>OX387715.1:81951263-83240700 GCA_947577245.1 Andrena bucephala
TCCATTTTTTACTTGAAGTTTGAATGCGCGCAATTTTGTTAAATTTTGACTTACGTGACTAATTCTGGCACCAGCGATAGCGGTACTCATAATGATTAAGAATCAGTCTGGCTTTTTTGTTTCAGATGACTCTGTGAGCTGAAAACACTCTCGCCGTCTTTTCACAGGCGCGATTTTTAACTCCAGATAACGTTGAAAAAGAACAATTAAAGTGTAATTAAAAAATTGTTCCGTATACATTATAAGTAACCTAATAAATGAAAAAAAGTTTGACATTGTTATTTATTGCATTCACTGAGAAAAAAAAATCTGAATTTTGCGGCGTGATTACCCGAATGACCCCTTAAGTACATCTTATACTATAAAGCGGAAAGTGTACCGTAAGTTTGTGTGTTTGTCTGTCGCCTAAAAACTTTCGAACGGTAAACTCTGAGGTCACGAAATGGACCTCAGCTCATTATGCCTGACTAATCCAGATAAATGTGACTATTTTACACAAAAAAAAATGTTTTCTTTTATAAAAATCAGAATTTAAATTACGGGCGAAGCCGAGTAGTAAAGCTAGTATACTTATGAGCGAACTTCTCGCCTCCTTGCACGATCTACTTAGCTGCATATGCACACGTTTCGCAATGATTAAACGCAGCAACGATGTCCAGCTCGCTTTTGAAATCCCGTTACTGTATAACGCGTGCAACTGTTTGGCTGCAACTATCGTTAAAGAAATATAGCAGCGAAGATCGCGCAACTCTAATTACCAACGCGTTAGCTGAGCGGAAAAATCCTGCACTTCCGTCGATTAAAAGTCAAAGAAGCGTAACGGTGCCCCTTCGCGTCTAACGCCGTCCAACAGGGATTGGCCGGACAGTAATTACCATCCCGATTGAGAAACTTGCACTGGTTCTAATTGCAATAATGGACTTGTTACTCTTTTATTCGGCCTCTTCGTCCAACGTTACTGCTCATTTAACACTTTCCGCACTTATGCCTAATCGCGCGACTTTCCGTTCACGCCACGCGTGCCATCGGTGGCCCTGGCTGTGGTGGCAAGTACGATAATTATACATTAATTGACGATAGTATACACTGACCCTTAGACGATGACGACTACACTTTCGGCTACGTTTCGAGCTATTTTAAACCGACTTCAAAAATGAGGAAGTTATGGATTCGACCCGTTTGTATTTTTTTTTCTTTTTTCTTTTTTTATTTTATTTTTTCTCCTCAGCATATGGACCGATTTTGATGATCTCTTTTTTTATTCGAAAGAGGGCGATGATTTTAAAAAAAATTAAAACCGACTTCGAAAAAATAAACTTGCACTAAAAAGTAAAAGATAATTTTTTCCCTTATTTAATCTACGACTCTCATATTTTTTAAGTCGTTGGCTCATCATTTGCACTGTGTAAATCTGGCGCCAACTTAAAAAATATGAGAGTCGTAGATTAAATAAGGGAAAAAATTATTTTTTACTTTTTACTGCAATTTTATTTTTTTGAAATTAATAATTTTTCAGTGATTGGGGGATTGCCGTTCATAAGTTTTGGCAGAAAAAAATTATATATGTGGTGGAGATTGAATGCTTTCCACTGCTTCTATCCTAAAATACCAAATAAAATGTTCGCCAGAGTTCTCCAATAAATTTGCAACGTTTTGTCAACGTGCCCTGACAAATTAATGTAACTCACCCGACGAATTATCTCGCTGCATCGAGGCAGAACCGAAGTGTCCACTGTCGTCGGGGGCCAATTCCAATCGAAGAGAAATCCTTTTACAAAAACACGTGGGAAATAAATTAGGAAGTGCATCAGTGAAAGTTTCGACGTGACACAATGTCCACAAATAGATTTGAAAGTAAACATTTAAATACAGACACGCCACGCTTCAACGAACAATAATTATATTAACCCAAGTGTAATTATGAGACTCGTTTTGTACTTTCTTGCACCTTCAACTCTCAACGGAGTATTATAATTGGTAGTCAATAAGCACGTTGTAATCTGCGCGTTACAGGTCCGTACACAATATTCGTCCCGACTGACAAAGCGTTTAGAACACTACTGGTGCAACTGGGCGGTCCCGAAAAAGCGGAACAGAAATTCAGAGATAATCCAAGGCTTCTTAGTGGGGTATGTAAATAGGATTTTTTCTTTACTAATCATTATTTCGTTAGTCCAGCTAAATGGTCTTTCAATTAATTCACTGCTGTTCTTACTGCGAAGGGAAACAGTCTCCACGAATCTACAGTTAAGGGGGGACAACAGAGTAATGGCCCCAGAAATAAAGGTATCTTTGGAAATTGATTGAAAGCAAACTACTCGATGAATTTTTTTGAAACTTTTTATTGGATATTTAAGCTATACGAATATCTTTTCCGATATTTATTTAAAGCAGATTTATAAGCCGTAGAGGATCAGTAAGTTTGCGCTCCAATCAGACAGTTTTCCGACGAAACGGTTCTTCTGAAATGAAAATACCAAAAAATTTTAGAAACTACATGCGGGTGACTATCCAATAAAAAGTGTTGAAAGTTTCAAAAAGATTCATCAGGCAATTTGCTTTTAATAAATTTCCAAAGAGACCTTTAATTTTCTTCTGAAAAAGAATTAAAAGAAATTGAAATTTGGTGTAAAAAATAATATTTGATGAGCCCAGACATAGTTGAGTGAAGGGCAACAGGAGTAGTTGACAAATATTCAGGGGCATTTTTCTCGAAAACGAACGTTAAATCGTATGAAAAAGTTTCCTCGAAAGCGAAGCTTCATATCTAGAGAATTCCTCTAAAACGAAGTCCCATATCAAAGCGAGGGGTTAACAAATAATTCCACATGATTAGTGACGCCGTGTATTTTTGTTATACAGCTTCTCCTGCACCACGTGATACCAGGATCCTTCAGGATCGATTCCCTGCAAGACGAAATGACTGGCGTTAGCTTAGCCGGGACTCAGCTAAGAGTAAACGAATACCCGATGCATGACCACGAGTGGAACGACATAAAGGTATGCTCTTGTTGCACAAAGACCCGATGATTATTCATTAGGGTGGAACGAAATATAGGGGCAAAATATTTTTTATTATTCATGACTTCTAACAGTGGGCAAAAGTTGCCTTTTATAATGGTATTTAAGCTGCCAAAGTTTGAACGTGATCAACAAATTTTTTGAGGTGCCGCAAAGCCCTTCAAATATTAATATTTACTGAAATATTAATTTTTGAAAGGCTTATTAATATTTACTGAAATATTCATTTTTGAAAGGCATATTAATATTTACCGAAATATTAATTTTTGAAAGGCTTGTGGCACCTCAAAAAAATTGTTGATCACGTTCAAACTTTGGCAGCTTAAATGCCATTATAAAAGGCAACTTTTGCCCACTATTAGAAGTCATGAATAGTAAAAAAAAAATTTGCGCCTATATTTCCGTTCCACCCTACTATTCATTCCGTTATTAACCAGCCCATCGACCTCAGCAAACTATTTCTTTCAATTCATCAATCCGCGTTTTAGGATCGATGAGTCATAACCGACGCTGTGCATCGAACATATTTATCGGCAAGTTGTTTCTCGTTGATCCAGTTTATTGGCCTTCTAGATCGCGATAGAAACATTCCATTCACTTGTAAATAATGCATGATATCGTACGTTCCCGAGGAAACCATCGTTTTACTTTTCCTTGTGCACCAAAACGGAGCAAACTTAGGGGTGGGAAGATTCGACGTGGGGGTAGCTTCGGCGGTATTTTTTGAACCGACGTTCCTTGAATATTTATTTTTCACATAGTATTCAAATGGGGATTATGAGATTTGGCGCCCCTACGGTGACAAGTGTCTACCGTCCCGTTTCCGCGAAATATCAACAAATATTTTAATTGAAAAGAGTCGAGGCAATTTCAAAATTAATTCAATATGGCTACTCACATGTGAGTTTTTGCTAATTCAAAACGTGGAGGAAAGCGAATTGCTTTTCAAGTTTTCTCAAGGGGGTATACCCGTTTGAACCCTCGGAAAATGTGGACATTTTGTGGATTTTTTTACAAGTCAACGGCTTGATGAAGATTTCCCGTTTTTTTACTATCTTTACATAGTATTATGTACTACTTAAAAAAAAAGTTTCAGTTAAAAAACTATTGTTTTTCGGAAGTTATGGATACATATCCGAAAGTCTCTCGATTTTAGACGGCTAAACGGTGGCCCTGAAAAAATCTGTATATCCTGTCTGAAATCAAAAACAGTAAAATTCTCTTATAAAATATGTTAATAGCTATCATTCTACGGGATTTTGAAAATTTTGAAAAATAAAGAAATGGTGAGAAATCAAAGGTAAAGTTAGATTTTTCTAAGAGAAGTCCCCCTTTTTTTCTTTATAAATAATAAACGGGGAATCAGAATAAAAAAAAAACCCTCGTAGGACGATGTGAAATTTTATTACGATTCTGCATGCAAAATTCGAAGTGCATTGGTTGAACGTAGCGCGAGTTTTTAGGGCCACCGTAATGAAAAATATAGTTCCGCTGCGATCGGTGGAGTCGCCGCGCCTCGCCGCCCCGTGCTACCTAGGTGGTTCGACTCAAATGCCTATAACTTTGTCAGTCTTCCGAATAATTACATCGGACTTGATTTATAATATTCCTAAAACATCAATCTATGAAAATATGTAAAAAGAAAAAATCCGATTTTTGACACTTTCAAACGGTTATGCCCCCTCAAGACCCAGTGTTTAAACATTTTCCAAAATTTGCCGCCCTAGGCTGCAGGCCCACTTAGCTTATACACAAATCCACCCCCATTCGTCCGCTCGTTCTTCTTTGCTCGATAAAATCGGTCTGGAATTTAAAATTGAAATAGTAGTTGGATATATTAATAAGAATCGAATGTGTTTTTATATAAATTGCGATAAGAGACACTGATGCCTGTATTGTTTTTCATCCCCACAAGCAGGTGACCACGATAAATGGAGCAAAAGTTGCGCCAAATAAACGCGACATCGAGATCCCACAAGGTATCGCCCATGCCGTGGACAAGGTGATGTTCCCGCTTCCGGTTGGCGATTTGGTGCAAACCTTGCAAGCTGACCGCGAGAGAAGGTTCACTACTTTCTTGAAAATGCTTTACATCTCCGGCCTGCAAGATACTCTATCAGGTAAAATTGAGAAGACACTTTTTCGATCATAAAAATTTTCATGCACTAAGTTAAAAATAATACACACAAAAAAATAATAGAACAATCTTATCAATAAACCAAAATTAAATTACTTGTGTACATTTATAACGTTCTAATTGGTATAAAAATATATTATTGATCGAAGTGAAAAGAAGCCAAGGTGTGTGTGACAAGGCCTCTTTGTCACTTAATAAAATAACATTGCAAGAACGAAACTAAACACAGCTGTGCTATTTAGCAGCAAAGGTAATTAAAGCAATTGCGTTTCCAGGGCCTAAAACTTTCACTGTCTTTGCCCCAATGGACTCCGCTTTCGATGCAGCAACCTCGAAAGACGGAGCGTCAATTTGGACCGAAGAGGACGGGCCCGAAGCTGCGAAAACGATCATTTCGAGGCACGTTTTGCCGTCGAGCCTCTACACCTCGGGGATGAGGTATTATCTGCAGAAGGACACCCTACGTCCTCAGTCGCCAGTCCATATTCACAAAAACGGCGGTGAGTACTTCGCGGCAAAGACTAGTAATAATTTTAATTAATGAAAAAGAGAGAACGATAGCTATAACAGTACCATTTAGAAATCATTCTCTTCGGATCTGAATATCGAATCTACTTATTGTCATACAGGGTGTTTTAGAAGCGTGGGCAAAGACTTGACTAAGTAGTTAATAGAATTCGTGGAAAGGAATACAGAATTTGTAATGAATTTAGGTTCGTAAGCTAATCGTCTTTTACATTCTCGTCTCTTTTTTTAACAGAAATAACTTCTGAACTAAATAATTCGAGAGAAGAAAATTCGTGTAACATTGAAAGTAATTGAGGCGAAGAAGTTACGCGCAGAAATGTAATCATTTCGTATTTAATTTGAGTTTAATCATTTTGTGAGAAATATTAAATTATCACGATCAGCATAAATTAACTAGCAGACGAAGAAATTAACAAATGGCGTTAGTTTAGTGAAAGATACACACAGTCGCGTCGGAAAACAAGTTGACACTCTTTAAAATCGCATAACTTTTTTAAAATTGGTCCAAACGACTGGAGTTTCTTTTTAGAAACTAGCGGAATTAGTTTTCTAGGTGACGTGTTTCGTCGTTTTGAAAAAATGCACTTGGTCTGAATAGCAAAAAAAAAATAGTAAATGTCGTTTTTTAAACTTTTTTTTTGTGAGCCTGTAATGAAAATTCAAAAAACCTGTTTGTAGATTGAAGTAAGTTGTATACATGCTGCAAATTTCATCTAAATCGGTTAACGTTGCTCTGAGCTATGAACGCTTAAAGATCGCAAAATAAGGGCGAAAATCGCGAAATTCCCGAAATCAGCGATTTCGACCTTATTCTGAGATCTTTAAACGTGTGTAGCTCAGAGCAACGTTAACCGATTTAGATGAAATTTTCAGCATGTGTACAACTTCGTTCAATGTACAAACGGATTTTTTGAATTTTCATTACAAGCTCGCAAAAAAAAGTTTAAAAAACGAACTTTACTATTTCTTTTTTTTGCTATTCAGACCAAGTGCATTTTTTCAAAACGACGAAACACGTCACCTTGAAAACTAATTCCGCTAGCTTCTAAAAAAACTCAAGTCGTTTGGACCAATTTTAAAAAAGTTATGCGATTTTAATGAGTGTCAACTTATTTTCCGACGCGACTGTAGTATGCGTTTGGAAAGTTTACAAGCGCGGGGGAAGTTGAAAAAATTTCCTTTTCGTAAGAACTGCCAATTAACACGCGACTCTTGAAAAATCAACGTCCTAATGACCCATTTGCTCGTTAAGCAGTGCTTCCCCCCGCTGTAATTAACGCTCCCTTTCTTGTCACTCCGCGTCAAATCGCGCAACATTCGATACCACGATCCGCGTTCCTTTTTTTTTTGCAAACCTTCGTGGTTTACTAAACATCTGTAATATATATAAATGCGCAAATACTAGCACTTGAAACGAAACCAAGTAAAAAAATAACAGTAACAGCTATTGTACCCGCTGTAATAATTATATATAATTGCCC
This sequence comes from Andrena bucephala, assembly GCA_947577245.1. Classification (NCBI taxonomy): domain Eukaryota; kingdom Metazoa; phylum Arthropoda; class Insecta; order Hymenoptera; family Andrenidae; genus Andrena; species Andrena bucephala. The sequence continues at coordinate 81,958,431 of OX387715.1, forward strand.
TGCAATTACACAAATATCCGGTTGAAATATTAGTAGATATAGAAAATAATATACCAAGTAAGAAAGAACATTTGAAGGGAATTGTGTCTCGTTTTTTAAATGAATTGGAATTTATTCGAGAGTTATAACTACTTTGAATTATATGCAAATCTCGCCCCTCTCTTTTTCATACTTCCTTTTCAATCTTTCCTAGTAATAATTGTTACGATACAGCGATCGTAGAAAGAGGTTTTGCAACGCAAAAAACCTAAAATATTTCCTATCGTGTTCCAGGTCGAGTACGAGTGAACGAGGCGCATGTCGTAACGCATAATATACCAGCAACAAACGGGGTTTTACACGCAATTGACGGTATACTATAAACGTGCAACAGCCGTTAGATCATGTTTTGAAAAATTACGTGCTCCGACGAACAAATACCCCAGTCGCAGGCCAACTACAATAATTAATTCGTCGCGATTCTCTGCGACGTTGAACATAATCTTTAATATAAAAAAACTTCCCAAAATTTACATTCACGACTAAGACAGAACCATGGTTACGACGATAATTACAAAATTATTTTCAGTCCAAGTTACACTAGATCGCAAAAAATTGGAAACTTTCTCAAGCGCGAACGTCTCTTACAGATAAATATTCGTAAAGAGTTTATATTTATAAATACCCTTATAAATACATTTACAAACACCCTCTTTTAAAAGCAAAAAGACATTCTCATGTGTATGTATATACATTACGAAGCGAATCATTGGTTCGTTAACTGTAATAAGTCATTACCTTATAATCCTCAAGGATTCTGCAAAATTGCACGTTTCACATGAGATTTGAAATTTTCAAATGGTGACTAAATTCTATGACTCCGAAAATAGGTATAGAAAAATCTCTGCGACTATCGTGACCTCCTCAATTAATAAATCAACACGGTTTGCCATAGATGTTGCGAAATTTATACGAGGAAAAGCTAATGGGACCTTCTTTGAGCTGGATACATAGAAACACTAATTTATATAACATAGGTGTATGTTGCCCGCTCACGTGTTGCAGGCACGCAAGTGCGAAGAAGTATAATTACTATTGTATAGGATGGTAACGTAATACCATGGCTATAGAGTATTATTGTAGCGTGTATTATTTTATAAATAAATGTACAGTATGTTTTTCATAAATTATTATCTTTTGGCATTACCTTCGCTACTTCGCTAATAAGGACCACCTGCGATGTGTCCGACACCAGATGTGGCCTACCTACTCTTCAGATCGCAAATCATATAATTAATACCTACAAAACGTGAAGCTCCCTATGCCATATAATAAAACTTTTTTAGGGAAAAAGAGACATCGTTTAATATAATACTTTCTTAATAAAATCATCTGCAATTCATCTCGACGGATAATTCATAAATAAAATTTTATTTTCGAAGTAATGACGTTTAGATAATTAAATTGATCAATTTGTTACTATCAGTATAGTGTTCTGTATATACCTGTTAGGATAAAGTTCTAATAGTTCGCCTTGTATTTCTTAATTTCCACCATTATGTGATGTATATTGGTTAGCTGTGCTCGTGCATTTGGTGGTAGAATTTTATGAAGTCTGTGGTAATATTGCACCAGTTGTGTCATTGAACGTTGCACCAATGCTGTGCCGAGCACCAGACTAGGGAAGGACTTTAATACTTCCCGATTAATTTCTTCTAATGCCCGTTTCCAATTATTCGTAAAAGATTGCACAAGAGCTAACGCTTTGCCCTCTTGCCTTTTCAAATCATCTGTTTGACCTTTCTCGATTAAAACCTCTGACTCCTTCACTAACTGTATTATGCCACCGAAATATGGGCTTAACACTTCCTCGACATATTCCGCGGAACGCGCGTTCAATTGATCTCGGAAACTTTCAGCTTCCTTCGAATTATCTCGTGTTCGTTCCTGGAAAAATATATTTCTATTAGGAAACATGAAATATATCGACTTAATAAATCGAGAAAACTATATGAACTTTATAAAAGTTTTACATGAAACTAACTTTTATAATAATTCCAATTTACTTTCTTACCATTAGTACTCCAAGAACTAAATCATAATTATTGATGAGGAAAACTAATTGCTCAATTCTATTGGGGAATATAGTTGCCATTCTTAATAAGAAACACTGGACAGCTTCCCTCAGCTCTGCTAACAATTGCGTCGCTCCTTCGCAAGGAAACCCTTCGACTACGCTAACCATTGCAGCGCTAAATTCAGCATATCTTCGTGTGATCTGTAGATCAATATTACGATTTACATCTTACAACATTCATTCAAATTTATTATTCTCAACTTACGTAATGCGGTCCAGTTTCTTTGCTAAGTTTCAATGGATCGCAGTCCTTTATACTTTGAATATTCAATTGGAAGACACATTCAAACCTAAAACGCATATATATTAAATTGTCGAAGTGATTATTAAACTATTCACAATGCCCTTGTATCAATGCACACACCTGGGCCAAATTACCGTGTTCAGAGTGTCCCAGTATTTATCTAAAGCTGGTACCGCCCTTTTATGACAGGTCAGCTGATAACGCATGACCAAATGTAAACAAAGGAATAAAGCAATCGTGTCGTAGCAATCGTCTACAAAAGATTGCAGGTTTTTCAGCATCAAATTCAACGTCTTTCCCATTACCTGCAAAAGATACACATATTTATGAACGTTCTTTCTACTCACTCTATTAAAATTACGTACAAGAACGTTGTTCCATCTTACCTGATTAAAAATATCCATTGCTTGTATACCGCGTACTTTAAAAAATTCGGTTAAAAATAAATATTCGCGGCAAGCATTATCTACGAGGGCGTATTGTTCGCTTCTGAATAGAGCTTCATAATGGTACTGTGGAAACGAAAGTGCGTACAAATAAATTTGTATTATATATAATAAAAGGAATTTATATTTATATTTTATTTTCTACTTTTACAATGACTGTTGAGCTCACCCTTGTTTTAGACGCCGTATGAGGCACAATGATAGGTGCTTCCAACTGGGACGCTAAAACATCGCCTCTATTGCCTATAGAAAACACAGTACCCCTGTGCTTTAACGTAGTTTTATGAAAGATCCCTCTTCCCGCAGTGTCTTCGACTCCCATTAAATCATCTTTAGTAGCTCCTTCCTCGAACTATAGAATTTTAGAAGCTTTAAATAGAATCCAAGGCCGTTCTCACAAGTTAATAAATTATTCTTACGTTACCTGCAATTTCATCAATCTGGAAGAGTACGATTTAAAATAAGAGTAATATATTTTACTCATCGTGCTAACGTACTCCCCACAAATTTCCTCCGCTACATTTCGCTCGTTCGCTAAAATGAACTCGAAGAAAAACTTGTACTTCAACATATTATTCTGGGGCACTTGGTAATTGGTCATGGGCTTTCTAAACTTATAAATCTGCTCCAAAAGATACGTTCTGATTTTAGCCATCGCTTTCACTTTCAGTTTTTCTAGTATATCTTTCACGTCTAAGCACGACTTTGCTTCTTTAAAGGTTTGCTCTTTTACGAAATTTATTTTGTGATTTAGAGTTTGTAGTTGCGTCAGAAATTCTTTCTCCGTTACCGGACAATCCATGATGCCTCTGTAAGCATTAAATTAGTAAAGTATGTATCAAGTTATTAAGGGTTAATGATAAATTATTTGTTTCTTACGCGATAAGAGCTTCCGACACAGTCATGTCTTCGATAAATTGGCTAAGGGGGCCTCTAATTAATTGCCTATTCAACAGTTGCTGGCTCATCGCTACAGATTTACGTTGGAGGTAAAGTATTTCCGAGCTTATACTCCCTAAATCTAGCTGGAAACTCATCAACATCGATTCCATTTTCTGCAAAAGAATATGCTCCTAAGTCACTTTTCTAAAATACATATACTGCATTACGATCAGCCTCGAGAGAATAATAAACTATTTTAATTGACATTAATATTGAAACGTTTAAATAAGGGGCTGTATATTTCGGTTGAAAGATAGAATTCTGATATTCCGCAGTATACCAAAGTCTAACCTCCAAGATATTATCGCAATGGGCGATTTGGTTGTGAAGGCTCGCTATATTCTCGCTCTCTTTAATATAATCCTGAATAGACTTATTTTCGACTTCCTTCAATTCTTTCTCGATCTGTCTGGAATATTGGCGCAAATCTGTGCCAGTCTTTAGAACCTCCTGAACAACATCGTCTCCGAGGTTTTGAGGCAGTTGCACCTCGTTATCATCGAAGATATCAATTTCACCTGACATGTTACCGAACTTGTTTCGTTTACTTTCTTAAAATAAATTCAATTTCTTAAATTTACATGTATTATACAGTAGCAAACACTATTTCTTGTCACATCGTATACGCGAATCGCGTTCCAACACTTGCAGCTGTCACGGCTGTCATCAACTGTCATTGACAGCCTTTACTCCAAACTGCTCCAAACAGTCCAAACATCGATTTTCATTAAAAATTTTAGGTGATCTATCTGATCTGATCTAGGAACTAGAGTATATACATGTTCCTGTTACCGTAATTTGCTTAGAGGTAATTTGACGCCGACTTGCTAACGAAGGAATTAATTACTGACTTTCCTTACTTTAATTTTGCTCGGTGAAAAATTATATTGGTGCTTTGAACGTTTCTCTTTATTAAGGCATTTTTTTCGGGTTGAAAATATTAATTTTTCATATTTTTTTAATTGAAATAAAAATCCATGTTTTTGTCCCAATTACCGTGCCCTGAAAAGTGTCTTGTCCAGGGTACGGGGGCAACATTTTCTTATTCGGATACTTTCTGGAGGGGTAACACCTATAGGGAGTGGTGGTAATGTTGGGTAATGTTTTGCAGACGCGTGACCATTATCCACGGGCAGTGAACGGAGGAAATGCTATGATCCCCTGAGGAATTAGCGGTGGGAGAACGTCGAGCCAATCAACGCCAAGATGGGAAAGGTAACGGCGCCACCGTCGAGCCAAGCCAAGCCAGGCCAACCAGAGTCGTCGCCGACTCTGTTGTCGACGCTGGTTGGCTACGGCGTTACTTGCCTTGGCTAGCTTGGATTGGCGGTGATGACGCCGCGACGTCGACCAATCTCAAAAACGGGAAAATGCGGGACATCTGGTCACTTTACCTTATACGCACTTTTTATTATGCAGCATAATACAATTGTGAATGTTTAATCAAGCCTGGAAGCTAAGCTAATATAAATATGCTATATGTGCTATTGTTTTAGCTTAACCATAAGAATGTATTGAAGCTAATTTTTTTAAAACTTAGCATAGCGATAGCTTAGCATCTATTTAGGTGGATTCTCCCAGCTTTAAAACCCTTTCCTACGAACAAACTTCCTTGTGAAATCTTTCCCATTATATCAACGCGCGTTACGAAGAGTAGCACGTTTCATTTTTTTCTTACGGACAACTGCATGTGCAACTAAACGAGCTACTGTTCATAACGCGCGTCGATGTAGTTTTATCAATTTATCTTCTATATATGCTGATAGCAGCTGACAGACTATTATATATCAGTAATATCCACGCTCAAAGTCTATGTACTCAGTGATAACGACACAATAAAGTCATACAATGGTTTAGTTAATAGGGTAATTACGTGCATAGCGCTTAAACGCTTCTTAGTGGAAATGTCAGAAGAAACTTCCGCTACAGATATTCTGCAGCCTGTATGTTTTGAGAAATGGCACCTTCTTCAAAACAAAACGAAATGTAATTGGCCAAATTTTTCTTACGTAAGTTTCAATTTAAAATAATTTTAAATAATGTATCATGAATTGTATCAATTGTCAATAATGTATCATGTTTTTTAAAAAACTATTGGACTTATATATCAAAATTGCGTTTAAATAAAAATGTAAATACCTATATCGAAATTTCTCAGAAGAAAAATGCTCTGTTGGGAGAAACAAAGTTTCTTTCAGCCTGTTTTCCATGTTTAAAAAGAAAGTTTCGCAGTGCTCCTCTATCGTTAGAAAATACGAATATATTACTAATGAATCAAACATGAAAGTGTTTTATTTCTAGTATTATTACTGGATTGAGAATGCCATAAAGTGGCGGAAAAAAAACCCCAACATTGCTATTGAAATCTATTCTCCATGTGGGAACATCGAGCAAGGCACTTTTATTGGGATATGTAGTGTGAGTATTTTGCGTACGTAACGTATAAATACAAAATGATTGTATTACTAATTTACAATTTGTCCAGTCCTCTTTGCATTTAGTGATAATATTCACATCGGAGCCGAACGATGCAACTTTGTATAAAGCGCTATCAGAAACTAAAGTTATAGATTGGAGTCGTCGGATATATTTTGCTGCTATCCACGAGTCTATCGTACCTACTGTATTCTCTGTAATAGAATTCCTTAAAAGCATACAAATTGTGGGAACAAGTACAAGCGTAGCAGCTAACTTTTATTTTAAAACTGCAGAAGAATGTGCAAATGTCGAAATTTGGTACTATTTTTATTTGTATATACTTCGTAAAAATTTTTATCATTCTTATATCAACATTAACTCGTACAATTGATATACGCATGCACGAAATGCTAACAATCCATTTTATTTCTTATCAGTGTACCAAATGAATGTTACATAAAATCTTTGGAAAACTCGGATGTGGCTAAAATACATTTTGAATGGCCACACAAAGAAGTGGAGCATCCTGAATTATCCACGAGACATATAGCAATAATGGTAGAAATGAATGGAGGATTAGGATTATATTTAAAGAAAGATGACTGCCTAGTTTCTTGGGCTATACACAACGACTTTCATGGGATAGGAATGCTACAAACTTTGGAGGAACATAAAGGGAAGGGGTACGCGAAGGTTGTTACAAATGCACTAGCAAAGAATCTTGGGGAGCAAGGAATTTCCCCAACTCTGTTCATCGTCAATGGGAATGTAACGTCTGAAACATTATTTAAGCATCTCGATTGGAAAAGAATTTCACCACTTAGGTGGATATTAATCACTGGGAAAGAATAAACACAGTTGAATGCATTGTAAAAACAACAGAAAAATTAAATGAATTTTTCATAAGTGGGTAATAACAAGTAAGATTCCAATAATGTCATAGTATTCTTATAAATAAAGAGCCACCTGTGATGGAGCCCATTTTATGCTATCTTTTTCATTTACTCTTTCAATAACACTTAAAATTTTAAAGGGGAACCCCAACCTGAAACCACTAATAAAAGACAAAGTTAAGAATTTTTTTTGTTCGTATAAATAAAAATATAGGGCTTGGATTTTTTTATATAGTTTTAAAGCAATCTTTATTTTGCTAGAAAATTTTTTTTTATAAAAAATGTACAAAATTCGAGCGAACAAAACGGCTTCAATAATACTTAGGTAGATGTCGCCGACTTGCTCACGAAGGAATTAATTACTGACTTCTGTTACTTTAATTTTGCTTGGTGAAAATGTATACTGGTGTTTGAAGTTTTCTCTTTATTAAGGCATTTTTTTTTGGCTTGAAAATGTTAATTTTTCATATTTTTTTTAATTGAAATGAAATTCCATATTTTTGTCCCAATTACCATGCCTTGAAAAATGCGTTCCTATTTCCGTGCCCTTTTTTTGAATACCGTTCCCGCGGTTAGATTATGTCTTTCAACTTTGAACTGTTCAAAACATTTTTTTGCTCTACGAGAGGTATTTTCATGGAATTTTAATATGACCTTTTCATTACAAAAGCAAAATATGCAAATATAAGTTTCTGTTCACCCGTTCTGAGAAACGAAAGTAAGGTTAGGTTTAGTAGTTACAGAGGGAGCCAGTGGGCACCGGGGGCACGTTAAATTCCTGTCCCTATTACCGTATTCAATTTAAAAATACGAAAACGTTTCAAAAGTATTCATTTTGCTATTTTTTAATAAAATTTTAACCTTTTATGATATAATAAACACTTTACATAAGTGCGAATCATGATAATTATCAATTTATTCACTTCTGTAAAGTACGTGTTCCTTACAGTTTCCGGTAAGGATTTAGGTAAATCCATCGAAATCTTCATATGCATTTTTGAAATTTTTTTTACTATGCTTCAATTGTTTAAAAATGCAACCTTCTCATTTGTAACACATACATTAATAGTTTAACTTAATTAAAAAAATTTATTTCCTTATTTATTCATGCGAGTTTCTTTGTACGGCTTCTTTAAGTATGAAAAACACAGAAGTCAAATTATTACAAAATGCAATTACCTACTGTTACAAGTAGCGATTGACGAATCCAGTATGCAATATATCATCAAAGATGGCGCGAGATTGGGGTCAAAAGCGGAAGTCACAAATCGGCGGGCACATTTTAAATGAATACTGCCCTCTTTAGAATGCCCTGTCTAGCATTTTGAAACAACCTAGAAAAATGAAATTTTCATTATATCGTAATAGCCTAATGCAAGTTTTTGTAATATGTGTACCCTAACTTAACCAACCCTAACCCTTTTTGTCGGAGTTAGTGCAATAATCAGCGCAGCAGCCAGGCATTTTTACACTAAACAGAAAAATATAAGATAAAAATATAGATAAAACAGTGAGTCCTGGAACTCCATTCATGTACATTCGGAAATATTTTTCACTCTGCACGCATTCGCAACAGTTCGCACGTTCAAAGATCACAAATAGGTAAATCGATTTTCATAATTTGCTGCTGATCCCACTTTTCGCTCAATGTTGTGGAATCCAATTGGTAGATGCAGTATCTCTTTCTTTTTCTACTTATTTACTTGCTCTCTTTACTTCCGGTTTTGACCCCAATGGTGTCGACCAATAGAAAACGCGGAACACAATTTCCGATCACTACCTAGAGGATCACTATTGTTACTGATTGTTACGAACTACGAAATGCAGTGTATTTATATAGAGCACTGTGGAGTAGGGCTGTTCGATTCACCACAAAGAATCGATTTTCGACTCGATGCAGAATCGGATTTCAAGAATCGATCCTTCTAAAAAAATCGAAATCAAAGAATCGATTCAGGAAGAATCGATATGAAAAGAGATTTTGGAAGAATCGTTATAAAGCAATCGATCCTTCTAAATAATCGAAATAAAAAAATCCACACTAAACAAAAATATTTATGCAATAATTCATTATAATTCAATATGCATTAACTTCTGTATTATTTTGTTGCATTCAGTAAAACGTTAATGCTTGATCACTTACAACCTTAAAGCATATAAACATGGAGGAAGCATGCAATAGACGAAAATGTAGACGGCGATAGAAAGAGAAAGATATACGTGAGGGACACCCCCTCTCTTTCTAACATAAAATAATAAACACTGCCGCCCCTGGCGCTAGAAAGAGAGGGAGTGTCCCTCATGTATATTTTATGTCATTATCTATATTTCGTCGGTTTTACGTATTATCTTTATCTGCTTATATTTTTGTACTCTAAAGGGTTCTCCCGTTGAAACAATAATAATAATAATAATAATAATAATAATATCTTTCTCTTTCTATCGCCGTCTACATTTTCGCCTATTACATGCTTCCTCCATGTTTATATGCTCTAAGCTTACAACTTACAACTCGTTCAAAGTGCAGTGCACTATGTCACGTCACAAGAAAGAATGTTAAAGTAAGATCCAGGACATAGCAACCCAGATAGCACACCTCGTCTTAGAGACGTCTAGTTTATGTCCATTTTAGGTCTGAACGTCTTGATTTGTAACAAGACGTCTTTAAGACGTCTCTAAGACGCCTTTTGGACGTCTTTAAGACGTTACCAGACGTTGTGCTATCTGGGAATCGTATATAAATTTGACGGGAATCGCATATAAATGGCGGAAAACGTATAAGACCAGGAATACCTACGCATCAAGCAATTTGATTGGTCCTTTCACTAGGGACAAGTATTTCTCCCAGAGGGCAAAAAATCGATTTTCGATTCATACATCAAAGAATCGGATACCGAAGAATCGATTCAAAAGATCGATCTATTATCCAAAAGAATCGATTTTCTACAGAATCGAATCGGAATCGAACACCCCTACTGTGGAGCACTGCCTAACCACAATCCTAAAGACTTATTATCATTCTTTAGGATGACAAATTTTTCTATTTCAGGTGCTGTAGAATAAATAATTTACAAATTTTGGCTTTATCAAACAGTTATATAGTAAATAGTAAGTATTCTACTTTCAATAAGAACCAAATGACAGTGATAGCCACAGTGTTATTAGCACAGTTGTGAACTCAATAAAGAAGTTCAAAGTGAAAAGTTATATTAATAATTTAAATCATATTAATAATTTAATAAAATACCATGTAACAATGTAATATCACTTTCATGTTTTACCAAGGCTTACGATGCAAAGAGAGGAGAAGCAATTGGATTCCGCCTTGGAGGCTATTATTATGAGAGTGAACGACTTAAAAGCATCTATCGCTGCGATGATATTCAAATTGGAGCACGAATACGAAACACTGAATTGGCCTAATTTCCTTGACAACTTCGCGCTTATTTCAGGACACGTGAGTAATATTATAAAGGCTTGTAAATTTGTCGAGAATTGTTGAATTGTTGAATTTATGAAAGCGTGGACGGACTAGATTCGTTAAATAAGCCCTTCTTTACATTACAACATCTGATTCCATGTAATAATAAAACTTTTTCTAGTTGACTAGTCTTTCAAAAATCCTTGGACACGATAAAGCGCCGAATTTAAGAAACCTGACTGTTTTACCGCTAAGATTATGTCCAGAGAAAGATGAAGAATTACTTCGATTAACAGAAGGCAGAATTTCTACGTTCGCTCACGATTTAGTACCGGATTATCTGAGAACTAAAGTGGAGCCTCAAGCCGAACAGAAAATGATGCAGCTCGAAGCGAAAGCAGCAAATTTAAATTACGAAACATCGCACGTAAGGCATCATATTTCTTACTTACTTAGTTTCCTAAAAAAATAACACGTTTTTTCATATATCTGGTTTCTCTTCGCTAATAATGTAACTACATATATTAAAATCCTGCTAAATTCATTTCTTAAAAATACTTTAACACACAGATAGAATTGTATGTCTGTACTGTCTTATTATAGAAGTTTGAAGTAACTTAAGATGTTCTATTTCTCTGTTAATGTGCTAACTAAACAACAACTAGGACTGCAATGTAAGCTACAATCAGCTAGCTTTCGGCTTCTTAGTTCCATTCGCTTTGGACTGAAATTGAAATAGTTTCAACTTATTTATAACATTATTTCAATACTTCAAAACTACCGAATACAAATATGCTCCATATTCTACGACGCTGCATTTAAAAAAAATCTACGCTTTCTTAAAACGAAATATCTCTTTAATACATCTTAATATGTTTTCTAATCCTATCGCAAATTATAAATAATTTTGCAAATTTATTTCTGGCTACGTGAGTACAACGTAGTGTTTTGCAGTATCTATTTCACCAACTAATCTTAAACTGTTAAAGGGAATGATTGGTAACTTAACGTGTTTTATTTATTCACGAATTTCTGAGGGATTCTGTATTTGTGCCAATTGCTCGTTTCGTTCGAGCAATTGTAAATAATTGTATACAACATAATTATGCATACATATGTGTGTATGTACTTATATATATACAAGTCTATGTGTAACGTATTATTTACAGAAGATGATTTTCCTCTAATGGTTTATAAAGCGTTATGAAAGCGAAACTTTATGATCGGTCCATTTAGCGAGTGGAACGGCTGGTGTCTCTCATCTTCTAAAATATGTACGGATTTTATACTTTTCAGAAACAAGTGACACAGTATACAAAAATCATTGGTCATATATGGGATATAGCAAACAAAGCACGCGAAGAGTGGGAGAGCGAAGCTGGATCTAGAGCGACCCAGGCTCAGACGAGTAGTACAGCGGATACTCACGCTCTCGTAGCTGCTGTAGGTATGGGCAAAGGTTTAAAGGTAATTAATCTATGGTATACACATAACTACTATATTACTTAAACGCATATACATAATAGTAACTTTATATTGTACATTTTTAGTCCGATGCTGTCCAAATGGTACAGTCCGGTGTGAATTCAGTATCCAGTGGAATGATGGTAGGTAGGCCTGGAAGTCAGCAACAAACTCCAGGGCAAGGATCTTTAGGAAATCCATCTAGTAAGATATCGATTTTCAATTTATTCAATTTTCTGTTAATAATACGCCACGAGCGTAATCTTAAGTGCAATATTAATAGAAATGTTTTCTGTATTTATAGTGGGACAAATGAGTAAAGCTCCCAGTGCCATCAAAACTAATATTAAAGCAGCATCGCAAATTCATACGTACAGATAAAGTATGCGTATTTATCTATTCTTGAAAATCTTAGATGCCCTATTAAAAATATCTTTCAAAGCCCATAAATACCATTTTCGTTCATTAAACAGGAACGGCTCGTAAAAGTATTATTTTGCTATATTCGCTATCTTTTCCGAGACACAACTGCACACGACCGTGGGGATAACTGTCTGTTCATAACTGGGACAATTTTTGCTTCCAAGCCCTGTTCTTGCATCCAACATAATCGATCTTGCAAAACGAGCGATTCCGCTGGCGCTTGTAACAACAATTGTAAACCGGAGTAAATCTCTACAGTGTTCAATTTGTCGGAATGACTGCCCCATAGTTCTGTTATATTCTTCTCGTGTGTATCAATACTAGATCGTAGATCTGAAACAGGACGATCTATTGTCTTCATATTATTTATTAACTTTCGTAATGGAATGTTAACTTCACATTTACTGGGTAAATCAATGAGACACTTTGTAAACATATAATACTGAAGACTTTGTACATTTGTACAAAATACGTACTTATAATAATTGCAATGTTTATGTTAAATGTGATTACCTCGCTGTTCGATTGTTTCCTCTTTTTGCGGTTGTAAAATATATCTCTTCAGTGAATCTTTAACGTAAGTTTCGAAATTCAAACACTGTGATTTTCTCGTACCTTTCTGGGTGCGTTTCTTAAGGAAAAAGCCATCTGAAATATTTTTTTATTCCAGAGGATCAATGTTAAATAGCTGCTGCGAGAAATGCGTAAAACATACACACTTTTAGTTGCATATAACTGAAGGAGGGCTCTTGCAAGAACGTAGAAAGCATGTTCACCGTGAGCTTCGGTAGACATACTATTCCATCTATCCGCTGATTCTTGGCATGCTAATCGCAGAAATGGTCGCCTTAGGAACAAACTAATGTCAAAGTTATTGTTAACGATCACAGCTTTCAGACTATCGGACAATGGAAAGTTATTGAAACATTGCTTCTCAGTTGATGCATTTATTTTAGTACTTTTCGATATGGAAAGTTTGTGGTAACAGCAAGGGATCATGACAAAGAGCCGTGCTGCTTTCATGTTAGCAAATATTTTCGACGCATGTATGCTAAGATCTCCGCAAGCATGTAAACCGATTAAACAGATATCTGAGTGTCCCTTAAATTCGTCGTGTAAAATAGCCTCTATTACTTCGACAGAGTTACACGTTAAATCGCAGCAGCTGTATTTAACGTGTCCTAATGAATCTGAATACATTTTTCTCTGTCTGCTCCGAGCATTATTTACGTTTGTTTGATTTCTTTCTAGTCCAAGAACTTGGTAGCCATACAAATGATACAGTAATTGGCAAACGTATCCCTGGAATGAGAAAGTATCACGCGACAAGTTATATAAAATACAAATATCAATTTTTAATTATTGGCATTGCCTTTACTTAATAATAGGTATATATCTCTTACCAAACCTGCGCCCAGGTCAACAATAACTTTAATATTCTCTGGCGCGCATTGCGTATGTACCAAATGGGCTAAGTGCACTATTTCGTGCTGTTTCTTGTAACTAAGTCCCACTTTGAACTTTTTGGGTAATTTCGTTGGTAATACAGTATATATGCTTGGCAATCGATCGGTGTATCTACATTTTTCAACAAAGCTTTTCAAAGTCTCCGTCCATTGCGGCTAAAAATAAAATCGTGCACTACGTATCCTTAGAATATATTTCTGTTTATAGGTATATTTCTTCGCCAACCTTTGTCAACTTTTGTACAACGAAGTCATTGAACTCTTGGTTTTCTAAAGTCTGTAACGTATTCAACCATTCTTTTGGAAATAAATCGAGCGAGCCACTGGTTAATAGATTTGTGACCGGAGAATTATAAAGCCACTGTGTTTCAAGGAATAGATTCAACGCGTCCAAGAAATAATTATTTTCTGTACATTCGCTTATACACGCCATCTAATACAAGATAAGGAAAGAACTATATTTCCGTGCTAACTTCCACTCTTTAATTTTACTACTTCGTTCAGGAGCCATGTACAGTGGCGGACGAAAGAAAGTTTACAACTTTTAAAATCGCATAACTTTTATAAAATTAATCCAAACGAGTTGAGTTTTTTTTTAGAAACTACAAGGATTAGTTTGCTAAGTGACGTGTTTCGTCGTTTTGAAAAAAATGCCCTTGGTTGGAACAGCAAACAAAAATAGTAAATGTCATTTTTTAAACTTCGAAAATCGCTGATTTCCGGGAATTTCGCAATTTTTTACCTTATTCTGCGACCTTTAAGCGTTTATAGCTCAGAGCAACGTTAACCGATTTTGATGAAATTTTAGGCATGTATACAACTTACTTCAATCTACAAACGGATTTTTTGAATTTTCATTACAGGCTCACAAAAAAGTTTGAAAAATGACATTTACTATTTTTGTTTGCTATTCCGACCAAGTGCATGTTTTTTTTCAAAACGACGAGACACAGCACTTAGCAAACTAATCCTAGTAGCTTCTCAAAAAAACTCAAGTTGTTTGGACCAATTTTAAAAAAGTTATGCGATTTTAAAAGTCGTGAACTTTCTTTCGTCCGCCACTGTATATAAATATATAACTCGGAAAGTTGTAGATTTTATATTTATTGTACGAAAACTACATACATTATTTACATGTTTCTCTTAATTAATATAACATTAACTTGTAAGATATATATCAATTTAATTGCACTAAACAATTTCATCAAACATTCGTTTTAACAGAAAATTTATTCAACAGCTCTTGCTTGAGTTTCTTCTTCTTGATTCTGGACTATCCAATTTTCCGAATGCCTGTTTAATAAATCATCGTTAACCGGCCCAATTAACGCGCGGCCCACTCTAATGTCCCTTTGACCGGGTTGCAAATATTTTCCGGCGACGTGCATAAGTTGGTCTTTAGTTACAGCTTTCAAATGCTCCCTTTGCTCCTGAATGTTATCGTCGGTTATATTTTGTAAGAACTTAGTTAGCCCGCGATTACATGGAGGGACTGGGGCATCGAGGCGTTGAAATATACCCAATTTTGCTTCGTCGATATCGCTTTGAGGTAGCGAATACTTTGATAGAAAATCGTATGCTTTCTCGAATACATCTAAAGTTCGGGTAGAATTAGGATCTCTGTAAGAGTAAAACGTGAAAATGCCGTCTGAGGAGATTTTCGCGCCACCACCGTACGCTCCACCTTTCTCGCGAATTTCTGAATGTAAATAAATAGACGTAATTAACTTGGAAAGTACTTGTAACGGCGCGTAATCTGAATTTGTGTACGGCACTGTGAAAATTGCTTTGGCCACATAATTTACTGTATACGGTAATACGTAATGCACGGCGCTGTCTCCTGTCTCAACAATTTCCTCGTGCGTAGAACTATGTGGATCCGTGGCCGTGCCTTTCAGCGATTTGTAAAATTCAGCAACGCTGTCTAATATGGTGTCTTTATTGTCCTCGGATAAATTTATTGCTGAGCGCAAGTGCGCTTTGTTCAAGACATGATCGGATATCTCTTGCATTTGACTTAATACAGGGCTTAGATCTTGCATCTGTGCTATTTTCTTCATTCTTGAGACAAACTGTAATCCGGACAAAATATCTTTGAATTTAGTGACCGGGGAAACTAGACTGGCCGCGCTGCTCATCGCGTATACGTGTCCTAAGTCTGCGATTCCATTGACCAAGTCCGCGGCATTTGTCTTGACAAGGGTCTCGAATCTTTGGGCATCGGATAGCTGAACGTTATTAAACAACTCTAGCCACAACTTATACATGTCTGTGACATTACGATCTAAGCAATAAGACTCCATTAGTATCCCTTCTTCGTATTGTAATAAATCGCTTTTAGTCTCAACGACATGGCTCCTGAAATTCAGGCCCCCCGTTTTCAATCGTGTCATCTGGTCGAAGTTCCTATAATCGTAATTTTTCGTACCCATTCTCGCGATAATGTTGTTGAACAATGGTAGCAGACCTTTCAATTCTGAGCTTAATCTTTGTGTGTTGAGAATTCCTCTGTAGTAGCAAACATTGTTCGTTGGTTCGATAGCTATTTGCAGCGGGACATTATCCACTTTTACATCCGTAAGCTTGTACCGTTCTACGTCTGGATTTATATCTTCTATTTTCAAAGTAGGAAGAACATTCACGTCATCCTTCTTCTGTTGCTCTTCCTGCAAAACTTTTCCATCTATATAAATCTGATCTAACTCTTCGTCGGAAAGCTGCTTCAATTTCGATTCTAACAACTCGCGTTCAGCAAGCATTTTGAAATGATCGTAATGCTCGTGTGGCAGCATCGATAATGTTAATCGGTGAGTGTTATCCATTAAATATGTTTTCATTAATTCTTGGAGGTACTTGGGATTTCTCGTCATTTCTTCCAGAAATTTCTTGATCGCGTCGTTAATTCTCATTGATTGTACAAGGTTCCCATTATGATTCCACAGTGGTGTTAAACTAAAAAGTAATTGTAATCCGAAGTTAGAAGTTTGATGTTTCACTTGAAGCTCGATAGTATGTAAAACAGCCTCGATGTGTTCTTTCTCGAAGCCTTCCTCAACGATTCTCTGCACAGTTTCGTCAAAGATTTTCTCTACCTTCTCGAAATCTTCTGCCTTAACGCCGAGTAAACTTACAACAAACATCGTATCTTTACAATGAGCATCGTAGCCAGTCATTGGACCGAAAGCAACTCCCACGTTTGTCTCTACCAAGGACTTGTAGAATGCTGAATTTGGACCTTGCAGAAGAAGCTGAGATAAGATATGCATCTCGAATGTCTTTTGTATATCGTTTATGTCGTTACACAAATAGCCAATAGCGATGCTGCCTTGTCGATTAGGATCCGCAGCCATAGGATCCGGTCTACACGTGATGTGCTCCCTCTTTGGCTTCTCCCAACGTTTCTCCGGGGGAACTTTCGACATAGATACATCGATTCTGTCTGCCGAAACTAAGTACTGATCGTTAACAAATTTTAAATGATTTTCCAGAGGAAAGTTGCCGTACGAATACAATCGACTGTTAGAGGGATGGTAATAAGTTCGATGAAAATTCACCAGATCTTTATGCTTCAACTTAGGTATAACCAGAGGATCCCCTCCGGAAATTACTGAATACGTATCGCTAGGTAGAACGGAGTTCAATAATTTCTCGGCTAATATGGCCTGATTCTCATTGAAGACGCCTTTCATCTCGTTGAAAACTACTCCCTTGAAAACGATAGGTGAATTTTTATCGTTAACGTCTTCGTGCTCCAGTCTCCAACCCTCTTGCCTGAAGTCAACCTTCCGCAAATTCGGCGCGAACACCGAATCCAAATACACTGACTGCAGATTCTGGTAATCTTTTATGTTCTGCGTCGAGAACGGATATATAGTGTAATCGGGCCCCGTCATAGCGTTCATGAAAGTAGCCAAAGACCTTCTCAGCATTCTGAAGAATGGATCTCTGCACGGATATCTCTCGCTACCGCAAAGGGCGATATGTTCCAGAATATGCGGCAAGCCGGTAGAGTCTTTCGGAGTTGTGCGGAATCCAATCGAGAAGACATTGTTGCTGTCGTCTCTGGCTAAATGCAAATACTCCGCACCGCTGCCGATGTGAGTCAATCGCACAGCGGTCAGATGTATCTCGTTTACTTTGGCGATCTCGTCCACTACGAAGCCATGAACGACCTGTCCTTTCTGGAATTTCTTGTATTCACCTTCAACCAAATCCGTTTCATATTTCGCAGCTTTAAACGTCATGTTTCTTTGAACATGAAAGCTACAGGATTTCAAATATCTTTGCAAACCAAGCAAGGGTAAGCGAGGCTTCTGAGATAAGTTCCACAGTCTCAACATCGTTCCCATGTTACTCTGATATCTGCAAAACACCGAAAAGCACGGTTTAAGTACAAGATCTCACCATTCGCGTAAATATAAGATAAGAAACTTCTAGAAACAACGTATGTACCTTTTTACGCAAGTATCACTTACCAATTCTCAAACGTCGAGTATGTAGATAAAAGTAAATGTTGCATACATCACAAAGCACTCGAAAAATATTCACTATTTAAGTTTTTGATAGAACTACACCACGTAGGATTTTATTGCAATGAATATAATAAAGCTCTTATAATAGCACGGTGCACTGGACTATAACCAAATAGTCAACACGTCAATACTATTTAATTATGCTCGAGAATTCGCGGAAATGCGATAATTTATTAAGAAACTCGACTTATCATAATCTACGATTACGTATTATCGTTTGTCTCCACATTATGAAATATAATAACAGTTAAATATGAAAGTACATGCGGCTTAAAACAAACGTAACGATCTAATATGATGAAATCATTCAATGAATTTCATATTTTACGTAGTCTTACCTTTAAACACGTTCATACACTACGTAAATTTGAGTTACTATCAATGACAATTTTATATTAAAAATGCCGGCACGTCCCTTGTCATTTACTTTACATGTGCCTTACATGCCTATTTATACAAAAAGTATCATTCTACTATTTACAGAAATGCACCGCGGAGAGTAGACCAACTTCACAAGTTCGGCATCTGCTTTACGAACACTTCTACAATATTTCGTGAATGTGGTCTGGACGAGAGCCAATTGCGAGACTTGCCTATCACCATATTCACGAAACATTGTAGAAGGGATAGTCGCGAGGCAGATGCCAACCGCGTGAACTTAGCTCAGTATTCGCTGTGCATTTGCGGCACGTATGTACACTAGGCGCCAGAATCGGCTTCCCTTCGGAAATTTGGCAACGTTGCATGTCCCTAGGCATAGCTCAGTAGTTCTAGTGACATGCAACGTTGCCAAATTTCCGAAGGGAAGCCGATTCTGGCGCCTAGTGTACCTAATGAAAATCACGGGCTGGGCGCAAGTGGAATTCGCCCGATTTTGAATCGATTCTTCGGTATTCGATTCTTTGATGTATGAATCGAAAATCGATTTTTTGCCCTTGTTGCGGGGCCGGCTGGGAATTCTAGGCCGGTATTCTCAGTCGCTACTTATTCTTAAGCAAATGCTTAAGCATGCGGCATCCTCTACTAACCTAGTAGCTAGTAAAGGATGCCGAATGCTTAAGCATTTGCTTAAGAATAAGTAGCGACTGAGAATACCGGCCCTAGTGGCTTGGGAGGTTCCGTGTGGTCCGGTGTCCGTGGAGCCCTGAAGGACTCTGCTCGCGAACGCGTGAAGTTAAATGAACGAGATAACGAAATGATTTGTAATAAACACTTAGAATTCAATAAAACTTATAGAACTGAACTGAATTAAAATGTCAAACGATTTAGAACTACTATTTAAGAACAAGAAACAGGACGAGGATATTTAAGATTGATCAGAATTGGATTGATTTTATTGCGATACGTCTAAAGCGTTACAACGTCGGAAATCAATTGCGAGGAGAAGAAACAGGCTTCTTCTTACGTTCGTTCTTCTTTTCTTAATCAATACATTGTTTTTCAAGCGGTAAGGAAGGAGGCGAAGATAGATTTCTAATGTGACTGAGTTCATCCTTAACTCTATCCTGTTTAAACTTCGCGCTTTAGGAGCTTGCGCTAAACGCCACTAGAGCGAGCGAGGATCGCAACTCGCAACACCCGTTATGGAAATAAAATGGGCGGAATTGCAATCAACGATATTCGACGAATTCGATTCCAATCTTTTCAATATCTCCGAAAAGATATTTACTCCAGGAGCAGGTATTGTTCCAGGAACTTCATTATATCAGGATACAGAAGATATTAATATTAACCCCGCGAAAGAAGCTCGCCAATGATCGTCCGTTTCCTCTTTGCTTTTTCGAACGAACCGCGCGGATAATGGAAACGCGACCATGACACGTCAGAGAAAGCGATACGAAGTGATGTTCCCATAAGACAAAGCGCAAGATCTATGACGATCGAAGAACGCGCAAAGTTCTCGGATTTTCGTGCCTAGCGAGACCGTCCACTAATCCTGGCTTTTAAATCGACGATGGGCCGCCCGTAAGTGCACTCCGTCGAGTCAGTTCTGCCCAAAGACACGGGCGAAAGGTTTCGCGCGGAATCGGTATGACGGATTCGCGGTTATTCTCATATTGTATGCGCTTCGGCGAGTTGTCGGTCTGCGCGAGTGGAGGGTCTCGAATGGCGCTCATGTATAATCACCGGGAGTGCAATGCTAACAAGTAGTCCAGCTGACTCTGACAAAATGGTAGGGTACTCGCGTCCTGCGGGTGGTGTTAAATTTTTACGCACATAATTGGGGCGCCTCCGGTGACGGGGTACGATGAGTACTGATAACCATGATCAAACGAAGCCCTGCGTCAGCAAACCATCCGCGAGGATCGAGCTTAACGCCGACGAAAGCGCGTTCGACGGCAGGCGAATTAAGAAGGAGCGAACTGACGTTTCCCTCGAGAATGGTGACGGCGGTAACAATGCCGGTGTCGGCGATAATAACAAGCAAGTGCAGCCGAGCCAGCGACCGGCTGCCGGCAGATTTTCGAACGGCTTCCACGACGGCGACCTACTTCAAGATATCATCGCGGCCAAGTTCACGGCCCTGGCGAATCATGGCACAACTGCTAAGCATGACAAGATTCGCCTCATGATCGAAGATAGCATCAGGTTATTTCAATTTCTATCCCTCTCTCTCTCTCCCTCTCTCTCTCTCCTTCGTTTTCATTCCTCCCCTCCCAATCTAGCTCCGTCTCTTTCTGCTCTTTGGATAATGTAGTTTCCAAATATTTAGTTCCCAAATATTCAGAAAGAAGCTACCAACGTTCCGGTCGAAAGATCGCGAGCAAAGCGAAGTTCATTTATTATAGAAAATGGAGTGCCACTCCATTTTATCCCTGAATGTTTTGAGTACACGCGGAGACGAGGAGGATATTTTTAAGTACTTAACACATCCACCTTCGCCTCTGTGTGTTACGTAGCTTCTGATCTTCTCCTTTAGTCCGCGGTTCTGTAAATTTATATCGATGTCTTTGAAAAAAGAAACATTAACAAACGAGAGTAGAGTCTCTTCGATGCTTCCATCGGTTAAGCGGCAGATGAGCAGTGGCTTAAGTCCAATTTCGTCGCTCCTTGAACTCCTGAAATGTGAAGTACAGGACGATTGCAAACTATGCGTTTAAAGAAGCGAAGCTTAATTTGATAGATGTTAAATTAAGATGTTATTTTTCCAGACTTATTTATTTAGTAACGGTCAATGAAAATCATCGACTTCAAAATATGTATCAGCAGAGGGTAGCTAAATACACGTTGAGTTAAGGGATTGTAAGGAGTATTCATACGTTGTTTCTGTAACCGTCGTCTGGTAGATACAGGCGGGGCCGTCTCGACAAATTTCAGCGGCCTGGGCTAAAAAATGTTGGTGCCCTAGCCCCCAAGGGTGCAATTTCTTCGCAATCTGTGCCATGCAGTACATCCCAACCCGGTGTCGCCACCAAGGCAAACACGAGCAAAGACAATGGATATTTTTGTCTGCAAAATTGAAGAGAAAAAAGCATTCCAACATACTTGATTCTTAAGCGCCCTTGGATCACGGGCGCCCCTGGGCTCTAGTCTATTTAGCCCATTGGTAAAGGCGGCCCTGGATGCAGGGTCCAATCGGACCCGTCCTAAATATCAAGCTACGCTCGTCACTTTTTATTAACGTTACTTCTCGAGAATGATGAGAATTTTAGATAACAAGATGGGAAGCTAGAAATTATGGGGCTAAATTGACCTTGCATCCGACGCGTAGTCAGACTATCCACCATTCGAGGGTTAAAGCAACAATGTATCGATAAAAAATTTCATTAACATAATTTATTACAACTTTAATTACAAGGTGCTTATCTAAGTTCGCGAGCTAAACATTCTGTTTACTTTTAGAATTGCGAAGAGCATTTCTATAGATTTAGTCGAGCAAATAGTTACGCGATATTTTCAGTTACTATGATTTTATATTCTTCTCTCCGTCGATACCTAATAATGGCTTTTAAAATGACTTCAAGTACGATTTAAAGTGCTCTGAGATCTCTGTTCCCCAGGAAATTTAAAGTAAGGATGGAATGCAATAGATTATGAAAGATCGATATTCGATTAAATCGAAGCGTTTCCAAGAGCTTCGCAGATTAAGTGTAATAACGAGCCAGGCAGTGACCTTGAAACTTTAGTTTAACTGTCTGTAGTTGAATTCACTTTAAATCCAGGCTACCTAAGTAAAGAATGTATGAAATACTGGTCCTGCTAATTTTATCTTACTTTTCATACATAGAGAAGAATCGAAAATACGCATTCAGGAAATCTTTTCACAAATTGAACAACTGAAAATAGAAGAAAAATTGTTATTGTACCTGAAACTTCCATTATCATTGACTAATACTGGAGGAACTGTTGATCCTTTGAGGCAACCATTAAATCCGTTAGGCAATCGCTATGAAATTCATCAAACCATCATGTGGATTAAGACTCACTTGGAAGAAGATCCCGATGTCTCTTTACCGAAACAAGAGGTTTATGATGAATACAAGTAAATGTTTTACACTCGCATGCTTTAACAGTCGTCATGTAAATTAATAAAGCTATCGTATATTACGCGATAACATATTTTACCACGGAGCAAGTTGCCCGTAGTTTTATGTTTTCTTCTTACTTTATTCGCAGCATGTATTGTATGCGAAATTCTATGAAACCCTTGTCGACCGCTGATTTTGGAAAAGTAATGAAGCAAGTGTATCCACGAGTTCGGCCACGCAGATTAGGCACGCGAGGGAATTCACGTTATTGTTACGCTGGAATGCGCAAAAGAGTCAAATTGGATCCTCCGACGTTGCCTAATATAAGCGGCACTCAAACTGTGAGACATAAGATTAAAATTGAAATCTTTCGAATAATTTTTGCAATTACAGACATTAGCACTTATCACTGTATTGTTCCTGCCTGTTGGAAAATACCTGTTTAATTATGTTTACACGTCAGATCTTACAGATATGTTCTACATTGGAATTCAGTGCAACTGATTAGTTTATATATCTGAAAGATAATTTACAAGTAAGATCAGTTCCATCGGTAACATTGTCATTACCTCAGAATTTAAACTTTCAGGGCGACGATGTAGATGAGAATATTACCGAAGAGATGTTAGGAGCTGCGTCTACGTTGATCAGAGAATGGGCAGAAAGTCTGTTGGGCTTGAAATTTGCAACTTTGAGTGCCTTAGCCCGTCATCTTGTCGATAATCTTTGTGTAGATACTCGATCATTGGCTGCTATATGTATATTATGTGCTACAGGAGATTCTAATACCTCTGCAAATAAAGGTTTGTTAATACTGACGATACGGAAGCAATTGATTTGGTCTTACAAGATTCATTTTTCTATTTAGAATCGACTACGGATCTGCGTGTAACACCTGTAAGTGGAAAATCTGGGAAGCTCCGAGAAGCACAGTTACAGTTGCAACGAAAATTGCAGCAGCGAGAACATATAAGGGATCAAAAACATCGTCATCTTGATGCTGTAATGCAGGTGAAAAGTTAGAATGAATTAAATAGGATATTCTTTAAAGACGAGAGAGAAACAATAGAGAGAGATGCAAGGAAGCTTCGTGTGTTAATATTAGGCGTTATAATAGTTCATTGAATGTTCCAGAGTCAGAACAAAGAGAAGACTGTTGATAATAAACCTGGGGCAAACAAGGGGAATAAGAAAACTAAGCCCAATCAGTCATCTCAAGGTACAAATGTATCGAGCGGGCAGAATACATTAACTAAGTTCAGTTTATCTGCCGTAGTAACCAATCGGCAGAAGAAAGTTCTTAAAGCTAGTAGTCAGCCATGCAACATCTCCCTGGAATCCAACTGTGATAATATAGTGGTACAATCGATTGAAGACGTACAGAGTAATAGCAATCCTAGTGTAGTGATGACCAACTGCGTAAACACACAGCGAGACATCAAACCGAAAAATTCCAGAAAGCGTGCCAACCCAATTGTATCGAATCAGCCATCAGAGACCAGCCCTGAGAAGCAGACGAAGCTCACAGAACAACAGTTGCAAGAGAATGTAGAGCATTCAAACATATTGTTGCCCAAGCTTACATCTATACAACGCCCCAGCAAAATTTCGGTGATACTAGCTGGTAATTTGAAGCCCACCAAGTGCAAAGCGAACGAGGCTGTTAGTAACCAGCCTGCTAAAAACTGTGATATCGAACCATCAACATGTTCCAAAAGTTGCGTTAAAGTAAACGGTTGCCCTAGCAATTTCGATCCTAGCTCGAACACAGCGAAGGAATCTACGATATTATCTAAAGACCAGATACGATTGCTGCAAGAGAACTCGAATCTGATAAGTAAAACTGAGAAGCTCTGCTCGATCGATTCGGACGCTTTAGACGATTATTTGAACGGCGGCAACAATTCCCAGGAGCAAGAGGAGGAATTGTTGCAGTACTTCCAGCAGAGTAGCTCGTCGAGCTCGGACGTGGAAGCCAATGCTATTGCCATCGACGAACAAATATCGAGATCTGATAAAGTATCACAGCTAAGATTAATATTACAACACAATCTGAAAGCGGGAACGTTGCACACGCCCGTGGACGGAGTGCCCGCGGCGATTATCCGACAGAACGTTGAGAAACGCGAGAACACTCAGAAGCACAGCTTGATATTACCAACGTTGCTGAACCATTCCAGCCAGAGTAACACCAGACGCAGAGTCAGCTTCGAGACGAACGTTGTGGAGCATGTACAAGATTCATCTGTCGTCACTAATACAGTGCCGCAAAGTCCAAACACGCGTCGTAGAATATTTAATTTCACACCGATATCGCCCGGCCCGCATTCGCCCATTAACGGCCGCGCCTCGAAATCGAATTCGGCGAACGCCAGTCCATTCGTCTCGCCGCGGAATACGCCTGTGCCACGCTCGAGGAGCAATTTACAAGCGAGTAGTTCCAGGGCTCGCGCCCACAAGTCTTTGTCACGCTCGATATCCTGCAGCATGCCTTACACTAGTAAGAACGACACCTTCGTTGTTCCCACGAGCGGTCCAGAATTAGTTAGACAAGTGTCCACGCCGCAGTTGCCGTTGATTTCCACCAAATCGTCGGAGGTGCAGGTTGGCGGCGGTGCAACGCAGATCCCCGTTACCCCGAAACGAGAAGGGCAGGGATCTCAGTGCACCGCATTCTTGTCGTCCGACTTGGCGCCGCAGAAACAGTTACTTATTAATTACCCCAGTCAAGAGAATTTGCAAGAAATTAAGAACGTTTACCAGAAAAGCCAGCCGGATCAAGAGATCAGCGAGCTGTTTCACGGGAATAAACAATTCACTAACGAACTCTACAGATCGCAGTCGGTCCCGTTGCACAGAATGGTGAATCCCGCTTTGATGTCGCCCATCTCGACGCAACACTGCTTGTCAACATTTCAGAGCCAGAGCTTCAATCCGTCTACGAGCAGCTCTATAGCGCCTACGCCAGTACCTAGCGAATTTAATGATTTCGGTTCTATCGGCCAGCCAGAAGGGACGTCGGCGTATCTGCTGGACGACGTCGATCCGAATTTCATGTCGGACGATCAGCATTTCCTCATGAGCGACAAAGAAATCACACCTGAGAATATAACGAATATATTGAATATCTTGGACGAGGAAGGGACGCAGAGCTTGCAGATTCTGCCGGAGCCACCTACCGAAGAAAGCTTAATAGAAAATAACTCGATAGTGTTAGATGCTTTACCAAATTCAAACTTAAACTTATCGGAAGAGGATATGCTGGACCCGTCGAACGTACTTGATATTCCAGTGGGCGGAGCCTTGCAGAAAATAATACAGTCGCGCTCTTACCCGAATACACCGCTACCTGTGCCAGTATCCACGTATACACCGTCGTATACGGAAGATAGCAATGGATCAAGATCGTACCCTTCGACGCCGCTGCATACAGTCCAGTCGCAGGAAACCTATCAGGAGACTAACGAACCGATGCTATCGAGTCCCACCTTGAACTCTTTGAACTTACATAATGAAACTGCGAACGAGTCCGCGTCCAGCAGTCTGTGCAGAAACGTCGTGGACTTGCTCGAGGGTAATTTCCTGGGGGAGACCGACCCGGAAACGAATGATTTGGATCCGCTTGACAATTTCGATGGATTACAAGACGTCGATTCATTAACGCCGTTGTTCAATGAAGTGACAGAGCCTAATCGTTGAAAGCGTACAGAGAAATAATTTTGTGGATCTTGTGATTTTACATAGTGATCTACCAAAGGTTGGAAAACTAATTCTTAAGTTTTATGTCCGTACGACTCCATTCAACAGTGATAATACTTTGCATAAATGTTCTACTTTGATATGCAAAACATTATAGTGGCAGTATAAAAGATTGATAAATAAGTCTTAGTTCCTTGTGCTAACAATATGAATTAATGGAAGGTTTAATGTCACAGTGATTAAATAAGGTTACATTTGAACTTTATCTTTGTTTCTTGAACAACTGAGGTCTGTTCTCGTTGCTTAGAACCGTAACGGGAGACTTTTACTTTCTCACTTTTACATTTCTCCCTCGTCGCGTTACGAGCCACGTGATTTCGAAATTTCGAGATGTATCAGGTTGTTAAAGATTCTACTGCCTACGTAATATATAATAAGGGAAGTATTATCAAACGGAACTAATGTTATCAATCTATCTTCTTAATTGCAGTACCGTACCGTAAAAGATATAATGGCAAGAGCAGCTGGTGATGGAAAAGTC
Organism: Andrena bucephala; assembly: GCA_947577245.1. Taxonomy (NCBI): domain Eukaryota; kingdom Metazoa; phylum Arthropoda; class Insecta; order Hymenoptera; family Andrenidae; genus Andrena; species Andrena bucephala. The sequence continues at coordinate 81,985,505 of OX387715.1, forward strand.
AGATACAAAGAGAAAATTATTGGGAAACTTTCTTTAGTAAATCGAGAATAATTCCGAGGCAGTTGTAAGCGTACGATTCGATGTAATCTGTATAGAGCAGGAATGAAAATGAGTAACTGCCGATTATATTCACCTTAGACTTGTGTGTCGCTTGTTTTGTAAAGTAAGTAAAGGGAAAAAGGGAAAAACACTGTGATGCAAATGTAAATCTCTGAAGATTGTATATTTCTTGAATTTGTCACTAGTGAAGCTAAAAGTGTAAATGCCTCCGGAGGTGTCTTTGGTGGAGATCGGATGGGATTTCAAGTGTGAGAGATGACGAAGAAGTTGCTCAAATGGAGCGATTGTCGCTGTGACGCATTTGAGATTCGAATAAGTGGAAGTTGATTTTATATAAATACTTTATATTCGTCGTTTTGAAACGTTTGTTTCTAAGTCATTTAAGAACGCGTTATTGCGACTTTGTTACTCAAGCGTTTCTAAGAAATATTTACAATCACCTGCTGGACATTGGTGAGCTTCTTTTTACATAACAATCGGTACTGAACCCAGTACGTAATACTCTCGGGCCAAGAGAGGTCGAAGAGCGAGCATGTGTAAATGTTTTCATTATTCCTAATATTTTTTTATAGATTATAAAACTTGCGTTTAGTCGACAGTATTCTTATATTTTAAACTTTTACTTAATTCCTCTTCTCCCGCTTCTCTGGATGTTTCTCATCTGCTATCCACACAGCTGTCACGCTTATTTAGAACTCGTAAGCTCTTTCTCGAACAACGTTCGAAGCCCTTGTTCCGCATATAGTTTTTAAAAATGTCGCTTGAATCTCTTAGACGCCAATCAAAATTTAGGCAATTGAATTGATAGTCCGAGCACATCTGCTTCCGTTTTAAACAAAGAAATATGCTTCTAAGGGGGCTAGGAAGTCGAAAAATCGATTGTTTTATTGCATTTTCCGAAAGTGCTATGTTTTTTTAATAAAATGCCGCTTGGTTTATGGTAAAATTCGCAAAATTGTAGATTTGCCAGCTAAAAACGTCAAGCGGCAAACTATAGTGTCGCCTTTGCCCGGAAACTTTAAACGCGTTTTTCTCGAATATTTTTTCCTGATTGCGAACGAATGGAGATTCAAATCGACATGGAAAAAATTACAGGATGTGTAATACATGTGCCTTTTCGGCGCAAACCTCTGATATCGTCCGTAAAAATCCGAGATTTTCATACAAAAAATTAAGTCACCGGATTTTGGTAGCCCACCATCATTGTTTGTGCACTACTAAAATCCGGTGACTTCTTAATTTTTTTATGAAAATCTCTGATTTTTACGGACGATATCAGAGGTTTGCGCAGAAATGGCACATGTTTTACACATTCTGTAATTTTTTCCAAGTCGATCTGAACCTCCATTCGTTCGCAATTAGGGAAAAAATTAAGAGAAAAAAGTATTCGAGAAAAACGCGTTTAAAGTTTCCGGGCAAAGGCGACGCTATAGATTGCCGCCAGACATTTTTAGCTGCAAAATTTACAATTTTGCGAATTTTTCTACAAACCAAGCGGCATTTTATTCAGAAAAGATGGTACTTCCGGAAAATGCAATAAATAAAATCGATTTTTCGAATGCCTAGTCCTCATTAAAGGCACAATCGCAAATATTTAAACATCGTACTGGATTCTGCATCGATAATAGTGCTAAATAATTATTGCTATGGCGGGTCTTCCTGGTATGTCGTTCTGTTCGTCAAAGGAATCCGAATTACCACAAGTAGACCGTCAGTTTATATTTTTCTATGGCGCTCCCGATCGAGAATTTTATGAATTGGATAGTCGTTTAACCGATTTTTATTCCTACGCGTCGTGGTTACTTAGCTTCCAAAGCAGACAAAGTTAGATCTTTTATGGAAATCCGCGCAAAGCGCCCGACGTTGCCCGCGGCCAATGGGTTCCATCACTTAAAATTATTTCACACGTCGGAGTCTTAATGATGCGCTTCACGTCGTAAAGTATTAGATTTTTATAAAATATGGAATAAACGTAATTTACTCGCAAATGATCACAGACGTACGACATTTGCAAGCATTCTGTATTATCATTCTGTAAAGAATTATATGGCGTTACAGAGTTAACACCATGTAAAAATGTTGTATAGTATGATTTTTGTGAAATCTTATCTTTGAGAGTTACTATTGACGGACAAATAACATGAACCAAATCTCGTGATCTCGAGTCGATAATCTCGTTAATGATGGAATAAACAATTATCGTGACAATAAACGCTAAAGTAACAGTTTCCTTTCTATTTGCAATTTTCATGCAGCGTTGCCGTCGAATGAAATATTTCGGAAGCGTTATTTGGTTCATGCTATTGCCATGTAAGGCACTACATCGCTAATACCGGTTTTTAATCGCCATTTCGCATACCGTAATTAAAATAATCACACGTTGGAGCCTGAAGGATTTCTAATCCCGTGGATTTAGGAAACGTTTAAGCATGTACGAAATTCTCGAATTTGTAACATACGCAACTGTATTGACCTTTTGAAGTAACCGATAAGTAAACGATCCAGCTATTCGAAGGGTAATTTTTAAACATGTGAAACTTTGCGAGCGATGGTGAATTCTGAGCATATCACGGTGTTATCGGGACGGGTGTGAGAAAGGGGAGTTGGATGAGATTGAAGTTTTTACAATGCCAGTAAAGTATATTTTTCTATGGTGATCTTGGTTGGATATTCTTAAAAGTAAAACAATGAAAATGAAACCGGTGGACGCGTTGATAATACTTCAAAGGGTTAATAAGCATTCCCCATAACTGTGTCACGCATTCGAATGCAAATGAGACGTTGGTTTTCCCGCACAGCCTGAAATAGAGTGAAACACATTGTATGCGTGAAATGAGTTAAACATAGTTCAAATATTCTAAACTGTTAAACAACCATAAGACGGTAATCTTATTGTAAGGCGAGTTGTGCATTGTACAAACATAAAACAACCGATGAACCAAGTAGTGATTTGGAGCTAGCGATTAATTAACGGATAACAAAAGAAAATGGATCTCGACCTCTTGGGTTGTGAAAATGATGAAAACGATGGAAAAAAGAGAGGGGGGGGGGAGAGAACACAATCAAGCGTGCAAAGTTATTAGGCAAAGTAAATAACTTTCATTAACTTGACCAAATGATCGAAGATCTTGGAAATTTCTATAATAGTACTGCTATTTGTAACTCATAAGTAAAAGCATGTATTACGATATTACTTGTTGTTATACGCACAAAGACTTTAGGTAGGAGCTATTCGATACTATCCGTGTATAATCAGGGTTCGTCTGTGCTGTTTGACTAATAATTTAAATCTATCTAGACACAGATATCGGTGCATACAATTTGCTGGAAAACGGGCGTCCTGTCGCGACCTAGTGCAATATGTTTTCTCCTTCGTTTGCCTAAAAGAGTATTTATTTATATATTACTACGAATATTCGACATTATTTGCTCATGCAATTAAGAACAGGTGGACAAACACAGATGGTCGAAATTGATAACTGGTATCTGGGCATGTAATATAACAGCACCGATCTATAAACAACCGAACAGAATGAAATTATATCGAAGCATGTATACAGTCATATTTACACGAACAGTCAATAGTTATAGTTAAATCTGTCTTGTCTGTATAAAATCATGGGCATCATTCTGAATACAGTGGGATTTAAAGAGAAAAACAAAATGAGGATATGCTGATGAGACCAGATTGTTTAAATGGGCATAGTATAACTAAATTACAATGCAATCTATCCTTGCACTGTATTTTTTGTCTCCGTCGGAAGTTGGCGCATTTGTGGATTATTATCTGTTCTCGTTCGCATCCTTCCTATCTCCTGCTATACGAGTACGGAATTTTAAAACGTTACGAAGTATCCCATTACAGCAGTAAATCCAGTTAAACCGTTATCTATATTTCGGAGCTTACATTGGTTTATAATAACAATTTCGAAGGAGGAAGAAATAGAGTACAAATGGATTAATTGATATTAATAATATTGCATGGGTAGGACGATGTCATAGAACAGTAAAGTATATGTCGTAATTGTAGTATGCAATAATTTACCGATTATCATAATTAGGAATACGACGAATGAGATAATTTTCCGAAAACAAGATCCATCGATCATTATTTTAAAATATTGTTGAAATTTTATTGCTTTGATTCTGGGCGAAATTCCACTTACGCCCAAATCGCCCGTGATTTTCATTAAGCTAGGTTTTCCCGCGCGCGACTTGGACGCATCGTCGAGAACTTCATAGTCGATTTTCTCGAAAATGAAGCGCAATAACAAAAAATTTCATTCCTTTTTTTCGACTTATTTACTTGTTATAAATCGAAAAGAAAGAGTAACTTTTTTTCATATCGCGCTTCATTTTCGAGATAAACGACTTTGAAATTCTTGACGTTGCGTTCTGTCGCGTGCGGGAAAACCTAGCTTAATGAAAATCACGGGCGATTTGGGCGTAAGTGGAATTCGCACTCTGTTGAAAATCTATTTTCCAGTGTGATTATATATCGAGGTGTATTCTGCACATGAAATAATGAGGAATATAGGTACTAGTAAAAGTTCGAATCCCGTAGATCGCTTGCAAAACTAATTTTACAATAATTAGTGATAACGAAACTCGCCTTGCTTATTTTCCGTCAAAATATTCGTAATATAAATAATCTTGCTATATTTAAACGACCTGCGTTTTGTTTTTTGTCAACAATCTGTATTAATTTCAACACAAGAAAAGGTGAACCTGGCGATATTACGCAGTTACTGCTGCTCCAGAGGCTTATCGATCTTCGAAGAATCGTTTTTTTGGATTCTTCAAGATCCTTTCGCTTCGTTAAGAAAAATTCCTCTACCAATTTTGTATGGTCAAATGCCAGGCGAACTAAATCAAGTAATAGGAAAGCGGTATTCCTATTTCCTGTGCTAGCGTCACTGGCAATTTATTTTGCTTTGTAAATAAAAATTCTTTTTTAGAAAAAAAAAAGAAAAGAAAGGATTGTTATAAAGAAACGAGAAAAGATTGTTCCCCTTTTATTCCTTATGGGATAACGATAAGTCACCATTACTACATTCTCACATTTTAGTATTATAAAACTCGTGCGAACGTAAAATCCTATGTTCACACATTAATTTTAATATCATACATCGTTTTATCCTTATAATAATTACGAATTGTAGATACTTTTTTATTCAAAACACTAATGTAATATTTGTACAAATCGAGATTGAATGAAGGACTTTTATACAGGCAGTTTTAATTTTGTTTATCAAATATTGCACACACATTTACAAAGAAAGAATTTATTTATTAATTGGTTTCATATTCCGACGTAATACATTCATGCTATAAAATTTATAGGATGAAATTGGCATTATATATACACCGTATGACAAGAGTATGTTTTATGCTTTAACAGAAAATTTCTAATTTATCGAGACTTAAAATTTAAATTCGTGTTACTCGCGTTGCGCCTTCGAGAGAGTAACGACATCAACGTTACAAATATCTTGAATATGAACATTTATCCGATCCCTTAGGCTGAGGGCACACGAGCGTTTTTTTTTTCGACAGATCTACGTATACATCGCACAGTAGCGTAACTTTAATACACTGCAATGTATTGTCGCGACGTCCGTAAAAAAAAGCCGCTTGAGTGTCCCCGGCCTTAGTTTGAATGAAAGTAAATGTTTCAATCAAGTTGAAAGAGTAATTGAAATTAATAAACTCTTTATTCACGCGTTATGAGCCAGAGTTTTTGGGGAATCGTTTGTTACTCGGCTTTTTTCTGGCGCCTGTTGCAAGCGTTCCCAATAAATGATTTCCTCATCAAATTTAAAATACAGGGACACAAGTTCCAGCGCATTCGAATCAAAGTATAATAATTCTGCATGTACGTAAAATTGTAAATGATGATAGTATGCCAAATAATTTATTTTCGATCTCTATTTTAAATTTAATTCTGGCATGCTAATTATAATACATGTTTAGATGGATCCACAATTGGCGGTTGATTGTTTAAAGTTTCTATTCGAGTTTGCTTTCCATTCAATATAGCTTTTACATCTTCAGCGTCTAATGTTTCGTATTTAAATAAAGCATCTGCCAATTGCTTGTGTTCTTTAGAGTGGGCCCTTAATATGGATTTTGCGCGTTCGTACGATTCCTGAATAAAATAGAAACGATTAATTTATTATCGAAAATTTCGGAAGCGACGCGTGAAACTCAGTATCGTTTAGCGAAAAAGATTTACTTGTAAAAGACGCTTCACTTCGTTGTCAATGAGTTCATTTGTACTAGGGCCATATTCACTACCACTAGAACCAAACTCTAGTCGCTTAAAATCTCCGTGTGCCCTAAAGCCAACTTTATCAGACATACCAAAAGTTTTCACCATCCCTTCGGCAATTTGAGTCGCATTCTGGAAAAGATCATTATTAATACGAATACTGGATATTACAACGCGATACAGTAACTTTAAAACCCATCACGAATTTCATCTTCCAGATTTCATTTACTTGTAAATATACAGTGGCGGACGAAAGAAAGTTCACAACTTTTAAAATCGCATAACTTTTATAAAATGAATCCAAACGAGTTGAGTTTTTTTCAGAAGCTACAAGGATTATTTTGCTAAGTGACGTGTTTCGACGTTTTGAAAAAAGTGCATTTAGTCGGAATAGCAAACAAAAATAGTAAATGTCATTTTTTTTTAAAACTTTTTTGTGAGCCCGTATTGAAAATTCAAAAAACCCGTTTGTAGATCGAAGTAAGTTGTTTACATGCCTAAAATTTCATAAAAATCGGTTGACATCGGTCTCAGCTATGAACGCTTAAAAGTCGCAGAATAAAGTCGAAAATCGTTGATTTCCGGGAATTTCGCGATTTTCGACCTTATTCTGCGATCTTTAAGAGTTTATAGCTCAGAGCAACGTTAACCGATTTTTATGAAATTTTAGGCATGTTACAACTTACATCAATCTACAAACGGGTTTTTTGAATTTTCATTGCAGGCTCACTAAAAAAGTTTAAAAAATTACATTTACTATTTTTGTTTGCTATTCCGAACTAGTTCATTTTTTCAAAACGACGAAACACGTCACTTAGCAAACTAATCCTTGTAGCTTCTAAAAAGACTCAACTCGTTTGGATTAATTTTATAAAAGTTATGCGATTTTAAAAGTTGTGAACTTTCTTTCGTCAGCCACTGTACGTATATTTGAGACAATCAGCGCAAAAGTAACCCACAATTTTGGGTGAATTGACATTTCAGCCTAAACCACTTCTTATAGTGCAAAATTTTAATTCTATAGTGTCCTGAGCAACTCTACAAAAGCATACACAAAGTGGCAACACAAAAACGTATTTTGCACTGAGCATTTTGTTGATTTACGTCATTATTTTATATACTAATAACATACACCCTAGCAATTATATTTTGTAAAAAATCATACCTATGTACCTAAAAGTAGAAATTTCAAGCAAAGACTTTAAAACGTCAATAATTTCATTTGCCGTTATCGCAAAACAAAAGTTTTGCAGTTACGCCACTATTGCGCTGATAGCCTCATATAAATATAACAGTTACTGTATAAATTGCCATAAATGAATAAAAAACAGAAAACAGCGAATAAAAATATAATATCTCAAAATACTTCGAAATCGTTGGCTGCGCCTGTCGTTACTTTATCAGGTCCAAAAATCAATTCTTCCGCAGCACGGCCACCCATCATTGAATCCATAGTGGCCAACAATTGAGATTTTGTTCGAAGATACACATCTTTCTCTGGCAGAAATGATGTCTAAAACATACACGAGTCATATTTATAAGAGCAAGTGGATTAAACTTATAACAGTTTAAGCAATATTTCTTTTTTTTTTCTCAAAGTGAATACAATGAATAATAATGTCAAACATTTGTTTAATTTATTAAGCTACTTATAATAATACGGAACAATTTTTTAAATACAGTTTTAATTACGTTTTTTCAATGTTATCTGGAGATAAAAATCGCGCCTTTGAAAAGATGGCTGGAGTGATTTCAGCTTACAGACTCGTCTGAAACAAAAATACCAAACTGATTCTTAATTATTACGAGTACCGCTGTCGTAGGTGCTAGAATTAGCCACGTAAGTCAAAATTTACAAAAATTTCACGCATTCAAACTTCGAGTAAAAATGGAAAATTTCGAGACTCGAAGTTTGAATGCGTGCAATTTTGTTAAATTTTGACTTACGTGGATAATTCTGGCACCTGCGATAGCGGTACTCACAATGATTAAGAATCAGTTTGGTTTTTTGTTTCAGATGAGTCTGTGAGCTGAAATCACTCCCGCCAGGGAGGTATTTCTTTTCAAAGGCGCGATTTTTAACTCGAGATAACATTGAAAAAACACAATTAAAAGTGTATTAAAAAGATTGTTCCTTATACATTATAAGGAGCTTAATAAATGAAAAAAAAATGTTTGACATTGTTATTCATTGTATTCATCGAGAAAGAAACCTGAATGTTGCCGAATTTTGCGGCGTGATTACAGGAATGACCCCTTAACTGGCTTTAATATCTTACTATGACTCTGTAACAATATCAATGTATCGTCAACATCCAATACTTACGTGTCCTAAAGAGGGTCCGCGAGGTATAATAGTAACTTTATGTATCGGCGTAGAATCTTTAGTGTAATATCCAACTATCGCGTGTCCTGCTTCATGATATGCTGTGATAAGATTGGTTTCCTCGTTATTCGTTCTACGTTTCCCTTCCGGGCCCATTACTACTTTATCTCTGGCATGTTCCAAGTCTTTGATTGTTACATAATCTGCATTATTCACAGCTGCCTTCAAAGCTGCTTGATTTACCTTTTAAAATTAAACACACAAGTGAGATCGATTTGATTACGAATTATCCTAATTATATACAGTCGAAATTCTACAGAACAAGTGGATAATGGATAATAGAGGAATACCATCGTCTCTATATCAGCGCCAGTGAATCCAACAGTGCAGCGCGCTAAATATTCCACATCAACGTCTCGCGTCGATATACGCGATAAGTACAAATCCAAGATATCTTTCCGACCAAGATAGTCTGGCTTTTGTACAAAGATCTCAACATCGAAACGTCCGGGCCGCATCAACGCTTTATCTAAATCATCCCGTCTATTTGTTGCACCTAGTACTATCACGCCTTCGTTCTGAAGGAATCTACAATTAAAACGGAGAAATTAGATATTCGATGAATCATCAATGCATGAGGTTGTAATATATTTTAATGAAAAAAAAAAGCGAGGTAAAATGTTTACTTTACCCATCCATTTCTGATAGCAACTGATTTATAGTTTGATTCGCGTATGGATGGAGGACTGAATTCGTCCGCCTTGCCCCGACAGAATCAATTTCGTCTATAAATATTACAGCTGGGGCTCTTTCCTTTGCCGCTTCTAGAAACATTAGTTTGTCTTTAATAAGTTGCGAAGCAATGTGTGATATGTAAAGTGGCTTAGTGCGAATAACTTACTGAACAAGTCTCTCACTCTACGTGCACCTTGCCCTACTAAAATCTCATCGAACTCTGGTCCAGCTGCATGGAAGAATGGTACACCAGCTTCGCCGGCCACTGCACGAGCCAACAATGTTTTCCCTGTTCCGGGTGGTCCTACCAATAATACACCCTTGGGCAATTTACCACCGAGCGCGGAGAACTTCTCCGGGCTTTTTAGAAATTCAACGACATCTCTTAACTCCTGCTTAGCTTCTTCGACCTAACATTTTAAACGACAAATAAATGTATAATATTCTCCGCGAGGCGAAGCGGTATTAACAATTTCATTATATTTATAATGTTTCACTCACTCCTTTGACATCGTTGAACGTTACATGAATTGCTTCTGGATTGACCTCAGCTTTTTGGCCCATTGAAAATCGAAATACACTTCCTGGATTGCTAACTGCAATAACAGAACTTTAAACGATCGAACTTTTAAAACATCGCGCGGCATTGAAACGTATTTATGAAAATGTGGTAATTATTTAGAAGCTTTCCATCCTCAGCGATTTCAATGATTTTTGGATATGTTGTCCAAAAACTAAACTTAACTTTTTCCTATACATGTTACCGCCGCTCGACCTTCGTTTCCGAGATATTCGCGAAAAACTTCTTGTGACTTATTCCGACGCAACGCATTCCTCTTTCCAACTTGTCCCGGGTATTAGTATTGGTTGGGGCTAGATTAGTGCGGGGGGCGCGTGCTAAGTGACGTGTTTCGATTACGGCTGCAACGAATATTCGAATAATGTAAGTATTCGAATATTCGAATAATGTAAGTATTCGAATATTCGAATACCACAGAATTCGAATAATTTCTTCGAATATTCGAACTTCGAACTTTCGATTATTCGAATATTCGAAGTTCGAACCTTCGAATATTCTGATCTATCGAAGTTCTGATTGTACCGAATAGGAATCTGAACATGAAATAGTGGGGGTAGGTTACAGAAACAAAGAATAAAATTACTATTAATGAGTAAGATGGTGTCTATGAAGTGAATAATACTCTATAAATGTAGAAAAATAACGTTATAGTAACGAGGGAAAAATAAAAATATTATAGTTCCTCAAAATCGTTTATGGAGTTTTAGCTTCCTACAAAAAAAGTCTGCTTATACTGTTTGTCATCCGCTTATGATGGGACACGGGTAGGCCTAGAGGAGGGGTCCCTTGGCCGATTCCGTCAGGGTTGTCCACTCATTATTATAAAAATAATAATACTAGTAACTGATGGTTGTTTTCGTTTCAAAATGTATTAATTTACCAAAGATTAATAAAGTAAAAAATTTATCGTTTGAAAAACAAATAATTGTAAAGGTCAATATGAAAAGAATTTCACAATAAACTGTGAACAAATATTTCATGTTCAGATTCCTATTCGGTACAATCAGAATTCGAACGTTCGAATGATCGAATATTCGAAATTATTCGAATTATTCGAATAGTCGAATAATTACAGCTCTAGTTTCGATGTTGTAAAAAAAAATGCACTTAGTCGGAATAACAAACAAAAATAGTAAAGGTCATTTTTTAAACTTTTTTTTGTGAGCCTGTAATGAAAATTCAAAAAAACCGTTTGTAGATTGAAATAAGTTGTTTACATGCCTAAAATTTCATAAAAATCGGTTGACGTTGCACTGAGCTATAAACGCTTAAAGATCGCAGAATAAGGTCGAAAATCGCTGATTTCCGGGAATTTCGCGATTGCCCGCCAGGGTTGCCACCTTTCCGGTTTTCGCCTGGAGACTTCGGGTTTTGAAGCAAATCTCCGGGCTCCGGTTTTACTGGAAAAATCTCCGGTTTGTCGAAAAAAATAAGATAATAAGAAATTGTGATATTATACAATGGTATTAATTTTATATGCAATAAAAGTTAATAATTAAAAAGGCAGACACTTTTAAATTCTGAATTGTTTGAGCATAAAAGAGTTGCATATTTGTTTTCTGCATATACGAGAACAAAACTTTATTTTGCTTTTTCCATCTCCGGGTTTATATTCGAATCTCCGGGTTGAAATGTGTGCCACTCCGGGATTTATATGGTGATAAGGTGGCAACCCTGTTGCTCGCTCGTAGGCGCGTAAAGCATGGTAGCGAAGGGAGATTTTTCCAGTAAAAACGGAGCCCGGAGATTCGCTTCAAAACCCGGAGACTCCGGGCCAAAACCGGAGAGGTGGTAACCCTGGTTTTGTCCCATGCTGGCGCGTACGCTGCCCCGGACGCGGTACTGTACACTGCATTCCACATTAGAGCATACCGATTTCGCGCAGGCACGACCCGCAGGAGGCGTTGGCACGCTCGACTCCCCACTTAACCGCCTATGTTTTTCTCCGTCGCACGGCCCTCTACTCTCTCTGTTAAGTTTTCGTGCACTGTTTACGTTGACAACGGCCAGGTCTCGCGTTATTCCTTGGAAATTACCACGACCAATCGCATGCGGTTCAAACTGTGGGTAGTAGTGGGAGCTGCGCAGATCGGTCGCAAATCGGTAGGGGCGTCGGAATGCTCTTATATGGAATGCAGTGTAGATACTGTGGTTTGCAAAAAAGTTGGCATCCGGATGGTGAGCGAGGCAAGGGGGCTACTTTTCTCGCATTGGCTCCCACCGCCTGTGTCACGTTCGCTTACTTTGTATTGCTCGACATTGTCGCGTTGGCCAATGCGAGCAAAGTAGCCCCCTTGCCGCGTTTAGCGTCCGGGCGCCTTCTTTTCTGCAAACGACAGTAGGTATAGGGCAGAATACATTGTAGTAGTAGCAGCAGTTTCTCGCGAATATCTCGGAAACGATGGTCGAGCGGCGGTAACACGTATAGAAAAAAGATGTTCGGAATCGTGTCCCCGACAACATATCCAAAAATCATTGAAATCGCTGAGGATGGAATACTTCTGAATAATTACCGAAAATATTTTATGAAACATTAAAGCTACATACCTCCATACCAAAGTATTAACGCAAGTATACTCGCGAATAATAGATTGAATATAGCTTTATGCCACGAACGTGTACGTATCTGACGCTGGAGTCCTGCGGCGTACCCTTCTATGAAAGCTTTTCTTACTTTCGTATTCTCCTCGGATAGAATGTCATTTACTATGAAGTTAATCTTGTCGATATCTGACTCTTTCGTGCCGCGCGCCTCCTGCGTAGTAAAAAGGTAATTATTATTTATACGACTGGGCTAATAATTAAATGGTAAATTAAAATAAAGAATGTAAAATAACATTAATAAATATAAGTTAAATAATACATTGTCTTACTGTTGTTGAGTAATCAGTGAAGAATTTTTTAAACCTGCTTATAAATGATGGCTTTCTTTCCAATTCCACATTTATACTACGCTTTGTTTTAAAATTACGAATTTGTATATGATAATTAAATGGATTTTTAATGCAAAGAGTGCATAATGTTCTGTGATGCTGCTTTGATTGCGAATATATAGTGGGCAAAATAATTGGCTCAGTTAATTGTGCGCAAGGAAATCTTTGTTTGTTTTCTGTAAAATTTGATCCCGATACGTACGATACATTCCACTTATCATTTTCCTCTAATTTCTTTTCAAAAGCTTTCATGGAAAGCTGGTCTAACATTAAACAAACATTATTCTTTTTTACATTAAGTATTGTAATCACATCACGCCTATTCAATTTATTTATCGACATTGTCATATAGCTTTTCGCTGCCTGAAAATAGATCAGAGATTTAATACACATCGTTGTCACGAACTTTTATACCAAGTATAACATATGGTAGATTTACTTCTGTCGAACTATTAGACAAAGTATCATCCCTAGCTTTTTTGAACTCATTCTGTCTTTTTACTTTAGCCGAAAACGGTGTGGATTTTGAATTAACCGTCGAAGTTAACTGTGTCAGATGATACAACACCTGGAAACATTAAACAATTATAATCACATTTATCAGTGTTAGTGAATTTTTACGTATACTTTTTGAAAATAGCGTAAGAATTACACGAACAGAGCCTAGCTTACGTTGTAATTAAAGAAAATTAACGCCCACCGTATCGTCGAGTTAAGAACGAAATAATAATTTTATGTAATAAACATCGCCTACAATAAATTTCGTCAGCTTGGGCGAATATGACGAAATAAGGTTATGACACAAAGATTTATAAAAAGATCTGAATGGAAGGCTTTTGATATGAACTTGGTGCGTGTATTTAAGGAAAGCGCGTAAAACTGTATCACAGGTTATCTATTAAAACTCAAGGGACATTCGTACGCGATCGTAATTTATATTCGTACAACGACGATACGAACCTGATTATGGTATTGAAAAGAAAACATTGAAAACCAATTCCTCTTAACAGATGCAACAAATTATATAGTACTACCACTTTTTAAGCAACAATGAACTCGATTACTCGCACTTTCTCTCGCCGTACGTGCGAAAAGATTAAGTTACATGGCACCAATATTTCTAACAAGAAACATAATTTTGATGCTAGGTATAAGGCCTATAAGGCAACGGAAACGGCCGCAGTCTCCGTGTAACTTCCGAACGTTTAAAATCAGTTGTGGCACGATCTATAATTAAATGAGATATCGTTTTGAAATCTGTACTTGAAACGCATGCTTGTTTTAAACTCGAAATTTTATTGTGCATAGAAAAGGCAGATTATATTATACAATTGAACTTTTCGAGTAATAATCACATTTCAAAACAGTTGGCTTGTGATTGGTCTGTGACTACTACTTCAAACTGTACTTCATTTATTTTTAAATAAAATTACATAGAATTTGATAGCTAACAGCCCGTTCTCATAGGAATTTCTATTATTTGTACAAGTTACATCTAATAAAAATATTCAATTGCTATTTAATTTTGTCAATGTAATTTATATTTGATCTTGTGGATTGGGATACAAACGTAGATTGTTAAATAAAAAAATATCGCTTAAAACAATTTTATTTCACTGTTTATTTTACAGTAAATACAACTGCAGTCCCATAAAAAAAATTTAAACATACAGTGGCTCACAGCCATAATCGTACACTCTTTAAAATCGTATAACATTTTTAAAATTGGTCCAAACGACTTGAGTTTTTTTGAAAAGCTAGAAGGATTAGTTTGCTAAGTGACGTGTTTCATCGTTTTGAAAAAAAAATTGCAATTGGTCGGAATAGCAAACAAAAATAGTAAATGTCATTTTTTAACCTTTTTTTTTGTGAACCTGTAATGAAAATTCAAAAAATCCGTTTTTAGATTGAAGTAAGTTGTATACATGCGGAAAATTTAATCTAAATTGGTTAACGTTGTTCTGAGCTACACACGTTTAAAGATCGCAGAATAAGGTCGAAAATCGTTGATTTCGGGAATTTCGCCCTTATTCTGCGATCATTAAGCATTTATAGCTCAGAGCAACGTTAACCGATTTAGACAGCGTGCGGACCAATTATGCTCAACAATGAAGGGGGGAAAAACACCTTCAGAGTGGTGGTAATGGTGTGAAAAACACTCTGAAGGTGTTTTTCCCCCCTTCATTGTTGAGCATAATTGGTCCGCACGCTGGATTTAGATGACATTTTCAGCATGTATACAACTTACTTCAATCTACAAACGGGTTTTTTTCATTTTCATTACAGGCTCACAAAAAGAAGTTTAAAAAACGACGTTTTCTATTTTTTTTACTATTCCGACCAATTGCAATTTTTTTCAAAACGACGAAACACGTCACTTAGCAAATTCATCCTTCTAGCTTCTCAAAAAAACTCAAGTCATTTGGACAAATTTTAAAAATGTTATGCGATTTTAAGGAGTGTACGATTATGGCTGTGAGCCACTTACAAGGTGAGGTTCCCAGGTGTCCGCCTCCGATTGCTTTGAATTTTGGATATGTTTTAGAGGGCCGAAAAATAAGACATACTTGTTTTTTTATAGCGGCCCGTTTTCATATTTAGGGGGTGAAACCAACCCCCAAAGTTATACGATTTTCAGGTGTTCATCTCCGATTGCTTTGAATGTTGGATATGTTTTAGAGGACCGAAAAATAAGAAATACGTGTTTTTTTATAGCAGCCCGTTTTCATATTTAGGGGGTGAAACCACCCTGCAAATTTCATACAGGGTACAAAAATTGTGTTGAGTAAAACTTGATATCAATTTAATTTGCGTCATAACTTGCTGTATGGACGATGTTCTTGTCGTCCATCACCGTTATTAGGGGGTAACTATGAGGGGTGGTTTCACCCCTTGAACATGCAAATGGACCAAAATAGAAAGACATGCATTTCCTATTTTTCGGCCCTCTAAAACATATGAAAAAACCAAAGCAATCGGGGACGAACACCTGAAAATCGTATAACTTTGGGGGTTGGTTTCACCCCCTAAATATGAAAACGGGCCGCTATAAAAAAACACGTATATCTTATTTTTCGGTCCTCTAAAACATATCCAAAATTCAAAGCAATCGGAGGCGGACACCTGGGAATCTCTCCTTGTTAGTCACTATTTTCCTATTATGTTTCAACATACACCTACTTTTGTGAGTTTGTTTAGTATACAATTACAAGAGTATTTGAATGACATTAAAATAAATGTACACAGATACATGAACACGTTTATTAGAATAATATTAATTGTTACTCAAAAGCTGTACAGATGTTTGCCCTGCTTCTAGTTTTTTTTCAAGGAAGGATAAGAAAGTATTAAGCAAAGTGAATGAACCTAAGCGTGGTAAAAATAATTGATTACAAATTATACGGACTAAGATACATATGAGTTTTTGAGCTATTAAAAATTGAAACGAACGAAATCCTACTATTCATTTCGTCTTCTTTCGATATCCAATGTAGAAATGTGTTTAGAAACAAAGTAATTTATAGAAAAAATCGTTTATACAATTAAATCAATGGTGCAAATAGTTAATCTCGGATTCTGATATTGAAATGGCAGTAAAATTTAAATTGTAGAATTATATAAAAGCAATATCAAATCAAAGGTATGAAAATATAAAAGCGTTCTGTAAATTACCTACACTTCCATAATAATTTATCTCTTATATATAAATTGAAACTGAGCTTTTCGTCCAAATACTTTGATTACACAATCTTCCGACGTATCTTATGATCATTTGCTATGTAGCTTTTCGATACAAACACTGAGCTGTTGAAGACGATGCAATAAATGATGCATGTTAGCGCTAGAATGTCGAAGACCCGATTGTTCCCCGCCGATTTCTTGTTTTTGACCTAGCTCGAAATGAAGTCTAGCTAATCGCTCCTGTTGCTCTCTTATTTCTGTCATTTGTTCCATGCTACAGTCTTTCCCTAAATCGAAATCGTATTATTTACTTTAACGCTTCACATTTGTTATAACATTACATTTATATCTTACGATAAACGATATCATTGACATACCAAATGCTCGTAAATTACCGCTATGAAAATCTTCCAGAAGCTGTAATAAAGCTTGCTCCATGCGTCGAACATCGGGGACCTCTGACAAAAAGCAATGATGTTTGCATGGCGCCATACCTTTATTTCATAACAGCGAAAGGCAACCAAAAAACAACGTAACGTGAACATATAAAGAAACTTAAAGGGAAAGTGTGCGAATAAAATTAAAAATCTCATTCAACTATATAATTCATAATAACATAATACTTAACAACTACATCGTGAAAACAGCGTGGTACTTCGCCAAATTACCTTTGTGCTGGCGGTTAATTTTCGCCGGTTCAGGTCGACTAGGCTTTTGCTTTTCTTTCTCGTTCAAATAGACTAGCCGAGACTGATTGCCATGATTGGAAACATTCACAGCCCTGCTGGAAACCATGGATCCTTGACTCGTAGCTTGCCCAGAACTTCCTTTACTAATGATCGGCGATGTTTGTGTATTACTTCCCCATAATACTTGTTGCTAAAATAATGCATTTCAGAATGACAGATTATGCACACGGCCGCCTGTACACACGTATAAGCATTTATGATTATTTATTCAGAGAAAGAATTCTACCCAATTTCTACAAGTATAGCTACAGTAAGATTACTTATGGTTTAATAAAGAAATAACAAAAATATGAAATTCATACCGATACGTGAGAACTATGGGTATCATTTTTACTTTGATGCTGCGATCTTGCTGGCGTCGAAGGCGGTGTGGCCTCTCCGCCGTGACTCAATGGCTCTTCGCATTCTTCTTCTTGAACTAATTGTTGCAGTTCACAGCAGCCAGACTCTTCGGCCATTCTAATAATATATGCTATTACCAAACTTTCTAGCAAACCCTTTCTTACTCCCTGCTATCATGATTTAAACATGATAAATAGAGCATCTACACTTTAACAGATATGTTATTCAGATTTGTAATCATTGAACTGTAACAAGCTAGCAACTACCAGCTCTTCGTGTTGTTGGTAACATTATTATTTATAGTTGTAAATTCCGATTTCTCTTTAAATCGAAAGTGTGACGATTAAAGAAGAAACTTTGTTACGGGAGTAACTTTTTATAACATTGATTTTTAATGGTTATAAAACAACTTCGTGTTAGGCCTGGATACATATATATATATATGAAAGCGAATTTCATCTGATCATCTGCAGTTTCTATTGCTTAACGTTTGTGTGCGTTTCTGTATGGATCACGTAAGTATGAACATGTACGCTAGTGCTATACAGTGAACGGAGGAAATGTTATACGCCCGTAGAATAATTAGCGGCGGGGGGGAACGCCACGCATGCGCGCGATGGCGCCGTGACGTCGAACCAATCAACGCCAAGGTGGGAAACAAACCGCCGCCAACGTCAAGCCAAACCAACTAGCCAAACCAAGTGAGGCCAGGCTAGTGATTCTCAGGGAACGGAGAAAATATTATACGCCTTGGGGTAATTAGCGATGAGGGAACGTCGAGCCAATCAAGCGTCACTTGGCTTGGCTTGACGGTGACGCCGTTCTTATCCATCTTGGCGTTGATTGGCTCGATGTTCCCCCACCGCTAATTACCCCAAGGCATATAATATTTTCTACGTTCCCTGGTGATCCTCTAGAGAGTGAGCGGAACAACGTGTATCGTCGCTGATTGGTTGCCGTCATTCCTGGCAAAAGCGGAAGTAGACGGAGAAAGAAACTGTAAAAAAGAAAGAGACAGAAATACGGATAGAAAGAGATAGATAAACAATCAGCTTGGAAAGCAGACGATTTATTGAATGTTTAGGTTATGTTATTTCCGGTTTTGCCACAAATGGTTACGGTTATACCGATCACTCCCTGGAGGATTACTAGGCCAGGCCAACCAGCGTCGCCGCGGAATCGATTGTCGACGCTGGTTGGCTGCGGTCTCACTTCCCTTGGCTAGCTTGGATTGGCGGTGATGATTCCGGGACGTCAAACCAATTAACGCCAAGATGGGAAACGAACCGACGCCAGCGCCAATCCGCGAAGCTGACGTCACATACTTATCCGCCACTGGCGTCACTTGGCTTGGCTCGACGGTGGCGCCGTTTCGTTTTCCATCTTGGCGTTGATTGGTTCGACGTCGCGGCGTCATCGCGCGCATGCTTGGCGTTCCCCCACCGCTAATTACTCTACGGGCGTATAACATTTCCTCCGTTCACTGATGCCCATACATGCTAGTGCTATAGAAAATGTACATGTACATGCACACACGTTATAGCATGTCATAGCACGTCACACGAACGAAACGACAAGGCAACTGTTATGTGGTTTTTAAGAAAAAGTTGACAAACGTATTGCAAAAGTCATTTTGCATACGATATAATTTTAACAATAATCGTTTCGTTTATTACATTCAACCGAATGACCTTTTTGAAAATGTTCCTGTGATTTGTGATTACCTTACTTTCATGTATGAGAAATTGATATAATTCAACAGAAATTAGAATTGAATACCTTGTCAGCCAGTTCTTTATACTTAAGGCAAGATTATTTCTTGTTTTGTGTAATGGATTATTTAGAGGAATTTATTAGCGACGTAGAAGGCAAGATTGAATGTATTAGTTTAAGCTGCGGAGAAATCTCTATCCGATAACTGAGCATTTTAATTAACTCATATTATTTCATTGTAATTGTGATAATTGTTGTTGAAACGATTGGATGATATTTTAATGTTGCAGACATATTTAATGTTTCCATGGATGCGAGGACATTTAGTAGATGCCTGGTATAACAGAAAAAGCTCGACAAGGACAGCCAAAACGAGCAATCCTGAAAGTAGTAGTAGTACAATGCTTATGCCAGTCACGACGCCGTCGGAAAGTTTCTTGATAAATGTTATAAGGTATAATGTTTCTGGTTACCATGAATATTCATCGGTAGCTGTTAGTAAATCTTTTTATCTTTTACAGCCTCGAAGGTGATGTTGCGGACATTACTGTAACGCCGGATTTGACCGTAGAGAAAATTAAAGCAATTGTAATGAAACATTTCTATGGTCATGATACAACAAAAATGCCGTCGCAATTTCGCTTAGTTCATTCGTCTAAGTTCAAACAGCTTGCAGATGGCAATAGCGTGAACGATGAGGAAATTGGAGAATATGGTGATATCAACTTATCGTCGTATCTTATTAGCGATATACATGTGCGCAGAAATAATATAAAGTAATCCTCTGTTGTTACAGACAAGTTAATATTAATGGAAATTCGTAACGCAGCTGCGAAACAAAATTTGTCCGAAGAAGTTTTGAAAGGGCCAACCAAAGAAGCAATATTGCAAGCGACTAGTAAATTACCTATGCGTAATCCACCTCGACCCGTTTCGTCCGTCGGTTGCCCCGCAGATGTTAGTGTATATACAAGAGTCGTATTCTTCCCGCGTAGAAATCTCTTCACATTTCACATTACAGTTTCAGAATGAAATGCAAAAGATTCTAACGACCCTCGTGAAAGCCTCGGCAAAGATTTTAACGTTCAGCCCAGAGGCACAAAAGTTTTATGATATTTTAGAGGGAAAATTAAGAGAAAGATGTAAACCAAATATCGATCCGAATACTGTGAAAATTCTTATGGAAATGGGCTATTCCCATGAGAGTGTTCTAAAAGTTCTTCGTTTACGAAAGTATAAGCATTTCTCTATCATTTAATTCGGTAGTTGCCAATAGAAATATATTAATGATAACGTTACACAGAAACATTTAATCTATCGCAGATCAAATATCACCGAAGCGTTGGAATGGCTAATAGATAATCAAGATAATCTGGATGACAGTGAAGAAGACGACGATTTACCACCGGTAGCTATCGAAAACAATAATGATAACGATATTGCAGGTCCCAGTTTACCTGGTAATCAAAGAAAGAAGTCTTTAAAGGAGGCGTGTATTGAATTATTTAAAGGAGGTAATTGTCCGGACACCACGTATTTGTTTCTATTTTATGCAAATCTTTTAACTACATACAAACAAGAATATCAATTACCGATGGAATTAGACATTAGAATTCAGGATTTAACTTCTTTTGGTACCTATATCTAAGTAAAGTGGCGATTGTATAGATAGTCAAAGTTCGAAGAAAAAGGGGAACTTGATCAGCATAGTAGATCTTCTAGTAGAAAGTATTCAAAGCTATAAGAAAATGGACTTCAAACCAAATTCTAGAGCAGTACAGACGCTGCTGGAAATGGGATTCGCAGAGAAGAGCATCGTCGGTGCATTGAAAGTTACAGGAAACAATCAGGCTAATGCTGTGAGTAGCGTAACATGAACTCGATTGAATTTTGTCTAATATATTCCTTTTACAGTGCGAATGGTTGCTTGGAGATCGAAGGCCGAGTTTGCAGGATTTCAGCACAGGACTTGATTCGAACAGTCCCATTTACAAAGCAATTATGACTAATCCACATATTCAACTTAGCCTCACGAATCCTAAAATGCTGTTAGGTAAGATTCTTTATGTTTATTGACGTGCATTACAAATTTTGCCTAATCTCGGATGGTTAAAATAATTGTATTTGAATGTTTAATAAAATTTCATATTTTCAGTATATTTGTCTATGCTGGAAACCCCAAATTCTACAAACGTGTGGATCAATGATCCTGATGTATTCCCTGTAGTCAATCAAATTATTAATACGTACCACCTTGAGAAAGATGCAAATCAGATGAATCGATATACAAACAATTAAGTAGTATTAAAGTATTATGAAAAATAAAAAAAAAAGTATTCTGTTACAAATTTACAGTTGAAGATTTTATAAATGTTTATAATGATGCAATTGTTCATTAATTATATTAATAAAAGCTATTTATTATAATAATCTTTATTTATTATACATTTATCTGTATAGGGTACGTGTCCCGATTACGGTGCCTTTATACTTAAAGAAGCCGTGCAAAAAACTCGCATAAATAAATAGGGAAAGAATTTTTCTTAAGGGGAGGTTCCGGTCTAGAGCCCGTAAAAATAGGTGATCTTTAGGAATTAATTAAAGGAAAACTACTATATATAATTGAATGGAACTTTTTGCATTGTATTAAGGATGTCTTAAATTATAGAAATGTATTTTTTGTTTTATAATTAATCATTGCAGACGGCCCTGGCGAATCGTTAAAGTCAAGGCGTCAAAAAATTTATCCAAATCGGTGGGACCTGTATCTCCAAAATTTATTATCCGATTCGACTGAAACCTTTTTTATTTTGAAGATTATTCTTCTGGCTAGGGGGGGGGGGGGCTAGAAAAAATTACAAAAATTACATTTTTTTTTAGAAAATAATGACACTTCAAATTTGAAATCACTTTTCCCTGTATTTTTCGTCCTTTCAACGCCTTTGAAAATTATAAATTTTCAATTTTTTGTAATTTTTCTAGTTCCCCCCCTAGGCAGAAGTATATTCTTCAAAATAAAAAAAGTTTCAGTCGAATCGGATAATAACTTTTGGAGATACAGGTCCCACCGTTTTGAGAACACTGTTTCGAGAAAAACGCGTTTAAAGTTTTACGTGAGTGCCGAGTGGCCGGGTGTTATCCATGCATTTGCCGCTACTCAAATGCCGATAACTTTGGGAATTTTACGAATTTCAACAAATCCTTTTATACACGTATTCCTAAAAGATTGAACATTCGAAAAATGAAATAAAAAAAATCGACTTTTAGACCGGAAGGTCCCCTTAAGTATGTTAATAAGTACGCAAGGAAAAACACGTCTCGTTCGATAAGAGTCAGAATTTGTAATAACAAAAATCAACAAGCTTTTGCCAAACTGTTGACAGTGTTGAACCGTTGACAGGGTTGAACTGTTGGCAGTGTTGAACTGTTGACAGTGTTGACTGCAATGAGTCAATGACTGCTAATACTGCTATCACTGGTCTAAATAGTCTAGAGCCCCCAACTGATATAAAGTTAACGGCCAACTAACCCTTTATTTAACCCTCCACGCTATTATGCTCAAGAGCTACGACTCTTTCCGTCTTAAAAACTATATAATAATTATGTAGGCTCTCCAAAGAAAAGAACCGTACTCATTTTCCATCGAAATTCTTAATAAAATCGTAGAAAATTCTTAAAGTAACGTTTACGTAGCCCCCTCCCTTCTTTGTAACTTGACGAGCCGAGCTGGACCGTGAAGTTTGACAGATATTATAACACGTGTTTAACCAACTTCGTTTCCCAATAATGGTTTTCTATTTTACAAGCGAAGGTATTATTATTTATCAAATCCACCGCTTCATATTTAATCTTTACATGCAAGCATTCCCTTTACTGTATTGCACCGACCAAGAATATTAACAAACAGTAAGGTTAGATTAATGCTTCCGAATTCGAAATTTCAGTTGTACAACCGCCGGTACTGTTATTTATGGGAGTTGACAAATATGAAAGTGAGTTGGAAATACGCCTAGAAAATTATATATACCAATTTATGGTTTTTAAATATATAATTTCGTAGATGAAGATCTAATAAAGTGGGGTTGGCCAGAGGATGTCTGGTTTCACGTAGATAAATATTCCTCTGCACATGTGTACCTACGTCTTCGACTTGTAAGTACTTTCCATTAACAGCCTTTACAATCACGTATATCATTAACATGCGTATGAACATATATTTATTCTTGATTCATAGGGTCAGACAATAGACGACATACCTACCATGGTTTTAGAAGATGCCGCACAATTAGTAAAAGCGAATAGCATCGAAGGCAATAAGGTAAACGATGTCGACGTAGTGTATACAATGTGGTCGAATTTAAAAAAGACTCAGGGCATGGAAGTGGGACAAGTCGGTTTCCATAGGGATAAAGATGTTCGCAAAATTCATGTTCCTAAACGATTAAATACTGTCGTTAACCGATTAAACAAAACCAAACGCTCGGAGCTGGTGAATCTGAGAGGCGAGAGGGAAGAGCGAGACAGAAGCGAAAGGGAAGATAAGAAGAAACTTTTGAGAGAGCAAAAAGAAAGGGAGAAGGTAGAAGAGAAGCGAAAGCAAGATGAGGCAGAAATGAGGCAAGTATCAAATTGTTGCCGTCTTTTAAGAAGTATCTGCTCTTTATATTCTTCAGCAGTAGCAATTGCGTTATACATTTTTTTTAGGAGCTACAATTCGTTGTTCAATGCCACCAATATGATATCGAACACAGAAAACACTGGATACGACTCGGATGATTTTATGTGATAAAATTCTCTGCGCTACTCATAATTTGTGCCTAATTTACCAGTCTTGGACAATAGAAGGGTATATTTCGAAATAGAAAACACGAGAATTTAAATTAAATACTTGTACCATCTAAAAGAAACATTATCATTAATTACGAAAATCTACTATTTTATTCTCCTAAAATAAGTACTGTATGATGTACATTATATATCAGTGTAAAATATAGATAAATTGATACAGTACTGACAATAGAATGTGTCTATGTACATATAAATACATACCACTAACTATTTCATAAAAACTTTTCACGTATCGTTGTTATTGATAGTTGCAGAATAGTTCATTCTTAATTATTTTTAAAGGTAACCAGATTATTACAAAAATTAGTTTTACATTCTTTTTTTCTATAACAGTGTAACATTAACTGCTTCCAGAGCTCTAATTGTCCATGGAGGATATTCCTTATCTGGATACACATCCAGCATATATTGCTGTATAAATTCGGGGAACCTTTGTTCCTTGATGCTTTCTCTAATGTCTCGCATTAATTTCATTTGAAATGCAATATTGTGAATAGATAGTAAATGACACGCAACTGTTTCTACCGTCACGATGTGATGTAAATAGGCGCGTGTATATGTTTTACATGTACTACATTCGCATGATTCATCTATTGGCCTCGTATCTCTACTGTACTGGACTTGCCTTAAGCTAATTTGACCGGTACGAACTAACGCGCAGCCAAATCTCTGAAAATGAGAAAACATACATACATACAGCGTTCGGCTGTACTTCCGAAAAGGTCCGGTGGCCGATCGAGATGAGGTTTGGGGGTAGGGGGTGTGAACCCTAAATCTAAAATTATAGCTTCGGGTATTTATTAGTTTCCGAATTATTAATAAAAAATTGTTCATTTATTTTTGGATGTTGGTGGAGGCCTCTCTGCCCGGGGCCCTTCCGTCCCCCTATTTTTTATTTTTTAAATTTTGTAACCACGGTCTCGTTTTCGGCATCGCCGGATTCGCATCGGTTCGCCGCGGTCTAGCCCCAACCGGTGGTTGACCGAGATGAAACTTGGCGGGTACTACGAGGGGTGTGGATTTTAGCTTCGGTAATTAATGTGTTAAAAAAATACAGAGGTAATTGTGCATAAAAAGGTACACCCTACCGATTTTTTTTAATCACTTTATCACGGTCCTCCTCTTAACAATATTTCTGTTGACTTATACCGACACAACGCATTCCACTTTCCAACTTGTCCCGGGTGTTCGTATTGGTTGGGGCTAGATTAGTGCGGGAGGTGCGTAAAGCATGGTAGCGAACCGATGTGAGTTTGGCGATGCTAAAAATGAGACTGTGGTTACAAAATTTTAAAAATGGAAAACAGGGGGACGGAAGGGCTTTCGGGCAGGGAGGCCTGCACCAACGTACAAAAAAAATAACAATTTTTTATTAATATTTCGAAAACTAATAAATACCCAAAGATACAATTTTCGAATTAGGGTTCACACCCACGCCCCAACCCTCCCCCCAAACCTCATCTCGATCGGCCACCGATCCCTTTCGGAACTACAGTCGCATCGGAAAGTAAGTTGACACTCTTTAAAATTGCATAACTTTTTTAAAATTGTTCCAAACGACTTGAGTTTTTCTTTAGATGCTAGTGGAATTAGTTTTCTAGGTGACGTGTTTCGTCGTTTTGAAAAAAAATACACTTGGTCGGAATAGCAAAAGAAAAATAGTAAAGGCGTTTTTTAAACTTTTTTTCGTGAGCCTGTAATGAAAATTAATAAAACCCGTTTGTAGATTGAACGAAGTTGTACACATGCTGAAAATTTCATCTAAATCGATTAACGTTGCTCTGAGCTACACACGTTTAAAGATCGCAGAATAAGGTCGAAAATCTCCGATTTCGGGAATTTCGCGATTTTCGCCTTTATTCTGCGATCTTTAAGCATTTATAGCTCAGAGCAACGTTAATCGATTTAGATAAAATTTTCAGCATGTCTACAACTTCGTTCAATCTACAAACGGGTTTTTTGAATTTTCATTACAGGCTCACAAAAAAAGTTTAAAAAACGACCTTTACTATTTTTTTTTTGCTATTCCGACAAAGTGTATTTTTTTTCAAAACGACGAAACACGTCACCTAGAAAACTAATTCCACTAGCATCTAAAGAAAAACTCAAGTCGTTTGGAACAATTTTAAAAAAGTTATGCGATTTTAAAGAGTGTCAACTTAGTTTCCAATGCGACTGTATATCCCAGCGTTCGATATAGATTCTTATCAGTTTTCATAATTTGCATAGTTACCGCTGTTCTTGTAGGGAATACGCAATCGAACATGTCTATTCCCAGTGCAGAACAAATAATTAAATCAATGGCAAATCCAACACCCATTAAATAACGTGGCTTATTTGCTGGAAGTATATTTGTGGAAAGGTGTACCATTCTCCAAAAATCATCTTTACTTTCGCCGCCACTGCAAACAGTCACTAATAAGATAATTTCATTGTTTCCTCTTGATCGAGACGAATCTACCGAAGCGTTACCTTAATCCGCCTACAGCATAACCATTGACTTTGCGTTTAATCAATTGGTTTGCACTTTCCGTCCTAAGTTTAGGATCAAGCCCCCCTTGTACAATCGGAAATATACTTTGCTCGTCTGATCTTTCGTGCGCTGTTATACATCTGTCTAGCCACCTAGTGGTTCTAAAATTAAACACCGAGCATTCAGAGTGTTTCAATAAAAATTATTAGTCGAACACAATTGAAGAGTCCTTGTAGAATTTGATTTTTGCCACTTACAGTGTTTTTTACAAGGACTCTTTAATTCTACCTGTGCATCGCTTCTTCTAGTCTTGGCCCTGTTAACGTACTTTTAACTACATCATCCAGTTGCATCATTATATCCGCGCCTATTACATTTTGTATTTGTATTGAGTGTTCGGGGGTCAGCATGCAATCAGAATCTGGAAGATAATATTACAGAGTTATTGGACGTTACCCTCGCTTTTTACATGACGGAATATAAACTAATTTATATCCTTAGATTTTAATTACCATTATACGGCGATTTAAATTTGACACCTTCTTCCGTGATCTTAGCAAGTTCCAATAGCGATACCATTTGAAATCCACCAGAGTCGGTTAACAATGCCCTTTTCCAATTCATAAAATTGTGCAACCCACCAGCTTTCCGCATGATGTCAGTACCCTGGAGAACAATTTTTCATTAATCAAATGTTACGTGAATGCAGTGTTTTACCGCATTTGAAATTACTGAAACGATTGACTGTTTCGATCGTCCCTCGAGTTAATAGAATTATATTAACAGTACGTGTAACTTACGGGTCTTGTGCCAAGATGATATGTATTCCCGAGAATAATTTGACAGTCCAGTTCTTCTAATTGTTGAGGCAATAAACCTTTTAAAGTGCCCTGAAATATTGACATTAAGATAAATACATTGTCGTGCAACCATTTCGCAGTCGAACTCACTTGTGTTCCTACTGGCATAAATACAGGCGTGTCGACGGTATGATGGACAAGAATCATTCTCCCAGTTCTGGCTTTTGTTCTCTGACATTCACGAAATATTTCGAAACGCAGAGGTGGTTCCATGTTTTCTGTCATTCTTTTCAAATTTGCTAGATTCTTGATCGATGATAATGTAGCGTTGTTTTTAATATACATAAGGCGGGCTAACGACTTGTTAAGAGAACTTTTGTTTGAAACAACGAGAAAGAGAACTTTCAAATCTTTTCTGTAAATATAAAGAAACTATAGGTGTTTCACATATTTTATTTGAAAAGAAATATGTAGTTTCAACAAGTATATTCATATATACTTTCAAACAAGGCATATACGTACATACATATTTACCAATTATGTACAACCGACACTAACTATTTTGATTAGCACTAGAGAATCAAAATGCTGTCAATAGTTGACAGACATATTTAACTAGGGAAAACAGTATAGTCATACTTCTTTGTTCCTATTTAACCTATTTAACCACATAATTAGAACTTTCATAATTGGCTGCGTTCAGCCGACAAATCCGGTGAGTAACCCAGAGTAACCGGTGAGCAACCGGTGGGTGGTTTCCCTAGATTTTACTCTGAACTCAACCGATCACTTACCACCTACTCAACATGTTTAGTAACCGGTCGACATTTTTTGTACCGTAGTTTATTTCCGGTATCACTTACCACTACTCAACATGGTTAGTAACCGGTTGCCGTTTTCTGTACCGGAAATAAACTACGGTACAAAAAATGGCGACCGGTTACTAAAACATGTTGAGTAGGTGCCCACATAGCACAGACGTCTTAATGACGTCAATTGTACGTCCGTTTTAGGTCTGGACGGCTTTAGGACGTCTTTTGGGCGTCTTTATGCCGCGTTTACACCAAGACGAACACGAACAAAAACATTGTTCGCGAACGTTTTCGTTTGTTCTTGCCGTGTCCACACCGCTGCAAACATGAACAAAACTCAGTGTACGGATCGTATGTGAACGTTTTGTTCTATTTGCGGCGGTGTGGACACGGCAAGAACAGATGAAAACGTTCGCGAACAATGTTTTTGTTCGTGTTCGCCTTGGTGTAAACGCGGCATTAGACGTCTGTGTGCTATGTGGGTGGTAAATGATCGGTTGCGTTCAGAGTAAAATTCATGAAAACCACTTACCGGTTGCTCACCGGTTACTCACCAGTTTTGTCGGCTGAACGCAGCCATTGGGTGCGTTCAGCCGATACAAGCGGTGAGTAACCGGTGAGTGATCTCACTAGATTTTACTCTGAACTTCCTCGTTCATTGGGTGCGTTCAGCCGACACAACCGGTGAGTGATCTCACTAGATTTTACTCTGAACTTGCTGGTTCGTTAGTCGACGCGAGTAAAATCTAGTGAGATCGCTCACCGGTTACTCACCGGTTGTGTCGGCTGAACGCACCCATTGGTCGACGCGAGTAAAATCTAGTGAAATCACTCACCGGTTGCTCACCGGTTGTGTCGGCTGAACGCAGCCAATCATTAATCACGCATTCGGTATACATGGATAAGTACTTACATATGCATGTAATGCTATATATAGTACAATACATATACACTTGTAATGTAACATCAGAAAGCCAGCTGCTCCATTCTTTCTTGAAATATAAATTATTTCAACGAACACTGGATGACAAATAATGTTTAAAGAGATACATATTTTAATATAAAAACAGCTTGCCTACTCAGATATTTGATATTGGCTGGTAAAAGATTAGTACTCTGTAATTTCCGTAGCGCGTTCATTTCTTCATTCTAGGGATATTCTTTGTAGTTTGTTCTAGGAAATACAGGTGTCAAAAGGCAAAGATTTCACTTTTGTCAGTGTTTGATATTAAATTTACAACAAGATTAATTGCTACCGGAGTATTGGATATTAATAACAAGGAAGGACCTTTATCTATTATTTGTGAAATTATGTTGAAACCGAAAGCTCTTACCCAAGTGCTCAGCCAAGCCAATACAGGCGGCGTAGAAAATACTTTGTGAGTAGAAGTAGAACATGATACATTTACAAAAGCTACTTTTCATCGAAAGTATCACTCTTACAGTAACAAAATTAATTAAAATAAGTATAATCTTATTTATTATCTCAGAATTAATATCTCAGAATTAATATTCTTTGTAGCATTCTTTTGAACATATTTCCACAGATCGATTGCCCCAAGAATTGAAATTGGTATAACCTGACCCCCATCATCAATTAAACAACTTAATCCATACAATATTCATTGAAAGTATCAATATTAAAATTAATATGCGCATTTCTCTTCATAAACAAATACATTTATGTATAAGGAAGATATTAGAACTTTTTCTAGAAACGTCTATCCGATCAACGCAACTAAAATTTCATGAATAATGAAATGTTTCAGATTGTTGAATAGGGATGGTGGATTATTAGCTTACAGCGGTTACGGAGATAAAGATGCGAGGGTAACTGCTGCAATTACGAGCAATATCTGGTCGGCTTATGAAAAGAATGGGAGAAATGCATTTAAAGAGGATGAATTGCAGTTTGTATTAATGGACTGTGTGGTAATTAACAAATCCCTTATCAGTAATTATAATAAATCTAATCTCTCGTGATAGGTACATTTTATTATGGTCTTTTAAGTTATTTAGAAATGGAACATTTTTGCAATATGCTGCAAACTTATCTTGGAAGTAGAAAAATAAATATGCTCGGCTTTACATCTTATACATTTATAAATATCAGTCCGACTGTTATAACGATACTTAGGATTATATGGTTTCTGCATTAACTCTTTGACTGTTATTAATATTCCATTTTGCTTCGGGACATTCCATGCGAACTCGAACAGATTTCGGAGTAAGTTTTCGTAGATTGTTGAAATTTGAATATGTTGTAATCTTTAGTGATATTTAAATGTTCCTCAAAGGATTTTTCAAAATTTTGAAAAATGTCGATTTTACAGTTGTTTAAAAGTTAAATGCTAACTTTTTTTCAATAGATTATAGCTATGGAAGTAGTAAACAGATGGAGATGAGCTTTATGGTGCTTATAGAGGAGACATTGAAGTTTTAAGAAAAAATTATTTCAGTTTAAAAAAAAATTTGAACCATTTTTGTGCAATTATTTTAAACAAATGCAGGTTTTTAACATCGGGCGCAATTTTAAAAATCTGAAAAGTAAAAAAGAGAATATAGTTCTATCCTTCCCCTTGATGGACAAATTTGCAAAAACATGGACATTTTAAAATTGGCCCTGTAAAAATTGCCGATAGTTGATGCTGCGTCGTAGCCGGTAGCCTGGACGACTCCAGCGGGCGAACGTGCGTTACTATTTGCAACCAAGGCGGCTTCATCCGACATTATTCTAAATGATCTCCGAACATTTGCAAGATTTAATGCGATTAATAAAAGTTGGTAACTCACTCTTTGTCAATGGTACTTATTGATGAAAACATTTCAGTTGCCATTGTCCAATGGAAACCACGATAAGGTGGTGAGTTTTCTTCCATCGGGATGGGATGGGATATCATGGGAAATTGGGTTAAGGATTCTACCATGAGTGTATAACGGAATGAATAACCGGATCTATAATTAATTAATTCATAACTTTTACAATTTCTGCCTTTGTACTATAAGAATAGACTCTGGCCGATAAATGAGACACTATGTCTGTTGGTATGAAGGAATGAAACTGTCGCGTTCCACGAATTGTTTTGGCGAGTTCACGTCTCGTTACTAATATTGATAAATGATCGTTATATTCTTCTACTGTGCTGAATGTAAAATTAATATTTTCGATATTAGTAGTCGCCCAGTCGAACAATTTCTGTGGTGTGGTTATCTGGCCTTCTAATGGCCTTTGCAAACTTGCTCGAGCTGCAAGACGTTTCAAAGACCCGCCAATACCGTCGCATGCATTTTTGCCATGTGCAGTTGCAAAGAAGTGCCATTCTGCATTAATACCAAAATCTTCGAAATGAAAAGCAAGATTCAAGAGATTATATTTATTCTTATACTGAGAAGCAGCTCCGTCAGAAAAATATTTAATTGTTTTAATGCCAGTACCGTATTTTCCTTGCAAAAATGCTATTAATTTAGTTTGAAATGAATGGACAGAAATATTGTCATGCTCATGGCAATCTGAAATAATGACAAAGTTGTCATGCTGTAGACTATTATTTGTACGATGATAAGCAACGAAAGTGTGAATGGTAGCTTGTTTGTTAGACCAATGATAATTTTGAATTTCGTCTTGTATAACAAAAGAATAATTTTCAGCGAAGCCTCCGACGACAACGAATTCATTAGGCTTTAAAGTTTTTTCACATATTTAAAATAACTACTTTGATTTTTTGCAATAAAGTCGTGGACTTGTAGCTTAAATAATCGGCTTTCTAATTTATTAATAAATAGTAACGCACGATCGCCCGCTGGAGTCGTCCAGGCTGCTACTACCACTAATTTTTACAGGGCCAATTTTAAAATGTACATATTTTTGAATTTTTTTTTTGAAACTATATTCTCCTTTTTTCAGATTTTTAAAATCGCGCCCGATGTTAAAAACCTGCATTTATTTAAAATAATTGCACAAAAATGGTTCAAAATTTTTTTTTCAAACTGAAATAATTTTTTCTTAAAACTTCAATGTCTTCTCTATAAGCACCGTAAAGTTCATCTCCATCCGTTTACTACTTCCATAGCTATAATGTATTGAAAAAAAGATAGCACTTAACTTCAAACAGCTGTAAAATCGACATTTTTCAAAATTTTGAAAAATCCTTTCAGGTACGTTTAAATATCACTAAAGACTGCAACATATTCAAATTTCAGCAATCTACGAAAACTTAGTCCGAAATCTGTCCGAGTTCGCATGGAATGTCCCCTTCCACACCTGATACTCTTTTTTATCAAGTTGAGTGACTTTTCGGGCTATCCACGGCTAGTACCTATTACGAGCATGGAAATCAATGTAAAAGTATGTTTTTCCTGAGCGATCAGACGCTTGGAAAGACTCGACAGACATTAGCGCGGTATTTCAATCGTCTCGTTAGTCAGAAAGTTAATGAAGTTATATCGCATAGATAGCGCGTGGTATAAACGGTAACTTTGTATTACTTAATTGGACATGTATGGATATACCATAAGAATATTAATATTGCGCTTTGGTAGTTAGTATTTCCTAATTTAAGATTCATTTTTACGATCGACAGTTGCCTGTGTTAGTGTATTTGTTATTTTTGTAGGATGGGAAAGTTGTAATCACCGAAGTGGCGAATTTACTGTTATGTTTATACGCGAAAGAAAACGTAGGATTTGGTTTATTAAGAGAAAAAGCACAAGCCTTAGCGAGATATCTTGATCAACCACTAAAGACAATAGCCAGTATGCCTTAAGGAGCATACCGTTGACAATACTTTTCATTATCTGTACTATAATGTTGTTACTTTATACTCTAATACCTATAATTTTTTGTAAGAATTTATGATTTGTACTATCTTGTAAATAATATATTTTTAATAAACCAAAGTTTCTGTACTAGTTAATAAATTTCTACCAATAAAATTACCAGTCCGAAAAGTGGTTGTAGGTTCTTACTATTACATAACAATGTTTAATTTCTGATTCAGAGGGCAAATATAGCGCGAAGGAAGGAAACTGCTCCCCAATTTATAATAAAAATTTAATATGTTTAATAAGCATAAAAAATTAACGCATAATATGTTTCACCAATTTTTCATCACGTACTTACTTATTTATTCAAAATGAAGTACAATTAATATGAACAGTTTGATGTATTCTCAAAGAATAGTACATAACGCATCATAATATAAATATATATTTAAGATGACTCAAATAGAAATTAATGTTCTGTAATACGTGTAGTACGACAAACGTACGCTTCTATCGCATAAAAAACCTTCTCGTGATATTCGATGCAAATTACATTTCCCTTCGAGTAAATATGTATTCTGTTGCTCTTTCGAAAAGGAACTGTTCTTAACAGTGTGTCTACGTGATAGTAGTTAAAATCTATTTGAAAGGAAAACACGATTAGATCGAAAGAAGTTAATATTCTGTGTTCATATCTTGCTTATACCACTGTGCATTTGCAGAGTGTAATATATAAATGCATGCCAATACTTCAGAAGATGAATATACATACGAAAACAGAATGTAAAAAATACACTTTATCATCGTAGAAGAAATTAAAACTATTATATGCGCCTACTTTTATAAAACTTTACAGTTAATTAAGCTTTACGATTCGTTATGTAGTAATTAAATAATCGAGTCACTACAACTGAGATAGTAATAGACATTTATATAATATTTCAAGCAGCTCACGTTCGGTACGAATTTTAATATGCCATAGAAATTTGAGTAAAGAACATTTTCGGATTCAGACATACTTATAAAGGATTCTTTTTACCATGTTATTATTAAATATCTATTGTTCAGGTTTATACGATTATAAAAATTGGGCGTATATTATGAAATATAGACAGTCTTGAAGGAAATATATTTTGAATGAATATACAGGAGAAATATATTAAATATGAAAAAGACATATTTACGTGGCAATGAACATGCAAAATTACAGAAATAATCACTAAATGAGTATATCTTTTACAAATGGACTTTTTCCTTTTCACCACAGCGCAGTCCGTGCGCAGTAAATTCTCATTTGTGTCACTTCGTATTTATACATTTTTCTTTTTCCTCCAATAATCACTTTTTCTTTATGCAACTTAAAATAATCATCAGTATTAAAATTTTATATATGTATATAAATACTACTGCCTTCTCTAACAATAAACATCGAACAGGTAATAGATTTAGAAATATATCTATGAAAGTACAAACTCTTTCGCGTATAGAGAGTTATACATCCTTATAGTTAACGCGACAATAGCGGATATACTAATATTAATGAAACGAATGACATGATTGAGGGATGCAAATCAATATCATATTTTAATGTTAATAACACTGTACATTGCAGGGAATTATTAATATTGGTCCTAATCTTCCTGACATATTTCAGTATAAAAGATGGTGATTACCAGCCAATTGATAAATTTTCATTACGCGCCCTTACAATTACGAAATTTCTAGCTATGAACTTTACAATCATATTTGTTAACAGCATTTACTTAGCAACATATTCTGTCAATGTAAAAATATAATCGGTTAACAGTTAATTTATCACTGAACTGTTTCGCATTAATATCTAGAAAGAAAAATACTTCTTTTTTTTTCCCCCACAAAACTATTATACATGCATGCTTATACATGGTACATAATACATATCGTATTGCATCATATTATATATCACGTATTACATATAATTCTAACAGTACTTATAATAATTGTGTTACATATCATTTTCTCTCATGAATAATGCTTTTAAATATGAATATATTGTCTACAACACCCCTTCGATAGGCCTTCAACAATTGGCAAACCTATGTCGACGCTTGCTATAAAGTGCTTCTCCTTTTGTAACTGTAGAAGAGTCGTGTTACAACTTTAAATATCTCAGGAACTGAAAACTTCTTTAAAGTGCCGTGCATCGTGGACAAAAGAGAAACAGAAAGAAAAGTAGATAAAGATAGTAGTACATCTTCCAACATAGATTCAGAATCTATTGTTCTCATTGAGTTATTTAGACCAGAGAGTATATAATGCAATAAAAATTCTATGCGCTTAGAGAATTACTTTCAAACGATTGCGAATACTTTGTCTCATCCTTCGTTCTCAACTCTCCGACAGGATCAAAAATGTCTCGTTCAAGTTTCTTCCTTTCTATCGTTACATACTATCGCGTATCATTAAATGATATAGTAAATTGCTTTTATTAAAAACGACATTCCTCCTTTTTCCTCCGTATTATTATACATATTAAAATGAGTTTTATAAGTTTGTAGCTATAATTTTGTATCGGATAATCGAAATTATCATGCTAGACATACAAATATTAGTTTATGTTTTATAGCGGCAGTGCAAATGTAAGTAATTTAGATTCTTTACGATACAAGACATGTTTGAAAAAGAAAAGATTATTTTTATACAATTTCATACAAAAGGATAAACTATTTAACCACTACAGATAGTATCTATATTCATTGTAGAAATTTGTAAAAGGATTGCCTTCGTGAATGCTATTGTCTCTTAAACTATTTCACGAAATTAAAACATACGTCCTACAATTGCTAAATAATAGTTTTCTCGATAGCGTATCAGTACCAGTGTTTTGTGTGTTACCATATTTGTTTTTTTTTTTATACATCGTTTTGTCTTGTTTTTTTTTTTTTTTTAAAAAGAAGTCATCATTTGTATCAATGGGATAGAAAGTTTCACTTCGGTATAAGGTTTCCTTCGTTATTATAAAATGTGTGATCCCATATTGATTTCTAAACGCTATTCCCGTCACTGCAATCCATATCTATTCCTGTCAAATGTTGGTTAAAAAAGATTCATTCGTCAATGAGTAATACCCTTAGTTGTTAAAGCTTCGTATCGTGTTGTTGCATCATAACTAAAAATCTACAGAAGGTATTGTACCTTTGCGTATTATCTCCCGTTTCTATTACCGCCACACAGGAGATATGGAGTAATCGAAGATTTGCACGAACTTAAACATTTAAATGTAGAAACAAAAACAGTCTTCATCTTGTCGCTGCGCAGTTGATTTAATTAAACGAAGCAAGGAAAGAAAAGGACGGATTTAGAGATTACATGCGAGAACCCCTCTGCTGCAGAACCTAAAATACAATTTAATGATTGAAACTTAGGTCAATATACGAGAAACTTTGTGTTAAAAACTATAGTTCTAAGTTCTATTAATCTAAAAGCTACAGTGGCTCACAGCCATAATCGTACACTCTTTAAAAACGCGTAACATTTTTAAAATTCGTCCAAACGACTTGAATTTTTTTGAGTAGCTAGAAGGATTAGTTTGATAAGTGATGTGTTTCGTCGTTTTGAAAAAAATTGCAATTGGTCGGAATAGCAAAAATAAATAGTAAGGGTCGTTTTTTAAACTTTTTTTTGTGAGCCTGTAATGAAAATTAGTAATGAAGTAAGTTGTTTACATGCCTAAAATTTCATAAAAATCGGTTGACGTTGCTCTGAGCTATGAACGCTTAAAGGTCGCAGAATAAGGTCGAAATTCGTGGATTTCGCGATTATTCGCCCTTATTCTGCGATATTTAAGCATTTATAGCTCAGAGCAACGTTAACCGATTTAGATGAAATTTTCAGCGTGTATACAACTTACTTCAATCTACAAACGGGTTTTTCGAATTTTCATTACATGCTCACAAAAAAAGTTTAAAAAACGACCCTTACTATTTATTTTTGCTATTCCGACCAATTGAAAGTTTTTTCAAAACGACGAAACACTTCACTTAGCAAGCTAATCCTTCTAGCTTCTCAAAAAAACTCAAGTCGTTTGGACCAATTTTAAAAATGTTATGCGATTTTAAAGAGTGTACGATTATGCCTGTGAGCCACTGTACATGTATTTAATTCGTTGCACAAGATCTTTCATAAAGTTTACGAATGATGCACTGTTCGGCCTCTGCATTTTGTTCTACGAAATTTAATCCCACTAAACGTTATATTAAAATATCTTTACAGTCCCCATAAAAATATTTTAATACGAAGCTCATTTTCCTCTAAGCTATTAAAATAAAAACAAATTGAATACTGCAACACCATTATTAGTTTCATAGATTATTCCAGTTTTAAAAATACATTAAGAATTCAATATTTCACGAGAGTCATCATTAAATGATAAATGTTATTGTTAATGTAACGGTAACTTTAAAAAAAAAAAAGATATATATGTGAAATAACTTAGGCATGCAATAATGACTCATGCAGGATACAGGGTAGAAAGTAACCAAACCAACAAAAGGAAAAATTCTTTATTCGATGAATAGCATGCGATACAAAAATAACGGTATGGTACATGTAGCAAATATCAGAGGCAGAACATGCTCATGCGAATTGGCCCCTGAATTGGCACAAACAGATATAAAGTGCTGCGATAATTAATACAGTTCTGTTGAACCGTACACACTTCAATTCAGATTCTAAGAACTATTAAAAAAAAAAAGGAAAAATAAAATCTAAAATACTTATAACTTTCAGATGAAACGATATAAAGTAAATCGTCTAATAAAATTTGACATTGTGCACTTTGTATCTACTATAAGGCACTCCTTTATCTTGTCTCGTGTTACGTACAATACAGTGTCTGTAATATATAGTATGCATATCAATGAGGCATTGATACATAGAAATATGAAATTAAAATGAATGGACCAAAGAAGTGTGACTTATAGAAGATTTCTAAAACAATGGTGAAATTTACATATTTATGATGTAATCTTTGGTTTCCGGTTAACGTTAATTTACTCAAGTAATTTACTCACGGTAACGATCTGTTACTCAATTTATTCTACCGATAATAATGTCTTTTCGTTTAATCCATCTGTAATAAGGATTACTCGTACGCAATTCACCGGCAGGAGATATTCTAAAAATCTCCGCGCACCCGACGCTTCTACACTCGCAGGAAACAATAGTCTGCGCTGAAACTTATTACGGAGCGTATCGTTGTTATATTTGTCCTTACAGAAGAATCTATCGAGCGTCGCTGTACTTCTTATTACAAATGGGTTACTGACATTCATAAAAATAAACACAATGATGAGATATGATAATACTGGTACATACCAGAGGTTCTTCGATTCTCTCAATACAAATCTTATTATAAATACACAAACACCGAAGATATATTTAATTATATTTCATCAATCAGAACCTCTGGCATGAGTAAAACATAAGCATTTAATTATCAACATTAGTGACATAATTTCATACTAAAAACTACAGTATAACGAAAGAGTAATAGAATTAATATTATAATAGGCCCGAATTCAATTGGTCACTCGAGGTAGTTTCCCCTGACTTTGGATCGTGTCTGAACGTCTGAGTCTAGAGTCCGACTCTATTGTAAAAGCGAGATACATTTCCCTACGAGTTTCTCCGAAGAGTCTAGAGATAAAATATTGGCGTAGCCGTGCGGCAAGATAAAAATAGTCCCTCGATTGTCTTAAGTGACCGACTGAATTTAGATGAGAAACATATAATTGTACAGTAAAACCATAAAAAATTTATGTGCGATTACTTTGACTGGGATAATGATGTGAAAAACTTGAATGCGATAATGATACCTTAACGCGATCCGTTGATTCTGGTTCCTTGCTATTGAGTTGGCTGGGCCCGTACTCGCGACTGACCACGCACAGAAATTCGATATGATCGTCGTTTCCATAGTTATATTGAGATCCTATGTTGATTAACTAAAACAAATACAGGTGACATTTATTTTCTAAACTCTTTAACATCTTTCACTCGTAGAACAAGGAAACAAATGATCTACGTGTTAAGCATCGAAAGGTCGCTCGTAGAATAAAACATCGTATACTAAAAATATCAAACGCAGATATTTAAGGTGGCAAACCACTGTAGCAGTCCGAAATGTAAGGGTGTTTTTGGAAATTTATTTCAACCAAACAACGCGAGTAAATCAATGTATTGCTTAGTATAGTTAATAATGTACATATCGAAGGGTGAGAAAATTTTTTTTTCAATCAAATTCATAAATCTGTTTCCTCTACACTCTTCGTCAAAATGTGCGCTGCGGCTAAATCGTGCTTGTCGCGTTGACAGTGCCCAGACCACACGGTTAATCCGAATTCAAAAAGACAAAAATATTTAGAAACTAGAAACCTACCTCTATTACATGACAATAAAAAAAAGTAAAAATCGCAAAAAATTACAAAATGGCGAACCACTGAAAAAAGATCACGTTTTCGGGGTACAAAATTAGGGAAATGTTGATAAAAAAAATATAAGCAGGTCGTTAATTGAAAAAAACTGATCGTCATGTAATAGCGACGGGTTTATCGTACAATAAATGCCCTTGCTCGTGTCAATTGGATGTACAGTTATCTCTGCAGACTGTCAACGCGGTTGAAAAATTTAATTCCGAGGGAAACGCGTTCGAAGTTCCGCTCGGCTCAGTCCTGCGCTTGACACCGCTTCACGGAAAATACTATATCTTCGTCAATTTTACGAATTTCTTCATAAAACTTGGAGAGAGTATTCTTGAAACGAACGTCTTTCAGAAAATGTGAAAAAAAATCGATATTTTCCAATTTTTTACAGTGGTCTGCCCCCCTTAATGCTTCAAACAACAAGAAATACCTGCTCAAACTTCCATCCGTCGGACAGCGTCGATATCATTTGAGTTAATTCATCTTCGTGGCATTGAATAACTCTATAAACATACTTTTCAGAATCTCTCAATGGTCTAGCGTCTCTTAATATAATTCTTTCTTTGACTAGCCGAATTAATTCTGTAATGTTATAAAACTCTGCTTCTTCTAACACACCCTCCTCCGTCAAATCCTTATTAATCACCAATTTCCCGTGACGCAAGTAATTTAAAACAGGACTAAAGTACGTCGGATCACGGTCTATTAAATACGCTCCAGTTTCATCCTATATAAGGAAACATAGACAAGAAAGAAATTAATTCCTTTAATACTTAGCTCGATATAAATAATACGCATATAGACTGGCAACAAGTTCACGATACACAAACAGGAAAAAAACGAGTTGTTTGCCTTAGAGTGTAAGAAAGTTTTTAAGGCCAATTTACGAGGCGGGCTCTTCTAAATATTGCTCGTGCAGTTGTGCGAAGAGTGCGAGTAACATTTGTACGCGGACAGAATTTAATAACACGTGAAAAGTGTTTTAAAGTTCGCGGTTGTCGTGAAACATCAAACTAACCCTGTCTGATATAAGGTCAGAGTCTTCTTGACACAATCTGTACAGAAATGAATTGGGGTCCCTGGCCAACGTAGTTTTCGCTGTTAAAAAATACGTCCCACCGACATTCAATCGAACCCACTGATTATTACATCGCTTCTCAATATGATTTTCTGCCATTTCGTCCGAATTCGTGTCACTGAAAAGTGAGATTCGCCATACTTGCTTTGAAACTCGACTGTATTAGTTTTCGCTACACTCTGCTACCCTCGTTTCATCGTGAGTCAAATGAACGTCTAAATATTATACAGATAAGCGTGAAAGGGGTTTCACGATATTTCTCGAGATCGAGCTTAATTAACATGTTCCAATTGCCTGCACATTTCTCAGCAATTTGAAATACAGTATCGCTAATAAAATTCCGAGATTTCGTGGCGGGAAGAGGAATTGAAATCATCAATTCCAGAATTCTGCAGAATAAATCGTACACGCAATTCTGTTCGCAAATAGTTCTGATTACCGCGTCGCGTAAGATATTCGTAACGCGATGCTGAATAAGCTCGCGGGATAGATTTAGAATTGTAAGGGATCGAAGGGAGGTAATATTTAAATTACTGGCAACCGGCACGAACTGTACATCCGGCAAAGTGCAAGCGAGTCCGTATACGAATCGTACGTTGTATGCATGCACACAAGTCCGGCAAGACAAGTGAAAATATTGCTTTCCGCGTCGAAAATTGGGAATTGTCTTCTGTTTTCAATAGAAATATTTCCCGCAGCTTGTGCGCGTTTAAAAGGGATACGCTTCCCCCAAGGTATCCGGGGCCCATCTTTCGCGTAAAAATTACGAACGCGGGTGTGCCTGGGTTCGAGGCTTCGTATAAAGACATCTATATCCTGAGAATTACCGGCAGTCATTGCGAGAGTCTTGTGATGAGGAGTTTGTCGCCCAACGAGGGCAAAGTTTAAGAGCGTTCACTTGAGCCGAGAATGCCGGTGAAAGTTGACGTAGTACCACCACCGCCCGCAAACTCAAAGCAGCCGGGTGTCACGAAATCCTTACTGTACAACGGCTCGCGATTTCAAGGCTCGCAAAAGTCTAAAGGAAACAGTTACGACGTAGAAGTTGTTTTGCAGGTTAGTTCTCCGTCTTCCTGGAAATTGCGCCACAAGTTTCCCGAAATTCCAATTGCACCCGTGACATCTGCCCACTGCCCGACGATTAATCCCCTGCTAATTTCCCGTCCGATATTTCCCGATCCGTTGTATCGAAATCAATCGATCGCGTTGTTTACCCGTTCGAACGATCGTAGATTTAAAATAACCTATATATAAGGGCAATTCTCGCACGGTTCCTTTAAAGCCTTTTTAAATCTACTTGCCAGTATCCCTGTGTATAACTCAGCATTTCAATCTTAAGGACAGCGTTGTCTTATCGTTGACGCTGTTGAAAAAAAAAAAAAAAAAGAACAGTAAGCGACGTAAGATTGGAGGAGTTATATTCAGAGCCAGATTGTGATTTTATTACGAGTATTCGTGAATTTTGATGAATTATCTGTAAAGTTTTGTAAACATACTACTTTCGTGCAGATAAGATACTACGTATTGGTTTGTTGCAGCACGTAGATGAAGAAAATAGTTACTTATGCGGCTATCTTAAAATTAAGGGTCTCACAGAAGAGTTCCCTACTTTGACTACATTCTTCGACGGTGAAATTATATCAAAGAAATATCCCTTCTTAACACGTAAATGGGATGCGGACGAAGATGTTGACAAAAAGCATTGGGTTTGTATCCCGCACCCGATCTACGATGTATCCGTTAATATTCGCGACGGCGAATTACTCATTCGGTTTGTAATTGCAGAGCAAGTTCGAATCATTCTGCCAATATGCCAAAACATTCAACTCGGACACATTTGATTACGAAGCTCTGAAGGGAACCGACTTCGTTTTTATGAGGTGGAAAGAGCACTTCCTCGTCCCCGATCATACCATTACAGATATCAACGGTGCTTCGTTCGCAGGATTCTATTACATTTGCTTCCAAAAATCTGCCGCTACAATTGAAGGTTTCTATTATCATCGCAGTTCCGAATGGTAATGTTTTCGTTTTACGTATCCGAAGAAATAGAAGCATCCTTAACTGTAACGAATTCGACGAATAGGAAGAGATACAGCAATTGTTTTTGTGCCAACTATGCGGCGGATATATAGAGAATGAAATTAATAGCCGTAAATGAATTATTGATACTAGAATGTTAATTATAAAACGATAAGTATCGAGGGAAACATTTTGCATATATGTTCTTTGTATATCGTGTAGGAATAGCTGGTGACGTGATTCCTACGTGTTTCGGGAACCACGGAAAAAGAGAGTCGAACCTGAGCCGAGCGAATGTCGATCAGTCGCGTTTGCCAGCACGGCTGACGCCGACTCTCCTTACAAGGAAAGATCCCGAACCCGGAAATTCAAAATATTCTGAGACTTTGTAAATAGGCTAACGCATACAGATGTTGACCCCTATACAATGATTGACAATCTTCCCCAAAAAGTAGGAAATATAATATGCTTTTTTTATATAATATAATATATCTATATTTCGGTGGCCCAGATATTTTTGTTCCGAATACAATTATACATTATTATATAAAAAAAACATTATATTATATTTCCTACTTCTTGGGGAAGAACATCTGTATGCGTTACC
Source organism: Andrena bucephala (assembly GCA_947577245.1). NCBI lineage: Eukaryota > Metazoa > Arthropoda > Insecta > Hymenoptera > Andrenidae > Andrena > Andrena bucephala. The sequence continues at coordinate 82,028,757 of OX387715.1, forward strand.
CTATGTAGGGGATTTCCTCCTAACTACAACGCAATTTATGTTTGCTGCGCAAATTCACTCGAAGAGGATAAAATTGACCCCTTAAATTCCGGCTATTTTCCGTTTTTGTGTTATAAGTCGCGAACTGTAAGCTACCAAACGATAGTTCTAATTAAAAGAAGTAACATTTGTCTAGAAACTTTTTCCTATCTCTTACAGATTGCGAGTTAGAAAATAAAATCGAAAAATAGCCGAATCTTCGGGGGTTAATTTCATCCCCTTAGTGTGAATTTGGGCAGCAAACAAAAATTGCGTTGTAATCAGGAGGAAATCCCCTACATATTCACAAAGTTTTAGATTTTTTTTAATTTCCGGGAGTCTTCCCTCTTTAATACCGGCTCCCGCTTATTCTATGGGGCTTCCCGATCCCACAACCGCGCTACGACTCTCTTTTTATTTCTGTACTTATTTCTGCCCACATCTCCTTATATGCGTGTAAATTATTTACGAGAACTGTGCGCATACTTTTTTAACGCATTCTTATTGTTTCAGGTACCAGTCCCTGACTTTAAAGCACGTTCCGGAACATAGTATACAGATCTACGAGTTCAGGTGAAATCAATGACTTTCACTCGCTTATCTCTCCAAACTCATACTTCACCTCTTTTAGCATACAGATCTCATAAAAATCATAATCCCTGAATTAGTTGAACCTAGTACAAGCAGATGACATTTTAAATTATTTACCTTGAAAGCTAGGTACTCGATGAGAGAATTAATTACTTCAAACAAAGTACTTCTTTCTTTCTGTCTTTCGTTCTTTCGGGCAGAGGGGGATGGGAGGGGCTAATACACGATGCAGTTTGCATATTGTATATTGATTACTTATGAGCATTGGGCATGTCTTAAAGGGAAATTTATAAATGAGAAGATAATGAGGAGTACAGTCCCTCGTTGAGATACGCTTGATTATAAATTAGTTATTATTAATATTCATTGTAAGATGTTTTATCGAAATAAATTAATTGATGCTTTTTGTCAATTAAAATTACCGTTGTTGATTATTTGGTACTCTTGCATACTGTAAAGATTGCGACTTCATTTTCTCCAGTAATACGCATAATTAAAATCTATCCTTTAATTTAAGCAGAGTGTCCGTTCGTTTCTTTAACTTCATTGAGTAATATAGAAGCACTGCGAAAGTTCTGTTTTATTGATAGCATCAAATCGGAAGGTATGCAACTGAAGAAACAATAATTAATCGTTCATATTTGAATTCCACGTGAATTGGATATTTAAACTTGGACGGCTGCGCAAACTTGAAAGGAGATAAGGTTTATTTACTGTCCATTATGTTCCTATATTTATGAGATCTGTTTGCTTAAAAATAGTAGAACGATGATTGAATGATTGTTGTGAGTGTAAGAGCAGAACAAATCCAGCTGGAACACGAAAGTAATTTTTATTATTATATGATGTTTAAACTTCAAGTTGATGTTTCTCGCTGTCAGCGGGACAACGATCAAATGCAGGCGAATTGTTTTGCCTAAGGAGAATATTACGTAGGAAAGATTCCCCCGTTTCTATACACTTTGCAGATGTTTGTTCGGTAGTTGCGCCCTTACATTTATTATTGATCAAAATTCTTACAAGGGAAGATCCCGAACCCGGAAATTCAAAAAAAAAATCTGAAACTTTGTGAATATGTAGGGAACGTCCTCCTGATTGCAAGGTAATTTTTCTTTGCTGCCCAAATTCACTCTAAGAAAATTCGGCTATTTTCCGATTTTATTTACTAACTCGCAATCTGTATGAGATAGAAAAAAAGTTTCAAGACAAAAGTTACTTCTTTTAACGAGGGTAACTTGCAGCTCTTACAGTTCGGGAGTTATAACACAAAATCGGAAAATATCCGGAATTTAAGGGGTCAATTTCACCCCCTTAGAGTAAATTTAGGCAGCAAACAAAAATTGCGCTGTAATCAGGAGGAAATCCCCTACATATTCACAAGGTTTCAAAATGTTTGCAATTCCGGCTTCAGGATCTTTCCTTGTTAATTAGAAAGAACTTGCCATTTAAACGGAATTCGTCCTCGCAATATTCCTCCGAAGCAACGCAATTCTAACGAGCGGAACTCGTAACATTAATAGGACAAGAAATTTGATACAAGTTGACTGTTTATAGAACTCGTAATGTAATGTAACGTTAATGAAATACTGAATTCGTTATTGAAAAGTAGAATGTTATAATGTTTCATTGTAATGGCTAGATTAATTTAAACATATATATTTATTCAATTAATTAAAGATTACTAATTTCTGAATCTCCTTTTAAGAAAATGTAAAATGTATTATTTTAAAATAACAGACCACTACAAAATATTTGATGTTACCAAGGATAGTGAAACGGTACCCACTATTTAGAATTTAATTTCATCTATTACTTAAAATGTAGAAGAAAGGTACATATTTACTCCAAAATAAGATATTTAAGCATTGTGTGTGGCATATATTAAAGAGTTTTTATCTATTGATTAACATATATCTACTGTCTTTTATTTCGTGCAACAGAGTAAAAGAAAAACGAGACCATTAAATTCATCAAATATGAATTGTTCGCATTATTTGACGCGTCACATTAACTTCGTACAAGTGATTTATTAATGTTTCTTTGCAAGGTATTAATTTTCAAAAGATATTTCGTTCAAATATGAATCTGCAATGTTTAAAAAATAGATGTATAAAGTGGAACGTACTATTCGATCGGTTTTTTTGTAGTATTTTTACATAACACACGTTTCAATACGAACAACAGATTTTTTTCTACACTTTCTTCCGTACTGACAGTTGAATAAAACGATAAAACCACGTTCAAGATTAATATATCGTTATAGACGTGCGAGAAATAAACCTTTGAACGTCTAAATAAACGTTTAACAAAATATTTTCATAATATTAGCAACATTCATTTAGCGAATACAATTAAGCGGTCATCTCGCATTCATGTGTACTGTAGTTATTTTAATATCGAAATAAGTGATGTAATATCAGTTGATAACTGCAAAAACAAAAATGAGCATAAAAAAAAAATTGTGTAGACTGTTGTTGTGTTGTAAATTGTTTACCAAGTGCAACATGTGTATAAAAATAATTATATGAACGACGAAATATACTTATTTTCGATATAGCTTAAAAAGTGAAGCAAATATTACGAAATGTATAAAATTGTTATAAGCCTCTTTGATGTACAAATTCCACAGCATTTTAGATAAATTTAATAAGATTATATGAGAGAAAGACGACAGTAGGATAATGCAGTAAATAATAAATCATTCTGTAAGAATTTAACATTATAATAAAATAATGTACCTAATAGTGTAAGACAACAAAAAGAGCTTCTTTGTGAAATTCCACAAACTGTCCATTTCCATAGTTTAAATTCGGAATATCCAAAGGGTAATGAAATTTTAATAGCCGACAGAAAACAAGCGTGCGAAGAACAAAGTCTAATCAGCAGAAACTTCTATGTGTTTCAAGCGATGGTCCGTCTATTTCTTTTTTTCTAAAACAACGATCTCCTGGATCTAGTTAAACGTTTCGGTTTCGAAATTCTTTGACTCCTCTGACTGATAGTTATGTTCCTCAATTTCTTTGGACTGCCCCGTGTGGCTCTCTAAAATACAAGATCGATTACAGCGTCGGTTTAATTGTACTGTTGTAGTACGAGTAAAGCCCAGTATATCGTGCGATCTATTTACCATAGCTTTAGAGGAATATTGACAAAGGCAAACCGCATTTCTTTTGAAAGATGTAGCTTTACGCAACACGGCTTCAAATCCCAAGAACTTTGTATCAAAATTAACTTTAGCTTTTATTATATCGGCGAATGAGTTTCGGACCAGTGATACGTTGTTAACAAGATTTTCTGGCCTTCCTGTATCATTTAAACACTGACTTTGCGGCAAAGAGGAACGCATTGGACCGATGGTAGAATCATTTAACGCTTCCCAATTTTCTGACGAATTAGAACATTGGCTCTGCGCGTCGCGCGTTTCCTTAATATTTAAAGCAGTTTGCTCGCCGCGTAAAAGACCTACAAATATTCGAAGAAAATTTATAAACGCCAAGTTTCTGCGAACTTCAATTATCACCACCTACGAGTATGTGTGTGCAGATTACTTGCCGATAAAACTTCTTAAATATTCTGAGAAGATTTTGTTACAAGACAGTAAATGTTGGAAAGCATCGTCGAGACTTTTCTCCGAGAAATACGTTCTCGCCAGTAAGCACTGTTCGAGTGAATTTTCTCCAATTACTTTGGAGTTAAAAATCTTCCATTGCCTGCGAGAAATATCCGCCTGCCATTCCAAAGCGCAATCTTCTAATCTGCTGTTGATCGAGTTCAATAACTCATTCGCTTCTGACAACTGCTGAGGAATACAGACACCCTCTTCGCTGGAAAGAAGGCGAGCATTTCTTTTAATGATTGGTCCTTCGTCGATTGCTGTCATTTTTAATTACTCTTCCGATTAAATACACAAATATATTTTATGAACAGACATTAGTTATATCTATTTGCAAGTCATTTGTATGAAAACTCGGAGAATATATATATATAAAAATATATTTTCAAGGATAAATTTACACCGCATTAGTCTTTTCTTAAACAGTTGAATACTTTCGAATAATATACCTCGTGTAACAATAATCAAATGCATAATAATACACAGTAAAATAATTTTATTTAATCTCGTGATTTAGCTATACGAAAATAATTCTATATTAGACGTATTCGACAAGAAAAGTTATTACGGACAAGTACTTGAATTTCGATTTTACAATGTGTGAGCGGAAAATATTTATGGACGATAAGCTGTTATACGCTGCCGATTTATAACTTATTAGATTTCGAAGGAAAGAAAGACTAACAAGTTTCACGCGTAGGTACACGTATAATGCGTGCGCGGCAACTACTCGATATGGAAATTGGAAACACACATTTTAGAGCTGTACAAGAAATTGAAATCAGAACGCCTTTGACTTGCCATTACAATCTTATGTTCACAGTATACGTAATGGTACAGTAAATAAGTATATGTTACTCAACGTTGGTACCGAATGACAAGAAACATTTAAATCTTATAAAATAGATCATTTTTTATATGTAGTTCTATCATATACACATGGAAATTAATAAATGTAGTAAAATACAATATTATCTAATTCTAAAGTAGATAGAATTCAAAAGTTTAGTTCTTATATAATTATAAACAAGCTGTTATAAAAGATCTTTTATTATTAAAGTTTGCACGATCCTGCATCGATCTGATGCGATTTTGAAATACTTATTTATACAATACTACGGATGGGCACTGAATTATGTTACAGTTGCGTGGAAAACGAATTTGTTAATTTAGAATTGCGGATTATAATATTAAAGAAACGCAAGTTTAGAATGACATTTTTTGTAGGAGATATGATTACAGATCACTTCTGTAATTGCTTGACGTAATAAGTTCCATAAGAAATAATATTAATTATTTACAACATTACGCTTGTAAGAAGAGTGGCTATTTAATCTAAGCATAAATAACTTTTCGTAAGTAGTGAATGATTAGAATGTGTCCTTCCATTCTGTAATCCCTTTCCTTTCAATTACTCGGATGGCCCCTTTTGTTAGATTCTTAATTGCGGACATTTTATTATCTTACAGTTAAATATATACAACAATGGTGAGAGTAATGTTCGTCCCTTTTTATATTGCATTACGCTTTAAATCCCCCTTATTCGAACGTGTTCATCGACCATTAAAACGAATTTAATACAACACTTACGCGTTCACATGAAAATAGTACTAAAATTATTTCTATAAGTGCCATAGAATGTCTATTGTAAGCTATTAATACATTTCACAGGCAAATAAGCACATTCGCGTTATAATTATATAAAACAATATTGATTAATAATAGCCGCTTTTATATACACATATAATTTAATCTGAATCTTGCACAATACAAATACATCTTATGTGTTTTCTTGGTATTATGTGATCCTTAAAAAAAAATCGTTATACAAATTGTTATTGCATTTCGAGAAATTTCGTACAACAGACTCCCACGATTCGATAATAATATTAATAAGATTTTTTTTAAAATAAATATCACGAAGCAACGTTCCGAAAGTCCTAATTTAATTAAATATCTAGATTAAGGGTATCGCCGATATTGAAAAATCATGGCAATCTTTTGTTGTGAAATTTGTCGAGATATAATAATACGAATATGTCCTTTATATTTACATAATACACAATATACTTCTTTCAAACTTACACTGTACAAATAGAATAAGATATAATATTAAGTTATTTAAATAACAAAGTAAAGTTAAATAATATGATTATAAAATGTACTTTATCTTTATTGTTATAGAGAATTTGGCTGAATTTTGCATGAACCTCGACAGACATTGAAATACAGATGTTTAAGTGATTTACTCAAATAACTATTCTCACTTATTGTATCGTTATTGGAAATTAGAGTGTGAAATCAATGGGCTATTGGAGGAGTTTAAACATATTAAGTGTTTAGAAATTTGTTTTCATATGCTAATATTAAATTAGCTGCTCTAAGCTATTCAACTTACATTATTCCTAGTCTACGCCACAACCCCCGTAGACTCCGTGTACTTGTACTTTTCACATTAACATTTCCTGCTCCAATATTACTTCGTTTCGAAAAACATTCTGCACTTTTTCAATTAATAGCCGAATCCATGAAAATGTGGACACATCTTGATTTCACTATTGGACGACTCCATAATGTATAGTTTGTCCTGTAAAACTCATGCTTTGAACTTTGAATGCTTACGAATCATTTTAAAAACTTCATTAAAAAAAAAACAATCACGGAAACTTGTGTTTAAAACGTTACTAAGCAGTTCTTTGCTTACGCTAGAATGTCATACATTACTTTCTGTAACAGATGGCACGCTTATAGCAATCCATATAAAATTAATTCTGTTTAAGCTCATTATTATTATTATTATCATACATTTTTATGGCCTGGAAGCTCTGAAAAATATAACGTAGAGAATATTCTGAGATAACGGCTGTTTGGGTCGAGTGTAAAAGTGTTACGGTCGTCTAGATTTCTTGACTGCGAGTAGATCACATCCTCCCTTCGTTACAACGTTGATGATTTACAATACGATTACTACTTAAGAAGAGATATTACAAATCGTTTACCATTTCCGATGGCACAAATGTTATCAAAACGCTACGCATCAAAACAGGAAGGAAGAACGTTGATATTATGCTGCACACTCATCGATCGACTGCGACTCTAAAATTAATCTCAAGATATTGTGCAAGAATTACGACCGACGCAACTGGTACGGGAATCTGTTATACTACCAGGCGAACTACCCGGAGTCGACAGTCCATTATGTCCCGCTCCGATGAAGCGTAACTTTCGATGATGAGAGCCCAGGCTTTTGCTAGAGCTCAGCGATCTGTTTCCATTATACCGTAATTGTGATGTAGTCGTCATTGCGTACGATTTTAAGTGGGACTTAATAGACTTGGGCAACGGAAGTTGATCGATCCCATAGACTGTCGTCCTCGCGACAATCGCGCGACAGGCGAGTTCTTGAAGACTGAGCACTGAAAGGTAAAACGGTTTTCGCATGGGACGTCCTTATAGAGTAGTATCAATTGCAGCGCGTTACCTTTGTTAGATCGCCATAGTCTTTCCATGCCATTACGATGTAAAGCCATACGGGAAAGTTCTGAGAAACTCTCGCGAATGTTAAAATTACAAAGAGGCGAGACCTCGAAGAATGCCATACGATTTTTTGCCGCGTACGCCTCGGCGTCTCGTTCCCCCACTTGCCTCTTAAAAGCTAGATGAAGGCGATTGCCGACAAGTACTTTCGGCACGCCAGGAGCATGCTATAATTTTTACAGGGAATTAAACACCTCCGTACGCTAAAAGATACATTGTCGTAAGATTCTAGCACCCGAGACGCTCGATTATTACGTACCTCTTCGACTTCTTTCAACCATCTATCAATGCCATCGAAAGACCATTTATTGGTAATGTCGTAAACTAGAATTATACCTTGTGCACCACGAGAATATGATCTGATTATTGTACAAAATCTACCTTGACCCGATGTATCCCATAATTGTAACTTTACTCTTTTCCCATCCAGCAGGATAGTAGTAGTTTTATACGCTGGAAAAATATGCATTTCGATTTACATATCCGTGCTGGCTATTTATTAGATATATACCAATACAATGGAATTTACACAATCATATGTAATAAAAGAAATATGTTTAATAAGCCATGGGACTGTTGTTCTAACGTTTGAAAATGTACTATTTACGTACAGCTGGTATTTCAATGCTAATTAAAAGAAAAAAGAAAAATTTGTGGCTAAAGAGGGGGCTGAGATAAAATGACGATTGAATGAATAATTTGAGAATGAAAATACCACTGCCGCTGCAAAACGGAGATTCGGCGGCACCATCTTCGAGTCCACTCAAGATCTCCTGCTTCCCAACGTCACTGTCACCCACCAGTAGAAACTTGAGGAGGTAATCGTATTGTTTTTCTTGACGAGGCTTTGTCGCGCTGGCCTCACCTGCAGCCATAATATTCCTGTATTGTAAACCCTGAGCATACTGCAGGCGAGCCTGTAAGCACTGATCGCCCCTTTAACGTTTCCCGTATTTAAGATTTCTGGACGGATGAGCGTTTTCTAATCAATCTCTCCCGCTGGTCAAACCATAACGCGCAGAGCATTAAATCCTTTTAACCCGTCGGCGACGTTTCTCTGTGCCGTTTGTTCCATCGACAGTTGCCCTGCTTTTCAGCAAAATCATAACAAACAACAATGAAATCTATTTTCCACTCTATTATCTGCCCCACGTTTAATTGCGTTGGCTGAGATGTCTGCTGTCGCGAATTTTTCCAAGGTCAAGTACGTTCGTGGAACAACCACTGGCAAGGCGGTTAAGTAATGGACGACGACTGCCCGTGAGAAAGAGCGGCTGTAAAAACAAAGGATGGTTTTCATACGGCTTGGGGCGAATTCCACTTACGCCCAAATCGCCCGTGATTTTCATTGAGCTACGTTTTCCCTGGTGATCCTTTAGAGAGTGATCGGAACTAGTGATCCTCTAGAGAGTGATCGGAACAACGTATATCGTCGCTGATTGGTTGCTGCGATTTGGAGCAAAAGCGGAAGTAGACAGAGAAAGAAACTGTAAAAAAGAAAGAGACAGAAATACTGATAGAAAGAGACAGAAATACTGATAGAAAGAGATAGAGTTAACGGTTAGGTTATGTTTATTTCCGGTTTTGCCCCAAATCGTGACAAATGGCTGCGGTTATACCGATCATTCCCTGGAGGATCACTAGTTTTCCCGTACGCGACTGGACGCATCGTCAACAATTTGCAAGCCGATTTTCTTGAAAATGCAGTGCGATATCAAAAAATGTTATTCCTTTTTTTCAACTTATTTACTAGTTATAAGTAGAAAAGAAAGAGTAACTTTTTTCATATCGCGCTTCATTTTCGAGAAAATCATCTTTGAAATTCTTGGCGTTGCGTTTAGTCGCGTACGGGAAAACCTAGCTTAAAGGTGCGATTTCATGCTGACGTTCGACGGTCGTTTTGAGCGTCAAAACAAGTCACGTGATCGGTCCACGGAACTTTCCGCGTCGACGCTCGTTCAAAGAGGAGATATAATAAGAGGCGTCACTCAACAAGGACAGAAATAACCTAGGGAAATCACTAGACAACCAATTTAAATGCCCATTCGGCAATGATCGGTAAACTTCGGCAATAATCATAAAACGGAGTTTAGCTTTACCGCTTAACGCTGAAAGTCACATGGATCGATCATGTGACTAGTTTTGACGCTCAAAACGAACGTCAGCATGAAATTGCACCTTAATGAAAATCACTGGCGATTTGAGCGTAAGTGGAATTCGCCCTTAATCGTTATTAGGGCTGGTTACGTTTTCTTGTATAACGGAGTGATATTATTGGATATTATTTAGTTCGTAAAATACCCGTTGAATAATGATTTGCAGTCATTATAACCTCGTGGATTTCCAAACCGCGCCTCATATATAGGTTATGAAGCGTTACGAGGTATCGGGTTTTCAATTAATTGTTTGTTACGAAGTAAAAAAGCACCGTATTTGATAATTACATGAGATTTATTGTAGGTTCAAATTGAGATTATAGATTTAAACGGATGTTTTAAGCAACGTATTCACTACGCAAGGGAAAATTGTATTTCCCTAGAATGCCATGAATATTATTGGTCAAGATTGAAATGTATTCTTCCATTTTTTTTTCTTTAGTCATTTTATATCTAATTAAATATAAAATATTGTTCGGTACGGAAAGAGTAAATTTTGTTTCTTTGATACCATAAGAAATTATTGTTAAATTTATTATTAAAGAATTTATTATTAAAAAATTTATTGAAACAATTTTAAATTTTTAAATTGCTCAAAAATGTACAATTAAAATGATTTATATTCGTACTAAACGGGTTAATCGAGGTTCCAGTTAAATATGAATTTTCTCCAGCAAATATGTATAAAATGTAGAAGAAACTATATAAAGTGTACTTTGTCATTTAGACTCTCACAGATAATTTATACGATCTTATAAGCTTTATTTTTTAACTACTTGAATAACATCTTCATCATGCATAACATGCTGTACTCCTACTCTTTGAGGCGAATACTTGGTACTGGTACCCTAAAAAGAATTATTAACATATTTAATCTTATTCGCACATTTTCATTTTTTAGTTACGATAGATTACATTTACCAACTGATTAAACGTTTGTATCGGAGTTAATAACTTAAGTACTATTCAGTATATCGTTATTTTTATCGTATAACAGATTGTTCTTACCCAAACTAGAGCGTATTTAAATTGCTGAGCAAGCGTGCGGTGAATCGCATGACATACGTGCTCTACAGTAACGCCCCTTCGTAATATTAAACCATCGTCGAAATCAGGTGGCTGTCCAGGCTTCTTTGTATATACTCTTATTAACGATAAGTATTCCCATAACGTCTCGAGTAAGAAATCCAGATTCAACTTCATATTACAACTACAAACGAAATTGCATAGAATGTTAGATTTAAAATTGCCTTCTCAGGTTCGTTTGAAATATGTAGAAATCCTGTATGAAAATAACTTTTCTATACAAAATATAAAGACACACGCAAAAGTTTTACCTAACTACTACACTGTTAGGTTGCCTAGCAATTCTGTCCACTTCCTCTATCGATATTTGATCTATTTTGTTATGTACATAAAGACATGGCAAATATACTCTGTTGGCATTAATTACATCGATTAACTCGTCTGCGCTGCAATCTTCACGGAACAAAACTTCTGCATTGAAAATCTTATATTCGTGCAGAATCATTTGAACTAATTTCTCGTCTATTTTCGTCAACGGGCAGGTCGAGTTGAAGGCCAATCCGCCTCCCTTCTTTATTTTAAAATATATGTTTGGTTTCTTCTTATTAAGCCGTATACCAACTGATTCCAATTCTCTTTCTAAAAGCTGCTTTTGTACATCCTGTTTAGTAGCGTCTAACATCATAAGAACTAAATCCGCCGTTCTAGCAACAGCTATCACTTGCCTGCCTCTGCCTTTACCCTGAAATATGTATCGACAAGTATGGAAATGTAACGATATTATTGCCACTACTGTATACGCCACAGTTTCATAGCTTTAACATTGCGATTACCTGTGCAGCCCCCTCAATTATCCCAGGAAGGTCGAGAAGCTGAATATTAGCTCCTTTATAGTCGATCACACCGGGAATGCAAGTTAACGTGGTAAATTCATAAGAAGCTGCTTCGGATTCTGTATGCGTTAACGTGCTTAACAGAGTGGACTTTCCCACCGAAGGGAATCCTATTAGAGCTACTCTAGCATCTCCCGACTTTAATACATCAAAGCCCTCTCCTTTCTCCGATTTCTTTCCTGGCTCTAAGAGCTGCGATCTATACTTTGCGAGCTTTGCCTTTAATAGTCCCAGATGGTATTCGGTAGCTGAAAGTGATTTATTAAAATTCTGTACTAATATACTTGGTGATATTAAAATATAGCTGAGTGTAAAACACGCAATTTGTTTCTATTGAAATTTACTAGACACTACTGTATATAAGAATTCTGTGTAGAAAGTTTTGAGTGGAAATATTTTTGGAAAGAAAATTTATTTTAACAGCTTATCAGTCGATAGTTCTTTGCATATGTCAGATAAGTGCAGATGACTGTGAGAGTAATTTAAATTAAGGTTAGAAAAGCGGTAGTAATTTTTTCGAAATATATACAAACCTTTGTTTTTCTGCGTCCGAGCAATTTCCTTTTCAATTTCAGATATTTTCTCTAATATACCCATACTGTACTTAAAAAGCTAACGCAAATTCACATTTACAAATGAGACACACACCGTTACGCGCGGTGTGCGTAGCAATCAGCACGATAATTTATATGAGTGTGTACACATACATACATATATTATATATTTAGTGATATATACCACAAACAATAAAATAAGGTGAAGGTTGTCACGGTTAAAAAAATGTCGCTCCAACTACTACTGCACCGGATACGCACTCTTCAGCCGATTTTCCGACTTCAGGCGAATCGCATGAAAGTTATTAAAATATTATAACACTGGGCGAATTCCACTTACGCACAAATCACCCGTGATTTTCGTTAAGGTAGGTTTTCCTATACGCAACTGGACACAACGTCAAGAATTTAAAAGTCGATTTTCTCAAAAATGAAGAGCGATATCACAAAAAGTTACTCTTTCTTTTCGACTTATAACAAGTGAATAAGTCGACAAAAACGAATAAAATTTTTTGATATTGCGCTTCATTTTCGAGAAAATCGGTTTTGAAGTTCTTGACGTTGCGTCCAGTCGCGTATAGGAAAACCTACCTTAATGAAAATCACGGGCGATTTGGGCGTAAGTGGAATTCGCCCAATAATAATTAGCCCTAATTTCCATCTAATCACACCACCTAACGGTTAACAGTAACACCGTTTAACAGTATCAGCTACTTTCAAGTATAATGTTGCGGGGCCGGCTGGGAATTCTGATGGCTTGAAGGAATTTCTATTTGGTCCGGTGTCCGTGCATGGAACCCCTGAAGGGCTCTGCTCGCGAACGTGTGAAGTTAATTGAACGAAACGTCTTCTAACGAATAACTCAGAACTCAATAAAGCAATTAAAACCATTTAATTTTCAAATAATTCGGAACTAATTAGAAGCAGAACGAAGATATTCTAGAATTGCTCAAAGCTGAATTTATTGCAACGCGTCTGAACTGTAACAACGTCGGTGATCAAAAGCGAGGCGAAGAAACAAGCTCTCTCGTACGTTCCTCTTTTTATAAATAAAAATGTTTTAAGTTCTCAAGCGTTTAGAGAGGAGACGAAGACTAATATCTAATGTTGCAAAGTTCATCCTTAACTCGTTTCTAATAAATTCAATTTATTTATTTCAAACTTCGCGCTTTACGAGCTTGCGTTAAACGCCGCTAGAGCGAGGATCGCAACTCGCAACAATAACTAGTAGGAAGCGAACCTTGACTCGAAGTAGTTTATGATTGTACTACTTCAGAAGCGTGCGAGAAGTTCATGCTCCTTCTTGGTTAACTTTGGTTAACTTGTACCATTGTGAAAGTGCATGGTGAATAAGATAAACGTCTTATAAAGAACGTACATTTAACCAGCATGTACGAAGAATACGAGGAGGTGAAAGTGAGTAGAGAAATGATAATACAGAATTATTATTACAGCGGTAATGAAGTGAACTTAACAGTCGTGTACTTTTCAGTATGAGGCGTACGACGATTATGGGCCAGCGGCGGAGGCTCATACCGAACAGTTTGACAGATACCGTCAGGTGCCGGAAGTTGTGCGAAACTTCCTCGTTTTCCTACGGAACTGCATAAACGAAGGAATGATTTTCGAGATACAGAATCTTTACGAAACATCGTTCCCAAAAATTTCAGAGCAATTCTTCGACAAGTCTTCCTGGCCAGATGCTCAGGCAGTGGCGCACATAGTCGATAACGATCCCGTGTTCCTTACTCTGTACAAAGAGCTATATTATCGTCACATCTACGCGCGCATGCAAGGGCCGACACTAGAACAGCGCTTCGGCTCCTTTTGCAATTACTGCGATCTCTTCAATTACATATTGAATCCGGACACGCCAGTTCAGTTGGAGTTACCCGATCAATGGTTGTGGGAGCTCATCGATGAATTCGTTTACCAATTCCAATCATTCATGCACTATCGCGCCAACTTATCGAATAAAACAGCCGAGGAGATCGAGAACTTAAACGCGCACAATAAAATATGGGACGTACTTTGCATCTTGAACGTTCTGCACTACTTGGTGGATAAATCCAAGATCAAAAGTCAATTAGAAGTGTTCGCGAGCGGCGGAGATCCGGACTCTGTCGCCGGTGTATTCGGAAGGCATTCTTTGTACAAGATGCTGGGTTACTTCTCTCTCGTAGGTCTTTTACGACTACATTCCCTGTTGGGAGATTATTACCAAGCCATTAAGGTGTTGGAAAACGTGGAACTTTATAAGAAGAGCGCCTACTCTCACGTTCCTGGCTGCCAGATATCGACGGCGTACTATGTCGGCTTCGCTTACATGATGATGCGCAGATACGCAGACGCGATCAGGACGTTCTCTGGTATTCTGTTATACATCCAGAGGACGAAGCAGTTGTTCGCGGCGAGGAGTTATCAGAACGATCAGATTAACAAGCAAACGGAGCAGATGTATCACTTGCTAGCGATCTGCCTCGTTCTTCATCCTCAATGCATAGACGACGGACTGCAGCAGGCATTACGGGACAAAAATTACCATGAGAAAATGTATAAAATGCAGTACGGGGATCTTACGGAATTCGAATCGTGCTTCCTGTTCGCGTGTCCAAAATTCTTATCGCTCACTCCCCCGAATGCTGAGAATTCCACCGAGGATTATATTCGAAAGGCGATCAAGCACCAAACTCAGGTGTTCATGGACGAAGTAGTTCAACAGAAGATGCTGCCAACGATTCGATCGTATTTAAAATTGTACACCACTTTACCATTGAGCAAACTGGCCACGTTTATGTGCAGCAATACCAGACCTGACGAAAGCTGGGATTTGGATAAAGAAGTTAGCGCGCTGACTATCCATCTACTATGCTTCAAGCATAAGATGAAGAACATTGTCTGGACGAAAGGCGCGTCGGGATTGGATGGCAAATTTCAGTCCGGTTCAGAGGTGACTTACTTATCGATATAATAATTACTATTTTTACAATAGTACCGTAAGCAAGAAATAATTTTGCAATTTGTATTGTTACAGTTGGACTTTTACATTGACCATGATATGATCCATATCGCAGATACAAAGGTGGCGCATCGTTACGGTGACTTTTTTATACGAAAGATTCTTAAGTTCGAAGAATTGAATCGCAAGTTACGTCACATAAAAATTTAATTGTCATGCCGACATCATACTTACTAAAGAGAAATAAAAAAACACTGATTGATAATAAATATATGTTTTTATTGTAGTAGTTATAAAATTCGAAACATAATCAGTCATTTTATCAAGGCACTTTAAAGGCACTATAATACAATTCTGTACAATAATAATTTTGTGTAAGAGAAAACGTAATAGAATGATATATTCTTGTTACCAAAACGGCACGAAGTCATTCAATTATTAATGCATAGAAATAAAGTATTATTTCCGATAGCCCAAACCTGGCCATGGTGAAAAGTCAAAGAAATAGGACGCTTCTAATTTTGTAATACTAATAGCTCTTCTATTGTTAAAACCTTATATGCTCGAGATTGTTCATATTTAAAAGTAATATTTGCACATATATATTTCACGGTTCTTACAAAGATGTATAACATAAAACTGTTTACTAAAAGCGAAACCACTTCCACTCGTAGATGCATCATTTATCTATTTTATCGTGCATTACCCTGCATGCTGCTGTTAAAATGTTAGATCTCAGTGACACAGACGGTACTCTCAAGCTATGAAGGTAATGAAAAAATCTATTCCCCCTTTTATTATTCAAATCGGCTCTGGACTCTTCTGCCCTACATATAGCTCTTACAGATGGAAGATAATCTAAGGACACAACTCGGTGATCGTGAAATGAAGTCGTGGTATGCGACAATGCTAGATTCACTCTTCTATTCAACTGCGTTTTTAATGCGATATTATTTTGATACTGGGATTCATCGTGTTCATTCAATTGCTCTTTAAACACAACTCTATTACTCATCCATTCGGCTATCTCTACACTTATATTACTCGAAACTGAATACGGATTAGTGTTTTCGATTAAGGACAGACTAGGTTGTGCCTTTATCTGCCCGAAATTTAATGCCGAATCGTCTATATCAATCAAAGATGATAATAAAGCTACGTTGTCTAATTTCCTTGCTACATCGTTTAATATATCTGCGTTATCGTTCGTTACTTTGCTGCTTGTAGCCTTCTTCGGCTTCCGTCGTTTACTTACTCTAATTGCTGGCTTGTACAGGTGATGTCGCATGTTTTGCCAGAATGAGTTTCTAAAATTTACTGATTGGTTTAATATCTGTGCTGGGCCAGACAGCAGTAGATACTGTAATTGTAATATAGCTCTGCGCAGATCACCGGCTTGTTTCAGTTCCTATAAATAAGGTCTACGATATAATACTATCTCCCATTTACTTTTCACTGTTCGAACGATCGATTTGTTATAAAGAATGTTAGAGTCATTCCGTGCAGCAGAGATGGGCATCATTTAAATAAAAAGTTATTTAAATAACGTATCAAATTAAAAGAGACTTTATTTCTATTAGTCGTCGAATAAAAATAACTTTGGGTTATTTTTATTCGAAGCGCCTCAAAATAACTTTTTTATTCGACGAGATTCATTCGACGGCTACGCATGATTTTTTTATTCGACGGGAATTCATTTTAAGCTTGAAATGATTTTCTCCGTTTCAGGCGTCTTTTATTTCAAAAGTTATTCGAAATTAAAATAACTCCATTGGTGTCACTTTCATATTGATACGACGAAAAATAAAGAAATTCCGTTTCTGTATAATCGATGACACATCGCCGAGCAACTCCGCGCTGCAGTGTATACGAGTGAACGATACAATGTCGCTCGGCTCGAGAAGCCGGCGGCTTCGATCAAAGGCTCTCGAGGCTCGCCCAAAGTTATTTTAACTTCGAATAACTTTTGAAATAAAAGACGCCTAAAACGGAGAAAATCATTTCAAGCTTAAAATGAATTCCCGTCAAATAAAAAAATCATGCGTAGCCGTCGAATGAATCTCGTCGAATAAAAAAGTTATTTTAAGACGCTTCGAATAAAAATTACCCAGATATTTTTATTCGACGACTCTCGAATAAAATTTTTGTCTTTTATTCGAAATCAATTTTTTATTTAAAATAATTTTTTGCCCATCTCTGCCGTGTAGTAATAATACTTACTGTTACGTAGTTGTAAGGAAGTCTGTGACCAGTCTCTGCCAATGCAATCAGTTCTAACAGAGCGGGCACTCTGCTACCGACTACGCTTTGAAAATAAATTCTATTTTGCTGAGGTGCCATTTTGCTTATGTGAAGGTAAACGTCCCTACTCGTCATGACGATCGGGCGTTTCGTATTCGATGCTAATTGATATGTAGCAGAAATGAATCCGTCGTCCTCTTTGAATATCACATCAACGTCCTCTATAAGGATCAGAGAATTTTGTTTTATATCCTTCGGCACAGTTTCGTCTGAAGCTGAATTAAAAAAAGCAGAGGCGTTCTCTTTTTTAATTCGATGAGACTTGGTCGCCTCCTCCAATTCTTTTAAAAGTATCTTCCCGGTTCTTCTGGACGATGCATTTACCTCTAACACACTATGCAAAAAAATTTCTTTCCAATTGCTATATAGAATACAAATTATTGAATATTACATTACATCTAACAAGGGAACACCGCGAACCCGGTCTCACCGATTGGAACGCAACTTTGTGGGTTTTTACAGTGACTCGAAACAAGAACAACGGTGTGTTTCATTTGGGCCCTATCGCCCTTTAAGATGGTGAAAACTAACCTCAAAGGCAAATTGCCACTTCCACTTTTTCGCGTATAACTTTCAAAGTACAACAGACAGAAAAAAATGTTTCAAACAAAAGTTTAATGGTGCAATAAGCGCTGCAAACTTGCGTCAACAAAATTTTGAAAAGAGTTTAAAAAAAAAACCTGAAAGAAAAATAACTTTTTTCAAATTTTTGTTAACGCAAGTTTGCAGCGCTTATTGCACAATTAAACTTTTGTTTGAAACATTTTTTTCTGACTGTTGTACTTTGGGAGTTATAGGGGAAAAAGTGAAAGTGCCAATTTGACTTTGGGGTTCGTTTTCACCACCTTAAAGGGCGATAGGGCCCAAATGAAACACACCGTTGTTCTTGTTTTGAGTCACTCTAAAAACCCACAAAGTTGCGTTCCAATCGGTGAGTCCGGGTTCTCGGTGTTCCCTTGTAAGTATTAATATTTCATACTAACGAGTAACCGAATTCTTCTGCCACTGCGTACACGCTTGCCGTTTTGCCACTTCCGTGCGGTCCTAATAACACGGCTACTTGATTGTTCCCATTAATTCCTGAATAACTATAATCCGATGAATAAAATTCATCCCCGCTGCTAATGTCTTCATTCGTAAATGCCGCTTTCCACCCATTTAACCATTCCTTCAACTTCCCAGCAGCTTCCTCATTTCCAACTACTTCTTGGCTACTTTTTGGCCTGTACTTGTATGTCCAACAGCAGTTCTCAGTTCGATCGTCTTTATCTTTATATTCCACCAGCTTTCTCGCCTCCACTTGTTTGCTTCGTTTGGATTTTGTTTTCGGGGGCGCTGTTTTATTAGAAGATGCTTTAACATTCAGCGAAATGGTATCCCACATTCTCCTTGCATCCAAACAACTCTTCTCAATCTCTGTTAACACTTCCTGCAGTTTTGGCTTAATAATATCTTTCGGCGGTTCCAATTTCGCTTCAGAAAAATCCATTATACATTTGTAACTGTCTGCATTCAGTACCGGAACGTATCGGTGGCAAATCTTTTTCGGAATATTAAAGGTACTGATTTCATCGTAACTTGAATTACTCAGTTGCGTGACATGACTAACAACTGGAAATGGTAATATATTATAAACAATTGCTTTTCGATCTACGCTTTTAGTAGTTTTATCTGTTATATCCGGCTGTAAAAACAGTCGCCGTGCTGCTATAGTATCTGGATCTGGTTTCCGTCGTTTTGTAAATAGAGGAGCCAATTTGTCAGCTGCTTTTCTTTTTGAATTCTCACCGAGAATTGTATAGTTCTCTTGATTCGAGTTGACATCATTAACGTTTCTTAAACTGGCATCGACACAATCGTTCAAATTCTTCTTTCGTGTCGAAGTCGATTTGGGCTTCTCAACCTTGATTGGTTTACTCTTATTTTCAATTTTAGCCTTTAAATGTTCGTCATCTACCGTTATATCATCCTTAGAACTTCCTTGTTCCTGCTTGCCTAATTTTAACTTTGCATTCTCATTAACTTTCTTCGATGCTCTTTTAGCCTTACCTTTTATGGATAAATTTTCTGAAGACAGACTTTTAGTTGCCCTAGGCTTTTTGCAACTTTCCGTAATTGATTTAGTTCTCCTTCTCGATGAGAATATTTCCTCGTCGCTACTGTTACCTGTTTCAGAAGTACAAGAGAACATTACAACATTGAACTATATACGTAGACTCGATAGCATTTAAAACTCAATGAATCAGAGATCAAAGTGATAGCATTCATCGCCATCTACCAAAATATTAATTGGGAGACTCGTGTACGTTGTTTCTTCATATGTATCAAGTTATTTCTCCATAAATCGTTCTAGAATATTTACTGAATTACCTGTTAATGAATTCTTGTTCTCGCAAGTTTGAAGTTTAATTCGTAAGGACCATTTGTGTTTACTGTCCTTTTGTCGGTCGTGCTCCTTTTTATTACATGAGATATTAATATTTTCAGATTCTATGACTCTAATATCATCTACTTCAGGGAATCTCGTAGTCGATCTGCTTTTTCTACTCGGTCGTATTCTATTATGCAAGTTCGAACTACACAAATTATGTTCCACAGGATTTTCTGGCATATGTACGTCAGCCTTGACCACAATAGTGGACGTATTCGCAATATTTTTACTCGTTACATCTACTGGAGTCTTGCTATCGCGCATAAAGAAAAGAGTATTAGACATAATTCACACTTAGTTTCTTAGTTTCTACGTTCGCAAAGAAAATAATAATTTGTTTACCTGAAATAATTTAATAAACTACCAGGTGGTTGTTTCTGATTTAAAACAGTTGCGTTCATATTGCCATCCTTTTTTCCCTCAGTCGTAAAGGTTTTCAAGCGGTTTTGGATCGTTTGTTCTATTCTCTCCTCTTCTTCTACCTCTGCTAACTTCTTTTTGGAATATCCTTTTTTATCTGCTAAAGCTATAAGCCTATCTTTATAGCATTTCAATTTCTCTTTATATTCCTCCGATTTTGTAGCATTCCTTTCCTCGCTCTGAGGAGACAGTTTCGTCGGCAAAGCCTGCTGTACCGGTTTACTACGATTCATAAGAATTTGGAAAACATTCGATTCCTCTGAATTATTGTCCTCGTTGTCGCTAGAGATAACGCTTACTAAATCTATAACGTCAATGTCCTCCGAGTTCCTAATTGCGCTACTCAAGCTTTCGCAATTGCCAATTGTATTATTTCCGCTCCCTGGTTGTTCTTTGTACTTTTTAGCTTCATCTGCGGCGCCTTTGGAATTAGTTTTCCTGTATTGCTTCTTGCGTTTACCGTTGAAAGCATCCTTCGCTTCTATGGATAGATAATCTAGATCCTGATTTTGTAATTTTTTATGATATTTTGATAAGTTTTTTGAAGAGTTCTTGGGTGTTTCGTGTGAATATTTGTCCGCATTATTCGCGCCGGTGATAAACGGGCTGGGGGTCTTATCGATCATATCATTGTTACTGTCTACGATATCGCATACTCTTTCTTTCGTACTTGATCGCGATATTTTGATTTTAACACGATTACGCTTGCCATTGGAACTTTTCTTAGAATCCGTATCTCGTACCGCTTCAACATCTGAACGTATCGCTGTACTTTCACTGGACTTTACAGTGTCCACAAAGTATTGTGTAATATTTTTCATCCTTCATCACTGCATGAAAAAGGCTATGAAAATAGAAGAAAGATTATGAGAATATTTAATCTTACGAAATTTACTCCTCTTATATACGTAGAGCGAGATTTTGGCGCATTTTGGCGCCATGACACCACGCGCTAGGGGCATGAATGATTGTAAAACCGCCGCCATTTCCACCAAACTTTTGTTGGCAACACCTAAATAAAGTGGGTGCGTTCAGCAGACAACAGTTGAGTAATCTCACTAGATTTTACTCGCATCGACCAATGAACGTGCAACATCAGAGTAAAATCTAGTGAGATCACTCAACAGTTGAGTCTGCTGAACGCACCTGTTGTGTTCAGCCTAGGGATGGAGTGCAAAATCACTAACAGTGATTTATCACAGTGATCGCAGAATCAAGATCACGGTCGTGATTGAAGTTAAATCACGACCGTGATTGTGATTTTTTTAACTTGTGTGAATTGTTTACTGTGATCGCAATTTTCATCTTGATTGAATTATTTTTTATAAAATACTTCAATATAGCTTGTGTTACAGTCAAAGCGTGCTAATTCGGCGAATTCTATATGAATATACATTCATAAATAGTCACTGTATGCACGCACTGATTTGATTGGCTAAAGTATTCACATATACATTATACTTTTTAACTAAAGTGAAGAAATATTCGTTAATTTAAATAGATCAAGAACGATTACATTGATTCAAAATATACAACTGAGATTCTATAAGAATAGTGAGGACTTGAGAATGTTTCGAGAGAAAGTAGAAATTGGGCTTTTGTGGCGCGTGCAAAGAGCAGTTATGCTCTCCACCAATCAGAAGCGATCACGAAAATCACGGATCACTGTGAAAAATCACCGTGATTGGGAACGAACGTGATCGGATCACTCGTGATTCACAAATCACGGTTCTAGCCGACACTAGTTCCGCCGACAAAACCGGTGAGTAACCGGTGAGCAACCGATGAGTGGTTTCCCTAGATTTTACTTTGAACGCAACTGATCACTTACTACCTACTCAACGTGTTTAGTAACCGGTCGCCATTTTTTGTACCGTAGTTTATTTCCGGTACAAAAAATGGCGACCGATTACTGACCATGTTGAGTAGTAGGGAAGGGCGATTCCGTTCAAAAGAATCGATACTTAAAAATCGATTCTAACGAAACATCGATGCTTAAGAATCGATTATTTCCAAAAAGAATTGAAGAATCGATTAAAGGAATGATTAGGAATAGAATCAATTAACTGTGAGATAAAAAGAATTTTTATAGAATCATTATGTTAGAAAATCCGGTATGTAATATTGGGAAACCCAGAATTTCGATACGCTAACTATTGGCAGAAAATTAAACTACTGAGAGTAGGTCGAAATCCATAAGATTATCAGTGTTTAAATAGGCGTGTTGTGAAAAACGACTGTTTTAAAATTTTTTTGAACACTAAATTTTTACTTATTCGATTAATAAATACTTATTCGCAATGTTTGGTCAGATCCGGACCTACTTCCAATAGTTTGCCAACTTACTATCACAGCGCTGAAATCTAAGCCACGCCTCCACTAAGTTTCCCAAGACATATATTCTGTATTTTAAGCATATATTATAATATCTTTTTAAAAGGTACAGTGTATACATCCATGAAACTCACACACACACGCGCGCGCGCGCGTGTGCAATACAAAAATTTCTATGGAGACAAGCTGCGCGGAGGAGGTCCATTCCCTCGTGGAACAGAGATAGGAAAAATGTTGATTTTTTCTCGATTCTTGGGTAGAAAATAATCGAGTTATCAAGAATCGGTTCCTAGAATAATCGGTAAAATAATCGATTCTTCAGAAAGAGAATCGATCGATTCTAAAAGAATCGAGTAGAATCGCCCTTCCCTATTGAGCAGTGGTAAGTGATCGGTTGCGTTCAGAGTAAAATCTAGGGAAATCACTCACCGGTTGCTCACCGGTTACTCACCGGTGAGTGATCTCACTAGATTTTACTCGCGTCGACCAATGAACAAGCAAGTTCAGAGTAAAATCTAGTGAGATCACTCACCGGTTGTGTCGGCTGAACGCACCCATTGAAGATTCGCCTTTTTTGAATAGCGTTCCCGCGGTTAGGTTATGTTCAGAAGTTGCACGTGGCCATGGCGCGATTTTAGAGTCGTTATATTTAAATTCTCTGTTTACATTCTGTACTGACACTAGTTACGCGAGAGTAAAATACCTTTACGCGATATTAGTTATGTAGTAGCTGCATTAACGTTATCTAACTTGATTTCGATTGAAAATGTGGATTGTATATTTGCTTTTCGTGTTCCCTTTAATTCTACTTGTATTTAGAAAATTATACATAACGGCGTATGAAGAGTACAGAAATGTCTGTGTCCTTGTTCTTGGAGACTTGGGTAGAAGCCCGAGAATGCAATACCACGCAATGTCGCTTGCAAAAGAAGGATTTACGGTAGATTTGATTGGTTATTCAGGTTCGATGCCGCCGAAAGGAATTACAGAAAATCCTCGCATTCGAATTCATTACCTTTTGCCTCCGCCAGAACTAGAAGACAGTATGTCATCGAGTCTGTTACTAGTTTACAATACGGTTTGAATATTTATTTCATTAAAAAAACTGCTGTACATAGAATGAAATAACAGAAATTGTTCGAGGTTATGTTCGTAGAATAAAACACCGTCTTTCTAATATTCCAGAGCTGCCCCGCCTGGTATGCTATGTAATAAAAACCCTTTGGCAAACCTGCACTCTTTTATGGGCCTTGTTCCACAAACGTATTTCGAGTTATGTGCTACTACAGAATCCACCTGCGATACCAACAATTCCACTCTGTTGGTTCTACTGCCTCGTAATGGATTCCCAATTGATTATCGATTGGCATAATTATGCGCATACTCTGATGGCTCTTAGCTTAACAGACAAGCATTTACTTGTAAAATTCGCCAAGTTTGTTGAAACATTTCTCGGGTCCAAAGCGCACAGTAACTTTTGTGTTTCTAAAGCGATGAAAGAAGACTTACGAGTAAAGTGGAAGATCGAGTTAGTATTTCTAACTCTAGTGTCTACACTTATATTTATAGCTTAATGATTTCCCGTTTCGTTTAGGGCAGAAGTATTATACGATCGTCCGCCGGATGAGTTTCATACTATATCCCTCTTAGAGAAGCATTTGTTTTTCTTAGAATTAAGCGAACAGTACGATGTGTTCAAGAGTGAGAAAGAAAATTCAACAGTATTTACAGAGTATACGTCGAATGAAGTACAGTTGTCTCCTAAAAGACCTGGTTTTATTGTGTCGAGCACAAGTTGGACCGAAGATGAAGATTTCTCAATATTATTAAATGCGTTACAAGGTATTTCCAGATGTTACATAATCACACTTATTAAATATGTTGCCCCGGAATCATCGATAGCTTCATTTCTTAAATATTAGCGACTAAAGCTCCGTCAGAATCGTATGCCCCTTTTACCTGTACGACTTCAACTTCAAATGTCTTTATATAATTTACAGAATACGAGAATGCGATCGGGGAAGCTTGTAACTTGCCCGACTTAATTTGTGTAATAACTGGCAAGGGTCCGTTGAAAGAATTTTATATGGCTATTATAAAATTAAAAAACTGGAAGCACGTAACAGTCTTAACGCCGTGGCTTGAAAGCCAAGACTACCCGAAAATGATAGGTATTAAAACAATCCGAAATTCCATTTTCTACTAATTATGTTATGCATCTACATGTCTAAGCAATATAATTCTTGCGCGTAGCCAGCGCAGACTTAGGTATTTGTCTTCACACGTCGTCCAGTGGTTTGGATTTACCGATGAAAGTTGTCGATATGTTTGGATGCGAACTTCCAGTTTGCGCGTATAATTTCAGATGGTAGGTAAAAAGAAATAACTCTACTCTTCACAACTGGTTTATAAAATATCAAACTTATATTTAAACCGGTAACACGTTAAAAATAAAATATACATATTTGTATGCATTTGCATATATTTACATATATGTTTATTTTATTTAACATTCTCAGTAATAAAATTCTTAAACTTCCAGTTTATCAGAGCTCGTCAAACATAACGAGAACGGAATGATTTTTTCAACGGAAAAAGAACTAGCCACTCAATTAAAGTTATGGTTCGAGAACTTCCCCAATAATGATGCTCAACGCAAATTGGACGAAAGATTCCGACAAGAATTGCACAGATTTCAAGAAAATCGTTGGCATAGTAACTGGACTTCCATTGCATTGCCATATTTCAATGAATAATTTCCGGCATATTTGTTTTGTGCATGTGCTTATTGTTCCAATTCTTTCGACACATGTTCAATAATTTATTTACAAGTAATTTTATTAAATACCTCTCACCTTATATATTTGCTTTTGTTAACATCTTTTATTTGCGATAAGTTCTTTCTACATTACAAACAGAATCAATTAGTAGAAAAATATATGAATTTCAAACTCGGTGCGCATAAAATTAATATGCCGTCGATCATTACAGCGGATGCAAGGGAATGCTTATAAATTTTTAACCGTTATTACATTATCTTGCGCTTATTTCGGCATTCTTTATCAGTTAGAACATCCTGCTGTAACAACTGTTACGATGCAGAAAAATTAAATATGAGACATTGATGAATGTAGTCATTCGAGCTCGGGGAAACAAAAATTTTCATTTATAACTTCATGTTATAGGTAGCTTCATCGAAACAGTAATTTTTAGCTGCATTCTTTTTTATAGCGTAATTCGGACGGTCGCACTGACAAGGGAAGATCCCGAACCCGGAAATTCAAAAAAATCTGAAACTTTGTGAATATGTAGGGGATTTCCTCCTGATTACAAGGAAATTTTTGTTCGCTGCCCAAATTCACACTAAGGGGGTCAAATTAACCCCTGAAAATTCGGCTATTTTCCGATTTTATTTTGTAACTCGCAATTTGTAAGAGATAGAAAAAAAGCTTCAAGACAAAAGTTACTTCTTTTAACGAGGGCTATCATTTGGTAACTTACAGTTCGGGAGTTGTAACACAAAATCGGAAAATACCCGGAATTTGAGGGGTCAATTTCACCTCCTTAGAGTAAAGTTAGGCAGCAAACAAAAATTGCGTTTTAATCGGGAGGAAATCCCCTACATATTCACAAGGTTTGAGAATTTTTGGAATTTCCGGCTTCAGGATCTTTCCGTGCGAGTGCGAATTTTAGACAATCGGAAGCGAAAAAGTTCACACTCAGTGCGACCGTCGGAATACGCTATTAAAGTTTCATCCGATTCAACTTCAATTTTCGTATTTACACACCTAAACACTATGAGATTATGAATATTATACTATAGTCGGATTACACTCTTTCAATTTATCCTGTGACATCAATTAATCTTACTAAAGTTGTGCTTTCGTCGATACGATTACTTCTCTTACCAAAATTGGCCGCTCGTCTAGTACCAATCCACTGGCCAAAGGTTACGTGTCGATTAGCTTCCACGTACAATGAAATGAAGCTTGAATTACTCGTACTATACAGTTTAAATCGAATATCAGTTTGAAAGAACACCCTCTTATTACAGACTGCGAAATTTAATAATACCATTTAAGTTTTTATTAGCACAATCAACACATATATATATATATATATATGTGTGTTATTTCTGTGCACGAATGTTATACATTTCAACTTTTAAAAAGTATCTAAAAGTTTATGGTAAAGGATATAAACGGTAATGTTGGATTCTTAGTTTAAAGAAAGAATTATAAGTCAGGTACAAAATACTTAAACTAGAAGGCGTTCGATCTCTTGCTGTATAGCTTGAATTTGCGGTTTCAACTGCGAGCCTTCGTTCACTGTGACGGAGCAAGCGACAAGGGGTCTGGATACTCCGCAGGCACGGCCCAAAGCTTGTTTACTTCTGACAAATACATATGGAACGTTCTTATCTTCGCAGAGTAGCGGCAAATGCAATAGAATTTCTAAAGGCTCTGCGTCCGCAGCCATTACAATGAATTCTGATAGACCACGGTTCAATGTTTTCGTCGCTTCGTTAGCTCCCCTCCTCAATTGTTGATAGTTCATTGCTTGCTGCACTAAATTTAGAATCTTAGCAGTCAAGGTGGCATCCGCCAACGGATATGCTTTTGGATTAACTTCGTCGGCCTGTATAAGAATTATTAATTAGGAAATGAAAGTACTTTTCCATTTTGCGTATCTTGGGTCGGTTAAATACGACCACTTATTATTATACTCTCAGAACTGTTTGCGATTGATTCTATTTAAGCTAACAACTCCACGTGCAAAACATAACCTATAGCGTGACACGTGAGTAAACAGAAACAGATAATTACAGAGCACTCACCATTTTGTAAAAATTGAATTACACTTAAAGAGGTCTCGTTAAGTAACAAATTTTCGTCGTGAATGAACAACCTCTCCGCGATTATTCTCAGAAATCGCTTCACGGAGGAATCAAACACACGAACACGTCTTACTTGTTGCCAACGCACAGTACTTAGTGGTAAGTGTACCGAATCAATGCTTTTTAAGCGCCCTTCTATTAATCTATTTCCACCAAATCGTAGTTAGACTCGTCAGTTAATACATCCTTGGTCAGTTAAACAAGTATTCTTTAACTACGCGTGATTTGTTGATAAAATGTGTAATCGTATGTAATTTTCGTCCTTTTCTTAGAAGCATTTCCTTTCACTCTAAAACAGATACCTCCTCGCGGCATGCACTCCTGCTACCAGGAGCGAGGAAGTATCAGACGCGCATAAACAAAAAGTTAGTAACGCTATTGGGATTGGCTTGTAGCGATCCTCGCCCTAGCGGTGTTTAGCGTAAGTTTTTATAGCGCAAAGTTTGAAGTAAACAAATTAAATATATTAGGAAAGAGTTAAGAGTGAATGTTTCAACATTTGATAGTTGTCTTCGCCTCCTTCTTAAGCGCTCGAAAACATTTTATTAATGAAAAAAAGAGGAATATACGACGTACACTCTCCGACCATCTTTGTTTGGTGACGTCACGACCGCCAATCTTAATACTATCTCCATCCTTGTCGCGCATGCTCCCTTTCACTCTCACTCACCAGCCCGCTACTGCAACCTCCACCAACATCCTGTGTCCCTACTAACTCGGCTGATTTTCTGGTCCTATTCTGGACGTTCAAACGACGTTCGAATGTAATAAAAACACTACCTACACTACCGTATCGAGAAGCGTTCAATTTGGACGTAGACACGGGTAATGCAGCGCGCTGTATACCGACACAATCTGGCCTGAAACATGGGTTTGGGAGAATACATTTTTCGTCCTTATATGTATGGTCGGTATTCATTAGGGCTGGGACTATTCGAATAATTTAATATTCGAATATTTTACAAGTATTCGAATGCTACGAATAAACTTCGAATATTTGAGTATTCGAATGTTATTATTCGAATACAATTCGAATGTTATTATTCGAATACAATTCGAATGTTATTATTCGAATACAATTCGAATGTTATTATTCGAATACAATTCGAATGTTATTATTCGAATACTGATGTATTCGAATACTCATGTATTCGAATAGTATGGCGTGAAGTGAGTCAAAATTAGCTTACAAGATTTCACCCTGACAAATGAACCTAAAGAACTTGATTTATAATTCACACCATACTGTTCGAATACATCAGTATTCGAATACATAAATATTCGAATAGTATTCGAATACTTAAATATTCGAATAGCATTCGAATACTTGAATATTCGAATAGTATTCGAATACTCGGATATTCGAATTATATTCGCTAAATAATTGAGCAACTGAAGTATTTGAATATTCGAATACCGAAAAATTCGGCAAATAGTCCCAGCCCTAGTATTCATAGTCGCTACTTATTCTTAAGCAAATGCTTAAAGAAATTAAAAAATATTCCCTTTTTAGTATAAACTTAATAAAGATCAGTTTTGAAAAATAAGCGATATTTTCTCAAAAGCCAGGGGGGAGGGGGCAACTGCCCCTTTTGACCCCCCCCCCCCCCCCCCGCGGACGCCCACGGAGTTAAGTTTTTACCTATCATTCTAAAATACCCATTACATAAAGCAATTTTGATTATCGATGTTTTATCATTCAAGACGACATGATGAAGCACGATTATTTCTGCTAATCTTGTAGAATGTGGCGTGAGATGTCAATCAATCACATAACATGACATTGCTTCTGTATTGAATTACATTCGAAAAGTAATGTCAATTATGATTTTACATTTGATATTCCTATTTGGAGCGTCATTTGTAAGGTGATCTTTATGATATAATATAAAAAATATTATAAGACAGAAATTTGAAATTTTTGTCACATTTCTTGTCAGGTTTCAAGAAAATATAAAAAATGTTTAACGTGTCTCATGCATTGGTAAAATTATTGGCTCATTTCTGTAAGGTGTCCGAAAAAAGATATTTTCATCTTTGGCAGGATTGGTGTCATTCTGTTTAACTGTCACAGAAAATCTGGAAAAATCTTAATTTATACATATAATTAGATCAAATAGCAACCATGTGAAGAAAGTATCGATGACTTTTCATAATTTTTTTACCTTCTGGAGGTCGAGAAGAAAGAGCTACTGTAGATATCGACTTAATTCCGATAAGAGCGATAGAAGGCACCTACCTAATGCGTAGGGTGGATCTACCCTACCAATAAATGAACACATACCAGTGAATGGTAATTTTTTATTAAAATGAATAAAATAAGTTAATAAAATAAGCAACTAATTAATTAGAGATTTCTTTTAATTTCTTGCTTTGTATTCAATCAATTTTTGCAGCACGTGGAATCAATCACGCTGCAAACATAATTTTATAATAGTGTTCATTCATTAGTCTTAAGTGTTCATTTATTGGTGCGTTTACCCTAATAGAATTTGAAGTTCATCGGTTCATCGGCAACCAATTTGAAGAACACCGTTCTGAGAAAAACGTGTTTAAAGTTCTGCATGCACAACAATAAATACTGCATGTACTGCATCTCCCTTACCTATTCTGCTATTTCTAAGTACATTGTTTTCTATTTTTCTTTTTCTTCGGCCTTTTCATCGTTCATAGTGATGTTTATACCGGACGTAATATTATTATAATATCTTATAGTACTTTTGTAAATGTTCGATTTCAAGACTTCAAAAACCTATCTGTAACTCCGCGATTCACCGAATTCCGCCATGAAATTTTAAAGACTATAAATTATTTTCATTCTGTAATATGATACCCCTGCATTTAAACGAAAATCCTATATCCTGCTTGGAAGCTCAATACGATTATACACTCTCGCAAATTGTACTCGGACTTTGAAACTAGTCGTTCGTTTCGGTTAATCTGTACGCCTAATCTCCACGCGATAAGTAAATTTAGATAATATAAAATTAAATTAGTGATTCGAAAGCCTGTAATCTCATAAAGTAGTCTTTATCTTTAGCTTTTTGTTATCTTAACAATCTATGAAAATAATAATAAAGTGCTGAATGACATTCTCTGTTAATAACGGGGATTGTAAACCGCGCCGTACCCTAACCCGAAGGGTTATGCAATTTCATGCTGACGCTCGTTTTGAGCGTCAAAACCAGTCACGTGACTAACGATCAACCAACGAACGAGCGTCAAGCGGAAAAGCTAAACCGAGTTTAGCATTGGTTTCACGTGATTGGTTTTGACGCTCAAAAACCTCAAGTCGTTTGGGCCAATTTTAAAAAAATTATTCAGTTTTAAAGGGCGTTCGAATGTTTTCGTGAGCCAGTGTATGTTTGACTTGTCTTGAGTGGCTGTCCAGACTAGACTGTCTAATGCCACTAGTAACCCGCTCCGAAAAGGTAATTCCGCTCTTTCTAGAATTTAGGAACCGTTCCCTCGAGGTTAGTATGGGTTAAAGTAAAATTTCTTAGTTAACTGTGTTTGGGTTAGTGAAAATGCTGAATATTATTAAGGAAGTTCATAAAAAATGTGTTAATATACAACTCATACGAAGGTTACTTACACGTTATTTAAAAAAATGAGGTCAGTTTGTCAATAATTAGCGACAATAATTCCAATAAAACTAAAATATTTTGATAAATATACCAAAGAAAGTGCAAAAGTATTTGTAAATCTGCACCCATGCTATTCTATGTACCAAACACTGTTCACAAAGTGTTAATACATTCTTGGGAAATTAAAAAATATTTTGGCAACCTTCCAATCGGCCAGTTGGGTGGAGAGACCCAAGAAGCCAGAAATAAAATTTTTAAAAACTATAGAAAAAATTGTAGCTCAAAATATTCCCATTGCAATACAAACGAAGATGTTTTAAACTTTATATCGATTTCTTCAGATCCAGTAATACATAGTTTTCTATCTTTGCCAAGAGAAAACCAATAAACTTTTTATATAAAGTAGCTTAATAAGATTCAGCATTTTGATTGGAAAAAATAGCATTTCGAATTTTTTCTCTATTACTTGGGATTGAGGCCCACTGTGTATCGGGACAAAAGCGGGCTCAGAGCGAAGCGAAAATTCATTTGTTGTTTACAGTCGGTAATTTCATATTTTCGCAAAAACGATCACCAGATTTCTAAAGGGCAATGAAGAATTTGGTACCGCCATTAAGAATTGTAGACATTCTGTAGTCTGAGTTAATCCGTATATTGCTCTGTCTCGTGGTTAGTACATACGACGAGTTCAGACCCGCAGGTACCGTTGTTAACCGCCAACTCGCGGGACAATACCATAAACTGCGACCCTGGCCGATCAGCCTAATTAATTTTTGGGGCCCAGATATGGCATTTTCCTCCCCTACTTCGTCAAGAGGGAGAGGCTTCCTTTTCCGCCGACGAATTCACAGAAGGAAGGCCCCCCCCCCTCCCGCCCCTCTTCGAGGAACGGTGTTTCCAATGTGTGTTTCATAATTATATTAGAACAACAGTTACTTTCATATTATTTTCTCTTCTTTATACAATAAAGTGATAAATATAAAATAGTTGAAAGAAGAAACCTTGTCGAACGCCGCAGTCAAACGTAACGGCCAGAGATGCCACCTTACTATAACCCGCGTTAGCCGGGTTACTCAGGTTGTAGATGTCTTGTGTTACCCGGTTAGACGGGATAGTCTATGGTACTAAGTAGATACCGAACGCGGTAAGGGTACAGGTTACAATCCCCGGTTTCGAGTGATCCCAGGTGTGTAAGGGATGCAGATCGCCAGGTTTCGTCAGAAATGTTCGTGCGCTGCGTTTTCTACCAACGCGAACATCCTCGAGAACGTTCGTACGCTGAGGTCTGTTCGTATTCGCGGTGGTGCGAACCCGGGATTGCGTAACTACACTAAACAGCTCAAGTGGACGTTATGGAACTTTTAATTATAAGAGGCAGTATAATCCAAAATATATTTTATCTCTTGAAGTTCGTATTGTTGCAAGATAACATTTACATTTTGTAATTGACGGCAGGAAATACGGAGATTCATAGAGATAATGTTCAAACAGATAAATCAGTTCATAAGCTCAAGTGGGTCACTTTGTGTACAATTGATTCGATTTGAAAGTCATTTGTATGTAAAAAGAAATATAAACATAAGTATGTTTTGCAAATGTAGGATATGATTTTAATTTTAGATATTTGCATAGTAGATTGCTTATGCCCACACATGTACTTATACAGGGTGCCACACCTGTCCACCTGGAATATCTCCGTTATTTTTAGTGGTATGAAAAAACTTTATTGACAAAAGTTGTGCAGTACCGAAGGGGCCATACCATGTCCCATGAATTAACACGCTTTGACTGTAACACAAGCTGTATTGAAATATTTTATAAAAAATAATTCAATCAAGATCAAGAATTACGATCTTAGTAACCAATTCACTTAAGTTAAAAGACCCACATAACACAGACATCTTAACCCTCCGTATCCTGAGCCTGCGTCAATTTTAACCAACCGCTTGAGAGCACTAATGCTATATAATGCAGATAGTGATGGAGCTGTGTACGTATGTCAGTCGCACCCAAGCGGTCATTTAGCTGTCGGGGGTGTCATAAACCGGGCCTTTCCGGGGACCGTGTTGGGGCAACAATGGGAAGCTCGAGACGACTGCATTGCCGAGGCCGGAGGGGCATTCGCGAATGCATAGTTGACGACGACGCTTCGTTGCTTTCTCGAAGAATAAACGATAAATTCGTGTTTTTGCATCCATTATCTTAGTTTCTATTATTTTTGTTTGACTTTGTTGTTTTTATTGTTATCATCGTTATCGTTTTTATCGTTATTAGTATTTGTAAAACATGCAATAACATAAATATTGAATAAACATAAATTTTTTTATAACTCCCAAACTTATTATTCTTTCGTATATGTACAATAAATATTCAAACGTAATCCGAAACCCCTTCTCAAGCTCAGCGACCATGCTGCTTTACTACAGTTTCGGTGACGGTCTCGAGCGACAGTGAATATGCATTAGTGAATTATGGGTGTGGGTCTGAAAAGACCCAAGCTCAGGACTCGAAGTTCTGTACTCGGAGGGTTAAACACGTCAATTGTACGTCCGTTTTAGGTCTGGACGGCTTAAGGACGTCTTTTTAGCGTCTTTAGACGTCTGTGTGCTATCTGGGAAATCGCGATCACAGTCGTGAAAGAACTACGACGAAAGAATCACGACCGTGATCGTGATTCTGCGATCACTGTCAGTGATTTTGCACTCCATCCCTAATTGCAATCGTTGAAATGCTCAAGCCCGTGCACGTCTTATTACCTTTCAGATTGATTAGAGCACATGCTGCAATAATAAATTCAAGATATGTATGCATTAGGTCAGCTCGCTGGCACTGTGGCATCATAAAAATGGCGACTACTGTTCTGTAGTTTTAACCTAACATGTTTTAACGTAATGTCCTTTTTTCTTCTCTTATCCTAAAGGAATTTTTTTCTAAAATAATAGTCATTAGTATCGTTACCTTGTTACACGTACCTTATCATTAATAGATAAACACCTGTTCAATTGAACAATACGTTGGTACAGAAACGTTAGGTTTGCAAGAAATTATTTAACAACGACATATCAAGTGTTGATAATTACAATTAATCGAAGAGATAATACGAAGGTACGTATAGAGAAATACGCTTTAATATGTAGAAATATTATACCACAGACGAGTCACACGCATCGTGCTCCCCACTTCCTACCTCGTTCCAATTGCAGGAGCATCATTCTTATCACCTTTGAATCGTACATATATAACGTCCGTCAGTTCAAAGGCAGTTGCTTGACAGATGGCTCTCGCCAGCTTGTGTTTATATTGATATCCCGCAACGCTAGAGTTGCCGTGATATTATCCAACTACTGTTTGCTGAAAACGTTTCACGGTCAAAAATATTTTCTCAACGGTCGATATTCGAATTGACTTAAGACATTCGATAGAACCGTTGTGTATTCCATGTAATTACGGTGAGCAGAGTGCAGTTAATTAAATCTTTTCTCTCACCGTGTTTCCTTGCATGTTTTATCAAATTCATAATAAGTACGAATAAGTACGAATAAGTACAACAACGAACTAACCCACATTCAACTTTGAACGTGTTTTCCTTGAAACCTAACCCAACTCTAATCCAAACCTAAAGTATTTAAAATCTAAAGTAAAGAAATATATGTTTGTACGCGACGCAAGATACGCGTGTCGAGAGACAGAAATATTTATCGAACATTTGGTAGAATATCAGTGGCGTCGTGAGTGCAAAAACTTAAACATATTTAAATCCATTTGAAGATCTTATAAAGTGCATTGAGCTTGCTTTTCTGGTTTTCTAATTTTGTATAATTTCCGCCAAAAACAAATGCGATATGTATTCGTATTCAGCACGTACGAAAACAAGTAGAATAATACATATTTAATATGTACTAAAAGCTTTGTGGGGCCTTGGTAATGTTCACCCAAATTTACTTACATTTCAATTAAATATATACTTCTTGGTGAATTTAACTTTCTTAGATTCTAGATTATTATGAAAATAAATACATTTTAATTTATACGGAAATTTATTATTAAAATTAAGAGTGCCTTGTTTGTTGATTCGTTGATTTAAAAAGCTTTTTATCATATACCTTGCACATTTCTAAATACAATGAGCTATAGTCAAACCCACATTAAAAATTTTGTTTTTCCTATTTTCTATGGTTAGTAGTGCCTATTGGAATACGTTATTGCTACTAATTCAATTTTGAAAAAAATGTGGGTTAGTCCATTGTTGCTCTGACTGCCTCATATAATAAGTTATCTGTATCTCATATGTCTTCCCAAACTGTATTACCTTATTTGTGGCGTAGAATGAATAACACGATAGCTGATACGATATTCGGGATCATAATGTTATCAAGCATATAAACTATAAATATCTCAACTAACAGACAATATCCTCATTGTTTCTGTTACAGAAGCATAAAGATGCATATTTTTACAACTGCTTTCATGCCAATAGTGTTGGGTAATTATGCATTAATTGACATATTTGCATTTATTCTCTATACTAGCAATATATTAACAATTGTATAACCTTTTCAGGCATCTTCTGCGCTGAAGCTGTACAGTCCCCAACATTTAGCAATACTTATATAGTAAAAGGAACTCTGTACATCCCATATGCTGAAATCCGTGAACCATTTTATGCATGGTACGATGGCACAAGTGGATCAAGCAGAATCGATTATTATGGAGGTAACTTAAATTACTTTTTATTATACGAGCCATTTTGTATCTAAAGAACATGGTAAATTATGCTTAACTTAATTAGGAATGGTGAAGACTTTCCAGTTGTCGCATAAAGGTTTGTATGGAAGCAGTATAAAAATCGCCCCGATCACCACAGAAACTATTAGTAATCAACAAACATGCCTCGAAGTAAACGGCACAAACACATTGAAAATTCAACCTCAAGCTATTGTTCCCGATGCAACTGGAATGGAGGTAATACAGTAATTCCCCTTTCTTTATATGTAGTTAATGATTTGATTCCAGAAATCTGTTAATTTTCCATTTAGTGCATCGGAGAGGAAATGATTAATGGATTGTTACACGAAAAATGGCGCAAGGTAGAAGAAATTGGTGAAAAAATAAATAAATATACTCTTTGGATACGATACAAGGTAATAACTATTATGTCATTAGTTTCGATCCAAATCACATATGCAGTTTGTCCAAAAAGTTCGTAGAATAGCTAAATTATAAAGATACACAAACATAAGTTCTCCGGATTCCACGTAATTCCTTGTTTGTTCTGTTCGCGTATACGCCTTCCATCATTCCAGAAGCTTGTACGGGGTTCTGGAAAAGTTCTCTTCTGGAATGGTGTGTATGTGCTTATTTACGACTCGCTGGGTACGCAGACATCGACTCATAGGTGATTACAAAGAGTGTACAACTGTAGTCACTTGACGTTTACACAAAAATCGGTTAATGAATATCGACACATGAACGGGAATGTCACTGTATGTACAACAAGAATTAATTTCTTGTGCGATAGAATACCCCGTGACTGACGCTTAGGATCGTTATCGGCTCATATTTCCGTCAATTCGTTTGTGCTGACACTTAAAATATGTGTAATTTAACACTCGCCTGATTTTACGACCTCGCTATAACTCCTCCAGCTACTGTATAGTATGTGCGTTCCCCGGCCGATAATTCTACTAAGGTCGGGGCTAGATATATTGGCCGGTGAGTTTCGTGAGAGGTATTCTCCCACCACACCGTTTGCCTGCCTCGGTGCTCCTTTTCTCAACGTTTTCTGACTCGCTCTCGCCTTCGCAGAACAAGAGTGAGCCAGAAGTGGTGGGGATAGTGCCGAGCTTTTAACGTGTAGGCCAAACCGAGCTGTCAGCGTAGAAATACACACATCAGAATAGGTGTGCGTTAGCTCCGAAATAATTCTGGAGCTTTATTGGTCAGAACATTGATTCTTTCTCGATAGCTTCATCTCGTATTGGTCTACGCATAGCTTCGTAACGCACACAACTATTACGTTAAGAATAAATAACAGCCACACGGCTCCGTTCAGGCGGAGCCGAGCAGCGTTCCCTTTACTCCACCACACCTTTCGGGGGCCACCCAATTCCAACTGACAAATCCACGATCGTCAGATGGTGGTGGCTGATTTCTCCTCGGTCGCCTGTTCGCGAAAACGAATTCACCGGCCAATATATCTGGCCCCGACCTTAGCATTCTTCATAAAAAATCATTTCGAGAACTTTTCGGACAAATTGCGTAGAAGAGGGCATTAGTATAGCTTTTTATTTTTAATTTTATCCTCTTATTTATTCTATAATTGATAATCTATATGTATAATGATCTACAGAAATCGCCACGTATACCACTACTGAAAGAACCAATTCCTGTAAGATATGAAATGAAAGGATTTAACAGCCTCCTGGGTTCTCATTATGATCATTACTATTTGGAGTATGATTGGTATTCTTCTGAGACACCCAGTTCCGATATTTTTGAAATTGGACAAAGTATATAGATTTTCTTTGCATTTATTAATGTTAGTTCTATCTGGACATATTCTAACATGAAACACGTTCAAACAGATTTAACATGCGTCAGTTTCCCTGGACCTGGAGATAAGCACATATATACATTTAATCCTATGCGCGAATTCGTTCACAATTACGATGCACATGTAAACGAAGCATTCGAAGATTTCAAGAAGACTCATAAGAAGGAATATGCAAGTGGGACCGACCATATGATGCGTAAAGAAGTATTCAGACAAAACTTGAGGTATATATTATGTCTACGTATTATTTTGGTTCTTCTACTGATAATATATCTTAATATATAAAGCAGAAAGCTTCTACATGTTTGTGTGTTTGTCTGTCGCCTAAAAACTTTCGAACGATAAACTCTAGGATCACGAAATGTGCCTCAGCTCATTATGCCTGACTAATGCAGATGAATGTGACCATTTTCACAAAAAAAACTAACAAATTTTTTTTATAAAATCAGAATCTAAATTTCGGGTGAAGCCGAGTAGTAAAGCTAGTAATATTATATTCACAGGTTTATTCATTCGACCAATCGAGCCAATAAAGGTTACCGATTAGATGTAAATTATTTGGTAGATCGTACTGAATTAGAGTTAAAGGCCTTGCGTGGTAAGCAGTACAGTAAAGGCTACAATGGTGGTCAGCCTTTCCCTTACAAAGTCGCAGAAGAATTTGAGAGCATTCCAGACACTTTAGATTGGAGACTTTATGGCGCGGTTACTCCTGTTAAAGGTTCGTGTTTAATTTATTTAAAAAAACGCCGGTGATTTCCAGTTAATTAAAAATTCTTTATATTGGATAGATCAATCTGTTTGCGGATCTTGTTGGAGCTTCGGCACAACTGGTGCCGTCGAAGCCGCATATTATATGAAGTATGGTAAATTAGTCCGTTTATCGCAACAGGTAAGGGAATCCGAGATGCAATTATAACGAATCATTTTTATA
The DNA here is from genome assembly GCA_947577245.1 of Andrena bucephala. NCBI lineage: Eukaryota > Metazoa > Arthropoda > Insecta > Hymenoptera > Andrenidae > Andrena > Andrena bucephala. Next base: position 82,067,561 of record OX387715.1, read on the forward strand.
AATATAAAGTACTTCATTATATTCTTCCGCAATTACAGGCTCTTATTGATTGCTCATGGGGTTTCGGAAATAACGGCTGTGACGGCGGCGAAGATTTCCGCTCGTACCAATGGATTATGAAGCATGGAGGTCTACCCACTGAAGATGATTATGGCGGTTACCTTGGCCAAGTAAATAAATCTTAAATTAAACAAGTATAATTATAAAAATGCAATACGGACCTAAATGTGGTTATAGTTGCTGAAGATGAATAGGAAGGTAATAAGTTCTGATATTTTTCTCCTTAGGATGGTTATTGTCATGTAAATAATGTTACTATGACAGCCAAAATTTCGGGCTTCGTTAATGTTACAACGGGTGACGCTGGCGCTTTAAAACTTGCCATCGCAAAGCATGGTCCAGTTTCGGTTGCAATCGATGCTTCTCAGAAAACGTTTTCATTCTACTCCCATGGTGTATATTACGACGAAGCTTGTGGTGTGTATATATAATAGATATATCCTACCTTAGATGTTGTTCTTAAAGTACATCTTATAAACGTGAATAATAAATACATCACTCGTAGGTAACGGGCCGGAGTCACTGGATCATGCCGTATTGGCTGTTGGCTATGGGAAACTTGATGGAAAGGACTATTGGTTGGTCAAAAATTCATGGTCGAATTATTGGGGTAACGATGGTTACATTCTTATGTCTCAAGAAAATAATAATTGCGGAGTGATGACAACTCCAACGTACGTTACTATGTAAAAAAGGAACACTGTTTTTAATGAAAACACTTATGGGAAGCTCTTGAGAGTTAAAAATTCGACATTATTTTAAAAGGAGTGATAAAGTAAGGCGTTGAATATTGTATTTCCTAGTTACACATAGACTTATACTGTATAAAAGAAAGAAATATAAATAAAATAATTTTTTATTCGATACTAAATTGTTAGATGGGTTTGTCATAAAATACATAAGATATGATTTCATTTGGAAAGTATTGAAATCATCATTCTATAAACACGAAGAAAATGATTTTTTTGTTGTTTTGAAAGTGACCTTTATCGTTTCACAATATAGGACACAAATACAATGATATCTTTTAATAAAAATTTAATAGCGTATAGAAACAAGTTACGCTGTAATTCGAATTCGCAAATTCGTAAAACAATGCTGTTTATCCAATATAAAAAAACATAAGCAAATGCGTGAACACCTACGCAAATAGACAACGTCATATATTTTTATAATATATGATATAAAAATTTAATATCGGTATCGAATTATAACTTATTACGCTTGAAAAGTCTGATATTCGAAGTATAATGATAGTTACTCATCGTATTAAAATTTCTTAAATCATTATAAAACAATACAAGTATTGAAGTAATTGTTGAATCACTGTGCAGTCAATAAAAAATTAAATATATCAATAAAAAAATATTGCATAAATCAAATTGAAAATGCTTAGAATAAAAGAAACTGTATCCTGTAACTTTCATAACGTTGACGTTATTGTTTTAACTCGTCTATTTACTTTAATATACATATACATTATCACGTTTGAGCATTGCATTGCAATGCCAATTCAACATGAAGATATATTTGTTTGATAAAATGTATTTCTTATAAAAGTGTAAATAATATGTTATGGATACTCTTTTAAACAAGTTGTATTATTTGACATGATCGTAATTATTTTACATCATCAATTCAGTAATTTGAGTTGTTTCATTTAGCTAAATTTGATGAATGATACATCCAAGAGAGTAATTTTATTCAAAACTGATTTACGCATTTAGCATTAAATTTTCAATAATAACTTTACTACTTGTGCAAATTTTATAGTATTAAGTTTAGCAAGTAATTTTAATTATGTTACATATCAGTACTCAATAATTTCCATACATGTATGTATAAGTAACTGTATTGCTCTTCATCATAACTTAAAGTTAAAAAGAATAACCAGTATTTGTACAGCTTTGTGGACACGTAAATGTAGGAATTCAAAGAAGTAATACGATTTACATACCAAAAGAGAACTTTTTATAGAAAATCTCACAAAACGTTTCTGTATTTTGGTCAATATTTTTTCTGTAAATATTTTCTTAGTGAACATATAATACACGTTGAAAACTGATATAAATCGATTTTACAGTTATTCAACGTTAACTTTGGTTATCATTTTTTAATCTTATCTCTCCTTTTTTATTAATTAAACCTTTAATTGTACAACCTACTCTCGTACACTTTGAAAACATTATTAACGTTTCCTATTATTCTTATGAAATTATAAATATTGATGGCATTCGCAATCTATTTAAATTGCTATTTTTGTATTCGAAATGGTTGAAATTGGAATGACATTTCTAACCATACTATGATATGGACAATTGAAAAATATATGTACTTTAAGTACCCTTATTAGTATACATGCGATACGTGCGTAAAAAATGCATAATATTTGAGTCAAATAACTGTATAGTATGAACTAACAAAAAAGTAACCATACTTTATTACATGTTTACTGGGATCATCCTGCAACTACTGTGCTCCGATAAGAAGTTGCCGTGAGAAACTCTAGGGTCCGAATGGTATCTATATCCCTATTAGCCGATGCGACAACGTCGTCGAATAGAAACCGGACACGGGCGGTTGGGAGCCAATGCGAGCGAGAAGTAGCCCCTTACCCCTTGTAAATATATGTACCGTTCAGCCGACTTCTTCTCGCCGGAGCACAGTAAATAATCAGATTGAACTGTGTAATAATATTCGTATAAAATTTTCTTAAAAGTATATCGAAATATACATAGAAATACATTATGACTAACGCCGATACGTAGAATAACTAATCAGCTCATCTGGGAATGTATATAATGATTCTCGACCAATTCTACATATTTTCCCTATTGTATGTAATTACAAAGCAGGAAATACGATGTATTTAAGTACGCAAAACATACTTATAGCTTTCAACGAATCGATATTCACATTGATTGTAAGTATGCCGAAATTAATTGAAAAAAATCGCGCAGAATATGAATTATTAATTCTAATCTTTTTTCCTTCTTGTTACTTTCATTATTACTTTAATCTTTACTTTCATTTTGTATATCACTTGTGGACCCTGCTCCGACCGACCGCATTCCGTGATCGATCTATGACCATTACCGGCAATCCGCGTATGGCAATTTTAAAGAAACAGTTGATCCTCGACTCTCATATTACACTCGGTAAATAGTAGGAATGTCAATAGGTTGGCTTAATGGAAGCATTGTTTCACCCTTATTATTGACAGAGTAAAGAATATAGAAATAGAAATATCTCAGACCAAGTCTCAGTATAACTAAAGCGTCCCTGGATTTCACGTGCAAGTGATTCACTATAGCTTTTAGTACTTCAAACGACTCGTTTACTTTTTATATTACAAATAAACGACAGAGAACGAATATATTCTGATTAATGGGACGCAATTAAGGGGTTATACCTAGTCAGGCGGTCGAGAAGAGGCGAATGTTTGTGATTTTATTTTGAAAAAGCGCAAGCATATATTTTTACAGAACTTTTTGCACTTAAAAGCGCAACATTTAAAGAACATTTGGTAATTTTTTCGTAGAAAAATATTTACGTTTATAATAAAGTAACAACCCACATCCAAGAAGCCTTTTTAAAAATTTGGTTTTGCGGTGAACACTGCCATTCGGAACCAGATTATCTAAAATCAGAAAACAAAAAAGATTTCGTTAGTTTATTAATGTATCCTCTTTCGGAGGGAATTTAAAGTTGAAGTGCTGATTTTTTCGCGTGATTTTTGCACGAAAAAATCGGCATTTCAACTTTAAATAGCCGCCATTTTGTATTTAATTAATATTTCGGAAATTCCCTCCAAAAGAGGATACATTAAGATACTAACGAAATCTTTTTTGTTTTTTTGATTTTAGAAAACCTGGTTCCAAATGGCAGTGCTCAGCGCAAAACCAAATTTTTAAAGAGGCTTCTTGGACGTGGATTGTTACTTTATTATAAACGTAAATATTTTTCTACGAAAAAATTACCAAATGTTCTTTGAATGTTGCTCTTTTAAGTGCAAAAAGTTCTGTAAAAATATATGCTTGCGCTTTTTAAAAAAAAATTGACAAACATTCGCCTCTTTTCGGCCGCCTGACTACTTGCGTATAACCCCTTAAGTGTACGCGAAAGTCATATTTTTTATAAATCGCATATATTCTTAAACTTTTAAGATTACCTTGATTTCTTTAAATGGAACACCACATTTGTTGTCGTATAATCTTAAAGCCGAAATCAATGACCTTCAAATGGTATTCACAGTATAAAGATATGTACATACATACATACACAGTAGAAACGTTTGGCGATTAGTTGCTACTATTTCCCGATCAATTTGTATGATGCAACCAGACGCGATAAAAACATACTGTAATGTGCAATATGCTATAAGTTTATTGTGCATATTGGGAAAATTTAGTTAACATGTATAAATGTGTCCCAATTTAAATCTGTTAGGGTTTTCTTTATGGGCCACATTAAAAAGTTATTGAAACGTCTCGCCTGTTGAGAACATAACCTGTGATACGTTTCGAGTCTTAAGGGCTCCCCAGACGGTGATACATGCATCATATGAAACTTGCATCTCGCTCACGCGTCTAGCTGGTGAGCAAGATGCCAGTTCCGCTTCTGATGCTGAAACACGGATACCGATCTGCAGACGTAGTAACATGATCATGAAACCTGCGTGTCGATGCATGTATCAACGTTTCAGTGCAACATGTATCAGCGTCTGGAGGCCCCTTTACATAATCGAATACATTCATTGTGTGCGGTGACTTAAGGTAATTTTAAGGTTATAAGAATGTACATTGTACATAATTGAATTCGTCTTTCTATTATGTCACTATTTCTATCCCCCCCGCCCAGTTTTGCTTTACCTGAATTTATTAGCTTACCTCGGTTCATATTTTTGATCAGTCGTTAAGAGAATTCACTGCCAGCATGAGTGATTATTGTTTTAGCGACGAGCGAAGTCGTTGGCATTGTATTCACTCGCTATGCCTCGCCTCACACAGCTCGCCTCGTCTCTCTTTCTCAAAATATTCTCGAGAAGTTATCCGCCGAGGCGAGGCGTAGTGTGAGTCAAATTGTCAAAATGCATAAGAAAAGCATCGGAAGAATAAAATGAAGCGAGGCGAGGCGAGGCTACGTGAGGCGACGGTTAGTCGAAAGTTTACCTTAAGACTGTCCGATAAAAAATACTATGTATGCGCTATTAAAAAAAGTCACGGTGACTCAAATTTTTAAAATACTGAGATTTACAAAAAGTTACTTTCATGTATTTGATATGCCCTATTAACACGCAACATATTTTCCTTTGACATCTTCTTGTAATGTTAAAAAGAATGCCGTGAAATCGTTTGAGTCTCCCCCCCCCCCCATTTTCGTACATTTATTTTTATTAAAGAAATCCCATTTCTAAGGCGTTATATAGGGATTGCGTGTCCGAGTGACTGTTTATCCTCCAGAATGGAAAGTTGTGGGCACGTGCCGCTGTTTCCTCGTCAGAATCGTCGCCTATTACCACGTACGTGCATCTACGACCAAATCGTGCGACCACCCTTCCAAAGCAGCTCTCCTTTCCTAAAAGTTAATACCACAATGTTCACATTAAATATGCTCGTAATTTCATAATTTCTGTATTTTATTACATGTAGCATCACTTTAATATGTGTTTGCAATATATTATATTATTGAGTAACTATAAGGAAATTATATTATTTGACTAGGGGAGACCGGTGCACATTTTTACATGGGGCACATTTGGACAGTTTTTTGCTTCCTTAAATATGTTCGGCGTGGTTGTAATATCAGTCATAGTATCCTCGATACGGTTACAAATGAAATGCGGTTGAGTGGTGCGATTAGTTTGTATGTTAAAAAAAAATCAAGTAGTTTGTTTTTCCTAAACAAGGTAAACTTAATTGAAACGATTAAAAGTTGGGATGTAGACTAAGCAGTTGATAATGCATATTTTCATGAATTATGCTTTAAGAATACAATCATTTTAGAGGTTTTTGCCGTTTCTAACTTCTCAATATCTGCATTATATGTATACTTCATGGTAGGTATAATCAAGCTCAACACCAGGGGCACATTTGGACATTTTGTTTGGGGCACATTTGGACTGTTCAATCGTGCCCCGTGGTATCCATTTTTATGTTTACCATTATATTTCCAGCATCATTATGTTCAAATTGTTGAAATATCAACACTTAATGCCTGTGTCAAATTTAATTTTTATTTCGATGGATGCCAGATTGAATAACTGAAGGCAGCGATGCCCCGATGGGCGGTCCGAGGACGCGAGCATCCATAGCATTTTCTACGAGTCGCGCGGAAGGGGTGCTCGAAGCCAACGAAGCGGCGGGCATGCAACGGATAGGGAAAACTCTAGTAGTACTTAATAAAGTAGCCGAAAGTATGAACAGATTTTCACAGAAGTTTTGCTGCAATTGTTAGAAGATATTGGAAAAAAATTCTTCCACTGTACATACGGGAATCCATGTGGTACCAGCAAGACGAATGTCCTGCTCATTCTGCATCGACTATTACAGAGTTTCTTAACAGGGACTTTGAAGATGATTAGATTGCTCGGTTAGGAATTCACAAATGACCCGCAGGTTCCCCAGACTTGACACCTCTGGGCTTCTTCTTGTGGGAAAATTTAAAACAACAAGTGTACAGCGAGATATCAACAACCAGAGAAGATATAAAGCGCGTGTAAGAAGAGCTTGCGGAGCGATTAATCCAAATGAAATTCGACGTGTCGTGTCATCCATATCGAAACGCTTTGGAGCATGCATCGATATTCAAGGGCTAGGTTGCCAGGAATTTCTCTACCAGTGGAGGGGGAACCCTATAGCAGTGGCGGCTTGTGTGTTCACGGCGTCTTCACACGCGCGCGCGCGCGCGCGCGCACGCACACGCATACCACCACTGCTGTAAGTACTCCCTCTCCGCTACGGTAAGGATATTCCTGGCAATTCCTGCTCAAGGCCACTATTTTGACCACTTGTATTAGCAGTGTGTATGTAAATAAGTAAATTACCGAAATTTTCGATCGGTTCCTTGAAGTAAATTATTTTCTATCGTAGTTGACCTTCAACGACCTTGACTGACCTTCAAGCATAGGTCATTGTATGTATCTAAAAACGCTTTATCATTCGTCCCAGAGCCACGTGGAAGGGGGTGCTCGAAGCCTATGAAACTGCGGGCATGCAACGGATGGGGAAAACCAGAGATGGGCAAAACTAGTGTGCATGTAGGCTCATACTCGTAGGGTAGGCTTAAATAATTGGGACTCTTGGTGGCTCTAGTGTTCGCTGCCAGAGTAGTTTGCTACATGCCCCACTTTTTTAGTTACATTTACTTTTTTAATTGAATTGTTTATAAAAATGTATTATTTTTTCCAGTTTGCTCTTTCTCTCACTTTGTATTAATTTTTATTTAAAACACATTGTTTAATTTTTTCACTTTGTCCTCTTCAAAATTCTGTACACCATAGCATATTGATGGAAGTAATGGGACTTTAAAATATTTTTGTTTATAAATAAATAAAATCAAGAACATGTAAAGAAATACTTTTCCTGTCGTTGCTAAGAAGGTCGCAAGTCGGCCTGCAGTTTCATAGGTTTCGAGCACACATTTCCGCGTGGCTCTGGAAAACGCTATGGATTCTCGTACTCCCGGCCCGCCCAGTTGGGCTTGACTGTTCTATATTCTCTATACTCTCTATAGACAACTACCACGCGGGAGCTTAAATCCATTTGGGCCTTATGGTTCTTAAACATTTATAACACTACCAATTTTACGATTTTCGTCTCACTAAATAATATACTCGCACATTTTCATTGAACCTAATCTTTAAGAAAATTTAATAATATAAAAATCAATGTTTTGGATTTTCGAAATGAGAATAGCCCCTTAATTACATACCTATAACTTAATTGACTTTTTAACGTAATGCTTTCCAAATTGGCTGCCGTGGAGTTTACGAATGACTGACGCTCCAAACTTATAATCCTTTCTTAGAATGCTCGCAATAAATCAAACCTTAAATTTGCAAACATCTAAAGAATATTACTGTCATTAAATATGATGACGAATATTACGTACGTCCTTGAACTATGAAATATTCTATTTTCTGATGATAGGTATTTGAACGAATGTGGACGGATTAATTCTGTAAATCAGTCGGGCATTATGTATAATTAAAAATGGTTCGAATAATGTCGTAATAATTCATTTTCATCAGGGAAACCTCGCCAATTCATTGGCAATATTGCCATGAAGATTTAATGAAAAATATAAATATTTTTATTTTCATTAATGGAAGCGGCTAATGACTCAAGCGGCACTATTACACTCATTCTCGATAATAGCTACCCAGATAGCACAGGACGTTTTAAAAACGTCCATTTTACGTCCATTTTATGTCTGAACGTCCACGGCTTGATTTGTGAAAATGGACGTTTTTAAAACGTTTTCTGGACGTTTTCTGGACGTTTTTAAAACGTCCAGAAAACGTTTTAAAAACGTACATTACGGACGTTTTAAAAACGTATTTTGCGGACGTTTTAAAAACGTATTATGCAGACATTTTAAAAACGTACTTTGCAGACGTTTTAAAAACGTATTTTGCAGATGTTCAAAAGAGGTTGTGCGCCATGTGAGAAATGTGGATAGATTAGGATACATTAGTTCAAGGAAACCAGGGATCGTAACCGCTCTCTAACCCAAACCATCCACAAAATATGGATAGATCGCACAGGTAAAGCCTAATTAGATCTACATACATACATATATATATATACATAATTACATACTGGGACATATAAATGTTTATGGGAGGTATTCATAAACGTGTCTTAAGATTAAGCAAATGCTTAAGCATGCGGCATCCTCTACTAACCAAGTAGCATAGTAAAGATGCCGAATGCTTAAGCATTTGCTTAATCTTAAGACCCGTTTATGAATACCGCCCTATGAACATTTGCTCAAAGAAACAATGGAAAACTAAAAATACAGAGGCATTTGTTTAAATGTTTCTGACCGAATGTTTGTAAACCGGTTTTATACAGTTTTTATATTATTTTCATACAGTTTTTATACAGCTTTCATAACGTGTTTGTACAGTTTTTGTATATTTGTTTCAGTATTTGCGGTCAAAGGCATGTAGTTCTAGGTTAGGGTTTGAATAATTTTTCAATTTTAGGTTAACGAATTGGCAAATTTTGATGGTTCCAATCATTATAATTTTGTGAAACGGGCGCTAACGTCGTTGATGACCAATGGATGTTACATTGTTATTTAATTGGCCTTGGCAGAAAACGGAAAGATTTCCATAAATTAAACGTAGCAACGGTTTTAATATGTAACTATCACCCTTATTTTACTGTTCCTAATATTGATTACTGTAAAATTCAATGTAATGTTTCCTCGAAATTCTTCTTTAAGGTGAAGCAGAACACAGGGAAATTGCAGAGAATAGAAAAAATACGGAGCTATCTGTTTAAGTGCACATTCATATGTATTTTAAGTGTATATCCTGCATAGTTTGTATATTCTTGTATATTAGACCTCGTACTATCATGTTCTTGTATCTATTGTAAGTGCATATATTCTGCATTATTGCTAAATTCAATAAATGAAATAAATTGTTACCGAGTTTGATCTTATTTTGAAAACCATTTACTTCCTTAAATTTTTATTAAATCCAACCAGTACCGTCGAACGTCCCAAAAACGTCCTGAAAACGTTTTAAAAACGTTTTAAAAACGTCCAGAAAACGTTTTAAAAACGTCCAGAAAACGTTCTGGTTTGTGAAAATGGACGTTTTTAGGACCTTTTCTGGACGTTTTTAAAACGTCCCGAACGTCCGACCTGGACGTTTTAAAAACGTTTTTAAAACGTCTTTGTGCTGTCTGGGTATTGGCGTGCAGGCTACGCTTAGGCGAAAAGTCGTCTACTCGAGGCAATTAAAAAGGGGATGACCCGTGAAAATATAGTTAAAGCAAAATATACGACTATAACTAAAAACCATTGTATTTAAATTACCATTCCTGATTTTTCAAAAAGAAGAAGATTAGAAATGTAAAATTTCATTTCAGAAATTACAATACTGTTATGGAGTTAAAGAAAGAATCGACTTCGAGAACCTCCTCCATTCATTCTACTGAGGACAGATTTTTCTCCACTCACGCTATTCAACAATTAGTTCGACAATTAGTTGAAGCTTTACAATTAGATGGATCTTTAAGAATCATAGTGATAGGATAGATCAGCGATGCTCCGTTGTGCGGTCCGAGAGTGCGAGCATCCATAGTGTTTTCCAAGGCCACGCGGAAGATGGTGCTCGAAGCTGCGGGCATGAAACTGGTGGGGAAAACCCGACGGGTACGGGGTTACACGCAGTGATGCCAGAACCGTGGGTTTGCGCCCACGGACCCTACCACCACTCCACGACCAAGCGTACCCCCTCCTAGCGCCTATACCGCACCACGCAAGCATACCCGTCCCTCCATCCGTGTGCCGTACGCGCTGCCTGGCCGGCGCTTTCCGGCAAGAATTCGTTTTCCCGACATAGAAGCGCTTGGGTTGCAAGCAAAAAGTCAAGAGTTCAAATCCCGGTGCGGATATTCTACTTTTTTTCTTTATTTATTCTCTAATTTCTCTTCCTATATTCTCAGAAGACTAAAGACTTGAAAACTATTAATTTACAAAATATTTTCGATGCTTGATTTGTTATTAAAGATGCGATCCCCTTCTGGCGTGTACCGCACCACTACAAGTTGTACTTCGAAAATGTTTTGTAAATTAATAGTTTTCTAGTCTTTAGTCTTCTGAGAATATAGGAAGAGAAATTAGAGAATAAATAAAGAAAAAAAGTAGAATATCCGCACCGGGATTTGAACTCTTGACTTTTTGCTTGCGACCCAAGCGCTTCGATGTCGAGAAAACGAATTCTCGCCGGAGAGCGCCGGCCAGGCAGCGCGTACGGCACACGGATGGAGGGACGGGTATGCTTAGTGGTGCGGTACAGGCGCTAGGAGGGGGTACGCTTGGTCGTGGAGTGGTGGTGGGGTCCGTGGGCACAAACCCACGGTTCTGGCATCACTGGTTACACGCACACTACTAGAGTTTTCCTCATCCTTCGAGCACCCCTTCCGCGCGGCTCTGGAAAGCGCTATGGATCCTCGTACTGTCGGACCGTTCCGGGGCATCCCTGGGATAGATCAAGCATGTCATATGTAGATCATTTTATTTCTATGAGTGCTACCAGATTGTAACGAAATAATTCATCATATTATTATTGTGATTTATTCCAATACTATTTGCAAAAGTTTTATATAAATAATCTTTTAGTTAATGTATACCATACTTGCGGTTTTGGTATTCATTTAATGTCCCTATTACTTGTTATATTAGTTACGTTAATTTATAAATATCGCATGTTGCAATAAATTCTTTGCACGAGAATGGTAAAATGTATAGTAATAAATAATATGCTTCGCTGAAAGTATCTGGGAAAGACGGGGTACGGTAGAGGATGGAGGCTTTCGTTTTCGAAAATTCTCTTATCACTTGAATCGATTCTTTCTCCGGATCGACAGTAGACGAACTATAACACATTAGTTTCATATAGAGCTTACCAATTTTCGAAGCAGAATAAATGTTCTCGATCGGAAATATTCCACCAATTCCGAAAAGCAGTACTTTCGACAGAGCCGGCACCAGCTGCGTAGTGGTGACCAGGATGTTAATGCAGTGATTTCTCTTATTGATGAGACTCAAACATTTCACGGCGGACGTTAACCAGTTGTCGGTCAGCACTTCGATCTCCGAACGTAATTGGAGCCATTGTTCTTGTTTCGCTGCGCCTAACAAGCCACCAACGTTGTTACGGTAATTACTGTAGATTTCCTTTATCTTGCGGTATCGGAAAGCTAATTTTCGCATCCAATCCACTCCACCTCTAACGCCGGAAGCCAAACATATGCCATTGTTCGCGGACGCGCATTGAAAGCCATCGCTAGTGAAGTTGTAAGAAGACAGATCCTGCCCGTTATCGTCTGATGATACATCGTCAATATGCACTTGGTCACAGTCCTACGGAATAAATTCGTATAATTTTCTCTTCGTGTGGACCATCGCATAATTCAAGAGAATTACATTATTTTTGGTTTATGTTTCGTTGGGTATTGAGGAGCTTATTTCCAAACGGTATATATAATTTGACGATTTAAATTTTTGCAGCAAAAGCACCCAATTTGTTTTGCATTACGAAACTTTTGAGACGCGTAGTTTATAAATATTAAAATATCACCACTACATACTTTGGATATTCTTCCGAATGGCCCCAGTGGTCGATCGACACGAAGTTTGTGGAAGGGGGTGAGGAGGGGGTGTGGACCGTAAATCTAAAATTGTAGCTAGGGTCCACGCACCCCCTCCACCCCTCCCCTCAAAGCTCGTGTCGATCGGTCACCGAAGCCATTCGGAACTAAAGTCCATACTTTTACCGTCGACACCTGTTTCAGTTTATTTATGAACATCAATATTTTAACATGGTATGACATTTTTCAGAATATTCGCTCACGTGAAGCGAAAGCCAATAAAACCCACAAATAAATTATTTCTTACAATTTCCTAGCAAAATATTTTATAATTGTGAACTTGTGTGAACTGAAAATTGTGTTCTTATTGTATACATTTGTATTAATGAACTGCGAAGTGTATCTAAAGTATAATACCGAGCAATTTATAAAAAATTACTAGAGACAATTTTGTACACTCAGTTATTTTTATGGACCAAAGTAAAATACAGATAGTCTAAAGCTGATGAAAATAAACCTGAAAGGAATACGAGCCGTATTGGTCGGAATTTCGTTGATGTCGTTTGTAAAAGGGTTAATGGCATTTGTATACTGGGTGTGTCATGCAATTTATCGTACCCCCTATTTTGTTGATGGCGGAAAAAAGTAATAGACGAAGAAGTTAAATGGTATACTTTATAAATTGCAAACATTCAATTAAGGTCGAAGCTAGATATATTGGCCGGTGAATTCGTTTTCGCGAGCAGCTATCGAGGAGAAATCAACCATCACCACCTGACGATCGTGGATTTGTCAGTTGGATTTGCGTGGCCTCCGAAGGGTGAGATGAAGCTATCGAGAAAGAATCAATGTTCTGACCAATAAAGCTTAAGAATTTGTTCGGAGCTAACGCACACCTATTCTGATGTGTGTATTTCTACGCTGAAAGCTCGGTTCGGCCTACACGCCAGAAGCTTGGCACCATCCCCACCACTTCTGGCTCACTCTTGTTCTGCGAAGGCGAGAGCGAGATGGAACGAAAGCGAGTCAGAAAACGTTGAGAAAAGGAGCACCGAGGCAGGCAAGCTGTGTGGTGGGAGAATACCCCCCACGAAACTCACCGGCCAATATATCTGGCTTCGACCTTAGTTAACGAGCGTTTACCGTTATGAAAGTTACGGTCTATCTATAACAATTAGTCGAAGCGTTCGAACGTCACGTTTAAATGCGTTAGTTATTAGCTTTTGTTTGATCTGTGCACCTATAAGACGTCAAGTCGCAAGCGATAGTTAAGTTCAATGTACGGTTGAACTTCTGTTTTAATTGTTATCAATCTTCCATGGATTCACCTCCAGATTTCCCTTTTAATTATTTTAACCTTTTGAGTGGTGTTGGCTTATTTTCAGGCCGAGGATTTCCATCGTATGTATAATCTGGCGCATTTTCATGTCGATATTTTCTGGAAGGCACCGAAAATATTGTCCAAAAGGTCGCGAGTGTTTACTTTGAAATCAATGCAAGCTATGAGATCGCTTTGTACTTTGCCGATTCAGCGATTCTTGCTGATAGATGCGCCTACGATGGATAATATAATAATACAAAATTTTAGTTCCTACAGTTTCTATTAAATCTTCATAAAAGTATTATCAAGGGATTGGCGAAATTCTCTTGATAAAAATGAGTCTAAACTTGACTGCACACGGACTGTTTTTAATCATACGTGCTGTATTGGCCCACGGAAATTCATACGCATATATGTTACAGTTAAAGAGTTAATTCAGCGAATGTATACATGTATATATGCTCTAAGATCGTCCCTCCCCGCGCCAATGAGTCTACTTTATGCACCGTCCTTTACTGTACCTCGTGTTCGATATTAAATGAATTTCAATCACTTTAATAATCTAATGCGAATAGAATCGGATTTAGGATCCATCAATATGAGGTAGCATTTCTGTGCGAATAGTTAAAATATTTGTGTGTATTTACGCTCGTGTGTATTACTGACAAATGTAGACCATTTAGCGTTAAAGCGAATGATTTATCTCCGCTCATTATGTACTACTTAAAAATGGCTGAAACCCTAACAAAATCCATTGGACAATTAAGAAATTTGAACATATGAAAACATGTTTTTGGGATACCGGTAAATAATTTAGTGGCTAATATTTTTGAGATATTGAACTCATTGGATTGTACAAGTCACGACCCCCCTTACAAGGTTTTAATGTTACAAAGGACTAACATAAAATTATTCGAGAGACTGCTCGTTTACCTCGACGTCGTTGAAAAAGAAATGAGTATCGGCCAAGTTAAATATCATTTCTTCCATTCTGTACGCCACTTGGGCGAGAAGGGTGGGATCCTTACGGTGTTTCGTTGCAAATTGTCCGGTGAGCAACGAGTGAAATACAACTATGGTTTCATCAAGGTCCCAGATGAATATCCGGTCGGGACCGGCTTCTGTCGTATCCGCAGAGCCTATACTGTTTCCACTTCCGCTCTGACGTCGTCCTCGTCTGCACGGTTTCGCCGTCGCTCCTGGAATACATTCATGTATGAAATTGTATGTAGTATTATTGTCACATATTCACTCTGATGTATTTTATCGTATCTTTTACATGTGAATAATCTTCATACAAGATTATATACAATTCAATTACTATTTTCTGAATTTAAGAACGTATTTCGACACGAAGTTTTCTCTCGTGAAGTAAGCTACGAAATGTGGCAATTAGATTTTGGGACTGACAAGGGACATTATTCAATTGATAATTTCCGATTTTTATGAAACTTCTGAGGAGCATCATGCGAATTAAAATTTTTCGATTTTAATTGTCTTTAGCACACATGTAAAATATTAGAAGATATTAGATTTATCATTTTTTTTTTATTGGCTGAAGTTCCCGTTCGGGGAGTGAAAACTCCTCAATATTCGGAATGGAAAACATAGGTATTGTTTAAAGCGACCAAATAAAGGCCCATACCAAAATTTTGCTTGCTGGGATTTATTACGAAGACAGATCTTAATTTCACTGGACTATAGCTGTAAAAGACTGAATGAATTTCATTTCAAGAAATACGAAATTGCCCGCTGTGAACGATCAACGAATTTTTGCCTCGTTCCGAGCCCGCTTTTGTTCCATAAGACGGAACAAACATATCCTTATTAGAGTAAAGTATATGGAAAGTGTTACTTTATTCTTTGCATACGGTTATTTGCGTGCACACAAGGATAATGATTTTCAACATAATAAAAATAGAATGATAGTATAAAATCACACGTACGAATTGTATTACCTTCGATGTTTGCGGTTTCTCGTGCGGTAAGATCACTGGCATCGTGAGTTGTTGCGTCCAATGTGAGCGCAGACTTAGTTGAATCTTTTCACAAAGAAGGAAATCGTTAGTAACAAATCATAATCGCAAATAAATTATAATTATTGTAACGACGTACTCTCAAGTGAACAAGAAAATTCTAACTTTTAAATTACTAGACAAAAGCATAAAATAACAAAATATTTCTCATTTTAAAGTCAAAACGACAGACAAAATTACACGAGAAAGGCAGTAAAATAAAATTTGATCATAGTTGGGCAAAAATGATATGTGAATAATTTCTTTATTTTCATAAGCTGTTAATAGTTGCTGTAAAATCTTGTTTTCTTTCTACATTACTTATTATACAGGATGTTTCGCTAGAACCCGAACACCTAGATATGTATATCCTTTGTTTTTAATTATAATGCAAAGTGTTTGAAACATAATCAGAATGATATCGAAGCAGGAGCACGGTGCATGAAAAAAATTTCACGGTCACTTTATTTCAATTTTTTCAAGGTCACCTGAATTTCTTTGCTGGAAAGCATATGTATGTATATTTTTTTGTAATTATTTTCAAAAGGGTAATCCTCACCGATTTCGATGACCTTGAAATATGGTGTTAAGGTCATCATTCTAAACAACTTTTCCCTATACATGTTGTGTACCGTCCCTTTAGTTTTCGAGATATTCACAAAAAAATCTGATCGGTAGTTGGTTCGGATTAGATTTATTTACCGGTCCCCGTGAGAGAGAGTATACCTATTTCTGTAAACCCATTTTCTTGAATCTCTCAAAAGTTGACGGTCCCCCCGGGGGAGGGGGCGCTAAACAGAACTGACCCCAACCAACTACCGATTTGTGTGTGCTTGCTCACGTTGTCACATATACTGAAGTACTCTACTAGAATATTGGTAACTTGGTGGGTGGGAGCACGGGGGGTTTGCTCATATGACAAGAACTGTGTTAATTTTACGCAATTTTGACGTAGATTTACGTCTTTCTTCGCACTATATAGGTACCCAACGGCTATGGGGGCCAATTTAAGACTTGGATGTCACGACATATGCAACCCCGTTGCGCCTTTACTGCTCACCAACGGAAAGAGATTAAAAGATGATTTTTATACCGTTAGATAGAGGAAGGAAGACTGTATCTAAAACTATATGGCAAGCTGGCAGCGTTGCGAAAATTAACAACATTTGATTTGATTTCAGCTCGAGGCAGCAAGGCCCGGCAGAATGTAGTGTACAGTTAGGGCTGCCATTCGTCCGGGCTTCCCCGGATTTGTCCTCTTTTTTAGGGCGTTCGGGGACGTCCGGAGGGGTTTTCTATAGTGATCCGGGTTTTTCGATGCTGCTCGCTCGCAGTTTGTAAGATTATTTTCGTATTGACTTTTGAAAAAAAAAGAATTTATGTTTTTCTATGTTTAGCATAATTGATTGGTTTCAAATTTTTCATTTTATTTTAGTTATAAATTAAATTTGCGTATTTTATGTGTTCTTTTAGTTATAAGTTAAGTGTATAAAAAAGTCATAAATAAATTCCTACTTTGTACAACTATATTCTATCTATCTTTCTTGATTACGGTCACAGTCTATATTTTACAGAAATTGTTGTTTTGGTATTTCGTACCTAATACATACATATAAGAAATAGTTAAAAGTGTCCGGGTTTCAAGTGGAAATATCCGGGGTTTTACTGCTCTCTGTTCGAGGTTTGTGATTTTACAGATGGCAGCCATATGTACAGTAAATCCTCGTATTAAACCCGACGAACAGGGTTGGCGGCGGGCGTACGACGCGATGCGGACACTATTCCGTGCGGCCGATGCCGCGAGTGAGAAAACCGAAGAGCGTGCGAGAGGGAACGAAACAGTTGACACGAAGTTGCCGTCGACTTTTTCGTTCTCTCACTCTCGACAGTCTCGACCGAAGGATTCCAAGAAATGGTGGGGATAGCTCACCGGGCGTACTACGCAGTACGCATGGTAAAAACGGGGCAATAACGAGGATTTAGTGTATACATGTATTTCTCGTTCGACCGCGCGGTGCATGCCATTTCATCTTCGCCGGGTTTCGCCGGCCGCTCGTTCTATAGAAGGCTGACTTTCCTTCGCCATGGAAAGTCCCCTCTTGTTCTTTACCCTGGCAATCATGCGACTCGCTGAGTTTCGTGGGCTTCGACGCTCGAAACCAGCGAGGTTATACAATGTTGCACACTAAGCAGTGACGAATCTGAAGTTCTGCAATTTCTAATCATATCTTTGCGAAAGTTACGTCAATTGATTCCTTATGTGTTCTCGATTAAATCGGCCCCAAAAATGATATAATTCGGACCATAATTAAGAAAATTACGTGAAAAATTTGCTTGCAGAATTGAAAACCAGTTTCGTTAAAAATTGTCCGATTTACAATTATTCTCTGTCGATTTAATCGGGAGAATGCCAGAAATCCATTGGTGTCACTTTCATATTGATACAATGAAAAATAAACAAATTCTGTTTCTGTATAATCGATGACAACATCGCAGTAGCACCGGCCAGTGCATTAGCGCATATGAGAAGCTATCGGGTATGCAATTGCAATCTAAAGTCACTATTGCACCAACACAATTTTATATGTAATGTATGTTCAATAACTGCGTTCTGCATAGCGTCGGTGATAGTGCAACACCGCGTATGAGCAGTTTGTAAAAATACCGCGGATCTGCAAACGTAGCAAAATTGAGATTTCGCGCTCACGGTTGCCAAGCGCTGTTTCGCTTTTTTTAAAAGTCACACCATTGATGTTAGTATTTATTACAAGGAGTGCTAAAACTGTCCCAAAAAAGTTCAGTCAAAGAAATCCCTTAAAATGGCTAAAATATTAAGTTTTTTCTTCCTCCTGTAAAATCGGTAAATTGCAGATCCGCGGTATTTACAAACTGCTCATACGCGGTTTTGCACTATCACCGACGATACAACATTTAATTATGTTATAATATGTATATAACTTTAAAAAATGCCTAACCTAACCTAACAAACTTCATTTTCTGGGGACATCCCCTCATCTATATTTTCTTTCCACTTATAATTCCTTACTGCCAACGTAGCATATTGTAGCGTAAGCATATTTCAAGTAATTAAAATGTACAGTTTGCACTACCAGCAGACTTTCCGTTTAACTTTCAACATGTATGTACAACGTAACGCTGAGAATTTCTTTCCACATTCAGAATAGAATATGGAAATAGCTAACAGCTCCATCTCTGATTCACCAGGCAGCCGCGTATCTATCGGTATTACCATTTCTGTGCAGAAAAAACCTGTTGTAATACCGACCTACCAAATCGGCCAGGTCACGTGACGTGTCTACTCCCTTAAAACGGATATTTTACAGATGTATCAACGTGCCCCGCAATGGGTAAATTGATACATTTTGCTTTTATCAAAATAACATTTTTTCATTTATTATGTATATATTTTCTCAAGTTTACACTTACAATATATTAAAGAGGACAGACCTATGTATATTTTAGTATATTTGATATTAAGAAATTAATTCAAACAAAAATGACAAGTGAACCTGAAAAACGTGTGAACTTTCCCCGGTCTCCTCAAAGTCAAATTGTGTCGTGTTTGGTATCATTTTCACTGGGAAAACACAAAGAATCTATTGGTGTTAGTTTCTTTCGCGTAGATTCGCTGAGAAATGCGGAACTTTACATTTGCCTCTTCTTAATGGCTAGTTCGATTCTTGTCGTCCCGATCAGAGCCCTGCAACAGGCGGGTACATCGCGGGTCAACCTGCCCGTTACCCGGCCGTCTTTCTATTCACCCTACCCGCCCGTGCCCGCGTCGGATGAGTCGGGTCATCGTTGATTTCTATCCGCCCGAGAACGTCATGACGTCACCACGCGTATACAACACTCTCGGCCGCCTCGGGTACCTCGGGTGGATACGAATCAACGGCGACCCGACTCATCCGCCGCGGGTATTGCCGGTTAGCGAAAGTTCGGGTGCGGGCGGTTCAGGCGCATCGAGGTACAGTCGGGTGGCGGGCGGATCAAACCCGCCCGTTGCAGGGCTCTGGACTCCCGATCCTCTATTCTCAAGCGCCGAAAACCATAAAACTCAGTGATGTATGAAATCGGAGATGTGAAATTCGCCTACCACCCCGGATAAGAGCTACTCTTCGGAACCTGAAATTATCAGCTTATCCGGGGACCGCGTATCTCTTTTATGAGGGTAGAAGGACACCATGTATGATACAAGAACAATATTCAATAATTTGCATGCAGTAAATAATCATGATTCAGTAACTCCATTTGCTATGTTTAATCGCAGCTCATACCGAGTTTCAAAATTTATCTCTAAAAATAAATGAGTTGCCAGCATCTAAAGTTATAACAGCAATAAAAACATTACCCGCAAAATTCAGGTTTCCGATGTTGAACGACGCAGGCGCCGCGTGATAACCGTGCATGGGGTAATATCCGGAATACTGTAATGGTACCCTGTCGTTTCCGTATAAACTGCTACTGTATGCACTATAGTCCAGCTTCTGTAAAAAAAGAGAACGGCGGCGGTAACAAATCTGATGTAAATTACCGAATAATATGTCATGAATACCTGAGAAGACGAAGATATATTCTGAGCTACGTTGGGAAAATTCGCGGTACCGCTGTTATAAGTAGCATAAGACGAGTACTGAGACATGGAGCTTGGTGCGGTGTACGAAGTCAGGTAAGGAGTTTGCAAGCCTGTGGTATTTTTCCCAGCCGTGACTGATCCATAGGTAGGCGAGTTGTACAAACTATTGACAGAAAGTTGGTGTGTTCATGCACGTTACCAGAGAATTTGCAATTGCATGTGAACTTATATTAATTCTATAATCAAAAGTTGCAAGAATTAGGTATAGGCACCACATTCAAATTTTGGGTATACTATAGTAGGTGGTATTGGGAAAATCCTTAAAATCATGTATCAAAAATTAAAGTAATGTATTTTGTAAAAGTACATTTAAGTTTGGTGGTTCTTTTAGTCAATAGCTTTTATGTACGCAACGTTTGACTTGTTCATAACAAAGGAGAAACAAATAATTGAGACAAATAATTAATATAATCAAAATAATCGAAAAAGAAATGAAACATTTTTCATAAAATGTACAACATGCAATCGTGTCTCTGTATATTTTATGAATATTAAAGGGGTAGTACGTCAGCAACAGTCGAGAGACTATGGGTCGAGGTTCTTCTTTTTTAGAGTCAAATCCATCCTCAAATCCTCGTAAACGTAAAGCTAAACCTTTTCGCACATTCGAGAGATTTCCAGAAAAGAAAGGAGATTCGTAAAGCTCGGCAACTTGGAACCGAAAACCTGCTTGCTCTGTGGAAAGGCCGTTCATCTCCAGAAAGATTGCTACAAAGCAGCGAACCTCCAGACGAAAACGGCTCCACCAAGGAACAACGTGGGAAATGGCAAAAGGACGGCGTAAACGGTAAAAGTTGAAATTTGCGATAATGGATATAATAGATTTATAACTATTTACAATGTTACTTTTGCCCTCTGTTACGTTTGCCGCCGGTCTCCCCAATAAAATCGGTGGCCAACCTGTGACTCGCGAGCCGCATGCGGCTCTTCTAGATCCTTAAGGCGGCTCCCGTATACAGTATTCTTTCAGTATTTTTTCAGAAAGATATTCTTTTACATACCCACCCAAACGCATGCAGTCTTAACTTAACATAACAGCGATACCTACTATAGTATTTTACTATACAGAGCGTTCGACTACACGTGGGAATAAATTTAAGAGGTGATTCTAAACACCAGAATAAAACGAAAATCGAATACACCGATTTTGCGGTTCAGTGTCCGTTTGTTAGTTATAAACGTTTAAAGATATGCCTAAAAGCAGACAATCCGCGTGCAGCGGTACAGGCGAGACAACTCTGGCGAAGGGTCGAGCTGGGGTATTCAAAGCTACTGTCACATGGGGTTATTCACCTCAGAGAACGAAAGGACAATGCCCTCTTTCCTAATGCCCAGTACGAAATCCCCAATGGATATGTGACCCATCGGGCAAACGCAGGCCCAATCAAGAGCTCTGCAACGGGCGGGTATATTGCGGGTCAACCCAGTCGTCTTTCAATTCACGCGACCCGTCCGTGCCCGCGTCGGATGAGTCGATTCAGCGTTGATCTCTATCCGTCCGAGGCGCCCGAGACAGTCGAAACGCCCGAAGCAGTCACCAGGCATGACTTCACCACGCGTAAGGTAAATGTCCCAATACCTGGACATTTCAGGTACGGCGGAAACACGTTTGAGAATTTTTCAGTTATACAAATCGATTTATATAAAAACGATTTCGAAAGGGACCGGTGGCCGATCGAGATGAGTTTTGGGGGGAGGGGCGGTGAGACTGTGGTTACAAAATTTCAAATGTGGAAATGGGGGGACGGCAGGGCTCCCGGTCAGGGAGGTCTACACCAACATTAAAAAAAAATTTCCAAAAAAAATGAAGAATTTTTTATTAATATTTCGGAAACTAATAAATACCCGAAGCTACAATTTTAGAGTTAGGGTTCACACTCCCTCCCCACTCCTCCTCCCAAACCTCATATCGATCGGCCACCGGTCACTTTCGGAAGTACAGCCAAAAAAAAAACAACATATTGTAGGATTGAATAATTTTGTAAAATATTGGAAATTCATAGTCCTTACAATGGCCCAATACCTGGGCAGCTTAATTAGTATCTCCCGGTGTCCCGATTTTACTGTCCCATTAGCTGGACACATGATGAAATTTTCATGTTTTCTAGGGAAATTAAATAAAAAAAATATAAAAAAAACACAATAGTTTCTTCTTTTGGCATATTTCTTCTGTATAAGTAATTTATTCAAGTTAGTAAAACTTGAGTAAAAAGAATCTATTATTGAATGACAAATTTTAAGATAACGTGTGTTACGTGAATTAAATATTACCATTAAAACAAGATAACAAGAATGCAAAGTAATAATTGTTAAGGTGTTAAGTAATTATTTTATTATTGTGTCAACAATAACGCGTACTTATTTCACAGTTTGCACACATGATCAGGTTTAGGGTCGTTCCGGGATTTCACTGTACCAGTAGATAGACACACCATACTTGTTCTCAAATACAGTCCACTATTTTTCGTTATTGTTAACTAAGTGTAATTTCTTTACCACCTATTCATGGATATTAAATATAATAATCAGTATTATTTACACTAGTGTCTAAGTACTGGGACGTGTCCAGGTATTGGGACATTTACCTTATCCGACTCGCCCGTACACACACTGTTACTCAACGTTACCCCGCTCTTACCCGTCTAACTGGTGACTGTTTCGGGCGTCTCGGGCAGACAGAAATCAAGCTGGCCCGACTCATCCGACGCGGGTACGGCCGGGTCGGATAAGCGCTCGGCGGTGTCGGGCGGGTATGGCGGGTTAGTGACAGTTCGGGTCTGGGCGATTCCGACGCATCGAGATGCAGTCGGGTGACGGGCGGATCAAACCCGCCCGTTGTAGGTTTCTGGGCTCAACGCAGTCCTGAAATGAAGGTCATGAGGTAGAGTTTTTCGTCAGGTCTTTACCTGAGGTCCCTCGGGCCAGATGGGATATTACTAGCGATTTTTTTTTATTTAAAACCGAAAAATCTTGAAATATGAGGACATTTTTCGAGGTGATCCCATCGGATTTCGACATTAAAAATGGTATCAATCAATTCGTGTTGACGAGATCTTTCCAGTGGTGTATAGCAATCGCTGCATGCTCGTAGGTCAGTTATCTCCTCTGGGACTTAAGGATGTATCCGACCTACAATACCAGACAAATGTATATGAAATTTGAAATACTTCAATATCTACGTCTTACGCATAGTAAATGTAGATGTAAGGAATTCGAACGACAGTTGGAGTCTTATTTTTAATCCTAGGAAGGTATTTTTCACTTTACAAATGCTTTCTCAAGCATTATTTGCTAAACTTTTGCCAGTGAAAATGCCCAGAATTCACAATTTTCTCAAGTTATAATTTATTTCTTTAAAACGGTGTAGTGAAAACAATTGAAACTCGGCAGATATTATCATCTACCCATATACTGCATGTACAAAAAAATTGAAAACATTGGCACTATTTCTTCAACATTTTTTCAGATGGTTTATCCGTCAACATCGTCTCTTTCGATAAGAGTACGTGTAAAATCAGTGAAAATTAAAATCGTTATAACTCAGTAACCGTTTACTGAATTCGTTTAAAATTTTTGGAGCACATCTCGAAGATTAAAAAGAACAATCTCACAAATTTTCATCAACTTGGCACTATTTTGAAAACAGGTCCAATACATCCTTAACATTGTCCTTTATCTTTTCTTCTTTATCTCCTCATCTAAAATCGAAGGGTATCGTTGAGAGACACCAGACCTAGCTACACGATAAAATCCACTGTTTCCATTATATCCACTGTAGTCAATTGTTTTATCGAGACACACGCGCAGAAATCCCGGAAAACATAGAATCACCACCACCATAAAATAAAAAATTTTTAGACCTGCACTAAAACCTGTGAAAAATATAAACAAAGAATACAAATTCACCCTGTTCTGTGGTGTCTATGATTTCTGCGCGTGTGTGTCTCGACAACACAATGAACTACAACAAGTAGCGTGCAACTTAGCGAGTAGGTAAGTAATTTTAATTTTAATTTTGGATTAAATGTCGCAGAATCGTGCGCCCATGCCGATTGTCGTTAATTTCGTCGCAGCTTCTCTGAGGTAATTGCACCGTGCGACAGTGGCTTTAGCTACCATTGCTCGACCCCTCGCCTGAGTTGTCACGCGTGTAACTACCGCTGCACGCGGATTGTCTGCCTTTAGGAATATTTTTATACGCTTCTAACAAAAAAAAAAACGAAGCCTCAACCACAATATCGTTATTCTTGATTTTTGTCTTATTCTGGTGTTTAGAATTAACACTTGAATTTATCCCTCATGAATAATTCCGACGATTATAATTTTAATGTTTGCGTTTTCAGTTATAATCGTAGTTGTGTTATTTTATCGTTGATTAGTTGAGGGCTGATGGACAAAATCGTGATAAATAAAGGGAAGAATGTCCTGTCCAAACAGGAATTTTTATTTGTACAGACGGCTATCTAAATAATTATATGTAGGTTGGATGCATCATTTCTGGCCATTTTAAGGTATTGTACCAGTTTTGGCTACTTCTTAAAAAATATAATATTTTTCCGTGTAAGTATACTAAACAAAATAGTTATGATGTGAAATTCTCCACATAATAATGATTTGCAAGCAATTTAAAATTAAGATAATTATGCACATGGCCAAAAACAGTGCAATGGCCACAAACGGTACATCTAAATACCCTATATTGAAATGACTGCAAAGTATACAATTTTGTATTGATGTGGGGTGTAACAAATCGAGAAAATTCAACGAGCGATGCATTCAAACATGAAAGGTACGTGCCTGTTATAAAATTGATTGGCTCCGGGGTACAAGGAACTGTAGTCTGCCTTTTCCATGGAATCTGGATATTCTTGCTCCTTTTCTTCAGCATTCTCGTCAATGTACAATTCTCCGCTCGGTACACTCTCGTTCTCAGGACAATCTTGCACCTCGTTCTTGACTTCGGTCTCTGTCAGTATGATCAAAAATGTTTCACGTTCACATGTCTTTAGTTTTTCAAGACTATAATAAACCCCCCTTTCACATTAATATAATTTATAAAAGTATACACGAAAATCACTTCCACACTGTTTCGACAGTGTTCAGACTCTTGATTAAGGGGAGAAGACCGTGTAAATCGAACGAAAAATAAAAACAAAATTTCTTTCCATAAATCAATTCTAAAACATTTAAAAAATATATTCTCAAAGTTATAGGTCGAAATTCAACTGCGTATTGATAATATAACCGGATGAGTCAGCGCGCCCCCCAGCGCCGAGCATACCTAAAATGCACTTTAAACGCGTATTTCTCGAAACCACCTTTTTCAAAATTGGCGCCAGGGATAACTAAAAAACTATTTGATTTATCAACTTCAAGTTTTGCACGCTTAAAGTTTATAATATTCTTCAGGAAACCACGAGGATTAACCAAATTATTAATATTAACCACTGTTTTTAAATAAATAGAACGCGAATTTTTAGCGAAAATCACACCTAATATTCTTACAATTGGCACATAAATTGAAAAAAAAATTATTGGTCCGTTTTACATAACTATTTCTTTTGTATTTATTATAATTTTACAGTTTTAAAATTTGTTTTGCCTGTTCTAATGTTAAATAAAGTAGGTAGGTATTCTTAATATTCCGAAATGATTAGCGCATTGGTATCTTTGCAAAAAATTCCTAAATATTCATACAAAAATAAGCCGTTCATACGGACTTCTCCCCTAGCCCCCAAAATTGATTCTTCTTTGCATTTTTTGCGATTTATATTTGTAGAATACGTTTCTAATATATTAAATTAATATTCGAAATATTAAAAATGTTACAGTTACTTTTGCTATATTGTGAATGGAGACGGACCAAGGTATATGTATATTAGATTAAAATTAGGGGGGGGTCCCAAGGGGGGAAAATTTGAATTTTTTTTACTTAATAAATAAGTGGTACCCTAATATATATAAATATGTTGTATATCTTGAAATTTTTAGATTCGGAATTTATTTCTACAATACTTCCAACATATTAATTAATAACTTATACAAACAAATGGGTAATTTTTCATTTTGGCTTGTACGGTAATCATCAAATTTCTTCTACATCATTCTCAGATGTCATTTTTCAGATAGAGAGGCAGAAGAATGAAGATATTCAATTTCAAGTAGATTTTCGATGTACATACAGAGAGTGAATTTGAATCCTTCGCACCGACCCCGGAGATACAGTGAACGCCTAAGAGGGACCGGCTCCTACACTGTGCGTGCTCTCCTGTTGCAACTCTATCCTGTGCTTTTTCTAGGAGACAGACAGCGGCTAGCGGTACTTGTCATTTAATTTAATCGACTAATGGGATCCGGAAAAATACAGACGGAAACTTTTCAAAGCGTCGAATTTAAAGTGTTTTATTGGAGCTTCAGTTGCAGTTAGCAGTTCCAGTGGAACGCCGCTGCTACCTTATAAAAGCGAGATTTGCAATTTTTGGTAAGGGATTCCCCCCGCAGGATAGGAGGATCGCGTATTATGGATGAATCAAAATAAAACGTTTCGATTATAAAATTGTGCCAATACACGACAAACACGAACTTCATTTACCATTGTTTGTGGCACGGGGGTGCTGCGCCGAGGCCTCTGTTGACGAAGACACGTTGCTAGCATTATCTAAAACCCCTGCTGGTTTTGTCGGGTCATTGTCTTCGGTTAACATATCACACTTCCTGAAACAATAGAGAATGGACTATTAAAGGGGTAATTCAGTGTAGCGCTTCTAATAAATCGTTCTTTTCTGTACATTTTCTCATAGTTTGGGGCCTTAAAAAGATATTTCTAAAAGATTTAATTGAAATTCCTACAATTAATAGAGTTATAAGGATTTTACTACGCGCGCTTCTAACTACTTTGCATCCAAGGCGCGTCGCACAGTGGGGCATTTCGGGTCGAAACGCGGCACTCAATCCTTTTACAAATATATCGCTATACTGCAAATTTTTTAACAGGTAGTTGATCGCATATTTGGGTCATAGTGTAGCATGATTGTTTTTCGCGTTCATTAATTTTTAACGCGACTATACGGTTTTGAAGGGGACCACCTCGCAATTCTTTAGAGATAGTGTTATTATTTATAGTTTTGCTGTTTGCTTAATTCAACTAATTTACTTAGGGTTTATAGTAAACTATGAAAAGAGCCAAATGGTCCCTGAAAAGAGGTGTAGATTCTTAGAATTTACTTTTGTTTCGTCTCTTATGACCCCGGAACTGTCCGGGGAAAAGAGAATAGCGTTAAAAAAATTTATACATAGCTTTCGGAAATTGTCTCAACGCAAGATAAGAGATTTCGCGCATTTGCAATTTATTGGCACGACTGTAATTTGCTGCCCAGCTGTTAAATACAGTTGGGTTTATACGAAAGAACTTGAGCGACAGAAGTTTTTAAGAGATTACGAGTCTATTATGACGCTAAGAACGAATGTTGTAGATTTTACATGGCGGGAGATTCATATTATGTCTCGAATTAATAAAATCAACCACTTAGAATTTGCTATGGTGATCTACTCACAAGAAGGGGTTCCCAGGTGTCCGCCTCCGATTGCTTTGAATTTTGGATATGTTTTCGAGGACCGAAAAATAAGATACACGTGTTTTTTTATAGCGGCCCGTTTTCATATTTAGGGGGTGAAACCAACCCCCAAAGTTATAAGATTTTTAGGTGTTCATTTCCGATTGCTTTGAATTTTGGATGTTTTAGAGGACCGAAGAATAAGGAATGTGTCTTTTTATTTTGGCCCGTTTGCATGTTTAGGGGGTAAAACCACCCCTAAAGTTCATACGGGGTACAAAAATTGTATTGAGTAAAACTTGATATAAATTTAATTTGCGTCATAACTTGCTGTATGGACGATGTTCTTGTCGTCCGTCAGCGTTATTAGGGGGTAACTATGAGGAGTGGTTTCACTCCTTGAACATGCAAATGGGCCAAAATAGAAAGACATGCATTTCCTATTTTTCGGCCCTCTAAATCATATCCAAAAACCAAAGTAATCGGGGACGAACACCTGAAAATCGTATAACTTTGGGGGTTGGTTCTACCCCCTAAACATGCAAACGGGCCAAAATAAAAAGACACGTATTTCTTATTTTTCGGTCCTCTAAAACATATCCAAAATTCAAAGCAATCGGAAATGAAGACCTAAAAATCTTATAACTTTGGGGGTTGGTTTCACCCCTAAATATAAAAACGGGCCGCTATAAAAGGACAGGTATTTCTTATTTTTCGGTCCTCTAAAACATATTCAAAATTCAAAGCAATCGGAAATGAAGACCTAAAAATCTTATAACTTTGGGGGTTGGTTTCACCCCCTAAATATGAAAACGGGCCGCTATAAAAAAACACGTATATCTTATTTTTCGGTGCTCTAAAACATATTCAAAATTCAAAGCAATCGGAGGCGGACACCTGAGAACCTCTCCTTGTCAGACGCGTCGCTCACAGGATGTGGAGCTGTATGTAAAACACAAAGATGTAATGGGTTTTGGACTACGGTCGAACAGCAATAACATATAAATTATTTGGAGTTAGAAGCAGGATGTGATGGTCTAAAATGTTTTGCTAAAGACTTGTAGGGCTGTAGCATATTACTCAGAATTGACAGCACAACAACAATATTGTATATCAATAGAATGGGTGGAATTCAATTTGAGGATTTAAATAAGGTTACGAAGGAAATTTGGAAGTGGTGCGAGAACCGAGACAAACAATTTAAAAAAATAAATAAAACCGACTTCAAAATGATAAGAATGCACTAAAAAGTAAAATATATATTTTTAATCTACGACTCATATTTTTTAATCTACGACTCATATTTTTTAAGTCGGCGCCTCATCATTTGCACTGTGTAAATCTGACGCCGACTTAAAAAATATGAGAGTCGTAGATTAAATACGGGAAAAAATTATTTTTTACATTTTAGTTTATTTTTATTATTTTGAAGTCGGTTTTAATTGTTTCTAAAAATTTTTTATTCTTAACTTTTTAGTTTTATATATATTGACACAACATACCGAGGAGATATGCGTGTACGTACATAAATTAATAATAATTAGGTGATAATAATCTTTCTTATTAACCAGAACTGGCAAAATATTGGGTCAATATTGATACAGTTTAGGACGTGACCACCGGAGCATAGTCCTCTTTCGAATAAAAAAAGATCAACAAAATCGGTCCATATGCTGAGGAGTTGTGCGGGGACAAACATAAAAAAAAGAACATACGGATCGAATCTATAACCTCCTGCTTTTTGAGGTCGGTTAAAAAGCGGTCGCTGGCCTGGCATTTAGGTTGACGGAAAAGGATCAGCGTTCACGCCAGGGTTCATTATTGTCTGCCAATTGCGTGTCGAAAGGGTGGAGTAAGCAGATGGGTAGGCGTACACTAGGGTACCTTCGAGAGCAGCCAATGAAATCTCCTTTCACAACGTTTTACATTATGTATTCTTTACGTGGCCAAGTTGCTATCTGTTCGTGCTCCGCCCTTATTCCCGTATATACTCACGTCCATCGCTATGCAGGCGAAAAAGAAGTTGTATAAAGGTACTTTCACACCATAGATATCGTGAGCATTAGGCTCTTATTTACCCTTGGTAAAACTTTTTCTTAAGATTTTCTTCGGGCGCACCCTCCAGAATAGTTCCAAATAATTAAAACAAAATCTGTGTAAAGTTTGAGCTCATGAATAATTGAGGTCGTGAATGTTCCCTGAAAATTTAGGTCCGAAATTCGCAAAAATATTGAAGATATAGACTCAAATTTCGCACCGAAATTCGCAAATTTTCTGGAAACATTCGTGACATATGTAACACTGAAAATAAGGGAAACAAGCTTTTTATATTTTTCGCATATTTCGGTATATGCCCTCCCTTAAATATTTAAAAAATAGTCCTCAAAAATAAAAATTCCATTTTTTTGTACGCCTTTACAAATAAAAAGTGTTCGAGAAGCATTTAAGGGGGTAGACACGTCACGTGACCTAGCCAATTTGGCAGGTCGGTATTACAGCAGGTTTTCTCTGCACAGAAATGGTAATACCGATAGATACGTGGCTGCCTGGTGAACGCGAGAGGGAGCTGATAGCTATTTCCATATTCTATTCTGAATGTGGAAAGAAATTCTCAGCGTTTGCGTCGTACTTGTAAAAAGTAATTTTCTGTTTACATCGCTTTTTCAAGCCGCTTACTTCAGTGCGATATATATTTAAAAAAAAAAACTGTTAAAAATTTAAAACAGGTTTTTTTTATATTGTCAATAAGTGTAGGTATTAATAAATAGAGAAAACATTATTTACGTTGGACATTCCGTTTACTAAAAAATAAATCCTAAAAAAATGACAATTTTTCACGCTTCACAGTTACTGAATGTCACAGTTAGACATTCCGTTTGCTAAAAAATAAATCCTAAAAAATGACAATTTTTCACGACTTCACAGTAACTGTGAAAAATAAATCCTAAAAATGACAATTTTCACGACTTCACAGTTGCCGTAAAAAATTGTCATTTTTTGGGATTTATTTTTTAGTAAACGGAGTGTTCAACGTAAATAATGTTTTGTCTATTTATTAATACCTACACTTATTGACAGTAAAAAAAAATCTTTTTTAAATTTTTAACAGTTTTTTTAAAAATATATATCCCACTCAAGTAAGCGGCCTGAAAAAGCGATGTAAACCGAAAATTCAAAGTGTGTTGTAATCATTATTAGTGTGGTTATAGTAGGAAGCAGAATTACTTTGACTGATAAAAAATTAACAAAATGGCGGAAGGTTGAAGTTTAAGTGTCGCAATACGGTGCATTTGTCAATAATTTTGCTATTGCAAAAAGTATGAAATTTTTAATCAAAAAAGCTTTCCGAGGCCCCTGCGACACCCACTGATGTGTTGAATAACGTGTGAAAATTTCAGACTGATTGGTCAAATAATTATCTTGCAATCACACGCACCAGTTGAAAAACCGTCGTTTTGAGATAATCGCGTTTAAAGTTGTCAACGCGCTCAGCTTAGTGCACCGCCTCCTTTGCAACTTTCGGCTATAGCAATCAAATATATCTCAAACTTCAACAATTTAGAAATCAAAAATCATTTTGACCTTCGCATAAAAGAAACACATACAGTTTTATGAAAATCACTACATTACATTAGGTTTCCATTTCGAATATTCATATTCGTGTTATCTTTTTTCTAATTTTTATAATCACGTACCTACATAAACATGCCGATTAAAAATGATGATCGTGAACAATTGCTCCGCCAACTAAATAAACAGAACCGCTAGTGTATTTGTAATTAGTAAATATTTTCATCCTCGGTGTTTATAGCTGAATAAATCATTGTCGGGGAATGGTCGTTTCGAGAAAAAGACTATGAACGATCGCGTCCGATATACACGATCATGTGTGTGAGCACGATAGCAATTGTTCCCCGCTACGAGCCGCAAGTTACGTCGCTTATACTTAAACACGACCACGATCAATCAATTAACACGGCCGTACGTTTAAACAGCACTGAATGCTCGATTTTTGTTTTAGAGACGAAAGCAATGGCCCGACAATGATGAAAGGTAAAAGAAATATGCATTCAGTGTTCGAAACAATGGAAATATCGTAACACATTAAACGACGACGAGTATTGATTGGGTTTTCTTCTATATTAAATAAATATTACCTGAAAACGTCTAACATGTAAAAGGAAACAAACTGTGCCTCAAAAATTTTGTCTAAAATTGCCACTAAATTTGCTACTGAAATTTTGTCTAAAACTTTTACATGCGATCGTCATATTTTTAGTTTCCTAATTGTGGCTTTAATTCGTGTTGCAGTAGAAATATTTCATTTCATTACGCTATATCTATATATTTATCAAAATGAATTATATTTATTTACTACTAGCTGTACCCGGCCACGCGTTGCTGTGGCTCAGTCTGGTTAAATGGAAAAGAAAGAAAAGAGAAAGCGCACGTTTCTAATATGTTTAATTTCACAATATGTTTTTACTTGTCACAGGTGTGACATCTATATAATAGTAGGTATATAAAAACACGCGCGTATTCGAATGCAACGTTGTGTAAAAATTTCAAAGCAATCAGTGAAGAACTTTCGGAGATTTAAGATTCTGAACAAACGAACATTTACATTTGTATTTATTTACTATCATTTTCTTTGAACGTGACCATAAGAACGAGCGAAAGGAAGATACCAGTAACACTTTTTTTTATTTCCGTGATCCATAATTTTTTTAGATCGTTCAAATAGCTTTTAAGTTAAGCACCCAGCGTTTATTACAAATAACCAGAAAAATATTCCACTCGTTTCGTTTCCAAAATTCAATTATAATAGGGAGGGAGGGGGGGGGGGGGGAGCATGTTAGTTTCTGATACGATTAAGCAAGTAATTTTTCGTATAAAGGTACGTAAATAATAAATGGGAAATAAAATTTTGTCACAGAAGACTCTATTCTCAAGAAAATCAATATTATAGATTCTAGGCATGTATTCAAATATTTACATGCTAGATTAACAACCAAAACATTAATTTGATTAATAAATCCAAAGAGCGTGAACAGATTCTAATATATTCAATTATATAGAAATTTTTTATTTTTTTTTAAATAATTTTAAAATTTCTTCTTTCGTTCTAGAACTCCATACAATTATCCACAATTTTTACAAACGATTTCTTTCCGTCCTTATAATTCTGAATGTCATGGACGACTTAGGTTTCCTCGGGAGCGAACAAATTTTTGGTGCTCTAATACTGGATAATAACACATTTTTTATCAATCATTGGCTAACTTACATATAGTCAGCTTTTGATAGTCTTCGATGTCTCTGGTAATTGTACTACACCGTGCTTAATTGAAAATTTCCAAGTTTTCAGTTTTATATTTCCATGACAACTATTATTAAATATATACACTACGATGTTTTGGATTGTCACTGTTCCGGTTTTCATCGGGAAACAATAGACATACTTTCATATCTCAGGTTGAATGTTCATTGTTCACACTTCGTCACGCTTATATACACTACACTCTATTAAAAACTCGATAGTCGACATTACAATCTGACAAGGTATCGGTCTGTCCTAATTTAATAATTCGGCAGAAAGCGAGAACAAGTAAGGTGACAGAATTGTCGATATTTACAAACATGACAGAAATACCTAGACTGACTTCAATCACCAGAAGTACAATTATTTTGTTTTAATATTCAAACATCACATTACTTATGAATTTATTGCTTTGCAAGATAAAAAATTACACCAATATCACCTAAATTATATATCTTGTGGTCAAATTAATTATTTATACTGCTTTGTATAGTAGCGTTTACCAAAATGATATGAAATTATTATATACCAAATGAAATTATTGTGCAACAACATTTGTGTATCTCTTATTCGGTATAGAATCAAGTTTTACAAGGCGTGTGATAAGTGAAATGTATTACTGGATGACGAGCCTCTTGTTAGCTCTGAATCAATAAAGCAGCAGCCGATAACTGTTGTTTAGCCGTTATTTTCAAAACCATTTTTCTCATCATTACCACGCTTTCTACCTCTCAAATTCATACGAAACCTGATTGTCTTGTAATTCGCGAAGGAACTTTGGTAACCCGAAAATTCTGAATTTATTGAAACTTTGCAGAATTGCAGGGCAGCCTAAAATATCAGGCAATATTTTTCCTGCTACTTTTCGGTTCTTCAGCTTGACTCACTCTTTAAACTGTTAACGTGTGCTTTCCTAATTTCCTGTATATCCTGAAAACAGTGGCCATAAATAGTAGACATAACAAAAGTTGTTAAAATAGAAATTGAATAGTTTTTACGCTTTATCCAACCGCACAAAGTTTAAGTTTAATTGTTTGTGACGGTGAACATGTTTTGCTTGAATTACAAATTTTAAACAATATCATCTCACAGATTGGTGGAGCACAAAAAGCTATAAAATTTTCATTGTAACAATTTTTTTAAATTTACTATTCCAAGATATACAGGAAAATAGGAAGACACATATTGACCTTTAAGGGGTGTTTCAACCCCGAAAAATAACAAGAGTGGGAGAAAAAAAATTCCTAATACTTCTATCGAGGTTCTCTACAAACCTGCAAACCTATTGAAACCTATTGTAATTTTAGAGGTGCCTTTGACGTCATTATGCCACCCCCGCAGACGCCTAAACTAAATTAAACTAAACTAAATAGATACGGTTTACAGAGACTTTTAAAAAGCCTTCGATACCGTAGATCACGATTTGTTACTAGGGAAATTAACATCCGTAGGCGTTCACTTGCACCTCCTATCATGGATGAGGAGCTATCTTAGTGGTAGAGCTGTTAAAATTGGCGCTCGGGCATCCTTATCGATAAGAGCTACCTCTGGTGTTCCATAGGGATCACACCTGGGCCCTTTGATCTTTAATATATTTATTAACGACCTGGGTCATGCCCTTCGTTATTAAAAAAATTTCTTATACGCGGATGTCCTAAAAATGTTCCGCAGGATAAACGACCTCCAGGATGCGGAAAAACTGCAGGCAGGTTTGCGGAGCTTAGAGGAATGGTGCACGCGCAATAAATTGACACTGAACTTAGCGGAGTGTGTTGTGCTGAGAGCTGCACGCGCCTCCTCAGTAGTCATCCAGGGCTGCCTTTACTAATGGGCTAAACGGGCTATAGCCCAGGGGCGCCCGTGATCCAAGGGCGCTTAAGGGGGGATTCTACCTTGTTGGGCCGAAAAATTGCATTTTTTTTTTTTGCTTTTTCTAAAAGACATGAGTCTTGTGTATACACTCTGCGAAGCTTATAGCCAAATTCGAAAAATTGGTGAGGTTGTAGCGTTTTGAAGCGAGTGGTACGCAGGTAGATGTCGGAGCGCGTGGCGCCTCCTGGCAAGGACGGTCGGTTCTCGAACTTCCATGCAAACACATCATTTGATTGTCTAATTAAGAAGATGTCTAAAGACACAGAGTGTAAAAAATCAGGCTCGCTTCGCCCAGGAAGTAAATTCGCAAAAAGAAAATTCAGAGGGAATGCGCACACGTAATATGAACTTTTAAACCCGATTTTCTCGAAACTACATTTTTCGACCTGGCGTTGAAGAAATCTCGACAATCAATGAAGCAAACAACTTGAACTTTTACATGCATGTTGAGCAAGCGTCTGTCTATCTATGGTAGTAGATTTATTGCCGTATTTGTAACCGTTCCTGATTTTACTTAATGAAGTTTTGCCGATTTTTGAGAAAAATTCGATTCATCATATTCAGAAGCCTGCCATTTTAACATTTCTTTATTCATCTTAATGAATCTACTACCATCGATAGCCACATTCATACAGATTAAGAATCTCTTTCCTTTTTGTATTT
The DNA here is from genome assembly GCA_947577245.1 of Andrena bucephala. Taxonomy (NCBI): domain Eukaryota; kingdom Metazoa; phylum Arthropoda; class Insecta; order Hymenoptera; family Andrenidae; genus Andrena; species Andrena bucephala. The sequence goes on from OX387715.1 coordinate 82,103,354, forward strand.
CAGATTATCCTTAGGGTATTTTTCGTTAACGCCAGGATCACCCAATTTTTTTTCAACGCCTTCAAGTCAGCGCTCTGTATCAGCCACATTCATTTTTTACAGTCACATAAAAATTCATAACAATAGCTCAAGATACAATAAAACAGCCTGTCAAACCGCAAATTAATTTGTCAAAACGTATTTTACAAAAAATTCATCAAAATCACCGATTTTTGGGCCCAACAAGGTAGAATCCCCCCTTAAGAATCAAATATGTTGAAATGCTTTTTTCTCTTCAATTTTGGGGACAAACATTTCTATCTGGAGCATCCTTGCGTCAAGATCCGCGCGGATTGAACCGCAGGTGACAGTGAGAAAACGCGAGCACGAGCGGGGGCATTGTTCGCGGGCGTTTTCGTCTGTTCTTGCCGTGTCCGCATCGCCGCAAACGGAACAAGACGTTCACATACGATTCGTTCGCTGAGTTTTGTTCATGTTTGCGGCAGGGGCGTTCGCGGGCATTGCTTTTGAGCGTGTTTGCCTTGGTGGAGACCCGGGGTTGTGATGTACTGCCTTGCACCGATTGCGAAGAAATTCAGGGACGTAACTAGGAGGGGGGGGGCAGCGGGTGTTTCTGCCCCGGGCGCCGATTTGCGGAGGGCGCCAAACGAAGTGTATATCAGCGCCGTCGAAAACGTTGCTCGTGAGCATTATAGGGTGACCCTTCTTTATACGCCTGGAGTTTTCCTTCGTATTTCTTTGCTCTCACCTCCTGAAATGGTTCCACTTCATAAGAAAATAATCCCTGAAAAAAGTTTATTGCAATCGAATACCAGGGTGCCGACCGGGCCTTAAAGTTTAGAATTCATTAATTGTGCGGATTTAAAGAATTTCTCAAAAATGGTAAGCCCTGTCGAAATTTTGTTCAAATAATATTAATAGAGCATTCAATTTTCTACAATTACTGTATATTTGATTTTTTCGTGCTTCCAACTATTATTTACATAACAGCGTTTGAATATAGAGAAATCCGTACTACACGCGTACTAGGGTTTGTCGGTTTTTAAAAACCGGGTTTAAAAACCGGTTTTTATTTATTAATTTGTAAAATTTGAAAACCGGGTTTTAAATTCAAAAACTCGGTTCTATATACTAGAATTAATATGCAGAAATGAATTAATTATTTAATTAAAAATCTTAATATTTTGTAACCCCTGTATATTGTAACCCCTGTTTTGTATTTCAATGGGTTTCCCGTTCATAAAAATAAATAATAATAATAATATTTGCTGAAAGTCGGGTTGAAAAATGAAGTCATGACATTTGACCATCTCCCGTCGTTAGCAGGGATGGTTCGCGTATTTGGGAAAGATGACCCACATAATCATTCATGAAAAGATGACAACAAAGAACGCAAAATTATTTACAACTACGGATTTATTGAAATTTTATTTGTATGCTCTGATCGAGTAAAGAACGCATGAAAATGTGAATTACCTACTGGCGATTAGCAAAGCAAATTAATACAAAAGTAAGTAAATAAAATAAATAAACAAAAATAATAAAAAAATAATAAAAAACAAATAAACAAATCCCTTGCAAAATATTGTACCTTTATCTGGTAGAATAAAAGTTTAGAAAGTGAATCATCTCTCACCCACAATTTGAAAGTAAGTCATCGATCCTATTCAGAACTACGCCAACTCTCCTTTCGTCAAGGGGAGATGGGCCTCTCGCAGAAATGGGTAAAAAATTATTTGAGATAAAAATTTGGGTACGAAATTATTATTTCAAATTATTTTTGGCCCAACTCTGGCCTCTTGTTACCTTTGAAAGAATAGGTTAATATGGCCCAACACTTTCGCTGCATTGTCCATTAATACTTTTATTATCTTATTATCCAAAGCATGAAACGAAAATTAACTTAGAAGTATATTTCAAAAATGATTCTGTGCAATTACTGTTTTATGGAAGAAGTTAAATGTAACCTCAACTTAACTTTTATAGCCTATAAATTCAGGAAAACACAGAAGGAAGCGAAATGACGCTATTCACTCAACTGTTTGGCTTCTAGAGAAGTAATTGGTCTGCACTTTAACGTGCATTTACGTATAAAGTCTGAAATATTGCGACTACGCCAACTCTCCTGCCCCACTGACCCACCTCAACTTATCCTACGTTAATGGGTTAATACTTTTTTTTATAAAGAGTGGCAAGGTGCCTCGAATGATGTATTAAAAAACATATAATTCCACATGACCTTTTCGCATCCACCAATCAAAAAACTAATAACTTCAGAATATGCCCCCGGCGGAGCCATACAATTTTATCTGAAATGTTTTTCGCTACGAAAAATAATAGGGTAAATCCGGGAGACGCGCCCGACCTAATATAAAATGGCTATTAAAACTAATATAGAAATTACTTATTTTATCAAAACAAACCTATATGTTCAGAATTTTATGCTGATTCAGAAAAACTGGTCGATATTCGCTTTAAGACAGTATTTACTGTAAATCACGTTGAAAACTGAAGTCATGACATCCGACCACCTCTCCCGAGGTGCCGGGAGAAATGGTTTTCGTCGTTGGCAGAGACCACTCACATAATTATTCATGGAGAATTAACAAAGGATAAAGCAAAATATGTGAACTTTACCTCTGGGAAACCTTTTTTTTTTATCTGAAATTGGTATGGATCGAAAGCGCGTATCAAATAACATGCAAAAATCACAATTTTGAGTTTAGGAATCTGTTCGTTGAAACGTTATGAGGCGAAAAAGTTGCGAAATTTTGACAGATTTTCTAACCTTATTGTGACAGTTACAGTGGTTGTCGTGTATGATTCGTTGTTTTAGGTTGGAGGGGTAGGAGTATGTAGTTTCTTTGTTTTTCGAAACGGTTATACTGAGGGATTTCGACAGCCTGAAATACTTAGGGTGTTTCTAAAATAGAGGGTGCAAGGAGTGTATGTGTTTTGTCTTTTTGTTATATACTTAAATACTGCACTCCCTCCACTCTGTACAGTATTTACGTTGACTTATTCCGAAAAAACGCATTCCACTTTCTACTTTGTCCAGGGTACCTGTATTGGTTTGGGTTAGGTTAGGGCGGGGGGCGCGTAAAGCATGGTAGCGAACCGATGTGAGGTTGGGCATAACCTAAAATAATTTTTCTCCGATGAAAAGTAGGAAGATGGTGCGTTTTTAGTATCTGAGGTTCTGCGATTATACTCACCAATGCGACCGTGCCAGGCCCGTGCCCTACGTTGTATAGTATTGGTTAAAAAAAGTATCCATTCAAATAGAAGCACAGTTGGTCACATTAGGGGTCAGAATATACGTCAAAATTTCACAGTCCCTTTTACTTAATAACTTTTCACTGAATAGATTCCTAAACTCAAAATTGTTATTTTTGCATGTTATTTGATACGTGCTTTCGATCTATATAAATTTCCGGTGAAAAAAAAGGTTTCCCAGAGGAGAAGTTTACCCAGCAAAATTATTTATGAGTGAATACCTATAACTACAGATTCATTGATATTTAATTTGTTTACGCTAAACATGTAATGAACACATCAAAGAAAAAGTGAACTACCTACTGGCGATTAGCGAGGCAAATGAATACAAAAGTGAATAAATAAACTAAATAAACAAAAATGATAATAAAATAATAATAAAAAATAAAAAATAAATAAAAATAATAAAAAAATCATAACTCGACCATCTCTCCTTTCTGCAGCGAGAGATGGTCTTCTCGTTAGCTTTGAGAGGAAGAGTTAATATGGTCAAATACTTTGGCTGCATTGTCCCTCAATATCTCCCGGATTCACACTAGTGACGTAAATCAAGATGTCAATATCAGGCGAGACACCCTGTATAAAATAAACATATTGGAGAACGTTTTCAACAAACGGTTGCCTACTGTCGGCTCGATGGGTAATAAAAAATTCACCTCTCATTACACTCACGAATATTACCTTCTTATCCAAACAGAGTGAAGAGCTTTAGATCCAGACAGAACATTATGATCTTATTTGAAACTCCCCGGCTTTCCTGTCAACCCGTTCCCGTCACGTGTTCATGAAAATCGTAAATAAACTCGCTGTAAATAATTTTGTTTAACACACAGCCCCCATCTCCACCTATCTCAGATTACCTTACAGGATCGTTCCACCAACTTATCTGCTTACTCTCAGGAGAGCGCGTCTTGTTACGCTAGAAAACGCTTGACTTTTCACAGCACGACATACGCACGCTTTACTTAGAACACACAGCGGTTGACCAATTAAAATACATTACTGGTAACGAGCCGAATGAGATGCGTAAGTTACGTACGCTCAATTGATAATGACGTGTATACGCGTGCGTTTGTGCGCAGGGACACATCCGCGTAGCGTGCGTAATGAATTTAAGAAACATATCTATGTACGTGTAAACTCAGAATACCTATCTACATTTATTTCGAACGGAGTTTTTATTCAGTTTCGTTTCTTTTCCTCCAGCCAAGGTGAATTGTTTTCTATTTCCCGTGAAGGGAAACTTTAAGAATTGTTCGTGTTGATAGTACAGCACACATACATTGTGATTCTCCCGCGACGCTCCTCAAAGAGATGCCGCCCGGCACCCCGTGGCGAAAAGAACACCCCGCGATGCCTCACCCAGTGTTATGGTTTTCGACCCTCGGGGCTGGAATACCCATTAACCCCTTACCCTTCTTTGCCGAGTCTCAATCGTGGTGAAAATTTCGGGTCATGATTATCACGACTTGTGATACCAATTTCGGACCAAACACGATCATCGCGAGTCAGACTCGTGATAGAAATCTCGGATTAAACATGATGACGCTGTTCACGAACGTGAAATTTGCACCCGAATTACTGTTTACAAAGTTTTCAGTGCATTTGTCCCAAATCGGCTTGGCCCGAATTTTTTCCTGCTAATTGGTAGAGCAAGGGGTTAAGAAGTGAGAAATCACAAGATTCGCATTTCTCGTCAGATCTTTGCGACAACGATGCCAATCGATTCTTATGTTTCTTCGATGAAAATAACACCAAGAACGACGTAATTCGGATCATAACGAAGGAAATTACATGAAAAATTAATTTATATAATTTTTAGCAACCTCCGTTGAAAATAGTCCGATTTCAATGATATTTGGTATGACTTTCTTCGGGGAATATAAAGAATCCATCGGTGTTACTTTCATATCGATACGATGGAGAATAAAGAATTTAGTTTTTCCGAAACAGGGCCGTGAAACGGGGTGGAATTATCGGCCGGGCGCAACGAATCGAGGTTGGGACCCCGCAGTCGAGGGTGAGATATTGATTGCAGCGTATTAAGAAATTCTTTATTCTTCATTGTATCGATATGGAAGTGACACAGATGGATTTTTTATGTTTTTCCGTAACCCGAATCACCCTGTACACGTGCTTGCAGCGCCTGTAATTTGTTTCTATTTCTGATTTTCTGATACCACATAGGGTAAACCAACCAGTAATTGACCACATACCAATGAATGACCATTAGGCAAAGAAATGTAAATTATAAATTTAAAAATATTATATGTTTATAAATGGAGTGTAGTTGCACTGTTAATATCCCATATTTTTAGTTACACGTATTAAGCAAACATTAATAAGTACAATTCTTATTAAAAGTATGCGGTCATTTACGATAAGAATAAGTAATTATTTTTATAGAAATTTCAAGAAAAATAAATTTAAATGCAATTTCAACAGTTGTTTTGTTGTTATACATAAACATATCCAAGTATTAATCTCAAAGGTCCATGAATTCAACAATTCTGTCATTCACTGGTTGGTTTACCCCAGGTGTATCTTACGATTTATTTAGACTTATTTCTATTTATAATTTTGCATTTACGACTGCTCGCTGTGTGTGTGCACTAATAAGACACACTGATTTTTGTAGCCGTTTGATGTACAGGTTTATGACTTACAATTTTTTATTGTTATCCGATATAGAAAAGGTCTACAGGTTCTATTTAGGTCAGGCATGGCCAACTATCCCTTTGGCGGACGGCCTTTTGCGCCCGTTTGCAAGTTTGGGCACCTTCAAGGTCAAGCGAGTTCCACAACGGAGTGAAGAGCAGCTGGAGTAGTGGAAGCGGACCATATTTGCGTGTAATACACTGGTTGCTGAAGTTAACAAAACGTGATTTTGTGGTGTCACAACTTTTGGTGATATCATGTATGTTTTAACTAGCGCAGCGTTAAGTATACAATCATTGTGAATTTGCTAATTCCACGGATAGAAATATGCAGGTTTTTCGACTACACGTGGGAATAAATTTAAGGGAGATTCTAAACATCAAAATAAGACGAAAATCAAGAATAACGGTATTGCGGTTGAGGCTTTGTTTGTTAGTTATAAGCGCTTAAAGATATGCCTAAAAGCAGGCAATCTGCGTGCAGCGGTTCACGCGGGGCAACACAGGCGAGGGGTCGAGCAGTGATCGTCAAAGCCACTGTCGCATGGGGTCACTCATCTCGGAGAAGCTAAGACGAAATTTACCGACAATCGGCATCGTTACCCAATTCTGCGGCACTTAATAAAAAATTAAGGGGTACTTAACTACTCGCTAAAATCCATTGTTTTCAGTATATCCACTGGTGTAGTCCATTGTGTTATCGAAACACATACGCGCAGTAACCACACAAAACACAAAATCACATCATTCCCCCTCCCCCAAAATATCAGATAACTTCCACTAAAACATGTGAAAAAAATTAAAAAAGGGAACAAATTTACGCGCACCTCTCATAGCCAAAACAGCTCCGCCGATGTTATATTATTTGAACGATGCATCGATACATCGCGAAATAGACAAACATTCAGTCGACCCATGTACTATATGTACGACGAAAAGTGTTATGTGTTTCAAATGTCTGAGTGCGTGAGAACCTGTTTTCTTCGTGGGAAATTTTAGTGCGGTTAAATTTGATGTATTTTTTTTCATTTTTTTTGCGTGTTCAAGTGCGGGTATATTTGTGTTCTTTTTTACATTTTTGTAAATGCTTTAGTGCAAGAGATTTGTTTTTATTTTTTATTTTTTAAATGATTTTATTCAGCTTCGATGCTCTGTTTGTTTGTTTGTTTGTTTGTTTGTTTGTTTGTTTGTTTGTTTGTTTGTTTGTTTGTTTGTTTGTATGTATGGGTCAAATCTGGCAACTCAAATTTAACCCACTTCCAATTATCCAATTGTCTTGAAACTTTGCGGGCGTGCGTAGTTTGGATGACAATATTTAAAAAAAAATTAACCCCGAGCGGGTGAAAAAATTACCCAGTCATCAATAAATATAACCCATAACCACAAATCCAAACGACTTGAAATCAGCCACTCGCGTTCTTTACGAAAACGACAAAAAGCCGCTGCGTTCGGGTCGCTAGTCGCATCGCGATTTGAAATTAAATAAGAGATATTTCTAAAGAAGTCTGAGCTGCGAAATGTAAATCCATAAACACTAAAAACTAGATAATAAAAAATATATAAAAAAAATTTTATGTTAAACAATTTTATTAAAAATGCACTAAAAAATAAAAAAAAAATCATTTTCTTGTACTGCAATTTCGATGGTGTTTTTTCACTTTAAATAAAATCGTGGAGCAGGATTTTTCGTAACAGAATATGAATCAATTTAATACAGCATCAGGCGTCGAAATGAATTTGTTGTGAGATACCCTACTCCACGATTTTATTTAAAGCGAAAAAACACCATCGAAATTGCAGTACAAGAAAATAATTATTTTGTAGTTTTTACTGCATTTTTAATAAAATCGTTTAACATAAAATATTTTTTTATTTATTTTTTATTTTAAGGTTACGTGTTTCTGTGTTTTGTCCGATTTCTGCGCGAGTGTGTCTCGATAATACAATGGACTACAGTGGATATTATGGAAACAATGGATTTTAGCAAGTAGACAGGTCTGGTGTAATTCAACGATACCTATCCTTCAATTTTGGATGAAGGGATAAAGAAGAAGAGATAAGTTTCATCGCAGCTTCTCCGAGGTGAGTTTGAATACCACTGCTCGACTCCTCGCCTGTGTTGCCCTGCGTGCACCACGGCACACGGATTGCCAGTTTTGGGGCATAGTAGCCTCAACCACAATATCGGCATTCTTGATTTTTCTCATAGCCTGCTGTTTAGAATCATCAAAAGATTTTTTACCAAACTATCGATATATTCCATTTCCTTATTGTCTGAAGAATTGAATAAAAAAGAATTGTTTAAATCGGTACCTACATCAGATTCTGATATATAGAGGAAGGAAGATTCTAAGTTGCGCGGATCCAGTGTGATGGAATCGTTAGGAAAGTATAGTGTGGTGTTTGAGGGTTAAAAATCTTTTACTCGGAAAGTTATAAAGCAATTTAACTAATACTTGTATTTACGTTTCCGAACTGCAGTTAGGGCTGACGAACTCAAAACGTGCGTTATTATGTACAATGCGTCCTCTGATTCCCTTTCGTAACCTTTTCAGACAATAGGCCACCATACAATACCATATTTTCCCTCGAGAAAACAAAATTTGTCCGGAAAGAATGTCAGTTAGCGGCGTTTTGAAAGGTTTCTTCTTGTTAGAAATTTTATGAGCAACGACGTGGTTGTTATCCCATTGTAAAGTACTAAAGCCATGACGGAAAAGGTACAGAACTTCCCGTACAGAACGGATACCAGTTTATGATAATTAACTATCTGAATACAATATAAAATATTGTACGTTTTCGTTGGGTTTTTTAAGTGCATCTATCGGGAGTACGCTCGTAATTTCCCAGCACAAGATCTTTTACCGAGAAGCGGGGACTGGGAGCAGGCCGGTGCGCTAGGACGCCTCTCTTGAGCATCCCTGTTGTGTGTACTTGGGCGTAATTTTTTTACTTTTTTGAAGTTTTTTATAGGGATTCCCCTATTTCTTACTAGCTTCACTACTCGGCTTCGCCCGAAATTTAGATTTTGATTTTATAAAAAAAATATTTTCTTTTAGTTTTTTTTTGTGAAAATAGTCATATTCATCTACGTTAGTCAGGCATAATGAGCTGAAGTCAGGGCTTGAATAGGTTCCGAAAATAAATGTTTCAAACTGTTATATAAAGGTCCTGACTGAAAGAGTTATGAAGTACCTTTATTCTGAATAACCGTTATAAAGTACATAAATATCGGACTATATAAGTTTAAGTTACGGTTCCTATATAGCTCTATAACTTTTATTTTTTAGGTTCTATATAAGTTCCAAAACGGTTATAGAACCGATTTAATAACTTTTATTTTTTACGTTCTACGTAAGTTCTAAAGCGGTTATAGAACCGATTCTTGTAACGATTGTACAGAATTATATAGAAAATGAAATTGCAACGTATTACAACTATAGACTACTGTGTATAACCAAATTGTTTAATAATTATTTTAAATAAGTAAGTAAATTATATTATATACACATTTGTACATACATATACAATTAATAGCAATTCCGCCAACACAAGTACGTGTGAAACGCTTATTTTCGGCGTTAAAGTTTATCTTGTCCCCCCACCGTTCGTCAATGAAGCCGGACATTATAGAAGACATTTTATTAATCCGCCTAAATATGCAAAAGCTACCACAAGCAGGCACTTAAAAAGTGCAATAGATATTTAATACCATAGATCGAAACTTTTATTTGTCAATTTCATTTTTTCAATTAGGGCTCTCCTCTCCATCAGGACCAGGATTCTGACAACATATTAAAATATCATTCAAATCGGTGAACTAAAGCTTCATCGGTATAACAACCAAACATATATATTAACTCACACTTTATATTACAAGATAATTGTATATGTATGTACAAATGTGTACATAATATATATTTATAAAAAAATAAAACTTATAGAGCTATATAGGAACCGTAACTTAAACTTATATAATCTGATATTTAGGTTCTTTATAACGGTTATTCAGAATAAAGGTTCGTCATAACTCTTTCAAGAACCTAAATCTTTATAATAACGGTTTCAAGTCCTGGCTGAAGCACATTTCGTGATCCGAGAGTTTATCGTGCAAAAGTTTTTAGGCGACAGACAAACACACAAACATATAGAAGCTTTCTGCTTTATATATTATGATGATGATGATGATAACGTACCGATCCTCGCGGCACGAGGCTACGCAGATGTGACCTTTCATGATTCTGCATGTTCAAGAACTTCGATTAGCCCTGCAGTTGTGGAAAGGACTACCTCCTGAGGTGGAAAAAGGAGATGCCGAACAAGGATACACTATGTGGGTCGAAGAGAAACTGAATTTGATCTTTGAAGATCTACAAATTTGTTTCGAGCTATTGAGTTCGTACCAGGAGAACGAGTGTGGTTCCTCCAACCACGATAGGTAAAAGGGATATGCCCTAAATTCCAAACGGTTGGGAAGGGTCCGCATTCAGTAATGGACAAACTAAATGATATTGTTTACCGGATTCAGCGTTCGCCAAGGAATAAAAGTAAAGTGGTGCACGTGAAGCGCTTGGCGAGGTTCGAAGCTCGAAATCTTCCTTAGCGGAAAGTACGTAAACAAACCAGCCAAAGATGAAGCAGAAGAGAGAAGGGCACAAAAAACGTTAAGAATCAAGAAGAAATACTAAGGAATGCAGGGAAAGCTTGACCTTCGGAAAGTTCACACGACTTGAACTTCACTCGAAGAAAAGAAACTAAGAGAAGAATACATGAGCAAAGAAGACATCAAGAGGAGATACGAGGCAGTCAGAGCAACAACGGATCAACCCACATTACAAAAAAAAATTTTTTTTTTTTCCCTATTTTATATGGTTAGTAGAGCCTATTGAAATACGTTATTGCTACTAATTCAATTTCGAAAAAAATGTGGGTTAGTCCGTTGTTGCTCTGACTGCCTCATACAGGAGTCATGGTGACTTGCGTCGTGGGAAAATGACGCTCGATGAATTCTGTACGCGATCTGCCGGATGCCTCATGTCCGCCTTTACGGGACACTGTCGTATGTTTTATGTGGGGACTGCGGACTTACGGGAAAGCATTCTACAATACCTGCGGAAAGATAGGCTTCCCCGAAATGTTTTAGGTTAAAGCTTGCCTCCAGGAAGACGAGGTACGGGTAGATCGCTGGATCGGCTGGAGGAAGCTGGAGGAGCAACGAGGTGGGAGGTGTCTACGGATGTACGGAGTAATTCATCAAGACAGCGGTCACAAGAGAGAAGAGATCGAGGTGAAGAAAGGGTAGACGGAAAGGATGAAGATCCGGAAATAAAGAAAAATTCAAATAGTCCAATGGTCTCGTATCAAGAAATTGAATTTTGTTTTTTTCTTCGGGAGCTTTCTGCGTGATGTTCTCCTGAGACAGAAGACAAATGTCGAGTCGAATATTGTCTGAAGAAGGCCAACGCAGGTTTTATCGTATCTAACACCTCCTTTTCGGACACGAATACTTAGAAGAAAATGAACTTGCCGCGGTCGAGACGGCCGCTCTTTGAAGGAGGAGGGCAATGTTACGAGCACCGAGTATGCAAATTAGGAGCACGGAGTAATGCATGGGTCATAATTATTGTAGGGGAGAGGTGCTATAAAAGGGACAGGTCTTAAATGGGACAAATAGAATTGCCAAAATTCTAAACGCATTACACATGCAAGTATATTTTCTTGTTTATGGCAACACTAGTGCCCAGTCATTTGACGGAAACTTCACTGCGGTCTCACTTGCAACAGAGTAATAATCCGCGGTTGATGTTTTTCGGCAGTTAAAGTAAAATTTTCGTTGATTTTCTGTGTCGTTTTCTGAGATAAAGATATATACAAAGTGTGAAAGTGTTATATCATTAAAATAGCATGTATTCAACTGAAACGAAAATATTTAACAGGTAAGCTTAATTGATTGTTTTGTTTGTTTTGAGATTATTTTATACTAAACTCATTTATAGTCTTAAAAGGGACAGCATAACAATTCTTAAATGGGACGACAGTTTCATGGCTGCCCTTCTCATACACATGTACTGCTGGACACTATATTTACTTTCCTGTAAAGTTATTATCATCTGATACATTGATGGCATTGTTTTAAATTATCAATTATTAGTTTATGGCGTATTGTTTCAAATTTAAGGGGGAACACCACTGTGACGGCCGGAAAAGTAAACCATTTTTAAGAATTTTTTTCAGAAATAATTTACAGTTTTCATAGAAAAATTTTATTACCTACCTTTAGTACGCTGTCTTAAGAGAGTATACAAAAAAAATAAGTAGAAAAACATCCATACATTTTTATATATTAATTAATCTTCTAGACCCCCTCACGCGAGCTGTTCGAATGTGTAACTATGGAACAGCAGGTCCGAAATCAAATTTCATTTTTTTTTTATAAACTATATGAGTGTAGTTTTCGTTGTACGTACCGGTTTCTTAAACAAATTATTTTTGTAAAAATGGTGCGCTTTAGAAGAAAAGTTTCGAAAATCCGCGAATAAGATGGACAGTTTTTCGAGGGTATTTCAAAAAGTTTGTCTTCAATAAAAAAATCCGTACGTACAACGGAAACTACACTCATATAGTTTATAAATAAAAAAATTAAATTTGATTTCGGACCAGCTGTTTTCTATGAAAATTGTAAACCATTCCTGAATAAAATTCTTAAAAATTACTTTTCCGGCCGTCACAGTGGTGTTCCCCCTTAAGAATTAATAAAGTGACTATTCAAAGCGACAAACTTTCTCGTAAAAAATTAATAATAAAATCTTTAATCTGCAATATGAAAACGTACCTACCTATTTTAGTACAATTGATCTCATTTTTGCTGTAGTAGAATTTAATTCTAAACTATTTTATTATTTCAGTGTTTTATAGATTTTTTGTATATATACTTATATTTACCACTCGTGGGTATTCCTATGTTGAACTTAGTTAATAGTAATACTTAATAAGTTTATTTTTATTAACGTATCCCTTTCATGGTTTATAATTTATAATGTCCCATTTAAAACCACCTAGTCGTAAAAGGGACATTTCCCATTAATTTGAAACTCGAAGATTTTGTTATTTCCTATTATAATTTATGAATTTGTAATATACTTTTATTGAAGGGAAATAAACACGCTTTGTATTGATGTACTTGCTTTTTAAATACCTATAATGACATTGTCAGAAATAGACGCTAAACAAAAGTGTCCCTTTTATAGCACCTCTCCCCTACATAGAAGAAGATGGTCTCTTACCGACCGGGGTCAATAGAACTAGACAGAACAGATCTGAATTAGCTGTCACGATAACAAAACGTACGTATATGTATAACCAGATGCTAATCACTAAGCTGTAATATTCCTTTAAGTGTTACAAATAAAGTGCTATACAGTTAGATAGTTCCTAAAGTTGTGTAGAAATAAAATATGACCCAAGACGAGACACCCAGACCCAACAATATTAATATGCATAAAATACTTAAAAATAAACGATCTTCCTTTCTGCGAAAACAGAGTTATTCAATTATCCGGACAATGTGTGTTATGATTAATTCGGATAATCAAAGTTCTACTGACTATTTACTTTTATTTGTGTATGTATAGAACGCCAGGATTAAAGCATGTTTCTGGTATAATATTACAAATTATTTTCAGTCATTTTTACTTTTTCACTGCCGATTACTATTTCAACTTATCGATGTCTCAAGAACACAGCATTTCTAAACATAATCCTTGCATTAGGAGCACGTCGTGGTAATGTTTTTGTTGCGGCAGAATTTCAGAGTTAATAAAACAGAATAACTGAAATGTAAATATATTGTATCTATTATCTTATTTTTTGTTTGTCTTAAATTACGTTTCGCATCGGGAAAAAGTCGTACCCTCAACAGATTTTCAAAATCATTTTTCTCAAAACCGAAGCTTTCTATGAAAAATACTCATTCCAGAATATCGAGTTACCTTTTTTTAAATAATCTCTTGTTGGGTTGCATGTATGTACTATATAAGGATTTAGCTGACATCCGTCGGGTGAATTTATCACATGCTGGAATCAAACTTCAAAAAGAACATACACGAATCCTGTATATTAGATTCTCGTAGCGTGTAATGCAGGTATGTCTAATTCACCATAAATTTTTAAGTAGTTAAGTTTCTCTTTCTGTCAGCTACAACGTTACGACAATGAAAATATGCCGCTTTATTCAGAGAAATCCTGACGATATTGAAATCTCAAAATATAACCTTGAGAAAAAGTATTCTTTTTTTATTATTACTCTCCGGGAAACAACAATATTTTACATACATAGTTTTTTATGCCATTGAAAGCAGCGAGAAATATTTTAACTTCTATTGTTAGATGATTCACCCGGTAAGTACATAGAGGGAGCATTCATTTCCAAAGATAACTCTATTCCTTCTGCTAATTTCAAGTCAGATTTTTATTTAAATTTTCTGTTGAAAATGTTATATGCATTTGCCTCCAATGTCAATACACAATGGAGACCTTCGTAGCGGTTAAATAAATACATTTTGGAAAACCATTATCTCGTATCAATTAATTACACAGACGTGTTGTACTGTCAAGCTCATTGTTAAAAACGTAAACGTTTCGTATATCTTGGTAAAAAGTAATCGAGGAGACTTAAATGAAGTCTGACAGATCAAGAATATAGGCAACCCACAAAGTACTGTGGTTCGAGCTATGTGTCAGAATGTATTGTAATTTGCATACAATTGATTTATACAAATAAACTTAACTGTCCATATTTCCGCCGGAGGAATGTGCAAATAGATTGTAAGATATATATATACTTATGTTTATATATAAAGATTTTTAGTCTATTTTTACAACTACTGCCTAAGTACGTTCCTAAGTTCTTCGACCTCTTTTTTTTTTAGATCATCCTGCCTATGATATGTAAATGTTCATTCAAACCTTGTATCCGGTGTTTACACTGGACCAAGCGAGGGTGCTTTGATGAGAATATTTGTGGATCAAGGATGCTGCAGTAAGTTCCCTCTCGATAATAGCATTATCATCCCTTTCCTTGTGTCCTGTGTAGTTGATTGGATGCGTGCACCGGCCGCACTTAATGGGGTTTAAGCACACTACTATTCACTTTTCTCGCACTTTCCACGACCACGAGAACATCGTGACACTCCACAGATGCACTTTGTCACCGACCGTTCCCACAAACACGAAAGTAAGAAGAAGAAAAAAGCCGAAGAAAATACGCCAGTCAATGAAAGTCCGTTCCGCGAAGCCACTTGTCAGGAGCAGAGAAATATTTAGAAAGCAAACGGACGATGTGGAAGAGCTTGATCAACGATTCTGCGAGAAAACATCTCCCGGTGTTCTAACCCCGTTTCTTGCGCGGAGGGTGAAAACCATGAAAGCCGAGCGGTTACGAACGTACGCGTCGACTCGGTCAGCCAAACTGATGGATTTCGGCTGATATTTTACCGTAAACGTTACTTGGTACGCGCTTCTCGTTGGAGAAGGTTCTTGGACGAATTCCCTTATGAACGCAGCCAGCACTATTGTTTCCCTGCGAAGGGTATCGCCTCGGTGTGCGATACACTGCAGCCTGTGGAGTTCTGAGCATGCGAAATGTCGCCTGCCACCCCCGCCCGGTGGTCACGTGGTTGGCCGACTCGTCTCTCTCGCTCCTCCCTTCTTTCGCTATCTCTGTCCTTCGTCCCCTCTTCGTCCTGCTGCCAGTATTCCCCTACGTCGTCTCGTTTCGTCCGTTGGACGTGTACAGGTCGCTCGTTAATTAGAGTGAGAAGGGGTAACGGCAGCTTGGTTGACCATTCGTCTATCGAACAGAGAGGCAAACAATAGGAGGATGGAGTATAATGTGAGAAGAAGAAAGAGGCACAGCTGGATTACCCCCTCGTTCGAATAATTGTCACCTCCTGTCACCGTTCGTTTCTATGAATCGCCGTCGACTGAGAAATCCCGCTTCGTTTTGTTTACAAACTGATGCCGATGCTCGCGTTGAAATAGCGATTGCGAACGTCTAAGGACAGATTTGGTAAACACGGTGGAACGCATTTCTTGCAGGGGATACGGGGAATCGGCGGAGCGGAATGTTCACGACTAAATGTAATCGCACATCTTGCCCGTGCAGCAAGATTTCAATCTGTAAAGAGATACTCACGCGTTATGAATGGTTGTATAGCTTTGATGATAATTCTTTATCGTTAACCACTCTGACCGATAGTGTTTCTTCACCCTGCCTCTTGACGTTCCGTGCACACGATTATTTCGAATATAACATCTGTTTTAGACGGAACAAGTTTCGGAATATATGCCTGGGACCATGCGATGCGACAACGATTTCTTAGCTTGCTCGTTTTGGAGTAGCGATCCTGAGCAGTATCTATCTCTTCGTTTTTCCCTCCTTTGTTTTATAATCGGAGATAGAGAATTCTTGACGGGAGGTCCAGTGGCCCCACGTCATACTCGCTGGCTTCTTGGAAGGAGACTGTTTCTGCTTTCTTTTTCGTCTCTTTATCGATTATGGCATGATAAAAGTGGCGCGAGACGTTTGTTCTGTCGCAGCGTGTTAGAATAAAACTCCTCGCTTGGGCAAAAGGTGAAATGATCTCGTCTGAGGGCCGCGGCCGATTACATCTTTAATTTCGGAATTTCACGTTTCTCTTTGTCTATTTCGGGATAAAACTTGATCGAATTAATCCTAAAACTATATGTATAGATACCTACTATTTTGCGGCTAACGTTTTCGTCGGTCTGTTTGCATTTTTCACTGACATCCATTTTTTTACGATATTTAAACGCTATCGTTAAAAGATCAAAGTCTCAAGAACTATTAAAAATGCTGAATTAAAGCATCAATTATTTTCCACAACACATATCCATGCATTTAAATATTTATGTATGTACGCTTCTTAGTTTACTTCATACAGTACAAATACACACTTGATAAATTATTTTGTCCGAATAAATTAACGTTTTCAATGGTGTACATACGCATAAACTAAATAGACGAGCTGATTTACAAGATAGAAGTAATGCCGTCTCATAAATTTACTAACAAAATGTACAGTTATTTGCACACCGGAATACGCGCTAGGTATATATGGCATATAGAAAATACGAAAAAAAAAAAAGAAGTGGGAAAAATAATTTTCCTTATGGCAAAGTTTTCTTATTTCGTAACAAATAGGATAACATTGTGAAGCTGATACTCCAACTATTAGTTTCTCCGAAATCGCTGTACGACGTTATGAATATTTATATGAAGCCTAAGTAAGGCTAAGAGTGATGACAGTGTTCTTATCAGGTGATGCGCACACTTTTGACCATAATAATGAGAATAAGGTGAGACATTGGCAGCAACCTAATTTCGCATAACTTGAACTATATCCGACGCGCATTTTATACCGACTATGGATTTTAAAATTTCCTTCGGGGTCTAGACAGTGTTGCCATAAAAGTTTAAAAAACAATCACGTGTACAGTGCTTTCATGCATCATACAAAAACCGATCATCTTCCACTCTTCCGTAGCGTAATTTTTAGTTTAACATCATGTTTTGCATACTTTAACGTATGAATTTTTATAATGTATAGCGAATTTCTAAGAATAGCGAATTATCTTTTCGAATGGTACCGATTTACATGTTGTTCAAGTTAGACACGCGGTAAAGATATTGTTATAGTAATTATTCTACACAATACTTCCTTTGAAATTAATGATAGCTTTATAGAACAAAATCAACGCATTATAGTCTGCTTTTCAACCATCCTAATCTTCCATTTGAATCCTCAAAGGATTTACATTTTAAAAGAGGAAAGGAATATTGTGTTTTATATAAAATAATAAGGTGCGGCGTGAAAACGTAATGCAATTTCACATTATAATAATTGCTTGTTGTATCTAAACATTACCACTCGTTTCTAGAAATGGAGTAAAACAAATAGGTGTCCCCGAGAGGAATATAAAAATCCCAATAATTTTCATTAAATTACTAATCGCAACAGCAATTTTTTCGCATAATATTCATAGAATATACGATATTTTGCTCATCCTTGCTAATCATTTCACTGCTTGAAATTGTTCAGAAATGTCCAATTGCCTTTGATATTAATTCAGCGTAGCGTGCCAATAATCCTAAAGTTGAAGTTGATGAAAGAACGAGGTTGGATGCGAGATAAAGAAAAATGTGCTAGAATGCTGGATGGAGAAGAATGTGCAGTGGTTGCTTTATTATCTAGACTCTCAACCCTGGTGCATAATATTTCTCATATCAAAGTGCGCCCGCCAGCAAACGCGGTCATTCAAAGTTTGTTTGTCGGAAATAGACATCGGCTAGATGTTTTGATTGTGCACCACCTGCAAACGATTACAATGTAATCTTTCAATCGAGGAAGGATTTTCAGTAGAAACGGCAAAGGGGATTAGTATTTTTACATAATGACAGGTAGGTGTACGAGGGTCGGGGATAAGTACACCTAATCTGTCCGCGCTTGTAGTTTCATGGTACAACGAATGAGAGGAATTTTTCTGAATTTCAGGAAAGTTCGAAGCGTGTTTGTCTAGCAGTTTCTCGACCGAAACCCGACGAGTTTTATTTCCTTTAAAGCAAATCGTTATATGCACGCTCAAAATACCCCACCTACCTGGCTTTGCGTTATTATTATTTTGTGTGGCATATTAATAAGATAATCAATAAATATTTGTTAATATGCAAGTTGTTTTACTTTAATTCCTGAATGGATAAATCTAGAAAAGAATGTTGAATTGAAAAATTCGAATATAAGAGGGATGAAGATAATTGAGCAAGCAATAATGTTTTGGAGAAAAAAAAATCAATAAGAGACGGTGTTAGAAATATTAGAAGTGAAGTCTATATTTTATTTAATGCAGAAAACACAGACAATAAACCATAAATAAAAAGAATCTAAACTTCAGTGCGAATGTTGTATGTACACAAGGTTATAATAATCTTGTTAGGAATTGACAAAAATTTTATTTAGTTGAAAATAACCTGGTTCATTTTCATTCGACTAATAATGAATATCTAACTGTGTGTATTCGAAGTGAATTTATACAATAGATAAGTACATTCTTTTATCCAAGAATTTTTTGGCCATCACTTTCGAACAAGTTTTTTGTCTACAGTTACATCTTTATTAGGAATTTATTGGAAGCTTCAAAAGACTTATATCACGCGCGAACTGCAGATTTGGTTATATTTTATAATATTAATAACAAAGGAACTTTTGTGTTCTAGTATGAAAGTATGTTTCTGTACTCGAAACATTTACTTTGTATGAAACCCTTTCTCCGTTATTTGTTAAGTATAGATTTGTACTCAGGTTATTCAAACAATCTGAATAAAGGGGAAGAATAAATTATTTTTAAATGATATAACTTTTTTATCTACATAACGTCGAACTCTTATTCTTCTTTAGACTTTATATATGTATCATATAATTATGTATTTAATGCGCATCTGCGATATTTTGTGAATATATTTCAAGTAGGTATTTTCTAAAGCAAGGTACAAACGTGACTTACAGTTGCTCATAACATTAAGCGTACACATAGCGAGTTGCCGAGTAGTTACGCGGGTTTTTTATCATCTGAATCACAGTATTATTGGAAGGGAAGTCCTTCGAAGTGCCTCTCCAAGTCTTCATAGATCGTTGCCCAGAAACTAGAAACAAATGACTGCCGTCTGTAACTCAAGGATCAGTGGAGAAATGAGTAGGAAAGAGAAATAAATCAACATGTCGATACGACAATTTATCACGTTATATTTGGCAGGCAAATTACCTGCGAGGAATGGCAGAATAGTGAGTACAACGCATTCCACTACACTAAAACTTACGAATAAGTTTGGTCATCAAGGAACAATACGAAATACCCCCGATCAAAGGAGGACAAAAATATTGTCTCAAGCAGACGAACGGTGTACATCCAGACACATTAAGGCAGAATCAATTATAAATATGCTCAAAATTAAATGCAGAGATTTCTTTACAAATTAACAGACAAGTATCAGTTCGTCGACCTTCAGAAAACAAATTCAAAAAGAAATAAACAAAAACGTTTTGAATTTGCTAAACCATTAGAACATAAGTGTGTGACTTATGATGAAAATTTTTGGCAAAGTGTAATTTTTCCCGATGAAACAAAAATTAATTTGTTTGGACTGGATGGGAAATAACAAATCGTACGGAGGCACAAAAATACACAGAACCAGTAGGATAATATTTGCTCGAGAATAAAGCATGGTAGTGAATCTGCGATGTTATGGGACTGTATAGGGACAAACTGTACCGAAAGTGTTACAAATGCTGTGCATTTTCTATTTTCATCAGGGCAACGAGCCCAACGAGAAACAAAGAATGCCTCTTGTATAGTACAACAATGATTCCCTACTCTATAACGCACTAAAATTATTTATCAAAGACGCCCCCCCCCCCCCCCCCAGATCGACCTTAACCCAATCAAGCACGTTTGGAAATAATACAAATCTAAACTATTAGATTACGATTTAGCGATCATAAATCACGTCGAAACGAAGCCACGCGAGGAATGAGAAAATATTTCACCTCCTCTTATAGAGAATTGATTGCATCCACACCACGATATTTATAGGCCCCCAATGATGGCAAAGGATACACAATTTTAATACACTGAATTAAATATTAAAAGTGTATTAGAAACTAAAATTTATTTATCTGCACACTTAGCTTCATTTTAGCAAAATACCTTTTTCATTTTCAAATAGGTACATATTCACTATTATTTGTATTATATTATGATTTCCAGTTTTCACGGATTCTACATCATAACGTGCAAGTTGTACAAATGTCGTATTTTTGTTCATAAATATTCCCCCTTATAGTTTTTGTTTGCTGCCCAAAATCACTCTAAGGGGGTGAAATATAACCCCCGAAGGTTCGGCTATTTCTTGATTCTATTTTATAACTCGCAATCTGTAAGGGATAGAAATAAAGTTTTAACACGAAAGTTACTTCTTTTAATTAGATCGATCAAATGGTAATAGTGTTATAAATTGTTTAAGCAATTAGAAAAAGTTATAAACAAAAATATTAACAATGTTTCAAAAAATTCATTTGTGCACTTGAGATCTGAATTGGTGGTTAAAACAATTATGAAACAGCATAACTTTTTTTTCATATAAATTCGATCTTTGTTGTATTGCTGAACTGCGTTCCTCGACAATCGAAGGACTTCTGGATCCCATTGCAACGTACCTTAAGCTGCATGACGAGCAATGTTCTTCTAACATTTATTAGGAAATAATACGCAAAACGTAAAAAGAAAGTAAGAAAAATATAAAAAAGCTTATAACTGCAAAATGAAATATTATTGAACAATGGACATACGCATGTACCAACTTTTTTTTTATTATTTTGATGAGTAGAACCAAACCTGAAAAAATGTCCCACATATTCATAAACACACTGTATGTAGGTACATATACATATCATCGGCTCATTAGATTCTGGCTGCTCTAACAAGAATGCGCGGCGGCATGTCTCTCAACTTCATATGGCTCACACCCGTTTCGTGAATATTTCTACAAATATTTCGTGAATGTAATCTAGGGCAAAGTCTAGATCTAGGAGCAAAAGATCTCCTTAGGTTCTGGAACCCGGGTAACAACCAAGCGCGGAACTGTTACCCTGCTAACCGTTGCTGCGACGCTTTTAAGGTGAAATCAGACGGCGCGTGGCTCGGCGAGCTTTGCGCGAATCTTGTGGCCGTCATTAAATTACGTAAGGGTAATTTTGGCGATTTCTTACCCCCTCCCTCCCCCAGTATAAGAATTCGTAAGATTCGATATTGCAAATCCCCTCTTACGTAATATTTTTGACATTGAATTTTTCAGTTATTAAAATTCTTTTAAAGGTTTATATAATTCATTTGACTCAGTTTTGAGAAATTTAAACTAAAACAACTTTTCTGGAACATTAATGATAGAATTTGTATTTATTGAAAATTAGGTTAAAAAATATTACGTTAGACGCTACCTGACTTCCCCCGCCCCCCTTGTAAGAAAACGTAAGAAACACGCGACCCCCTCCCCCCAAAAAAGCCTTACGTAATTTAAGGACGACCCCTGCCAGACTCATCGAGCCTGGGCGAGCCGAGCAAGCTCGCCTAGCCACACGCCGTCTGATTTCACCTTTAGGAGAACTGCAAAAGTGTGTGTGTGTCCATACGTGTGGGACCTAGCTATGCAGACTCTTGGTACGAGCCAGCATGGACGCACGCACTGTCTTGCAATTCTCCCGCAAGACACGCAACAGTTAGCAAGGTAACAGTTCCGCGCTTGGTTGTCACAGTAAATCCCCGTTATGAGCCCGTTTTTACCTCCCGTTAACAGCCCGGCGACTATCACCACCATTTCTTGGAAGCCTGCGGACGAGAGTGAGAGAATCGGACAACGAACGAGAGGACCCGAAAGAGTCAGACACGAAGTTGCCGTCGAGTACAAAAGAGAGAATCATATCGGCAACCCACTATGAGCCCGCCGCCAGCCCCGTTCGTCGGGCTCATAACGGGATTCACTGTACCCGGATTCCAGAACCTAAGGAGGTCTTTTGCTCCTTACCGGACAGCCCTGGCCTAGACCAGACGTACAAACTATTGTAGAAGAGTTCATGGAACGTACGCCAAACATATTAAGTATGAAGTCAGACTACCATAACTATTTGCCTCTGTACATTTATGGCAGAGAGGTTACAATCGAATAAGCTGGCTGTACATATGTACACAAAGTGCATTTGATTCTCGGACACCAACCGCACTCATGCAGTGAAAGAGCCGGCCCCTCATTTGCGCGCTACACAAGGATGATATAGGAATCGCCTAGGAGGGGATGCTTCTATCACTGTGTGAGTGCAGCTGGTGTCCGACACTCAAATGTACTCTACATACATATTGTAAGTCCGGGATAGTTCGACCACTTTTTGGAAAAGAAATTGTAGCACCGTTGTTTTACACATTTTTGTCGTTTTGTGTAAATTAAAGCAAAGTCCAAACAATTTAGAGTATACATAATTTATAGTGTGCGATAATTTCAAATATTTATTTTCATTTTCAACCAAAAACATTGGCACTGCAACTGGTCGGTCCGCATGTCGGGGTTAGAGCGTCCACCCACTGCGTGGAAACACACGCAGGAAATTAATACACGAGGAAATTAATTGATATGTTATTTCTTCTTATGTTTTCCACATAAATCGCAAACACACGTAGTTGGAGAATCTAGTATCATGAAACCAACGACTGCAGCGCACACATTTAATCCACACTTTTCGAGATTTCGAATTAGTTTCCTCCGCATCCCACGCATTCGTTTCCGTCCCACTCTTTTAACGACATATCACTATCTTGTAGAATGGAATTTTCGCTTCCCTGAAGCTGAAGATGGGTTTACAGAAGAAAACACACATGTAGGTAGTGTTTAGAATACGTTTCGACGTCAGTTACAAGAATAAGAAATAAAAAATACGGGCATGCTATGTCCCCGTGGACATCCTACAATTTTCGTCTGAAAGAATTTTTCGTACCATTCATATTTTTCGAGATACTTACACTTTATCAGATACAACTGTATATTTAACTAATGCGGTCAGCTTGTCAAAATAAATTAAAAACGAATACATACGTATTGTTAGTGTTACACTGCAGTTTTATGCATATTATATCCCCCAATATCGGAATAGTGTAAATAAACTTACCTGTCTTTCAAATATCACCAGCACTGTAAAGGTGGAATCAGACGGCACGTGAATCGGCGAGCTTGCTCGGCTCGTCTAGGTTCGGCGGTGCGGCTTGGCGAACGCGACTTGGCGATCCATCACCGATCTCACGGCACGTGGGTTCGGCGATCCACGCGCAAAGATCGCCGGTTCACGTGCCGTCTGACTCCACCTTAACTTGGTCTAAAAACTTTCAGACTCGCAAAAAGTCTGAAGTGTACCTTATAATTTGAATATGGATTTGTGACAATGGTCAATGCAAGATCAACAACAAACGCATTCATTTCTTTTCTGTCAATGACACACAGCACTCTCTCTTGCGTCAGTCTTAAAATATCAACAATGGCCGGACTCCCCCGGTGGTCGAACTATACCGGACTTACCCTATGTGCCTCCACGACAAAATTGTCGCTCGAGAATCGCTAGTGTGAAACAGCTTTAATGCAGTAAGTAACTTTTATCTAAACTTATATCTACTAACCGTAAAAAAAAATATCTATCATTGATATTTGACATTTTCTGTTGCATATTTTATCATACTGTGTAAAGTATTTCCGGGAAATCCTGGAATGTGTTGTTCCTCTTAGCGTATCCATTTATGTATATCGCGGTGTCGAGGTTCGTCATATTTAAAAGCGAAATACACAACATTCATGTTTTTCCAATATGTTTTCTCAATTTATTAACGCGAATCAATGCAATCCATGAACTGCTTTCGTGGAGGAAGTTAAACAGGTGTCGGACATACAGAAAAAGTTTATAACGGTGGAAGAATGGTTTTCTGTAAAAAGAAATAAGCCTACGTAGGGCAGTGTCACTCTGACTTATGGGTATAATGCAATATAGGTATGTATGTACCTTGCGGCCTGTTACGCGAAATGGATGTCGTTGAGTATCCCAGGAGTCGTGCGCTGGAGATCGAAGGTAATAAAGAGAGGCATGTGAAGGAGACATGGCGTTGACATCCTGTGGGCTGGTCGGAGTAGTCGCGTCGCCGGTGAAGAGAAAGAGGAGGCGGAACAGGGGTTACTACCTTTATGATATAATGGCATGGAAACTTACCATGAAGTTATATACGCTTCCACAAGCTAACCCCTTGTGTACAGATAAATACAATGGCGTGGCGAGTAAGTACGAGTCTTGAAGTATGCGGGAGGCTTGTGCTCTATCCTTCTACCGTATAAATGGTGTCCGCTACAACGTGGCTATGAAAGCGCTCGACCACCCAAGCGTATATACACGGAGGAGCACTCTAGGAAAACAGCACAAGTACAGGCCAGATTATTTACTTCGCAGAGGGCCAGGCATGTACCTACATACATACCTACACTTTTCAATACCGAAACCACTGACTTCTTCCGAAAAGCTAGCGTTAACATGGATCGTTATTGTCCTGTTCTAGATAACAAGGTAGATAACACATATAAGGTCTAGATAACACATATTTAGTTACACGAGTTACTTTTCTAACGGGTCAAAGAAATTCGAATAATTTCGTTTTTGCCTGTTTCGAGAGTATAGACAAAACATTCCTGCCAAAGCTTTTGAATACTCGATCCAGATGACCAAAACTGGAGAATCCGTCATCAGAGAATAGAATACGTAATTCGTTCGACCAACAGTAATCTTAATATATAAAATAGAAAGTGTTTGTGTGTATGTCTGTCGCCTAAAAACTTTCCAACGGTAAACTCTGAGGTCCTGAAACGTGTCCCAGCTCATTATGCCTAGCTAATCCAGATGAATGTGACTATTTTCACAAAAAAAATTAATTTTTTTTTTATAAAATCAAAATCTAAATTTCGGGCGAAGCCGAGTAGTAAAGCTAGTTTATTATATGAGAAAACATATTTTAATGACTGTAGTAACAAATTGTACTGAAACTTAAGGGCATCCGCCGGTCAAAAAATCGAAAAAATATTTTTTTGCATATTTTCATTCGTCAACATCTCAAAAATGTTCAGTTAAAATCTTGGATCGAAATTCCTAGCGGTACAGATTTTATAGGCAGTTCAGGGGGATCACCAATGTGAGGGCTTTTAAATAGGTGTTTTTTGAAGATGGATTGTGAAGCAGGTATAATAGACGGAAATGTGATTTTTCATTTAATTAATAATATATTTATTGATCTAAAAAAGAATCTTTTTTTTAATCGAATAAACGTATGGAAAATACGGCGCTCACGGGCAAGTCCCCCTCACTATAGACGAACGCGCTCGGCGTCAAACTTGAAGTAGGTACGGTTTTTTCGAAACAATTTTTCACGAACTGTCGCCACGATGAAAAATGCAATTCTTGACCGAATCTAAAAATTCAAACGGGATTCTACTCGTAATTACACTGGCTTCCGGGCTACCATCTATTGCGAATTTTCATATACTCGATTTTTTTTTACGAAACATTTTTGGGCGAAAAAAACATGTTTCGGGGACCCTTATCATTTAAACATTTGGCAATCATCGCCCAGTTGTTTCTTAACACTGCCTGAGGGTAGCACGATAACGACACATGTGTAATTAAGGAATATCTTTGGCTTTTTGATTTTGGATAATCCTGTCTAAAGTTATCGTGACGCTAGTGCAGGCCAGTTTTTTTTTACAACGATGCAACGCGCAATGCATATCAGAGGCAGGGGTGGACAAAAATGAAATAAAAAAATGTTTTATACTCTACATTTGTAGCAGAATAAAGTGCAAAAAGTTTTAGACCCATACATTGTATACTTTTTTAAAAAAAAAATCTTAAAAGTCACCTATGTTTTCACGCGATTTGACCGGCGGATGCCCTTAAACGATTTTTGATGATTAAGTTTCACAATTATTGTAGCACAAATTAAGATACCGAGATTTCTTCATTGCAATAGCCATTTCTACGCAGCTTCTAATTTATTGTCGTTTGCTCAGTGCAAACATTTTCTTAAATAAATGCTGCTCTTTTACTATATTTTTAATTATAATAACGGTTCAATTTCAAATATTATATTTTTCGCCATATCAAAAACAGTTTCACCATTCTTTAAACTCTCAATAATGTTTAACTTCTGCTCCACTATCCTCTCCCCCTTATTACTTACTAGCGTTTCTACTCGGCTTCGCCCGAAATTTAGATTCTGATTTTATAAAAAAAAAATTTATTTATTTATTGTTTTTCTGTGAAAATAGTCATATTCATCTGGATTAGCAAGGCATAATGAGCTGGAACACTTTTCGTGACCCCACCATTCGAAAGTTTTTAGGCGACAGACAAACACACAAACACTTTCTGCCTTATATATTAACATTACACAGGCAGTTTAGTAATATTTCCTGTCAATGCATTCACGAAATTATTGGTAATTAGGCACGTAACTAGTGGGCATTATTTTCTTTAGCACATAGCGTTATTTACCTAGCACTCGTATTACGTATGCGATTCGAGATCCAACCAAGTCGGAAGGATTTAACTTATAGGTACTTTCTCATAATCGATTCAGTTAACATGCACTACTATGATTTTAATTTAAATAGATTGATGCTACGTCTACAAATATGTGAGATTATAAAGTAACATTCTTTATTAATTTCAATTTGCATTTTCAAGTTGTATTATAAGATCCAAAATATATGCATACGTAAAATTATAATCACTATTTAGTCCGAGTTGAAACTATAGGTCAAACGTTATTTCGGTACTGTATTGAAACAAACATACCTAAGTAAAAAATTTTTATGGAGAAACCAATTTTTAATTTAATAACTTTCTGTTGAATAAGTATTTAATGCGTTTATTTCATGAATAAAAAAGTTACTTGATATGACTTATTTTCTTTCATAACGAGCGAAATTAAATTAAATTAAGGTAACAAATGGGAGAAATTAAAATATTTCTGACAGATCCTGACAGGAAAAATGTTGGCAAAACGATTTTTTATACTTCTTGGATTACAGATGTAAACTGTAATATCTTACGAAACGAAGCAATACTTTCGTTTTATATCCTTTATATACACATATTAGGTACATATACACATACAATACGGTCAACGCATAAAATGGCTCAACACCTCTGCCTTTCCTGTTTGATTCATAAAGCATAATATGTATTCAGATATAACACCTTTGGAATGAATCTAAAATATTCCCCCTCTATTGGTAAATTAGTAAGTAAATAATGTATAAGGTAATACACACGATGCCCTCGAACGCTCGCTGTACATACAGAAATTTACTAATCGATTCTAGAGACAATGATGGCCATGGTGCTGCTGCTACTGCTGCTACTGCTGATGATAATGATTCTGATTAATCATTTTCACCAGAATAAAAGAGAACAAAGAAAATTTCAAATCATTACAAAAAAGATTGAAAAGGAATAAAATCAATTGAGGTTAAACCTAAAGCAGTAGGAAATCGGTGAGAAGTATTCTACAAAACACGAGAAGAAATTATCCACTTCAAACATGGGTGGATGGATAAACATATGGGTTTCATACATAATTTATATTTCTTAGCGGACGATTTTTAGTGTAAACCATTTCATGCACATACATATAATTTCTAATCATATACTACAGCTTGGAAATCTCTTTATTTTTACGGTGGAGACGTGGTTCTTTTGTTTCCTGTCGATCTGCACATCCTCGCGGTAAGATGCTAAAATGAATGCGCACATATGTAGAGATCCTGCGGGTGAGTTCAGCCCCGGATAAGTAAAGCGAGATATCTCTCTCTCCCTTTCTCCCCTTTCTGTGTGTGATCGTACACGTGCGCGTGTGCGTGGGGGTGGGGATCGCACACAACACAAAGGCATTCGCCTGAGTGGGTATGTACGAACGTATGTCAATTTATACGGGGTGTACAACTCGAAAGTGTCCCAACTGTGAAAGTGTCGACACTGGCCAATTAACAGCACAACACTTTTATAATTTTAAAGTATACAAATACCAGTAGTTATATATAATAGCAATAAAACCGTAGCCGGGCACCACATGGGCCGCTGAATTTTGCGAATAACCGACCGACTGTTTTTCATATTAATAACGCACTTCCGTTGACTATATGTCACACGAAAACTCGGTTGACTCGATGTATTCTTTCTACTGTATAATGCTTTAAACGGAAAGAAAGCTAAGGTACGAAATTTAACTTTAATTTGCAGTGTCACTATAGTGTACACCAGATTGCGAGGCGCGAGAAATAACCTCCGCGCCAACTCGTGATCACTATTCTTGATTAACTTGCACGTTCATAAATCACAAACGCGATAGAGAGCTAATTTTCAGACACCCTATGTGCATGTAACGCAGGCGCAGGCAGCTGTCACCTTACACCCATGGAGGAGGCATGGGCTGCGGCGGCCATTCTCAACTTATCTCTAGGATCTTTGTAAACATGTCGTGAAATCCGAGTATTCAGGCAGTGGCGTAGATCGCGAGGTGGAAGGACCGGTCGGCGGAGCCTTCTCGAAGCGGGAATTAAAATCTGCCACGAATACGCTTGAGACTGCAACATTGCGCGCACACGGTTCCCTTGGCAACCAGAACTATGGTGGCAACGTCACTAAATGGAGCACATCTTTGTTCCGTGCTAATAAAAGGACACCGGAAAGATGCCACCATCTTCGTTACCCTCTTCCTCGTCTCTTGATCTTCCAGCTTAGGGCGTTTATCCTTCCGCTACTCTTCTCCGTTATAAAAATACTTCACGGTGTTGCAGTAATTTGATCGCAGTAAATTATTAAACATCTCTTTACCACATTAATATTCTTTAGGCGTTCGAAATATGTATGCAATAAACTCACATATGTATATTTATACTCATTTTTTACTACCGTTTTATTATTTACGATTTTCTTTTGAGGACGAAAACCGGAAGTCATGCGATGAAGACGATAAATTTTTTAAGGTTCTTCGGATCTTGGAAATTTATAACATGTACGTTGCAAATAGCATTTGAAAATATAGTCGATTCCACAATGGTGGGGAATATATGTACCTAATTATATTAATGCTGTTAGATTTTTACAATTTTTCAGTTCAGAACGACTTCTAAACCAGTCAATAAATTTCAATATATTCGGTATTACGCGACATTTCGAGACTGTTAAAGGCTTCGAGTTCCAGACTTGCCAGACAAGAACCGCAGCAACGTGAAACATAATACAAGTTGCACCAGCCAGTCCTAAGCTCAGCCATGCGAAGCAGCCAGCGGTTAAGGAAGGCGACGTACGAATCAGATTACATGTTGCGTTGGCTGCTTATCTTTACTCTTGATTTTACCTCGCTTCAATTCACTTCATTTCACTTCACTGACAACCCTTCAATCGGTATCTTATAACTCGCCCGCGATATACGTTCGTCCTCGAAAACAGCTCTCAAGGATTAAACAACTGTATAAACGTTATTTTGGCCAATAACTTTTTGCACTTGTTTATTCGGTATAAAAGTATACGTCCGCTAACGGTAATAGATAATTTGACATTGCCGGTTATAATATCGTACAATCTCGTAGCCACATCGAACAAGGAATACGTAACTCAATAAAATTTCTAGCATCATTTCTACTGTATTGCCGTACTAACAGGGGTAAAAGTTGTAAACAATATATTTATTTTAGGAATAATTAAAAAAAACTTTTATTCCTTACCATACAAGCTTATACTTAGTATTTTATCCTCCCTTTGTGTCTGTTTAGGACTGTTACACTAGTTATTAAATATTTCTTACAATTAATTAACATCTACTCATTGTCGGCTCCACTGGTTTGTAAAAAGACAGGCGCTTGAGCACCTTGCGCAACTTGTATCAATTGAGGTTGAGCTTGTATAGGAGCAGTTTGAATTATGATCGGCTGATTACTTCCACCCTGTACTTGCATACGAATCATTTGTAGTTGCTGAGGTGTTAGTTGTATCTGAAATATAGGATAAATTGGAATGCATCGGTAGATAATAAAGGTTCCTCTTCGATTTCAGTTATAAATGCGCATACAGGTATTTGTTGGATTTCTCCACTAGGTGTTACGATTTGTTGCACAATTTGTATTCCTCCTGTTTGTGTGGTGGGTGTCTGTTGAGCCTGTTGTAATTGTATAATTTGCTGCCCCGACGACTGCTGCGGATTCTGCACAGTCACCGTTTGTGTTGTACTTGCGCTAGTATTCTCCTGTAATAGAAATATGAAATTAATAAATATGTCACCAGTAAATCAATTTACAACAGTGAAATACCTGTTCCACTGGACTACCAATATTAATTGTCTGAATCTGGCCAGTAGAAGGCTGTACAATCTGTATAGGTTGTGTGGTTGCATTACCACTTTGTACATTTTGGTTGGCAGAAGCTTGTTGCTGGGCTAATTGGAAGTAGTAATGTACTTGATCGGAGTTCATAGATGTACGTACAGTATTTTCGGTTTGTGCTTTACTCTGTTTCAATTCATCTCTAGGCACTATATCTATGAGAAAATCAAACTGATCGTACTTAGTTATTGCCATTGCGATATCATTTCGTTGAAGCGTACGTCTTTTGTTATCTTCTGTATGAACCCATGCCCTTAGCGTCAGTTCGTGTATAAAAATTTCTGCTGCTTTAGAGAACAACATAGGCGCTTCTGCACTTATCATTTTTACATCACCATCTAGCTTCATTATCTTCTTTATCCTCGCTAATGGTAATGATTGTGTTTTCAAGTCCATCTATAAAAGTATTTAAAATCGTTCACAGTTATGAAAGGCACATTATTTATTTGCTCACTCACAGTGGTAATTTTTTTAATTTCCTCTGTGACTTTTGGCCAGAACTGAGCCAAAGCTTGTTGAGCTTCAGAATTACCAGGTGATGCAATTTGCAGATCTCCATTGGAATCTCCTTCAACTTCACTGTCTTGGTTACTGAATAGTTTGTAACAATAATAAATAGTGTATTTATTATAATGAAATTAAATTTTTCTTATTTTTCTACAAATTAATGTGTAATCTATCTGATAAATTAATGCGTAACGTCTTTGTTGATAGTATAAACTATTTAAAGAAAATACATAACCTAATACATGGAGGAGTAAACACTTTTACTTACGTATTCACAAAGAATACCGACATCTTTTTTGAGTCACGTTTGAAACAACATAAAATGAAGTTGTTTAAATGATAAAAATCATCTTGCTGCTCGTAATTGACTACCAGTTAAATGATAAGTACTTAATTCACTATGAATGAAATTTACAATAGAATTATTATTTGCACCAGTGATAACGGCCGTACCATGATTGTAGTCAAATTTACTTTGCTTCGAAATTCGTCATATTCACGGAAGATGGCAGCGTTATGCTGATCAAAAAGGACACTTTTGATTGGTCCGCCATTTTGCGTCTTTTTCCACAGATTTTTAAATCTGTCAATTATAGTAAACTTAAGGCTGGGGGCACACGAGCGTTTTTTTGACGGACGTTACGACAATACATTGCAGTATATTAGACTTACGCTAGTGTGCGGTGTATACGTACGTCCGCCAAAATTCACGTCCGTCGCGACGGACGTAAAAAAAAATGCTCGTGTGCCCCCAGCCTAAAGGTGCGATTTCATGCTGACGCTCGACGCTCGTTTTGAGCGCCAAAACCAGTCACGTGATCGGTCCCAGGTCCACCTTTACCAATGGGCTAAATGGGCTACAGCCCAGGGGCGCCCGTGATCCAAGGGCGTGTAAGAATCAAATATGTTGAAATGCTTTTTTAATTCTCTTCAATTTTGGAGATAAAACTTACTATTGTTTTTGTTCGTATTTGTCTTGGTGGAGACCCGGGGTTGTGATGTACTGCCTTGCACGGATTGCGAAGAAGTTACACCCTTGGGGGCTAGGGCGCCATAATTTTTTAGCCCAGGGCGCTCAAATTTGTTAAGGCAACCGTGATCGGTCCACGTGACTTTTAGCGTCGACGCTCGTTTTGAGCGTCAAAATCAATCACGTGACCGAAGCTCAACCATTGAACGAGCGAGTCAGAGTGAACGAGCGTCAAGCGAAAATGTTCGGAATAGCTAAACTCGGTTTAGCTTTTCCGTTTGATGCTGAAAGTCACGTGGATCGATCACGTGACTGGTTTTGACGCTCAAAACGAGCGTCGAGCGTCAGCATGAGATCGCACCTTTATTGTAGGTGTTTCCCCCTCCATCCAGCGCCCACGGATCCCTGCTCGCGAGCTACCCTGATGTACAGTAAGGTGGTGCTTATTTGCAGGGATCGGCGGTCTCCAGCTACCGCTGATGGAGGGGGAACACCTACAGGAGCGGTGGTAATGTGTGCGTGAATTGACGTCACATGCGG
Organism: Andrena bucephala; assembly: GCA_947577245.1. NCBI lineage: Eukaryota > Metazoa > Arthropoda > Insecta > Hymenoptera > Andrenidae > Andrena > Andrena bucephala. Next base: position 82,136,385 of record OX387715.1, read on the forward strand.
ACTCGCTACCAGCGTAGCTTCGGCGGTCTCCAGCTACCGGTAGCTGGAGATCGCCGATCCCTGCTTATTTGACCCCAAAAAACATTTTTGTATTCTCTCACAGGGCGCCACGTCAATATCTTCACCCTGATGAGTAAGTAATGTAGTATTTATATGATTTTTTTCAGTTACTTGTTAAGGGTTGCTACCAAGCATTGAATTTTGTGTTTTTTAAGAGAAAAATGCAATTTTCTTCGCCGTATTATATTTCTTAAACCCATTTACTTAATGTTGGAGACATTAGAATATTATTATAAAGTAAATTTGTGAATCGACAACTTTTGACAATAGCCAATTCATATTTATAAATGTCTAGCAATAATCTTTACTAATATATATAGCCAAAACTGGTAAGTTGGGTTGCCATGTACTATTCTGGAGAGAGCCTGGTCGACGAATTTGGCTTCAGTAAAAAATACAATTTTATTTAAAATATTAAAAATGTAATAACATTTTAATTAGGCTCGTTTATCAGCATAAAGAACAAAATCTTAGGGTGCTCAGCAACATTTTAAAAGTTGGATTTTAAGGACTACCCTAATGTATCTGGATAATCATAATGGAGCAAATATAAGATATGTAACAAGAAACTGCAATGATTAATAGTCCCACCAATATAACTACATTTGGAACAATTAGGAACGCATTTATGAAGTCTTATACATTGTTGAGACATAATCAAATGTTTGTAACAAATAAAAAGCAGCTTATTTCTATGTGCAATATATTTGTACATTTATGTAAAAGTAACATGATAAATAAGTATAAAATAAAAGCATATTTACAATTTTACAACTTCGTCATTCGTGTATAGCTTTATAAATGCTGATACTCTGAAAGACAGAGTTTAATACTTCTTTAGCTGTATGAGCATTAGAATTGCTAATTTTAATGATGCTTCCAAACTCCCTAATATAGTGGTCCAATTCCATGTCTTTTGATATATCTTTTGTTGCTATGTATTTATTTGTTAAGTGTGATAGTTTTAGTAAGTCAGAACTAAAAGCTTCATCCAAGTCAAATAATTCCAAGGCTGGTGGGGGTAGTTCTTGAAAACTTGGTGGGAAAACCTGTAAACAAATTAGGTAGATCATACTTGTAGAACAAAACATATAATATGTCTGATAGAATTAATATAATATAAACAATAAATATTATTACTGATGCATGTGTGGGTGGCAGTGGAGCTTCGAAATATGGTGGAATTAAAGTAAGGGGTTCATGCTTCACACCCAAAATCTCATAAGCCTTTATACAACCTGGTACCATGTTTAAATTTATTGAATATAATTGATGTTTAAACAGCTTAGTATATTCATGAGGATTATCCATCATATCCATATCCTGAGTGCAAACCTTTGGAGTATCTGCTTGTTGTGTTACATCTGGTACAAAATTATATTCCCAATACTAAGAAAAGAATGATATTATTAATAATAATAAATTACACCAAATTAAATATACGGTGAGTCACGCACTTTGCATAGTTCTTTTACATGGCTGACAATAGAAAATAGTAAGGAAAAAAAAAGTTGAATAGCATAACAATATGTACTTTTCTATGAAGAATATAAATTTTTAAACGAATTACTTTGCCCAAATAGCTTGTGTGTGAATATTTTAAGTTTGGTCAATTACACAGGGTGTTTCGTAACCGGTGGTACAATCGGAAGGGTAGAGATTTTATAATGTATAAAAATCCACTTCCTTAATGCATTGTTGCAGTTAAAAGAAATGGAGACGTAGAAAAATAGATCACTCGACTTATTCCAATCCCACTCTTTTCTATTGTCCGTTATATAAAATATGACCTACGTAAATTGTGACTCACTCTGTACATGCAATTTTTACAATTGCGAACCTTACATCTACATCGTCAAGTTGAGATTCTTTGGCTATAATTTCTTTAGATTCAAAGAAATCAAATATCATTTCTCTTAATGTATCATTGTTTTCTCTTTCGATGTATGTGTCAGTTAAAATTCTCGATGAACCCAAAACAAGTAATTTACCACCATTGACTTCATTGTAGTAGTAGGCACAAATGGGTCTGTTTGTCGGAACAGCAATTGATCCACTAGACAATACAACTATAGATGGTTGTGCTACATTTAAAGTTGCCCCATATGGATACAAAAAATTCATGTCTCTGAAAAGAAACAAATTAAATATAAAGAATGATTATATTACTATTATTTTGTGGTTTAATTATGTGGATATTATTTTAAACTTAATTAATGTACATGTATTCATTGTGATATTTGGAAAATATTGATTTATTTGACATTCCTTGTGAAATTAAGCATTCCTTTGGGTGCATTGTTTGACTGTAGCTGATACGTATTACACTATCTGAAAATGTAACAATAATCAAGGTTGTGTAGAAATTTTAGATTTGCTTATATTTAAGTAATTATATATAGCGTAAATTCTACCATTGTTCACCATTATACCAAATTCTTCTAGCAAGAAGTTTACGTTTGTATTCGATTTTTTTTCACCACCTTCCCCAAGCATAACTAAGACGTGTCCGCCGGTATTTAAAAACGTCCTAATAGCATTCATTTCTAATTCGGTAAATTTATTTCGTGGTCCTGGCAATATTAACACTTTACCAGTTGATAATAATTCTTCCGTCAGAACATCGTTATTTCTGAAACAAGATGAAAAATGTCACATTTGCAATGCAATTTAAACAAACCTAAAACGCTTCAACATACTCAATGAATTTCCATTTAGATTTTAATTTCCGTTGCAACACTTTAAATTCGTCATTCAGTTTTCGCTCGTTTTTTGATGCGTCGAGAATAATGATATTCGAGTTATTGTTGCTATCACCGCCACCAACAATCGAGGTCATGATGGCTGTCTCTTTATTACTACAAATTGGATAATTATTAGAATTAAATTAATTATGAAACGGTTCTTGGTAATTACATTGTGCTTTTATATTACGGTATGTATATACGTAAGTGTATACTGCCAAAGATATGTCTGGATTGGTCTGGATATGCCTTGCATAGTATAGTTATACGTGTACAGTTCAACGTTGCTAATAGCAACTATGGCATATCAAACTACCAAACGTAATTGGTGGACGGTGTAATATTCGTCAGGGACGTGTATAGTACGTGCTTAAAATCAGCGTTGTGGGGAAACACATCACCTTCACATAGGGCTGCCATCCGTAAAGTCACTAATCGAGGATAGAGAGCATTAAAACCCCAGACATTTGCTCTTGAAACCCGGACACTTTTAACTATTTCTTATATTAGGTGCGATATCTCAAGACAAAAATTTCTGTAAATTATAGACTGTAACTGCAATCAAGAAATAAAGATAAAATATTTATGACTTTTTGAGCGAGCAGCGTCGAAAAACCTGGATCACTACAGAAAATCCACCGGACGTCTCCGGGCGCCATAAAAAAGAGGACAAATCCGGGGACACCCGGACGGATGGCAGCCCTACCTTCACAGGACGTATATAATCCGTTCATGGGATGTTCGGCACGTCCCTGGGACGTCTGAACGATTGCGACGGACGTCTTTGGGTTGCAGAAAATAATTTCTGGCAAAACTTTAAATGCGATTATCTCGAAACAGCATTTTTCAAACGGGCGGATTAATAACTCAGTCAATTTTTATCGGACTCACTTGAAATTTTCAGGGAATATTCATAATAAAATTATCTTGAATTAAGCTTAGAAGTGTTTTGATCGAATAATTCATCTATTCGTAACATTGAAAAAACATGTGGATTTTTTATACCTTTCTTTCAGATTTCGCTATTTCTTCAAAAATTAATATTTTTTAAAAATCTGTACACTTAACCGAAGCTATTGTAACATACTTTAAGAAAACGTTCGAATTTTTCAATTGAGAGCAAATGTTGGAAAGTTACACGACCGCCCGTTTTGTAAATTTTCGTATATAACGTTATCGCATATGCTGTGGCCATATTACCCAAAATTTTGTAAATTTAAACCCATCAAATATTAGTTACATATATGTATTCTCAGTTGGTAATAAAGATTTTTCGTAAAAAGTTACATTTCATTATAAAAGAATGCCTTGAAAATAGCTTTTATTTTCGATCGTCAGAGTGGGTGCACAGTTCAAACACCGAAATATGTCTTAAGGCAAAATATATTATAACAAAAGGCAAAATATATTATAACAAAAAACTGATGTACAATTTATAATTACATGTCCATAACAATCAATATTTAATACATATTTACAATAAAAGTACATTAAGCATAAAGACATTCTACATACAACCAAATTCATACATGTTCACAAATTGAATTAACGCGCCCAAACGGCTCAAACTAAATCACGCAAGCGTACAATCAATGGTTTGTGTTCACTAATGTTCATCAATGTTCATCTTGGCTTGGTTCATGCGTGGACAGTGATGAGATATGGGACGGTTTTTCTCGCGCATGCGCAGCGATTTTAGCATCAGTATAGTACTAGTTTCGATAAAATGGGGTACCTTGATCACACCGCTGCTTTCCTGCCCATAGCAATACACCTATTAGTTGCGCCCCAACATGGGTACGTTACTGCAAACGCCGCGCATGCACGAGAAAAACCGTCCCATATCTCATCACTGGTCGTGGATGCCCATGAATGGCGTGTTAGCCGGTAATCGGTGAATATGATACGGAAATGATAATGAGGCTTATGAGCTCCAAAACCGTGTGACAGAATATAGCTTTGGGTGAGAGGTTCATCCTATATTCATATATCTCGCTGTGTATTTTCTTCCTTGATGTGAACTGGAGTTTGTTTATTGCATACATGAATGCATATCAAAACTAACAGCTGATGCAACATAAGTACATTGTGTTAATGACTGACAGATATGTACGTTGAGAGTGATATTCGAAATAGTCAGTAATCTATGACTAGAAATTTTTTATAACTATTTAATAGTGCATTTACATAAAATGACTGCGTCCGTACAAGAGGACAACGAGTTAAGAAGGTTACTTGGTAATCCTACGAAAAATGCCAGCGAGGATAGTTCCATGGCTCCGCCACAATCGGTAATATGTTTATGTGGTTACACACATAAATTTCCATATGTGCTTTTTATTTTACATGTGCATTTCAATTTTAGACAAATGTTCCACGGCTAAGTACATCGCAAAATGTTAATCCACAATCCATGATAAGTCCTATGACCCCGGCTAATAGTACAAAAGAAGTTATAGAACCGTGTTTACAGTAAGTGTGGATATGATTTAACTTTCCATAAATGGAACTTTGACTTAAAAAATACGATTGAATCATTTTTGTGTTTGAAGAAACATTTATGGTATGACGAGTGATCTGTTCTTTTAGGAATGTAGTCTCTACAGTAAATTTAGGCATGGAATTAGCACTCATGTACATTAATACACGGACAAGGAACTCTGAATATAATCCAGCAAGATTTACGGGTTTGATTATGAGAATTCGAAACCCTAGAGCCACTGCTTTAATCTTTCATTCTGGAAAAGTAGTATGCACAGGGGCCAGATGTGAGGAGGATTCATATTTAGCGACAAGAAAGTTTGCTCGCATAATTCAGAAGCTAGGATTCCCTGTAAGCAATTTCCATTGTATTTTATTTTGTCCAACATACTAGTAGAAGTATAATAATTTTAGGTACTCATTATCATTGTTACTTATGTTTCATTAAAATTGTGTTGGAACAGGTTAAATTCTATAATTTTAAAATACAAAACATAGTTGCCACATGCGACTTAAAGTTTCCAATTAAACTGGAAAATTTAAATCATATACATGGGCAGTTTTCTAGTTATGAGCCTGAGCTTTATCCTGGTCTTATATATAGAATGGTATCACCGAGAGTAGTGTTACTTATATTTGTAAATGGAAAAATTGTATTGACAGGTGAGATTTAATTATAAGGAAAGTAGTCTTATTTGTAACTTTTTACTTAGATGTGCATAAGTATTTCTGATGTTTCAGGAGCAAAAAATCGGACTGAATTACAAGATGCACTAAACAATATATACCCAATTCTAAAAAGTTTTAGAAAACAATAACAGTATTTTCATTATATTAATGAATTAGTTGTTGCAATGAATTGTTTGAATGTTTTGTTTAAATTATTAATACAGCGAACTTTATTTATTAATAAAGAAGAGCGTTTCACATAAAAGCATCTTACATTCAATGAAACAATGCATTGTAACTAATTTCGTGCAACAAACTAATTGTGAGTGGGACAATTTTTTATAAATATTGTAAAAATCTTAATATATAACGCAGAAAGTGTTTGTGTGTTTGTCTGTCGCCTAAAAACTTTCGAATGGTGAACTCTGAGATCACGAAATGTGTTCCAGCTAATTATGCCTAGTTAGTTAGCGTAACTACGTAGTTACGCTAACTACTCCAGAAAATGTGACCACAGACGATGTATAGAAGAGACCAGGCCTGTCCAACTTTTGCTCTTGCCCATGAAGAGCAGCCGCGGGTGGTGGCGAGCGAAGGCAAGAGCGGCAGCCGTAAAAGAGTGGGGATAGTGGCGTTCACATATTCCCCCACTAAGAAGACCTTTCGCTCTTAGGCCTGGCTCGGTGCCTCCGAGCACTGATATATATACTATGGATACGAGATTCCCATAAGCCGGCTGTACAGCGGTTGAAGCGAATTGAAGGGTCATTTTAGATGCCCGCGCCGCCACCGTTCGACCGATGTATTAAAGGAAATACCCGCGTCAGCGGCAGTTGGCGTGGCAAAGTGGGGCAAAGAGTGGAGCACCGCGGGTGATCGCAGGGCGAAGGGATGTAAAGTACAACGGTCGAACGATGGTGGCGCATCATGCCAAAAGCACCTTCAAATCGCTTCAAGAATCTCCAATCCATAGTATATATATCAGTGCCTCCGAGAGCCAGGATTCACAGCGATTAAGCGCAGTGAATGGAGGGGGAAACATCTACAGGAGTGGTGGTTATGTGTGCATGAACTGCGCCTGCGTCACTCACGCACACATTACCACCACTCTTGTAGGTGTTTCCCCCTCCATTCACTGCGCTTAATCGCTGTGAACCCTGCCGAGAGCGAAGAGCAACTCGCGGCTGCTCGTGCGAGCAAATCCCTGGACAGGCCTGCCTTAGGCCGGTATTCATAGTCGCTACTTATTCTTAAACAAATGCTTAAGCATTCGGCATCCTTTTATCCTTTATCCAAGTAGCGACTATCAAAGGCTGCCATGACGGGCTAGCCGGGCTATAGCGTCTTCGCGGTTAGCGTCGCGTGATATCCCTGACAACGCAGACGAGAGTGGGAGAACCCCGAGCTTACGCGTAAGCGACATTGGAGAGCCTTGGCCTACGATATATTCTAGCGTGTTCCGTTTAAAGAAACACATGTAGATCCCACTCGACGTCATATAAATACATGCGTATTTCGACATATTTTGTCAGTCATAGTTGCCTCAGGATATCGCTGCAATGTTTCCACAACGTTTTCAAGACAACATTGCATGGCAATATGTGCATAATATTGCACAAATGTTGTCAGTGCAATATTGCACGGCAATGCTTCCACAATATTGCAATGTAACCTGCAATATTGCAGCAATGTTTCTGCAACAAAAAGTGCTGCATAAGGTATGTAATTTAATACGATAGTTTTTTTTATATAATTTATAGATGTTCACTTTTTATATGCAAGGACATAAATAGAAGGTATCGTTTCAAAATATTTATTTCTCAATCCTGTTAATAATACAAACAGTAGTCGATGTTATATCGGTTTAGGAAAATAAAAATACAATTGATAAATACAGTACATTATAAAATTGGTAGAGTTTCTTATCACATACGTACATGTAGAACGAAATATGATTTAAACATCATATATTAACAAGAAAGTTGCCACAAATATATTTTACACAAATAAATTATTTAACACTGTTTAATATTTATCAGTGTGAAAATAACGAGAACATTTTTGTAATTGCGATTTTTATAACCATAATAATTAACGCTTTCTAATAGAATATACATCGTTTTTAAACACATGATAAATTTTATTGGATGCTCTCTTTTAATTATGTTCAATGGGTCCAAGTTATCACTTCACGTTAAAGGTAATTGCACAATAAGATATTTGAATAACCTTGATTAGTACTTGGTTTCTAGATTATTCAAAAAAATTTAAAAAGTTTTGTCAATAACTTTTTTATCCATAATACTTTTTACTTTTTACAGCATCAGACAAATAGGATCTGGATATTGATTTATTGTATACTTTGAAATATTTTAATACAATATTCTTGGTTTATGTTTTCAAATTTTTCGTTAGATATGCCAAACGTTTTAGTAGATGATGTTTATGCCTTTTTTGGCCGCAATGGGCAACTTTTCGCCACGAAAGAACGGGTTTTCCTCCTGGAATAAATAATGAAATAATGTATACCCGGTGTTCATAATTGACGAGAAGAATTAATTCAAGCGCATTTTACCGCTTGGAATTGGTCGACGATCTGATTGAAATTAGAATTTGGAATGCGCATTCTTGGTAGATTGTTGCTACTCGCAGAATCAACAGAACAATCCAACATGTGTTCAGTGTCGCACATACAATCCTGCGCACTTTGATAGTCTCGGCTGAACGCTGCGGTGTTCTCGAAATTCACGATGCAGTTGTTTTCACCTATAAGTATAGCATAACAGATCATTTCTGTATGAAATGGAAAAGTAGTTTACATAGAGATGGTTTTGGGAAAAATCTTAACGGGACCCCCCAGTCTAAATGCTCGGTAAATAGGTGATCTGTATGAACTTTTTACAAGAAGAGGTTATATCATATCCTAAAACATATTATTGGCACAGTGGCGTATTTAGTGTAAACAGTGCCTAGGGCAAGCGTAGAATTTGCCGGGAAATAGATTGTTGACGCTGGTTGGTCGTGGTTAGGGATCGGCGGACTTTAGCTACGCTGGATGGAGGGGGAAATACCTACAGGAGCGGTGGTAATGTGTGCAAGAACAGCGCCTGCGTAGTCACGCACACATTACCACCGCTCCTGTAGGTGTTTCCCCCTCCATCAATGTAGCTTAAGTCCGCCGATCCCTGGTCGTGGCTGGCTTCGCGTTGGGACCACTTGGCTGGCTTGGCGCCAGTTCACATACGCTTTACCACCACTCCTGTAGATGTGTCTGCAGATTAATCTCCCCGACCGATTAATCTCGCCGATCGATCATTATAAATTCTACTCATTCGTTTTACTAATCAAAAAATTATCAGTAAAAAAAATCACTTTGACGGGTAACAATTACACGAGACGCATACTATGACCGTCAGACTTGGGGCTACAACTTTAAGAGAATTGGAAAGACAATCTGCGTGGTTAAATCTCAACCAACATAACCGTTCAATTATTCAATCCCCAGATACCAATTTTTTTGTATCGCAAAGTATAAGAGATTCTACTACAACTAAAGCATCTAATTATCTCTTCTGTTTCTGATGATAAAAACATAGGTGTACATTTATGAATAAAGTAAATCCTCGTTATGAACCCGTTTTTACCTCCCGTTGACAGCCCGGCGACTATCCCCACCATTTTTTGGAAACCTGCGGACGGGAGTGAGAGAACCGGAGAACGAGTGAGAGGAAACCAAAGAATCAGACACGAAGTTGCCGTCGGGTATGTACATACGAAAGAGAGAATCATTTCGGCAACCCACTATGAGCCCGCCGCCAGCCCCGTTCGTCGGGCTCCTAACGGGGATTTACTGTACAGTATAATAAATATTTTTCAAGATCAGATTTTTCGAAATCTTTGATATGAAATATAACTGTTCTGTCGTTTTCTGCTATTCTATTAGTAAAATGTGTAAACCGTATATTCCAGAATAAAGAAAAATTCGAGGTAGGTTTTCTTATCCTTTTATTCTAACTTTCTTTATCTACTTTTTGTTTATGCCTATAATTTGTGGTTCACCATATATTATCTTTGAAATTATTTTTCCCTAAAAATATAGTCTTTTACTTATTGCCAATAACTTGGTGCTTATGATTTATGAAATATTTTAAATTATACGAAAAGGATAGATCTTCTTATGTCTTCATTAATACTAAACAGGAACAGTAGTAAGATTTATGAGAAAAATACATTTGAAAGTCATTGTTATTATTTTGTTTAGAGATAATTTATAATGACAAGTGTTTCAAATCTATGTAAACCATAATTCTACCCTCATCTTGGACAGTGAAATTATAATTTATGAGTTACTTACTCGTATATCCAACTGGACAAGGATTCGGTGGTGTGCAATATGCTGGCAACGTGTTCTCAGTTTTCTCGTCCTTACTATTCTGTATAGTTCCGAACTTTCCTTTCTGCTTATAGGTTTCTTTATTGTTATTGTTCATACGCTGGTGACTCCAAAGTGTGCTATGCCGTAAGTACTCCTGGTCGCGAATGCTAGGATTAGGGTTTAAGGTGTCAATGCCGTCGTAATCGGCTGGTAATTCGAGGGGGATCTCTTTTGGTTTGTCCTGATATTCCAAATACGAGTCAGCAGCGTCCACTAGTTCATTTCCCATCTGATTGATCAATTCACGTAGGAGGGTGTCAGTCAACAATTGCTCCTCCTGGAACCGGAGGTGGAATGAAATGATTGTGTTAGTTGGAGATACGTAAACTTGAAATTTCGTGGTTACCTTCATGGGAGGAGGTAAGTATGCTGTTGCTTGGGCAGCAACAACCATCAGGAGGAACGGGATCCAATACATGATTTCCAGTATATTTATCTACAAACTAGCAAAAAATGGTATATTGTAAATGTATTATGTTAATTGTATATATTTCAAAATAAAGCATAATTGGTGTACCATTATACGTATGTGAGATAAAATAAAATTTGTTTTTTTATGAGATATTGTGTGTTAGATAAGTAGACGAGTCGGAGTTATTATATATTTAATATTTTCTTTTGGCTTCTAAGTAAACATTATGCTTACCGTTACTCAATGAACTTTTGTTGCACGTTTGGCAGGAGATTTTGTAACAAAAATGTTATATACATAATGGATCTACTTCCATTTTTTATTCACACAAGCATTATTTTTTCTTGACATTAAGTTTGCTAACTATTAACAAAGTTATATAGTGTTTTTAATACTCATCTGTTTCTACATTTGGACTAGTCTATTTTTATTCATTATGCATAATGCCTTGTATACTTTGATTATTTTTTAATGGTAGAGTGTCCTAATTATTTTACATTTCAAAATGTACAGAATGTTAAGGAATTAGTGGTTTCTTTCCATTACCAAATGTGAAGCAATATACTCATCGAATTACATACATATTGGGATATGCTCTTGTACATCATCTTCATAAATAAAGTTTGAATGTGCAGTCTGGGATAATAGATGAGTATTTTGTGTCCATTAACAGTCAGCATATTTGGGTAGTCTATAATTTATATGAGCTTTTGTTTCAACATGATGTGCCAAACATTTTTGTAAAGTTCATTGGTTATATAGCGAGACACCTTGTATAATAATCATTATACCTATCAATATCTGCTATCTCAAGCTATTAATATTATATAGCTTAATTTTAACTATCATGTGATGTTATTACATAATATCAGAATAATTTCAATGAAACCCTAATTAATCACAATTTGCGGTAAACATAAAGTTAAATAAGTATAAAACATTAAATAAGTATAGCAGAAAGGAATCATCCTCGCTGTAAAACGCACTAGCAATACAATATTTCGACTATCATTTACTCTTCTAAGTGCAATAATCTTGGTATTCAATGGTCTCGTAATCTTCATCATGATTTTAAAAATCTGTTTCTCGAAATTACCAATTGCTGGTGACATAAGCGTCAGAAAGGTCAAATGACGCGTATAACATTAGAGCAGAACTTACCAAGTCTGTCGAGTGGTCGGAAGAAACAACGACGGAAAGGCACCCCGAAGATCTGGTCTCGGAGCCAACGTTCTAGGCTTGAGCCGCACACGCGTGTTTGGCGACCGGAAGCGGCGCTCTGCTCTTCCAGAATCGAAGTATTGATCCGCGTTTTCCATGCCGCCTTTTCCCCCCGTTTCAGTAACTACTATATCACCTACGCTTGTTTCTGCAACCCACATTCGTAAACTCCAGTTAAGCTGGCTATACGTACACTGGTTTTGGCTTGTAGTCGTTTACCAAGAGACAAAACCCGTGGACAAACATTTCGTAAACCTCTAAGTACATGTGTGAACTATACGAATAAAGGTCGTTTCACAGCTGAGGCTCAGCTTCGTTGAGATAATTTCTGCGATGAAGAATGAGTATCGGGCTCACGAGATTTCTGAAAATTTCTGGTCACTTTGAGTGCTCTCTCGCCGTGGATACGAGTTGGTAATGCAAGTCTTTCTTAGGGAGATTAGGGTAAGGAATCGGAAGTTCTGGACTTTGGTAAAATCCTACGAATATAGTAATGATCCACGTTTCTTATATTCATTTGAAAGTAAATATTTTATTACAAATTTTTCTTGTAGTTGTATGTATTTCTTCATACTTTTCCTGTAATGGGAATGCTGAATTAATGTTAAACGAGCATTTGATCCTTTAGAACAGGTTATAAATCAATGACAAAATGACAGGACTGGATATTGTAGGGTTCCAGGAAATTAAACGTTCGCGAGAAAATAGTATGTATAATGTATATTTTACGTATATTATATGTGGAAACTTAACGAAGGGGTCAAGGAACAGACAAGCATATAATAGGTACAAATGTATATTTTGGAACAAATTTTATGAGGATAATTATTTAAAAAAAAAAAAAATCGTTGTTATCCCTAGTAGCATTTCTGGTTGGCCTACAGTATCCCCAAGTTGGGAATTATTTGGCCATCAAAATGCCAACAATAAATGCTACTAGGGATAGTATCAACCTCTAAAGCAAACTGACTGCAGTGTGCCAGTAGATTGGCAGCAGATTCGTGCAGAACATAGCGACAGATTCGGTACCCATCATCTGCGTCCGCAGTAAGCTGTGTTTTTACGGGTAGAGCCTGCTGCCATGGTCTGACAACAGTGTCGTAGGTGGCAGAAACCGAGCAGTTCCTGTTGCATGGTCTGACAGGAGATCCGCGGCAGAAACTGAGCAGACTCTGTTGCCATGGTCTGACAGCAGATCGAGCAGATTCTGCGCAGTGCGGTCTGAGAGTAGATAGGCAGCAGAAATTGAGCAGATCCTGCTGTACCATTTAGTCAAATCGATTGATGCACGTACGCATTTAAATGCTTTTAAATCACTTTTCTACGTTTTCCAAAAATATTTATATTTTTATTGATAATGTACAATATAATTTACAATACAATTTACAATACAATTTACAATACAATACACATTTACAATGTAATTTCAATTTGATTTGTGTTTACAATTTTTACAAAATATAAATAGCACCTTCTCAATTAGAAAAAGAACATATGCACATTTAGAGAAAAGTAGGCAAATATAGAATACCATTTTGTTTTTCGAGTCCTTAGAAATTGAGAGTCATCGTACAGGGTGTATAAAAAGTAATGGTCACTGCTTTCAGGGGTGAATCTACACGTCTGGATCGGTGAATATTTAAAAAAAAAACTTGCCGCGTAATTGTTTATTAAATTGGAAATGAATGTTAAAGTTTTTTCTTGCGTCAACGTGCTCTGCTCAACAAGAAGAAAAAAGTTCAAAAGAAGCCATGTACCGCAAACGCTTCGTTCTGACGCAAAAAGTTGTTAAAGTTTACGTAAAAATGTGATCCGGCTCCCAGAATCCCAATCAATCTTCATTGAGGGTGTAAGTGTGTACATACCGTAGATGGAAGGATTAAAGCATGAAATGGAATTGGCAACATTCACGAGGGTTGAAAGATCAAAAGGCCCTCAACTCTCATTACGGTCATATATAAACGCCCATTAATAACCGCCCCGCGTTGTGTACTTCTAACTCGATTTCAGAAATCGAATTACTACCCTTGTTATCCCGAACCAACGAAAACGATAGTCTATTTGTTAGATCGTGTTCGCGTGCAAGAAACCCAGTTGTTCAAACATTGTGATATAAATTCTCACCCTTTATAAAAACCACTTGTTTTTTAAAACCAAACTTGGGTCATTCACCCGATTTGTTATCAAAAATTGAAAACTGTTATAATATCGATTTCGATTCCCGAAACGGTTACGGTTCTAGTATCAGTTCCGATATCGGTTCTATTTTGGTTCGTATCAGTTCTATCGTATTTTAGTTCTATACCGGTTACGGTTACAGTCAGGGATCGAAAAAGTTCTGGAAATCTTATTTTTAAAAAAATTCTGTTAGCACTTCAAGATAGCTTATGTTAGAATAGTTCAAGATACAATAAAACAGCCTGCCAAACCGTAAATTAATTTGTCGAACCGTTTTTGTACGAAAAATTCATAAAGAATTATCTATTTTTCGGCCCAACAAGGCGCAATCCCTCCTTAATATACTTGATACTTAATATACTTAATACACTGGAAACTTCACTAAATTCTGTTGCGGAACTTGTTCCGCACTGAACCCAACAAGGGGCCCAGCTACATAGACTCATAGTACGAGCCTGCATGGACGCACACTCATGCAGTTCTCTCAGAACCCTCGCAACGGTTAGCAAGGTAACAGTTCAGCGCCTCGGTTGTTACCCGGAGCCCAGAACTTAAGGAGGTATTTGCTCCTTACCGGGCAGGCCTGCACTAACCAGTCAGGGTTGGTGTCCAGACGTTCCTCCTGTGGCGGGTCCGAGCGATCCTTTCGTGATGTAGATTGTTCGGCTGTAATCCCTTCCGTGGCGCCTGGCCTGCTCGGACAACCATCGCCAACTGCACGTCTGTCGCGGAAACCGTCGGAAGTGTCCGGGCCCGGGTGGTCTTCCGGAAACATGATTTTTCCGAGGCTACTAATACCTTCCAAACTCATCGTTATAGCCTTTGCGGAAGGCTCACCAACTCCCGAAATCGAATCCCTCCCAACTCTTTTTCGAAATTTGAAGTCCATCAAATTGACGGTTGCCGTAAACCTAGTGTTAAGGTAGCTGCATAAGAGTTTTTTTGCAATATGTTGCTTCAACACAAGTTATTATAAGTTATTAAAAATACATTGTGGCATTTTGCTATGTAACCCAAAGAATATTTATGCAGCAGAAATATTCAATAATTGTAAAAACTTAAATAGTGATGGCCATGTACATCAGTTCGAAGATGGTATCAGGCAAAACTGAAATACTACAACATCGTTACTACATGAAAGCAGCATCGTGTGTGGATGCACAGTTTGCGGATCCATTGTTGGTTGTTGTCGATCACTGTCACATTTTCACATTTGCACTTATTTTTTTATAATTTTCCCATCACATTTCGGAAAATGATTTTCATTCCTTAGAACGTACCTATTCTTTAAAAGTCCTGCATGAATTGTTTATTTCCAAGTGAAGTCAGAAATGGCCATATTCTACTATCCTCCTGTAAGGAAGTTTATTGGTAGTAGAATAAGAAGAGTATTAGCATTACAAATGTGATTAAAATCCCTCTTAGCTGAGAATTTTTCAGTTTCGAATTGATTGAACTGAATGGCATTCAAGAATTCACTCATATCCACATTCCTACGACTTCTTTGCAGGATCCCGTTTGTAACATTGCGTGGTGGATTATTGTGTAACTTGTGATCGAATGCTACTCGAGACCTATGAACGCGAGATGATCAAACTTCCACATTCACCGACCGCTTTCTCCCTCCGATTGGATATCCATCCTCTCTTCGGTGGTGTAAAATTCATTATAGTCTTCCGTCGACACGAATCCAGTAATTTGCACGTAATTATTGGATTATCCGTCGGCTCCATCTACAATTACGTTGATCCCAATCTCGATGATATTCCTTTCATATTTTCCCTTCCGTTGGTAGCAGATATTCGTCTCGTTCTTCCCGAAAGCTGACCCAAATCGAACGCATTCGATTCCGCCCTTTTAAATTTCGCCCTGATCATTCAGGCTTTCTGTAGTAAACCAGGACCTTCTCCGACGTGACAGCTGGTATTCTTGAATCATATGCGGAGTGGGGTTGTTACGCTGTGTCTTGGCGTCACAAGTATTGATCTCCGCTGAGCGACTGTGTGTGAATGAGGCTGCTCCTATCTCACCCTGGGTCCTGGAAACGTTGATCTCCGTGCTTTTTATGCTCACCAGGCCTTCCATCCTTCCTTGCTCGTTTCGTGTGCTCGTCCGTCTTCGTCCTTGGTACTTTTCCTCATCTCCCAATTTGCTTTTCTTTTTATATCTGTGGTTCTTCTTCTTTCTCTTTCACCCAATTCCCCTTTCATTTTAGTTTCCTCTTTTTTTCATTTGATCAGTTATTTTTAGTTAGATCATTTCCCCTTCGGCCTCCTCTTCTATTAAATTTATCTTCGTTCTATTTAGTTTCTCGTATCGTTTGGTCCTTTTCTTCTCCGAATCTGACCCTTTTCCTATTTTTTTACTTGCTCTAACTGTTCTCTTTATTTTACTTTCTTCCACAACGCCATCCCTTTTTCATCTCTACCGTTTTAATTTCCTCTCTGTCTTCTCTGTCGGCGCATTTTTCTGTGGTTAGTTCGTGTTTCTCTCTTCCCACGGTTTAATCACCTTTACACCGTGTCTCTTCCCAACTACATAATACATATATATATATTGCTCTTCTATTTAACCTACTTTTTTCCTTTGACTTTCACCTCACTTCACTTCATTTCCTCTTTCGATTTGCTGGTGTATAGCCGGTTAGTTGTTCTTCCTTATGCAAATCCTTTCTTTATCTCGACTGCTTTTCAATCAGTTTCCTTTTTCACCATCGCCATTGCGCACTTCATTTCTCCTTTTCTCATCTTTAATTATCTTTTTTTTTCATCGCTCCCTTCGTCTTCCTAACTTCCATTTACTTTACATTTACATTTTATTTATTGGTAGATAATTACATTCGCTTCATTTTTATCTATTCCATTAATGGCTCGGCTGTTTTGCTGGTCTGCGTGGTTTTTTTTCACAATGGCAACCCTTTAGTCTCTCGTCCTTGGTCTCCCCTTTTGATAGAACCCTCGCCCATGTGACACACCGCACTTAAGTTAAGTTAAAACGTATTAGCATATTTGCTGGACCCTCAGTTTTGCTATTCAACCTTCGTCTCAAGTTAACGATATTAGCTCCTACAGCCGGGTTCAATTTAACGGAAATTTCTACTAACAATTAACTTCCGACTCGGTTGTCACGTTTGCCGCACGTATGGCTCGAATTGCATCATGCAGCACCGATGTCGTTGTTGCGAAGAATAATCATTAATAACGACAGGAATCGTTTGGATAACGAAAAGATTGGATAAAAAAAGATTTGGATAAAAAAAAATATAAAGTTCGTTAATGAGAATATGTTAATAATTTATATTTTACCTATATCTTATTGTTATAATAACACATTTTTATTCGATAAATAAAAGTGAATGTTCTGTTTATTTAAATGCGCGACATATCAGTTGCTCATATAATTTTTTACGTGTTCAATAATTCGGAGTATTTTGTTATCCGCAAAATTTTGTAGTGGATGAAACGAACCAAACGACCCATTGGTTCAGAAAGTTTAGTAGTTGTCTCAAAATTTCTCAATATAACCAAATCGGATGTTTTCTTTGTAGCACCATTGCAACTTGCGTTCACGTATTGTCATAATGAAAGGCAACATACATATGGCTCATGAACCATGGCTTTTTCGATACTTGAATCAAATTTGTAATCACAATGGTTTTGGCGTACCGCATGCTTGTCGTGTATTTTTGTGTTATTAAATTTTGTCTGGTTCTTTTAAAAGTAAAGAATGTGTATTTTACGACTTTTTGGGCCTTCTCAAGGCCCGAGTTGCCGACCCTTGGATTAACCATATAAGGACGTTTATTTCTTAGGGTTTAATTCAATTTTTTGGGGGAAATTCCCAATAGCTCTTTCCGACGTTAATTTCAAAGAGACCATCCTAAAATTTTCGAAGCTCGGGCATCACTGCTTCTCAGCGGTCGCTGGCAGTTCTCCGAACGCCGGGCCGGTGCATGGTTGTACAGCAAATCCCCGTTATGAGCCCGTTTTTACCTCCCATTGACAGCTCGGCGACTATCCCCACCATTTCTTGGAAGCCTGCGGACGAGAGTCAGAGAACCGGACACCGAGCGAGAGGAAGCGAAAGAGTCAGACACGAAGTTGCCGTCGGGCACGAAAGAGAGAATCAAGTCGGCAACCCACTATGAGCCCGCCGCCAGCCTCGTTCGTCGGGCTCATAACGGGGATTTACTGTAGTGGAATGCGTCCGTGAGGCGATGTTGCCATTTTCATCTATTCGCGCGCGCGTAGGTTGCAGTTTTAATGGATGACCCTGTACTTGCCATCGTGTAACTGCATAAGCCGCTGGTGTATACAATTCACATACAGGATTGAATTCACAAAAAAACACCCTGTATTTTTAGTTATCATAAAAATATAAAAATTGTTAAAAAATAACGCGCGGTCAAATTCTTTTTAAGGAAATATCTTTTTAAAAAAATTTGTTAACGGAAGTGTGTAGCACTTTTTGCGCCATTAAACTTTTGTTTGAAACATGTTTTCTGTTTGTTGTAGTTTGGGAGTTATACGCGAAAAAGTGGAATTGGTTATTTGACTTTGAGGTTAGTTTTCACTCACATAAAGGGCGATAGGGCCCGAATGGAATACAAACCTAAAATACTTGTCTTTATCTTTAAATTTTACTTTAATTTGTAATATTTCATTATGCATTTGAAGAATTATAAAAATTCACAAGGAGAGAATGTTTTATAACAATGAATTTGAACTCGATTTGTCAGATTTGTATATGTATATATGTTCAAATTTATAGGCATTTAAAGAAATTGTAAAAAAACCATAAATTCGATCAACTTCGTGTCAGAGTTCCAAGGCGATTTCAGATTGTACGTTGCTGTGTATATCGTACATAACCTGAATTAGGGATAATCAATTGTTGTAGAACGATAGTAAACATTTTATAGAAATGTGTACACATACTGTAACATGATTGAAGAACACTCGCATGCACGATTTAGAGTGGGCCAAACATTCGTGGTAATTTGAAAAGACATATTAATTTAGTACCTACTTAACCTTTGCGTTAACCCTAGACTTCAGAAAATGTTCATCGCAAACCCTATGTGGTGTTTGAGGGTTAATATTGGTTGGGGCTAGATCAGTGCGGGGGGCGCGTAAATTTTATTATACAGGGTGGATACCTATTACTCTACTGATAGTCAATACTCCAGGGGTGATTCTACAGGCCAAAATAAGACGAAAATATAGAATACAATTTGTTACTACCCCGCTTTGTTTTCGAGAAAATTGGCTTTGAATTTCAGCTAAATGAGAGTGCCTTTTCGGCGCCTGACGGGCACGCGGAGATAAGGGGGACGCGTCCAGCTGTCCGTAGAACAGATTGGGGGCAGGAGCAGGGACCGGCGGACTCCAGCTACCGCTGATGGAGGGGGGACCACCTACAGGAGTGGTGGTAATGTGTGCGTGAACTGCGCCTGCGTCAGTCACGCATACATAACCACCGCTCCTGTAGGTGTTTCCCCCTCCATCAGTGGTGGCTGGAGTCCGCCGATCCCTGGGCAGAAGGAACCCCCGTTAGGGCTACGTGTATGCAGTTAAAAAAAAAAAATTGTAAAAAAATTAACAATAATTTTGTAGTGATATTTCAGAAACTAATAAATACCTAAAGCTACAATTTTAAATTTAGGGTCCACACCCCCACCTCTCCCCTCAAACTTCGTGTCAATTGGCCACTGGGGCCATTCGGAAGAATATCCTTGTATTCTTCCGGTGACGATCCTCAAAGTACTTTTTTACAGGCGTTTTTATTGATTTCATTTTTCTCTATCTGTACAGTTTTGTATCTCTTTTGTATACACTGGGTTCTGCCTCGTTTAAATAAATAGTAATATTAAAATTTACATAGGAGGAAAAGGTAAAATGTCAACTGTCAAAAATAAAAAATATTTATGCGTATGAAAAGTTTGTAAAAAATAACCAATACGTGGAGTAACTTTCTATTGGGGAATAGAAAGAGAAAAAAATAAAAGTTCTTGTGCTGGTACAGGGTGTTTGGCTACATGTGGGAATTTTAAGAGTTGGTTCTAGACACCAGAATAAGACGAAAATTAAGAATACCAACATTGCGGTTAAGGCTTCATTTGTTAGTTATAAGTGTTTAAAGATATGCCTAAAAGCAGGCAATCCGCGTGCAGCTGTGCACGCCGGGCAACTCAGGCGAGGGGTCGAGCAGTGGTATTCAAAGCCACTGTCGCACGGGGTCACTCACCTTAGAGAAGCTGCGATGAAATTTATCTCTTCTTCTTTATCACTTCATTCAAAATTCGCACAGAAATCACACAGAACACAGAATCACACCACCCAAAGAGATCAGATCTCTTGCACTAAAACATGTGAAAAAATTTTAAAATGAATACAAATTTAACGGCACTGAAACACGCAAAAGAATGAAAAAACATCAAATTCACCCGCAATAAAACTCGCCACGGAAAAAACAGGTTCACTCGCACTCAGATAATTGAAACTAATAACTCTTAATAAATAAACTTTTTTCTTTATATATTGGTTTCCCGTCGCATCTTACCATTATTTTTTGGCGGATTTCAGGGTACACCTTGTATGAACAACGATGGAAGTTCCAATTCCAACAAATGTGCCGTATGTATCAACAGAGTCAGGCCGCTTATCCGGCCAACTTTGGAGAACAGAATTTATTCGGGGCTGGAGGAGTTTATGTGTAAACCGAATTCCCGCTATGTGAAACGTTTTCCATGCGTGAAAAAATGTTTGGACGTGATCGCTGCCTGGATTGATTACATGGACGTATTCTGCGCCACGGACACCAACGTCGCGGAGAAAATTGTTAAGTATGCGATCGAGAATTTGGTGAAAGACAGTCTGGTGACATACTTCGTGGATTCGGTTCTTTTGAATAATAGGGTGAACAGAGTGTGCCAAGAGATCGATTCCTTGGATATGGAACAGGCGGTCTTGAAGAACATGAATGTCTGGAGGTTTATTAACGAGAAGGATTATTGGTTGCGTCAGAACTGCGAGTGAGTATTTCTTTTGTTTGGATTTTAAGCTCAGGTTACGCTGAAAAGGACAATGTGTGGTGCTTTGTGTGAACTATTGACTTGTAGTTCCCTGCAGTTATGCCATATTTCCTATTGTACATGGTGCTTCATTACTCACTGTGTATTCTGGCAAGATAGTACATGTGGAAGATGTGTGAATTGTGGTACAACTGTGGTGGCAGTTTCTGAGAGAAGCCTATGACATTACTGGTTTGCCCAAATAAGTACCGTACTATCTCCAGCAGGAAAAAAGTCGCACTACCCACAAGCTGAAATACAGAGATGACAGAATCGTGGGACGTGGGACAAATGGTTACCCCCACTATGACCTACCGTCGCACAGTGGTCGGAATAGGGGTAATAGGGGACATTCGGCCCAAAAATGAACTTTCTTCTCTCGCAATCTACTGAATGTATACTACTCCCTAAATTTCTAACAGTCCCGAAACTGAAAATATTAAATATTAATAAAATTTAAGAAAAATTTAATTGGGACGACCACTTAAAGTTGGACATTTTAAAGATAGCATTTTTCATCAGAAAAAACTGTTTCCTTCTTAGAGATGCGCTGACGACCCTGTTTATTATTTGCTGTCCGTTTCTTTTTGTTAGAATGAAGAGCATTCTTTTGCGTTAAGAATTAACACGGTTAACTAAAAATTACTGTTTATACTGTATTAAAAAAGTAATGCTGAATGCAATAAAGAAAATTGTCAAAGTTCTTTACAATTGACAGAGAATATTTTTCAACTTTCACCGGGTCCTACGTTCTAACTAATTGGCATATTTTCAGCACACCTTCTCCTGAATCATTTCCTCCTTCAGCCCACTCGTCAAATTATTAATGTTTAGAACAGTCAGCGTTACGTCATTTTACGTATACTTATACGTTCGTATCCATCGTATTATTCTTGTAATACAAAGGGTTTTTCCAAATATTTATACATATATATTGGGTTCTAATCAGTCAAATAAATTAATAATAAATGAATAGAAGAATAAATTTCTTCACAATTTCAAATAGTGGGTACTATTTGACTTTTCATTGTAACTCGGAAACGAATAGTTTCCCCAACATGCGATTTAAATCACTTAAAGAGCATTAAATAAGGTACCAAATAAACAGAATTATTTTTTTTATCACAAATAAGTTAAAAAAATTGAAAATAAATAAAATAATAAATGTAAAAAATATTAAATTATACATCATTAGAAAGGGATAATTTTTTTCTATTTTTTGCGAGAATTTCATTCCGATATCTTTTATAGTTTAAAAGTTATACACGAATGTCCCCTATTACCCCTATTCCGACCACTGTGCGTCCTCCCCCACTATGGCCTACCATCGTTCCCCACTTTCTTCTCATCGCACTGTAAACAAGCATATTTCTACTCCTGTTCGTATGCGCTGCCTGTTGGGCTGCCGAGCATACGGGTAGGTGTAGGGATATGCTTGTGTGCAGTGCGATGGGAGGAAAGTGGGGGACGACGGTAGGTCATAGTGGGGGTGAGCATTTGTCCCACGCACAGTGGAGTATTTGGCCCTAAAAACTGGCCAAAATTAACTGCCGTTTTAATGCATTCAAATGCACTTAGAAGTGACGCAATGTAATTATTTCATATAATTTTACAAAAATATGCACACGACGTAAAAAATTTAGAAATAAGTCGATTTATTTACATGATTTATTTTATTGCGTCATTCTCGTATTGAGATTTTCGTATTCAGAGTTACATATGTATCAAGAAACACAAGGGTTTCATGTGCGGAAATGGTGTGATTATTTAATATAGTTAACAATGAAATATAACGAAAATAAACATTTAAGAAAATCTCGTCTTACTCTGGGATTAAAAGCTACAACGCTTGAACGTGAAAACAAAAGCTACAAACGTGAAAATCGCTTGTTTTTTTTTGTATTTTATGTCGGAAGCTAGTTATTAATGGGTCCGAAGCAGAGATGGGCAAAAAATATTTCAAATAAAAAATTGATTTCGAATAAAAGACAAAAATTTTGTTCGAGACTCATCAAATAAAAATAACCCAGATTTATTTTTATTTAAAATAAAAATAAGCTAGAGTTACTTTTATTTGAAACGTCACAAATAATTTTTTTTGTTCGACGTGAATTTATCCGACAGCCACAAATAATTTTTTTGTTGGACGGGAATTCATTTTAACCTCCAAATAATTTTGTCGTCTTTTCGTGCATATGTATTTGAAAATTATTTGAAGCTCAAATAACTCTGGGAGTAGAGAGCTAGAGAGAGGGGGAGCTTGTGCTAGAGAGTGGTAAGCAGGAGAGCATGATGTAAGGAGGTAGTTGTTAGAGCGAGAGGGAACGGGGATTAGAAAGAGAAAGGAATATTAGGAACGGGCCTCTCGCTCCCTCCCGTTCCCTCTCACTCTAACAACTACCTCCTCGCATCATGCTCTCCTGCTTACTGCTCTCTAGCACACGCTCCCCCTCTCTCTAGCTCTCTACTCCCAGAGTAATTTGAGCTTCAAATAATTTTCAAATACAAATGAATGAAAAGACGACAAAATTATTTGAAGGTTAAAATGAATTCCAGTCAAATAAAAAAATTATTTGTGGCCGTCGGATAAATTCCCGCCAAACAAAAAAATTATTTGCGGCAGTCGGATAAATTCCCGTCAAACAAAAAAATTATTTGTGGCCGTCGAATAAATTCACGTTGAACAAAAAAAATTATTTGATGACAAATAAAGATAAAGTCTCTTTTATTTGATACGTTATTTAAATAATTTTTTATTTAAATAGTGCCCATCTCTGGTCCGAAGTTAATTTACATGTTAGATGACTCAACCTGCATACGTTTTATTTTATTCCCATTGTTATACAACAACTATAGTTTTATTTATCTATACAAGGGGTACGCCAGTTGTACATATACACATTTCCAGGGGGTACGTAAAGCATAAAAGGTTGAGAAATACATGTTTAGTGACCCCAGGTCTTTTACCGATAGTAGGCAAGGAGCCCGGAAATGGTAAAGCAGGGCTTTCCAGCGTAGGGGCCCCTCACGCGCCTGCTTCCCCTTCCAATCTTTTTTCGCGCAGCGTGCCTTCCGTTGTCAAGGAGACCGCGCGACGCTACAAAGGTTGCCATGACGGGCTAGCCGGGCTAAGTATAGCGTTTTCGCGGTTAGCGTCGCGCGATATCCCTGACAACGCAGACGAGAGTGGGAGAACCCCGAGCTTACGCGTAAGCGACCTTGGAGAGCCCTGTGGTAAAGGGAGGTGAGAAAAGTTTGCTCCTTAGATTTATATGCCCACTCCCCACGGTACCGTCGGCTCCGAGCTCCCGGCTTCATCTCTCGTACGGCTCGGGGCCACAAGGAGAGCTGCGGCTTCCAAATCGACCAGTTGGCCGGGCCTGTTTTAGAAAGTAATAATACTATAATGTTGTAACATACAGTTCGTAATAGTATTCCAACTTGTAACAGTTGCTTCGAACATGTGCTGCATGGTCGTTTGCCTAATAAACAAGATCATGCTGTTTGTTCTAAATTGCCATGGATTAATTGTAACATTACAAATATAAAAACAAACTTTTGTTTTAAACTGCTTATGCGTGTGGAACAAATAGTTATTTAAATCCAGACCCGTAAAGTAAAAGTTAACAGATGAATAAATACTATCATCGCACGTAAATAGTGTCTCACACATGTGTATTGAAGCAGATGCAAGATGGTTTTGTGTTCAAAATCATTTTTAAAAGCTACGTATCCAGTGAACGATATTTGTTCAATATTTATTCCTTATTTTTTCACGGGGAATGGTCTTTTGGCCGATTGTGTGTATGTATGTACTGCGATTTACTGGTCGATATACTCGATACTTACTCTATAAATACGTACAGGGTTGTCCCGTTATAAGGACAAGATAGTGGCAGTGCCGTTTTACTGAAACGAGATGTCAAAGAAAAAATGCGAGCCGAATAGCATACCGTTTCGTTAAGGCAGGCCTGCACAGGGAGCCTTTTTCAGCGCCTAGCGGCAAGCAACCAGCCGTACGCCGTTACTAAGGATAGAATCGGTGAGGAGAACTGCAGCAGTGTAGGTTGGGGCTCGTAGGCGCGTAGCGTAAGTATATATCAGCTCATAAGGCACGTAGGAACAAAACGAAGACACTTTTCTTATGTAAATCAAACCCAAGCATCCATTAAGACCATTAAAAATCTAATCGGATCAGCCGTTATTGAGTTTCGGTAATCTCAGGGTTTTTGATAGCGAGTCGCGGCGTAATATAGACACGGTGCGTCTCGCGCTGCGCATATATACTTGGCACGAGACACTACCGTGTCTCTTGATGGCTGGGTTCCTTGTGGGGCCCCAGTGCAGAGCAGGTCCCGTAATTATTACTGGGGCCCCACAAGGAATCCAGCCATATATACTTACGCTACGCGCCTACGAGCCCCAACCTACATTACTGCAGTTCTCCTCACCGATTCTACCCTTAGTAACAGCGTACGGCTGGTTGCTTGCCGCTGGGCGCTGAAAAAGGCTCCCTGTGCAGGCCTGCTTTAACGGGACAAATCTGTATATACATATGGTTTAACTACGTGTTCTTCATACTACTTTGACCCAAAAGGTGAAAATAAATAAGATGGGGGACGAAGAAAAAATAAGGATTACCATTTTATTAGACTTGTAGTTGTGACAGTTTGTGTCAGTGAGCATTTTAACGATGCGGAATAACCTCATAACATCAAAATAAAACTCTTTTTTGTTATCACGGCAGTCTATTTATTGCTTGGTTTTGGATGTTACGCCTAATGTTTCATTTCACAGTACATATATATGAAATACTTGATTTAACAAATGCGTTCGATCATGCAATCTTTATTATTTATAATTAGAAATATTATAAAATGCTAATTCACGTTTTCTGAATAAATCATTGTAAATCGTATTCACGTCTACTATTTTCCCCTTTCTTCTCTTTTAAGGGGGAAAACCACTGTGATGGCCGGAAAAGTAAGCCATTTTTAAGAATTTTATTTAGGAATAATTTACAGTTTTCATAGAAATTTTTTTTTACGTACCTTTAGTACGCTGTCTTAAGAGACTATACAAAAATAAATAAATAGAAAAACATCCATAAATTTTAATATATTAATTAATCTTCTACACCCCCACACGCGAGTTAATCGAATGTGTAACTATAAAACAGCTGGTCCGAAATCAAATTTCATTTTTTTTTATAAACTATATGAGTGTAGTTTCCGTTGTACGTACGGATTTTTTGATTGAAAACAAACTGTTCGAAATACGCTCGAAAAACTGTCCATCTTATTCGCGGATTTTTTAATGTTTTCTTCGAAAGTGCACCGTTTTTACAAAAATAATTTATTTAAGAAATCGGTACGTACAACGGAAACTACACTCATATAGTTTATAAAAAAAAATGAAATTTGATTTCGGTCCTGCTGTTCCATAGTTACACATTCGACCAGCGCGCGTGGGGGGTCTGGAAGATTAATTAATATATTACAATTTATGGATGTTTTACTATATTTTTTTGTATAGTCTCTTAAGATAGCGTACTTCAGGTAGGTAATAAAAATTTTCTATGAAAACTGTAAATTATTTCTGAAAAACAAATCTTAAAAATGGCTTACTTTTCCGGTCGTCACAGTGGTGTTCCCCCTTAAGGCTCGTTACGCACTTGCGACCAGTCTCCGGCAACTTGGTCGCCGAGAGACCAAAATTCGGGCAACCAAACGAAGCGACCAGACCCAGCAACTCGATACCTATCAGTTTCGTAGTGAGCGCCAAACCGAATGTACGCCGAGGAGATTGTTCTAATTGTGAAGTGCATTGAAAAAAATAAATAAATAAAGAAGAGGCAACATTCAGTGCATTCTTTATTGTAAGATCGCCGTAAGAAAGGAGTGTTTACTGGCTTTCTCATTCCCAAATAAATGCACCATTTCTTCTTATTGTTTTTTTAATGTCGCGATTGGAGTATTCATTATATGATAAGTCCCAAATTGCCTTTCGAGATTCAATTTGCAAAATAAATTTCTGTGTATCGAAACTCATTTCGTTGCTTGCAGGTGCCTGGTCGCCACCAAAGTCGCTCGTCGTGTGAACGCGTGCATTGGAAACAGAGCGCCTCGTTGGTCGCCGCGACCACTTGGCCTCCCGTGCAGCGCTCACGTTTTCGTGGTTGCCGACGATTGGCTGGTCGCGGCGAACAACAAAGGCTTCTGGTCTCTTGTCGACTAAGTTGCCGGCAACTTGTCGCAAGTGCGTAACGGGGCTAATAGAACTGTATACAGGGCGATTCTCCAGCTAGAGCCGTCAAAGGCGATGCCGCCGACAATCCAGCGCCTCGCTGAGTTTCGCAGTCATCGATGCCCGAAACCAGCGATGCCATACAATGTTGCGCATTAAGCAGTGACGAATTTTGAGTTGTACATTTCTCCTCAGATCTTCGCGAAAGTGGCACCAATCGATTCATTATATTCTCCCGATGAAAATGGCCCCCAAAAAACGACATAATTCGGACCGCAGTTATGGAAATTACATGGAAAATTGATTTACATAATTTCAAGCTAAGTTCGTTAAAAATAGTCCAATTTACATGACACTTGGTATGATTTTAATCGGAAGATCGCTAGGAATTCGTGGGTGCCATTGCCATATCGATTCGATGAAGAATAAAGAAGTTTTTAATATGCTGCAGCGAATACATTTTACGCTCGACCGCGCGGTGTCGTTTCATCTTCGCCGAGTCGCTCAGGCGATGATTCACAGCTTATACGGAAAAGTGAATTCTTTATTCCTCGTAAAGACATGGACCCCGAGGCGACCAGTGGCGGTCCTTCCCTTTTAGCGAGGCGCGGGATAGTCGGCGGCATCACCTTTGACGACTCTAGCTGGAGAATCACTCTGTACTTACTGTAATCCTTAATACATTGTTCTTGATATTAACACTTTGAGTGGGGTCAGCGTGTTTTCACTCCCGAGTACAATTTGTATCCTGTGCACGGTTCGTGCGTGTTTCCACGTCCATATTTTCTATAAAGTATATTTACTCGGGACGAATTAAGCAAAACCTTTTCAGTAATAGCGATCGCTCGAAAAGTTCTGACCGCCTCGGAGGAGCAATTTTCAAAACCGTGTTCCAGTCAAAGTGTTAAGTTCGGTTCAATCGTGTGCTATTAGGTAAGCTTCAAGTGACCAAAAACTTAGACTTAGTGTTTTTTATGTTTTGTTAACGTAAACGCGTCTTCGCAGATGTTTGGTTTCACGGAAATTCATTTTGTAGAGATTCAACTGGTACGAGTGGCGAATTATCGTCAGAAATCGACTCCGAAGTTCACGAGTGTTTAAACGGGAACAAGAACAATGACGTGGAAGTAGAAATCGGTTCAGTTGCGAAAGAAGTTCAACACTATACCTGTGAAAAATCTTTTGTTCGCAAGTCTTCCTATCATCGAAAAATAAGTAACACGGAATCCTTAGAGTTACAAATTTGTCGGGAACAAACAAAAATTACTGGCAAACCAAGTCAGAAAACTGTATATTTTGCAAAAGAAAACGCTGACGAGTTCAAAGTCACACGTGCTACGATGACGTCTGACTACAATTATTTGAGTATCGGTGGGGAGAACTGTAAATTGAAAGTCGTGGTTCATAAAACGACCAGCACCAACTGTTCGACAATTTTGAACCTAGCAAAAGTAACGAGTATGTCAGTGCCCTGTAAACCAAGTCATTTGATTCTTCGAATATTCGAAGCAGATCCGTCGCTGTCAGACCCCAGTCTGATCTTAATGAGAGGGAACATCGAAAACGGCATTTATAATGCGTGTTCTTTTTTAAACGATATTCTTAAGAAACTGGACTGCGCAACTATCAGAGACTCGTGTCTCAGTTGCGAGATTTGGCCGTGTCACATCGACTTAAATCTTCGACGTCGACGAACGTTTAAGATTCGACTATTCTTGGCTCGCGTACCTACCCGCCACAGCGTTTACAAACGCGACAAATGCATGAGCTATGAAAACGCAACGGCTCAAGAAGAAGAGTTGCAGCCTCTACAAAACTTTGACGTTCCTATCGACCGCTGTTGCGAAGACATGGCGGAATGCAACGGAGAACGTGGAGGACGACGCGATGTCTTCTATTCGCCGTGTTCCAATGATAGTTCGTTGGAAGAGAAAAAGGGCAAGGCAAGCAGAGCTGTCAAACTTGAGGAGAAACTCGAAGGGCAAGTATCAAAGAACGAACTTGATTTTGTCTGGACCAGGAAGGTTGAAAAGGAAGTTGACTTTCTGCTGTCCCCGTGTTCGACGAGAGTTCATGAAATGGAGAATTCTGCAGTTTCTTGCCTGGGTATCCAAAGAGATGAGAAGCGTATTGAAAGCAGTGAAGAAATTTATGGTAACCGTGTTCGATTATGTTTGAACGAAATAAAAGAAGAAAAAGAATGGAGACCAACGGAAGACTGTTGTCAAGTTGAACAAATCGTTGATGCGAACGTGGGAAATGAAATATGTGAGAATCAGGTTGTAGAGAATTCTCAGAACAAAGTAGAACCATGTGATTCCAAATGCAGTTGCTCTTTTGATAGTTTAGAAGGAGGTGCCCAACGTGAATGTGTTTCAAGGGAAAGCGGTTCAACAACAGAGAATTGTAATTCCAACCAATGCTTTTGCCATATTTTTTTCAGAAACAACAACACAATGCACACTGATAAGCGAGGGGAAGACGACGTACGCGCAAATTGTCCAGAGCTAGATAATTTTAAAGATACTAATCGAGTGGAACAAACAGATTGCTTTTACTGTCCTGAAGAAGATACTTTGGAAGTGCAAGCAATACCGCCGCAGACGGTGGGAGGCATTTTGAAATTAGAAATGAATGTTCAACAAATGAGAAACAATGGTGATCGGACGAAAGAAATTAATTTGGAGGGGAAGACGCACACTTTGCAACCAAAGGACAGCGCTTCAGAGGCAAAGGCTGGTATTTCAGAACTGGCCGGGGACGCATTTCAGGTGAAAAGTGGCGTTTTCCAAGCGAAAAGAAATATTTTGGCGGGAGAAGAAGGCTCTCCAAGGACAAGCACGTGCACGTTAGAAAACAGAAAACGCATATCCGAAATGTCCATTTACGTCCCGAATTTAAATTACGCGGCAACTGACTGCGATGCAAAATGTTCTTGCGATAGCATGGATCTTTCGAATGCAGCAGCAAGAAACATTGGACATGAAAGCTTCTCCATTTGCGCTAGACCCAATGAAACATTTCTTAATTTCGAGGTTCTCAAGACATCGTCTTCAGATTTAACAAAAGCAAATATGAGAGACTTTTCACGCCGATCAAACGTTTTTGCGGATCAAGAGGGCTTCTCGAAGAAGGACCTTTCTCCTGAGAGTCGTGAAACAGCTACAAATCCCGTGCCATTTTACAGGTGGTCGACATTAAAACCGAAATTGCGGGGCAAACCGAAGCACTTGATGAGCTTCACCACTCCTGCACCTTCATATTCCACAAAGAATCTTCGTGGAAGCGAGCATATTAAAGAAACGCAAAATAAGGCGAAGGAAGAGAACTACTTTCCTATTTTCTCTCGGTGCAGGAATCATTTCTGGAGGAGTTCGATTATTCCTAAGAACTTCTGTGGATCCTCTTCAGCGGTCTCCATAGATCGAATAAAGCACTTGATACGCAAGAAACTTGGGCGAATGTTGCTGAAGGAGAAAGACAAGGGGACGAACACCTCGAAGACGTTCCTGAAGAACGACAGGTATCTAGTCAGTATCTCGAGTGGTAAACTGACTGGAAAAGGAATTATTCGAGAGCGCTGCTCCATTACTCCCTCGTCAAATCGGTGCTCCGTCTCTGCAAAATGTCGAAACAGAGTCGTGGAACAAGGTGAAACATTTGCAGAAAGAAACTTCGCAACACGCGAAAAGGATGCTTTTGAAGAGAGCGTTAAGAAACGATATCGGAAGATGATTCAAGACGCCGAGATTTTTAAAAAGATTAGAGCCGTTAATATATCGAGGATTTTAGGTCAGAAGCGTGTCGTCAAATCAGCCGGTCGGCACAACGTGACTAACAAAAAGGAAGAAGAAGGTATGAACGGCAAATTGGAAGCAAGAAATAAGAGAAGGTGTTCTCGTAATTGCCGGGAAAATTCGAATAAAGATCTAAGCGTTGCGTCATACGGCTCTGCACGGATAATTTTCGCTGGGAGCGACACGCGCAACAAACAAATGTCCGAACAGTGTGTTTACCTCGACAAAGTAGTTTATGAGGGGAGACGAAATTTGAAGGGGAAGAAATTTCTAAAGAGATATCACGATGTAGTCGATTTTTATCCAAATTTCAGTTCGAGGAGGAGTTATCATAGAAAAAAATGTCCCGGGTGTGAGCCTTCTCAAATTTCAGATGATAGAAATAGAAATGAAAGTGACGCACCTTGTGAGGTGGTATCTGAAGATGTAGAAGATGAATTGCGCTCTGACAAATTGAAGCCGTTTCAGAAACGTTCGTTCAACTTTGAGGACGACTGTGACGAGGATAACGATGTTGATAGACTTTTCAGCAATTATGAAATGCACATCAATAATCTCAGCGCCGATTTTAGATTAAAATTGTTGCAATATGTTGCCCTTTGCCGGAGCGTCAAAGATTCTTTGGTGACGAGGCTACAGTCAAATGACGTTTACAAGGTCAGTTTGGGCTCTGTGTATGGAAGGAAATCGATTCCCCGGATGACGCATTCTAACAACTGGGTAGCTGATGATATAACGCGTTAAAGGCACGTAGAATGGTTTTGATTCTTGGACACTAACCGCCTCATACAGTAAACGGGCCGGCCTTTCCTACACGTGCCGCGCAAGGAAGATAGAATGGGGCGCGCCTAATAGGGGACGGGTCTCTTTCAACATGTGAGCGCGGCTGGTGTTCGAGAATCAAATGAAATTTTTATCAGAAATGGAACTTTCGTTTTTTCGTATTGGAATTGTATATTCTTTTCTGAAGCCGTTTTCGTATAGAATAGACATATTTATGTACACAAAAGGGTTCGGGACTTATCTTCCTTTTACTTTAACTCTTGGTGTAAGTTAATAACGTAAAGTACATTAATTTCGTTCAATTAATTTTGGTCAGTTAATTATGCATTGCGACTCCTACATTAGGGTGGTCCTTATATGTATGGTAAAAAATTAAATTTTTTAAAAATTCCTTCTGACCCTTTGATTTTTTTTTGTCAAATAGAAGATTTTAAGAGGGTCAGACAACATATATTTTAAAGTTGAAAAATAAGGGCCACCCTACTCCTACATAATAGTGAAGTCAAGTTTTGCCTACACTGACTCACTCAATTCGAAAATCGTGTGTACAATCGATTTTTTATTAATTTCATTACTCACATAGCCATTGAAACGAAACGTAATTGGTACTAAATAATGTTAATACTTTTTAACAGTTCGGTAACGACGGTCTATTGTTCAAAGAGTGTGTAACAGTTCTTTCAGTTACGTCGAATTTCAGGGATGTAGCTTTAAATTTTAACATTGCTTCGGAAGACGTTTATTAAAAATTAAACTTCATTGATTATAACATTCAAGGTCATTGGATTTGTCTGTGCATAAGCTGTTAGCTCAGACAAAGTAAAAGGGTATGATTCTGTTAGAGAAAAATTCAAATCTTAGATGCAATCTGATTTCTAACAAAGTTATGTTCACCAAAAGATATTATCCTCAAAGCAGAGTAGGATTAATCTGAAAGATTTTTTCGGAGACTTTCTAGATTGGAAGATGATTGCGTGGAAATATTAAAGTCAGACAGTCCGTATATGAATGTTCTTTTTGTTATTTAAGTACATATATATAATACAGTATTTTTTTATCAGAAAAATGAAACAATCACTTTATATAATATTGTAAAACGTGGAAAGAAGGAAGCAAAATGAATTACAAGAAAATAATACGTGTCTAAATTCAAAAGGCAGAGTACAGTGTAACAGGCACCATATGACTGGCGATTGTGTTCACTTTTTGCCCATTGAAAAACTGAAGGTGAATTCTTATTTTCAGAGTTGGGTTTCATTAGAATAAGTTTTTATTAAATTAAACATTAAAATAATGATTTATTTAAATGAATTTCTTAAAATTTACTTTTGAAATGGATGTTCTTTATAAATTATTAATTTACACCAGCAAGAAGCTATTCAAATAAATCTTTATTGGAAATATATCTTCTTTACGATTTTGAATAAAATAGATGTTACTCATTAATAACGCATAATCTTTAGTTGAAAAAAAAGCAAAATAATTGACAACGAACATCGCCTTTTTGTATTTTAATTTTATGTTAGTTACATAGTTATGTAGTTCATAATTGCAAAATTTCGAATATACGTATTTGTTTTATATAAATGTTGATTTGAATAAAAATGTATTCGTTATATTTAAGGAATCTTCAATTTTTGTTAGTCAAGGTTAAGTTAGACCATTAGTGGTTTACATAATGTCTGATAAATATATGTAGATGTCATTTAAATGAAACGTATGGGATTCAAAAATGTTGAAAGTCAAAGAAATGAATTTGAATATATTGACGTTTAAATAAGCGAACACAGTTTACAATCCACTTCCGTAAGGTGCTCCTATACGGTGAACCATAATATTTTCATTTCACAACTACGAGAAATTAGTTTCTTCAATGGATCACAGATTGGATTGAAAACGACTTACAATTAGAATTACTTAAATACAAGAATTCGAGTTATGTCACAGTTCCTGTCACAGCCAGTTCCAGGCCTATTGAAGTTACATTCGAGAATTCCATAAAGTTCACATGCAGATTTTCTGTTATTCAATCATTTTATCAATGATAATGGCCGTAATTCTTAGTATTCGCGAATGACTTCTAGTTGTTTTAAAAATGTTGCATCTTCCGATATCAATAGGCTGTCACTGCGCCCCGACCCGATGTAACTTCTTTTTATCATTCACAAATATTTCCTGAATACCTCCAATAATCCAATATACGTATTAATCTGCGTCGCTGCAAGAACATTAACAATAAATCAATTCATAGATACTACACCGCTTAAAACATTCTCGGAAAGAAATCCGTGGCTTTGAAGCAGGGCTGGGACTATTCGAATAATATAATATTCGAATATTTTACAAGTATTCGAATGCTACGAATAAACTTCGAATATTTGAGTATTCGAATGTTATTATTAGAATATTTGGATATTCGAATTATATTCGCCAAATAATTGAGCAACTGAAGTATTCGAATATTCGAATACTGAAAAATTCGACAAATAGTCCCAGCCCTACTTTGAAGTGTGGCTTCGATGAGTAATATTGATAAGCGTTGTGTAATAAGATTTTAGACTAATTAACTTTGGCAGGTCAGAGACCTACTTATGATTTTTTCACTCGGTATACTCGACCTGGTGACACTGCTAATATTCATTGACTAAATAGTTACCTACTTATTATAGTATATTGGAATCTCTGGATTCTTATAAATTATTCAAGGAACAAACAATTAGTCTCATGACGACACATACAGTAGGACATAATTTATACGCAGGTTTGTATTCAGTTTATTATAATTTCACAATCTTCTTTTTACGTAATAATTGGGGGTATTTACTCATTTAATAAATAAATGACACTTTAATTAAACAGTATTTTGTACGGTATAGTCACGCATCTCATTTTTATATAAGTTAATATCAATATTAATCGTATGGAGGAACAGAATACACATGGAAGAAAAATATCATATAAACATAATATTTAAAACCTTGTGTAGAGCATCAAATTATTTTGGTAGAACGTGAATTTTTATTAGGTATATAATTATACTGAAAAATATGCATAGGGTTACTTATTAATTAATTCCTCAACTGCAGTATTAATAACGTATTTTAAAATTTGATAGATTGTTTATATTAACCGCAATAACATAAAAATGATTGTAACGAGAATGTCTGTCTGAAGGGAGTAAATGATAAAATAAGGAATGTTTTTTCCAAGGTCAAACTGTTCCAGATTTCAAAGACACTGGCAGCTTTGTAAGTGGGATAGCATATTTTCATCGTAGTATTATAGGTGTGAAGAAATTAAGAGATAAAATATTTTCTATTTAAATGGTTCCTTAACGTAATCAGTTAATATATGTAGGTACATTCGATTTCGATAAAGTTGACGTTGTGGAAAATAGAATATTGATTACTATTGGACGAAGGATATTTCCTATTGATTATTTACGATGACGAAATGATAGTTAGTAAAATACTAGTTTGAAATCGGAGTTATTCAGGGCGTGTCAGTCCTAAAGAGGAGATAAAGTATTGTACAGCAACCATTGAGAGCAGCAGCATCTATCCCTCTGGCCAGATCGATATTTCCTGGCAACCACCGGAGAGGGTGCCCACCCCAGTTACTCTGTGTTTGTAACAATGCAAGTCGGCTCCTAACAGCTAGCGAAAGATTTAAGCTGCTGCGTCGGTATCCCTGATTTTACTTTCTTATCCCTTTCGATCGTGCCTCTTTCTGCTTCGGCCAGAGACAATTCCCTGCGAATTGAGTGAACTATTCGACAAAGCGAATAGACTTTAGCATTAGTCGAGTAAAGTATTTTAAAGAATCTTGATGGGATAATAAATTATTTCATTTGAGCAAGTATTATTTTTCAAATAGTTGTACATATGTTAATTTACCCGAATACGTAAATAATCTCTTCCTAAATTAGTTTGTAATTTTATTCCTAATCGAAAGATTGAATTTCTTTTGTATTTGAATAACTACTTTTTGAAGTTACTTCTCAAATAACTCAAATAATTGTAAAAAAAAACTCCAGATTATTTTATTTATAGTAGTTGATTTAAATACTAAATTGTATGGAAATAATTCCTTGTTTCTTTTTTTTGCAAAAGTCGACTGTATTTTCTAAATTATTTTTGCAACAAATATCACGAAATAGTCGAAATAATTCATTACATCAAATATTATTTTCCAATTTATATTTCAAATAATTTTTCTCCAAATCTGACTTTAGATGTAGATGTAGAGTATCATTCGTAATTATATAAATAATTCTATGCCTTGGGGCAAGTAATGCCCATTCAGTATGAAATGTATTTTCTAATTTTTACTGCTAGCGTTATAAAATGCATATTTTGAATTATAAATAATAATATTTTCATTACTGATAACTTATCTTTAAAGGAAACAGCAATAATATATATTCCTTTTTCTGTCTTGAGAAGACATTAACATAACGCTCAACAGTTACAATAAAAGACTTTGACATTACAATACATGCAGTCAGGCAATTGATGATTCACGGTAATATAAGAACATATGATTGTTATTTCTACCGAGTAATATACCGAATAAAACTTTGTGTATGTGGGGAACGACTGCTTCATATTAATGCTAAAAAGATAATTCTTCCTTTGAGAATAAAGTTATTACATTAATAAGTAATTACTTGAATAAAAATGCGTGATACTGTAGATACACTACTCCAGAGTTACTTGCAGAAATTCAACGATTATAAACATATGACCGCTAAAAAATTAATTGCAAGCGATAACTGAGAAATAAATTAATTGAAATATGTAATAAAATTGTCAGCTGTTAATAAGGATCATAAAATAGTTTCAACGATAAATTTGGAAATTATTCCTATGCTTCTTACTTATGTACACTGTACATATGTCCAGTTTTATTTGAATAATGTATTCATATTTCCAAACTGTATTGCTCGAACTATTCGTGTTTCGTTTTCCTGAATTTATGAATGTATCTTCGTTGATAAAATAAAAGATATATCTAACTACAAATGTAAACCGTGTTTATGCAGATAAAATGATGCTTCAGAAGATTTACATGATACACCCGTGCAAACGATAATTGGGCTTTATAAAATTTTATCACGTTCCTGTATGAATTCTCACCTGACGCGGATATTCGATAAATAATTAAAGTGGTAAAATATATAATCTATACATTTTTGACACAGGTGCTGCGGCCTATGGCAGTAGTAATCGACCGTGTTTTGTATGCATCTACGAAGGAACACGGTAAGTAGAATAAGACTGTTTAAGACCAGACGTTCTACGTTCATGAGAAACATCAACCAGCAATCGTTAATCATTATAGGTATTAGAATCTTTATTCGTGTGAGATTTGATATTTCATGCTATTTTGTAACGCTGTGATAAATAACCTTCGAAATTTAGAATGTTGAACAATATCACTTCAGAGAATACAGGTTGAACAGTCGTAACATCAAAATTTAATATGAATTGCTAACTGAAACGAAGGATGAGAGAATATCATCTATTATATTATTTATTATTAACTCTATGTTTCCAGTCGCCTCTACAAATTGTAAGAAAAATTTAAATGTTACTGTATTAATTTTTCCACGATATTATCTTCCCGATGTGCTATCTGCATTCAGAGTTTTGATAAATTAGTAGAATATTGAATATCATATTTTCACATTACCGTAATTATTAAGAAACAAATATCGTTCGATAAAATTCGTAGCATTTTCGTAGAAGGAAAGCTTCGTCCATCACTGCCGTATTCAAATCAACATTATAATTTAAGAAACTCTGAATTGCACACGTCCAATTTAATTATAAAGGCTGCACCTGTCTGATGTTTATTTAATATTCGAATCTTAACCCTTTGAGCCCAGCTTATAAAAATCCGGGCTTGCCACAACTGTGGTTTCGACTGGAATACTTATGTTTATAAATATCAATCGAGTGAAGAGTACAAAACAGTATTGAGAAGTATCATTTACTAATACTGCCATCTTTCCTTTTGCAGCTGTTGATTAAAACAACTGATTGGCGCAGGACCTCACAGTTCAAAGAATCAAATCAGTTAGAAGGTACACTTGTGTTAAAATAGGTACTAAGTTCTCCGCTGACGGATTGTGGAAGCCGTTAGTTAGGTCACTCGAGACCTATATTAAGGTTTCCCAACTGTACATTTCCCATTATCTTGATTTAAGCGTTAAATTTATTATACGGTATACTTATGCGTAGGTTTCAACAGACGTTATAATTGTATAAGCTGTATCTGGTCGAGGCCACAATTATCCATCGGTATATTTAAACATTGCGAACGTATAATTTGCATAATTTTCTGTCAACTTAGAATTCTTTCCTATTTAACAAAGACAAAATCCTTAACAAAGACAAAACTGAATATGTACTTACGATTGAAGTAAACGGTTCTCCACTGATCTAGCGATAGCTAGATGATAGTTAAGAGTGGACGCCACCACTTTTCCTTCTACGGAAATGCCACGAATTTTATCGAACGATATTTGCTTCATAATAATTACGGTAATGTGAAAATATGATATTCAATATTCTACTAATTTATCAGAACTGCTAAATGCAGATAGCACATTGGGAAGATAATATCGTGGAAAAATTAATAGCGCTATAAGATCCAACTTCAGCCATTGCTTGAGCTTAAAAGACATCATTAACCAAGCAATGGCTATCCAGGCTACTATGGTCAATTAACGGATCGGTTCACGCATCAGGCCTGGAATTTTAGCCCTTAAATAAGTGAGTTGAGGGGATCCCGTTCCTCAGCATCAATTCCTTGATAATGTACATTAATGTTAATACCGTTACGATTTCTGTGCCTGCGTAACATTTTGTTGTTGCAAGCTTCTGTTACGGGGGTACAAAGCCCCGCCTGGGGTCGATCTAAAGGTTGTTGCAACCAGACCCGATTGGTCAGTGATATCGATGCGTCGGCATGACGGAGCCAATGGCGTTCTGACGCTGGGTTGCGCGGACGCTGTGACCAGGAGCCAAGTTTGCGGTGCTCCGCTGCTGCCGCGAACGCCGCCGCCGTCGACGACGACGTCAGGCGACGTTCTTCGTCGCGTACCCCGCGCGCTACTGCTACCCACTCCGCTTATAACTATATCTGGACTTAATTATTGGTGAGTCGTCCGTTCGATTCTTTTCTTTTCCGATTCTTTCTTGGAATTTCGTGTTCTTTTCTGTTGTTCTCCAATCAGATTTTTCGGTAATGTAGAAACGGTGGTTCCGGAAGCTGGATTTGCTTCCTCGACGGCGAGAGTTTCGTTGAAATGGTGGATGTAACGAAGCACTTAAACGATGAAGAAATTTCTTGTGTCGATGATTGATTAGAGATGTGATTACCTGTGATTAAAAATGTAGGCACGATCTACTTGGAAAATCATTGCTGGCAGAGCTATCAACGAAACTTTGTTTCCTCTGGTTTCGTTGAATCGCCAATGTTTGGAAGTGATAACGCCTGCAGCCTTGGATGATGAAATGTGATTCTCAGTGGTTTCTGTCGTGTGCGATTTACTCGCGTGTGAAAGTGAACGAGTTCGAGGAATAGTTGTCGAAAGTAATTTAGAGAACGGTGGCTCTTCAGAAGTGTAGAAAGACATGATTTTTAAGCTTTGCTTGCACAAATGTCCACGATATTAGAAAAGTGTCCGCCACTTTTTGGTATTGATCTTTTAGAGAAACGCATTCAGTTCTGAGTTCACCTAGGTACAGCTTGTTTTTCCTTGAAAACTTCAGCGTATAATCAAACTCTTCTAAGTGTCTTTCTGAAAATCCATTAATATATTTCCTTTCACGAACTTTTGACCATCTCATTAAAATACACGAAGAAAATATTCCGTATATTGAATAATATAATATTTCGAACTCACATTTTGATTAACAAAGTAGTTACGCAGTCACGCCTATTAAGATTCTATATGACCTTTTATTCCGTAAAATATTCTTGGTTGTTATATAAATCGTCGTTGTTAGAGAAGGGATAGAGATCTGACAGATTTGTAAAAATCAATAGCTTCTAATGCTGGTAATACTAAAATGTGTTATATAAATGTGTTAAAACACGTCCAAAGGGTTGTTCTGCCACTTGCCATTAAAAATTCGGGGGTGCTGCATCCCCCCATAAGGATGTGCAACGAGTCCATTAAGTGAAATCAGCCGCTCCCATCTTCGTTGTTCCACCCCAATTCGTTAGCACACGTGCTGTGCATTTTCTGTCTTTTGTCTGTCACGTGCCGTTTTAATATCCGAGAGCCATTGTCCCGCGATACGTCCCTTTGTGATCGACTCCCTGTATTGATGTGCCAACAATTTTTGCTTCGCGTACCGTTGAAAGAAGAAGTCGTTTCGGTCTCTTCAACAGAGTAGGTACAGAGAAATTGTCCCGCCACGATCGATCTGACCTATCAAACAGAATAAAAACGCCACACAGAAAAATTGTTTCGTTTTAATACAAGAACGGAAATTTATTAGAAAAAAAAGTATAAAGTACCTATCAGAAGTCTGTTGTACCTATAGAATTTCATATGGTTCCGTAGCTTGTTCCGATGGTTTTCTAAGAATTCCATCATCGCAATGCTCCCCAATTCTAAAAGCTTTAATAATTGAGATTATACGTTCGATCCTCTTCACGCTTCACCGCAACCCTCGTAATATCGCGTTTATGTTTTGGCGAGACGCTTAAGTGAAAAATACGACCCAGGGATAGGCAGCGAGTTTCTTCTCGCATTTTCCAACCCTCCGAAGACGTTCTCCAGAGAGTTCGGGGATTAGGGATGGAGAGGCTACCACTCCAAATAAACACCCCTACTACGAACTTCCCCTTGTGTCTCGATACAGAGAACCAATGTCCCTGTATAGATGTGGTTGACGTTTAAAGGAGAAAGTACAGTCAATCATGGGATAGCTCGAACGCCTGATCACCTAAACCTAAACCCTGCCAAAATAATCAAGAAAGTGAGGTTTGTGTCAGTAATCATTTTCACGTATCTCATTATTTGCGAACATAAAAAAATAATTCCCTTCGCGTACAGCACCATTCCTCCTGGGATTTTTTGGTAGATAAAGGATTAAGGAATAAATGGATCAGAATAATTAAATTCTATTTTTAGGCCAATGAAAAAGCTAAAATGTACGTGTTACGGTGTTACACTATTGACTAAGTAGAGGCAACTCTCGAGAAGGACATCTAGATATGTTCGTTCAAATACACTGCAGTGAAGAAGAACATTTATTTCCAACGATTGAGAGAGATCATTTGCTTTAGGGGCTGCCGATTATCAGCGGAGCCATTTCCAGCCTTAGAGCAACCCCAATAATTGGAAAATGTCCGGATTTGCGGCGGCGGGCCTCGTGGCCTTCGACTCCATCAAGTCCAAAGCATCGGAAAAACTTGCTGGGTAATGTTACGCATGCTCCTACAGAAGATGAAAAATCGTTTATCGCTAGATTTAACGTGCAAGCCCACAAGTATTTGCCCATGCGCATAATTACATGCACACTAATGTACACGTTATGGGGCGTGAATGGCTAATTAATTTATCTAACAATGTAGTAATGCTATGCACTGATCCGAAGTTGAAATTGGCAAACACAAGCACATTTGAATTATTGTTGCATAAAATATTATTCCAAATAACACATTTACGTTATTTCATTTCAAGAAATAATTCTAAAAATGATAACTATTCACGCGAGATAACCGAAATAATAAAATAGCCAATTAGTCGTGCGTTATAAATACATATTTCAATTACATAGTGATGTTCTTCTGACATTGTAGGTCGCCCTTCGGTAATTGACATGTTCATATTCAACTTTCGTTCTTCTAAATCTGCGAATTTATTGAGATGTGCAAGCTCTATTTATAATAGAATGCAGCTTGAGTATTTAGTATGTGGCACTTGATTAAATGCAGTGATATTCCTTCAAGAAAATTATCTACAATAATTCAAATGAAAATGATTTTTAGCAAGGTGTATACACTTGTTCTTGGAAATGACGAACTCTGCTAAAGGTGCTTTGGAATCGCGATATTAAATATCCTGTAGCATTACACAACGAGTAAAGTGTACAGATCCATGAACACATATTTCCTTTTTCTTTCGGAATCATTTCAATATCATACTTTAATCTTATTGTTACATCTACCGAGCAATTTCATTGGGATCATTTATTTTCAAAAAACACTGCAATGTCCATACATCTTTGAAATAAAATATTGAAAATATTCCAAACTATGTGTAATACTTTTATTATTTCAAATTCTAGTTCACTTGTTCCACATAAGTTTCGTCATCATCAGTCAATATTTCCGTTAATGCCAAATAATATTATTGTAAATGATAAACTAAAATGTTTTTTCCAATCATTGTTTCTTATTTGAACTTCAAATAAAATTCATTCAGCTCTAAAAAAGTTTCTTCGATCCTGTTAAATTAGAAAGTATGATCTGTCGATACGTCCTTAGTTTAGTCTATTTGCAGCACTTAATATAACAGTTTCAATAATCATATACTTTTATGATGAACGTAAAATATTTAATGAAATACTTTGAATTAAGAGGACCGTCCGGTCTAGAGCCCAAAAAAATAGGTGATATTTAGGAATTAATTAAAGGAAAACCACTATATATAATTTAATGGGACTTTTTGCATTGTATTAAGGATGTCTTAAATTATAGAAATATATTTTTTGTTTTATAATTAATCATTGCAGACGACCCTGGGGAATCGTTAAAATTAAGGCGTCAAAAAATTGATCCAAATCGGTGGGACCTGTATCTCAAAAAGTTATTATCCGATTCGACTGAAACCTTTTTTATTTTGAAGATTATTCTTCTGGCTAGGGGGGGGGGGGGCTGGAAAAAAATACAAAAATGACATTTTTTTTTTAGAAAATAACGACACTTCACGTTTGAAATAACTTTTCCTTGCATTTTTCGTTCTTTCAACGCTTTTGAAAATTATAAATTTTCAATTTTTTGTATTTTTTTCTAGTTCTCCCCTAGCCAGAAGTATATTCTTCAAAATAAAAAAAGTTTCACTCGAATCGGATAATAACTTTTGGAGA
The DNA here is from genome assembly GCA_947577245.1 of Andrena bucephala. Taxonomy (NCBI): domain Eukaryota; kingdom Metazoa; phylum Arthropoda; class Insecta; order Hymenoptera; family Andrenidae; genus Andrena; species Andrena bucephala. The sequence continues at coordinate 82,179,597 of OX387715.1, forward strand.
TACAAGTCCCACCGTTTTGAGAACACTGTTTCGAGAAAAACGCGTTTAAAGTTTTACGTGAGCGCCGAGTGGCCGGTTGTTGCTCATGCATTTGCCGCTACTCAAATGCCTATAACTTCAAGAATTTTACGAATTTCAACAAATGCTTTTAAACACGTGATCCTAAAAGGTTGAACATTCGAAAAATGAAAAAAAAATTGACTTTTAGACCGGAAGGTCCCCTTAAATGTAGATCAGAAACTATAGTACATCCTTCATAAGTTCATTTCATTTTCGCTAATTGTAACGCATATTTGAGGAAAAATTTTATGTGCATTTTTATATCAATGGTTAAATCTTGACAATTATCACAAGCACAACATATTCGATGTAGATATGTAGTAAGAGTAGTAAAGTGGATACCTATTTGATTGTTTGCATTTGCAAAGAGCAGTTGTATTACTAAAGTTTGAAGTAGTTAAGAAATTGTAAGTATTTATGACCATGTCAAGTTAATTTATTTGTTCAATGTGTTAAGAGAAATGTCGAATAAAACAGAGAGTTTTACGAAATGTGAATTCTTTTTCCTGAAAAGAAATGGCAGAATGTGTTTATTTAGTTAACGTGAACAACGAAATAAACCTAGCTGTGAAATATTTTCCTAAAAAATTTCAAAGATTTGAATACAGTGCCTCCATTCCCGGTTATGGGGACACTTTAATTTCAGCTATGATTTATATATAAATGTTATTATATATAATTATTTTTTCATTTTATTATTATACTATTTTGTATTATTCTATACTATCTTTCATCCAACATAAGATCTTTATTGTTAAGTGTATTATTATTAAATAATTTGTTAATAAAACGAATTTATAACTCCAGATTCAGAAGAAGCAATACCGGCTACGAGGAATTTGAGATGCCCCGCGAGGGTAATATAGACAATAAGGGGTTCGAGGACGAGAGAGGATATAGTAGACAGGCCTCGTTTGAATCATTTCCTGATCACGAAAGGCCCGCATTGCGTCACATCGATACTTACTGCAAGCCAGAATGTCCCTGTTTGTCGAAAAGATATACTATTGCAACTTTGGCTTGCCTAGGTAAATTTCAACAAATATTTTTATATTATTCTTCATCATTTTTCTGTTGTATACTTATTGCACAATCATTTCAGAACGTGAATATACGTAATTAATAACCCACAGTTACACTGGCAGAAAAAAACTATACCTCAGATTCTTGATTGCAATCAACAATAATTTTTCATATAAAAGTATAGTGGGCGTATAGAAGTACACATATTACACACGTAAAAGTACACACGTATGTATGTACATAGTTGGATTAATTCGTGATGCCGCATTATACCTCATCTAACTTCTATCCCGTTTCTAACAATATATTTTTTCAAGAAAGTACATAGACGGATGATTTGTAATCGTAATATCTAATTTATGTTTTATAGATGGCACTAACGTAGCAATATTTATTCCAACTACTTAGTCTCTGCATTCCATCACGATACTTCTGTTACATTTTACAATAAGTATATTCAAAAGCATTTAGTTTTCAATTCAATTTAGTACACGAATATAATAAATAAAGTTCATATAGACATGCGTCTTATTTGAGCTTGTTTCCGCATTACAGCCGTTTCTGTCTCTGGTTTACAATACAGCAGTAGATAACGTTGACACACATCGGCAGCGTATTGAACACGGCTGCCATCAAATTCAAACAACATGTGTCAATTTTGAACTGGTCAGAATGTTAATTATAAGACGTTTAGAGGCTTGTATTCGAGCTGATGCAACTCAAAAACGGCCGTAACTTGGAAACAATGTGGTCAAATGGGACAAACGTTCGTATGAACTTTTTTTAAAATTATTTTCGTGTGCTGAATCCACCACGGAAGTTATGCACACATATTATGGTACACACTAAGGGTGGCTCTTATTTACGCGCCACGTAAACAGTGGCGAGAAATATTTTTTTCAAAATTTTCATTGCGGCACACCTCCCCCCCCCCCCCTAGAATAGTTCCAAATAATAGAAAAAAATGTGTGTAAAGTTTGAGCCCGATCGGATAACGGGGAGAGGTGCCCCTGGGCCTTTGAACATTTAAATAATTATTTAAGGGGGTATTCTGGTCTGACGAGGCGTTTTCGTCGCGTTGCTTCGGAATCTTTTTACAAAGAACCCATCAATTTTATTATTATTTAGTTTATTGCTACATGTTTATTGATGTTTCAACTATCTTTACAAATTTTGTCGATAGAAAAAATTAAAATCAAAGGCAGTTGACTGCTTTAAAGTAATGGTGAAAAAAAAACATGGGGTCACGGTGCCCATGATTGGGCTCGTTCTAGTGATCAGAAACAAAAAATGAAAAGAGATTCTTTATCTGTATGCCTGTGGCTATCGTCCCTACGAGAATAATAAAAAAATATTGAACATTAAGCAAATGGCGGCGGTTTGAAAATTAAGTTTCGATTTTCGCACATTTTTTCAACTTTAATGGTCTGTGAAAGTTTAAAAACAAATTATTTTATTATAATTCTGGTAGGGACGATAGCCACAGGTATACAAATAAAGAATCTCTTTTCATTTTTTGTTTCTGATCACTAGAACGAACCCAATCATGGGCACCGTGACCCCATGTTTTTTTCACCATTACTTTAAAGCAGTCAACTGCGTTTGATTTTATTTTTTTTCTATTGACAAAATTTGTAAAGATAGTTGAAACATCAATAAACATGCAGCAATAAACTAAATAATAATAAAATTGTTAGATTCTTTGTAAAAAAATTCCGAAATAACGCGACGAAAACGCCTCGTCAGACCATTATACCCCCTTAACAGCTCACAAACTCGATTTTATATGTATAATATCCTCCGAGTTACTGATTATATGAAAACATATGTCAAACAAAAGTTGTAGATCCAGACAAGGAGCATCTTTTATATTCTATTACTTTTTCTCGTGCAGCAAACGGTTTTCGAAAAAAGTCCGAAAAAGTGAAAAAAAATGGTTATTTTTCAAATTTTAAAGATTAATCCTTCTCGGACACTTTTTATTTATGAAGGCGAAGAAAGAAATTGTAATTTTTATTTTCGAGGACTATTTTTCAAACATTTAAGGCGGGCATATACCGAGATATGCCACAAAGATAAAAAAAAATTCCTCATTTTCAGTGTTTGATATGTCATGAATGTTTCCTGAAAATTAGGGACTGAAATTCGCAAAAATATCGAAGATATAGACATTAAAAGTGAAGTATACCTACTCATTGGTGACAGAGACGTAACAGTATTAACCTTTAAGTTTGAAAATAAAAAATACAAATTTCTTTTAGTCTTCATAAATATGAAATGTTCGATATACATTTAAATTTTGGAAATTTAAAAAAAAAATCGGACATGAAATCTTGCACTTTAAACGCAATGAAAAAAACTATGAATCAAATACAAAATCCGCGCTGTTAAAAAAATGTGTAATAATAGTGTATCATATATCCATGCAAAATTTCAAGTAAATCGGTTGAATAGTTTTTGAGTAATCGTGGGTAACATGTTTGAAAATCATGATTTCGAGAAAAATGCATTTGAATACCTCACGTCTGATGTCTATATCTTCGATATTTTTGCGAATTTCGATCCCTATTTTTCAGGAAACATTCATGACATATCAAACACTGAAAATATGAAAACAAAAATATTCTTTTTGGCATATCTCGGTATATGCCCCGCCTGAAATGTTTAAAAAGTAGTCCTCGAAAATAAAAATAACAGTTTTTGTCTTCGCCTGCATAATTAAAAAGTGTTCGAGGAGGATTTAAACTTTCAAAATTTTAAAAACAAAAATTTTTTTTTTTAGTTTTTCGGACTTTTTTCGAAAACCGTTTTTCGTACGAGAAAAAGTAATAGAATATAAAAGAAATTAAAAAAAAAAAACACAAATTTACCCACCCTGAAACAAGTAAAAGAAATTTTAAAAAATATGTCCAATTTACCCGCGCTAAAACACGCCACGAAAAAATAACAGATTTACACGCACTCAGAAAATTGAAACTAATACCTCCTATTAAATAAATTATAAAGTAAGGTTTTAAGACGTAAATTCGCGAGTCAATTGAATGTGTGTCGATTTCACAATATGTGAAAGCTAAGCTAAGCAATGTTAAGTTTTAAAAATGTACTTTCATTACATCTTTATGGAACCGTTTCCACCAAAAGCTAAGTTAAGCTGTATTATGTTTTTTTTTTAAAGCTAAGTTAGCTCGACGGAGCATGAGATTCCCTCGCGAGCGATATATTTCGGAAACATAGCTTTCCCTCTCGTAGCAGGTCTGTTGTAATTCAACGATACCCTTCAATTTTTGATCAAGTGTCGCAGAATCGTGTCGCCATGACCAGTGTCATAAATTTCGTCGTAGCTTTTCTGAGACGATTGATCCCGTACGACAGTGGCTTTGACCACCACTGCTCGACCCTTTGTCTGACTTGTACCGCGCGCAGCGGTGAACGCAGGTTGCCTGCTATTACGCATATAGTTAAAGGCTTATAACTAACAAACGAAGCCTCACAGACAACTTCGTTATTCTTGATTTTACCTGATAAGGTATCCAACGTCACTTGTTACCACGAGAATTAATGGAGGCTTACAACCCCAAGCGAAGCGAAAGAGTTTTCGCGCGTGTGTCGCTTCGAACAGGAGTACAAAAATGGTTATAACTCGGGAACTAGGTCAAATAGGGCACATGTTTACATGATCATTTTTCATCGTTTTTGCGTCCCCCGTCCACAGTTGAAGTGGATGCCGCATATTAAAATATACGTTGTACCGGGTCATCCATTTATCTTGCAACCCGTGCGCGGGAACAGATGAAAATTGCAACACCGCCTCACGCTGCCATTCTACAACCATACGTCGATACTCCCGCCATCTATGAGCTGACGTTAAAAGTGTATGGTCTTTCAGATTCTAGTAGAGGGCGCAGGGTGCTTTTGGCTTTCGCCAAAGGACATTAAATTTGACGTAGCAGACGGGGAAGAAAACGGTAGCCATTTTAAGAGTGCGACCGCGCCGTGGAAATACCAGCTTTGCCCCGGTCCAGCTGCGGTAGACCACGCTGCGGCGTTAGTGGTCCGGATCGAAGAATTTTATGGCTTTTCCCCACAACTTTTGAACTACGAAAGACATCGGAATGTAATTTGCGCCGCAAAATGGGGAAAAATTGTCCCTTTCTAATGATGGATAATTTAACATATTTTACGTTTATTTTATTTTTCATTTTTCAATTTTTTAACCGTAATTCAGAAAAAAATCAACGACCGCTACAAACCTAGACACGTTCTATCAGTTACCCCTTATGTTCGATCTATGCATGCACTGCATTAAGGATAAAATCACAAAAAAGATAACCAGAACATTAGGTTTCTGAGGTTGCAGAACTAATATACCTATAATTGAATAAAAATTTAATTTCTCAATTTATGAAAGTAATGTTACAGAAACAACCAGCCTATTGTTTATCAACACTGTGAATTTTAAATAGAGCATTAAATAAATAGTTTGCATAAGCTTCTCACAACAATTATGGTTAAAAAATTGAAAAAAGAAAAATGAAGTAAACGTACAATATATTAAATTATCCATCATTAGAAGGGATAATTTTTCCCACTTTTTAGGCTCGAATTGTATTCCGATATCTTTTATAGTTCAAAAGTTATACGAAAAAGGCATAAAATTCTTCAATCCAGGCCACTAACGCGACAGCGCGGTCTACCGCAGCTGGACCGTGGCATAGGTAGGTGTTTCCACGTGGAACGGGATCGGCACGATCACACTCTTAAAATGGCCACCGTTTTTTCCCCGTCTGCCACGTCAAATATTTTAATGTCCTCCGGCGGAAGCCAAAAGCATCTTGCGCCTTCTACTGGCATCTGAAAGACCCTACACTTTCAACATCAGCTCATAGATGGCGTAAGTATCGACGTATCGTTGCAATAGAATGCGTGCGTAAGGCGGTATTGGAGTCTGTTCGCGCTCGCGCAGGTTGCAAGATAAATGGATGACTCTGTACAGTAGAAGAGTATCATTATCTTAACACGTGTTTTCCAAACGTTATAGTATCCGAATGTTTTCTCATTCGAACTGTATATGTAATTCTTTTATGATTAGATGTAGATTTATAATATGTACATTTGTCAATTACTATTGAAGGATACAAACGTAGGACTTCCACCTTCTTATATCGACCAAAATGAATAATATTATTCAGACTATTTGAGGATGAAATTAACATTGCAGGCCTTTTAAACAGGGTGTGGCGTAATTCGTGGTACAATTGGAAAGGGAATGATTATTCGTGATAAAGGAAACAAAAATATGGTATAAAACTTTCGTATATACACGGCTTTATTTTTACAAAATTGATGTTGAAAATTCGAAAGTTTTGCGTACGACTGACAAGGAGAGTATTTTAGGTGTCCGCCTCCGATCATTTCGATTTTTGGATATGTTATAGAGGACCGAAAAATAAGAAATACGTGTTTTTTTATTTTTCCCCGTTTTCATATTTGGGGGGTGAAAACTGCGTTCAAAGTTAGGGTTGAAAAATCATTTTTGTGGAATATCTCGAGAACTATTAGAGATAGGGGAATAGTGTCAATGGACGAATTTTGTGTCTTTGAATGCGAAATATGACTGACTCACCAGATTTTCAAAAACTCCATTTTTTTCCACAAAAATGATTTTTCAACCCTAACTTTGAACGCAGTTTTCACCCCCCAAATATAAAAACGGGGAAAAATAAAAAAACACGTATTTCTTATTTTTCGGTCCTCTATAACATATCCAAAAATCAAAATGATCGGAGGCGGACACCTAAAATACTCTTCTTGTGAGTACGACTGGACTCTCATGGCATTCCCTTACTGATTGTTTCCGTACATATTTATAAGCACTTGTATAGTATAGTAGGGGAGACCGGGGCTGGTTGTCTCAAGGGGCAGGTTGACTAATTGTTAATAACTTTGCACCGACATATGGTCTGCTGCGGAAAGATTCACTGTAGAAAGAAGTCACTTCTACTATGCCATGCATTTATGTCCGACCCCGCGATCGCACGTTTTTTAACAGTTATCAGCGTTTGTCGAAAAATTGAGTACGTAAGTAAATATTTTTTTTAAAGATTTTATTCCTTCACGCTCTACATAGTTATAATAGAATAAATGTTAAGGGACTATTTTAAAGTTTGTTTATTAGACGATCGACATAGATTGACATAGAATCTTTGTTTATACATAAATAATTGAAGGTTATATAGATTATTGAAGTCAAAATGATCGGTCGGGGCTGGTTGACTAATAACATTAATAAGGTTTAAATTGTTATTTTGTTATTCATAACGCGATTTTTATTTTTTCTTTCAATTTCACTATATTATAAATACATTATAATTAATGTTTAAGTTGAAAAAATGTTCAGCTTATTATTAAAATATGAAGGAAAGAAATTAATAATGAAATAATTTTATAATGAAACAACTCTCATGACATTGTGTTATTTTATTACCACTGAGATAAGTTACTAATAACATTTTCTTGACTGATTGTACATATAGTCAACCTACCCGATACTGTAAGTCAACCAACCCCGATCAGCATGGAAGGTGTTAGAAAAACATTAAAATACCTTAATTGTTGTCACATTGTGTCAACATTAATAATTTAATCACATAGCCAAATATATAGTTTAATGATATTTCGTACACATAATTTATTAAAAATCAAAAACTGAAAAACTGGCCTACCAGCTCCGGTCTCCCCTACTCTCTTATCAGTTTATTGCAAGTTATCGCGATTGGCAAAGTATAGTAGGTAGCCGAGGGTATACAGATATGTGGGTTGTTTTGTAAGCTTGTGATGGCTACGCGTTTTCAATGTGTATATGTACATACTACAGAGAAGAATTTCTCAATCTTCGTCATCCTGACAGACGGGTCATATAAAGCGTGGAGCTGAACTTGGTTCTTTTGTATCGCTTCGTGAAAACCGTGGGCATCGTCGATAACACTAGTTTACAGCCATTTTGCGCAGCAGATGCCGCTATTTTTTTCTTATAAAAGCTGATTCCGAAAATATGGCCCAAGAAAATTTCTATGGATACGTTTTCGAGATATCGACTGGTGAACCTTTTACCTGTCTGTCAAAAAGGTGATCCCACTTAATTGCGAATATCTCGCGTTGCGAATGTCCGATTTGATCGAAAATTATACAAAATTAAAGATAATTGAATTACCAACAAATGTCCCTGACAAATTTTTCAAATCGGTTCAATAGTTCGGGTGAAATCGATGGAAATATGTGAAGAAAGTAATTTTTTTTCGACCGAAATTGAGATCGACAATTCATTTAATCATCTGGGAAAAATCGAAATCGAAACAATGGGCCCAGTTTCTCATTTCTTACGCAGAGGCTAAGACTAGAGACTAAACAAGCTGCTACTGAAGAAAATCTATGGATAAATACCGAAGCTAGAGACAATTGTGTGAAAACACAAAAATTTCATTTTTCTCGGTTTTGGTGTTTTTTCAATTTTATTGTGTTGTGTAAATTTTAATTCATTCTGTACATTTTTCCAAGTAATTTTTTCAGTCATATCTTCACTTGCACAATACCTATACAACTTGTTAGCGAATGCAGCACCTTTTAAATAATCTTACAGTTATACTATTTTCTACGAATCTATTTATATAATATTTACTATTCTTATTACTTCACAATGCAGCTAATCACGTTACGTCGAAACTTTAGTCTTTGTAAACACTCACTTTTTCTATATTATAACACTTCTTCATATTTAGATTGAACCTGAAAATTAGACACTCTCACTTCTCCATTTAACTTCACAATAAAACGTCGTACATGTTTGAACAATTATAATAACATTTGGCAACCTTCATTCCAGGATTCATTATTTCATTTGGTATGAGGTGTAATATGGGTATGGCGAAACTGGCCATGAAAAACAGCACCGAAGGCGAAGGCGACAACACCACTTTTAAGTTCAATTGGACAGTTGGCACAGAAAGCGCCCTCGATTCGTCCTTCTTTTGGGGCTACCTTGTAACTCAAGTGCCAGGAGGATTTCTAGCGTCCCTCTATCCTGCAAACAAAGTATTTGGCGCCGCGATTGCCATGTCTTCGTTTCTGAACCTATTGGTACCTGGTGCACTGAAAGTTGATCCGGTCGCCGATATGTTTGTGCAAGTCCTGAAAGGATTGGTGGAGGTGAGATTGCGAGTGCTGTATAAGAGTACATATATTTTGTAAAATATCCTCTTGCATTTCACACAATATATGCGACGAACAAATTCTCGTTTGATTAGGGCGTCACGTACCCAGCGTGTCACGGTATTTGGAAATATTGGGCACCACCGTTGGAGAGATCACGTTTGGCAACTTTGGCATTTTGCGGTTCTTACGCTGCAATTGTCATAGGAATGCCGCTTTCCGGTTATTTGAGTCAGTGGTTCGGCTGGACAGCGTCATTTTATTTCTATGGTAAGGCAATCAATTTTTGTTTGGCAGAACTTCACTCTGGAGGTGTAAAATCAGTTCTTAAAGTTATAAAGTTTTTGGAATATTATTCCGAAAGGCACCGGTGGCCGATCGAGATGAAAATTCGGAAGTGTTTTGAAGAATGTGAGAGGACCTTAAATATAAAATTTTAACTTCGGGAATTCACCCGTTTGGAAGATACAGTTACTTTAGGGGAGGCCGCGCATTCACTGTGATCGTTGCATCGCATGACGCACAGTGTCGCGGCACGTGTTCAAAAAGCAAAATTTTGAGTTTTTAAATTTTCTATTTCATTTCACGGAATTGATAGTAAACAGTTCTCCGATATAAGAACATCATAACTTAGTAGCATAAATAACAGATTTAAGGTTAGTAATTACATTCAAAGTCGAATAATCAAACGCAAGCTGCCACAAATTACACATAGGAAATATTTACTCACTGTATTTTTGTTGTATCTATAAGTTTTTTCTTTCTTTTTTTTGAAAATAAGCGAAATATACCCTTATTTCGTTTTAATAATTACAAATTCTTGCATTTAAAGATATGGATACGTACCAGTGGCTCAAATTATTAACTTTCTTGTCGCATCTTCTAAATTCTGGAGAGAATTAAAAAAAAAAAAAAATTATCGATTCTTTCATTTTTTGACTATAATTAGTTCTCTTTATGCTCTTTAATTTGGTATAAATTTTATCTGCTCCCGAGTACCCCCACATAAGAAAAAATACACAGAATAAAACGAAAAAAGTAGGCAAATCTGTGCTCGAATATTTATTTTTAAAAGACACTGAGCTTTGAATTCATTCAGATTCAACTGATAGTGATGAAGATGTATAATGAGAATGAATAATTTAAAATTTATTATCAATACGAATAATTTAAAAAATGAATTATATTTTTTTATAATTGTTTCATATGTTTGTTATTAATTTGTGTTTAAATGTATTTAAAAATATATGTTTTATTTGTTTTACTTTTATTATGTTCAAAAATACATTTTAATGAATTATTTTATGTTAAAAATTAATTTTTTGGGGTATAAATATGATTAACATATCAATTACGTGTAAATAACTATCTTAATGGAAATTTGATTTTTGATTTTTTTCTCTATATACTCGTTACACTGTGTGACGGCGCGTAACATTTATGTTTGTTTTCGATGAAGACAGAAAATAAATAATTGTTGCACGCCGCTGCGCTATGCTTGTAAACACTGTCTCATTTTTAGCATCCCCAAACTCACATCGGTTCGCTACCATCCTTTACACCCCCCCCCCCCCCCCCTAGCACTAATCTAACCCCAATATTAATGCCCCGGACAAGTTGGAAAGTGGAATGCATTCCTCCTTTATCAGGACGGAATACACGAGCCTTTAACCGGGCAGTAGTACTATATTCATATTTCTCTTCTTCGTTTTCCAGAATATTTTCCTTTTTTTTAAAAATCTAATATTAAAAATATTGTCTAATTGCGATGAAGATTTTAAATTTGCCACTTCTAAAAATGTTCACTCGTTGGTACAGACCTTTTCAATATAATTATTTATCCCCGAATATGCCTGTTTGAAGCTTCGTTAACTGAAAAAATAATATTTTCTTCTAATTAATAAATACAGTACTTTTAACTTTAGTCTCTCAACGCTTTCGAACATGAAATAAAAAGTAATTATTTAAAAAATGAAGCTTTGCTGGCAATGGGAATAATTGTGTATCTTAACAGTTTCAACATAAGAATAATAGAATTGACTGAAAATTTCAGGTATTTGCGGGTTGATTTGGTACTGTTTCTGGCTTTGGTTAACCTTCGAGAAGCCGTCAAAACATCCTTGCATCTCAACTCGCGAGCTTCGCTACATCGAAGACTCTCTTGGTCAAGGGCAGGCACAAATACCAATCCCTACGTTTGCCACGACACCGTGGCGTAAGTTCTTGACATCTATGCCAGTGTACGCTATTATCGTGGCCAACTTCTGCAGATCTTGGAACTTCTACCTACTCGTGCTATTTCAAGCGCGATTCATGCACGAAGCCTTTGGCATGCCTCTAGTCGAAGTAAGTCTTTTTTTCGTTTGCTTTCGACAAGTTCTACTTATTGTTAGTTGACTTCAGTTAAACAATATTTACGACACATAAAAGTGTTTCTGACAGGGGAGCTTGTTGCAAACTGTACTTTCAATATAATCTAAGATAATAAATTTGGCGACCCATAGTCCAAGTACATACAAGAATCCTCGCTTGTATGCACGCTGAGCTACTACTATTTTAAGGTCAATTTGTACAGCCACCGACACGGACAAGATCGGAATCGGCAGGTTTGATGTTTGCACGATGGAAAATCGGCGCGCGCTCCTCGAGACGACGAGCCGGGTCCGAGCCCGATGCGTGCCGTATCCGAGCACAACGTTGCCGAATTTTATGCTCGCAACACGTAGGATAGAGCAGGCCTTCCCAAGTAGGGGAAATGTACTCCTGAAACACATGTTTCGGTTCTCCTTCCAACGCTGCGCCTTCAGCTGAGGTGGGACGACTTTTACTACCCTCTCCCCGAGGAGACAGTAACGTCGCTGGGAAGCATGTTGGGCGCTTTAGGGCGAAAGTACCAAATGTGTCAAATTTTTATAGGAAATTTCATAATGGCTTAAAAATAGTAGGAAAAATTAAAATTTAAACTAGCATTTCAAAATGACGTAAAAAGAATTAAAAAAAGTGTATTACATACAAAATGCAAGCGTCCAACATGCTTCCCAGCGACGTTACTGTCTCCTCGGAGAGAGGGTAGTAGCAGTCGTCCCACCTTAGCTGAAGGCGCAGCGTTGAAAGGAGAACCGGAACATGTGTTTCAGGAGTACATTTCCCCTACTTGGGAAGGCCTGGGCTACAGGAATCAAATCAAATTCGACAACGGTGCGCTCGGATATGGCACGAATAAGGTTCGGGCGCAGCTCGTCGCCGCACGAGCGAGCGCCCACCGAGCGAAATTGACCTCCGCGTGCAAACCGAAGATGGGCAATATCTAAATAAAAAATTATTTAAATAACTTTTCAAATAAAGAGACTTTATGTTTTTCCGTCGTCGAATAAAAATCATCCGAGTTATCTTTATTCGAAGCGCCGCGGTTGAGCAGATTATTTGACGGGAATTCATGCGACGGCCAAAGATACTTTGTTTATTTGAAGGCCTTTCAGGCCCTGGGGCCTCTGAATCCTCGACCTGTCTCCCCGCCAACTCATTAATAAATAAATAAATAAATAAATAAATAAATAAATAAGTAAACAAACAAACAAACAAACAAACAAACAAACAAACAAACAAACAAACAAACAAACAAACAAATAACAAAAATAAATAAATAACTTTAGGGCAGAGGTGCACACGGAGCTGTTCCGACCTCCTCACGATTCCGGGCGCCGGATCAGGAGCTGAGCGTGGAGCTGTTACGTTGATAATCACAACATGAGTGGGGGAAACTGCTGTAGAGTGCGTGGTACGAGCCTGCACGCACAACAATCTTCCAGTTGCCCCTAACCATTTGCTGTGGTTAGTAAGGTAATAGCTCTACACTCGGCTTTGTCCCAGCGCCTAGAATCGCGAGGAGATCCAAGCGGCTCCGTGTGCACCTCTGCCCTAAAGCTGACAACAAGGTTTGCGAAGTTGTATAAAGTGCACTACGAAATGAATTGTGTGGTTCACCTTGTATAAATAAATAAGCATCCCAATTTAAAAATCCATTATAACAATTCCGAATATTAAATAATTAAATATGAATAAGTGATATTATTTGTATATTATTTTTATAGACTGGTGTAATCGGCTCACTTCCGCACTTGTTGATGACAGCGATCGTGCCTTGTGGAGGACTACTGGCAGATTATCTTCGCACACGTGAAATATTAACAACAACCAATGTTAGAAAACTCTTCAATTGTGGCGGCTTTGGTGTAGAGGCAATCTTCTTTCTGGTGGTAGCAAATGCGACCACACACAGAAATGGTACAGCTGCAACTGTCGCCCTCGCGATCGGCGTTGCTTGTAGCGGCTTTGCTATTTCCGGGTTCAACGTCAACCATTTGGATATTGCGCCTAGATACGCAAGTATTTTGATGGGCATGTCGAATGGAATTGGTACAATAGCAGGACTTCTGGTGCCGTTTTTCGTGGATAACATCACAGAGAAAAAGGTATTTAAAAAAAAACAATTTTTTTTAGATTAATAACGAATGATCTCTTTGCTGTATAAACTGTAGTATAAAAATGCAATCTACCATACACGAAGGCAATTTTGATATCTATTTATAATACAAAATACGGCATGTGTTGCGGGGAGAATGGTGACCATCTAGATATATATGGTGTTCCACATTAATTTTTGTGCGCGCCAATTTCCGGATCTGCCAGTTGTTTCTGCCTGGAAAGAAACATCTTCTACAAGTAATAACACTCAGTTCATACGCTCAGATTTGGATCAAACTTTGCACGCATGCAGAACATTTGAAAATATTTGACACATATCTTTTTGTCACCGATATCAACGCCGGCGCATTGCGGACGACCGGGAAATCACGATATTTATTTCCGCGCACAATGGTGGTCACAAACCGGCTCCACAGGAGACACAGGCAATGCGCTTTCCAGGAGTAGGGGAGAGCAGGGACAAAAATAGCATTTTTTACATTTGGCCTAGCCTACAATTAGCTTTTATAGATATAAAAATGACAATTATGCCTTAAGATAGTATGTTTCTTGGTCTACCATTTGAGCCCAGATTCAGCCTTACATGATAAGTAATCATAGAGTTATGGCAGTTTTTCACAGTGACTGTCATTGTTACTTTTGTCCTGCAGGGGTAGGACGGAAGTAACATACCGTGGGGACGATAGTAACACTAATTATTTTGAGGAGAATTAAGTAAAAACACTTCTTCCAACGCAAAGTAGGATTTTTTATTATAAAAAACGATACAGAGAAACATTTAAATATACATATTTTAAGTAATGATAAAAACAAATAAATTTTGAATAACGAAAGGTAGAAAGCATAACCAGCTTCGAACATTTCTTTGGTATTGTGTATTTAGCTGAATGATAGGTATTAAATTTTACCTACTCTGAATTAAAATTATGATACGTAGTGAAGATCACCCATGGTGCAGTCTTCGTCGGACTAACCCTTAAAATCTAGACATTGAAACCACTTCTCTCTCGAACAGCTTTCACTCAAAGGGTCAAAACAAACCGGACATAGACAATCATTATCATCTGGAGAATTTCTATCCTGTATGCTATTTTGCTGGCCCAAGTAACATCTTACTTTCGTCCCCATAGTGACGCGTTACTTTTGTCCCCAGCTATGTTTTTCAGAATAGAACTGTTATAACATACAAACTATACAAGACTTGTTGAAATCAAATACAGGAACTTATAAAGCCATTATCTAAGAATGCTCTAGCAAATAATTGGCTTAATATCTATAGTTTAACTATGAATATTAACAAAAAAAATCAGAATAAGAGACACTTACCTGAATGATCTAAATAACAATATTAGCTTGCCCACAGTATACGATTCGTGTTACTGCTCAGCGTCACTCAGTACAATAAAACTGACACTATACACATGTAACTCTGTAAAGCAAACGTTTTAGAAATGTTTGTGGAATGGGGGAGAAGGCGTGTTACTTTCATGACGCCGTTACGTTTGTCCCCGCTCTCCCCTATATGGCGATGGAAACGGTCCAGTCGCACCGATCAGGGAAACTGCAGCTCGCATGAAGGTCTAAACACACTTCAATTCATCAATTTCGTGACAGATCATTGCCGGCGTGCCAGTGGTAAAAAGAAGAGGGGTGTAGAGGACATATTCTTACCACTGGCACGCCGGGACTGATCTGCCACGGAACTGATAAGTGTGTTTAGACCTTCAATGGGGGATGAATCTTTAGATATACTGAGCAATAGTGAAATTTCTAATGTGCATGTCCAAACGGAAGTTTGGAACACTTTCCACTGGTAGGACGATCAGGTACCCTTCACTCCGCAGCGCGATTGTTTAGGTAGTATCAAGATCAAGGCATTACTATGAGTGGTTGAAAATTAAAAACCTTCCACGGTTCCCTTTCATTCTCGCCCTTTCTTCGTAACTTTTAGCAACTTTACTTCAGCCCGATTCACTTGCAGATAAGTCAAGGTCAATTATATTTGTAATGGGTTTTGTGAATGAACAAATACATGTACTCATAATAACATTAATAAACCACGCGATTATAGTACGTATTGCATATTTGCAATTTACAAGCTTTGGTAGGGATACTGTGAACATGATTCCTCGAAGGAGCAAGGATAAGAACACGCGACACGCACGCGAAACACTTTCCCTAGCCAACCGAACGAAGGCACAAAATTACGCACGCGGCGCTTTCACCAATTTAATGCCAACACATTTAAAGCGGAGATCATTCGCGATTTACTACAGAAAAGGGCAAAACAAATGATATTCAAACAGTTTGAATAATTCTCAACTGTATAAATGTATTTTTCAAGTAGCACCGTATGCATAGTCAAATTTCAATTTGTGAAATTTATTAATGCAGTGGGGTCTCCTTAGATGCATGCTAAATGGACTCGTTAACTGCACTGAAGTTATCCTTCTTGAAATGGAATGATTCTAGACCAGATGCACTTAAGGGGACCTTCCGGTCTAAAGGTCTAAAAGAATCTTTTAGGAATACGTGTTTAAAAGGATTTGTTGAAATTCGTAAAATTCCCGAAGTTATAGGCATTTGAGTAGCGAAATGCATGGGCAACAACCGGCCACTCGGCGCTCACGTAAAACTTTAAACGCGTTTTTCTCGAAACAGTGTTCTCAAAACGGTGGGACCTGTATCTCCAAAAGTTATTATCCGATTCGAGTGAAACTTTTTTTATTTTGTTGAATATACTTCTGGCTATGGGGGAACTAGAAAAAAAAACAAAAAATTGAAAATTTATAATTTTCAAAGGCGTTGAAAGGACGAAAAATACAGGGAAAAGTGATTTCAAACTTAAAGTGTCGTTATTTTCTAAAAAAATGTCATTTTTGTAAATTTTTCTAGTTCCCCCTAGCCAGAAGAATAATCTTCAAAATAAAAAAGGTTTCAGTCGAGTCGGATTATAACTTTTGGAGATACAGGTCCCACCGATTGTTTGAGTTGGACAAGAGGGACACAAATAAGTGATATTTATTAAAGTAGTCCTAATCTTATTTTTAGTGTGACCATGATGATATATAATTTCTTTGATCACAATTATGTAGCACAGGATATAACATTACGTTTATTTTTATGTACTTTACAGGACGTTCAGAGTTGGAAGAATGTTTTTATCATAGCGGCATGTGTACATATCTTCGGTGTCACATTTTACGCAACATTTTGTTCCGGAGAACTGCAACCATGGGCTGATCCTACTATAGAAGAACAAAAGAGTTGGAACGCTATGGACGAATTCGGACAAACGAAACCACCAGTTCCACCACCGCCCCATATTATGCAATCCGAATTTATTGTATGTATCTTCTCATTTATGCTCAGGACGTTCTCCTATGTTATACGCTCTTTAAACGTTATTGCACTTATCTTGCTTACATTTTGCTTTTTTTTTTCGAACGATAGTATCATGTTTACTATTTACTGAGAATAAGATACAGGCTGTTTCCGACGACTGCGACAGCCTGACTCATGTTCGCCAGCAAACAACATTTTTAAACCCTTCTTACTGCTATCATTATAACTTTGAACAAAATTATCATTATTGCATACAAAAATTTGAACATTTTTCAAATCTCAATTAACCCTCCGTATCCTGTGTCTGAGTCAATTTTAACCCACCGCTTGAGATCGCTAACGCACACAGTGACGTAGCTGTATATGTAAGTCGCGGCCAAGCGATCGTTTAGCTGTCGGGGGTGTCATAAATGCATAAACTGGGCCTTTCCGGTGATCCTGTTGGGGCAACAATGGGAAACTCGAGACACTACCATATTTTCCTTGGAGAAAACAAATTGAGCATACGGCCTCTGTAGTCATAGAGTTCTCCGCCACGAGACCTTATACCGAGGCAGGCCCGGATTAAGATTTTTGGGGCTCGGGGCTATCAAACCTTCGAGGGCCCCTCGTGGTTGAACAGGGGCGGGGGGGGGGGGGGGGGGGGTAACAAAAATATTGTACAATCAACTTTTAGTTAAAATGTTTTTTCCCATCTTTAATTTTGCAAATTCTTGTATCAAGTCTTCACAATCGATAGATCTTAATAATTCAGATTCAGTCGTCAAACGTGCTAAGGATGTTAACCGATCATCTAAAATCGTCGTTCTATACATATTCTTTATACCCTTTAGTACAGAAAATGATATTTCCGCCTCACAATTTGCGATTGGTGTAGTTACAAATAATCTATACGCAATGTATATGTTTGGGAAAATATCAATCATTTGCTGATCGACTAAAATATTGTAAGTTGTGGAACTCAGACTATATATTTGATACAACATTTCAGTGAGCTAATCGCTTAGAACGGGGCCCCCCGGGAAAGTGGGGCCCGAGGCTGCACCCCCCCCCCTAGCCCCCCTTTAATCCGGGCCTGTACCGAGGAGTGGGGAGTGAGCATACCACGGTGAAGCTCGAGGGCGCACCGACTGCCCTAGGGCAGACTTAGTGTGCACCCCTGTTTAAGGGGGTGAAAACTAATCCCAAAAGTTAAATAGGCACTTCCACTTTTTCGCGTATAACTCCCAAACTACAGCAGACAGAAAAGAATGTTTCGAAGAAAAGTTTAATGGTGCAATGAGCACTGCAAAATTGCGTTGACAAAATTTCGAAAAAATTTGTCCGTAACTACTGAATCGATTTTGGTGAAACTTATTGCATTTTGTTTGGCTTCGATCCACTTAGGTCATGGAGAAGGAATTATCGAAATCGGTCAAGTAGTTTTGAAGTTACACAAAAAAATAAGAAATCTGTTTCATTATACAGTAAATCCCCGTTATGAGCCCGTTTTTACCTCCCGTTGATAGCCCGGCGACTATCCCCACCATTTCTTGGAAGCCCGCGGACGAGAGTGAGAAAACGAAATAGTCAGACACGAAGTTGCCGTCGGGTACGGAAGAGAGAATCATGTCGGCAACCCACTATGAGCCCGCCGCCAGCCACGCTCGTCGAGCTCACAACGGGGATTTACTGTAATACATTGTATGCACGGGCAAGCAAAGGACGGAGTATCAGGCGTCCGAAAAACAGAGCGAGACAAAATGTCAACGGTCTGTCTCGTACCGTTTCTTGCTCGCTTTCAGTTCCTCTGATTCGCTCTCGTTCCATCGCGATCTCGCCATCGGCAAGAAAAGAGCGAAAACGATTGCTCGGAATCGTGTCCCCTCTACGTTATAATATTATATCATATTTATTATATTATAATATATAATATATATTGTTATATTTATATTATAATATATATGATATATTATGTTATATTTATATTATAATATATATCATATATTACATAACTTAAATAACTAAAAAGTGCAAAATAAAAAAATGTTTAAAAAAATTAAAACCGACTTCAAAAAAATAAAAGTGCGCTAAAACGTAAAAACTAATTTTGTTCCTTATTTAATCTACGACTCGTAATTTTTTTAAGCCGGCGCCAGATTTACGCAGTGCAAATGATAAGGCGCCGACATAAAAAAAAATGAGAGTCGTAGATGAAATACGGGACAAAATTATTTTTTACTTTTTAGCGCATTTTCATTTTTTTTAAGTAGATTTTAATTTTTTTTTAATTTTTAAATTGAAAAATTGGACGCAAATGTGATGGGTACGTGCGTCCGGGTACGTGCATTCCAGACTCTCCTGAAAGATCAAAAGATCACGGAGAAGTCTTCATACGTAACAAACCAAAGGAGATAGCTTTTAAGGCAAATGTAATTGTCGCTATTGTGGCTTTATTTTGAAAGACAGTTTCACCAACTTAAAGTGTGTCCGCCGTTAATAAACGCTTTCTCGAGAACAATAATTTCATTTCCTCTTACAGAAACAACCATCCGCGGGTGGAGACGAAACTGACGATTGGAACAATTACGAGCAACCAGCTGGGGACAGCACGCATACTCAAGAAGTGAAACCGCCCGTAATAAGCTACGGGTCGACAGAAACCAATAACAGCAACCCCTTCCATTCGACGAATCCCTTTGCCAGAGATATGAACGCATCTCTAGTACAACCGCCAGCAACAGACGATTACTCACACGACGTCGTCCAGAATCAACAATGGAAATAATTTATGAGTATTTGAATGAACGTGACACGCGTAAGGATATCTTCTTTTCAATGTGACTGATCCTTTGGTTGATTATAAGGATTTCATCGCTGTCTCTGGTACTTCGATTCACGTCTAAAGCCATTCATTCATGGAATTCATTTTGCTTTTTGTCGGTGAAAAGTTGACTATGTATTCCACGGAATGAACTCAATTAGCTGACATACTTTTTATTCATTGTCAGATAAAAATTTAAATCTTTGTACTATAAATGAACTGGTACAATTGGGATTTCATGTTTCTGGCACAAAAGGAATATTTTTTACTCCCAAGGAGATTTACGGGTATTTCATTATTTTCCTGGGAAAGAAGGTCGCGTATCTGTAATTTAGAGAAATTCTGCTTTATACAGAAATTAATCGGGAAGTTCTATTTATTTACATATGTACCAAATAAAATGTAATATAGCGAATGATCGTGATAGATGAAGAAAGTACTAGAGGCAGACGAAAGGAATACCAAATAAGATATTGATATTTGAGGATGTTTTGGATTATATTATTAAGACGTTTCAGGCGTTATAGGTACTCTGAATTAGATTACAGAGAATTTTCTTTTATCGCAATACCTAAGAGTGCAGAGTACAGTGCTGTAAGCCGATGCTTTGTAACAATCCAAAACTGTGGGAAATTCATTCCAGACTCGCTTTCCAATCAGCTTGGAGACTTTTTACCGAAAGAAGTCGGAAATATTTCTAGCAAAGATGCATAATGGGAAACGATGGCAAGCGAATATGACCAGGGAGAGATTAAACATAAAATACTAGAATATTTTTGAAAGACTCTTCTTGTGGAAGAAAAGTAAAAAAAAATCAAAGGAATATCTTTTTACATTAAGTATGGATTTAATGATGTGAACGTCGACGTTCGCGAGAAGTGATTCGAAACGAACATTATTCTGCGGACCTAGAATTGGTCTGTCGATGGCAAATGCGCCGTCCACTTTATGGTCATACGAAAATGGATAGCAGCAAACGGCCAAAGATGGAAATAATTAAGGAAACGATAGATTTATTACCTACTATTAATTTGCAGTTTTCTATCCTGCGAATAGAGAATTGTCTCTAACGGAATGTTAAACAGACAATAATTAGCAGCCAAATCTTCGCAGACAATAATTATTTGAAGACAATAACGAGAAGGTTTGGAGGAGCAATGGTGGAATTAGAGTTCAGCACGATCGCTGAAACTTTTAGGTATTTCTATATATTCTTTTTTTCTACGCTAACGGCAGAACTCAACGATGCGGAATTATAGAAACATAGCAATAAAAAAACTATTGTTGAAAATTAATGCCAGTTATGGAGGTGTAAAAGAGGAAGGAAGATACGCGCATATCGTTCTTATGGCGCGCATTTTGAAATATGTAGTACGATGAGTAGAAAGACTTAATAATCGATACATAATGTCAATATTTTATCGATGGGTCTGGCGGCTTCTGGTGTTTCTGCTTCACGGGGCCGCAGTGAGATAAGAGCAACGCATTAATATGTTTATCCACGTAAAAGTGGTATCATAGAGGAGGGCATTATTTAAGTCTTTCGAGTTTAAATTATAATCGCAAGTACATTGAACTTAAACGAAATTCTGAAACGTATGAAAGTATTCGTAAGAAAGTGATAACAAGATGAAAGTATTAGTATGATAAGACGTAAAGTATCGCAGGGCTCTATTTGTTGAGACCTGATTCCTTCGAGTGAATTTTCACCTTGTGCACTGACAAAAGTATCTTTGATCAAGTTTATACCTGTGCGATTTCTTCGTTATTTTATATTTAACGTCAAATCTCCAGTTACCAACACTCCATATCGATGGAACCTCGATTAAAGTTTAGTGGCGCAAAATAGTTTTTGTCTTGCCACGAGAAGTGATGTTCTTCAGATCAGGTAACTATCAGACGGGAACACCGATTCTTCTGGATCTCGCGTTAGAAAGATGATATTTATTTCATTCAATATTGAAAACCGAATACAATAGTAAAAAATGTTAAGGTGTTTGTTTCAGTTCAGGTAATTAGTTTGAACAACATTTCTCCATTTTTAAACTACTTGCAGTTTTTAAACTGCATAAAGTACAGTAGCGGACAATATAGTCGCCACTTTTTCAATTTGCTTTATTTTTGTTATTTTTTAACATCAACTTGGAACTGTGGTATGTGTTTAATATATATATTCTGATGGGTAATTGAAAACTGTATAAAACCCAGTTAAAATTGAATTTATCTAATTAATAAAAAAAAAATTATGACATTGAACGGGATAATACATTTTTGGGGCCGACAAAGGAGTTACCACTTTTGGTATTCTTTTAGAACATCCTAAAAGCAGAAGGTGCCCTTACGAAATATCAAAAGGGGTAACTTTATAACAGCTTTAAAAGGGTGTTGTCGTGTTTAACGTTATGTAGGGATTTTGTTTGTTAGTTAAATAAATTCAACTTTAACTGGGTTTTATACAGCTTTCAATTCTCTATCAGAATATTGACACATGCTACAGTTTTGAGTTTACCTGCCCCTTTGAGAGGAGGCCCGTCTGCTCGGGCCGTGAAGGGTAGATGGTGTGGTCCCCTGAATCAGGTGACCACGTTGGCAGCGCAGGGGAAAGAGGTGCGGTCACACCGGGCCAGGGATCGGCGGACTCCAGCTACCGCTGATGGAGGGGGAAACAGCTACAGGAGCGGTGGTTATGGCTGCGTGAACTGCGCCTGCATCAGTCACGCAACATTACCACCGTTCCTGTAGGTGTTTCCCCCTCCATCAGCGGTAGCTGCAGCCCGCCGATCCCTGCACCGGGCCGCGCGGGTCATCCCTGGGGGAACACCCCCTCTCCGAGTGTTAGTACACTCACTGGCGACATGGCCCGAGTGGCGCCCGGGAGCCCGGCACGTTAGTGATCCTCCAGGGAGTGATCGGTATAACCGCAGCCATTTTTCAAGATTTGGAGCAAAACCGGAAATAAACATAACCTAACCGTTCACTCTATCTCTTTCTATCAGTATTTCTGTCTCTTTCTATCAGTTTTTCTGTCTCTTTCTATCAGTGTTTCTGTCTCTTTCTTTTTTTCAGTTTCTTTCTCTGTCTACTTCCGCTTTTGCTCCAAATCGCAGCAACCAATCAGCGACAATATACGTTGTTCCGATCACTCTCTAGAGGATCACTACGGCACGTGCCGCATGCCCCCCTCGCTATAGGTCGCAACTAAATCGACTAAATCGACTACAGTTTTGAGTTGATGTTACAAAATAATAGTGGTAAAGTGGATCGAAAAAGTGATAATTTTTTGTCCGCTCCTGTAGGTATTGAAACGTACCTAAAAATTGCAGTGACACAATAACTTTCATATTGCACCCCAGTGATCTTTTTTAGCAACAAAATATCACGCGTTTAATAAAAAAATTATTTCTATCCAGTCATACCGAACAAGAAGAATTAGTTGGTCATTTATTTTTAAAAGTGAAGAAGAATATTGAGGTACTGGAAGAAAATGAAAAAGTTGACTAATATCTACAAGTGTAACATGACATGGTTATAATGTACAACTGATAATACGATAATGTATATGGAATATCGATTGATCGCGGTGTATTTTAAATTTGAAATTACCACAAAATACATCGACTCTCTGGAAAGACCCAAAAATTGAGATAATGCAAAATTCAGGCCGAAGGCTGTTTATGATAACATTAATATATTAATCGAGATTTTTTTATTATTGACCGATTGAACAATTCATTGAGTTTCCGTACACAATGTAATGGTAAAGAGTTATAAGTAGAGCTTTATCTATTTTGAACAAACAACTAATTAGAATGAGGAAACTTCAGGAATATTGGTCACAAGTGATTTCCGATTAAAAAAATCAAGACTGCTGTGAATTTCCTAAATAGAACAGTATGCTCTTCTTTTTTTCTTCATATTATTGGGAATATCATTACAAATTCAACGACTGCCGAAAATACTAATACTACTGCAACTTATATACGAATAAAGCAGAGCCGTGATTTACACAAGACAAATATTTGATTACATATCAGCACTTGCAACAAAAAATTCTGTTCTCTCCTGTAAACCACCATGACTCTCATAGACTACCATGTCACATCTTCTGAATTCACTGTTGTCCAAGGTATATGTAATTAATTCTTCTTAATTACCATCAATATTTCTTAAACAAGCTTGATACATAATGCACTGTAAATATTTCCGTCAGTGGAAAGCGTAAGTGGATCTCAGTCGAAAAATTATTACACACTGAATGTTCATTGTCAGAACGTACGAAAGTCCATATCAGTGAATGCTGCAACACAAATATCACCCTAAGCAGAATGTATGTTTACCTTTTAAATCACCCCAGCAGAGCACAGTTTAATTGAAGGTTTTCCATGAAATTTGATTGATATACAAGGTAAAAAATAATAAGATTGATAATTTTTTTATATATTAAACCTACGTAGTTGAAACTGTGTATGTGATACATTTGAGAGACGTTGAATTTGGCTTGGGATACTACCCTACAATATCGAAGAAAGAAATCATATGGTCGTACTTAACCCTTCGTGGTCACACCTTATAATCACAAATTGGTCACACGGTGTTCACTGTACCCCAGCGTCATTTTTTTGAGTTACCATTTTCGTATTTTTGAATCTCTTAACTTTTCAGTGATTATTGTACATTCGCAATACTTATACAGTCATGGTCTAACAGTCTTTTTCTAGAAATACAAATTTTGATACGATAAAATTTGTAGTTGAAAATGAGCGATTTTCCATGGTTGTGGGAAAAAACCGATTTTTTAAAAAAAAAAAAATGTATTATTTTTTTGCAATAAATCCCCTTTGGAAGACGTAAAGGTACGACATTTCAAATCGAAAATTGCTTTTGGGGTGCAATACACCCCGCGTGACCACGAAGGGTTAAAAAACAATGTAACCTTGACTTTTTCCTGAAAACAAACATCTTAAAAAATTTCTATCTCAATCCGTTGCTCGCTCGAAACAGATAAGGCTGTCTGCAGCTTTTGTATTACGTTATTGCAAGTAGGTACCTGAAAGAACATGCATCTGTTACAATGTACAGCCTGTATACGAATATATCGTATTATCAAATTATACAAAAATATTTTAACTGGCTCATGACGAAGATATTTTACCGTGAATAAAATTATTCGGATATGGTTACTCGTTATTATGGGGGATGAACAGATAATTTAATTTAAATTACAAAGATTTACTTCTACTTACAATTAGGTATATATACCGATACAAACTAAAAACCTGAATCGCCTGCATAATTTCGTGACTCTATCACCACGACGAGCCCTACTACATTGCCTAAGATTCTGCAAAAGAAATAGTAAAACGGGAAAAGAAATATAAATTCAAATGCGATCGATCGATGATTCATAGTACTTACGTATTCAACGTCGGAATCGTTCGTAAACTTACGTGGGGACACTGTGTATCAACATTACTCGAGCAGCTCTTCTTTTCGTTGCCCGAGAATCTGCGAGATTAGTCAATTTATGCGAAACCTTTTTAAAATGTTATAGATTCTTAATATATATATATGTATCATATTATACACGTAATATGTACGTAAATATATGGAGTATATATGTGGCCAATATATTAGTTCTTCACGCTACACGCGACGAATAAAGTTAGATGTTACATAGGGTTTTTCGGTCGTGTCCGTGGTTGTAAGTAATTATATATACATATACGCATACACATACATGTACCTACGCATAGAGCTCATGCCACATACGCGATAAAATTCGTTTGGCAGTAATTGCAATCTTCTTACTAAATCGTGTACATTCGTCGTTACAAGCGTATAATAATAATAACGAGGACTAAGAAGCAGTAGGAATACATTTGATTTTAACAAGCTTTCTATGAATCGAATTGACTTGCAGAACTATTTCCAACACGTAAAATTCCATACTTTCATTCACTTTTTCAGATTTCATGATGTACTTAGATTTCATTTGAGTGTTTATATTGATAATCGTTTTATTTTAGACCGCGGAGACAAACACTTAAGAGATTTTTACCCTTTGCACTCTAAGCCATTCATACATAACTCAAGAACTCGAAAGTTATTTTTCAAAAACGAAAGATTGAAAATAATAAAACATAAAATTACTCAAAAGCTATAATTTCATTTCTGTGGAAATATACATACTTGTGTACATAATTATTTATGTACAGAGACACGTTTATGGCTTAGTAGCGTATAAATTATAATAATATATGTACATTTGAGGCCCCGCTCCAACTCATTGTCAGTGACGACTCTTCTTGTTTTCTTGAAAGGCACTGCTGGAGTGTAAAGGGTTAAGGAAAAAAACAATGGCTTCATATTCACATCAATCTGGATATTTCCCTAAATAATACTTATTACTATGTAAATAGTACAACATAACAACAATTGTTAAAAAGAACACACACGAAGGGGTTAGTGTAGGAAGTACGCTATAGGTATACAAGATGTGGTATGTAAACCGTGATAAATTGATATTTACAAAAGTACCTACTGGTGGCATTAAATGCAAATGTTATCTACCTGGACACACAGCTGAAAACGTAGAAGACATTTTTGTTCGCGAAAGCGAGAAGAACATTTCCCAGGGTCATCAAATATTTCTCATGATTTCATTGATCAAAGCCACTCGTGATAATTCAAGATCGCGAATTTAAAAACAAACTTGTTGCAACATTCCAGTAGCTTCAACTCTGCTTTGTAATGTTTCTTATGTCATCAGCACTCGTGTTCTTGATTTCTCGATATTTTTCGCATCTCGAGAAATGCGAAATCAGATTATATTTCTCGAGAATTCTCGAGAATTCTCAAGATTTTAAAAAAATATTGTAAAATTTACATTTTTGGAATAATGTTGACAATATTTATCTAAATTTTTATTCGTGTCTAACTTAGACAAAATTTGTGTAAATGAAAAAAAAACAGATAAATTGATAAATTTCTTTATTTTAATACAAAATGTGAACAAGGCGAAATATTACTTTTTTGTTTTAAAATAGTTTTTTAAAAAGCACAATGCGTCTAATGTCGCGTCAGCCAATTTACTTCTTTTTTTTTTTACAAAATCTGAGGCTGTAGAAAAATTTCTGTCATTCTGAGTGCATGTTGGTTTAATTGTATATAGAGCATCGGCGATACGAAGAGAAAAGTTTATAAACAATCGCGCAATTCTTCGTATGTACCTTTTCCTAAAATTTATTACAGATTGTAGATGTGTTTATATATTCACGATTAACTACTTAGTAACACACAATTTTGAACTAACTGAAAATTCATTTCTGAAAACAAATGGGATTTATAACAATTTTCCTACACTTAAGTTTCTCGAGGAATACTGTAATTTCTCAAGAAATGAGAAATAACAAATTATAAAATTTCTCGAGAAATTCTCGAGAAAGAATTCTCGAGAAGGAACACTAATTAGTACCTACTTTTGGAAATAATTGCTTGTCCCGCTTTATGTGCCTCATTCTATATACATATAATACATTATATTATTGTATTATTACATATACGTATATATATCTTTATATATATATATATATATATATATATATATATATATATATATATATATATATGTATGTATGTAAATATTGTATATCCTTGATAGCGCTTGATTATCGTGGGTAATCGCAACAGACGAAAATCGCAACAAACGTTAGAGAAATGTGTGTATGTATGTGTTTAACACATTGTGTTAAGAGCTATTCGAAATTGGGCTTACGCTTTGAAATATTTATTTTTTAAACCATTTGTGGTGCCGACAATAATATCTTGTAATCTCATACGCGTGTTATGATAACGCAACAAATGCAGTACTATTTGTCAGTTCGTTGTTAAAGCTTTTTCAAGGAAACACGTTAACTCTTCGCTCTCCAAGACAATAATACAAAATATACAAGCACAAGCTCCCAAAGACAATAAAAAAAAATGGAACTTTCCTGATGAAGAGCATTTGTTTAAGTTTAAACAAAAGTTAACAACTAGTAAAAGCGATGGAAGTTTTATTGAAAACCTAGACTTTTTAAATAATCTGTTAAAATTAAAACGTATTTCACTGGCGCTGAAAAAGATTACACATAACAGAAAGACAGTATTTACATTTCTTTCAAATGGAAGTGAATGGTAGTTAGCTTATTAAATAGATAGAGATTTATGTTACATTGCTTCGTGAAGAATAATTTTGTGTATTCCGATAAAGAATAGCACTCTGTGCAATCTACTTTTTAATATTTTTTCAGACACTACGCTCACGATTTCGCGATACGAAGAGTTAACGGTCATCGGGTGAAATTATTT
Organism: Andrena bucephala; assembly: GCA_947577245.1. Lineage (NCBI taxonomy): Eukaryota > Metazoa > Arthropoda > Insecta > Hymenoptera > Andrenidae > Andrena > Andrena bucephala. The sequence continues at coordinate 82,207,867 of OX387715.1, forward strand.
CGTCAGACGTTTATAATAATATTTTTAGCTGACTTACATAATAAAAGATTAATGTCTTTCCAAGCTACGATTTGATGAAATTCGTTAAAAAACGGTATGTTGAGTAACTGTTACGTTTCTACAATAGTTTGTGCGGGCGTAATATTGCTGACAATGTCGACAGATACCTAATAATAGCAACCATGATTGCTTGTTCGACAATAATCACAGTAATCGTAGCAGTAAAACGAACAATAATGGCGAAACATATTTTGTGTACGTTAATATGTGCATATACGTTTTCGCGGAGGTACCTAGGTATCTTCTGTCCGCGGTTGCTTTCGTTCGGTGGAAAGCCGGATGTTGTAATGACACGTTCTAACAATGAACGTTGCACGCGACGTCTGTTCTTCAACGATATATCTGTCGCTTGAATACCGGGACAGGAAGGTTCCTAGTTACGCAGAGCTGGACAAATTTTATTTGAAATCAAAATAAGAAATAACGATTTAAAGTAACAGTTCAAAACATTATACGAAGTTAAACAAAATATTGATTAATATGTGGTTGAAGGACTGCCAGATTAAGAATGAAACCGTTTCATTATTTTCCATGTCATATACATACCTACCTATCGATAAAAAAATAATTCGTTGAAATAATTCGTTAATGATTCAAAAACATCCTGCTAGTTTATGAATGTGAGACATAACTATTTTTTCAAAAACATGATTCTAGTTGTCTGGTAGGTAGGTAGGTGTTGCAATAAGAATTAGGAAAATTCTCCCGTTCAAAATCGCCCACCACTCTTGCTTAATTGCATGAAACTTTGAGATAAAAAATTTTTGATTTAAGAAATAAAATTTTCTATTCTATCTTTATTATTACAGGTGACCTCATGTCAATTCGATCACTTTTGTCCCTCGACGTCAGGGATTCTGACGGAATTGAAATATGTATGTTATAGTTCATATGAAATTAGAAGGGTTTGTCGATTTCCAATTTTGTAATTGTTTAAAAAAAGCAAGCCCGCGAAGCTGACAATTTTTGCTGATTTTTATGAAAATTGCTTTCACATATAAATTCTTATCCCTGAAAGTCATTTTTGCAACATAAAAATAATAAAAGTATGTTAATTTTTAGCTTTGCTCTCAGAAATAGGTAGGTATCTATGTTTCTAAAATTTTGAAAAAAATCATACTCATATTCCGTGGTCTTTCGATTAAGCTTCCTTAATTAGCGGATTCTTTTAAAGCAGTAGTCACGGCACGACGCTGACGACGAACACCGCGGAGCGTCGGATTCAGGTACATAGCTGTAATGTCCGGTCGAACGGAAGCCGAAAGATATACATACCTCCTATGTACCTATGTAACAGAAACAAGTGGACATTACCGGATCACGTTGGCGGCAGTTCCGTCTCCGTCATTTGAAAGTATTTTCACTGACATTCGTTTCTTGTTAACAGAAACAAAGCTATGGTACCTAGTGTGGAATGCCTTCAATAGAATTTGATGGTCCAAAACAGTTTCCTAATAAGACCAAATTCTCTTTCTGTTCTTGCTTAATTACGAAATTGAATGTAATGTTATTAACATTATTTGTACATTAATTGTCCACCCAAATAATTTTACAAGTTTTTGTAGGCTCGTGCAGCAAGTCTCTTAATGATTCCATCAATTCCATCGCAATGATTCTTAAAATGTGTGGTTGCAAAAACGTTTGAAAAACAAGTTTTTCTTCTCTTCGTACTGATTAGTAGCACCGTCCGAAAAATATAGGTATCTAGGCGAGGAAAGAGGAACGAAGGAAATTGCTAAACGAATGTGTAAAAGGAGAGGAAGGATGAGTGCAGACAACAGTAAAGAGAGTAAAGAGTGGGAGAGCTGTCGCATGAGGAATAGGGTGAGTCAGTTGGGTGTTGAGCAGCTAAGAAGTGAGGGACAAGGGACAGTGATTAATGGATTTAAGGGAAAGGGAATCTCAAAAAGGGAAACTCAAAAAGAAGTACAATATAACCAAATAGAGATGGCTATGTAGAATATAAGATATAAACATATAAGGACAGGAATGTTAACCGAGTACTTCAGTAAAGAAGGGAAGGAAAATAGTCTGAGTTTGATAGTGAGTACAAGATGCGGAAATATGGAAAAACGGAAAAGATACCGGAAAGGGTTGGGGCAAGGACGTGCTACGTATGTAAGGAAGGATGGGGGACGTTAGATCATATGGTACGAGATAGCAAGTAGTTGAAGGTAGGGAAAGTATATAAGAGAAAGTGAGAAAGTAGCAGAATGGTTAAGGGAAGTAGAGAAAAAAAGAAAAAAGATAAAAGGCGGGTAAGGGAAAGTGTGAGAGTGTGTGAGGTGGAGAGAATGTGAGGGAGATAGATAAGAGTTTATGTAAATCAAGTCTTTCTTCATGACTGTGAGGCCGAAAAATAATAATGTTCCATTACATTTTACACTATTTTATTCTATTCTATTCTATAAGTATCGGGGGTGCAAATTCAACTTTGACAGCTTGTATCTTATAAACAATTACGAAACTAGAAAAATAATGACATATATCCCTCTAATTTCACATGAATTATAACATATCCCAATTTGCACAAAATTCTTGACATCGGGGAACAAAAGTGATCGAGTTGGCGTGGAACGATCCTTTCATAACAGACGGAGGGGCCCCCGGTGGCTCGCGAGTTAGTCAACCCTGCTTAGATGATCCGTATTGAACGACGAAAATTTCACTCTTTTTTTTCTGTCCCTGAATACGTTTACGAGAATCGCGTTTTCGAAAATACAATAAGATTTCGATTAACCGATTTAGTAAAGGTCGCTGTAGGTCGGATAAATCTCAACGCCCGCATAAATCTGAGATTTCTCTGGATGAAAATAATTGCAACCACACTTATTTATGAAATTTGTATGTACAATGTTAGTCGATACATGTCTCTTAACCGGTTAACTGGCACGGCTTTTTTCTACTATTCGTGCCCAAACTGGCAACATCGAAAAATTAAGTGAATCACACAAAATTTGGTATACAGGGGTTTTTTGAGTCGCTGAATCGATTCCGGGGGTTATGTTTTTCATCTGACACCCCCAACCCCTAAAAAATAGGACTTAGGGGTGAGTTTTTTAAATTCTTTACTAAATTGAGTCTTTACTAAATTACCATATTGAGTCTGCCATATTGAAATTTAAAATTCCAATGCCAAATTCAGATTCAGCGACCCCAAAAACCGCTATATACAATTTTTTCTAACTCCCGATAATATTTTAATATTTGGCAGCCATTTTGGGTCGGCCATTTTGAGTCTGCCATATTGAATTTTACAATTCCAATGCCAAATTCAGATTCAGCGACCCCAAAAATCATTACATACCAAGTTTCATCCAAATCGTTTGAAAATCAAAAAAGTTATTCCATTTGATCATATATGATACATAAGCAGAATTGGCCAGATTTTTTTTGATCATGTATGATACATAAGCAAAATTGGCCAGATTTTTTTTTATCATATATGATATATTGCCAGTTAACCGGTTAATGACTGTGTATACAATTTTTTATTTAAGCATGCTATATGAAGTAAATCGTTGAAGCTGAAGGAGTTTTCTGTCTTTGCATCCTTATATTGTTGCACATATTGAAGGGTACGATTTAAAATTGCATCGCCCTCCTGATGACTGATCCTATTTTCCATCATTCATTGTTCCACATTCTTAGGAAGCTGTAAAATATTATTGTTTGGCGGAATTTCATTTATCATTAGACTTTCTGTATTCAGAACTTTATGGTTTCACTAATCAGAGTATTTAACCACGATTTGATAGTGATCTGCCATTGAATTTCATTCCATGCATCTACAATCATTTAGACAACTTTTCTGATATTAATTCCAGTAATAACAACGCTTACTTCAGCAACAAGGCTGCTTCAACAAAAATAAACGGTTATAATTTGTAAAGTACGATTCATTTTTATAATTCTATAAAAGTAACGATAAAATTAAACGAGATGTAACCGTTCCAGAAGCAGCAAATAGTTATTTGTTAACGGACGAACGCGTATAATATGATTGTACACATATATATGTATATTTTTGATATATCAGGATAATGGAGAGCAAAGATGATAAAAGCTCCAATCAGTGAGAAACTGAGAAATCGAAATCTGATTAATCGAGGTCCTGCTGTATGTATTTTTTATAATCATGGTGGAGTGGAGTCAAGGTTGTCTCTTCTAAAAAGTAAATGGGAAGTGACTACTAATTCTTTGAACTGGTATTCCACTCGACTGTTTCAAAGTGAAACTATTTCAGACGCCTTGCGGTTTGCATTAAAGTAATGTTTGGATTGAAGCCGGGAAACGTTGAAACGAACGACGAAGCATTGAAATATTTAAATGATGGATGATGAAATGAAATCTACTATAATGAAACGTTAAGAGATCAATTGACCAATAAATATATACTGCAATGAAATGCTGAAACAGAAAACTATTCCAGTTGTCAAACACTGGGACAAATAACATATTATTAAAAAATGAATGCCCAAAGTAATGTCTATTAAAATACTGGCATTACTCATACAATGGCATATTGGCATGGCATGATAAAATTTTGAAACAATACACGAAGCAAAGAAATGGCGAGATAGGTATATAGATATACTGAAACAGCTTAATGCTAAAGTAACCAACTATCGAGACAGAAAAACATTGAAAGTAAGACGGATCGAAATCAATGAAACAACCGCACCATTGAGAGTTATAAAAGCTATAGATAAGCTATTGAGAAAGTATAGAATTTAATGATAGTACCTACAATAAAACTTTTCGTGTAAGAATTGAACAATACATCGACGAATATGATCATCGTGACTCTACTCTGCCAGCGAAGATTTAAACGAAAAGTTTTCTTCAAATTCGTAGCCCACGTAACACACGCAATATTATGACGCTGCATCAAACGCATATTATATTCGCCATTGTATCGAAGTAGTAACTGGCCTAACGTTATGTACGTTATTCATTGTCAGATCAAAGGGTGGAGGGGGGGGGGGAGGGAGCGGAGGGGAGAGGGTTGATCTTGAGATGTACCATTGCTATAATCACTACAAAATGAAAGTACTTAGGATAAGTTCCAATGCTGTTCGAACAATAATACTGATATATTTATATGAATATATAGTTCCGATAATAATTTACGACAATAAAAAAAAAACAAAATACGGGGTGGGCCGAGCGCGGCATGCCAATCAATTCACGTGAAACGAACTTGATATGTATTTGTTAGATTAATGCGACAACGGCTCCCTATAAAATGGAGTTGTAGGGCATATTTCAAGGAGCACTATACAAAAATCAGATCTGCAAGGTATCGCCGCATATACTTTTCTCGGTGCACCCTGTATCGGTTTAATAATGATTAGCTTTACACATATATACAATGTGTAATAAAAAATATAGGTTCGTCTACACTGTGTACATGGTGTCGAATGCATAGGAAGAATTTATCTACGAGAGTGTTCATTTATTTTTTGCCCATATCTGTGCATTGATGAGATAAATGCGTCTCAGATCTTAAATGTTTAAAAGCATCGTAGAAAGTAATAACTATAAGATTGAGTGGAAACAAGCATCAATTCGAAATAGGTTGTTGAATTCACTTAGGGCTCTGTCTCGAAAAGAAGCCGCGCCTCGGGAACGGGCGTGAGCTTTCTTCGAGACAAGCCATAAATTACGGTTGCCACTGCTTGCGTCGTCTATCGGAAAAGACGGAATACATAGACAGGTCTCTCTGGCACTTCTCACTCGCCGCGGATGCTACAAAAGAAGTGGCGGGGACACTGAATTATCGGCGGCTTCTTTTCGAGACAGCACTGTATATGAATTAATCACTTATCGATGGGAACCATGGTACTATCAAGCTTAATATAATTACAGGTGACTTTGGCTTAAAATAATCAGTTAACAACGATACGCATGTGTATAAATGTTATTTACATTAAATCTGTGAATGTTATCATATTTGTAATAAATATAGAAAATATTCTTTTGCAACTGTTAAGGATTAATTTTTATATTGTTATTATCGTTGTTCTAATTTATACTGTTTTTTTTGTGAAAAAATGTATTAGATCAGTACCTATTGTACAGTTCTTCAATATAATCATACTTCACATATTAGTTGCGTGTGCAATGTTGTTATCTCTGCATTACGTTAATACGTCATACCTATAATAAATATTTCTTTTGATAAGTAACAAATCGCTGTTCCGAGAAACTTGCGTTTACTTGACTGTAACGATTCGAATAAGTGTTAAGTGACAGAGGCACGATGCAAACAAATAATGTCACTGAATATTACAATAAAAAATAATTATAACTTTTGGCGAAATTAACAGTTATCTGTTTTATCCCTTGTCACTCATAAATATTTGAAACGTCTTGATTTTAGTGGTCTCATGAATATTAGTTAAATGGGAATAATAAAAATGTTTAACATTGAAAAGCTGCAGTCAACTTTAAACAGGAAAACCTGTGAAACACTTATATTCTTTCTGTTGCCTAAATATTTTCCCCAAATACGATTGAGGGACCGTGCATGAGAGATTGTACCTATAAGAGCTCACGAAAAGCTTGTTATTCAACTGTATGTCGCGTGAAATCTATAGTTCAGACGAAATAAATTGGTTGCTCAAAGTCATTGACGGATTACACCCTTACCGTGTCATCAATACAGAAATAAGCTGCTAGAGCGCAAGAACACGAGTGCTTAAAACGACTCATACGTATGGGAATGATTTCGAGCGACCAGTTAGTTCTGTTTTAACTATACAGAATGCGTGAATTGAAAGTTATATTGACTATTTAATAAGGTCGAAAGAAATACATATTATCCTTCGCCTGAAACAATAAAATGGTAGACGGTATCTAAGGAATCAATTTCTACATGCAGGGTATTAAAGAGTATTGTGAAACATTTTTCCAAGTTCGATTCTACACGTCGAAATAATAAAGCAAGTTCCTACACATTTACCTATGTACGATAATTTTTTTTTTTAAATTGTGTACCTATAGGCAATTTTAACATATATATGTTGGCAACGCCAACAGCACTTTAACTAGACCCTTTACATCACTCGACTTGTTAAACATAAAAATTCACACCGTTCAATGTAGAGATAGGGTGAATCTAAATAGTATGTACTGCAGGCCTGTTCAGGGAGTTGCTCTTCGCCAGCGTGCGGAGCGATTAAGCTGCACTGATGGAGGGGGAAACACCTACAGGAGCGGTGGTAATCATGCATGAACTGCGCCTGCGTCAGTCACGCACACATAACCACCGCTCCTGTACGTGTTTCCCCCTCCATCAGTGCAGCTTAATCGCTCCGCACGCTGCTCTTCGCTCTCGGAGGCACCGAGCCAGGCCCAAGAGCGAAAGGTCTTCTTGGTGGGGGAATCTGTGAACGCCACTATCCCCACTCTTTTACGACTGCCGTTCTTGCCGTCGCTCTTACCTTCGCTCCCAACCACCCGCGGCTGTTCTCCGAGGGCAAGAGCAATAGTTGGACAGGCCTGATGTACTGTCTTCGTAATTTACGGGGTCATCAGAATTCTGCTGGTTTTTATCTTTAATAGGATATAATATTATTAATTTTTTTATAACTGATGCACATTTTACGATTCAGTGCGATTGCTTTTTTACATGTGTTTTTTTGTTGAATTCTTTAATGCATCGAATCGATCTTGAAAAAATGTGGAACATACTTTAATATCCTGTAACTATATAATTATGTATGTATGTACCTATGTATATGCATATTATCTGTAATGCGTTAAATGTTCTGTATGCATCTTACAGGGTGATTCCTAACTGCACGCTAATATGTACTTTAGGGATTTAATCTGCACATCATGACATTTTTACATATATTAGTGTGCAGATTTTCCTCTGATGTATTGGCATGCATTTATGAATCACTTTGTATAGTGTATACATTACATGTGTATGTACCGTTAGTTGATCATTTCGTGTAGGCATATTTTTAGATGCAATGTTGAAAATGGTGTGGAATTACGTCATTCTATCGATCTTGTTTTGTGAGAAGTATTCCATTATTAATATCGACAATAAAGGGTGATAGTCGTAAATGAAATTTAATGAAAGTATTACGTTGTAAGGACAATAAAGGTAAAAACGTTTCACATACACATGTACATGTATATTATACGAAATCGATTTTAAAAAAATTGTTCTAGAAATAGTATTAGTACTTATAGAGATTCGTTGAAATGTTGTGGCATTTTTGTTTCATAGCTTGAAAGGCTGATGATTGTTATTAAAAACGAGGATCTTCTTCTATTATCTTATATTGTTATGTTATACACTTATATTTTATTTATTACACTTATATTTTATTTATATTTTATTTATATTTTATTTATATTTTATACTAACATTCTGGAAATTAGCGCTACTATTGTTGGTAGTATCAGTAACGTTTAATGGAAATTTTCTTTTTTCTTAAATAGAAATTTTTCAGTTTGCTCTCAATGGAAATTTGCCCAATTTAAAAATCATAAAAAATTTAATAGCAGCAAAAATCCGCGGTTTTAGGCAAAATAGATGTAGGTACTATCGCAAGATTTCTACCCTGTTGTACGTTTCTAAACTATATATATTATTATTGCTGCTATTAGTATCACTGTTTTTCTCTGGTGAGAAATTACTAATATTTATTATTTAATATTTTCTCGGTTCTAGGATTTTTGAAATATATTTGTACGTACGAAGTTGTCCTTTTAATTTTGTATAATTTATCATAAGTAGCTACTTATTACCAGAATATATGTTTAATTAAACATGAAACGAACAAAACTATTTTTAATCCTGATTCAGCTAATGATAATTTAAATAATATTGACCATATTTGTTACCAATATAAAAAAGGAGTCAGGAGTCGTCTGTAATTTTAATTTCAAAACGTGTGATAATTGTTTTAAAAAATTTCCTCAAAGCGCGAACGCTTTACGACAGAATATTTAAATGTGCTTATGCTAATTGTAAGCTTCTCGTAATTTGTCGTTGGGTATCGAATGTAGGCTTACGATTTCCTTGTTGCCATTATACCTGTGTAGTCTCTGTGAATAATTTTGCAAATTATATAGTTGCCGCGTGAATGCGACCGGCCGCGGCCGAAGAGACTGTTTTCTGTCACGCGATATAATTTATCGTACTATTGTACGAGCCGGAAATATGTGCATTGCGTTCACCAAGTAATGGTGGATCTATTCAAGCAATTCTTTTTCCTTGGCAGAACAATGGTTACCAAGGGTTAAATCGTCGCAATATCGTAGAGATTAAAATGTTCTGAGGTGATTGCTACTGGATCCTTTACCGGCAAAACAAGTTGTGTAAAACGCATTTCTGTTACGATCGTTACTGCTAAACGGAACAAGAAATGCCAACCAAATTTTCAAATAACAAAATTCTGAAATAAACTGTGAAGGAATTTCCGTGGAATTTATTCATCAATTACGTCAATACATTAAACGAAATTAATATCTGAACTGGTAATAACTAAATAAACATAGGTACTTATTGCTATTTACAAATCTCAGTAACTGTTATTTACTAACTTATTCATTAACAATTAGGTCAATTATCACTAATTACAGTTATCATTACTTTAATAGACAGAATAAAATAATTTTAACTCAATACTGACGGTTTGATTTATCATTTGATGACCGAGTGGGGATGTCAACCAGTTTAATTAAATCTCATCGAGAAACACTTTGCAATTCTTGCAACAGTTTAGCAATTCGATCCTCCATTATACAGTACATTCGCAATTGCTGTCGAGCCATATCCGGTGTAGAGGACTACGTCTATGTGTGTGCGTGTGTGTATGCGCGCGCTCAGCTCGCGCTCGCGTGTATGTACATATACATATGTGTATATACGTATATATATACATATACATATTACTATATGTATAAATTTCAATCGATTCTAGTGTATCGAACTGACAATATTAATGTTGATCGGATTTATCGTTTAACGGACAATAATGTATTCGTTAAGAGTATTCCGGAACTAGAATTACGCGCGAGTTAAAAAAATCTGCTCTTCCGTGCTGTGCATCAAAATACACGATCTTTAGCGTTAATAATTTATTCACGTTCGATCACACGAATCACGTTCCCGCGTTTGGTGTCCTTGATTAACGCAGTACCAACGAATGTTAACATCCCGAGATAAAATCACTATGGCATCGCAATTGTTCGAATACCAACGGTGACAATAACACCATTGCAAACTTCAAAGAATTTTAAACAAAATAATCGGCGGACGGGAGGGGGGGGTCGGGGGAGGAATCCAGCCCTTTTCCTTGTAGATGCTTTTGTGGTAATGCGTTAATACCTGATGTCTGGTACCAGTTTGAATGATATCGAGAGCACATAGAATATTCAATTGTCGCGTGTATCATTGTCACGTTAAACCGTAATCGAGCGTTCAACTTTTACCATAGTAATACGCTGGTACACGAAAGATCGAGGAATGGATCGATTGCCGCGTAAACCGTATCCTTTGTGTGCCCATCGAGGTTACTTTAAACTTTCAGATTTATAATTCATATTCGTGAAGTGTTTTTCATAATGATCTCTCGCGACGGAAAATTGCAAATATGGTAATCTATTCCCACGGTGGGCAATTTAAAGAAATCTATTTTGACTGTTTGAAATAGCGGGCCTCTTCTATATACACATGTAGCTGCAGATTAGAGCGAAAAGTATCACTGTTACACGCCGGTAAGGACTGGTTTGTTAATAATTATTACAACAATAATTATGTAAAATATGTATGTATAATGTAATTTTGAGTGTATTATGTAATTAAAAAAAAAAAAGAACAAGAAATATCGATTATTGATAACAAATTGTTAACCGATCTTTTAAATTATTCAATTTTCTTTTAGACGATGTAGTGTGCTAGTCACGGTGCAAGGTCAAGTTTACGGTGTTCAGTTTCATTAAATAAATAAGCTAGGTCTATACAGACTGGAAACACGTTTTAAGGGGGGAGCCTGGTGTAGCGGGGCGAAGAAACCGATTTTTTTTTTTACATAAATCGATAGTTGAACATCACGATAATATGTTCCCAAAGCCGCAAAACGAAATTCGAAAAATTAAAGCGGATACAGTCGGTTTGGCTACGGAGCACCAGCTTACCAGAAAACTTTAAATATGTTTTTCTCGAAGCGACAGTTTTACAATTGGCGGGCAATGTAACTCCAAAAATATTCAACCAATCGACTTGACCTTGTGTACGAATATTTGTGAACATTTTCTTCACTGAGCTTAGTTATTGGTATAATGATATTGTTTAAATAAATAATTTTTTTACACGTTTAAGGCAAAATTTCATTGGAAAAAGTGAACTTTTTTTTTCAAGAGGCCGCCTTTTTGTTCAATTTTGCATTTTTTAAGTTATGAATTTATACGATTTGTGCGTACACTCATAAACTAAATAAAAATTGTTCGATTTTTAATTTCACATGAATACAGTAGACACTACGTTGCCCGCAGTGGAACAATTGCGTCGCCAACGAACTGGGCATTATCCCGCAAAACTGTTATTTGCCGCTCTTTTTTAATAAATTTTTTTTTATCTACCTTAATCTGACAATACAATATCCCGAAAATTTTAGAAAGATCGATTAAATACTTTCTTTAAAAAAAAATCCTAAAAATGCCTCGATTTTCAGCTAGTTACACCAGGCTCCCCCTTAAAGGGTTCGTACATGTGAAAAAATTTTACGGTATGGGTTTGAATTTTACTACGTCCCATCAAAATATCTATGTACATAGTAATTTTTGGAACAGTCTATACAAAAGCAAACGTTGCCCTATTAACTGCAGTTCAATATTTTACATTAGTACTTGCCCCACGGTTCCTCCTTCCCAGCACGATCACATCTTGACACCTTGAGTGGCGCAAACTTTTGGGAGCACCCAGGCAATATTTTTTATGCTTTGTATAGGTTTTAGGATGCCACTTATTTTTCGATTTTTGATTTTGAAAGGAGACCCCCTTATTTTTGTTCCTTTTGATTTAAAATTGCGCTACACCAAATTTCAGCTCATACGGATAATATTATCCTGTGGCGACAACACGTGGAAATTAACCCTCATGTCAATAACCGGGTACCGGGGTACCCACCTGGGCATGTTTTATGAAATTTTTTTATGTTTCCGTGAAAATTTCGTCATGACCGCTTGGAGCTTCGGTATTTAAACATTTTGAAGGCGAAATATATTTTCAGACTTCTTTTATTGGTCTCAAACAAATGCTTATTTCATGAAAAGTAACAGGGAAAATGAAGCAAAATTAGTGGTAATCAACTCTTTATTAATAGAATAAACAGTTGTATAAACTCAAGCAGCAAAAAATAACCAACTTCTATTCATAAAAACGATTTATTTTTAATATGGAAAAACTACGATTTATAATTTAAACAAATTCAAATTCAAATTAAACACCGAAGACAGGTGAGACGTGCGTTAGTGGCGTCACGGGTGGGAAAATGTTGCAGTCATCTTCCCAATTTCATAGGCATTTTGAATAGAGTCTTTCATCTAAAGTAACAATAAGTAGTTTCTGCAGAATATTAATAAAGAGTTTGAATTTTAAAATATCAGCGGATATAATCGTCATATCATGTAAGATTTAGCGTGAAACGGTTTGTATGTTACACAAGTTATAAAGAATTTGTCACCGTTGTACTACTTTATTTCTTATTGTCTTCCTTTAAAAAATTTCATCGTTGTTCCCCAGATAGGTAGCAAGAAGTCGGACACCCGATCGGCTCAAGGTAATCATATAATATCATTTCTTCCGTGACCGTTTCCCATTGACAGACAGCCTGCGATTAAACTCTCGAATCCTCTTCCGCACGGTATTACAGAATCGAAACTTTCCCATGTCGGGATTTCGACTGATCTCCGTTACTCGTCCCGCAACAAGCAACAGCTGAAGTGTAAGTGTCCCCATTAGCGACCATGCCCCATTTACAAGTAGTTGTTCTCCTCTTTTTGTTAAAAGTAACAAATAAATTAACGCATTCGGCAAAGTGATTAGAAATTTAAATTCCCAGTATTCTGGCAATTATTTTATTTTTAATTCCATTTATTGTAGGATTTATAATTAATGTTATGGCACACAAAACTTTGGGGTTATTCATTGACATAAGAACAGACTGATTTTAATACATACTAGAAACACACATTTCCGTGTTTAAGGGGACCTTCCGGTCTAAAAGTCGATTTTTTTTTTTACTTCATTTTTCGAATGTTAAATCTTTTAGGAGTACGTGTTTAAAAGGATTTGTTAAAATTCGTAAAATTCCCGAAGTTATAGGCATTTGAGTAGCGGCAAATGCATGTAAAATTTTAAACGCGTTTTTCTCGAAACAGTGTTCTCAAAACGGTGGGACCTGTATCTCCAAAAGTTACTATCCGATTCGACTGAAACTTTTTTATTTTGAAGAATATACTTCTGGCTAGGGGGGAACTAGAAAAAATTACAAACAATTAAAAATTTATAATTTTCAAAGGCGTTGAAAGGACGAAAAATACAGGGAAAAGTGATTTCAAACTTGAAGTGTCGTTATTTTCTAAAAAAATGTCATTTTTGTAAATTTTTCTAGTTCCCCCTAGCCAGAAGAATAATCTTCAAAATAAAAAAGGTTTCAGTCGAGTCGGATTATAACTTTTGGAGATACAGGTCCCACCGATTTGGATAAATTTTTTTACGCCTTGACTTCAACGATTCCCCAGAGCCGTCTGCAATGATTACTTATAAAACAAAAAATATATTTCTATAATTTAAGACATCCTTAATATAATGCAAAAAGTCCCATTAAATTATATAGTTCTCCTTTAATTAATTCCTAAATATCACCTATTCTTTTGGGCTCTAGACCGGAAGGTCCCCTTAATATCAGAGACCTACCGGGCCATAATGTACCTAATTGGTATATTAATATAAGTAAGAAAATATATAATATAAATTTATTAATATAATATAATATAAATTTATTGTAAGAATAGGTGCCACATAAAAAAATAAATCTAATTTAGTGGCCGAGAAGACCTGAGAAAAATGTTTTGTTAGTTACCTATTAGTTACTAGGTATTTTATGTTATTTTTTCCTATGTATCCATAAAGAATAGGTGTTTTTAAACTGTGATATTCTTACACGCCCTGGTAGCGGAAGCATTTCCCTTAGCTGAATGTCGAAGAGGCGTAATCGATCGCGACACTTTCCCGGAAACCAATACGCGGCGAAATTTAAGCGAAGATGTAACTACTTAGGCGTGCGACCAGCAACCACCACTGTGCACTAATTGCACCTATTTGACGAACAACGACTGACGCGGTGCTGCTGTATCCTATACACGCGCGTACGCTATACGTACGCATAAAACCGAAGCCGGAGAGCTCGTTACTTTCTAAAGTTCCGCCGCGGTCGCGGTCGTCCCGTATCCTCTCGGTACCTTTGCATTTTGTGATCGGCCACGAGGAGCATCGGCAGGAAGCAGTTTGACTGATTTTTCATCACCGCGTGTCTGAATGTTATATCACAAACCACGGAAGTGCAGGAGATGGCAGTCAGTGTCGTGAGATACCTGCATCTCATCCTCCTGGCTTTGCTGTACCACCGTAAGTAGCTCCTTACCGGTTATCGGCCGGCAGATTCTTGCACCTGCTTAGCGATCCTGCCGCGAATTCACCTCCCGCTCTTCTCATCGAACTTCGATTGTCGCGCTGGTGCTGAAAATCGGCCCGCGAAACGTGCAAGTGACTCCTGAACTGCTTCTCATCCGAGGAAAATCGGATATCTCCGTTTGGATTAATACGTGACGCATAGTTCTCCAAGTGTTTCCAAGTGATGGTTTGCAACATTTACTTTTCACCGGTTCAATCGAATTTGGTGCTGATTCTTCAGTGGTACTTGTGGTTAAGAAACGTCAAGTGGGAATGCGGATGTTGTAAATCATTTTAAGCCCCATTTGTGCTTCTCGTTTCCTTTAGGAATTCAGATTTTTATTTTTAGTTTGTCTTCCATCCTAAACACATGTTTCGGGTATTGAAGAAAATCGAACACTATGATCTAAAAATGATACTTATGAATTTGGGTTTGTTTCAATTTACTCCGCACGTCTGTTACTTACCTGGGTATTGTTAGACAAATGTGTGTGTGTAGTACTCTTCAAAACCAGATCATCACATCAAATATAACGTACAACGTTAATTTGCAATACCATACAAATAATAAAAGCGTACCTGAGTGATTAATATTTTTTATTCTATTGCACTATTTATCCAAGAAACATTGAAGTACCTACATGAAATCGGGATAAAAACACCCAGTTTTCCATGTGTTCGCCGGTTAAATAATTCATCAGTGCATGTGTGATATTTTACTTTCCAGTGGAAAGGAAAGTTAAACAAGTACATAGTGACCACTGATCAATCACAGCCCAAATCACGAAACACGATACTATGCAAATATCGTGAAATAAAATAGTGATGCTACCACTGTTATCAACACTGGTGATGGTATGAAGTGTATTGCAAGTAGCTTCGAATCTGACTGGATAGTTTCGAGCAGTTCATGAGTGCTGCGAAAAATACAAACACTTTTAAGTAAACTCGAACCTGGACGAAATAGGTTCTAACGCTCTATTTGTACTTTGAGAAACGTTAGCGGTACTTTCAAGTATAATGGAACCCTGACCAAGTAGACTCGAATCTTTAATGAATACTTTAACCAGAACTTTTCTATTCGGTGCAATTGTGTGATTTGTTTTGGTTTTGTTTGCAAAATTGCTGATATTCAGGATTCGATTACTACTTTCACGAGATTCGATTCTTTCAAATGTCAAAGTAGCTACCTACTTATAAGTACATATTCGAAGGTACTCGTTCCAGGGTTCGAAACTACCTCGCATGATCTGAGTACTTTACAAATACGTACAATTGAACACGATCTTTTACGAGTAGTAATCGAATCACATATAGTGACTCTTTGTATTGGATTTGATTTGGTTTCGTGAGTACATACCACAAAATTTTACATTCAAACAAAGTTAAGAAAGCTATACCAATTATTATTAACAATAATAAAACAACTATATAAAATATATTGAAAAAAAAAGTAATTGATGAATAAATTACTACCTATAATTTACATACATATTTTAAATTATAAATTTAACGCACTATTCTGCCAAGAAAGTAAATAATTTATTAATTTTAATATATCAAAAAAAAAAATTTATAAATTAAGTCCTTTCGTACAAAAATTTATTAGATAAATATAGATAGAAACCGATCTGAACTATCAACACCTATGTATGTTACAATGCGCGTACAAGTCAACTTCTTAAAATGCCATACATTAATAAACTTTTCACACTACCGGTCTTTTTTCATAAATTTAATACAGTAGTTGTATTGACAATGTTTTGATTTCAACTGTGCATTGGACCTCACAAGAACCGTCCAATTTGAACACTATTTAAAACCACCTATTAGGGTCAATAAGTAGGTACAGTTGTGTGAAATACTACGGTAACATAAATTACATAAATTTTTATAATCTACTATATTCCATACTCTGGATTGAAGTCTCTATTTTTAAATCATTAGAATTAGTTAAGCACAACATATGTATGTATCTACCTATTACTATTATGCTAACAAATAGTAACATATATATACGGTTATATTTTAAGATACTGCACGCGTTGAACTGATTCAAGGAACATTTTTGTAGATTATAACCTGGCACTCAACAATTTTCCTATTGGATGTCGGATATCTTCTGTACTTACAATACCTTCGATAATTTATGCACATAAATCTTACAGCTCACATATTACTGTTTCCATTTAATTTAGCCGTATTAATAACATTATTAGTAGCGCCTCTAAAAGTAGGCTTGATTCTTCATGCAAATCTACAACGAAGTACATACCTATGTTGGCAATTATCGTTTTGTGCAGCAATAGCACCCGTGCATTTATCAGTCGTTTTTTCCGCTTATCCTCGCCCTCGTGTCGCTGGTGTAAGAATATCCTCGTCAAGAGGAGCAACAAAAAACTAATCTATGGTATATCTGGCGAATAACGAGATGCACAACCTTCACCCATTTTCCTGGTTTCTCATAACGATCCAATAAGATTCAGTCTACCATACCTACGCGCAACACCGATTATGAACAGCGCATTTTGACTGGCGCGTGGTTAATTAACCGCATAAAAAGTTTTCATGAGAAAAATATATAAAAAAAAATTTTATGTTAAACGATTTTATTAAAAATGCACTTAAAACTAAGAAATAATTATTTTCTTGTACTGCAATTTCGATGGCGTTTTTTTCACTTTAAATAAAATCGTGGAGCAGGTTTTTTCAAAACGGAATATGAATCAATTTAATACAGCATCAAGCGTCGAAATGAATTTGTTGTGAGATACCCTGCTCCACGATTTTATTTAAAGTGAAAAAACGCCATCGAAATTGCAGTAAAAGAAAAGAATTATTTTTTAGTTTTTACTGCATTTTTAATAAAATCGTTTAATATAAAATTTTTTTTTAATATATTTTTTATTTTCTAGTTTTCAGTGTTTGTAGATTTTTAAACGCTTTTTTTATTTTATATAATTATTCAATTTAATTTCAAATCGTGATGCGTGTGAACGCGAGTGGCTGAATTCAAGTCGTTTGGATTTGTGGTTATGTGTTATATTTATTGACGACTGGGTAATTTTTTCACCCGCTCGGGGTTAATTTTTTTTTTATAAATATTGTATTGTCATCCAAACTACGCACGCTTGCAAAATTTCAAGACAATTGGATAGTTGGAAGTGGGTTAAATTTGAGTTGCCAGATTTCAACCATACAAACAATCATACAAACAAACAAACAGAGCTTCGAAGCTGAATAAAATCGTTTAAAAACAGCATCGCTTAGGCAGAAAATTGAGGGTAATCAGTGAGTCGCTAACGTGCCACGTTTGTTCGTAGACAATGTAAGCGGGGATACCACGACGTTCAAGGATCTGTTCAACAGCACATCCTGCGCGAAGCCACCCTTCGAATGTCCACACCCGCAGATAGACTTTTACTTGTACACGAGGTAAATTATTTTTAACGGGAAAGATAATTGTATCATATATTTATCTACTTAGGGAAATGTGATTCAAAATCAAAATAAGTAATATGGATTCAAAACAACATTCGAGTCCATCATTTATAATAAGTAATATTGTTTACAATTATGAAGAATATGAATTTATTTAAAATTATTTGATTTTCAAGTGGTAAAACTATTTCATAAGTTTTCATTTTAAATGGTACCCAGGTACTAAAACAGTCAAGACAATTCCTTTTAAGGGGACTAGGCAGTCAGATCGCTCGAAAATCAGGTATTTTATGCGAATTAATTACAAGGAGATGAACACAAATTGTGACTGGTACGTTTGGGTAATGTTTATTAATACTATAAACAGTAAAAATGAAATGATTTGAATATTATATACATATGTATGACAGCGCTACAGTCGTCTGATATGTAGGCGTTTTTTTTTTTGGAGCCGCTGTAATTTTGCAGTGATTCTGGCCGTAAGAAATTTAATTGTGAAATATCTTCTGAAATGTATACTTTGCCCTGGCCCCTATTCTGCCCTGAACCTATTGAAAAAGAAAAAAAAGAAAAATTATAAAACTGGTGGCTGCAAAACGGCAAATTTTACAGAAACGTCATTTTTCGCCAGGGAAAAGAGCCATTCTATTTTTTTGTTTGACAAACCAGGAGTTTTTACAGACTTATGCGTAGGTTCAGATCGTAACTAGACATGTTTCATATATGCTGAATTTTTTTCAAATCGACTGATACCTCCGTTTTTTCCCAATCACTGCAAAACGAAGAGGAAATATGATTCCGAGAAAAACGCGCTTAAAGTTTCGAAAGAGGAATCTAGTCTACATGTGTGCGCGCAGAAACGGTTTATGGCGCGCTCGACCTTTTCGGCTGTAAAATCCTCAATTTTTCGAATTTTAACATAAACCAAACGGGATTTTATTCGGGAAGGGTGTGTACTTTCGAAAAATGCAACAAAAAGAAAATCGAGTTTCTGACTGCCTAGTCCCCTTAATACATTCAATAAAATTTATCTTGCAATTTGCTTAACGATGCATGAAATTGTAATTATTCTCTTAAACAAATAATTCTAGTTGCTGAGTAGATTTAGTAGTATTGAGATAATAGAGTTAGAAAGGAAAGGGGCATGTATATTACGTAGTATTTCGTAATTAATACAATAATGTTCAATGCATATTATACAATTTCCCATAATAACAGCGTGTACTTACTAATTTGTACTGATATAGATAATACTTTCGGAAATGCTCAATTACATTTGATTAAATACTTTAATAATACAATAAATTTTTTTGGTATTTATTAAGCTACTCTTATATTATACAAAAAAAAATTAAAAGAATTTTTTTAATTTGTTTTATAACTTTAAACGCGATTATCTCAAAACAATATTTTTTCGACTGGTGCAGGTGATTGCAAAGAAACTATTTGACCAATCAGTCTGATATTTTTACACGTTATTCAGCACATCAGTGGTTATGGCCGGGATCACGGAAACCTTTTTTGATTAACCATTTCATACTTTTTACACGGCAAAATGATTGAAAAATTCACAGTGTTTCGACACTTAAACTTCAAACCTTCGCGATTTTGTTATTTTTTTATCAGTAAAAATATTCCTAGTTCCGGCGATAACCACACTCATAATCATTACAACACAGTTTGAATTTTTTGTTTCAAATGCACTACATCGCTTTCTCCAGGCGCTCACACCAGAGCGTTATATATTAAAAAAAAACTGTTCAAAATTTAAAATAGATTTTTTTTTATACTGTCAATAACTGTGTTAATAAGTAGAGAAAACATTATTTACGTTGGACATTCCGTTTACTAAAAAATAAATTCTAAAAAATGACAATTTTTCACGACTTCACAGTAGAAGTAGACTGACCCCGTAATTCGTATTTGGATTTCTTTTTTCCTTCGACCTAAAAATTCTGTTACTCATTATGTTTCACGATAGGTGTCAATTCTTTTAACCTTACGTAAGCTACTGTACGCCATTATAGTGGTTTTCGCGTATGTCATCTTTTTGGACGGTATGCGACTATAATGGTTCTCGCGACTGTCATATTTCTAAACAGTGCTACATTGGTTACGCGCATTCCGCGTCAAACATTGCGGTACAGAGATACAGTTCCATGAAAAGTTCAGTCGTAACTACCAGGTTAAGGAGTGATACTGCACGAAAAAATAAGTTGAAAATATAGAATAAAATTTTTTAATAACACACTTCGTTTTCGAGAAAATTTATATTTGTAGCCGAGTACGCATACACCGAAGTACATATATACTGTTTTGGCGCCGGACGTACGATATCAGACAAAAGTATATGAAATTTGAAATATTTGAATATCTAAGTCTTACGCATTGTAAATCTAGATGTAAGGAATTCGAACGACAGTTGGAGTCTTATTTTTAATCCTAGGAAGGTATTTTTCACTTTACAAATGCTTTCTCAAGCATTATTTGCTAAACTTTTGGCAGTGAAAATGCCGAGAATTCACAATTTTCTCAAGTTATAATTTATTTCTTTAAAACGGTGTAGTGAAAACAATTGAAACTCGGCAGATATTTTTATCTATCCATATACTGCATGTACAAAAAAATTGAAAACATTGGCACTATTTCTTCAACATTTTTTCAGATGGTTTATCCGTCAACATCGTCTCTTTCCATAAGAGTACTTGTAAAATCAGTGAAAATTAAAATCGTTATAACTCAGTAACCGTTTAGTGAATTCGTTTAAAATGTTTGGAGCACATCTCGAAGATTAAAAACAACAATCTCACAAATTTTCATCAACATGGCACTATTTTGAAAATAGGTCCAATACATCCTTAATGGGCACGCGTATTTGGCTGAAATTCACCGTCAATTTTCTCGAAAACGATGCGCGATATTAAAAAGATTTGTTGTATATTTTCGTCTTATTTTGGCCTGTAGAATCGCCTGCTGCCTGGATTGCCATCTGTAGTGAAACAGCCTGTGTACAGGCTTACGTACTTATACGTGTAAAAATGCTTACGATAAAACTGTTACCGTATTATCCTTATTTAATTTGTAACTTTTATCTTTTAAGATTCGCAGTCGAACATGCTTTATAAATTACAAATAATGAAATAATAAACTCAACAAGCCCAAGTGTAATAAATTATAACTTTCTATTCTCACTGTTTGAATTATATCTCGTGCTGTCTGTTATATTGGAATTTAATATCACCCAAGAGAGATGATATCATGTAGAAATTATACACATTGGTCGGCGTTCAACGCCCCAACTTTCGGAGAAATTACCGTTACTTTTGCGTCAGAGTCTGAAGCAGTTCCTCACTTTCCTTCAACGATCGAGAAGGTTCACATCGCGAGTTAAACTCCGCAAGCAAGAACCTCGAGGTAAGATTCTCGATTTCAAGATCACGATCATTTCGTCTGGTACTGAAAGTGGCCTCATTTCAAGGTTCACCTTTCTCCGATAGCTATAGTCGGGTAGCTTTGGCACGGCTTGGATACTTTTACTTGTTCGCATTTCCTTCATTCGCCAGGCTTACTGTCTCTTTTTTACAACACCGTACATCGAAAGTGACGAGCAACCGATTAAATTATAGTATTTCTTAAGCTTATATTTTTAACACCCGACTGACCTCTTTCTCTACGAGCAGAGAGAATAGTAGGTATACTTACTGTTTCCTTCTATCAAAGGCAATGTTCGCACATGTTTGTTTCTTTTTCTAGGGACACACAAAAGAAACCTTTACGCTTAGATGTTCGAAGATTTGAATCCCTTCACTACTCAAGATTTAACAAATCTCATCCTACGAAAATCATCATCCATGGCTTTGGCGGAGGAAGAAATTTAATACCTAGTCCGAATCTTCGAAAAGGTAATTATTTAGAAATATTACTCTTGTAGACTAAATCAGCTACTAAGTAGATACATACGCAAAACTAATTTTCTCTTAATGTACAAATATTTGAAACTTTTACTACGTCAATGATGCTTATTAGATATTCCGAATGTTAGTTAAACTCTGTATTTATTTCGAATTTTTTGAGATTCAAATATATACAGTAAAATTGTAACGAAATAAGAAGGCGAGCATTAGGAAGCAGTTCTACATTTTCCTTTGCCAATTGTAAATTATACATACAGCAAATCTGGATTTAATACTTACCAGACTTATTAACCGACATGTAGTGCTTACAAAGGGGATTGAAAAATATTTGATTACCGTGGTTCGAAATTATCAAGCTTTTCCGGTGATGAAACTTTTAATTTCAGCTTATTTCACGCGAGGCAATTACAATATTATAATCGTCGATTACGGTGCGTTGGTACGCGAGCCATGCCTATCGCAGATACAATGGGGTCCAGATTTCTGTTCACGATGTATTGCTCAATTGGTAAGGTACTTGAGGGATCATCCCCGGGGTACGAGGGTGAAGAATATACACGTGCTCGGGTACAGCGTGGGTGCACATATAGCTGGGCTCATTGCGAATTATTTGCCCGATGACAGGCTTGGGAGAATCACAGGTAACATATGTAATACAATACATAGTTTAACCACTAATTGTCGATCCTACTAAATACAGAGCTTATTTATTTATGTACATGCATTTCACATTATTCGCCACCAATAGACTTCCCCGAATTAAATTATAAATCACATTCCATTCATGTTTCCCTTTCTTATTACATTCACATTTCTTATTATACTTAATTTTTATTACATACCTATTTAGTAATCACTTCAATTCCACCATATCATACACGACACGTCGGAATTTGCAATTTGTAGTAGGTATTGAAAAATTATATTCTATAAGGTATAAGTACTATTTTGACTCTAGGAATAACACTTATTATGTTGTGAGTGGTATGCATTTTATAAACATTCTAGTTTTATTTCAAGGGTGTATATTCGCATGGAAATCGTATACTAGTTGTTTATCAGATAAAATTCTGTAAATAGTGTGTCTGTGTAATTGTGGATGATAGAATGAGAGAGAGGGAGAGAGAGAATTGTTAGCGGATGATAACGCGTGTGAATGTAGCATAAAAGACAACCGAGTGCGCGATAAGATAATTGGCCAAAGCAGTGAGAGCAGGCGAGTATAATAGTCAGACTAACACCAACGAAAATCTTAAGGGGGAACACTGTGACGGCCGGAAAGGTAAGCCGTTTTTAAGAATTTATTTCAGTAATAATTTACAGTTTTTATAGAAATATTTTATTACCTACCTTTAACACAATGTCTTGAGAGACTATAAAAAAAAAATAAATAGAAAAACATGCATAAATTTTAATGTATTAACTGGCGCTGGCATCGGTTAATTTCCCATCGTTTCCCAGCTTGGCGTTGATTGGTTTGACGTCACTGCGTCATCACGCGCATGCGTGGCATGTTCCCCCTCCACTACGACAAAATCATTTTGATACTTCTGCGGAATTTCCAGGTTCCGGAGCTACAGTTCTCCTGTAGACTCCACGTGATACGTAAGTGAAATAAAACACTGTAAAACACAACGGCACAATTCACTTAAATACATATCACGTGACGTCTACAAGAGAACTGTGCGCTGTACGATTCAAAAGCGTGGCGTCACGTCACGCTTGGCTTGGATTGGCTTGGCGCTGGCGTCGCTTCGTTTCCCACTTTCGCATCATGGCGTCATCACGCACACATATACCACCACTGCTGTAGGTGTTCCCCCTCCGCTACACGTACGCTCCCACTCCTCTGCTGTAGGGTCTTTCCTGGCATCCCTGCTCCGGACTGACCAGGCCTGTTCTACTCTGTAACTCCAACCTTTACTGGCTCACATAAATTATTCATTAACAACTGATGACTTACTTATTAAAAAACCTGCAAGTAAGATAAATATTTATTGTTAGTCCGTTATGAATGTGTCGCTGGTGCACAAAATATCCAAAGAATACATCGATTAATTTGAGTGATCGAGGAGTTCAGACATATGAAATACAATCTTTATGATTGAAGAAAGTAGTTTCATTCATGATAACTTATTTATACGGAATTACATATTCTGTGTATTATTTATTCGAATAATAAGTTACACATATACATATGCGAAGGCCTATTTACCGACATACGGCATATATGAACTGTGTCTTTCACATTTCCGCTGTCCGAAACATTTCTTAAATACCTACAATATCATTTTTTAACCGACTTCAAAAAGGAGGAGGTTATAGATTCGACCCGTTTGTATTTTTTTTATGTTTGTCCCCGCATAACTCCTCAGCATATGGACCGATTGTGATGATCTTTTTTTTATTCGAAAGAGGGCGATGCCCCGGTGGTCCCATCCTACACTGCATCAACATTGGCCCAATATTTTGCCAGTTCTGGTTAATAATAAAGACTATTCTCAACTAATTATTATTATTTTATGTACGTACGCGCATATATCCTCACCATGTTGTGTCAATATATATAAAACTAAAAAGTTAAAAATAAACAAAATTTTTAAAAATTAAAACCGACTTAAAAAAATAAAATTGCACTAAAAAGTAAAAAAGAAAATTGTCAATATTTGATCTACAAGTCTCAAATTTTTTAAGTCGGTGCCTCATCATTTGCATTTTGTAAATCTGAGAGAGATTTGAGAAAAAATATGAGAGTCGTAGATTAAATAAGGGAAAAATTATTTTTTACTTTTTACTGCAATTTTATTTTTTTGATAACTTTATATGTATTAGCATATTTCCCTTTTCAAATTAATCAAACTAGTTTTTATAACTTATTCATGAATTCTAAAATAACATAAAGATTTTTAGGGCACTTTTAAGTGCTTCAGACTGTGTACAAGAATAGTATAATTATTGTTTAATGTTAACTAATTACGCATTATAAATAAACAGCAGAGTACGTTAATGTTATTCATAAAAATGTTCTAAATCATCTTTCACTAGCTAGGATCACGAAGTTCGTTGGATTATCTAATTGTAAATGTATTAGGTATATGGCGCCTCTCACTTCCCATAAAAATTCCGCTGATTGCCAGTCGACCTAACCAGAGGATCATGTTACGCTCTTTCAATTTAATTTTCCTCAAAATAAATCTCTCTCTTGTATCGTCTATCCACCTTCCACAAGAATGTTAAAATCAAACGCAACACGCCTTTCCGTAAAAAACTCTCTAACGCGAATTAATTTCCATGGTGGTGATGGACAGGACTCGATCCGACTATATTTTTCTACATGAACGGAAACCGGTCGATGGATTTAGATCCGACGGACGCACACTTTGTCGATGTGATCCACACTGGTGCTGGCATTTTGGGCCAATGGGGACCAACCGGGCATGCGGATTTCTACGTGAATGGTGGCTCGAGTCAGCCCGGATGCGCAACTTCCTCCTTGCTTCGTAAGTAGAATCTTCCCTGATCGTTTTCCTGTGTTCTAGTAGCGCAGGAGAAACTCATTGAACCTTCTAACCGCTGTTTACTGTTTTATTACCTTGCAATTATATACAAGTGCCTACTACTTATTTTAGAAAGTGTTTTCAATAAACACAGGAAATCGAAGGGGAGAGCTTCCTGAACGATGTCACGTATGAAATGTCGCTCGTACTGTCAGTCTACTTAAAATAAGAAATGACCAGTCATTTCCCCCTTTTTGTTGTCCCTTTTGTTAGGAATAAGAAAGAAATTTCATTTAAAAAAAAAAAAACACTTTTTTATACGTAAAAGAAGAGAACGCGACACATGAATTATCGAGAACATTGGCCTTTTTAGCCTTCACATTACGTATACATTATGCAGTGTGACGTGAATTTGTGCAACAAAACTAGATTGAAATGTATACCCAGTTATTTCCGACTGATAATCGGCTCCTCTATTATTCCCTATTTCATTATTCTTATACACTGTTGAACTTCCACTGAAGTGACCTCTTAAATAATAGACTTGTGGTATTAAAAACGTCAACTTAAGTAATGGTAAATTTTTCTACCTCATTTTGCAATTAATTGTACCAAAGGGTTGTCTGATCCGTCTAATGTAATTAAGATTAATTAAAAAGTTAAAATACTTGTATAGGTATTTATAATATATTAAAATCTATCTGCTCCTGTGATAATAAATAAGTTCAGAACAGGGCTCGTTTAGAACAGTTAACTTTTAAAAATAAAAGTTATTTATCGAACTTTTAACTTTCAAGTAATTTCTTTTCTGTTTTAAAGTCACCGTTGTACATTAACACTTTAACTCTGTGATAAGAGTTCAGTTTTAACAGTTATTTTATGTTCGATCAATAAAAGTTCTGGAGAATCATATTCTTTTTTACAGATATTTAAAGGTAAAATATAAAAGTTAGGAATATTTTTTTTAATCCGTATCAATTGAGGAATTGAGAGCAGGATTAATATACAAGGGAAAGCACATTGTGATTCTTATATAATTATTTTCACCGAGCGGTTTAAGGTTTCAACTTCAGATCTATCTACCCCACAGCATTTCCAGGAAATCTGCTTGTCAGAACTTAGACTTTTTTTAGAGCAGAATAAATGTCCCTGTTTAACTGGAACTTTTTCTACATTCAAGAAAATAAAAGTTTCTTATTTACACAAAAATATTTTATAACAGTTTTCTCGGAACAGAAAATATCTAAAAAAAATCCAATCCACCGTGCTAAGTCGTGTTTGAATATTTTAACTCTATTCCAACTATTGTAGCAGTTTTAAATATTTGAAAAGTAAATATTATCTGTAGAAATAGCATGCAGAAATACTCAATTATTACTGTAGTTTACTTTTCTTTCCTACTTATTCTGTAGTTTGCTGTATTATTACCTGAATATCACGTAGACATACTGAATTATTGCTGGAGGCAGACAAACACTTCGAAATCACGAAAACACGTGACTAAAAGATAATGCAGAGTTACCTTATAATTAGAAAAAACATTCTGTGGAACGGATGGTCGACTGTGAATGAAATTAGTTGCACGTTTTATCCGCAGAGACCCTGTCATGCGATCACACAAAGGTGACGCCATATTACATAGAATCAATCACGACGAAAGTGGGATTCTGGGCCGCCCCGTGCGGAAATCTATTCTCTTACCTGATCGGGTGGTGCAAACCGAAGTTGGAGGAGTACATTCTAATGGGAGAAGACGCTTCTCATACGTAAGCATGTTTTATCATCTAGTCCTAGTGTATAATCTAACTATACCTTATAATAAACAAGCAGTTTGTTTATCAATTAGTTGTCCTACGCACAGTGGCTCGCAGCCATGATCGTACACTCTTTAAAATCGCATAATATTTTTAAAATTCGTCCAAACGACTTGAGTTTTTTTGAGAAGCTAGAAGGATTAGTTTGCTAAGTGAAGTGTTTCGTCGTTTTGAAAAAAAATTGCAATTGGTCAGAATAGTAAAAAAAATAGTAAAGGTCGTTTTTTAAACTTTTTTTGTGAGCCTGTAAGGAAAATTCAAAAAACCCGTTTCAAGAATATTTTCAAAAATGAAATAACATGATTGTGTTTAAGAAACGGAAACTACTTTGAAATAAGATAATATGTTGTCGCAAATATAATTTCAAATAATGTTATTTAAAAAATGCTCAGTTTCAACTTTTGCAAAGGTCCGATAATAACTTATTGTTAAATCTGTTAGTACTATCCGTAGATTATTTGCAAATATTGCAATCTACTTTATTATCTTCGTCAGCAAATTAAACTTTGGACCGCGAAAGAATGGCAATAATGTAAAAGTAATTATAAAATATACTTTGAATTTTCAGAGCACGAGGCATCTTTTATCTGTCAACAAACGCACACAAACCGTACGCCCGCGGTCTACCCGCAAAAAGCCAACAAACGACAAGTCGGAAAAAATCGTCCTCCCGCCAGTACTGAGCTTACTGAAGCAATTAATCAACATAATTACAGAATAGCGAGTCTGTAATTAGTTGCATGTATTGCACGTTATGTTTAACTCTGTTGTTTCATTGTACATTTTTTAATTAGTTTTTACACAATAAACTATTTTGCTAAGCAACCTACCGTGAACTCCGCATCCTATCGTTCGCGACATCGCTAATGATTACTGTGCTCGTTGCATTACCGTTACCGGGTAACGTAGCTGAGATTCAACAACTTTCACTTTTCCATCGAAATAATTCCACAGAACAGATTCAAGTTCGTGACACCGTCAATTTTAATCGTGTTCATTAAACAGTCTACTATTATTACTTAACCATTTTTCTTTAAACTAATGAAACGGAGGCTAATGATTAATATTAATCTAAATGTACTTCATACTTGGAATATGTTTGTCAGGAGATATTTATCAGTTTCTTTAGGTCAGGTAACATGATTTTCCCGCAAACATGCCTGAGGTTTGGAAACTTAGAGAAAATAGTTCAAGTCATTGAAAATAGTTTGTAACTTGGAACACACTTGGGACAACAATGATGACTATTTCTTAAGATGCAGCGAACAATGAATACTTTATAAATACCTTTACAATGAAATAGTATAAAATGTTCATTATCCGAAATAAACGAAGGTGTAATAATTTTCTTGGGAAATTAAACGAAGAAGAATCACACCACCAAATATTTACTAAAATTACTGAAATAAAATAATGAATTTTAAACAAAAATTGTTCATTTAATAATGAATAAGTGCATTACTATAAATTATTTAGTGGTTACTGACAAACAGAGGAAATTGCCTGCATGAGGGAAGGCAATGATTCACAGAGGAATTATATATTAATAAATATAAATAAAATGACAAATACCTACAACTTTTATTCTTCTTTCTTATACAACATTGTTTAGATTATTGAACTTTCAGTAAACTGGAGTTGAAGCAGTAAATCGTAAGTTCGATTACGTGACGTATCAGTAATTCTTCTGTATTATAGTTTCACATTTCTTTTTATCGGTGTTTGACGTCGCAGCAACTCATTACATTGGCTTCTAGCGCCATGACATTTTGGTTGAAAATGCCCAGATACCGTATGTATGTAACTATGTACATATAACTGGGTTAGTACCATGATCCAGATCAGTGTTATCATTTAATTTTACATGAATTTGTCCTACAGCTTTATTGGTTTTAGTAAAGCCAGACACATCGAATCTTCTCTTGAGGTTGAAATTAGATTTATCTGCAAACTGACTCTTTTTGCGAGCGGCTAGAAAATCAGTAAAATTATTAAACTTTAAATTCTAGCTTCAATCCTACTTACATACGTTGTCCTATGCCCATTTGAAATGAAGAAAGAACTCACGTCGGCCAGTTTTATGTTAACAACAATATTTATTACATAATATTTATGATATAATAATAACTCCTATGGATTTACAGTACACTGCCGCGCTAAACCTTATTTATGTATAATATGCAATGGAATGATTACAACTTGTTAAGACATCCACGTTTCAGGCTGAATACATTCGGGGCTCCGTGTTCAGATCGGCTCAGATGCGAATTTTACGAGAAACGCGTCCTTTCGTTTACTCCACGTTTTGCCGCGTCGTCGTCGTGGGAACGATGCACGAGTTGATTGAGAAAAACTCGAACGCGATAGCACGATTGGGAAATGCGGGGCGACGCGACGTAGCTAATCCGACTATTTCGCTCTCGTAGGCATCGTCCCAAAACGTGACTTGATGTTCGTGTCTGTGTATACCTATGCCATGGATGTCATAGATCATAGAGTTCTCTACACCTTATGGCGAATAACGTAAGATCTACCATAAAAAATGGACAGCTTCGATATTTCGATGAAAAACGATAAACCAATTTTCAGCACGGAGTCTTCCTTTCAGGAGCCAGAACGATGCTTCAACAACTAGAACAAACTGTGCGCTTGAAATTCTCATTTTTATTTCCTTTGTAACGTTACAATAAATGTGTTCAATAAGATATTCCTCCCGATCGTTGTTAATAGTTCACGTATCCTATTATTGTTTCGAAACCTAGGTGTCTTTGTTTGGACCCTTTCGCGACGGCAACGTCTACACGAAAAGTTGGTTAATATTGAGGCATAGAATCTATTCTAACTGAACCATCAGCGAGCAATTTACATAAGCTACAGATTTTAATTGGTAGGTATATAAATAACGTTGCAGAAAAGGGAATTCAGCACTTAGGGCAGACCTTTCATTAAATTTTTTATCCCGTTAGCGACGCCTCAGCGCCACCATTTTACACGAATGTACAGATTCCATGAAAAATGTATCGAATAATAAAATAATAAATGAAAGAACAATTATTTTCGGAAACGTAGACATTTAATTAACAGATAACAGAAAGTAATTCATAATCGCCATTTCATTTCTTACCTGCGATGGATACGAAATTCTCAAAACCGTCCGAAATGGGTTAAAGTAAATTGTGATGATTTAAAAACGACACTGTTTTATTTATTTGTTTA
The DNA here is from genome assembly GCA_947577245.1 of Andrena bucephala. NCBI lineage: Eukaryota > Metazoa > Arthropoda > Insecta > Hymenoptera > Andrenidae > Andrena > Andrena bucephala. Next base: position 82,238,513 of record OX387715.1, read on the forward strand.
GTGACGAATCACGGCCGAGTGAAGTTAAAAGGTTCACATTACCGAAGGGGAATCGTGAGACTTGTAACAATTATTTAACTCTACACGCAATTATTCGCATTCTGCTGTGGCATCGTTCTACTCGCGAAGAAATAAGAATGAATAAATTCAACGACGTCACTGTTCAGCTAAACAGAGTCTTTACAAAGATTCATCGTATTCCTGCTTCATCCTTTTCTTTATTTACATACATCATCGTGCTTCGTCGCTACGTGCCATTTGGACCAACGTACTGGTATGTAGGTATATACATATGCGTTGGAAAATCGTTTTAACGCTAACGTGACAATCGGTATGTTTATTAATCGAATCAGTGCTCCACCGTTGGCGACAAATTTACAAACTCGAAGGGCTCACAATCGGACCACTGTGCACTGGCAACAGAAACGACCATGCTCGAAAGACTGGCGCCGTATGTTTTCGACACTGGTTTCGTAAACAGATGGTAAAAACGAATGATCATCGACTATGGGTGATTTCGATAAATTGTGAGTAGGTATCTATCAATGATCCATTATAGCCGCTACTTATCACTCTTCCTTATCTAAATGAAATTCATTGCCCTTGGGGACAAATTACGACATCACTAAAGTAGCGAAACGCTGAATCCAATTAGTAAGGAAATGAATAATAATTCGAAATTTTTTTTATGTATCATTTTACGATTACTATGGGCAATTATATGCTTCGTAAAAAATCACAGGCATCGAGGTCTTAGGCACGTATTGTATGCACGTATGATACCGTAAATTCACACCTAATCATCGCCGAGTACTTTCGAGCGTGTCCTGATCACTAAACACAGCGCCGAATTTGTTTCGCGTTATAGCGTTAAGAAATGATAATTCTCAGTTTCCGATGTTCGCCAAGTTAAACTGGTTGCTTAAACCCTCGACAACGAAATCAATGGTTCACGACGAACTCGTTACATTCCAAAGTATGTAGGTATGTAAGTAAGTACATAACTTTCAACGTATGTAGCATTTAAATTTGGAATTAATAACAGATACTTGGATGTAAATATATCGATTGAAAATATTCTGACGCGACTTTCTGATTTCATCATTAGCGGCTTTCTCATCGCAACTTTAATGAATAGGTGTACAATACGTAGCGAAGTTACATACACGCCGTTGCACGCTACAACTTGAACGTACGAATAAGACATTCAATTATATCAATAGCAATTGAACATTCAATGGTACCTATATCATTTTTTGATATATTTATATTTTTCTTTAGAGAAGAGATGCGAGGCTGAAAACGTATGTATGTCTGTATATACAGATATGGTACAGGTTAAGACAGTAGGTACTGAATGAAATAGAAACTTCGTCGTCGAAGGGTTAGATCGGTATATCGAATTAATTGTAAACACAGAAACCTCACCATCGAGTTGAAAAGAGTGTTACCAGGTATCTTTTCAACGCTGCCTGGTTCTATATAGAATTAAATAACTATTTAACTTGCCCATTCGTGAGCCTGCTCCGATCGATTGCTGCATATATCGATTCGAATAATTTCTGCCGCGTTTCGTATATCGTCGCAAACACGATCTACCCAACTAAATTACTACGCGTTGCATTTTCTTTTTCCTTAATTATCATTATTGGTAATAGTATTAATATCATTATTGTTATGATTTCTCACCTCACGACCGATGATTGACCCGTTCACTTGATTAGTACTCATACTGCTTAATGGTAAATGGTAATGATTCCCTTTTTCTTTTTTATCGTTATATGTATTTTTGGCGCACGCCGCAACCAAGCGCAGGGACAATGCGTGTATGAGCGCGTGCCCGGCCAGTGGTAAGTTCCTCTTTATTTCCTTCCTATTCATTATTGTAGCTACTGAGCATCCATAACGCGTGGTCACGTCAGGAACGGCGACATCGATCGATTGTCATACACCAGTGGCACTGCACGGGAAAATCATTTCGAAAGAAATGAAAGGCATCATTTAAACGTTAAGCGGCCTACACAGGCTGATACATGTTGCCACGCGACGCACGCATCGACACTCGGGTTTCATGAAACTGGCATCAGGTTCAGGTCGCCTCCACATTACTGATCCCTGGCAGTTTGCGATCTGATGCTAACGCTGAAACACCTTTTTAAAAATGTCTGATTATATTCCAATTTCAGTGTTATTATCAATAATGGGGAGTAGCTATATTAATTATAGAAAATAGAAAAATTGAAGATCAAAAAGAAATGGGGCAATGGTATGGTTAATCGAGGGAAACAAATTTTCTAATTCTGCGTTATTAAATGAACTGAAAGCAAACGAGCCGAGTGATTATAAAGATTATTTGCGTATTAGGGTGGTCCTTATTTTTCAACTTTAAAATATATATTGTCTGACCCTCTTAAAATCGTCTATTTGACGAAAAAAAATATCTCCGTGTTTTTTATTTGTATATTTTGATATATAAAGGTCGCTCAAGGACTTTATATTTCGCACGTAGGGGAGACCGGGGCAAAATCGGGACGTTGAGAATAAAATCTCATAACTTTGACATTATTAAGTAAAAAATATATTGCAATTGGGATTCATTAGAATAAACTCTTTTTTAAATAATAGTACATATCCAATTTGTTTAATAGAAGGAAAAATACGAAAAAATAATGATTTAAAATATGATCCGTTTTTACGAGTTTACACCGTGGCCTAGGTAAAACCGGGTACCATACTAGATACTGGCCCTAGCACCTATAACAACGAAACTCATCCATTTCTCCAGTCCCCCAACCAGTTACAACAAGCAGTAAAGGAAAAAAAAATTTTTTTTTTAATTTATACCAAACTAGTAATATTTCATTGCCGTTGAGCGACCTTTAATCCTTAATATATTTTAATAAAATTTTAAACGAAATTCTTTTAAACTATTTGGAGGCTTCTGAGAGGGTCAGAAGAAATTTTTAAAAAATTTAATTTTTTACCATACATATAAGGGCCACCCTATTGCGTGTGGACGATTGTGTTCTCCGTCATTTGTTGGATAAACTTCGTCCGCGGATCGAGAAACAAAATACATTGATAAATTCTTCCTAAAAATCTTTATCTTCCATTTTTAATACAATGGGAAGAAATAAATTATGACCGGTACAGATGCCACGCTTGACACTACTCTAGACTATAGAGTCTACACGTTGAAAGGTGCATCAGAGGTCTTGCTCACAGTTGATGCAAGCCGCTTTTGATGCCGAAAGGTGGAAACCAATCTACACCCATAGTAACATGTGTCGTGAAACCTGAGAGTCGATGCGTGCGTCGCAACATGTCCTGGCGTGTGCAGACCCGCTATAGTCACAAGTGCCGATAATAGTCACAAAACGGCGTCGTACTTCCACCACTCGTATTTACAGTAATCTCATGCCGTTCGCATGTACCTGCTCTCACGAATTGTGGTATCTTTTAGATGCTTCATGATTCTCGCAATTTATTTTGTACGAATGTTAACGTGTTCAAGGGCGGATTTTGAGATTTAAGATGCTAACAAAGCGTCTGCCGCCCTTTCCGTGTAATATCACTAAACATTTTAATTTAAAAGAGTTGGGAGAATTTTAAAATTAATTTCAATATGACAACTCACATACGAGTTAATGCTAACTGGCTTTGCGAAGAAGAAGTGAATTGTTTTTAAAGTTGGCTCAAGCCTTTGTGTTTAAAGATCACCCTTCAGTTTTGGTGTTAGCGAAAACAGAATGAGACATTTTATTTTGGAACGGAAAGCTATGCTATAAAAGTTACGAACAAAAACATTCTTCTACCCTCTTCAATTTCTTTCGCCCAGAATTTGCAGTCTACTTTTGTCTATATATGTATGTAGGTAAAAACCCGCCCCTGAACGTGTGACTTATGAAAGACGACTTAACTTGACATTTGAAATTGCCTTCACATTAGGCAAGACGTGGTAACTGGTTATGAAAATTTGATAATTACACTCATACAGGACAAGTAACTGTATCATTCTTTCTCATTTCTACTGCAGAAACACAGGCAGAGTATCCCATATAAAGCGTTACGAGCTGCTTTCCCTGAAACTATTAAAATAGTCACAGTACTTTCTTCTCAATTTTTATAGGCCAGTATAGTATTTTATATTTGCCATAATCCCCGGACTTCCTGGACGGTGCAAGGGAGATGATCCCTTTGATTTTTTTTAGATAGTATGGCATATAAATTCTCGAATTTTCGGATAGATCATATCTAATTATCTCGTATTGTACACAGTTAAAGAATCAAAGGGAAAAATATTTCCTCTGGGCGAGACTAGTTGATTTACTCGATTTGCTAATTTTTAATCACACGTACAGCCGTCGTTTCTGGTAAGAAGAGTGACTCAGCCAACAGATTATTGAATTAACAGTTAATCTACATATATAAACGGAACGCTGATATGGAATCTTCATTCAATGAAATACAGTATTTATTAAAAGGGGAATAATTTTATCTACAAATGGGGAACGATAAGAATGTTAAGTTCTATTGTCAGTTACATTCCTACGTTATACTCTCTTCTGTTCCATGATTAGGAAAATACAAAAACATTGGCAACATTGAAAATATCAGTTGAAAAGTCAACGTTGTCGTTTAACAACTACCACGTACAATTTATAACTTCAACATCTCTTTAACCATTCAATCTCAACTGTAAATCTTTTCGATGTCACTAAGCTCTACGGAAAAGTTAGATGAAACAAAGAAAAACATTACATTGATTTCTTGCACATGTAAGCGACTAGTCGCGACTTTTCGATCGATGCCGGGCTCGTGGCGTTTTTCTTTTCCGCAAGAATTAACCATTGGAATCCCTCGATAAAATTTTAAGTACAATGCTGCATAATGAGTCGAACATGCATGACAATTGGTCCTGAAGAAATGATAGAACCAAATCTGGTTAAGATGATGTACTTGAGCGTCCTCACGCCCGATAAGAAAACTGAGTCTCGATTTCGATCTCAGGAATGGATGTCGACACCGAGATCTAGAAGGGAATTCGAATGATATATCTAAAGATTTGCTTTCTCTACGTGCCTACAATTACACACCTCTACTCTACACTTCCTATATTATTTGCGTTGATCGGTTTCTTTAATGTATATTTAATGACTGCCTTTCTAGACTGCACGTGTGAATCGGTGTACCACTTTGCCGACCGAAACGCTGTCATCAGTATTACCGTGAACCATGGAACCACTGGCAGATAATCAAATCTTGTTACTTATTGTTAGCAATTGCAAATGCTACCGGTAGAATAGTCCGTAATATTTCCAGCGTTTTATAAGGTCTGTCTACAACGCACAATGGCTCACACTTGAAATCGTCCACCACATTTTCCTTTCTACTTTTATTTATAAAACGTAACATACAGGGTGTGCCGTGGTAACAATCCGCGCGATTATTCAGACATTTGCGATAAACTGGTAAAAATGTTGTACGTATACAAAACTATATTTATACGTGATGGGCACAAAATTACTATAAAAAATGTGTCGGAAATCCTTTTCTTCATTGTAAGATTAAGGTGATCTTGACTTTTTTTTTAAATAAGACATGGTATTGTTTACCAGACCGACTCGCAGTTGATACAAAAAACGGAGTAAATAACTTGTAATGTTATGACATCGACGCAATCTTGAGTGTGAATATTCACGTCGAACATACGACTCGAAAAAAATTTTTAAAAAAAACTAAAACCGATTTAAAATAAGTAAAAATGCACTGAAAAGTAAAAAATAAGTTTTTCTTTATTTAAACTATGGCTCTGAATTTTTTTTTATGTCGACGCCTCATCATTTGCATTGTGTAAATCTGGCGCCGTCTTAAAAAAATGGAGAGTCATAGATTTAATAAGGAAAAAACTTATTTTTTTGCCTTTCAGTGCATTTTTCTTTTTTCTTTTTGAAGTCGGTTTTAACTTTCTTTCAATTTTTTTATATTTTTTAACGTATCTACTGTCCCGTGTATGAACGCGATACGTGTCAAAATTCATGTCTAGTGTGCACACCTTATCAAGTAGCGGACAGGTATTGAACGTAGTGTTTTCAAGATATGACAGTGCAGGCATGCGATATATTCTGTAATATTCATTAATTCTGTCGGCAAAGTTGTACGTATATGCAGTGGCGTTTCAGATGGCTTAACGTACTTATTCGCTGGACTATGTAGATACAATACTGCCCGGATAAAGGCTTGCCTGGTCGCGACCGAAAGCAAGCTCTTAACCAGAGTGAGATAGCGTTTCGGTCAACGCATGACAGAATTTTATGAGCGAGCCGTTCGATGAGTAATTCAAGAGGTCGCATAGAGAGTCGTGTACTCGTGAAATTTTCATATTTTCTATTCCACATTGTGTCTTCATTAAAGCGGTACCAATGGACTCCTGAGAAGGTGTTGCTGATCAAAATGAGTCCAGAGACGACGATACTTTGGCTATTTTTCATGCTAGAAGTTGCAAAATTAAATTACAGAATGAACAAAGCATTCTACTCTAGTGTCGAATTCCAGCCATTCGTTGATGCCATTCTTATAGAAATATAATGGAAAAATAGACATGTTGTATTTTTTATTAATCCATGCATGATAATGCAGGCAACGTTCGAGCAAGTACGGCTCAAAGTTTGCAGCTGGCAAACTTTAAAGGACGCTGCAAACGGACTAGACGGTCTAGAATCAGTAGAATCTGGAACTTCTAGAACGTTAAGCCTAAAGCGTTTGCAGTAAGTCACCCACTACTCCAAATTTTAATTTCTATATTTTCCATTATACCTAAGTATCTTTATAAAGATATTATCAATGGATTCTTGAGGGATTTCCTATGAAAATAATACCAAACACGGCGTTATTCGGACTGTTTTGCATATTTCGAATTTCGACACAGCAGTTCTACATTCTGTAGTTAAATCAATTTTACATCCCGTATCATTAAAAACAGTCCGAATATCCGCGGGTTTGGACTCCTTCTGATCGGAAAAATATGACGGATCGATTGGTAGGTACCACTTTCATAAAGATACAACGATAAAGAAATAGCGTAACTCAGTACGAGTGCTGACTTTATCGTCGAGAACTCATGTACGATGGATCTCTAGCCTTTGTAAATGAAAAATTGGGGGAGGGGGTGGCGTACGATTCGCGAGCCCTTAACCGAGCAGTACTGTATGGACACTGAGCGAAAATGAATCTCGGACAGGCCTGGACTCACGCTGTGAAACAGCTACGAAAGGCGGCATTCCCATTCTCATCTATCACACAATGTTTGTGGCCGTTCTGGCAGTATTCGACTCGTTGAGAAAATTATACAGAATGCCCTTTCCAACACGCAGAATATGTCGCATAGCCCCTCATATGATAGTGTATCTAATGTCAAATATGTTACATTTATACGCAAAATACTAATAGATAAACGTATATGCAGAACATATGTATTTAATGTGTAAACATAATATAGATGTTTACACAAAGTTCGGCGAAATACATTAAAAATCAATTAAATGTTCTGTTCCACAATTTTCTCGTTATTTTGTTTTAGAGAAATTGCCTTTGTATACGCCCGCTATCGAACACGTATAAGGAAATTATATTTTGCCAAATTATGACTGTAACTATTTGATATTTAGAAAAACTATTTTTATTATTGCGATGAAGAAACGAATGCGTGCTGAAAAAGGCACTCTGCACTCTGTAGCACTATATATCGTCCATAATATTATATTAGCGTTAGTGTAATTTTTGCATTAGTATTATTATAAGCGTGAATGTCGAAGTAACTCTGTCACAATAGAAGTGAGAAATTGAAACGAGTCAATTATTGCCAGAATGGCCACATACATATGTGGGATCAGAAACCCCCACCATAAGAGAGGACACGGAAGAACAAGAAAGGGAGAGTCGGCGTAGCCGTGGTGGCAAACGCGACTGATCAACACGCGGGCGGCTCGGGTTCGATCCCCCACGCCCCTGACTCTTTTTTCCGTGATCCTACACATATTACATACCACAGAACACCGTATGTAACTGCAGAATTACAATTGAAATTACTCCATGAATTATAATTACAAAATAATTAAATTGCACCGTATTCAATTACATTGTAATTCGTAATTCAGATCTCGTATTCAATTAAATTACATCGCAATTCGTGTAATTGCAATTGAAGTACAATTGCAAAGTACAATGTAATTGAATTTGAATTACGAATTAAGAGGTAACCAAAAAAGAAATAGGTACGTCGCATCGTATAGACATGAAAGATAAATATAATCATTTATCTCACATCTTCAGAGTAATGAGCTGTAATTTAATTACATTGTATTACAATTACATTGTAATTCAAGTACACGCATGATTACAGTAATTAGGAATTGAATTAATTGAAAAGTTTGAATTATGTAATTCAATTACCTTCTACTTGAATTACTGTGTAATTTAAATACAATGTAATTAAATTACGCAATTAAATTACAGTGTAATTCAATTAGCACAACTGTGTATGTAAGTACCTACTTATTATGATTTGAACGGGATTGCCGCGCTTCGTGCCTTTTTCACTGTGCGAGTGTGAACTTGTCTGAGATTCATTTTCGCTTGGTATACAGAATTTGATCGGCGATCGTATTTTCGTATCGAGTGTTCGACCGAACTTTTAAAAGGCCGAATGGCGGTACAAAATAAAAGCACCGACAGAACAGTGATTTTATCAATCCCTGTTTCATTCTGCGCAATATAAAATTAATACTCCATTATGGTTTACTGTAATAATGTTTATAATAAGCTTAACGCCACGCGCCGTTAACGTAACGGTCGAAATGCGATGAAAATGTGAGTTCTTTTCGCAAGCAGCATGTGATAAACAAAGGATAATTCATAAACGTATATTTGCTTTTATCACGAATTTGTATTGAAAATTTTAACCAAAGCTTTCTACTAATCTGTTCTTTACTAGGTATACCTACATAATGAATTAAGTGAATCAAGAAGAAGTATCCTATTCGTGGATTTAATAATGTACTTCATATATCTGATGAGCCCGTGCTTTTTGAAATGCAAGTGTAATCGGCAATCGATCTCAGCGACATGCTCTTCACCTTTAATTTCAAGTAACATTGGCTTGTTCTCAGTCAGCAGTGACAATTCCCGATAATTTATTCAGGTTTTCGAAGTGTAGTTCATACAATCTGACGGGTATACGAGCGAATATATCGTTGATTCTGGGAAAATGCGAAAACAGTTTCGCGTCCTTCGCTGAGGACACTTGGATTTCGTAATTCTTTCCATTTTTCTGAATGATTTTTTGCGTGTTTCGTTTCTGTTTTTTTTTTACACAAGCTCGCATTCGACCTAGCTGTCAGCGTTTTCCCTGCGACAAGAATCTTTAAATCATAAACGTTACGAACCTATTGAATATATCTGACACTTTCCATGATACATTACTTTTAGGAATGATTAATCTCATGACTAATGTTGTTATCGGTAATGATATCATTATATGAATATTACAACTCGGTTGCGTGAAATATTATATGGACCATTGCGCGAGACTTAAAGTAGGTATGTACTTACATACACGTACTACGCTGAGGGAGCGGGGAAAACGAAAAGGACCGTGTCGCATGAGACTGATTTGTCCTAGTGCTACGATGAAACTGGAATGGACTTACACATGTGGTTATTAAGCACTGGAGTCTTTGAAATATTCAGGGCGCGATACATATATATGTACAAACTTCCTATGCGTTGTTAACAACGAGTGACGGGGAAATTGAAGAAGCGTTAAGCTCGTTTACATGGGATTTCTCGTTCACTAATAAAGTCACGAACTACATGTAGTAACAGTCGATTTATACTGACGAGAACGTCTATGGGTTACGACGCATCGGTTACCTTCTCACGGGGACGTCTAATAAAGTGCTTTTCCCTTAGTTTAAAACACATAACCACGCAAAAACGCTATTGTTATTGTACCAATCCACCTGTTTTCTGTTTTTTTTTCTTCTTCTTTCAGTCGAACTCGAAGCTTTAACATCAACGATGCAATAAAATATATATGAATTTTTTTCATAGCAGTAAAACTCAGTTAATATTGCACACAGTCAGTTTTCTAAGAAACGATCTTATCTTTTCTCAAAAAGATACATATAGTATATAATATATATGTATGTAATGACTTGTGGATCTCGAGACATTCGTAATTGTTTCGACACGGTGCATGTTTTCGGATCCTTCTTGTTCAATTCCAAAAATATGTAGAGAATCGCCGTGCACTCGCCACTACTCTCATATTTTTAGTATGCTCATTATCCAAAAAAATACATCAGCGAAATGATAACGCAAGTCATAGAATCGGTAAGCCCGTTACGTTTTGACAAACAATAACTGTATCTTCATATACATAGTATAATATACAGGGCACTTATAAAAATGCGGGGCATGTTTTCAGTATCGGTTATTCTCACCAAAAGAATAAAAAAAAAAAAGTTGGTACACGCATATGCCCGATAATGTTTAATTTTGCCGTTATAAGCATTTTTATATTCCATACAACACGGGTTCGGAATACAGAAGGCACTCGTTATAAGCCCGCTTCTACCATGCATTGTACGCCCGGCCACTATCCCTATTATTTTTCGTAATCCTTCGGACGAGAGTGAGAGAATCCGAGAACGAGCGAGAGGCCCTTCGGTTTTCTCAGTCGCGCCATTGGCCGGGCGGAATAGTGTCCACAACGCGCCGTACGCCCGCCGCCAGTCCCGTTCGCCGAGCTTATAACGAGTGCATACCTACTATACCTATTAAAGTGTCATTTAACGAGGCCCAGCTATGTGTCCGCGGATGGATATATTGATTATCCATTTCGCCATAGTTTTTTTTTAACGTTTTAGCTACTATACGCCACTATGGTGGCTTCCGTCTATGCCATCTTTTGAAACGATACGCCACTGTAGTGGCCTTTACACGCAGCTCGCGGAAAGTCTCTCCGTACAAGGGCAGAGCTCCGCGGTCAACCCCGCCGTAGCTAAAAGGTTAAAGGTGAAAAGCAAAGGGTATGAATGAAAAATGTAGTATAAGTAGAAATTAGGCCAACTGACGAACGCGAATGTCAGCCGGTGTGCCCTTTAAAATTTATATACAAAATGTAGGCAGTCCGGGCCGGTGTTTCACGGAATATAAAAATGCTTCTAACTGCGAAACTAAGCATTATCGGACGTATGCGTATACCAACTTTTTTTTTATTATTTTGGGCGAGTAAAATCGATACTGATAAATTGTCCCACGATTTTATAAACACTCTGTATAACACGTGGTAAATATTTATATATAGGGTATTCAGCAACGGATAGTAGAAAATGAAATGGGCGATTCTACGTGACAAAATAGGGCGGAAATCAAGAGCAAGGAAATTAATAAAGAAATTAGGTGAGAAACCCTTGAAACCCGGCAGGTTGGCGATCAGCAGCTCGCGTTGCGTAGGTCAGTAAGAATTTACATAAAAAATCAGAGACGAATGGAGAGCAAATTACCTCGTAGAAGCAGTAATAAGTGTGTCGTTGTTTTTTCACGGCGCCTGTGCGCAGCTCTACCGATCTACATGTACATATTACATCTTACTGCTTCAGACGTTTCTGACCCGAAGTTTTAAACATTAATATCTAAAAACTAAAAACCAAAGGCTCAACCGCGATTTCATTACACTTGGCTTTCGTCTCATTTTGCCTGGCGTAATCAGCCATTTCATTCTCTACTATCCGTTGCCAAACACCCTGCATAATACATACATATATGTGTATATACGAATATGTTTACAGTTTCACATGCACGTGCATGTATATTTCGAACGTAGACGCGGAAGCGCGGAAAAATCGAACGTCCGCGAACCGATATACATGTGTATTACGTACACCGCTCGTTTCGCGGTACGCCCTATTTTGTTGAAGGTTCCGCATCTTCGATATTGAGAACCTGTCAGTCGAAACGGCTGCTCGTCTTTCACCTTCGAGCTTCATTCGCAAACACGCATTCTCCGTACGTGCATCCATCGATTATAACAGTTTTCTCGGCAAAACAAATAAACCACTAAATAATACTACTAAAATTATTATAATCGAAGAATGCTGTTAGAAAAAATCATTCGTGGCGCCTGCCTGCGATTAAAACTGTAGAAGTAATGTGTTTCCCATTGTTCTCTGTCTCTGGCGGTAAAAAATCTCTCGCCGACACCATCTCTCGTTACGAATGACAGAGTTCCCTGTACAGGTAGCGCATAGATAGTCTAAGGTCGTTATTGTACGAAGATATCGCGATCAAAAGCATTGTCTTTTTGCATGAAAACAGAAATGAACATACTTATTGCTTCTTACTCAAAGTAAATATGTATTAAACAAACGTTAAATAATTACAGCGAAGTAATAAAAACGATTAATTATTTGTTGCGTAACGTAAATAGTATGTCGAGAATTAAACAAGCTGGAGTACCTTAATTAATCGTGACAACAAATATTTTCATTTCATAACTGTTAGGTACATATATTGATTACAATATAATCATCGTTGCTATAATTAACAGTATGTTTCTGTTTGCACGAACACAACTATCGGTCTGTACAAATGTTGTTAACGTTTTTGAAAACAGAAAAAAAAAACTTACACGACTACTTATGCAAATTCAAGTCACAATCTATGTCGTATACATTATATATCTATACATATATGGATTATATACTATATACATACAATATATAGTATATGTATAAATATAAATATATAATTTCTAATAAGATTAGTAACATTAGCATTTTATCAAACACTTTACCAAACGTGTCTGCGTTCAAACGATAAAAGAAATATGCTACTGGAGTATGTCCAGATATTATCGTATTTGGAAGTCAAAACACGTGTTTGCAAATATTCAATGTTTCATCGAGATACCTCGAGGAGGACGTGTTACTTGAAGTCGTTCAATTTTACACCTACAGAGAGAAGTATAGTAGATATATACGTATATACAAGACACTACACTCCATGAGAACATATTGTTAATTCTAAAACCATTGTGGTATTTATTGTTATTTAATTAGTTAATGGATTATTAATATCTACTAAGTATTTATTTCCTTTTCTCTTTTCTTATTTGCTCTCTTTCTCTCTCTCTCTCTCTCTCTCTCTCTCTCTCTCTCTCTCTCTCTCTCTCTCTCTCTCTCTCTCTCTCTCACGCGCGTTTCTCTCTCACTCTACCTTTCGCTCTCTCTTTCGTACTGTCTTACTGTTTCTCTTATTCTCTGCTTGTTTTCCTTCATGATTATTTCTGCGAGTAAACGATCGATTACTCGGGGAGATCGTTGTTTCCCTTTCTCCATCTGTTTTTTTTCTTCTTACTTTGTTTTTTTGTTCAGCTCTTGTGTTTCTATCTTTCGTCCATAGAAATCCTGGCTCGCACGGGATACATCCTCCGAGGATATCGTTGGAAAATATATATATGTCGAGTGGGGCGAAAGCGAACGAAACGGAACGAAACGGAAAGAAATGCATCTGTACATTTGTCGTATCTGCTTAGAACCTTTGGTGTGCATTACCTTAATTGAACATACTCTGAATGGTCTTAGTCCTTCTTGTCGGCGTCTTCGGGATCCTTCAGTGTGTGCCATTGAGCGATAGGACGTCTCGGGGATGCCAACATGTCGGACCAGTGTCTCAACTCTGTTCCGCTCGCGTTGTACCCCAAGACGACCTTCCCAATGGGTTCTGAGGTGCCGATACGATCGTAGTCAACTACCGTCACCACCAATTGCACTTTCTAAACGCGAAATAACATATTAATGTGTTAACTTACGGGCAAAAATATCACCATACCTTCCGGAGTATAAGGATCCAGAGACGGTCCTGTGTGAGCCGATAGCAATCAAAAGACATTACCTTATACATACTAGCGTAAGGTAAATGACCCATTCACCATTGATGTACAAATTTAAAATCATTCAAAAAGAAAAAAAAAATAAGAGGAAAGTTCGCATGAAATTGTGTTATCAAGAATATTGACTGGACACTATGAGTTAAAAACGAGTACGATATTCATATTCAGTCCCTTCATATTCAAAGGCCCATTTGCGATCCGTCTGCAACCTCAAGGTGAAGGTTCAAGGTCAAGCGAGTTTAAAGATTCGAATCGGTTCGAATCTTACTCGAAACAAAAATTTCTTGAATGTCTTAATAAGGGGTCGTCCTTAAATTACGTAAGACTTTTTTGGGGGGGGGGGAAGGGGGTAGCGAATTTCTTACGTTTTCTTACAAGGGGGAGAGGGGAGTCAAGTAGCGTCTTACGTAATATTTTTTAACCTAATTTTGAATAAATACAACTTCTATCATTAATGTTCGAGAAAAGTTGTTTTAGTTTAAATTTCCCGAAACCGAGTTAAATGAATTATATAAATCTTTAAAAAAATTTAATAACTGAAAAAATTCAATGTAAAAGATATTACGTAAGAAGGGAGTTGCAATATCAAATCTTACGAATTCTTATACTGGGGGAGGGAGGTGGTAAGAAATCGCCAAAATTACCCTTACGTAATTTAAGGACGGCCCCTAAATCTTGAATAGAAGGTGCGGAGCGTCGCGTCATGACTTTGAGGCTCAGGAACCCGAGCTTCGCGACGGGTCGGAAAAAATTTTTGACGGAATAAGACGAGATCTCGATGCTCTCGAGATTCTCTTCAAAACCTGAACAGAAGTTTCGAGGGTTTCGACGGAGATCACACCCGATCCTGCCTGAATTTTTCCGACACGTCCCGAAACTCGGGTTCCCGAGCCTTGAGACTCGAGAGGATCCGCAACACTACTATCCAAGTCCTATCGAGACTTTCGAGACATTCTTGTTTTGAGTAAAATTCGAAACTTACGTCATAGATTCGAAACGATTCGAACGATCTTCAGCCCATCACTAGCTGCACTACGAATAGTACCAATATTAGTTTCCTATTTTAAATGGCAACATGTTTCTTATTCTAGACAAGAAAAACGGACATGCACAACGAAGGCCGTATCAAGTCTGTGTTGGAAACAAAATCTCTTTTTTAGAAGTAAACTTTTGGGGGGCTCTTTGTACAGTTCTCACTACGTCAAGTGGGCAAGTAGAAACGACCGGTATGTGGTCAGACATGGGTGGCCTGCATACAAAATCTAATATTATATCTCAAATTGTGTGAGAAATATAAGTGTATATAATTTTATCAAAACCACATCTAAAATAAATAATATAATATAATAATAAAATAAATAATATAATATAATAATATAATATAATAATAAAATAAATAATTCTATATTTTACTTGTAAGTTTCAGAGGTTCATATTAGCCTGTAACACTATCAATTTTATATTCCGTATACTTTATTGAAATTGTTGTGCTCTTGTCAATGCTTGTGCTTGTGTCAATGAATATTCTCAAAATTGTATACTCTTTAAAACTGTTAACGAAGCTGACAATGAATCATGTATGACTGATTTACTAAAAAAACATTTTTAATTTAAATTCTTAATTATTTTGTTATACATATCTATACAGTTATGTGTTTCTTATTTTTAATGAAAAACGAAAAATGAAAATAACCAATCCAAAAATAACGTGGCAGTTAATATGGGCATTTACCTTACGCATTTACTACAAGAAAGTAAAAGCAACGTATGTTTAGGAGAGGAGATTCATAAAAATTTAATTTTTTAATTAAAATGATACTATTACTTATGCTTATGATTTACGATTTCGTTAGTATTTTATTTATGGAAATTATATGAAATGCATAATAGTAAGAAAAAGTATGAGTTTGGTTAGAACTGCGTAAATTCTCTAATGACTTGGGGTAGTAATAAAAAACATATATACGCAAGAGATACAGAATAATTTGAGCTTTTCCATTTATCAAAAAGGGCATACCCATTACGTACGTATACAAGGTGTTACGTATAACATGAGAGTCCAACTTTAGGAATGAATTAGACATGCACAAATAAATAATGGACAAAGTTCATTCAGACATTTATCGTGTCTGATCTTGTTAGCTAAGTCACAGTCGTTTTTATGATCCAATTTGTGTTACAACTGAGCTTGTATAACTGATTCTAAAGGTGAGGTGGCATATGAAATGGATTACCACACTCGTTTTAACACACGCGAAATAGTGGTTTTCGTTAAAAAACTTAGACAAATTGCCACGACCCGGTACCACAAACAGAAGAGGTCAAGAAGTGAAGTCCCCGCCGTTTTCGCAGGGCTATTAATAGGGTAAACTGCACTAATGTTGGCACTCCACTAATCATTGGCACTCCTGATTAAAAAGCCAAATATTAAGAAGTACAAGCTTAGAAAGTACTTTTTTACAATTTCTTATTTTTCTTTCACTACAACACTGCAAAGCACAGTAGTTGAACTACACATTTTACATCTGGCAACACCACAAAGTGGGACAAAGGCCTGAGTTTTAGGCGTTTTCTTAAAATTGTGATAATGGGTAGGTAAATACACTTTGTCGCTTTATAATTAAGTAATGGATTGAAATACAGATTTACTAAGTATTGTAGGTATTTAATAGTGAATGAAATTGTCTGTTTAAACACTTTAAACTTCGCTTTTAACTACATATGTTTTTTTATATAACTTCAAAGTTTAGGGTGCCAATGATTGTACTCTTATGCCTATTTTTGTTTTTCATTGAATATTTTTAAAATAAAAGACTTAATAGGTAGTCAATATGTTTTATTTTAATGAGAAATCCATAATCATTGATAATAACTGAAAATTAAGACCATATGAAAACTTCACAAAAAAATATAGACTTTCTAATTGGGATTTTCACTTAGGGTGCCAATCATTGTATAGTTTACCCTACTACCCGCGAAATGAGTCGAGTCCTTCATGCGCCGCCGAAAACGCGCGAAAACTCAGCGGGAAAAGAAAACTGTCCGCTTCCGCGTGCGGGAAAATACTGACTTGCGTGAATCTGGCTGCCAGATGTGTAATTCGGCTATAGTCCGATTCACCCAGGACCTCGGGGAAATACCCGAAAAAAATGTCGAAAATACAAAAGTTTCTTTAGCTGAGAACGGAGGCATGATAACGACGAAACCGTTACAAAAGAAAAGCCTAGTACCTAACTACCTAGAAATTGATTAGGCCCGTATCGAAGCCCAAGATGATCGCTTTGTGTACTTTCTTTGAGCACAAACCTCTGTGAACTCAGTTTATAACAAAGGTTATTGAAAGACAGAAGCATTTTAAATTCTGAGATAAGTTTAGATGGGAAAAATATTTGTAGAAACTTCTTCCACTTGTGTTTGCCTAATTTACAAGGAAAGTTATACCCACATGTTATAAAACACCCTATATAATGTATGTAATATTTGAGTTTCAAAATACATGTAGAACATATAGAAAATACATGATTCTTAAATTCATGCGATTTTAAAGGACTAAATGCGCCGTAGATAATACTGTATAAAAAATATGACGAAAAACCTTACAATCCGGAAGTATGGAATTTCCAAGTTTAAAAAGCTAATTTGAAAATTAACTCTATCATAAGGTCAAGGAAATGCGGAATATAGTTAATCGATTTATATCTTATTAATTTATAAGATATAAAAATATTTTTTCAACATTCCTATTTTTAATGATTAGAAAACTTATTCATATTAGACGAAAATATTAAAGATTGCTGGCACCTTATGAAGAGCTAATTAATACATTACACACGGACCATCTATTTTTACATATTTCATTAATTCTTGCTATCTTATACGCTATATTCACAACATTACTTTATACTTTACAATACCCTTTTTAACTAGCAATTTATAAATGCTGCAGTTTAATAAATTTCTAATATTTGCAGCTATCATACATTTCTTTTTATCTAACTAAAATTCGAGATGTCCGCGTGTAATGGATAAGCATAACTACCTGCTCTTTATATTATTAGGATACAAACAAAATAATAAATAAAATTCTTGTAACTATTTCTGGCTACAGTGTAGAGCGGGCCTGTTCAACTGAGCCGTTGCGAGCAAGAGCGTTCCCGATTGCTCACGGGCAGACCAAGAGCAACAGCGCGGGCTTATTCCCCCACCCTATGGCCACTAGCTGCCGTAGTGTGCGTGTCTTTTAAGGCGGGACTCATGACGATGAGAGGTTAGCTCGTCGTTAGCTTTATGCCGCGTTTACACCAAGGCGAACACGAACAAAAACATTGTTCGCGAAAGTTTTCATCTGTTCTTGCCGTGTCGACACCGCCGCAAATAGAACAAAACGTTTACATACGATTCGCACACTGAGTTTTCTTCATGTTTGGAGCGGTTCGCGAACAATGTTTTTGTTCGTGTTCGCCTTGGTGTAAACGCGGCATTAAGAGGCTTGACAAGGGATCCCCGCGAACCCGCACTCACCGATTGGAACGCAAATTTGTGGGTTTTGAGAGTGACTCAAAACAAGAACAACGGTGTGTTTCATTCGGGCCCTATCGCCCTTTAAAGGGGCGAAAACTAACCTCAAAGTCAAATAGGACTCCTAAACTACAACAGACAGGAAAAAATGTTTCAAACAAAAGTTTAATGGTGCAATGAGCACTGTAAACTTGCATTAACAAAATTTTCAAAAAAGTTTTTTTTCGTTCAAGTATTTTTTTTCAAACTCTTTTAAAATTTTTGCTAACGCAAGTTTACAGTGCTCATTGCACCATTCAAATTTTGTATGAAACATTTTTTTCTGTCTGTTGTAGTTTGGGAGTTACACGCGAAAAAGTGGAAGTGCCTATTTGAGTTTGAGGTTAGTTTTCACCCCCTTAAAGGGCGATAGGGCCCAAATGAAACACACTGTTGTTCTTGTCTTGAGTCACTCTATAAACCCACAAAGTTGTATTCCAATAAGTGAGTGCGGGTTCGCGGTGTTCCCTTGTGAGCCTCCTCACACATGAACACTCCCCATAAGCGTGGCATAGCGCGTTTCGACGTTAAAGAACATATGGACAAAGGCCCATACTCTCGAAACTGCTGTCCGACGAGTAACGAGTTGAACACGACTGGTGTAGAGTCCACACCAGGTTCGGCCAGCTCGTGGCTCTCGGAGGCACTCTTTCGGGAGCTCGGAGCTGTGTAGTTACCGGGTGCCAGAAACCATTCCTCCGTGAACCGTGGTGCTTGGGAGGGCAATCTATGAGTGTAGAGACCCCAGGTCTCTTTATTTGTAGCAAGCAAGTCCCAGAATCTTGTAAAGGGGGCGACCAAATTCAGATTTAGGTAGGTATATATAAATGTATTTGAAAACTTCATCGATATAAAATATATTTAAAAAGTTAATGTTCGTAAAATTAATGGAAGCTTTTTCGCGAATACGTAAAAATACTGCTAATTTGTTCTGTAGATTCATAGCCTTCGTTTTAGTTATTTACCTTTCACCAATATAAGTGCATATAATTTTGAAAAAAAAAAATAAAGATTTAAATAAAAATTCATACAAAGTGGGAAACAGAGTACACTAAAAAAATGTTACAGTTTAATAAACAATTCAAGTAAATAAGTACGAAACAAACTAAGTGCATACCTAAGTACATACTCTGTTAGAGAACACTGCGGCCCCAACACTGCCAGTTATTTAAACCTATGGTTAATAGCCTGCACGCACACTAACAATAAATACTACACCAGTTTCCCTACCCGCTGTGTGCCCCCGATAACACCGCCTCTGAGCTTGGCCCCGCGCGGATTTGGGGGCCACAAGGAGCACTCCAGCTCCCAAATCGACCAGTTGGTCGGGCCTGGTCTACACCATGTTTAGGAAAGGAAACGTGTGCCAACTAATTCAGTAAGAATGTTAGAAAAGCTTTGACTTATGTGTATTGTTACTGTTACCTGTGTTTGTTAACTGTATTAAATAAAAGTAAGAAAACAGACGGGGATAATAAATAAATTTTGAAGTTCCGTACCTGTATTTGCTCGAAGGGTACCTCAAATGAGAATGATTCGTTGTAATATGGATTGAGAGTGCATTTCTTGATGGATGTTTTCTTCTTCTTCAATCTCTTGCCATTTTGCATCAACGCGATTTTCACGTAGGGATCCGATAAGCCACCGACGTCCATTTTCTTCAGGTTCTTTGCTTCCAGGATGACCACCGTTAATTTACCGGCTGTCGGAACGTATCGGAGCGAGAAGCATATGTCACCTAATTTATTATCCTGTAATCAACGAGTTTGTTATCAAACTTTGTTATCGTTCGTTGCAGCTTTCTAACTACATATTCGCTTGAAGGTACGGAACATAAGATACTTCGTTTCTTCTATAAATTGAATTTTCCGATTGTTGAATAGTTATAATTGTATACCTATAATTTATGCATACTTTCTATTACATTTTTATTTTTTATTTTATTTTTATATTATATTTTTATATTTTTTATATTTTTATATTTTTTATTTTTTTATTTTTTATTTTTCTTATTACATTTTAGGATCGCGAAAATGATGTTTATTAATAAACTGTGTATGCTGTATGCAATTGGGTAATTTTCGTTTCCTGGTATTCCTGTATTCCCGGGTGAAGTCAATGAACCTATTTTTCACTATGATTTCGAACTATCGTAAAAGTATAAATACGATTGTTCCAAAATACTTACTTCGCATCTTTCTAAAATGTATTTAAAATCAATTTACCTGGCCGCCTTCGCCCTCGACGCTCTGCAGCTCTCTCCATTCCTCGATCGTTTGAGCCAAATCCACTTGACAGAGAGGAACCTTTACTTCCCCGATTTGATCGTGTTTTGAGAACCTATCAAAGTCGAAGATCGCAAATACGAGTGTCTTGTTCATAGCATCCGCGTATGGAACGCCCTGAAAAAGAGACACTTCATTAATTCTTTATAGAAGAAAAAGTGGATTGTGCCGCGAGGATCGTATTTCGCGAAGCTTTAATCATCAACGGAATTGCGGAGAGGAAATGCGACTAACTTTGAATGTGAAAGTCTCATTGAAGGCTGGATTAAGCGTTTTCCTGTGCACTTTTGTTTCGAATTTCTTCTTCTTATCAGGCAGCAGATAAACCTTCACGTAGGGATCGGAAGTGCCACCCATATCCAAGGCTGGTAGCTCTTCGGCTTGTATGACCGTTACTGCCAGACTGTTCGTGTTGAAATCGTATTCAAGCTGTAATTGGTAATTTCTGATTTTAGCAATCGTAGTTGCGCAGTAATTGGTTTTGCGAAAATTTCGTAAACTGTTGGTCACAATAGAAAACTGTCGGAAATAGGAAATTTCCAAACTCATAACTTGTCAGAATCATTCAATGATATTTTTACCATTAAGAATTTTAATCATATCCCCCTCCCTCCTCTTCCCAAAACAGACAAAATAATAGTAGCTTTTTTGTTTGACTGTTAATTATAGTCAGAGACAAAGCCACGGACGAATAGCTATGTACCTAGCTATTGTAGATAAATAAATTGTAATTCAGTGGTTCTTCCTAATTAATTTGTTTAATATAAAGAGTATTTGTAACTTCCATCAATAGCTAGTGTTACAGTTCTTGTTAAACTGAGGTCATCAATTCATGGTAATTTTTTATTTGAGTTAAAAAAAAGATGGAACAAGAAGAAAGCTTGCTTCAAATTTTAAATTTGGGTATTTCTTGCTGTTAACAATATTTTATAATAGGAGGACCATGAAAAAATATAACATAAGTACCTACTCAAAAGTACCATTGAAATAGTTTAGGAGTACGGAATTCGAATTTGGAAGTCTGCGATCGAATTAGATACTGCATTGGGAAAGGGCGTGTTAACTCATCACAAATTGATTCTTATGCGCCGTGACATAAGCCGGAGCCTCGTTTTCAATGTGTTTTTAAAAATGGTGCTCTGTAGTATAAGGGATTAAAAATTTCATACTCGTATACAGGTATGCAAATAACTCTATAAGTTAATTGAATGAATGGAAGCATGTAAGTTTCCTTAAGCAATATAGTGAGATGAAATGGTATAACGCAACGAGAAAGTAAAGTAGAAGTGTTTGTTAAAAAGGGGACAATAAGTTGGGAGGAAATTACATGAGGCATTTGAACAAAAATTCACGTCATAAACAGTGAAATAGGGTGTAGGTTTTACTGTAATTTATCGATATAGGGACTAGGGACCAGAGCTTCTTTTCTCATAAAGATTGGTCTAGCCATGGGATCGCATAATTAAATTGAATTTTTGATCGTGAATCTACATTAAAGGTAGGTACTTCTCTGATAGATGTAAACCTACGTGTTTCTGTATTTTTTTTTGCAATTTAGATGCCACTTCTTTAACATTTATCGTTATGCTTCATTATTAAAGCAACTTTTTAATAATCACTACTCACTATTTCATACAGAACCATCGCTTAATTAAAGAGTTTTTTAAAACAACACAAGCCAAAATGTATCAACGAAGTAGTTGTAAAAGACTCGTAATAATTATGTAAAATGTAATATATATAAATACGTAAAAATTTGCACGTACATTATAAATACCCAAACTATAGAAGCATATTTTACAGCAAGAGCATTTCATGTACCTACATATACGATATATGGATACATGTGTATTCATATATTACTGTATTTTTATACCATTATATTTATATATTTTTATACTATTTAAGAAGTAAACTTGATATTTATTAGCAAAGGTGCACCTTTCAGATGTGAATTTCAAGCAAACGAGAAATACATATACCTATACTCAGAAAGGTTGACACTTGCAACAGTATTTCGTCAAACTTTGCACCACTTGAAGTATTAGTTTCTTTTGTAGTGTTCATTAGAAGCTCATATGAGTGTTACTAACAAATTGACAAGGCTTCATCGATTAAAATGAATCGAAAGACTACTTATCGCGACCGTTCTAAGTGAACCTACATGTAGATGTAATTTGTGTCTGGGAAAAGTGTCGTTTTTTTTGTGCTCGTGCCCCTAATGTCTCGCCGACATTATTTATAGCCCACGCTTAAATATTCAGTTTCCCCATTGAGCGATCAATGTGGTCGAGAATTGACTCGCAATCAGAGCGCGAAAGATATATTCTACGCATGTAAGTATGTATCTACTTCGAGTCAGCGGTGGTATATTGTAGGTACAAGAACAGCGCCAAAACTTTATTCAAAGATAATCGCCAATCTGGATCCGTGATACTAGTAATGGCATATTACTGTATATCATTTTCCGAGCCTGTAAGTATATCATTCTTCAAGTAATGAACAGCGCCTCTACGTTACCGAAACGTTAGCACTAAATATCTTTGTAAATTCTGCGCATTGGCACAGATTCTCAAATATGTGTTCATTTTCAATGTAGGGGAGACCGAGGCGAGTTGACACAGGGGGCAGGTTGATACAGACGAATTATCTCGACACTGTATATATGAAGCTCCTTGTGTGCGAGATATGCGAAGGTTCTTGTTTAATTCTTTACTACGATCTAGCGTACGTCTGTGTGCCTTAACGTTAGCAATCCATTTTTAACTGTTTTCGTTTCTGTAGAGAAAAAGTAAATAGTTGTATTCACTTTCCAATCCGTCTTGAGACGGGATAGAGAATTTTATCACTCAAATTAATTGGGCATCACATTGGGTCCTTTGAAGGTAAGGTAATTATGTTTTGTTATTTTGTTTATATGCTCTACATTTTTTTATGGAGATGTTTGTACATAATGACTTCCTGCGGGGTAAGTTGATACGTTTTCTCTGGGGCATGTTGATACAGTGTATCAATTTTCCCGGGCTACTTTTAATTGGATTTTTTCTTTTGTTTCTAGGAAAATGGTACGAAATTATGCCAGATAAACGAAACGCGGCAAACTACTGCAAAATATTTTTCAACAAGCGTGTGTCGGTGTAGAAAAGGAGTCAATGTCGTTACGTCAAAGCGCGAGAATATACGGAATAGACAAAATAACTTTATTAAGAAACATTAATAAAAAGAAGCAAGCACCTCATGTAAAAGTGGGATATTCCAGACATCCATCCTTTACTCATTAAACGGATATTTTACAGATGTATCAACATGCCCCAGAGCAGTATCAACATACCCCGCAGTGGGGTAAGTTGATACATTTTACCTTCATCAAAATAACATTTTTTCATTCATTTTGTATGTATTCTTTCAACTTTTCATTTACAATATATTAAAGAGGAAGGACCAAAGTATGTTTTAGCATATTTGTTATTAAGTAATTAATTCAATCAAAAATGAAAAAAAATTGAAAACAGAAAAAACGTATCAACTTGCCCCGGTCTCCCCTACAGTTCGCTAGAAAATGTTTCGTTGAAATCGATGCCTTACAGTTGCGACCCCTCCTTGTTAGTTAATAAATACACATTTGTTATATTTCCCAAAATGGACTCCAATTGGTTTATCTCTTTTTTTTTTATCATCGTCGTCTCCAACACTGACAGATTCTCTCGTGAAATCAATAATGTGCCGAACGTAGATTTTATATTCCTAGGTGCTGTCGAACATCACCTAGTCATCGTCGACTATAATCTCGCAAAAAGACAGTCCCCCTGACCGATGAAACCTTCCAAAGTTAAGAAATTTGAAGCAGACACCGAATACAACACACCTTGTATTGCAGCCTGCCAAGTTTCACTTCGCTCTGCTTGCTGCCACCCTCGTCCGGCTCCTCCGCGTTGTCGGTCAGCTCCTCCATATCCGGCTGGACCTTAACAAATCGAAGTGGATTCCACGAGTGTAGAATGTGCGTCTAACATCTACATGAAGTCACGGAACACCGAGTACGTACCTTGTCCTTGTACGTGCTGCCCAACAGCTGTACGGACTTGAGATCCACCGCCCCCTTCAACCCCTTCTTCCCATCCTTGGATCGTCTTTTCCGACAGCATCTTCTTATACAGCAGAAGCAGATTCCGAGAACTACTACGCCTACAGCTACTCAAGCGAAAAAAAAAAAGATCGGAGAAGTTAAAATCGCGAGCTCGGAGACGCTAAGTTTGTTAGGCTAAATTATAAGATTGCTCTTCTTAAAATGCGTGTTACACTGTTAAGCGCAACTGGTAAGCGCGGAAGCGTTCGTGATTACACAGGCCTGTCATAAATAGAATTTTTGTCATAGAAGAGGTAGGTACATATGTATAAACGTATGAAATGCTCGAGTGTCAACGACACTTGATAACTGGAACAAAGTAAGTTACACAGTTAACGTTGTTTATTTCAGAAAGAGAACTGTTATGGAATATATTTGTTTCTCTGAAAGGGAAAGTGATTTTGAAAGGTGAATCATTGTTTCAAACGGATTGCCAGTTTCTGAGTGGTAGAAATGAACAGCCAAATAAGGCATAACAAATCTTTAGTAGTGGTGAAACTATACACATTTGCTACCTGGTTTGTTAAATAAAAAGTAAAAACAGAATAGAAATTTAAAATGATTTGGCAATTGTAATATTAGAATATTTCGTTGTGTTTCATATTAGTGTTTGCAAATTTACAAGCGCATACTACATTTTTTTAAGTAACGCAACGTTCTTCTGGACATGGGTACCTAATACAGACAAGTGGTATAAAATTTTTGTCATGAAATTCCACAGCACACAGAAAGTAGTCACACGAAAAGGAAGTGTTTTCGAACATATGGCAGTACTTTAGTTCATTTTCCAAGTGAGTAGAATAAGGTCTGAAGGTTTGGCCACTTATTTCTTGGACATTTTACGGAATATTACTTATAAGTTATACCTATGTATATTAGAGTGGTCCTTAGCTATAAACGGCAAAAAAAATCGTCGAATTTTTTTCGCCTTACCTCCTAGAATGTTCCAATTCATAAAAAAAAAAATAATAATACAAAATGGGCTCGATCGGATAGTGGGAAACCGTGCCTCAAGAACGCTTGAAGTTCTACATACGTGTAAAATACAATATACCCGGCCGCGTCGCTACTGCAAATTCTCTAGAAACGTTGTCCAGCTATCTATTTAAATAGCAGTTATTTTCTTTAGCCCCAACATGTTCCAACAGAAATCACGTGTGATCACATATGTTAGTATGTATACTAGGGTGGTCCTTATTTTTCAACTTTAAAATATATATTGCCTGACTCTCTTAAAATCTTCTATTTGACGGAAAAAAATATCTCCGTGTTTTTTATTTGTATATTTTGATATATAAAGGTCGCTCAAGGACTTTATATTTCGCATGTAGGGGAGACCGGCGCAAAATCGGGACGTTAAGAATAAAATCTCATAACTGACATTATTAAGTAAAAAATAAATTTCAATTGGGATTCATTAGAATAAACTCTTTTTTAAATAATAGTACATATCCAATTTGTTTAGTAGAAGGAAAAATACAAAAAAATAATTATTTAAAATATGATCCGTTTTTACGATGTTACACCGTGGCCTAGGTAAAACCGGGTACCATACTAGATACTGGCCCTAGCACCTATAACAACGAAACTCATCCAATTCTCCCGTCCCCCAACCAGTTAGAACAAGCTGTAATGGAAATTTTTTATTTTTTTTTAAATTTATACCAAAATAGTAATATTTCATTGCCGTTGAGCGACCTTTAATCCTTAATATATTTTAATAAAAATTTAGACGATATTCTTTTAAACTATTTGGAAGCTTCTGAGAGGGTCAGAGGAAATTTTTAAAAAATTAAATTTTTTACCATACATATAAGGACCATCCTAATGTATACTATACATAAGTCTAAACAAGTCCTTTAACAAGATTGCCCAGCTATCTCGCTGTTCTTCTTTTTCTCGTATTTTTTTGTGTTTAATGTACCTATCTTTCAATAGCTCTACTGCCGAAATTCGCAATTCAATTACAATCGCCCCTACAGCCTAGTAAATACAAAATTCAATATTTTTTCAACAAATCTGTTCCATATTCATTATGTATTTTGCATTGCATGCAATAATGTAGGTATCCTTCTTACAGTCAGGAATGCGACGACTATAATTTTTTCCAATTTTTTGTAAGTATCGTTTTTGTTTCTCGTCCTTTGTTGCATATTTATTGTAATCTTTTATTAATTTGATTAACTTTTCCGTCGCATCATTAACTAGTTTTAATTTAATTATAAGTTGTAATCATAGTTGTAATAATAGTTGTAACGATTATTTGAATCTACAGCGACTTTCGGTAATAGAGGCATTGAAAAATACACAAAACTCCAATAAATACAAAAAATGAACAGGTAGATAGCTGGGCAACTTTTCTAGAGGATTTGCAGTACACACATTTTCCCGTTATTCGATCAAACTCGTCTTTCACATATATTATTTTTTTATGAATCGAAACCATTCTAGAGGGTGATACCGAAAAAAATTCCGAGGCCGAGAGTATAAGAACAACCCTAATGAATCTATTGTATACCGCATTGTTAAATCTTAGCGCTATTGTGACTGTGTAGCCAAAAGTTTCTTCTTCGGATCCGTATTTAGTAAGTCCTTTTTCTTAATTTTGAAGTAGAGAAGACACTTATAAATCTTCCGCTACTATTAATGAATCATTTTCTACATGCAAGATTCAATTTCAGTATTAGCGCTGATTTTACGGTTCTTTATATTGTAATATTTAATATTTAAAAATTAGTTGACTTTGGAGTCTGAAATTCTGGAAAAATTAAATTCTTCAGGATTATCAATAAAATATTGTATGTTTGGAAGTCATTTAGGAATACAGTTTTGTCTCGAAACGAAGCCGCACCGCGGGATCGGGCGTGAGCTCTTTTCGAGACGGGTGGTTTAATCGGCTTGCATTTGCTCTCTGCTGCGGCGAGTGAATAAATTAATAATAAATAACGGTCGTCTGTCGAAAAAAGACGGAGTAGGGCTCTCTGATAAATATCACTCGCCGCGGAAGCCACTAGTACCGGAGATAGCGACGAATTCGTCTCGAGACAGCACTGTATAAAGTTTCCTAAAGTGCATACCAGTCAACATGTGAGTGTTTAGACTAGAAACTGTTTGGTTAGTAAAAATTATTGTTTAAAAACAGTAAAATACTTGCAAACATTTGCTGTTACCTATTAGAATCGCTACGAGTGCCCATGTTGGTATTCCCATTTCTTCTGCTATTTCCTTCCCAAGATTCTCCATCTGAGTTTCAAAGGATTTGCCTGCACTTTCAGTGACCACGTCCGCATCTGTTTCTGTAAAATGTAAACCAAGTTTGTCACACCGTTTTCTTTACAAATTTATACAATATTTATGAGGCAGACGATAGATAGGACAGTTTAGAGTATCCATTTACCTTCTTTTATTTCCATCTCTGTTGTGCTGAATATGGTTTTCAACGTGGATTCACCGACCTCCTCCACCTGCGGATACGATACCGCATCTGCTTTCCTTTTAACGACAGGCATTTTCTGCATCACAAAATCGAATTTTAATTTAAACATTTAATCGTTATTATTAGAAATCACTAAATACTGACAGTAATTAGTTGAATAATGCCAACTTTGACTTAAGGGGAGGTTCCGGTATAAAAGTCGACTTTTTTATTTCATTTTTCGAAAGTTCAACCTTTTAGGAATCCGTGTTTAAAAGGATTTATTGAAATTCGTAAAATTCCCAAAGTTATAGGCATTTGAGTATAGGGCTGGGAATATTTGTCGAATTTTTCGGTATTCGAATATTCGAATACTTCAGTTGCTAAATTATTTGGCGAATATAATTCGAATATCCAAATATTCGAATACTATTCTAATATTTAAGTATTCGAAAACTGATTTATTCGAATAGTATGATGTGAATTATAAATCAAGTTTTTTAGGTTCATTTTTTTACAAGCTTTTATTTAGTTTCAGTTGTGAGTTGATTAGTTTGTCAGAGTGAAATCTTGTAAGCTAATAACTTGATTTATAATTCACACCATACTATTCAAATACATCAGTATTCAAATACTTAAATATTCGAATAATAACATTTAAATACTCAAATATTTGAAGTTTATTCGTAGCATTCGAATACTTCATTCGAAACCTCAAAAAGGTCCGAGCAATCTTCCTCAGAACAATGAAATTAAACAGAAGAAGTTCCTGGATTTATGCCTCTACTATAGACCATAAAATCGACCCTAAACTGGACTGGTCTAAAATTCAAAGAACTAATGGGTGCAGAAGACGCTCAGAAATCACTTCATTAATAACACCTGATAGCTTCAAAATTTGCAATCAACTGTGACAACAACTACAGCCCAGAATTCGGGAAACTAAATAGAAACAGTAAAGAACTCTCACTATCTGACGCCCCCCCCCCCCCCCCCCCCCGGTGAACAGCCCTATGGAAGATCCATTTGAATTATTCTGAATTAAATCTGTGAAAAACTCGAATCCCGGACCGTACGGAATATCGAATTTACTAATCAAAAACCTCCCTTCATCAGGCACCACCGCTCTTCTGAACATGTTTAACCGAATTTTGACCCAAAGAATCTTCCCTTCAGCATGACGAACCGCTATTGTAGTACCTATATTAAAACTAAATAAAAATAAACTAAATAGATTGCATTTTATTTATTTTTATTTCACTTTTTTATACGGGGATGACTTCTTTTATATACAAAGGTTACGCTCTACAGAACGAGAGAGAGCGAGAGCAAGAGAGAGCGAGAGCGAGAAAGAGCGAGAGATAACGAGAGCGAGAGAGCGAATATCCGTAGTGGCTACTATCAACACAGTTGCCGCAACTCTGTAGAGCGAAACCTTTGTATATAAAAGAAGTCATCCCCGTATAATAAAGTAAAATAAAAATAAATAAAATGCAATCTACTTAGTTTATTTTTATTTAGTTTTAATATAGGTACGCGGCGTACATACATACAACACGTCCATATTTTTTAACGATTACTTCGTAAATGAATACGAGTGCACACAGAAAATGATTGCCCTTGAATTCTTAAATTATCAGTTTAATAGTTTATATTTGATAAAAGATTAATCATCTTTGTTTTGCCAAATTGATCTGCGTAGTGAAATATGTTATTATTGCTTTAAAATCTTCGTCATTCATAATTATCCACCGTCATAGACATAATAGAGATTTACTGATCATTAATAAGTAGTTATTTAGCACTGAACCTAATCTGGCATTCGACGTCACTGTATTTGTCGTAGGCCTTCTTTAGAAAGTTGTAATAATAATATTATAAATAATTCTGTGGTGACAATAAACATGTTCAATGATTGTCAGCACAAACAGAACAATTAAGAAAATAAAATACTACAATGAGTACTTATATTGTAAACAATTTACGAGCTGAATAATGTTAAGTATACTGTACCTACTGCTTTGAAAATAATCAGTACAATTACCTCCATTCTGCCTGCCTGTTAATAATGTGCCACACATATTACTTCAAACTTCCAAATGTTTCTTTTATTTCTATTTGTAATCTTCGCAAACATTCTAATTCTGGTTCCACTAAAACATGCACACGTTGCTTAAACATGCACGCTTAAGAATTGCAGACATATGTTTGGACAGCTCAAGTTATACATCATAAAATGAAAAAAAAAAACAAATAGTACGTATTTACGCAATCCATCACAAACGCGTAACAAAGAATAATAAGAAATAATTTATAAACTCACGAAAAATTGTGCGAGGATTACAGTGAGTTATATTTCGTTGAACTGGTTTTTTTTTTATTGTTACCTATAAGAGAATTGAATTGATGTTGTACACTAAAGAGCAGGGACACGAAGCGCGATATTTCTACGAATACTGTTAGCTTTTGCAATCAACCGAGTACTTCCGTGTTCGTAGATTAAGTTCGCATGCGCATCGTCGTGATTGCGTGCTTTGTTAGCCAACTCCTATGATTCAAATTTACGCTATAATACAAACATTGTGGTATAAAGTTTAGATATATATGTAGAATAATCTAGTGAGGTACCTAGTAATTAACAAAATTTTGTCAGTTTTGAGCAATGAATAAATAATAGAAATTTTAGAAACGGTGTATTTTCATTAAACATTCATGTTTGCATTGAATTTGTCAAATAAGACCATATGGTGTTTTTTTACAATACAGTGGGTAATTTCAAGCTAAAATCACCTATCATCGGAATTCTCCTTTTCATTCACGTTTAATAAGGAATTCGGAGTACCTACAGTTTTGTCTTGAAAAGAACCCGCAGCCCAAGACTGAGCGCGATTTATTTTCAAGACGGAATACCATCCTAGAAAAAAAGCTTAATTTGTCCGCAATACTTGAAGAAATATGGCGATATTTTTTCGAATTTAAAAATATATGGCCATGGAGGCAAAAATTGATAAATAAGAATTTGTTTATAATTTTGAATGTTACAAAACTGATTTTTCAATTTGGAAAAATATTATTCAAATAGGTCGAACCTCGTAGATTGATCTAAAATTATAATGATTTAAATTGTAATATTTTCTTACTTTCATAAAGTAGGCATCGAAATATTTGTCTTGTTAGGCCGTCTGTTCACGCAGCGTCGCGTCAATCGTCGTAGAAGCGTACGCGTAGACGCGTAGAGCCTAATCGTACGCCGGGCATCTTGACAAATGCAGATCAATGATCGACAGATGCGACGTACGATTGATCTCTACGCGTACGCGTCTATGATGCAACGCTGCGTGGACAGACGGCTTTACGGGGATCTCCGGTTAAAATTTCTCAGAAAACCAATTTTTTTTATATATATATTTTTGTAGTATAACATCCAAAGAATACCCTATGAAAGTTTCACACCAAAATTCGTAACGGTACAGATTCTACAGTTACATAACCAATTCATGTTCCGAACGCAGCTATGAGTCGAGAACACTTCGAACACGTTTTTCTCGAAACACGATATTTCGAAACGGTAACCACGATTTCAGGAGAACTAATGGACCGATTCAAAAAAACTTTGGGGCATTTGATTGTAGGGTGGATGTACCAATAAATGAACACGTACCAGTGAATGGCCATTTTTTATTAAAATGATTAAAGTAAGTTATTAAAATAAGCAACTAATTAATTAGAGACTTCATTTAATTTCTTCCTTCGTAACCAAATAATTTTTGCAGCACGTGGAACCAATCGCGCTGAAAACATAATTTTATAATAGAGTTCATTCGTTAGTCTTAATGGAGTATACATTTTGTGGATTTTTTTACAAGTCAACGGCTTGATGAAAATTTCCCGTTTTTTTTTTACAATCTTTACATAGTATTATGAACTACTTAAAAAAAAGTTTCAGTTAAAAAACTATTGTTTTTCGGAAGTTATGCATACATATCCGAAAGTCTCTAGAATTTAGACGGCTAAACGGTGGGCCTAAAAACTCGCGCTACATTCAATCAATTCACTTCCAATTTTGCATGCACGATCGTAATATAATTCCACATCGTCCAACGAGGGCTTTTTTTATTCCGATTCCCCGTTTATTATTTATAAAGACAAAAGGTGGCCTTTTCTCTTAGAAAAATGTAACTTTACTTTTGATCTTTCACCATTTCTTTAATTTTCAAAATTTTCAAAATCGCCTCCGTTGGACGATAGCTATTGACATACTTTATAAGATTTTATTGTTTTTGATTTCAGACACGACATACAGCTGTTTTCAGGACCACCGTTTAAAATCGAGAGACTTTTGGATATGTATGCTTAACTTCCGAAAAACAATAGTTTTTTAACTGAAACTTTTTTTTTAAGTAGTTCATAATACTATGTAAAGATAGTAAAAAAACGGGAAATCTTCATTAATCCGTTGACTTGTAAAAAAATTCACAAAATGTACATATTTTCCGAGGGTCCAAACAGGTATACCCCCTTAAGTATTCATTTATTGGTGCGTTTAACCGATGTCATATTTCGATGCTGCTACGGGTCAGTTACTCTTAGTGTAAAATAGTCTTATTTCGTACAAATGAAACGTTGGGTTTTAATCCACGTATGAACAAAACAATACTAAATAAGTAAAGAATTATGTTACAGTCCTGAAAATATGAAATATTTCATTGAAATTTTCAGAAACACGCCACTCCTTACGCTTAGCGCGTAGTTACTTCTATTTCAAAATTTCGCATTCGATGAGCTACGTCTTCCCGACGTTCAATCGATCTCAAATTTTTCACGAATTATTTTTTCATGAAATGGAACAAAATTAGAATACCTGGCTTACACAGGATGTCATAAATGCTGTAACTTCATTACACACTGTAACATCTATTTTTAAGGAGCTCCATTTAGTTTACCTGAAGGTGCTAAAAATGGTTTATGACTCGAAGAGTAATTCTAAACTAACCATACGGGCAAGTATGTCCCTTTACACTCTCGTTCTGTTGAGCTTTCACGTATGTCCCTACTTAGATATCATAAACGGAAGACTAACGATATTTCTTTATAAATATCAGTATTTCTTTCCGGTGGATATTAAAAAAATTCCCTACTGTAAACTTGATAAAATCTACATAAATACAACAGACCTCCCAAGTGATCATAGAAGTCAAACGTGAGACAAATCATTTTAGGATTGAACAATTGAGACACTGTATAACCTTTGTAAATCATAATTTGTTCTTTGATCGATCGTTTTGTAAGACCCGAAGTTGTAAGAAATGAGTATACTTAAAATAAGTACCTACCCATCAAGCAAGTGCATTTTAACAAATTAGTAAACTAATGAAATAATTATAAATGTTGTGCAGTAGTAGAAACGGAGGAAAAGTAAAATTACTGGGCGATTATTGGAAACTTAAAATTTAGGTACAGGTGAAACAGATTACTTAAGCTGATAAGGGGTCGTCCTTAAATTACGTAAGGGTAATTTTGGCGATTTCTTACCACCCCCCCCCCCCCTCCCGATATAAAATTCGTAAGATTTGATATTCCACTTCCCACCTTACGTAATATTTTTTACATTTAATTTTTTCAGTTATTAAAATTCTTTTAGCGGTTTATATAATTCATTTAACTCGGTTTCGGGAAATTTAATCTAAAATTACTTTTCTACAACATTAATGATACAATTTGTATTTATTGAAAATTAGGTTAAAATATATTACGTAAGACTCTACCTGACCCCCCCCCCCCCAAACCTTACTCCTAAATAGTAGTGGTACATAATACAACAAAAATTTCCGTGATATCGTACAATCACATTTGTAATAGAAACACTAGAACTCATGATTGCAATAAAATTATTATACAATTGCGGTTACGGTACATATACAATTATTGTGAAATACTAATTAACTGGAGAATTTTAGCTCGTGTAAGATTGTAACTGTAGTATAAAAATATGGTAACTGTAACGTTACACTTTCTGCAAATTTTCAATTACTGTACAATTATAGTTACTATAAAATTGCGTTTATTGTAAGATTATAGTTCCTTTAAAGTCATAAATATTACCAATTTCTATTACGTACAATACATTGAATATTCTTGAAATTTTGGTATCTTCGCCTCCCATTACTGTATTATAGTCTTCCGTTATTGTATCTAGATGGGATCTCTTACATGCGTCGTGCTACTGCACCGTGGTTACAAGTGCACAGCCAAAGCTCGAATCGATACAACCACATACGTATAGATACTGGTCCAATAATATTAACCGCGACTTCAGAGTATTTTCATCTACCTATAGCTGCCTAGATATTTCTATGTCCTGGTCTTGCTATAATTCGATGTAGCTAACTTAAAGCTACGTGTTTGGATCCAGCGACGTAAATGGGGAAATGTTCGCTGTTCGGCGATTATCAAATGTTTACTTCCGCACGAATAAACGCGAAATCCCGGGATATCAATGACGAAGCCTAAATGGAACACACAGATGAATGTTATTGTTTACACACAAAGAAAATCGATCGGCGAACAGTTTGTCGAATACGTGGTTCCGCCTTTACAACAGTTCACTTCAAGACGGAATTTCTCAAACCATTTTCATTTTCTGAGGGTGACGGAAGGTACTATTTTCAACTGCATAAAAAAACTATAAAGTGAATTGGACTGAATCTTTCAATTCTCTAGCGTAGTATGTTTGCAAGTTGTTAATCGAAGATATGCATGGTAAACATACACCTGTTTTATTAACAATAAAAAATACACCCGAATGTTGATTTTAAATTCTTGAACACATGTATTGTTCACAAACTGGTTCGTAGAAATGCTCAAGGAAATGCTCAGGCGCCTAAAAGGTAGGCACTCGTATTTAAGGATGTATCGGACGTACAATATCAGACAAAAGTATATGAAATTTGAAATACTTGAATATCTACGTCTTGCGCATAGTAAATCTAGATGTAAGGAATTCGAACGACAGCTGGAGTCTTATTTTTAATCCTAGGAAGGTATTTTTCACTTTACAAATGCTTTCTCAAGCATTATTTGCTAAACTTTTGGCAGTGAAAATACCCAGAATTCACAATTTTCTCAAGTTATAATTTATTTCTTTAAAAGGGTGTAGTGAAAACAATTGAAACTCGGCAAATATTTTCATCTACCCATATACTGCATGTACAAAAAAATTGAAAACATTGGCACTATTTCTTCAACATTTTTTCAGATGGTTTATCCGTCAAGATCGTCTCTTTCCATAAGAGTACGTGTAAAATCAGTGAAAATTAAAATCGTTATAACTCAGTAACCGTTTAGTGAATTCGTTAAAAAATTTTGGAGCACATCATGAAGATTAAAAAGAACAATCTCACAAATTTTCATCAACTTGGCACTATTTTGAAAATAGGTCCAATACATCCTCAACTGAAATTCAAAGACAATTTTCTCGAAAACGAAGCGCGATATTAAAAAATTGTATTATATATTTTCGTCTTCTTTTGGCCTGTAGAATCACCCCCCCCCCTCCCCCTTAGAGTATAGACTATCAATAGAGTAATAGGTATTTACCCTGTATAATAGAATGAAACGTATCCGCAAGTTTCTGGTTTAAATCTCCAGACTCACATCGGTTCGCTACCATGCTTTACGCGCCCCACGCGCTAATCTACACCCAACCAATACTAATACCCGGACCAAGTTGGAAAGTGGGATGCGTTGTCAGAATAAGTCAACAGAAATACTAAAAGTTTTTTATTAATAGCTCGGAAACTAATAAATTCCCGAAGCAACAATTTTAGATTTATGGTCCACACACCCTCCCCGCCCCTCCCCTCAAAACGCGTGTCGATCGGCTACTGGGGCCATTCGAAAGTACAGTCCTATATTTATAGTGACAAAAGTTTTTGAAAATTTTCAGTGTTTTTATAATATACGCTCGCGTGACAAGCTGTCTACCTTTAGCGTTTCCTACCTATAAGACTGGGCCGCAAACTATAAGTAAAACTAAAAGTCGTGAACGGTACGATGAAGGGAAATGTTAAAGTAATAGAAGAATGTAGGTAATCGATTATGAAAAATGTACAGAAGAAGTATGTATTAAATAAATTGTAAAGGGACACAGTGTTCCCCGGATTATGCGAACAGATTCTGGACCGAAAAATTTTCAGTAATCCGGGGCGGGGGAAGTAGTTAGTACCTAATAAATTGACCTTTGTCTGGGTCCTCGCTCGAACCTCGAACCCTCTGACAGGGAGAGTAAAGGACCCTCGGTCGACACCGCGCCGCCGTGCTGCGGCCGAGGCAGGCAAGGGCGTTAGGCCATGCGTGCGACTTGAGTCATCCACTATTGAATATTAAAATCTTCGTATTTCTCATTACACCTTGATGAGAATACATATTAGGTGCCGATAGATTGGTGAGATTATGTCGACGAAAATCAGAACAAACACGAAGCAATTCGGTCTACTTTTTATTATGAACACAGAAATTGAATTCCAGTGTTCCCCGGATTAAAGGAAAAACACGCTTTTGGTTACTGACCTGCGACGTACACCACGTTCATTAAAAATTGACCGAATTGCTTCATGTTTGGACTGATTTTCACCAGGCAAACCTCAATTGGTAATACTTTCATGACTCATTGGTAATACTTTCATGAATATTTATCGAAAACATGAACATTTTAGTTTTTCGTGCTGGATATCTTATCTGAACCGCCGCGCCGGCCGGTTTATTGCTCTCGGCTGTCAACGGGCGGTCTACGCGGATCCGAAGATCCTCGCTTGCAGGGAGGAAGCAAAACAGTGTGGTGGGTAGATTTTTTGTGACACTTGGGGGCCTTTTCGCTAGTCCAGGGAACACTGTATCCTTCGCTCTCGCTTTGCAGATTGCAAAACAGAACATTTTAGCTTGCTCATTAACAAAATTATCAAATATTGTATTTTCATTAAACAAAAGTAATACTATAATCTTCAGTCGCGTAAAGAATTGTATTTTATTCCATTAACTGTTCAAGAACGAAGCAGAGACTAAACGACCGACTGGGTCTGATCATGCAACTTCAGGTAGAATAGCTGCAAGAGCTACTGAAATCTAAATCGTCTTTCGCAAGAAAACGTGTTCAAAGATCTTTTGCATACCTGTAGATGAGAATAAAAAGAATAAAGTTGCCAGGTAGGTGAGCAATTTTGGAAAAATTTGGAATAATAAGCCTTACAAATAAGTTTTAGGGAAGTGGCAAGTAATCATTGAAATTAAATAATTCATCTCCCTTTACGGTGTACTATCTCGAATTAGAAAAGCGTACAGAAAACTTACTATTCAAGGAAACCTTTTTAAGTAGCTGATCTAACAATAAGTGACACGGATTAATAGGTATTTTGTAAAAGTTAATTAAAAAATCAACCGAATTAATACAAACAAATTGTAATGAATTCTTTAAAGAGCAAGACAGTTGTAACAAAGAAATGCTTAAAAGTAGATATGTATGTACCGACTAGGGTTTTGGCCGACTAGCCAACTACTTAGTGGGCTATTGATCAATTGGCCCCCAAGAAGCCGACTAGTCGGCTGTGCGTTTTCGTTGTGCTACATATTAAAAAATATTAAAATTATAGGTACTAATGATAGTAAAAAAAGATTGTATTTTTATTTCTATATCTTATCAAGTTATCAGTGATACTAAAAATTCAAGGCCGATGAATTCGGCTTTCTTGCTGACAATACACCGACTACTCGTCTACTACTCAGATACTAGTCGGTACATCTTTACTTAAAAGCAACGAACGCTAGGAAAAGGCAAAAAATCATTGTACTTTCAACAATCGGTGTCACGACAGTTCTTAAGCGCCATAACAATCTGCAACACCATTGCCAACGTCTTTGCAGATTTCAATCGTGTTAATCGCAGAGTTAGGCTGAGTTAAAGTAACAAGTAATTAAGCTGGCCTCTATCTAATCAATTATTACTATTTGTGGCTCCCGGGTGTAAGCCGTGTCCACTAGGAATTTTATTGTATAAAATTCAGTACCACTGTGTCACAATACCCTTTCATGAAAATAACTGCAGCTGGCAAATCGTTGGGATAAAATTCCTATTGGGCACGGCTTACACCCGGAAGCGTCAAACGATAATAAAATTGTATAAATCCGAACTGTGAAAGCTTTAAACGTCTAAATCTGTCTAGTGATACCTGCTTTCGAATCAGGGCGAAGCAAATTTAAATAATTTGATGGTCTGACGCGATAAAATATGTACCTACTTATAAGTCCAATCTCGGTGCATATTACTAGTTTTAAACTGGTCAAGTATCAAGAGATGCCTTTGGCTGTGACACATTAATTATATTTAATGCCTCACTCCTTCTTGTCATAGACAATACATTTCAACTCTACCTACCATCCCTTTAGATAACGGTCATCCGACTATCGACTGGCCTCGATATCCTGCCGAAGGACGTTTTAAGCACTATCACTGTTCAAGCATCCAACGCTCACTCATAATGAATGTACCTCTCACAACAATAAAGTATTTAGTTACTTAATTCGTTTTAAATTCCAACCTGTTTCAACGAATCTCCCTTTGGAAGTCAGATGGAAAAGACCTGTGCCTATGATAGATGGACAACTTTTTGTTTACACCTAGCAACAAAATCTTCAGGAATTTCTACCTGTATATCTTTCAATCAAAATTAAAATTCTGTAATAATAATGGAATATGTTCGGTCGAGGTACATATCGTGACTATGTTCTATCATGTTCTATCTTTAAAGGAGGATTAGACTTGTCGATTACAATTCAGTGGCATCAGCAACTATCGCAGAGAACACAACGGTCGAATCGGTTTTGTGGATAACATACATTTTAAGCATTACCAAATAAAACGTTTAAGAATTTCTATTTATCTGCCATTGGATTGAAAAAATTAAATTCGATATGACGAAACATAATGACAAAGGGGAAACGGAATAATGGAGGATTGGGAATTGTTTCAGCAGGAGACTCGGCTCCCTGATTACGATTCAGTGGCATGCAAAGCTATTAGGAAGACTATGATGGGTGTCACAGCATCAGAGTTGGTTAGCGAATAAAATTCAATACGACGCTCCACGTGAAGATGGAAATAGAATATCAAAAAATTAATGCCGCTAAACACGGAATTAATATCACCGATCCCGCTTCGATGACCGAGGGCTATTGCAATAGACGTGGATGTCAAACACAGAAACCGTGTGCGTGGGATCACTGACGAAAGGTCCTGTGAATTCCGAACAGCCCACGAAAGTTCCCATTTGCGAGGTTGCTTCCTCTCGCTGTTAATAGCGTCGAAAACAGTTCCAGGGAAAAAGCGTGCTAGCAGTTCAGTAGCGCGGCAACAAAGGAGAGACGGGATGGTGAAACAGGAATTCGCGAGTCCATCAATGTCTATTCACGGGCCGTGTCACTTGGACGAAGGATCGACTTCCTAATCGGGGCACAGAAATGCTGCGAACATTTTAAAAAATGGAAGCGTAAAATTTTACGCCGGGATTGCCAGTGGATAATCGATGGTCCGGACTTGTACGCTCACGTTTTCAGGGATAGTTACATTTCACGTGACGTGGCGGAAGAGACCACGCAGGTAATAATAAGAGAAAAAAAAAAGGCATTGATTGACTGGTGTATAAGAAAAAACAGGAGACTCAAAGGCTCCTCTGTGTAAAGAGAAAGCTTCATGGTTCACAGAAGATGCAGCAGAGAACGTTTTAGAAAAGTGCGACAACCCGTGAAGTTCAGGAAAGCT
The DNA here is from genome assembly GCA_947577245.1 of Andrena bucephala. Lineage (NCBI taxonomy): Eukaryota > Metazoa > Arthropoda > Insecta > Hymenoptera > Andrenidae > Andrena > Andrena bucephala. The sequence continues at coordinate 82,278,659 of OX387715.1, forward strand.
TCACCTACATACATACTTTATACTTTGCGCACTGGTGAACGTGGAAGTGGAAGGTAAAACAATGGCAAAAGTCGTTGGTAAATGACAATCTTGAGAATGAATCTGGGGAAACTTGACCCGAATACGGAAATTGTTGCTTTCTTTACAAGATTGTAAAAGAACGTACGGAAAGACTCTTTAACTACCCTTAGTGAATGACCCATAGAGGAAGGAATAAGAGACAATTAAGTTTGCAGGAAAAGGAAGAAGAAATAGCTTTCTCATCGGGTATCACGAGAAATCTATGATCTCTGCCCGCTTGCGGAAAATAAAATGACTAGGGAACGACTGGGAAAAGCTGGAAGTGGGTGAGCGACGAAGGAATGATTAAGTATTCGCGCCGACGAAAATCATCGAGAACCATAACAAATATTTGACCGAAGACAGAGCAACGGAGAAGCAGTCCTCTTAGGGGAGCTTAGGAAACCGTAGAAGCTTCAGCACGGAAATTACTCGGACGACTCAAAAACCGTAATAAACGATAAAATCCCAGTTACATCGAAAAAGCTAGCAAGGAAGGAAAACGACTAGGCAACGGTGGATAGAGGGTGAGAGTTCCAAGAAGCGAAGGGGTTTGTCCGCCAAGGAACTGCTACTCACGGTGGTTGCTCGTCGGCTGCCTGCTCTCGAACGGTGGTTGCTTTCTCTTCTGAGAGTTTGCTTCTCAAGCTGTCGTTACGCAGACCAGGCGATGCGAAAACGAACGTTGGTAAACTTGTCTCGTAGAGGTAGGAAAACTCCGGCCTCACGTTTTACAGGCGCATCGTTATACGCCCTGCGATATCGACGACAATGTAGACGGTGGAAAATCTATCAGTGGCACGGTCTCTCGAGGTGGAACACGAGTGCGCCTGACCGCTGACGGACACGAACATGGCCGACTCGACGAAATCGATAAAACACGTTACGTTTTCCGCCGTTCCGACGGAGCCGACGCTCTGCGTCGTCCTCCGCCCCTCTATATCGTCGTGTGGCCAGCTGACGCGTGCGCCGGCACCGTGAACGCCGGAGAACAACGTCGGCGTCGTCTTCGTCGACGTCACGTTCAACCGCGGATATTTGATGGAACTCACCCTTGGACAGAGAAATCTCGCACCCCGCACGACCTTTACAAGCTTGAGTAACGCTGTGGCTCAGCTTCCGAAACGCACCACATACATACGCACATATACATATGTAGTAGGCTTGCAACTGTTCCAGTAACTGTATAGAACCTGCAATGAATGAATCTCGGGTATTAGGTTATTCGGATATTATTGGTTGAATGTTGGGTCGTTTTTATAAACTGAACAACATAATTTAATCGCCTTAAATATGTTTGACACTGATGGATCGATAAAAGTTTTGTTGTCTGAAATAGTTTGTTGGTTTAGGCCAACGGGCCTTGGATCTGATCATAGTAACACAAGTAAATGAATTTTTCAAAGCCTTCATGGTCAGTTTCAATTCTTTGAATAGAGTCATATTTCTTTTATGTTTAGGTATCCTTCAAATAGTACAGCTATTAGACGGAGAAGTGCAGTATAAAAATAAAGTTACTCCATTGCATATTAGCAAGCAACCAAAGAAAAATATGTGTTGTCTCTTTCTCGCTCCTCTATACAAATCTTTAATATAAATAAACATTGTAAGTCTTATTTGTAATCTATCGTTATTACTTTATCATTACATCATTCGTTAGTCTGTTTTTCCAATGTTTTCAAGGACTTTCCTTTTTTTTTTAAATAAGATTTCACTATTTTTTTCCGTTTATGGCTTAGCAAATACAGTCAGTGAATGGTTATACATGACTAGATAGATGATTATACTTACATACTACCTAAATTATTCTCTCTATAGTATGTATATTAGTCGTATCCTTGGGACATGAGATTACTCTTAACGAGATATTTATTTATTATATAACGAGTTATTTTCTAAAAAAAAATGTCATTTTTGTATTTTTATCTGGTTTTCCCCTAGCCAGGAGTATATATCTACTTCAAAATAAAAAAAGTTTCAGTCGAATCGGATAATAACTTTTAGAGATACAGGTCCCACCGATTTGGATGATTTTTTTGACGCCTCGACTTTAACGACTCCCCAGTGCCGTCTGCAATGATTAATTATAAAACAAAAAATATATTTCTATAATTTAAGACAACCTTAATACAATGCAGAAAGTTCCATTAAATTATATATAGTAGTTTTCCTTTAATTAATTCCTAAAGATTACCTATTTTTATGAACTCCAGACCGGAATTAGAGTTTATACAAAAATCGACTTTTGAAAAAAAGGTTAAACCGATTTTTAAATTTTCACAAAAAAATATAATTAAAATAATAAATAAATATTTGTACTTATTTTTCAAAATTTCAGTTTCCTTAATATTATTGAATTACAAAAATGTAAAGAAATATAATATACTCTATCTATATCTATCATATTAGGTTTACAAGGGAACACCGCGAACCCGGACTCACCGATTGGAACGCAACTTTGTGGGTTTATAGAGTGACTCAGAACAAGAACAACGGTGTGTTTCATTTGGGCCCTATCGCCCTTTAAGGAGGGTGAAAACTAACCTCAAAGTCAAATTGGCACCTCCACTTTTTCGCGCATAACTCTCAAAGTACAACAGAAAGAAAAAAATGTTTCAAACAAAAGTTTAATGGTGCAATAAGCGCTACAAACTTGCTTTAACAAAATTTTTAAAAGAGTTTAAAAAAAAGTACCTGAACGAAAAAAAAACTTTTTTCAAAATTTTGTTAACGCAAGTTTGCAGCGCTTTTTGCACCATTAAACTTTTGTTTGAAACATTTTTTCCTGTCTGTTGTACTTTGAGAGTTATACGCGAAAAAGTGGAAGTGCCAATTTGACTTTGAGGTTAGTTTTCAGCCCCTTAAAGGGCGATAGGGCCCAAATGAAACACACCGTTGTTCTTGTTTTGAGTCACTCTCAAAACCCACAAAGTTGCGTTCCAATCGGTGAGTCCGGGTTCGTGGTGTTCCCTTGTTAGTAACTCAGTTTTGTTTGAATTTGGAACTAATATTATACTATTGTTATTTAATATTAAGCGTTTACTTGTACAAACTAATATATTCGCATTACTTATCTCATCCATCTTTCAAATAATTGCATGAAGTATGTGTTTCCTATCGATAAATCTAGAGACGCGGCAGCGTCTCGACGCCAAGTACATGTTTCGACACCCCGTATATGTCGTCTGTCGCTACCGCTATCATTTACTCGTCGCCTGGCTAATCCAACCTAACCTGAAACTTATTTCATTAATATCTCATCACGCCTGCAATATTATCTAAATTTAAAGGCATTTTTCTTATGTAAACCGCATATTAGCTTTCGAATAAGACCAATTTCAATAAAATCGGTCCACGCATGACAGAGATATCGTAATATCGTCTGATGGATCAGACTGAAACGGTAAGATTTTTCTTCTGATTCTTCTGATCCTTCTTATTCTCCAGTCAAAATTTTCGTCAACATAATACGTATATACGCGTTACACGCACACCTTCAGACAAAAAGAAACTAACATATGTTTCGTTCGTCGACTCTCAGTACGTGTACACGCTCCCTTTCAGCCAACAGAAACTAACACATGTTTCGTTCGTCAAACGCTACCTTCACTATGCAATCTACTAATGCAGTCTCAAACATAAGGTAAGTTGCCGAAATTTGAATTGCGACATGTTTAAATATCACCAAACTGTGTTTTATTTGTAACTGAACTCAGGATTTTATTTAAAATGATGCTGGGATTGAATTTATCCTGAATTCTGTCCCGTGATAATTTGTAAATATAAATCACAAAAAATAGAAAATAATCATATAATATTAAAAATTATCTGAAGTCATTCCCTATGCAAATTATCTTTGCAAAAAGAAGTGAGATCCCGATAAAAATTTTAAAAAAGTAAAAAAATTACGCTAAGTACATGAAATAAAAAAAAATACAAAAAATAGAAAATAATTACAAAGTAAAAAAGAAGTGAAATCAAAATGAGCAGCAAGCACATAAAGGTACTTTCCTGCAGCGTGCAACGGCGACACTGTGTAACACAATAAAAGACAAAATATGTCCGCGGCCTGGAAGTCAAATACTTGGCGTGGCCAGGCAAAGTATTCTCAGATCATCAATACCCATACCTTCCCCCTCCGCAGGCTTTCAGATAATTAGTCTATTTAAAACACAGCCAATATGAGTATATTTTCATTATATTGCGTTTTAAAATAATTGTAAGATCATTCATCGACACCGATGCCTTTCCTCTCATAAGCTTTCACATAATTTGTAAATTTAAAACTCTGACAATATGAATACACTTTCATTATTTTGCGTTTTAAAATAATTTTAAGATCATTCATCGACACCTCGACCTTTCCTGGTCACGCCAAGTATTTGACTTCCAAGCCGCGGACATATTTTCTTATCCTTTCTAGTAACGACGTTTGTTATGACTGAACGATGCCCCAGCTTTGGAAGTCACCTCTGTTCAGACGGTTCGGCCACGAGACGCGATATATACGTCACTCGGCGTGCAATAACCGACCGATATTCCAACTCTTCGGAAATACGTACGCGTGTATTCTCTCGCGAGGCCTGCTTGCTCTCCCCCCACCAAAGCCCATATTCGCCGAGGTACATTGGCCGGGCGCGGGGGTCATTCGGTCTGTGGACATCGTTGAATTAAGACGTTTCAATAGCTGCGTGCTTAAATGGTACGCCTACATTATCTATCGTCACATAATTACTTTTAATCATTATTAGTCTTCTTCTTTACTGTCTACCGTCACTTGCTACTACCATTAATACACTTTCGTCCCGAAATTGATTAAATATCGCGAGAAAACCGTTGGACGATCGTCGCGTATTCCCTTCGTTGCCTTCGTACCGATATTTCTGCACATTTAGTGCACACATATCGTGTCTCGGTATTCAATTACATCCCTTTTCGGGCATATTTCAAGTTTATTTCTTGTTTAATTGCCTTACGAATGTTTTAATGCTTTTGTTTCAATCTCTTGTTGCATCGTTCGGTTACAGACGTTGAAGCGGGAATCCAAACCAAAGGGCAGGCAACGCCATGACACTTGGCGGTTAATTTGAACGGTGCTTGGATGGCGACTGGTCATTCGTTGGAAAAAGAAGGTGGCAATACACGTGGTATACATATTTTTATCGTTATTTTATTGAATCATTGTTGGCTGTGAGGGTGATGGGTAACTTTGCAGTCGGTTAATATCGGGATGAAATGGGAAAAGATTGAATTATGATAAATTCAATAATTCTAGTCGGATTTATTTAAACATTTCAAAATGGCGTCAGTAGATGTTTAGGAAATATTGGAATGATCGAATTCTATTGCATTTCGGTCGCGTTTACGTAGAATTCAATAATATTTCAATGATTTTTAAGAATCTATCTCTATGAAGCTAGTGTAATTGCATTTACGTTCGGTTTTGGATGCAAGTTTTGTTCTTTATGTACAGAAACTGCGTAGTTGATCGAGGACATGCTATTTAAGCATGAATAATTAACGAATTTTGATTCTTGCAATGAATTTTGGATATTTATAAAGATCGTGATATATTTTAAAGTATTATTCGAATAACACGAACGTGTTTACAACTTTAATGACGAAAGCCACTACTACGGTTCATTTAAATGTAATAATTATTTCTGATATAGTATATTCTGGATAATATCGTGTTACTGAAATGTTAAGCTGCTCCTATCGAGCGAGCATTCTGTATTTTCGCATCACACCTTGTATTCTAAATAACAAGGAGCGAAAGTACCTTGGTTGGTTCCAAAAAAAACAATATTTCCTCGTGACAAACACTCGATGAAACCACATCCACCCCACCCTCCTATCCTACTTATTTTTCAGAGATTGTGACCGCGTGCAATGCGGCCAAATAGAGTCAGTGTTTATGTCGTACGAAGTTTTTCGTTTTGAAGAGCACAGTTGCTCATAGTAGAGTGTCGTTAACAATTTTGGGATACGCGAGGGTAGAGTCAGTGTTTTCTACGCAATTTATATTCTTTTGCGAGCATCGTGGCTCTGACTTTCGAATCGCGAGAATAGATTCAGCGGTTTGTTCGACAATTATGATCTTTGGGGCGCGTTGATAGTCTATTTCTTTATTTTTTTAACTTTTGAAAGCGAAACTCATTATCGGAAATTAGAGTCAGTGCGTCAGCTGAAGAGGAGATTTGTGCGCAGAATATTATTGGAAAGATGTAAGTATCTATGTATTTCATTTAATTCCTTTAAAGTAGAGTTCATTCTTCAAAATTCCAGAAACAAAAAATTAAAAAATTAAAAGAAAATTAATTTCTAGAATAGAATCACCAATAAATTCAAAACTAACGAAACTTTTTATAATTTAGACATTTTAAGAAAAAAAAATTTGATAATTTTATTTTTTAATATTTAATTTTTTAATTTTGTTCTTAAAATGTCTGAATGATAACAAATTTCGTTTTGAATTGTTTCGTGGTTCTTTATTAGAGTTCGAAAAATCGTAAGTTTAGAAAGAAATTATAATCGTGTTTTGTTCTTTCGTTACAGTCTAGGGGCAGCTGAGCAACCTGATGACTTCTTCTAGCAGCTTGATGACTTCCCCTGAGCAGTTGCAGAGGTGTTGGCGCCTCCGTCACCGGGGCACAGCGAAATGTGAGTGCGCATGCATTATGGTTCCTCTGGTCACTCAGTCATGTCGTAGGACGTTTGGTCCGAATCGACACGAGTAACCGGTTGTATACTTTGGCGAGCATAATGACCGCGGGTATGGTAACCATGCCCGTGAATTGTAACATTTTGTCTGTGTATGTATTTTTTAGACGAGGGCTAGGGTCTTCTTGTGCACCGCGCCTTTTTAATAGAATCAAATTATAATCATAATTTCCAAGATAAACGTTTCCTAACGCGAATGTTTATCATTGATCATACATTGATGTAGATATTTATTAAATAATGCACCTAAAGATGCATAGCAGCTCAGAAGGTATTGATATTTGATATGAATATCAATACGGCTGAATGCTAATTTTTATGTAGCGAAGAAGTCTGATACTCTCAGACTCCACAGCTACGATCATTTGTATTTAATATGTAGTCGAAAAATCGGATGCCCTCCGATTCCGTCATTGCGACGATTATAATGACTTGAATTTCTTTTATTTTTCTGATAATACTTACGTGTTCAAAAGTAACTTGATGTCTAAATGATGATAATAGACATAAAAGTGTAATTCCTTTCTTATAAAGGTCACTCGTTTGCGTACACAAAGAATAATTAATTTCCATGTGCAAGAAGACAATTGAGGATGGGCAAATTTCAGATTCAAAGTAATTAGCATGAGAACATACTTTCTTATTACCTATATGAAATTTACTTTGACGATGGAATCGCCCGTTTTAAATTCTTAAATTAAATTCTTCATGTTTTAGAGTCATTTTCTTAAATAATTCAATTTTATAGTCTTTTTTTCTCTCTAATTGAATGTCGAGTAGAGTCCTTTTTCTTGATCTAAAGTAGAGTCCTTTCTTAATTATCAAACTTTAAACTATTGACAAGTTGAAAGTCGAGTAATTTTGCTTTATAATGTAAAATGAAAGAATATTAGCGTGCTAGACACTATACAGACTAATCATATTTTCTAGTTGAGGATTTTCAGGATATCTTTCCGTACCCATTGCCTTTTAACTCATCCACGTGCCCATGCGTTACTTGTGTGGTTGAAGGCAATGGGGCACGATGACTTTCTTTACTAACTAATTACATGTCGGCGGCTGGCATTGCGTTAGTGTATCGTGCACGCCGCATTTTCCACCTGTGTGTGTTTGTGTGGTTAGGCGGTGGAATTTGCGTCGGTGAAAGATTTTTATCAAAGACCATATTAACGAAAGTATAACATTTTATTATTATTCATTGCAATAACGATACCAATGTATCATATTCCTTGTTGCACACGATGATCATTCTAGTAAATAATCTTGGAATATGAAAGTTAATCAATCTCGTACAATCAAACGAGAAAGTAATAACGCTTGATGTATGTACCTAATACGTACAATGCACATTATCAAGTAATCCATTCTTTGAAATTGACAATAATTAATTGCTATGTAAATCATACTTATACGCAATGGTCACTGCCTTTGCCAGCCGATTTCAGTGAAAACTGGTACGTACTTACTAGAGTGTGATTGCGGCCAAGCTCGGGTGACGGAGTCGTCCCGGGACGGTCTCTCTAGTGTAGGCTTTGCACCCGGGCGGTGATGCTTGAGAATCGTGGAGTGGGTTGACTGATGATTGTGTTTGAGAGACTGTTTTGATATTTTTTAAATATAGGTTTTGTGTAGGATAGGTAACTTACCTTCTGGTACGAATGTGTGACTTAAATATAAGTAGGTAGGGCCGGGGCAGGTCGTCGTATTCTCTGATCGCATGTTCCCCCGCGCGATGACCTGCTTTCAGGAAATTTGTGAGAAAAGTCGACGGCCAGACTAGTGCGAGTGGGGTATGCCCTCGCTTCTAGCCTCGCTATGTCGACTTTTTGACGCCAGTGGGACATTGCACATTGTCGCTGGTCGCGGTCGGCAGGACGGGCTTGGGCACGCTATTCACTTTCAGAAGGGCGGACCGCCCGAAGCAAGAAGTGGCCAAAGAGCCGAAGATAGCCCGGCCAGAGAAAAGGCCACATCATGTGGGCTACCAAGAATGGCCCTGCATCCTCGGGTGCAGGGTCATTCTTACGTATTATATTGCCATTATGCTCGCCGATAGTTGTAGTAGTAGTAGTAGTTTGGTTGGCCATAGGCTGACCCATCGAGACAAGGGTGGAACGAAATATAAGGGTAAAATATTTTTTTTATTATTCATCACTTCTAATAGTGGGCAAAAGTTCCCTTTTATAATGGAATTTAAGCTGCCAAAGTGTGAACGTGATCATAAAATTTTTTGAGGTATCGCAAGCCCTTCAAATATTAATATTTACTGAAATATTAATTTTTGAAAGGCTTGCGGCACTTGAAAAAAATTGTTGATCGCGTTCAAACTTTGGTAGCTTAAATACCATTATAAAAGGCAACTTTTGCCCACTATTCGAAGTCATGAATAATAAAAAAATATTTTGCCCCTATATTTCGATCCACCCTAATCGATACCCCCTCCCCTGAAATTGAGCCCACCGCGTTTTCAATTAGAGTTGCGAAGAAGATAAGGGGGCCAGTTAGTGTTGCGACTAAATGTTGATCACGGTTTGAATTAGCGTTGCGAATCAAGCATTCCCCGCGTCTGGTTCTAGCATAGCGTTGCGAATAAATATCGATCGTGGTTGCTTGTAGTGTTCCGAAAAAAAAATCGCGATTGTTTTTCAGATTATTCTTGTATTTTTAATTGGAGTTACTAGAGTTTGATTCATTGCTTTACTTTTGATTCATGATATTCTTTTTATTAGAGTTGCGATGCGACTGATCGCGTTTTTTTAATAACTCGTCCTAGTTTGATTCTTAATATTTTTTTGAGTTAGTGTTGCGATGATGACTGGTCGCGTTTGTAATTAGAGTTGCGACCCCCAGCCCCCAATGCCCCAAAACTATCCTGGGACATGTCCAGAGTCATGTTCCTGGGAAAAAAGAGTCCCGAGCAGCTGGATCTGCTGCACATGGAACTCTACACAGCCTTCAGGAAGGCTGCAACGAATTAAAGTTAGAGTTGCGTATTACGAGACACAGGTGCACTGCATTTTTATTAGTGTTGCGAAAAATGAAACCACCCACGCGGTGGTTCTCGGTAGCTTTTTCGTTTGCTATTCGGGATTTGTATTGAGAATAGTAGAATTTTCAGTAATGAAGCACCATCCGGGAATTTTGAATTTGTTTGAGAAATTAGTGCTGCGGGTAGTCCAAAGTCCTAGTGACTATGCTCGGAAGTTGATTTTAGTCTGTAGTAAGTTAGCGTTGCGAAAGAAAGAAACGGTCCACTCACGGTTTTTTTGCATTAATGAGTGGACAATGATCAGCTGCCCTTCTGGCTACTGATCATTTTTTCCAGCAGCCCTAAGTGGCTGCACCATCCTCCTTCTCCTACCACCACCTACTCACCCTTGAATCGAGTGTTTGTCACTGGAAATATTGTTTTAAAAGTATATTCATATCTTGCAGATAAATGTTTTCTATTTTTTTAGAATATTTTTAAATTTGAAGTTCCAATTTTTACGGAATAGCATTCCAAAATTTTATTCTGTGACTGAAAGAATGGCGATGAAAGGTGTGATTCATTATTTGTAATGGAAATTGCAGACTTCTGACACACCTCCATTCAATTGAAGTTCTAATTAGAGTCTTTGAAAAGTAGCAGTAGCTATTCCTCATTAACGTTGCTGATTTTTGCATAGTAACTTCGTCAATCGTTGTATTTCCTATCAGATTGATAAGAAATGTAGTTTTTTATTTTTATAAATTTTCAACATTCCTTTGCATTAATCAAAATTCACCCGCGATTGTTGCTTCATTTGATGATATTAAAAGGAAATTTGCACTGAAAAAGTAGGTAAATGCAATTCATCACTTTATATTGATAGTAAATTTTCAATATTAACGCGTGCTCGTTGTTGCTACTTTCTGTTTGAAAGTAATTTCGATTACTGTGCAGTAAAGTGCAATTATTCCAATCTTCAACATTTGCATAAATGTTTTTGATTACCTATTGTATATTATGATTGATTGGCGAGTCATTGATACATAAACTTTGAAGATGCCAATTAATGAGAAACTACAAGGAAATTATTGAGTTGATGTAACAGAGCACCCAATGTGCTTAATATTATGAATATCAATTGCTTCGGAATGAAATGTAATATGATTAGTAGCTTCTTTTTCATGAATTGCTAAAGTATTGCTAAAGTTTGATTGTCTACTTTGTCTGCTGATAATGAAGCAGTATTTTTTAATCTTTTTCTTCTTTCATTTTATTACCGAATCGATATTCCATATTGAGTTTTAAACTGTAGCTTCAAATATGATATTTCAATATTTGGGCAATAGCGATTCAATGAAAAGACTATATCTGTTGAAATTACATTACTTAATCGAGATAGATTGTAGGTACTAATCCATTGAGAAAGTTTCTGTTGCAGAGTATTATGTGTGAAGAATATTGCAAAAATAGGATTTCAGGTTCATCATCCTTGAGAAACGAAACCTCAAGGAATTTTTATTAATACTTTTGAGAATGTTTCAGGTAACATCGTGGGTCCATCGAGGGAAGTAAGAAACACATGACAATTTCAGATTTTTATTAGGCAGGTCATTATTTAAATTTAAGTAGATATGTATATGGTTAGGTAAGGTGTTTAGTGGCCACATAGAATTAAATAGTTTTTAAGGAATAAGATAAACACTGCAGTGTTTAACTAAATATAAGTAGCAATTATTAAATACGAGCGCTCGTATCCGTAGGAATTATTAGTATTTAAGGGGACCTTCCGGTCTAAATGTCGATTTTTTTTTTATTTCATTTTTCGAATGTTCAATCTTTTAGGAATACGTGTTTAAAAGGATTTGTTGAAATTCGTAAAATTCCCGAAGTTATAGGCATTTGAGTAGCGGCAAATGCATGGGTCACAACCGGCCACTCGGCGCTCACGTAAAACTTTAAACGCGTTTTTCTCGAAACAGTGTTCTCAAAACGGTGGGAACTGTATCTCCAAAAGTAATTATCCGATTCGACTGAATCTTTTTTATTTGGAAGAATATGCTTCTGGCTAGGGGGGGGGGGGGGCTAGAAAAAATTACAAAAAATTGACAATTTATAATTTTCAAAGGCGTTGAAAGGACGAAAAATACAGGGAAAAGTGATTTCAAACATGAAATGTCGTTATTTTCTAAAAAAAATGTCATTTTTGTATTTTTTTCTAGTCCCCCCCCCCCCCTAGCCAGAAGAATAATCTTCAAAATAAAAAAGGTTTCAGTCGAATCGGATAATAAATTTTGGAGATACAGGTCCCACCGATTTGGATCAATTTTTTGACGCCTTGACTTTAACGACTCCCCAGGGCTGTCTGCAATGATTAATTATAAAAGAGAAAATATATTTCTATAATTTAAGACATCCTTAATACAATGCAAAAAGTCCCATTAAATTATATATAGTAGTTTTCCTTTAACTAATTCCTAAATATCACCTATTTTTTTGGGCTCTAGACCGGAACCTCCCCTTAAGTAGCCATAGCAAATATGCACTGGCATATTTCCTATTAATGAATAGAAAATTTGAATTATTCACTAATTGGGAAATATTCCCCCTTTTTTCTTTGTTTCATTCCCAATTAGTGAATAATTATCATGGTAGAAATATATCAGAAAATTCTTCAAATGTTAAATGAAAGAAACAAAGAAATGTTTTAAATTCTGCTTTAGCTTCATCGCGGTAGCTTTTTACAGAAGGACTCCTTCTGTTGCCCGGTTGTGGAGCGATCGAGGATCGTTTTGCAACCGTGCATCAGGGAGATCGATGGAAATGAAAATGAAATTTTGCATAAAAGGAGGGTGGATGGGCCGCGGTTAGGGCGGGTCTCCACTCGCAGCGCCTCCACGTGGTGAGACCTGGGCAATCTGTATTATTTGAAGTATAATTACTAATCGTATCACAAGTAACATTGTAATACAATTATTAATTACGTGACAAGTAATACGAGCCGATTGGCTGCGATCATCTATCTTCGTTAATCTCTATTCCATCCTCAAACACAAGGTAAGTTGCCGAAATTTGAATTGCGACATGTTTAAATATCATCAAACTGTGTTTTATTTGTAACTAAACTCAGGATTTTATTTATGTATATATAGATAATCGAAGCGTAAAATGATGCTGGGATTGAATTTATCCTGAATTCTGTCCCGTGATAATTTGTAAATATAAATCATAAAAAATAGAAAATAATCATATAATATTAAAAATTATCTGAAGTCATTCCCTATGCAAATTATCTTTGCAAAAAGAAGTGAGATCCCGATAAAAACTTTAAAAAAGTAAAAAAATTACTCCAAGTACATGAAATAAAACAAATACAAAAAATAGAAAATAATTACAAAGTAAAAAAGATGTGAAATCAAAATGAGCTGCACATAAAGGTGCTTTCCTGCAGCGTGCAACGGCGACACTGTGTAACACAATAAAAGACAAGAAAATATGTCCGCGGCAAAATCACACGTATACAAGCACGCACACAACTTTCAGCATCTCAACACATTTCAGTGTAGTTGCTGAGCTGGAAGTTTTCACATAATTTGTAAATTTAAAACTCTGACAATATGAATACACTTTCATTATTTTGCGTTTTAAAATAATTTTAAGATCATTCATCGACACCTCGACCTTTCCTGGCCACGCCAAGTATTTGACTTCCAGGCCGCGGACATATTTTCTCGTCTTTTATTGTGTTACACAGTGTCGCCGTTGCACGCTGCAGGAAAGCACCTTTATGCGCTTGCAGCTCATTTTGATTTCACATCTTTTTTTACTTTGTAATTATTTTCTATTTTATATATTTTCTTTTATTTCATGTACTTGGCGTAATTTTTGTACTTTTTTAAAGTTTTTATCGGGTTAGACTTGCAACGAACAAAAAGGGCTGCACATAATTCGTTAAATACATGGAAAATTAAATAAACTGTGCTGCCCCTAACTATTTAACTTCGTTATTAGACGGGGGCGTGCAGAATCGCCATTGAATGCAAGGTACAGGAAAGAAGAGGGATCGAGAATATTCCTCATCAAAGAAGATTCCCAGTGTTCGACAGTTTTGTAGTAAGAGGAAATCGATTCATAACTCCAACCCATTCATAGGGAGACGCGAGAATTTCACTCTTAAGGATGCCCTTGTATGTGTAAACGCGTATCTGTGTTGGAAAGGCGCGCATGTAGGGTATGAAACGTACAGTGTGTACTCCTACGATAAGCTATATCGAGAATAATAAATGACGCAATTTAATGTAGCCGTAAATAGTGTATAGGTATTCGTTAGCATTTTCTGAAGGCAGTGCACAGGCATTCGTGTACGCTGTTAAGAACTACAACAATTTGAACAGTTAAATATGTATTTATTTATAACCGATGTCCATCTTTTCGGATCAAATCACTAAAGACATTTACCCTGGGTTAGGGACTTCGGTAGTTCGGATAAACGGTACTTTATAAGAAGGTGCCTGGTTGCGATAAAAATGTGGACTGCCGTCATTCGCGTTGGGAACTGTATTTTAAGGCGAGGTATAGAGAGTTTTCACCCCTACCTCTCGAATGATCAAAAGAGAAAACCGTGTCCCCAAGCTATCTTCCTACGATGCAGTGCTTTACCAACGAAGTCCAGACATCACGCAACTCCACTGCGTGAGAAAACGCCAAAGACATAAGGTAAGGGTAAATTTTTGTTCTTTTTTTTTTCTCGACCGTTTTAGTGCAAGAAATTTGATATTTTTGTTTCTTGGGGTGGTGTGATTCTGTGGTTTGTGTGATTTCTGCGCGTGTGTGTATCGATAACCCAATTGGCTACAGTTGATATAATGGAAACAATGAATTTTAGCAAGTTGGCGGTTTTGGTGATGGGATAAACTTCAATTTTGGATGAAGTGATAAAGAAGAAAGATAAATTTCGTCGCAGCTTCTCTGAGGTGAGTGGTCCCGTGTGACAGTGGCTTTGAATAACACTGCTTGAATAACATTTCCTGCTTTTAGACATATCTTTAAACGCTTATAACTAACAAACGAAGTCTCAATCGCAATATCGTTATTCTTGATTTTCGTCTTGTTAGTCTGGTGTCTAGAATTTTCTTAACTTTATTCCTACCTGTAGCCGAACACCCTGTACATTTAGAGGAAAGTGAGCAAAGTCGGACCCCCGACATATTTTGTTAAGTAGATGCTGTAAACTGGTGGTGAGTGGGATAACTACTTCAGAATAACACCATGAAACAATGAAATCACAGTCACACATTTGTTATTGAGTTATTGAGAGAGACGCGTTGATTTCCATTTTTGTGATTTGTGAAATTGTTTCCACGTTTTATATTTTGTAAGTTCCATTCCAACTAGAACTTTTATTTTCAAGAACTTTTACTTTATCTGTCCCCATGGGAACTTATAATGTGAAAACATTTTTAAAAATGTTCCAGAACTCTTTCGAACTCTGGTCTGTATGTTTTGTGAGGGTGAAATATTATTTGTTGTGCTTTTTCCTTTATTACATTTACTACATTTATGTACACTCTCTGTATAATTATTTCTCTACTCTGGTGCTTCTCAGTATTTTTTCTGTTTTTATTTCTTGTATTTCTCAAAGGGCTTCTGTGTAAATAAATAAATCAATAAATAAACCATACAGCAGTAGGTAGTAGACGAAGGATCCAAATGGAAACAGAAATAAATATCGCAGTCGTATAAAATTTATTTTTTCATTTCGTATGTACCTATATAGAAAATACACACTGTGGTTTCATCAACTAAAAAATTATTTTTATTATCAAAGTTCCTTCAGCATAGGTGTCATTTTTATCATTCACTCGCTACAATTTCATATACTTAATAATGACTTACTATCGTTAACGTTGCCAAATGGAATAAGTATGTTAACAGCTCAGCAATTCGATTTGTTATTTAGTTTTTAAAACCTTTTCGCCTTCTCGCCAGTTCGTCGTAATGGAATTCATTCTTTTACTCGTTTGTTCTGTTAACAATGACGTTTTAGAAGATAAACGAGATTCGGTACCGTTTCTGTAACTTTATAAAATAGACATAATAGGACAAAATTGCTTTCACTGTCTACGAATATTATTTTTATAGAATGATTTTAAAATGTCAGGCATTAATAACAAAAAAAATTAAGCGTCTAGGAGAATCAAGCCAGTTGGTATAAATATTTTAATAATAACACTTACAAGAATTTCGATCGTAACGCAAGCAACACTGGCGGAGTTTTAGGTCTTTCAACAGATTTTAAATCATACATTTTCAAATGTGTATAAGTTGGAATCTGGAAATATAACTTTTATATACCACGGGACGAAAGTATCCTTGAGAGTAATATCAATTAAAGTAACTGCTTCCATTATCACAGATGTAAGAATAGTGATTAAAGAGTAGTTATGGGTTATTATATAGTAAGTACCTACCTATATAAAAAGAAAGAAGATAAAGTACGCATTAACAAAATTAAAAAAATTTTCAGTCTCCCGATTAAATTTACTTTCAAATATGACGTGCATTAGTAAAACCAAAAGTTTATGGAAAATTGCATTCTGTCTTCCTCATCGTTTTATTTGTGCTAATTACTGATTAAATGTATTATGCCCCCGGTAATTAAATCGTTAAATGTATTGTTAGTATTAATTTTACCAAGTTACTTTATAGCGTTTACTCTCTGATATTGAATGCAAAAACTGAAATAATGGGTATACGGAGTTGATTCTACATGGCGAACGAAGTGAAAGTTGTCGAATAAATTTTTTGCAAGATGCTTGATTTTCAAATAAATGACTAGGGTAAATCAACCAGTGAATGACCGAATTGTTGAATTTATGGACCTTTGGGATTAATACTTGAATATATTTATGTATAACAACAAAACAACTGTGGAAATTGCATTTAATTTTAATTTTCTTGAAATTTCTATAAAAATAATTACTTATTCTTATCGTAATTTTTAAAAAAACGATTATAAAATGCAAAACGTGTAGAAGTTCAGTAAATGACTGCATACTTTTAATAAGAATTGTACTTATTAATGTTTGCGTAATACGCGTAACTAAAAATGAGGGATATTAAAAGTGCAACTACACTCTAATTATAAACATATACTATTTTTAAATTTATAATTGACATTTCTTTGCCTAATGGTCATTCACTGGTATGCGGTCAATTACTTGCGGTTAGTTTACCCTACAATATCACAATTTATTTTCAATCGGTCATAATATTTTTTAAGCTGCTATTAACACTGCTAAATTTTATCAAGTTATCGATCTGACACAATGCAGCAATTGCGAATTCAATACTACTGTTGCGTTTGAATTTCTAAGTTAATAAAACAAAATTGTTAAAAAACTATTTTTCCGTCTTATCTTATACTTTTGTATCTTAAACTACTAAAATGCAAACGGAATACATGTGCTTTCTGCAGTTTGTTTAAATCGTTTTATTCATATATTATTTAGGTAAAGTATTCCCAGGTAGCACATACACATCTATGAAAATGTTTGGCAAACGTCTACATAATTGTAAAACAATAAGGAGACCTCACGATTAGAGATATCTGAATTCGGTCATTGCCATCAAATCAAACTCGCGAATTGAAATAGTCCCTCCTCAAAGTATGACGAATAGAGACGTACTCACGTGAGACAACGACGTATCAAGGACCGTTGGTTCGACATACTTTTTTGGTACATCAAGAACTGGAACAAAACTACCCAGTATCGGGGCTGTCAAGCTCTTCCCATAACTGAAAGTCCGCGATATTTTGTTCCCAGTACTATTTAAACTTGACTCGTTCAAGTCAGACAATCGCGAATCTTTCCCATCGACTATTCCTGTATTCTCCATCTCGTTAAACGGACTGTAGCAATCGACCGAGCAATAAAGGTTTAATGCACGACCAAGCAGAACTACTTTTTCGGAAATAAAGTCGGAGATCCACTCGGAGTCTAGCACTGGTCTCTAGATAATGATTTCAGGATGCTCTTTAGCGTTACTGCCAACAGTGCCAACGAAGAGTACAAAACCTAAAGTTTCGCGAGTCGATATTTGGTCGATAAGCTCCTCTGTGTTGAATAGCAACCACCATAGAACTATTATTAAGGGGGTAGTGGACTATTTCAGTTTCAGAGAATTGATTACTTTTTTTTTTACTGATTTTGAAAGTCTTGCCCTTTATGAACATTTTAAACAAAATTTCACGAAGAAATTCAAATAATTGTCGAAGTTATAGCAGCGAACGTAATTGAGTGCACCGTCGACTAACGGCCTAGCAGAGCGGTATTGGCATAGGGGACTTAAGGATGTATCGGACCTATCTTCAAAATAATGCCAAGTTGATGAAAATTTGTGAGATTGTTCTTTTTAGTCTTCCTGATGTGCTCCAAAAATTTTTAACGGATTCACTAAACGGTTACTGAGTTATAACGATTTTAATTTTCACTGATTTTACACGTACTCTTATGGAAAGAGACGATCTTGACGGATAAACCATCTGAAAAAATGTTGAAGAAATAATGCCAATGCTTTCAATTTTTTTTTACATGCAGTATATGGATAGATGAAAATATCTGCCAAGTTTCAATTGTTTTCACTGCACCGTTTTAAAAAAATAAATTATAACTTGAGGAAATTGTGTGGTCCGCACGATATGTATCTCGATGGCTTATGAAACCACGGCAACGTCGCAATCAGCTGACCAAGCGAAGCAAGCTTGTAGGTGTCGCTACACGTATATCTAACCTAGAAACACTGTTCTAATCTAATCTTCTAGCTAACATTTTGTCTCCGTTACACTCATGCAGAGATAGAAAGGGAAAATGAGAAATAGCGGGACGGGATTATGAATATGAAATAGCAGGTAAAAATACGCAAAAAGAAGCAATAATTTGTCACAGTTAACATAATTTTATTTTACAAATGCACATTTTCAGATAAATAGATATTACAAACAATTAGAATAGTGTAACGTCCCACTATTTTTTCGCGCGATATTATTCCAAGTCTCCCTCATAAACCACACCACAACTCCGCTAAATCCCTCGAACTCAAGTGTTACCCCTTTTCCCAATCACTGACCATCTAGACGATGTACCTTAGAGGTCCCCATCTCGAAATGGTCAAGTACGAAATCCCCATCTCCCCTTCGCCCTACAAAGCATCATCTCCTCCCTCATATTTAATTATAAACAAGTCCCTCGTCCCAAAACCACTCTAAATCAAGACTATGTCTCATCCCCTCTTTATGACCAAAGAAGTCAAAGCTACACACACCCCTTCCCAAATCAAAACCCCCAAAACCCATCAAACGGATCGATTATTCCCAAAGCAAAAGCCCAGAAACCATATTCTGTACAAGCGCATATAAAAACCCCGGAAATCAGAAATTCTATTGTCTACGAAACTAACTTTAGACTAACCTTTCGTATTTATAAAAACCCCGGAAATAATATTGCGACGCATATTTGGCGTACATGCCATGGTGCATACCGCGCGCACCCTTCATCCCTGACTATCTTGTTAAGAGCATAAATACGAGGGCCCGCGAGACAGGAGCTCTCTTCAATAGAAACGTTCCAACGAAATTCTATTGTCTACGAAAGTTTAAATCTTGCGCCTTTAAATAAAGTCAGTGCTCAACTAATTAACAACGGCAACTACCGTAAGCAATTATAATTATCATTGTTATTTCAAATATCGTTTCATATATTATTTTGTGTCAACGCTTATTGCATTTCTTTCTTTATTTTCGTATTAATAACGCTTATTGCATTTCCTTATTATTTCCATTGATTTATTTACATGTATCTCATATTCATATTCTTATATTACTATTTACTACCATTTATATAAGTGTTTTTGTGCCAATGCTAAACGTCCCACGCATTATTATAATATTTACGCTATCACTTTAATAGTGCAGGGCTTAGTTGTGTTCTAACTGAATAAACAGTTTTACTTTAAATCACGCTCCAAGTTATTGTGTTTATCCTGTGGTTACGAAGGCTCCAAACCCAAATGAGCTATTGCAACAGCTGATTTCGGTACGCGAACGCGAGAGTTCATACAGTGTTTACCAACGTAAATATGTCTAGACATATTTCTCGGAAATATTACGTGTAGCTTCTTATACGAATGCAACAGTAAATCCAATTACCACACCAAAACAAAGTGCTCTAACGGGTGTCACCACCAGAGTGGTTACTATTCAAACCCTCCCTGGTCGTTCAGTGCTACGAATCTGGCATTCGCGCCTGAATCCTAACTCTCCTCAGTGCTACGAATCTGGCATTCGCGCCTGAATCCTAACTCTCCGCAGTGCTACGAATCTGGCATTCGCGCCTGCATTCCCCCAAACCGTTCAGTGCTACGAATCTGGCATTCGCGCCTGAGTTCCCTCCAATATTACCCCGTCTATGCCATCGTCCTAAAGACCTCACCCGGGACGTGACAATAGTATGACAAAAAACGTTTTTTACTAACTTTCAACATATATTTGTTAAAAAAATGTGTTACAATTAAGATTAGTATAATTGACAGATTTCAAAATCAGCGGGAATAGATACAAAATGGCGGACCAATCTAAAGTGGCCTTCTCGTGGTCAGATCAAAGAGGAGATATAAGAGGCGTCACTCCGGGCGGAACTTTTGAAGTCCTTACTTGACCTTGGCATTTAAACTGGTTGTCTATTTGAGCGGGATATTCAAATCGACTCAATGTACCTTACTGCAATTGGCTGATTATTGCCGAAGTTTACCGATCATTGCCGAATGGGCATTTAAATTGGTTGTCTAGTGATTTCCCTAGGTTATTTCTGTCCTTGTCGAGTGATGCCTCTTATTATATCTCCTCTGTGGTCAGACACTTATTATAGTGGGTGTGTTCAGCAGACTCAACTGTTGAATGATTTCACTAGATTTTACTTGCGTCGACCAAAGATCGTGCATTTTCAGAGTAAAATCTAGTGAGATCACTCAACAGTTGAGTCTGCTGAACGCACCCAATGTCTCTAGTTCTTTGCGGTGCTGAGCAGCGACGGTGCCCACTTTTCAGGCACCGTTCCCAATGTCCCCTTTTCCGTGTAGTGTATCCTATAGAATATTGCTATTTTATGTATTATTGTATGTATGTAAGTATGTACAATAATGTACACTAACCATACACAAAATTTGAGGCAAATCGATGACTCTAGTTAACATCAGGCATTCCCCTCGTAAACTGGCTCGTACCTCGTACTCGATGCTTTCACGGAATAAATGTGTACTTCGACCGCAATGGACTGTGTGGAGTAGGAAGTTCTTACAAATAGGTTATATTTGAAGTATTTATCATTCAAATAAATGTTGATTCATCACAGATAATTGCGGCAGCGCTCGATACTGGCATAGATGCAGTTACAACATGCGACAATGAAGAAACTGAACGAATTATTCGCAATCTGTTTCTTTTTGCAATATTTGTACGGTGTTTGTACGACTCACTTGCTCATAAATGTCAAAAACCAGGTACGAACTTATTTATTTCCCATATCACCGACAATATCATCGAGCAAACTGAGTGTAATCGTGACAATAATTTCCCGCAAAAAATCAAGTCGAAGCAGTTTGTTATCGCTGTAATAATTCATCGCGCTAACCTCAAAAACGAGAAATAAAATGTAGTGGCGAAAACATTGGTGAAGTATTAACCGAGTGCCGTTTCTCTTATTTCACATCACAGGGTGGTGATATTCTGTTGGAAACAATTTCATCCAATGTTACCGAAGATGTAATTACCTTAGAATTTCAATGCTCGGACGGTACTTTGGTGACGCAACTAATTGATTTCAAAAATGTAATTATTTATCCTGGAATTGATTATCTTGTTACATAATTCATTCTTGGGGAAAGTCCAATAACCTTTGAAATTTCTCTTTAGGAAGTACAGATTATAAAAGCCTTGGTCCTTGGCGAAGAGGAACGTGGCCAAAATCAATATCAGGTTTTATGCTTCGTAAATCACTTTTTCAAAGTGGATTTCATATCCTCCGATGCAATGTCCAAATTGCGACAGAAGAATCCAGGCACTGTCCGTGTAGCAGAAGAAAACAAGGGTCATGTAAATTATACTATGGACTTGTTCTTAGATGTGTCTGAGTCCAAAGATATTTCTAAACATATAGCAACCCTTTGCGGAGAAGCAGCAGGATCTGCTTACACTAGAAATGATGATATAAAGCAATGGATTCAAAGGCCTGGTAAGTTGTATTAATACATACATGCATGCAAGTATTGCTTAATACATAACATATACATTTCATTTCTAAAATTGCAATAGTATTAAAGGGAAATATAAAGAAAATTATAAAGGATGTCCCATTTCTTCGATTATGTTTGAATTTAGTGGTTGTTAAAAAAAATATTTCAGATCAAACTTATTCTGTTACAAGCAAGATATCTCTTGGTCGGCATAATATTAGTTTAGGAAGCCTTAATTCCAAAGTTTGAACGTCACCTTCACTTTTTCAAATGGAAGGCGGACACTTCTTTCATTTAAGTGTATAGATTGTTTACAGATGAATCCAATGACCTAGAATGGTAACATCATTCAAACTTAATGCGCACACATACTTAGAACAATAGACTGTAATTATATTACAGGTAACATGTTGTTTGGATCCAATTATGCTTTGTGTCGGTGGTTATATTACTAGCAAAATTAATAAAAATTGTGGATGTTTTTATTTGAAATTATGAGATCTGAATTATCTGTTTTTATTATCTACAGAAATTAAAATTACAAAAGTTGGTGGCGGGTTGTTTCTGAAAGCTTCGACAGGATGGAACAATCATTTGAAGGTACATTGGTAGATTGAATATAAAGGATGGGTCTCTAAATTTCAACATTGAATAAGTTTTGGAAGTCGTTTATTCGAATTTAATCTGGTCCTTAATGTTCAGGGCCATTGGGTTCATCTGTGCGTTTACCTAGATGAAAGAAACTGATTCCATTTAAAAAAAATTAAGGTGCCCTTAAAATTTAAGAAACAGGTCTACTTAAAATAAAGTTATTTTGATATCCCTTTTGAAACAGAGTGTTTGATGTATAACATTTTTTAAAGAATTGAAATATTTAAATGGGAGACGTCTACAGAAGTAACTTCTTTTAAAATCCAGCTATTAATTGTAAGTAAAACGTTACTCTTTAATTTATTAGGCTCTTCAGAACTGTCGCTTATGGCGGCTGTAAACAACTTTAGCACAAATTTTTTAGGACTACAAGGTACAAATGATTCGAGATCGTTATTTGTAACAAGATGTGCAGACACATCTAACATGTGGGCACCTTGCACATGTTCGTTAGAATTATGTATCGGGTGGTACCCATGCGGTTTAAAATTTTGCAAAGGTAAGGGTGACGGTAAAAAGGCAGCCGCTCCATACAAATGTGGCATTAAAACTTGTAAAAAATGTTTTATATTCACATATTATTCTAAAATGAAGCAGAATTGTTTGTGGGATGAATGACATATAAGAACCCTATAGGTGATAGGTTTTGATTTGTAAAGGAGGGTAGGGTTGCTCATAGCACGGGGATATCTAACTTCTGCATAATAACTTACCACATCCACGCCATTAAGAATCATGTACAACAGTGTGCAATACATTTTCTGTAATGTTTGAAAGTTTTGTTCTTGGAGTTGCGTGTACTTGATATTAATCGTTCTAACGTCTCTAAACGTAAACAATTGCTATGATGAGTGTTTCTGTTACTTACATGCATTTGTTAAATTATTCTTGATCTCATACTAGAGCTGTTCGAGTACTCGAATATTCGAGTAGCTCGAAGTTCGAGTCGAGCCGGGACTCGGTTTCCGAGCCGAACCGAGTGCTCGAATAAAGCGAGCGGCTGGAAATAATCGAATGACTCGAACGATCCACATGTTTCGTTCGTCAATCGCTACCTTCACTATGCAATCTACTCCAAATTTTGACAGCTTACAGTCAGGTTATAACCTGACAAGTGTCAAATAAGGTAAGTTATCAAAATGTGAGATGCCACGTGTTTTTTACAAATGCCACCCGATTGTTTCCAGCCGCTCGCTTTAATCGAGCCGCTCGGCTCGGCTCGGTTATTCGAACCGAGTATATCCCGGATCGCTTGTTCCGAGTACTCGAACAACTCTATCTCATACAGATTTTAAAATTTCTCTACAGGGCGTTTCAGTATTGATTCTACATGAAAAAAATAAGTCAAAAATATGAAATAAATTCTTTTCATTTGGGGCTTTATTTTTTTCGGCTTTATGTCTTACTTTTACTTATAAACCCACTCTGAGCAGACAGAGATAGATAATAAGCACGTAATATTGATAAGGAATCAGCACTACGTATGATGTTAATGCTATTCGAAAACGCCGCGTTAAGTGCACGTGTTAAATGCACACGTACTCGAAGAATATTCAAAGTCAATTTTCTCGAAATCAAAGCCTCAAATGAGAAAAAATTTATTCTATAGTTTCAACTTACTTTTTCATGTGGAATTAACCCCTCCTCGGTTGTACCACCAATATTGAGACACCCTGTATTACATATGTACATGTAAATGATGTTAATAGTTATGCACTCCACACAGTGTTCACTTTTAACAAAGCATATAGGTCTGTCTATTACAGAAATGTCCTTAAAGAACTTAATTTAAAATGATTTACGAGTATCGTTTTTCCTATTTATCATGACAAAATGTTTTCATTTATTGGGTCGGATATGTGTATTATATTTACAATACACTTTCAAAAAACCAAACTAGGATAGGTCAGATAATTTAAAAGGAAGTCACAAAATTTTAAACTTAAACTTTACTGAATGGATACATTTGTAACAGCAATATTTGTATTTCTCTAGCATAAAGATCTAAATATTTTATTTTTAAAAGAGAATTATAACTAATCGAGAAAAATGTGGGGAAAGGGGAGCTATATCATGAAAGACTTATAATAAATCATACTTTATTATAAGGTAAGTTGCCATTTGGCTGGTTAATCGCGTCACATTCCCAAGTTGATCTTTTAGTGCATTTATTAAATAGGTAATCATGCCTAATATATCTTACAGTGTGCACAGTGTATTTTAAAAATATTAACAAAACACGTGTACGTAGTATATGCAGTAATGATTCGATGGAAGTGAGAAAATCTCTATACACACAGAGGAAAAGTCTCCTCGATTCATTTGTAGTATTCTCATGAAGATTTAGTAGACAATATAGAAGTTTATAGTTTCGTTAGTGTCGGCATGTGTTCAAAATGCAGGGCGAGTTGGACAAAACTTTCCGGACAGAAACGACTGCTCGGGAAGGTCTGCCTGCTTTAAAGGGTGAATATTCAAAAGCCTGTGCCAGTCACAGTGTTAAAGAAATAACAACTCGACGATGCGGATCGCAGATGATCCTAGTTTTTCAGACCTCTGTCTTCTGGTTAAGTGTTCAGACCAGACGAAAAATATACGTGCATATCACTTACTTTCATCTTCCCTGAGTCGCCATTTTTCTGTCTCATTCACACCTTGCAAAACTTAAACATCTATAAGGATTATTATCTATTCATTATCTAATCGACTCATTATTTAAAATGAGGTGCCAGAATGTAGGGTCCTTCGCGATCTATGTTCCGATTCGGTTCAAAGTTCCAAAGAAAAATCGAACCATTACTGTATATTGCCACATGTAATACACGTACAGTTATTTTGAACAAATTACAAATTTACATACTTACAAGGGAACATCCCGAACTCGGAAATTCAAAAAATTCTGAAACTTCGTGACATATGTAGAGAATTTCCTTCTGATTATAACGCAATTTTTGTTTGCTGCCCAAATTCACTCTAAGGGGGTGTAATTGACCCCTGAAAATCCGGTTATTTTCCGCTTTTGTGTTATAACTCGTGAAGTGTAAAATAATTTTTTACCAAATAATAGATCTAATTAAACGAAGTAACTTTTGTCTTGAAACCTTTTTTCTATCTTGTACAGTTTGCGAGTTATAACACAAAATCGGAAAATAGCCGAATTTTCAGGAGTTAATTTCACCCCCTTCGAGTGAATTTGGGCAGCAAACAAAAATTGCGTTGTAATCAGGAGGCAATGCCCTACGTCTTCACAAAGTTTCAGAATTTTTTGAATTTCCGGGTTGGGGATCTTCCCCTGTTAGTCACAAAATAATAGTTTGCTAGCAAACAGCGCAGAATCGTTACAAAACTTCTAGCGAATTTTGAAACGACTGTCATTTTTTTCCTATGTACAAGTATCGGATAAAACTGGCATTGGTCGCCGATAAATATTCGTATGTACACATAAGAACAGCGTAGGTTACAAATAATCCATTCAGGGTAACAGGAGGACCTGGAGGTCTAATTTACTCCTGTGTAATGCCATAGTATGCATATACGTGTGTCTATAAAATTTTTTATACATGACTTGTAAAGCTGCCATTTACGTATTTAAATTAAGTTTCAATTGTGTATAGTGCAGAGCACACGTTCTGCTGTACAGTTGGTCACAAAAACATTCGAATACTTGTAATAAAAAGAAATCAAAATTGGATAGTTTTTAAGTATTCTCATATTAGAATTATATGTAACAGCAACATATACATATAATAATTATAAAACGTCTGTTAGGAACATGGACTAGATAAAGATCATAAAAGTACTTGAACTGTAAATTATTATCACAGTATTGGATTTTAATGTTGAGATTCTACTTTTTTCGTGACCTTTGCATCGTTCATATTTCTGGTAAATATTTCGTAACTACTTTTCTTTACATGTTGCTACTATACTTGTGATCGTTATATTTGTTATACTTTAAATTTTAATCTACGTATCTTGCAGTTTCAAATTTTTTGATCGCAGGTATTCTATTTTTTTGATGAACCACTGTAAGTATAAACAATGAACAAAGCACGTTACTAAATTAGATATGTATATAAAGGTTCTTGTTAATAATTGAAGTATGTACAGTTTGTAATATAAGTTTTGCAATATTACCTTCTGGATGAAGTTATCAAATTGTATTAAGAAATTGCTTTGCGTTTAAGAGGGAAGAAATGAGGATATACATTTAATGGCAAATCACTATAAACAAGACTGCAATATCTGTCCAATTTAATAATAAACGTATTATATATATATGTATGCATATGTAATGTATACACGACACAGTTCTCTGTGCTTCCTTGCGAACACAAATTGTATTAAAACGAAACCGACAGCGTAAGAGAAAAAGAATTTGCACATACTTACGTCTGTATTCCAATATCTATGAAATTTTTACCGTGTAAGCGTGAAACAGCACACGTGAAACATCCAGCAACAATGTTACTGGATCACCTAACAGCTGTGTCATTATAAAAAATGGAAAAGAAATGGCATACCGTTTGTCACGAACATTGTTAAACACGTACACGTAAGCAACTATGACATGACTTGATACAGCAATTTGTACGGTTATAACGAGTTAGATTTACGGAACAGCGATATAAATTTGTATATGTGTATATAGGTACATGAGATAGGTATATACATAGTTACCGAGCAAAACCAGGTAAATTGCAGAGTGTTTGAGACGTTATTGTTTTAGCACCTCGGTGAGTAATATGTGTTACAATGTGTGCATGTTGGAAATGTTACGAAAAACACACACGCAAATAAGGAGGATTGTATAGGTATTAACTCTAACATGGTCCAAAGTAAGGGAAATATTTCAAATGATTGTACCTGTTTGAAACAGTATCACTCAATGTTGAAATCCTCTTTGAGATAACAGATGTACTGATTTAGCAAGGTTACTCGCAAACTGTTAAAGCGTGAAATTTTGCTTCGAACGAATGGGGTGGGTTGTATAATAAAAGAGAGGAAAAGGGTATATTATATGTACAGTTGTTCCCGGTTAAGTTGATAATCTCAGGGTCCGGAGAATACCTTTTATTCGGGGTGGTAGGCGAATTTCACGCCTCCGATTTCACGTATCACTGAGTGGCTTCCGGAGTACGAAAATAGGGGACGGGACGAAACAAAGGTAACGCTAGCCGTTAAAAATTGAAAATGTCAAGTTCCGCATTTCCCCTCGGATTTTCACGAAAGTGGCACCAATCGATTTCTTGTGTTATGCCAATTAAAAGACACCAAAAATACCATCTAAATCGGACTGTAATTAACGAAAGTACATATAAAATTAATTTACATAATTAAAGGCT
This sequence comes from Andrena bucephala, assembly GCA_947577245.1. Taxonomy (NCBI): domain Eukaryota; kingdom Metazoa; phylum Arthropoda; class Insecta; order Hymenoptera; family Andrenidae; genus Andrena; species Andrena bucephala. Next base: position 82,306,694 of record OX387715.1, read on the forward strand.
ATATTCGTTAAAAATAGTCCGATGTACATGAAATGTAGTGTTTTTTAATCGGGAGACAGCACGGAATCCATTGGTGTAACTTCCGTGTCGATACGATGAAAAATAAAGAATTTGACTTTGTGAATTAAATGCTGCCCGTAGCGACGCTAGGCGCGACGAAGGGTGTTTTGTCTTGGCCGGGCTTCGAGTTGCACGTGTGCGTAGGGTCGCACAGGCGATGTGTCATAAATTTTACAGAAAGTCAAGTTAACCGCAAACAAATTTTACTCCTAGCATTTAAACACTTTTCTACCGACACTCTGAATCGGAATTTGATGTGACTACTGTATATGATTTCAGCTTTACACATGACATTGTAACTTATACACATATTTTTTATATATATTTAATAAAAAGAACGAATAAATAATAAATGTGTTTGATTGCATCCATAGCAGTAATCGTTCATACTCTTAAATTAACATATTTTAAATATGAATCACTGTTTGTTGCACGATCCAATAGTTCACCATAACAATTAAAATTAATTAACTTAATAACAGTAGTTCAACGGAAATTCGATTAGATGTTCGAGAAATATTCGACATATGTATTACATTCGAACGTTGAGAATTGGCTCCATTAAGTACCATACAATAATCATAATAATTTAGTACTTTCAGTGCTCTTTACATGCACGTAAATTCCATCGCATATAAAATATCCAGATTTAATATCGAACGATAAAACATCCACGTTTATTGCAATGCTACATAATATAATCGTATGCTACATTTCTATGTAGAACTATGAAAGTAGAAGCATACGTGAGTAAATAATAAAGGGAATTCGTTTTGCTATTTACGCTACATTTACAGCAAATTTCATTCAGTCGGCTGAACAGAGGAAAGTAAGAGATCGTGCTTATACACATGTGTATGGTCAACGAGAGAAGGTTGCATACGTGAAATGTACGATTGTTTTGGTATACAAGATATTTCGATGAAATCTTATTACTGTGTGTAACAATTTTACAGTAACTTTTGTTCTTCATATGAGTCATATGTGGTCTTCATATGTGTTCTTTATATTTCGCTCAGGCATATTGCAAAAATACGGAGCGACTAAGTAAGTAGTGTTATGTTTTACAATGTGAAAGGACGTAATTTCCCCTACAAACGAAATTGAAAAGAGAATACAACTTCTTATACGAGCCGTCATCAAGAGCCGTTTTCAAAATATGCATGCACTTGATTTTCAAAAGTGATTAAAACTCGCGCACGGCTATTTCACAGACTCGTTCTCAATTTCTCGAATCTTTGTCACAGCGTTTACCAATTGGTGTTCCGCGAACAGTTAGATTATAATAAAATTTAAATATTAAAAAAATGTGAAAATTATTCAACGAGAAACATACACCTCAATGCAAAATTTGAAACGGCGCGGCATCGTCAGCACACTGTACCTACACAAAACAAAACTGTTGAGATTGTATGCCGTATTTGGGAACATCCTGTATGAATGTATCTAGATAAGCGACGTGTAAAATATTTAGTTGTTACATGGTAAGAAATGGAAGAAAATGTAACAAGGTTTCTTTTCATCGTTTTATGCAGGATGTTTCCTATCCGGTAGTACAAGCGGAAGGGTGATGATTCTGCGTAAAAGAATAAGTCAAAAATATAGGATAAAATTTTCTCAAAACTCGCTTCGTTTTTGAGAAATTTGATTCTGTGGGTTTCGCTTATTGTGGCGCGAAGCGTTTCACTTACGTTACCCTCCGCGGGCCCAGAAATGTATTTCGGTGGTCGCGTACCCGGCCGAAATTCAAAGTCAATTTTCTCAGAAATGAAAAGAGGATAAAAGAAAACAGAATAAAAGAATTTTATTCTGTTTTCAACTTATCTTTTCATGTAGCATCATCATCCTTCTTGTTCCCGCTTGTACCACCAAATGCGAATCACTGTATACATATAGAATCAATTAGTCTAAAAAAATTGTTTTCTGTTTTCAAGATTACCCGGATGTTACTTCATATTCTTTCACTTTCGGTACTACAGATGTATTAAAAAAACATTAATTCAATGGATCTATTGAAAATAAGTGATTTAAAATCATATTCATATAATCCAGGACTTGAAATTTGCACCATTTACTCCTACCTACAAAGTTCTTTGTCGTATAACGACCGAATGATTTCATATACGGAATCATTCGTTTTGCTAGATTTACATTATCGCTAGGATGATAAAAAACGGACGTCTCCAAACTTTTAATTAACTGATTTTATTATTTTGTAATTATTTATATTTTTTTAAAAGCCTTTTCGATTTGTTATCTCTTACACTTTTGTGGCGCAGGAGCAAAAGTGTAGTATTGTGACTATTGAACACAATGTGGCCTTGAGACTTCGAAGAAATTACACATTTTTTTTAAAATCTCCCATTCCTTATAGTTAGAAATTATTTTATACGTCATCTATTCAGATATACCTGTATATCTTTTTTTTTTTTTAATATTTATCACGTCTATCCGTTTCGAGACAAATATTATAAATAAAATGATCCAGTGTCAGACATCTAGTAAGAACGTGGATTTCCCTTTTAAGATCTCAAGTGAATGGAAAAAGCCTAGTGACATAAAACTAATCGCTGAGAAACACGGTGCATTCAATTCCCTACGGAAATCGTTCGAACGATATATTTTCGCAGTGAAACATGCTGGTATGTTCTAAATATTTTCACTGCCATGCAGTACCAAGTAGCTCAACAATAACGCCGTTGGTTTCAGCGAATCCGTTGTTGAACATAACGGTAACAGCGATATAAATTAATCAAACACATTGCGTATAAAATCCCTCTGAAAGTTAAGAAATCTGTATTCGTCTTGCTATCTGCTAATCATACGGACTGCGAGAAGATTTCCCGAGAATATCTTTCGACAGATGAAATTCACTATAGTATTGTCGCTGTTCAAATACTACAGTGGACTACGATTAATGAGCATCAGTATCGGAAGTGTATACGAAGTATACAATGTGTATAAGCACCGGATTTATCGCAAACATTACTATATGCCTAACATTCTTGGTACTACAGGCATAGGATACCACAGTATCAAGGAATGTCTAAAGAGAACACTAGCTACTGTAACATGTTTTGCGCACGTCGGCAAGTATTACACTGAAGTCGTCGTCCGCTTTCGACGCATGCTCCATGCTCTGAGATTGCTGTGATTGAGGTTGCTGTTGCTGTTGTTGCTGCTGCTGTTGCTGCTGTTGCTGCTGCTGCTGCTGCTGCTGCTGCTGCTGTTGCTGTGACGGATGTTCCGGATACTTCGTGACATCCATACTCTGATGATACTGCTCCATCGCGTGACCGATATTGACGTTAGAGCACCGTGTGTCTTTGCTTTGATCATCAACAATACATTGAGAATTCATCTGCGTCTGCTGCGGGGTGTAATAGCGCAGATCGCTGGCGTAGTTGTGATTGCTGTCGAGCAGATTTTGTGAAGATAGGCTGGTGTGGGCTATGCTGGCCGGATGCGCGTATTTGAAGTATTTTTCTAGTTGCAGCGTTTGCTGCTGATCATCCTCCGCAGTCATGCCGGGGTCCATGTGTCCTAGTATCGAATGCTGTTGCCCCGTGCTACCAACACTTTCTGTTTGATACTCTTGATGATGTGTCATTTGATACCGATGCGGTACACCTGAAAGATAAATCCGTTATAGAGTAGATTTGCATTGCTGTCTTCGAAACATTAGATATTTGATCATTCGTGAGGATTTTGCCGTTGGTGTGGCAGATACTTGAAATTTTAATGAAATTAAACAAGTTCGTCGAATTTAAAAGTACAAAGGTTGGAGATATAAAATCGGTGTTCCTGCACGGTATAATGTGTGAGAATTTAACGTTCCTTTTCGACCTTACGAGATAAGAATCTGGACTTCTTCTCAATGTTTGCAGGTGGCTGCTACCGATGTGTTAGTCGTTTCTAGCGGTAATAGATTTGTAAGTCTTTGAATTAAACTAAACTGGAACGTAGAACACTAACTTTTCCCTCTAAGATGTTCTTGGAGGGTTATCAGTAAAGGTGGTGGCGTAAGAATACCAATGCGGAATTTTGGGCAGTTTCTTGAAATTTGCACATTCCCTGCACAAACCTGCTGCAAGAGAAATGCAGGTATATAGTGCAGGTACATATCACCTGTCCATAATTTGGAAAAAATCAATTCGCTACTGTTGAGTTTAAACTGTCTAAAAATCCGTACTGACCCTGATGTTTTCACACATCTACGACATGTCAATCGCTATTAAGATGTAGAGAGGGAGCTCCCACTTCTCGACGTCCGAATTAGAATTTTACGTTTAGCGGTGCATAAAACTTGAGCCACGCACCGAGTTGCGCACGACTAATGCCGTTTTTCCAAAGGGTAAGGGCCTAACTCAGAGAAAGTAGGAGAAATGCTTTTCTCGTAATCGTTGAAAGCTCGTAATCATAAGAGTTTACATGCAAATTCCTGATTACATTGACTTTTTTTTTTCTGAACTAAAAGTATGTAGTCACTCAGCTTGCTTTCATATTCGATGCGAGAGTCAATTTTAGTATTCCACCTTCGATGCGAGTCAGAACTCATGTATCCTATACAACTTGTTATAAAATCAGGAAGTACAAAGGATAAGTATCATGACCATAGAAGAATCGTGAAAAATGATCGAGAAATGTATAAGTTTAGGGGTGTGCGGGTATCCGAAATTACGGACCAGATTTGCGATTCGGGACCCGATTTTCTTGCTTAAAAATTCTTACATCTGATCACACCTTAGAAGTTCGGGTCTCGGGCACCCGATAAGTTTTGAGTTGTGATTTTTCAGTGTGATCAGATGTACGAATTTTTAAGCAAGAAAATCGGGTCCCGTAATTTCGGGTAACCGCACACCCCGAATAAGTTTCGTTAGCGTACGAAAGAATCCGATACGAACATATGTATGTAATGAACGTGTTATGTTTGGCAATGCATGTGATCATACCCAGAAATTTCACAAGAAAGTCCTGAGTAATAAATTGTGCTACAGAAACTTTGAAGTTCGTAATGCATGGTACAGTGAGAAAATTTAAGTTTGTGAATAATTATCCCCGTGTTGAAATTTCAGGATGGTAAGAAAAACAACGAATGCCGAATAATGAATAATCGGGCTAAATACATAGTGCTCTTTAGCCGTGTACATATTCTTAACCACTGGAATCTGTCCAAGCGTAACACCCCAACATACGCAAAAATAAATGAAATATTACCAGAACAACCTTCAGTGGCTCCACGAATTCCCATGGACTGCTGTCGATTGGCACACTGGACAGGATTATAGTTGCCCTCAACGGTAGACTGCATCGAATAGTTGGCAGTCTTCGAGGACTGAGTATTGGCATAGTGCTGCAACGATTGATCGTGCGGGGATGCGACCGGCGGATAAAAAGTGCCCGTAACAGAGCCAACGTTCTCGAATCCAGAACGCAATTTGTTACACGACACCATCATACCATTTGCAATACCCACCGCCGCTATGCTGGATGGTTGTCTCTCGAAGTTTAAGTAACTCACCTGAAATACATTAAAAACCCCAATTGAACCTTATACAATAAGTATCGGGCGAGTCAGTTAACACTACAACCTAAACGAGACAAACGACATAACAGAGAAAAATGTTATATCTTTGTCATTCATAATTCGACGCGCATTAGGAAAATTAGCACGTTTCAGTTTGCCACGTAGGTAAAGAAGCACATTCTTCTAGCACCAATTGCGACATTTATTGCGAAAGTTTATGTTAGCGTCTCTGTAAACATGCCCGAGAGTAACGCCAAGCAAGTTCATTTTATTTGCGACACTTGATCTTGATGAGTGAATTCTCCCATGGTGGAAACATCCGATAATATTCCCCTCAGAGAAAATGGTTTAATTTGCGAACGTATTGGAAATTTTGGAATTTTGTCAACCATAGTGTACGGTTTCGAATCCACGTGCACGCCAGCAGTTCCCTTGACAGCATGTTTCCTGATTTTTAGAAAATCTTCATAGTTTTTAACGAAGCACGTAGCAGGAATAAAATCATAAAGCTAACAGATATGTATAACATCAGTCAACGTCCTTCAAGTCCACGCCAATTCTTTTTAAAAAAGAAAACTTTCACTTCCTATTTCGTACTGTCAGCATGGTTTCCAGATCTACCAGCTTTATGACTCTATTGCCTATGTCTTGACTGCAGGGGGTCATCCGGTGTCTCGCCTGGTTAAAACCGTTCCGACCCTCTTGTTAATTTGTTCTTTTAAAAAAAAAAAAAAATACATTGCCCCACCGACAAATCATATTGTCTTTTTCACAGAAGTAACACTATACATGCAGCAGCATATCTAGTTTGTTGAATATACATTTTACTGGATATTTTACGTACATATTAAATATTTAATGTCAACTCTCAGGAACAACACTGCAGTGTAGACGCGCGTGAAATATTTTCTGTAAGACTGTGAAGGCAATGATTTGCGACAAAAAATTGCCACAGTGTAAAGTGCACTCGTGCAAGTTTATTGAACAATAAATGTCGCAGGTTCTCAGTGTGCAAGTTTCCACAAGGTGTTTATGTTATTCTAGAAGAATAATTCTAATAAATATCGGAGCATCATAGTCACGTTATCTTTGCTTATACATAAAATACTTTATCATAGTTATCCGTTTATTAGTTTACATCAGTAGATATCGTTTCAATCAAAGGTTTAATAATCTTGCATTTCATCAATAAAATTTGTGAAACTAATCTGAATTAATTTGATTTTTATTCATTGGGAACATTAAGAAAATCAGCACATTTAATTTCTGGCATACATTGTCAGAATATAGATAGGGATCGCTTTGTTTTGTACTAACAATAAGGATGCTGCAATTTTCTGAAAAAGAATGAAAAGTTTAGAACAGTTTAAGTAACATTCTTTATTGAAAAGGGTACTAATGAACATAAGTAACGACATTGTATAGTTTTGTAGCTCTTGTTTAGTAATGAATATAACTGCTCGTAAACCAACTGTTGTAGAAAACCCGCCCTTGCTTTAAAGTTTAATCCTTAAGGGGGCAGCCAAAAAATCGATTTTTTTATTGCATTTTCCGAAATCTTTTCTGAATAAAATGCCGCTTGGTTTATAGTAAAATTCGCAAAATTGTAGATTTGGCAGCTAAAAACGTCAAGTGGCAATCTATAGCGTCGCCTTTGCCCAGAAACTTTAAACGCGTTTTTCTAGAATATTTTTTTCTCTTCCTTTTTTCCTGATTGCTAACGAATGGAGGTTCAGATCGACTTGGAAAAAATTGCAGGATGTGTAAAACATGTGCCATTTCGGCTCAAACCTCTGATATGGTCCGTAAAAAATCGAGATTTTCATAAAAAAATTAAGAAGTCACCGGATTTTGGTAGCGCGCAAACAATGAAAGTAGTAGAGTTTATCGCTCTAGACCAGGGCTGAGAAACTGGCAATGGCAACCCGATCCCCTCCTTGCCTGCTCCACTGAGTCGTTGCAGAACGACTCCCTCCATACCTATTTGGCTCCTACACTCTATACTAGCAGCTCGCGAGACGCACGGGTGTCTCGTTCCTACATACAACTCCGTATTCATTTGAGCATTCGCACCGAATGAGCATCGCACGAGCATCGAACAAGCGAACGTTTCGTTAATCTGGAATGTGCGATGCATCAACGTGAGCACGCGATCGGATCGCGCTCAGTGTAAACATGTTCGGACGATACCATGGTTACCAGCTTGAAATTCGGACCGAACCGGGTAAAATCCGGGCTGCCCGAAAAATCCGGGTAGCTCGAATTTGTTTCGAGCGGCTTGAAAAATCCGGGTAGTCCGAATCGTTTCGGGCCGCTCGGAAGAACCGGGTTGCCCGAATTGTTTCCGGCGGTTCGGTAGAAGGGGTTAGCTCGAATTGTTTCAGGCGGCTCAGAGAATCCGAGCGTCTCGACAGTCGGGGACTGCTCGAACCACATTCGTACCGCCTAAATCGACCGGCCGGACTTTACCGGGATTCGAGCCGAGCTCGGCTCGCTTTATTCGAGTATCCGAACAGCCCTAGTGCTCACGTCGACTGTAAATGAATCCTGCACGATCACTGCACCTAGGGCTGCCATCCGTCCGGCTTTCCCCGGATTTGTCCTCTTTTTTAGGGCGTCCGGTGACGTCCGGGGGGATTTTCTGTAGTGATCCGGGTTTTTCGATGTTGCTCGCTCGCAGTTTGTAAGATTATTTTCGTGTTGATTTAAAAAAAAAAAGAAATTATGTTTTTCTACGTTTAGCATAATCAATTGGTTTAAATTTTTTTATTTTATTTTAGTTATAAATTAAATTTGCGTATTTTATGTGTTCTTTTAGTTATAAGTTAAGTGTATAAAAAAGTCATAAATAAATTCCTACTTTGTACAACTATATTTTATCTATCTTTCTTGATTACAGTCACAGTCTATATTTTACAGAAATTGTTGTTTTGGGGTATCGTAGCTAATACATACATATAAGAAATAGTTAAAAGTGTCCGGGTGTCAAGTGGAAATGTCTGGGGTTTTAATGCTCTCTGTCCGGGGTTTATGATTTTACAGATGGCAGCCCTAACTGCACCAGCCCCGAAGGAGCATCACACGAGCAAATCAGCGCTCATGGGATGCTCATTCGGGGCAAACGGTCAGATAAATATGCGGCTTAACTGATATTGTTAATAGTGGGGGAACCGGCTGAATGAGAGGGGGGGGCTCGTGCGGCTCCCGGCGGAGAGTGCCTCAGCCCTGCTCTATTTAGACTATATATAGGCATGCTCAACAGACGAGCCCGTGGGATCCGAGTCCCCACTTCTCCGGTCCCAAGTCCCATTCCGTTCTCGGACTCGCTTGGCCTTGAAAGCGCCCGCAAAGACGACAGTTGAACACGCCTGCTCTAAACCGTCTAGTTCGCTTGTAGAGTACTTTGGAGTGCTTTTTAACGATACTCGAGTGGATGCTTTTTATAATTTTTAAATCAATTTTGGATCCCGTATCGTTAAAAATAATCCGTATAACATAGCGTTTGAATTGATTTTGATGGGGAAAATCTGAGGAATCCATTGTTATCACTTTCACGAAGATACAATGTAAAATAGAAAATTTGACGATTTCAGAACCGCATGACTCATTCCGAGCGTCGCCAAGCTTATCGTTACTAGCTCTCGATTTCCTCGTCGAGCGGTTCGACTATAAAACCGAGTCAAGCGTGACAGATTCGCTACCTTAATCGGGCAGTATTGTTGTCACACGCTACAACTGTTTCCCCTCTACAGATTTTCGCCCGTTTACTTATCGAACACCCTTGTAATAATGACTATGCCTTCTTCTACTAGACAGCTCATCGAATCTTTCTGCATAAAAATTTATCAGTTTCCAGGTAAACAAATTTTCATCGAACTTTCCAAGTTTTCTTAACAACAAAACAAGTGTAATATGGACACGTAACCTGATTTATCCTATATAATATTGCTTTACACTCTTTTTGCTATGAATGTTGTGTACATTTGTATTGATGGTTTGTGTAGAGTGTTGAGTAGAGTCGCTTATCTTCGTGTGCACATACGTTACTCACCGATTTCTTATAAGTCAGAGTATCCGTGTATACACCAGAATTCTGACCCGACGATATGTTAGTAGCACCAGTATGGCCCGTGTGGAGCTGATTATCGGTATTCATGAAGGTGTACCGTTTCGTTTGTTCCGTCATTTCGCCATGCTGCTTCGATGTACTCTCCATCAGATCGCGTTCAGGATCTGGATTCTGGCTGGATGGCAAATGCGTTCCGTCACCTGATTGATATTAATCCTTCAATTAATTTAAACACCACCTAATTCTTTGGTTACATGAAAGTGAATAAATAGTAATCTGTATTATTCTACTAAAATCTCTAACTGTGTGTTTAGTTGCATGCAGAAATATGTGTACACATAAAAATTTAATAGGACGATAAGCAGATCATTTCTGAAAGTTATACTGCAATTGGAGACTTTATTTCTAAAATCCTACATCGGTTCGAATGCTAATCAGTACGAGGCGCACGAAGTCTTACCGTCAGGCTCGGGACTGGCAACTGGAGATATTTCCGGCGTGTGAATTATTGGCGTATAGGGACTACCGTACAATGAATTATTCTCTGATTTGTACTCCTGGATACCTTGTTGCTGTTGCTGATGATACAAGGATGAGATCGGCGAATGACCACCCCACGGAATCTGTGGAATACCTTGGTAACTGTCCATTTTAGACCTTAAACGAATATCAAATCACACCTCATAATTTCTCTAAAAAAAAGAAAAAAAACAATTGCAAGTATGTACATATCGCCTTTTCCATCGCAGTTAAGACTGTCAGGGCCATTTGCACGTGAAACTTTAAACAAACAATGGAGGAGTACTGTCTTTCGCGTACTTCAATTTTGCGTTATTTTTCAAAAACACGCTAATACGTGCAGCAAACATGCATTAGTGACAGTATAGACGAATGAAGAGCAATATTTAATCTTTAATTTGAATTTTTCAAAAGATTATTTTTATACGAATATAGGTATGTATGTGTAATAAAATTGATTTAAGATTTCCCACGTGATCCGTGTTCATGAAATATAATTGTTTTTATAAGTAAATGGAAAAGAATGGAAAAAAGAAGAAAATAAATTAAGCAGTAGGTAATGGAAATCAAAGCCTAGCTCACCGCGTGACAAACTTATGCGGCACCATTATACCAAATTGGTTCATGTCAATCAGTCACCATAAATTCTATTTCTCGTGGCGTTAGAACTTTAAATGCAAATATTTTTAAAAATTATTGTGTATCTGACCTTAAGCATGTTATATTCATGAAATTGGATGACGGTTTCTACCAGTGTATCAAGTTCCATCAAAATCGGCGACCGCGACCTGACCGATTAGCGCACTTTCCTTGTTAATCGAATGGACAAGCACTCGCTAAATATTTTGTATAAACAAGTTTTTTTGATTCTACGTTTACAAGTAATCGTGGCTTGAACAACGTCTCATTCGCGCTTGTACTAGGGTAAACCAACCAGTAATTGACCGCATACCAATGAATGACCATTAGGCAAAGAAATGTAAATTATAAATTTAAAAATATTATATGTTTATAAATGGAGTGTAGTTGCACTTTTAATATCCCATATTTTTAATAAGTACAATTCTTATTAAAAGTATACGGTCATTTACTGGGCTTCTACAGCGTTTTGCATTTTATAATTGTTTTTTTTTTAAATTACGATAAGAAAAAGTAATTATTTTTATAGAAATTTCAAGAAAAATACATTTAAATGCAATTTCAACAGTTGTTTTGTTGTTACCTATACATAAATATATTCAAGTATTAATCTCAAAGTTCCATAAATTCAACAATTCGGTCATTCACTGGTTGGTTTACCCTACTACTACTACTACTACTACTACTACTACTATCTACCTATAGTCGTAACTGTCACACCCCATATTTCAAGGAGAAGAAAGTCGTTTCAGTACGGTTCAGAGCAAGGATCTTATTTCCTCATATTTCATTCCCTCCAGTAATTTCTCTTTACACCTAGCTACCTCAGCCAATTACCTAATGCTATTATCGCATTTACAAGTCGTACCTATAGTACCTCTACAAAATCAGCATCATCGCGAGACCCGAACAATTAATCTGTATATCGGTTTCGCTGGATCCTCGTCCAAGTGTACACCTCGTAGCTGCGATTAATTCACCGGTCGTGGCCAGATGATCTTGAAAAATCGATACGAACCGAGAGAAGATATCGACTTACATGGAATGATGAATCGGGGTACCGGCAGGATTGGACCTATTGCCCGTGGTGTTGGTCGTGGACGGTGGAGAGGAGGGTGCCCCTGGGGGCCGTTTCGCGTGTTTCCTACGCCGTGGCCTGTACTTGTAGTTCGGATGTTCTTGCATGTGTATGACCCTCAGCCTCTCGGCTTCCTCGACGTACGGCCTTCTGTCCTGCGGGGTCAACCCTCGCCATTTCTTTCCTGAAATACAGGCAGTCTGTCCGTTAGTGGGCGAGCGTTTGAAAAATTTTCAACGACACAGTGTTACGTTCTCCCGAATTCTACGGCGAATAACTGCGGTGCGAGAATGCTTACCAACGTTCCTGATGTCAGAAAGCAGCGTGAAAGTTAACAAAAACTGTATTAGTAGTGTGTTAACGTATGTATGTATGTATAAGGGAGAATAAATATAGCGTTAAAACTTCTTTACATTCATACGTGATAAGCTGCTTTTATATCCATTTCGTACAGATATTACAGTTTAGTGTTTCGCCTTATAATGTGATTTCTCACGTTGATCCATTGAGGCTTCTCAAACTCGGGAAGTTTAAGAGTCGGTATAATAGTCGTACAAGTAAACAAACAATGTAAACAGACTATTTTTACAGATTTCACATGAAAAGAGAGGGAAATGTAAAAGAATAGACATGTGATGGGGGAAACCGCAAGAGCTAAAAGGGCGTTAGTTGAAATGGATTGCAAATTGTTGATAAACGGCAAACCTTTAGCTACTTAGTAAGAAGGAAAAGGATAAAAAAAAAAATTTTGCAGCACGGAGAGCTCCTTAAATTCATGAATTGTGGATAGAAGGAATACACATTAAGACACAAGCGAACTCTTCACTGATTTGCGGTGAATTTAAAAACAGTGGAGGCTAATAATGAATAAAAAAAAAGACTTCTTTTAAAAAAGAAAAAGGGACGATAATTTTACAGTATGTGGACAGTGCAAGGAGAGCAAAAGCAGCGAAATATTATCGATAGCGTAGCATTGAAAGCCTGTAAAATGATACAGGCTTTTAGAACCTCGGCGATATCGAAGACAAAGGTACGCAATTCTTAAAATGCATTAAATTATTCGATGTACTGGAAATAAAAGGGTATTCCGGAAAGCAAGATGAAAGAGATCGAAACGATGGAAATAGAAAATAGGTACAGTAAATTAGAATAATACCGGTCAATCAAGTCTAAGCGATTTATAAAAGTGACTAATAAAATTGACGAATGAAATCAAATAAAAAATTCTAGAAGGGAAGTAGAAAATCTTTTAATGGCGGAAGAAGCGGTGGCTTCATTGCACGGGCCGGAGGAAAAGCAGATCAAAATTTAAAGTTTTCTTTTAGTCACCTTTAGTCACCACCGTAGATACGAGATAAAAATGCCGAACAGAGAAATTATTGCAATTGCTACAGAGCCAACTTCAATTGTATCTAATGCAGAATCACCCAGCTCACGGAATCAACTCTGAAAATCACCGATAGTCTTAATTCATCCTACACAAGGCTGATCCCTAATTGGCCGTCGGTACTGGAAGGAAGCGGAAAGACGGTCGGGAAGGGAGCGTAGATACGAATTACAGGAGGGCTTGGCCGACTAGGGACGACGCTGGAATCTGCCTTAGTTGCGTTCAATATGCCAGGATGGTAGGCTGGAATATCATTAAGCAAGGATAAGGGTTAATACGAACGTAAGATGTTCACGACAAGAACGAAAAACTTCAGCGAAGCGGATGTATATGGTGGTGTACATATGTACACGAGATCGGCGTACATACAACGGGGCACGTATAGGTACATAGGCGCATGGGGGCGTAGATATGGGTGCGCCCGTGCCTTCAGCCAGCCACAAGGCACGAACCATTATTTCATATTTCATTTTGTATATTTGAACTCCAGAGGAGACGCTAACCCGAAGGACTCCGACGAGCCTGGAAGGCGGGAGGGAGGGAGGAAGAAGGGCGACGACGAAGTAAGAGAAAACGAACGAGTGGAGAAGGAAAAAAAGTTCGAGGTCCTCCATCTCCCAGAAAGTCCATTTTTGTCATCCCGAGTTCCCTCTTCCCGTCTCCTCCAGGGTCCTCACTGCCCCTGTTTGCAATAATTTTTTCCTCGCATTTGGGAAGGGTTGATACAGGCACAAAGCGGTGCAGAAACTTGAAGAATTCGTTAAATTCCATGAAACTAAATAAACCAACATTTGTAATATCGTTTGTTTCCTTCCCGCACAAATCCCCAAAAATCAATTGATTTCAAGATTTTGCTGTAATCAACCCCTCAGGGGGTGAAAAGGAGTAAAGTGTGTTTTCGCGGACTTCTCAATATCTCGTAGGCCCGATCAGATATCAAATTGATTTTTACATAAAAAGGTTCCCCACACAAATGCCTAAAAACCTATTTCAGGATTCTTTCCTAACCAACCCCTAAGCGGGTGAAAAGGGGTAAACTGTGTTTTCATGGAGTCCTTAATATATCTTAGGCCCAAAGCCAACCGCGGGGTATTTTGCTAGTTACTCATAAAGCACTATACGAAGAAAGTTATAAAATGACACTCGCAATTGTACCATATTTACTGATAAATTCTGTTGATTTTTGTTGAATTATCTGAAAATTTTATTCTACTTTTTCGATTTATTTTTAGCCAAGGAAATACCATGTACTCATATAACTCACCCTTTAACCAACTCCGCATCCAAATTGTTTCTTATTAATGTCTTTATTTCTTTAATGATTTGGAAAGTAATCGCATGCGCACACTTAATACGGATATATTACGGCTGTTCAATAAGTCTGTACCGTTTTTTAGTATTAAATAAGTATTTTTGAACCTTTCCCATTGCCCTCAGCTGATTGAATATTGTCTGTGAGGAGCAGCGCATTTTATCAGCTAATTCGCGGGTTATTTAACGAGGATCCTCCAGAATTAAAGCCTCCAATCGATCTTCATTACAGGCTGACGGTCGCTCACAACGTGGCTCGTCAGAGATATCAAAATTGCTGTTCTTAAAGCGTGTAAAGCATTTTCAGCCTGTTCTCTCTGCAATGGAGGATTTTTCTCTACAAATTGACACATCTGTTTAAACTCGAATAACAGAAGGTGTTGGAAATGTTGGTGTTTATCAATTTGGCAGAAAAAGCAGACAAGAAAACCTTAAACGTAGTAACATTGAGGAGCTTTACAAGTGGTACCTACGAGCATCAAGCCAACATTCGATTATTTCTGTCTTCAAATGCTCAAAGAACAAAACTGAGACACGAACTTATTGGGCAACCTAATATGTACGTAGTTTTCATTATACAAAGAGCAGATGGAAGCAGACAGCCGTTTATGATTAAACGAATAAGGAAAGTACAGGTAACCGCAAGTCTTTCTCTCTTTCCTCTCGAAGTTCTCCTTGTCTCGTCGCGTCGCCCAAACTTTCTATCCCCGTGGTGGTCAGACATTCTCCATTTGCTTCCGTGTGCTTCGTGGAAAAAGTGAAGTCATCGGGGCGAAGTTAAAGCGAGGAAAGAAGAAACCTAGCCGCAAAGGACGGAAGGAAGGAAGGAGAGGCGGCCCCCGAATCTTTTTGGTTAACAATAAGTAGACTTAATTTAATATTCTTGGGCGCGCTCTACGGCGAGCTAGCCGACAGTGATTCCTCATCACACCCGCGCACTGCTTCCCACCATGACGTCCTCGTTAAGTATTCTAATGCTTGCCATGTATCTCTAATTTATCCTGCTCTCGGCTCTAGCCAGACGACTTCATTAATTTCAATGTACTGGTTAAAAACAGACTGAGGTCGAATCGAGAATATGTAGTCCTTGTTGGATTTTGGATTAACCACCCAGTCATTGTTTTGGGCTTTTAATAGTAATCCTCCCTAGTGCTCCTGAACGTGGAACGTTTGTGAACCAAAGCTGTAGTTCTGAAGCGTAGATCTAATCGTCTACGGTATATGTGAAAAAGTTGTTACTAAACTTTAGAAGGATATTCATTCAAGTAAACAAACTCGCTTAACTTGATAGATACGAGACTATAAACTAATAATTTTCGAATTACATAGAAAGCGTTACCGTCTAATTAGACTAATGCCTTGCTACCAGACCCGAGATCGGGAGCGGTGATGATGTTGAAACGGAGTTTGGCAGCGATTTGTTCCAGGAATTGATCTAAATTATCTGGCGCGTGGGTCGAACCTTGTCCGTACCGTTTGCTAAAGAAAGTAAACTACTGTAGATACCCTATTGTAAGAATGAATGAGGTAGCATAACAACGTAGTACCTTCGATCCACCTACGATTAGCAGCTAAGAGCGATAAGACCTGCGCCTAGGATCAGTCATATACCAAGGACAATTTTTACTTTTATAGCTTTCATTAGATCTTCGCGAGAATATGTATTATCAATAAATCGGTAGTTACCGATGAATTAGTAAAAAATATTCCGTACGAGGTTACGTTTCATCTCATTTTCATTAAGCAAACCTCACCG
Organism: Andrena bucephala; assembly: GCA_947577245.1. Classification (NCBI taxonomy): domain Eukaryota; kingdom Metazoa; phylum Arthropoda; class Insecta; order Hymenoptera; family Andrenidae; genus Andrena; species Andrena bucephala. The sequence goes on from OX387715.1 coordinate 82,323,040, forward strand.
AGACGTCGGAAATGCTCCCGTAAACAGAAAACAGAAGAAATTTATATTTCTTTAGCGGATGACGCACCTTGGCCCTTGCCTATTTAATATGAATTTTTTTATATTGCTTTGGTGTCGCGTGCTGACCGCACCTGGACGAAGGGTCGCTCGATCCGGCAATCAGACGGTGAAGCGGATAGCGATGAACTGGACAGTTTAAGTAGTAACCGTCCTAATTAACCCTTCATGGTCACACGGGGTGTATTGCACCCCAAGGGCAATTTTCGATTTGAAATGTCGCACCTTTACGTCTTCCAAAGGGGATTTATCGCAAAAAAAATAATAAAAAAAAATTTTAAAAATCGGTTTTTTCCCACAACTATGGAAAATTGGTAATTTTTAACTACAAATTTTATCGTATCAAAATTTACATTTCTAGAAAAAGACTATTAGACCATGACTGTATAAGTATTACGAATGTACAATTATCACTGAAAAGTTAAAAGATTAAAAAATACGAAAATGGTAACTCAAAAAATGACGCTGTGGTACAGTGAACCCCGTGTGACCAATTTGTGATTATAAGAATGTGTGACCACGAAGGGTTAATAAAGTTTTATAAAGCGAAACACATATTTTGATAAACACAGGTCCAAAACCTGACCGTTTCTTACACGTTCAATTTCGTGATTCGTATTCCGATTCGCACGTCGGAAGGACTACTCTCAGGGTACAATTCCGTTTTTCCTACTCAGTTCTAAATTCCTTCTCGGAAGGCTGAGGAAACCGGGACTCCTTTGGACAATCGACACCTCAGTCTTTCCCGAAGCAATACAGGATGACGTGTTACGGCACCTTTACTGCTCCTTTCCTCTCGCTCCTTGGGGAACCACGCCGTGGTCTCCGCGGAACACGCCACTCCTCAGCTCCTTAGAACTTTCCGATCCTCGGACAACCCAGAGGTCGCCCTTTCGACAGCGTGCTGTTGTGAAACTTTTATTTGTATCTCGTGCGGGCACTCATTTTTTGCGGAATTGAGTTAGTAGCAGTAATGTATTCCACTAATCATATGAAATAAGGAAATTTTTTTTTTTTCAATTTGATCAGTCCGTTGTTGCTCTCAATGCCTCATTTATATGGAGAGATTCCCAAGTGACGCATTTTTTTTACGTCGACTTTGAATCCTGCTTGCGCTTATGTGGAACAGAAATAGAAAATCATTTGCTCCTATATTGCTTATAATATAGGTACTATATGGATCTCTAATTGTGTTTTTTAAATTTACATTCTAAATTCAATTTTCCGATTTCTATTGAAGCTTTTTAGAGTTGGAATTAATAATTCTAAAAACAAGATGTCTTGGGTTTTTGTTGCGTTTCGGATGCGGTTATTTTGATCATCGTGTCTTCTAGAAATCTTCTCCGTTTGGATGCTGTTTCTGTTGTATATATATGAATGTGTGTAGGGAAGAGTGAATGGGTGTGAGAGTGCGCCCTTAGCGATAGCATTGCTAAGAAGGTGGTAATATGCAAAGAAATTGTAAGTAACAGAGAATCAGGCGAGTAGGTGAAAATCATTGCACCCTTGATGTCCTAAAGAACATGAGAAAACAGTTTCGTGAACTTTTTAGGACGTTGATAATGAGGAAGGGTTGTTTGGTGAAGTAAATTCAAGTGTTTTTTGAGACGTTAGCGTCACATCCGCGTTCTGGCAAAGCCCAGGTCCATTTCTTAAAATGCAACCATGACGCGAAATTGCCGCGGAAAATTGTATTACGCGTAAAGTCCGTCATATAAATGAATGCATTGCTACCTAAAACGTAGCGTCATATTGAGGCTACTGCAAAATATCACGTGCCACTCGTGTCCACCGGTCCAACACATCCAACGATTCGGCAGCATTGCAGCCGGGTTCAGGAAGGAGTTTATTGATGCACTGATACGGGTGTGTATCTTGTGGTAGTGCGGTACTGGCCTACTTAATGTATTATACTATGCTCATGTCACAGATCAGTGATTACCAATCGTAGAAATCTTTAAATCGTGAGCTGGATAATTACAATGTGGAAGGAGTGCATTCTACATGATTCTCATAAGGTAGCCGACGCCGGCGTTCCCTTTTCTGTTGTTGGGATGCTTGGTAATCTCTGTTGCTCTCCTGTACTTTGCACGACCTCAATCCGGGCTTCCTCTTATGCGGGTTCCTGGTCCCACAGTAGGGGAGACCGGGGCAAGTTGATACGTTTTTCAGTTTTCAATTTTTTTTTTCATTTTTGTTTGAATTAATTACTTAATAACAAATATGGTAAAATATACTTTGGTCCTTCGACTTGAATATATTGTAAATGAAAAGTTGAAAAAATACATACAAAATGAATGAAAAAATTGAGAAAAATTTGAATGAAATAAAAAATTTATTTGGACGAAGGTAAAATGTATCAACTTACCCCACTGTGGCAAATTGCAATATTGCAACGGCCCCGTTTGTGCAATGTTTCCGGAATATTGCGCACACATTGCCGTGCAATAGTGCAATGCAATGGCCCCGTTTGTGCAATGTTTCGGGAATATTGCGCACACATTGCCGTGCAATATTGCAATGGCCCCGTTTGTGCAATGTTTCGGGAATATTGCAACGTTTCGGGGACATTCCGTGCAATGTTTCTGCAACGTTCCTGCAACAAAATGTGCTGTAGGGGCAGACTGAGGTGGTGAAAACGCTACAATGCTAACAAAACAATGAATGTATACCATTGCTCAAAATCGACACGGCTTACAACTGGAATCCTCGACGAATAGGATTAGCATCAGCAGATTGCAATGACCAGTTTAACGTAATGATGCATGTTTCGCCCATATTCGTTAGAAACACGACTTTAGTGCTTAGAATCCTTATCCTCCCAAAGTATCGACTGTTTCCGATTTTCGTCAACTGGATTTTTGCAAATGTCAGCATATCTCCTCGGTACGTGTTCCAACATTATTAAAGCTTTTAAATGTTCAGGCAGCGTTACCAGATTCGAGGGAAAAGGGAGAAAGCGAATGATAGTGGGGGGCATAACTGAAATCACATGTTTACAAGTGAAGTAGGTGATAGGGTGTAATGTGACGTCATAGTATTTCCCTCAGAGGGAATTTCTCCTGGCAATGTTGTGTTCGGGTAACACTTATAAAGTGCCGAAATCACGCATATGGAAGCAGCTTCAGTGATTCACATTTAATACTCATAGATCGATGAAGCTTGTCTAGTAGGAAGATAAACTCAAAACTACATGATTTCTTTAAAACTAATAATTTTTCTCTGGTACTAGTGCCTAAATACAATTTCAGATTCCATTAAATAATATTTTATTATCACTGTGCTTAATAACAAATAGAGAAGAAAATATTCAACATAAAGTAATGATTATTATATAGTTATTATATGATTATTATATAGTTATTATATAATTTATTTATAAATATCAATTGAAACTTTATAATTAATGTAATATGTACTTAAAAAGAATGTCAAATATTCTACATTAAACCCAATTTTAGAAAAGTACAGAAATACAGGACAAAATTGCATTGTTTGATTATTATCGGCTAAAATAAACTAGTAAAAAGTTACATCAATCATACCTGATTTTCTAAAATGTTTGTGGCACGCACAAAATAGGGTGTAAGCTCGAAAGGTTTTCTTTCTATTTCTTATTTCGCATTTACTTGATACTTTTATTATCAGATGTCGATTATATTCATTAATTACTGAAAAATTGATGAGGTACGATTTAGGTGACCAGTACGATATTGGCAACTCTCCCCTATAACAAAAATACAGTTCAGTTCTACGTATACTTACACTTACAACTTCATTGTTGTCAATGCAGAAATTGTATTAGGTTTTTTTTTTAATACGGATATATCGATCGCTTAACGTTAGCAATACCCACGAAAAATGTTTGCTTTTCCTAAACACGTAAAGACTACAAAAACACTGTGCAGCGTTACCTAATAAAAACTGTATAAGTATATTTAGATTATTACCATTCTCCCTGTTCTACATGCCTTTTCCCGAAAATACTTTGTGTAGGTACGTTCTCCTGCGACTACCCGTTAATGACAAAACTAGTGTTGCGGTACAAGAAAGCCGAAACATCATTATGGTGCATTCATAGAAAAAGCTTTCTCTGCAACAGCCAACAGTAAACGAGCACGCGACACGCAAATATATGCAAAATACATGCGGGTCAGAATAAGCCAATCAGCTGTCCGTGCATACTCGAAATCTCATTTGAACCGATGCTAATAGGCTGCCTTATCCTCGCTGCCTAATCTGTCGGAGCGGTTCGTTGGAGCGACTCGTGCATTCTGCGAAACGTGATAAATTCACAGAAGAGAGATCGCGACAAATTACACACGTCTCGTGATTCGATTCTCGCTACCCCCGGCGCGGCGAGTTGGATAAGCTCGTGTCAAAACATCGTTTTGGCTTTGTCAAAAACGTGACGGGGCCGTTAGCCTCTGAGAATTTTCCGAAAGCTGGTTCGTTCTGCAGGCTAATTAACGATTCGGTGGTGATTTACGCGTGTGGTTGTTGCAGCTGATTCAAATGACCCTGATTGCCGATTAAACCGCGTCTCTCGATACGGCATCGGCAGCCGGATAGCTCGGCGCTCCGGGAATTTCGCTACGCTCGCGGATGTGCCGTCGCTGGAACGTGACATTTCCAGAATCGAGCGAGAAACTACTCGCTTCGGCATTTAGAATACCGTCAGGAATTAGTTAGCACTTGCCACACGTCCCTTCTCCCCCCCCCTCCCCTCCCCACCCCCCCTCTTAGCGGTGGGGCTTTAATTGCGCGCAGAATGCACAATAAATCTTTGCGCGCTACCAAGATGCTCTTCGTGCTTCCATCCATTTACGAGATTCACGCGACATTGTTTAAAGATCAATTTAGGATTCTTTTAAACGGGAGACTGAGTGGCTGGTGACTGGAGTCCGGGACACAATTAAATAAGGTAAATGTACCAATAACCGGACGCTTAAGGGGCTTAAGGAATAGCGGCAATGTTTGTCTCCTAATCTAATTTGTAAAACCGTCATGAAATAAAAAAATGTTGAAATGTGGAAGATAACACAATATTATATTATCGGAAACTGAAAAGAAAAGTATTGTAATAGACGTATTTATTAATGAAAATACGAAAACGTGCAGATGTTCCAGTAAGCGGACAACCTAAAACTGCATGTCCAGATATCGGAATTACTAACATTCACGAAATTCTTGTACCAGTAAATCAACTTGGACTTGTTTAAAAAAATATTAATTATCTTTCAAATTTAACAATCTTAAACTAAATTTAAATGTATTTACTATTATAATAATGTATTATAATAATGTATTATTATAATATATAAATAAGAAATGCTGTCAATATTTTCTTAGTAAATGACAGAAGTGTCTTGACAGAAGCTTAAGAAATTTCTCGAAATCTGCTATGCGTACGAAGTCTGTTGCAAAATAATTATTTCTATCTAACGATTTTTAATTTTCTATAATAATGATTTTAATTAATATTGCTAAATACTTATGCATTATGGTACTATTTTTTGTTTTTAATTACATTCAAAATTAAGCTTAAAAATAAATAAAATTCGCATTACTGTTCAGGTACTGGGACATGGCCGGACACTGGTACATTTACCTTACACGCAGAGTGTAGTCTGAGTTAATAAAGCATAAGGAAATTTCTTGAACGAATTTAAGGGGGGAACCTGGTTTAGGACGCTGAAGAATCGATTTGTTTTTTATTTTTTTAATCGATAGTAATACTTATGGAGAATGTGTTCCCAGAGTTACAGACAGAAATTCGAAGTAGCTTCATAGATACAGCCGACGTAACAGATGCGTGTCGCGCAGATAAAGCTTACGGACGAAAACTTTAAACGCTTTTTTCTCGAAACCATGTTTTCATAACTTGTGTACACATTATGTGTACAAATTATTTGACCGGTTGACTTCACCCGGGGCTTTTTAGTTACATACTAACCAACCACCATCCATGAATGAAAAACATTTATGCAGAAATTAAATTAAACCATTTTTTCTTATTTTTTTAATACATCGACGATATAAATTCATGTCAATTAAGAAAAGCTTCAGCTTCTTTATTTCTATATCATTTCAATCGCTAGGGTGTACACAATTTGACATTTCCGATGTCGCGGCGCTACGAAGATATACGAATAAAACAATATTAAATGAATTATTCTTGAATAAAAAAAGTTTCCTTGTTGTCTGAATATACAGTAAAACACCCTTAATGTTTTGGAAAGATTCGCTTTATATTTGTTGAGAAAATAATTCTTTAAAATCACCGTATTTTCAGCGTCCTAAACCAGGTTCACCCTTTAAATAGTCTATTTTCAGAGCTGCTCCTGCGGGTCGCATTTGCGCTATTGTGTGTCTTACCATTCTGTGTATGTATGAAGACATTAACATTAAAATATGGTCATAAAAGGGCGAATAATTAACAAGATTTTTTTAAATAAGATACGTTTCAAGTTGAACAATTTGGAAAATTCTAGTTTTCTGCCTCCCAAATGTAACTTACAAAGGAATCATACGATGTATTACACATTCCTTCTAATGGGATAATATAACTGGATGGTGAAGCAAACAATACGTTAACTCTCTTACCGTTAGACGTCGACTATATAATTATTATGTAATCTGGGCTCACAGATCAATTTAACGAAACCCTGCATAATTTTCATTATCCTCTTAACGGAATTATTTAAAATTCACCGAAAGTAGTCATGCGCTGCCTTTCCTCTGCCAATCTCACCTGGCGAATCATTTAAAAGTCCGCTAAGTCTGGTCGACACCGGTGAACGTTGATAATCCGACTCGATCTACAAATGAATTTATTACTAAACGCCGAAACGGCTCCGCGTCAAATGGCTCCAATCGGATCCGCAGGCTCGATCGATGTTACGAAGCAGAAAATCCGCTCATTTACTCTCTCCCGATACAGCGTGTCTGCATAGTATAATAGTAAGTAATATAGGCGGCGGCCAGAAGGAGAAAACGGAGAGAAAGAGGTCGAATACGGGGCCCAGAGATCGGTGGGACCGCATCGTCCACCCCGCCCAACCTGGGTCGCCCACTGTCACCATTAATAATACGTCTCCCGTCTCGTGATGTATCTCATCTCTGTTGGCGTTGTTGGTTGTGCCCCGTGTCCTGTCGCGTCGGTGTTTGCTGTTCGCGCTGCGCGTAATCGCACACGAGTACGCATAGGTACACGTAACCACCGAAACGCACGTTCGTCCGTGCATCGATGTGTGCATACGCACCTTCGCTTATTTTTAACCCCTAGCCTCTCTGCAATTTCCTCTCTTCTCTCTGACTGGCCTTTCTGTCTCACTGTTTCCTATTCTTTAACACCCCACTCCACCCCCATTAATTTTATCCTTCTCTGCTGACAATAAGACACTCGCGCGCGCAACGATGTAACGCATTTTCGCGGTAACGCGCCAATGTTCCCCGAATTCAAGCATATATGCCTGGAATGGATTGCGCGCACGAGGTCGTCAGAATTCCCATGGTATACGCATTTAAGGTAGTTCCTGAATAATCTATTAAATTCAAGAATTCTTTCAAGTGTCGTTCAAAACTAATTTCGAATACAAGAAACCATTGTACAAATTTTAAAATCAATTTACCACTTAGTTATCGGGAAATTGTTAATTAAAGTTGATGCATTTCAACACAGTGGCATATGGCAGAGTCGGAAGAAACAGGGTTTTAGTTTCAGTTTTTCTTCTGAAACTGGAAAACTATATTCAACAAGTGTACCAAAATTGGCACGAAAGTACATCGAAATGTCGCGAAATGAGTTTATTAATTTCTGCGAAACTGACCGCGTGGTTTCTTCGTAAATGCCCATAAAAAATAGGTTTGCGTGCAGATTTTTTAGAAACTACGTAGACCAGTCAACGTGGCAACGTCGCATAATCAATGTGTTTAGACATTTAAATAGCGAACGACGATTCAAGTTCATGTGAACATTTTTTTCTGACATTTTCGTTATAAAAGACGCCCCGAATGAATGCAACGTTGTCAGATCTGCTGCTCCAATTCACTACGCTAACCAATTTAATATTCTATTTTCGTATTAAAATTATTTATATTAACAATGAACTTTTTAAAATATATATACATGATGTTAAAAATTATTATTATTATTTCTATAGTATCATACTACTTTATATTTATCGTTTATTACCCAACTCTAATTTTACTCACATAGGTGGTTGGGAACTACCTTAAAGTCTTTAAAGTACCTGCCGTTGCCCGGGCACCGTATATGTGTCTATAACATCACCATTGATATTTTAAAATTAACTGGCCGACCATTAATTACACCACAGTGCTTACTTGCATATACTTCATTACTCAATGCTTATTTATCTCTACGTAGTATAAAATAAAGTTCTCGGTAGGCGTCTGTCTTCGGGCTAATCTCGAGAACCACTGCACCGAACGGACTGCGATGCGGCTCCCACCACCCCGCGGAGCATTCTCGAGGAAGGTTTCGCTAAAATCGCCTCTGCTCCGCCCGTTGCCTTTTCTCACAGGTTAATGTTTGATACACTTACACCTGCTTCGAGAAGTGCTCTATAAAACGGTGAAAACCGCATCGCAAACCATCCAGCGGTTCTCGAGATTAACCCGAACAAACAGATAGACGCCTACCGGGGACTTTATTTTGCACTACCTATTTGTGTAAGCAGAGATAGAGAAGAAGAAATGATGGTGGACGGGACACGGTTAGGTCTGATGTTGATCTATTCTGGGTCATTTCAACGTCATGATATGACACATCATTAAGCTCGTATTAAGGCCGGCTACAAGATCGCAATGATAAAGAATAGATGGTATCATGTAAAAGAACGTTGATGTGCTTGAAACGACCTTCAAGAGGATCTTGGAGGGACCTTTCTTATTATCATCAAATGCACGTCCTTAGATCAATGTAACTAGGGATTGCAATACCGGTAAACCGGTTTACCGATTTCCCGATTAATCGCGAGAAATACCCTAAATTTTGTTACCGGTAATTCGCCAAATTTTTACCGGTAATTCGATAAATTACGTATAGCAATATAGCGCATATAGGCGTTCATTAATTTTGTCGACATCTACTATGTTAACAGTGAAAAAAAATTTTTAATTACTAATAAAGACGAAAACCGAAGTATCTCGTGGGGAACCAACTCTGATCCAAAAGAAGACTAAGAATCTGAATCAAGTCATGAAAAAAATCTACGCATTTTCAAGTAGAAAAAGTAAGGAGAAAGTATATACAAATGGCATATGATTTCTTAATGACTACCCGACCAAAAAGTGTAGAATATGAGAGCGCGTTATCCGTGGCTGGATTATTTTGTACAAAAATTAGGTAGCGATCAGGAAACCAAAGTTTAGACAAATTATATTTTTTGCGTGCTTATTTGTTAAAAAGAATTGTTAAATAAAAAATATTTAATTATGTATGTAAGATTTGATTCTTTTCGTTGTTTTCCTGGTAAAAATCCATATTAATAAGTATTGCCAATAGTTATACAAATATATCTAGTTTGTGTTATATCATTTTATATTTTATGTTCAGAATAGTTTCACTTGCATATGTTTTTTATAATGCTCGATTAGAGTTCAAAAAAAGTTTTTTGTAATGTTTACTCTTATATTTTACGTCATGTGATACCTTAAAAAAATACCGGTTAATTACCGGTATACCGGTTTTGATTGAAAATTTTACCGAATTACCGGTAATTGAAAAAGTCGGTGAATTTGCAATCCCTAAATGTAACTTTCCATTATTCATTGTTTTTCGTACATTAGGTAGCACCACCCACACAGCACCATAACATTGCAGCAACGTTGTGGCAATATTGCGGTGCAAGATTGCAATGTTGCACCGCATCATTGTAGAGACGTTGCAGGTTCACTCCCTGGGCAATGTTGCAGGAGTGTATTCCCGCAACGTTTCGGAGATTTTACAGCAATGGTCCCGCAACGTTTCGGGCAGCAGGGTCAACAATAAAAATAACGTTACATATGTGTTTGTAAGGGACGCGACGACGTGAATGTGTGCAGAATCGTAGGTTAGTATGAGAAGCCCGTGTGTCTTTTTCTCATAGAAAATTCTTTTTCCCAACGGGGATTCGAACCCATGCGACCTGTAGCATCGTAGACGAACACTTTACCGCCGCATCTACAACCGCTGATTGATAAGATTGCGGTTATATAACGTAACCAAGAGCGTTCTTTTGCCTATATCCCTGGATGTACTGCACCGTTTTTAACCAACTTCGAAAAGAAAGAGGTTCTCAGTTCGATGTGCTTATACAAGCACGTAGGTATGTATTCTGTTTGTCCGGTAATGTCTCCATAACTACAGGGCCGATTTCCGTGAAACTTATTGCATTTAGTTTAGCTTCAATCAACTTAGGTCATGGAGAAAGAATTATCAAAATCGGTTAAGTAGTTTTGAAGTTACACCAAAAATAAGAAGTCTGGTTCGTTAACCGACTTCATTAGTATTATTACGAGCAGCTCTTTTTGTAGGGCTGACCATATATATTTTTAAAAGTAAATGTAGTTATGTAACTTAAATAATTAAAAAGTAAAAAAATAAAAAAATTTAGAAAAATTAAAACCGACTTCAAAAAAATAAAAATGTACCAGAAAGTAAATAATAAATAATTTTTTTCCTTATTTAATCTACGACTCTCGATATTTTTAAGTTTTTTATTTATACGTAAAAAATGGTTCGAAGCACGAAAAAATTATATATACAGCAATTGTAGAAAATTGGATACTCTTTTAATATTATTTGAACGAAATTTTGATAGGACTTACCATTTTTGAGAAATTCTTCAAATTCAAACTATTGATGAATTCTAAACTTTAAGGCCTGGTCGGCACTCTTTCCTGTTGTCCGATTGCAATCAACTTTTTCAGGGACTATTTTTTTATCAAATGGCACCTTCGTAAGTGGTGAGAGCAAAGAAATACGAAAAAAAAAATTCGACACTTATAAATAAGGGCCACCCTAGTGTACAGAGTGTTTCGGTTCCGCTACAGGTGGCAAACCTTATGCGGGATGATTCTACAGGCCAAAATAAGAATACAGTTTTTAATATCGCGCTATGTTCCCAAGTAAACTGACTTTGAATTTCAGCCGAGTAGGGTAGACCGGGGACGATAGTAACAGGAGGACGATTGTAACACGTTAAATATCTCAGAACATGTGATAGATATTAACACAAATTTTGGATATATGATACAAATTTTACTTTTTTCCATTAGCTATTATAATTAAAACTAATAAATATTTAAATTTTGTAAAGTTAAATTTGTGCTACTATCAACTCCATGCAGTGTTACAACCGATCTGGAGTCGGGGACGGTTGTAACACTTTGTCCGCTTCTCAATTTTTAGTAATAACCTGGATATTACTTGACAAACAGCGAAGCTGTTGTGGCTCAATAAGTGTCAGATAAGTAACATTTTCGTATAAAAACTTTTGTTGTAACTTTAATAGTTTTTCCATAATCGTATTCCAAAATCAAAGTAATACTACCACCCCCGGTCTACCCTACGTGTGCCACACAAGCACCCAAGCTGTACTTATTTCAGTGCACGCGTACTCGACTAAAATTCAAAGACAATTTTCACGAAAACAAAGCTCGATATTAAAAAATTGTATTCTATATTCTCGTCTTATTTCCGCCTGTAGAATCACCTCCTGAAAGGTGTACCACCTGTAGCGGAACACCCTGTATGTCATTCAAAATGTAATTTTAGAATATAAAACTACGTACTTATTCTCTTGTAACTTGCTGTGAAATATTTTTCAAAGTTACAAATAAACATATCGAAAGACAGACCTCAAGTCAAATTGACGTAAAGTCTCCCTTTCGTTTGAAATACGATCTCTTCTTCTTGGCTAGCGTCTGGTAATGTCAGCTACATACGTGCTGGGCACGTGGACAATGCGAGCCTCTTGACGTCTTGGCAATTGACAATCTCGTTGAGCGGATTCGTGGCTCCCGGGTTTCGTACGACGGAAAAGTAATCTGTCCGCGGCGATCAGCCAACTTTCTTCGAGCTCCCTTGATCTTAATGGATTATCTGATGCGTTCGACTTCGTTCGGTAGCTGTAATCGAGTTCGTGGTAACTCATGAATGACGACGACCGGACTGCTGGATTACTTTGACGCTGAGAAAGTACTGCGACGCGACTCGGAGCTCCACGAGGAAATGATGTAGGTACAATCGATCGTAAAGCTGGTTGACGATAATTATATTGTAGGTTTTGCAGAGTAATCGAATTGCGTGGCGGGTTAAGTTTCCATTTTCTTATAATTATCCTAAGTGCTCCGTTGTTGGAGAAAAACTCTACTCATTAAAGACTATATTAATTTCTGGAGAAATTCTTTAATTAATTATAAAATAGGTAGAATTCTTTAGATTATCACGAAGGATGATGTTATGTTGAGCCAGTCATACAACATAGGTACAGGAGGTTTGTACAGGAAATGTTTAACTTGTTTATAATGAACAGGGCAATCGCTAATGAGAACAAGCTTGTCCCTGATTCATTCTGCACAGTATAAATGACAAGATAGTGCGAATATATTATTAATTATAGTTTACAAGTAGCAAATGGGCAACGAGGTGGCAACAGTTGCCAAAAATCAGTGTAAAGTCTTCGTGTAAAACTGTTCGTATAAAACGTGGTTCATGAAATTTCAATTTGATTCTAAAACATGAACCGAGGTCTGGGCTCCGAGGTTATCGATTATAATTTGAGGAATACTGCCAGGAAACCTTAGTTTATCGCCTATTGATATAATCAAAGTGCTACTAATACATTATACAACAATTTTGCATTACCTATACTAAACACTTCTGATTTGTTTCAAAATGCAACACGTAGGTATTGTTAGTTCAACGTGATCTGTCGTTTCAGACGAACTTCGCCAATTGAATTAAACTTGTCGTAATATCAAGTTTCTTTTGGATAGATTGATTATTGAAAATAAAAAATAAACATGTACAATCGTCCAGAGTGTCTCATGCGAAATGTACCACTTAATTAACTCCTTTACTTACGAACATATGAAAACATGTTGCATACATAGTTCATAGTATTTTAAAAAGTGAATATGTTGTGAGAAATTTTTTCCAATATGTGCCTAATATGGCAGTATGTGCCTAATATACATATTCTGAAGGAGAATTAAAAGCTGTATAAAACCCAGTTGCAGTTGAATTTATTTAACTAACAAACAAAAACGCTACATAACATTAAACAGGACAACTCCCTTTTAAAGCCAACAAGAAGACACCACTTTTGAACATTAATAAAAAAATCTAATATTTTGTGGAGGCACCTTTTGCTTTTAGGACAACCTAAAAAGTTACTAAATCTGCCAACTTCTTCGTCGGCCCCAAAAATGTGTTACCCCGTTCAATGTTATATAACCCTTTTGTTTGTCAGTTAAATAAATTCAACTTTAACTGGGTTTTATACAGCTTTAAATTCTCCATCAGAATATGCATTTTAAACATATAACAATCCCAAATATGTATGCTAAAAAATTACAAAAATAGAACAAATCAAAAAAGTGGTAACTTTTTTGTCCGCTAGTGTACATAATTATAAATAGTACTCTTATGATGGCATCACTAGGTTATCAATAAAATTGTTTCAGTCGTTGAAATATTTTTTATATAAATCCAGATGATGCAGCCTTCGAGTATGATCACTCAAAGAACTTACAGACGATTAGACGAATTGCTCGTAAAGTAGCAAATATTGCGTTACGAAATCTTAAAGAGTGAATATGAAAATTGATTAAAAAATTTATTTCCACGAACCAAATAGGTATAAAAATATAAACCTAATGTAATCCAGCAATGAATAAATAAATATCTTCCACGAAAGACGCAAATCTCTTCGAAAAGAGGAGAAACGAGATGGAACTGATTAGAAACGGTGCATTCCCCATCATCTTTGTCATTGAATTTCCAGAATACTATCACCTCGTATGCGTTGTTGAATAGTTTACTGTCCTCGTAGGTAGGTACCGATTCAGGACAATTACGGAGAAAATTGCTCTCGAGTTTCTGACTATTACACGCTGAAAAACTATAAACAATAAATGTAACTTTTGAAACGCGCCTAATTGCACCGTGGGCGCAGCTTTGAATCTCTTCCTGGAAGATCACCTTGAATGTCTCGAAGGGAGTAATATCGCGGTACGAAACTGCGATTGTCGTGCTGCGTTATGCATGTACCTACTACCTATGTCTTCGAGCGTAAGAAGCGATCCGTTGCACGGCGAAAATGTTTCAACTGAAGAGACATCGAGACGTACATACTTCCTGAACAATCTGCTTGAGAATTCACAGGGGAAGGCGACGCGTACGTGAATTTCTCTAACGCATCCCACTGACACAGCAAGAAACCACGGAGAAGCCTTTTTTAAACTAGCCAATAAAATTCTGTCACGTAATACAATACAGTCCACTCTGGGTGGTTCTAATTAAACCGAGATATTACTGGTTCAAGTAACGAACGTCCGGAGGTATTTACACTCGTCGCGCTCAAGAATTTTAACGAAACAAAACAAGGGTTTTCATTAAAAGCCACGAAGATCGATGTCCGCGTGATTTATCTTCAGGTCGAACTGGTCTTGATCTAGAACATTTATCAAGCTGAGTATTGCTTCACTCTGGTGAAACTTTTCCCGCCTACTTTTACCATAAAATTGTAGGCAATAAATATAACAAACGTTAGATTTTACAGGACTGCAAAATTGAGGGTCATAAAATCTTCTTTGGAAATGTGTGCTGGTTTTATAGGAATCTAAAGGTAAAAGTAACCGCAGATTTGCTTCATCGCGTATAGTGTTTTCACAACCTGCTTTGATGTTTTTGTCTTGTAATAGGTATGCAACTGAATAAAATTAGTAGTGAAAAATTACTCAGCTCAGAGCTATACATAAAACTGAGGTGGCTTGGCGACACAGTATTTATTTTATAATATCTAATATTTGCCTTCACCAACCCGAAATTCTTTGTTTTCCCATTCAGCACTCAAAACTATATTAAAAATAGCTAAAATATTGCAAAAAAAAATTTCATCGCAGACCTATTTATTATGGATTGTGTTCCAAAGGGAATGTGATATACCTAGTCGTTCTGAAATTATGGGTGGTTTAAGACATCCTTTCCCGATTTTGAATTTGTTTAAAAAATACAGGATTTTCTTTTCAAACTTTGGCCCATTTTCGGGAAAATGGGTTGTGCTTATGAATTTTTATCTGGAAAACAATTTATAACTGTATGTACTTAATTGATTCCTTTTTGCTTTTAATCGGTCTTCCTGCATACAATTTTTGCGGGATGATAAATCATTTTCACTGTAATGAAACTTATAAACAAGATTTTATTTTGCACATTTTTACGCAAGGTCGCGATTTTAAAAATCCGGAAAAATATTACCATATTCGCTGCAGTGTTTTCTATCAAATAAGCCTATGTCTTCGCGTCATTTATAGCTGCAGAAGAATTTTACTAACCCACTCTTGGTCATTGACACTTTTTTTGGTAATAATCAAAATCGTAAGTTCGAGTTTGCCTTTCCGTCGATTATTTGTTGAAAAGGTGTCATTGCTTGATAGAAACCACGAGAAGGTGGTGGGCTCCTTCCATCAGGAGAGGATATGGATAGGTCAGGACGGATGTCGTGGATAAGATCATTTGGAATGATGGGATTAAGGATAGCAAGTAAGAAAGCGGTTGTTCAAACTGTTGCATTATGTTGAAAACAGTGCCTTTTTATCAGAGAAGCAAGTTTTCCATAAAACACCCAACAATTTCACAAGGACTACATCATATTTCATTTGAACAAGATTCCAGTAATCGAGGGAAAAAGGTGATCGATGTGGCTTGGAATGGTCCATTAGTAAGTTGTGTGAAAAAAATTTGATATCTTCCACAATGTTTCACAGAAGTTAGATATGAATACACCTACTGGAAAAAAAACCGTAGCGACAAATCTAAAGAGAACTTGTTATTTTAGATCTAGAATCACTGTATTTCATTGCATTCCAGGAGATCCCAAAACAAAGTAAATGCGTATATTTTAGTTGAAGATGAAATTCGACCAGATTTGAGGAAGAAGAAACCCAAACAGAATTACAAAATTAACATTTACATTAACAACTGCGGAATCTTTAGCACGACCATTTCAGAAGCTTATTCTTCTATACACAATCTTTAATGCGACAGGAAGCATTGACAACATTATGAACGAACTAGTTATAAATATAATAATGTCTGTATTTTGCTTTTCCAGTTTCAATCCTTGAGCGAGAAAATATACAATTATGGTGAAAAGAAAATTTATATTCTGAACAGTAAGAAAAATACTACTGTCTCGGAATTAAAAAAATCCCCTGAATACATTAGTCATATATACTAACGTGGTAGATAATTTCTACTACTGGGGGTCATGTATGTTAACATATACTTAATAATATAAATTTAATTTTTTTTTTGGGCAACTATTGCGTACATATAGTTCATACTATATAATTATAAACATTATAGTGATTATATTTAATATGATTATTGGAAACTGAATTTTTCAGATAAAAGCTGTTTAAAAGCATTAAGCATTAAAAAGCTGTTTTAGAAGACTTTATGATAGAAGATAATCGTCAACTTGCTTGAAAATTATAAAAGAACACGAATCTTTTAGAAAGAAATTGAAACATATTGCGATTATTTCTCTATATAATAAAACACGTAGGTATATCTTTGTAAAATATTTTTTCTCAATATTAAGTATCTAAACATAAATCAGTAAAATCTAAGCATAAAGAAAAATTCGTACATTAAAGGTGAAAACAGATTTCAAAATAATGATTTTATGTGTCTGTGTAAAAATGTCACATTGTTATCGACGGTCTGTTCCGGAAATCTTTCTCACTTTATTTGATACCTACTGTTCCTTTTAGTTCCTATCAGGGCTTGAAACCGTTATTATAAAGATTTAGGTTCTTGAAAGAGTTATGAAGAACCTTTATTCTGAATAACCGTTGTAACGAACCTAAATATCAGATTATATAAATTTAAGTTACGGTTCCTATATAGCTCTATAACTTTTATTTTTTAGGTTCTATATAAGTTCGAAAACAGTTATAGAACCGATTTTATTTTTTAAGTTCTACATAAGTTCCAAAGCGGTTATATAACCGATTCTTGTAACGATTGTACAGAATTTTATAGAAAATGAAAATGCAACATATTACAACTATAGACTACTGTGTATAACCAAATTGTTTAAAAATTATTATAAATAAAGAAGTAAATATATATTATGTACACATTTTTCCATACATATACAACTATCTTGAACTATGAAGTGTTCGTTAATATAAATGTTTGGTTGTTATACCGATGAAGCTCTAGCTCACCGATTTGAATGATATTTTAATATGTTGTCAGAATCCTGGTCCTGATGGTGAGGTGACCCCTAATTGAAAAATGAACTTGACAAATAAAAGTTTCGATCTATGGTATTAAATATTTATTGCACTTTTTAAGTGTCTGCTTGTGGTAGATTTGGCATATTTAGGCGGATTAATAAAATGTCTTTTATAATGTCCGGCTTCATTGACGAACGGTAGGGGAACAAGATAAACTTTAACGTCAAAAATAAGCGTTCCACACGTACTTGTGTTGGCGGAATTGCTATTAATTGTATATGTATGTACAAATGTGTACATAATATATATTTACTTACTTATTTATAATAATTTTCAAACAATTTGGTTATACACAGTAGTCTATAGTTGTAATATGTTGCAATTTCATTTTCCATAAAATTCTGTACAATCGTTACAAGAATCGGTTCTATAACCGCTTTGGAACTTATGTAGAACCTAAAAAATAAAAGTTATTAAATCGATTCTATAACCGTTTTGGTACTTATATAGAACCTAAAAAATAAAAGTTATAGAGCTATATAGGAACCGTAACTTAAACTTATATAGTCTGATATTTAGGTTCTTTATAACGTTTATTCAGAATAAAGGTTTTTCATAACTCTTTCAGTCAGAACCTTTAGGGTAACTGTACCTAATATCGCCACTGTTCCTAATATCGCCACCCGCTATATCTCGCAAAGTAAGCTCTAAAATTTATCGGTTATGCACTGAATTAGTACCTAAACATATGTAGGAAGACATACTGTAATTGCAGCATCATGTGGTCAGCAATTACAGAAAGAGAAGTATTTTAGTGAATCTTAATAGTGTAAAAATTTATTGAACTGCCACAATTTGACATCACATTCGGAGAAGGTAAGTCTAATAATTTCGTGAATGCAAGGATATATACTAGAAATACCTAATTAATGATGTACTTCAGGAATTAAATCGATTCAAATATTTTCCGCAGTGAAAATAATGTTTTTCTTTTAGCAGTATGGGTGTTCTCAATACCGCCTACCGCAGAACAATGGTTTCGATGTAATGTTTGTTATAGGTGGGGTTACGAAATGTGCCGAGCAACCGTAATAAACTTTATTTGCCCAATATGTACATCGGAACGTAAAAAATAAAATATTTTAAAAATCTATATTTTTAAATTTCTATATTTTTCTAATAAAAATGAAATCAAAGATGCATAAAAATACATTTATAGAGCAAGAAATAATAAAAGCACATGTGAAATATATATATATATATATATATATATATTTTTTTTAAAGTCATTTTCACATGTGCTTTTATATATATATATATGAATTAATCAATATTTCTTAAGTTGGCGATATTAGGTACACTTTATTCAGGACCCGATTTTTGCATGTCTTACTTTGACGAGTCCTAATTAAAAATTTGTAGGTTTCAACGATTCTAACTTATGCTACATGAAAGATGAATAATTTCTCTTTACTTTGATACGAGCTGCATGCAAAAATATCAATTATTATTCAATTGACAGCGATTTAACTTTTGCCTGGCGATATTAGGTACAGCCACCCTATATAACAGTTTGAAACACTTATTTTCGAAACCTATTCAAGCCCTGGTTCCTATAGTATTTTGGCTACTATTCGCGTGTTTAGCTTTCTTCAGAACGTTCCTCTTTTTGTACACGTTAACGAAACAGGTAGGTGTGTTAAAGAGGACACGCATAAGGGTTAAGCCGTTAAACGGACAGATCGTTATGGTTTTCTCTGTGCTCTACAAGCCTATTAGTCCTTTCGTAGAAAACAGATGTTACGGGCATGAAGGAACCAAAAAGGAGTGTCCGTAGAAAGTACATAGATACATAAGCGCATATTCGTTGAATTCCGCTAGATTGTAGCGTGTTAATGCGGTGGTAAACTATAGCAAAATCATGGGCCATCGGGGCCTCAGGAACTCGGGTCGGAAACTTTCGTTTGAACAGCTCGATCGCACCCGTCACTTCTGATCGAAGCTGTACAGGCGTGGTGCAATGCAGATCGGCGATCAGGAGGGACAAAAGTCGGAGTTGTCGGTGGAACGTGGTCGTCGCGTCGGCGCTCGAGGGGTCCCACCTCCGCGTACAGACAACGCCAGCCTGCCATGGCACGGCGCGGCGCGGTGCGCGTGTATTTTCATAAATATAATAATTTATTTCTCTCTCGAGGTAAATCCACACACGGAGGATGTTGTAATCTCCGCGGTCGTCCTCGTCGTCATCTCGTCTCGCCGTCCTCGCGCTCGTCGGCCGGGGATAGGTGGGTCGGGCGCGAGCACAGCGTCGTCAGAAGGTAAGGTAAGGTAAGGGTGCGGCCAGACTCCGCTCTCGACTCCACCTCATTACCCGGCATTCTATGCAGAGACTGCGCTTATGGCTTATTATTGCTTTAGCTTAGCCAACCCGCCGGTTTCTCAGCTCTTCGTGTTCCCCTATGCACGCGCGAACGCGTACTCGCCACAGTCGGCAGTCACCACTCGGCCCTCCGTCACTGTGTTCATGTTCCTGGGTCCTACGTCAACGCGTATATAGAATCAACATAGTAACGATCTGCATCATATTGTTCTATTTATGAGAATATATTATAAAAAAAATTTAAAAGAAATTAAAACCGACTTCAAAAAAATAAAAATGCGCTGAAAAGTAAAAAATAATTTTGTTCCTTATCTTCCTAATCTACGACGCTCAATTTCCTTATGTCGGCGTCTCATCATTTGCACACTGTAAATCTGGCGCCGACTTACAAAAATTGAGAGTCGTAGATTAAATAAGGAACAAAATTATTTTCTAGTTTTTAGCGCATTTTTATATTTTTTGAAGTCGGTTTTAATTTTTTTTTAAATTTGTTATTTTGTACTTTTTAATTATTTAAGTTATATAAGTACATTTATTTAAATAATATAATATATATAATAAATATAATTTATTATAACGTAGAGGGGTCACGATTCCGAGCGATCGTTTTCGCTCCTTTCTTGCCGATGGCGAGTGCGAGATGGAACGAGAGCGAATCAGAGGAACTGAAAGCGAGCAAGAAACGTCACGAGACAGACGACGCGTTGATATTTTGTCTCGCTCTGTTTGTCGGACGCCTGATACTCCGTCCTTTGCCTGCTCGTGCATACAATGTATTATAATAATGAAACTGATTTCTTATTTTTTGGTGCAACATGAAAACTACTGGACCGATTTTGTTAATTCCTTCTCCATGACCTAAGTTGATCGAAGCCGAACTAAATGCAATAAGTTTCACCAAAATCGGTTCAGTAGTTACGGAGAAATTCACGGACAAACATACAAATACCTCGAATTAAGAACCTCTTTCTTTTTGAAGTCGGTGAAAAAAAATAACGTTCAGTTGTAACGTTACCCGGTTCACCCGGGAATTATTTATGATGTTTCCAAAATAACAAAGCCTGAAAAAATAAATAGCCTATAATCTAATCTACGACGTCTGTAATGTGTATTCAAAATTTCATTTAAACACGTTTTGACGTTTAGGCGTAAAAGAAGGACAAACAGACAAACAAACGTTTCACTTTCACAGATAAGATACATCTATTATTCAATCAAACTGTTACTTTAAATTGTAACAAATAACACAATTATTTAATGCAGATGTTATTCATGTAAAAATCCGCGTGCATTCTTAGATAATATATGAGGTTTGCACCAGTGCTGAGAAGTAGTACCTATGATATATTTATCTGTGATTTTTATTCGTGAAATAACAAATCAAATGTAGGTATTAATTCCTTAAATTAAATTCTTAAATTTTGACACAATAAACTATTGTTATGTATATTCTAGACCGAAGACTATCAATTAGAACAAGATTCAGAACGGTCTTTGAACTTTTCCCTATATTTAATTCATCCACTACGCGGATAGTAATTACAAAGTTTTGTCGTTTGAAATTAAAAATTGTTAATATAATATCGATGTTTTATCTCTAAACGGAATGGTTTATAGAAGATTGAAAGGTTCGTTTCAACTGTGACGCTGAAGAAAGCAATGTAAGTAGTATTGCTCTCATTGATCTCGTTTCAATTTCAATTACGAAAATAAAATTCCGAAAACAATCTATACAATTCCATAAATACAACAGAAATACTTATTTCGAAGTTTACTAACTACAAGACTCAATAATTTCTATATAAATATGGTCCAGGCGGAAAGAGTGTCGCAATTAAGTATATGCTTACAGGCTCTTCTAGAGCTAAGAAACCTAAGTCAATTCATTAGGGACGGAAATAATCGAGCTTTAAGTATCCTGTACACGTTTTAGCGTCGTTTTATGGGAGCTTGCTCTTCGTATACGTGCTCTTCCGATCGTAAGTACATCCATCCGTCGGCCTCTGTTCCGTCCATCTCCACATTGATTCGCATTCTGTAGGTATGTACGCGAGCAATTATTAGGCCCGATGTTGCCTGAAGGTTCGTTATGTTGCTTTGCCTAGCAGGTACGACGCGTGCCCTCCTCTTTGCGCAGTTATGCGTAATGCCCCTGATACGACTTTGTCGGTATTATCTGCTCGGTCGACTCCCGGTGCCTTCGTAAAAGCAGGACCAACGAAGATTTAACCCTCGATACCGCGGACACCGGAATATGTACCGTGACGGTCACCCTGCGGTGGAGATCGCTCCGGCTACTCTCCTTTTTTTTTTCTCTTCTTCATTCGCGATTAACGGCTCATTTGCAATAACAACCTGCAATTAACATTGTTCTGCACCATTTCATCAAGTGCGGTTACGCTGTATCGGTGATCGTAGGTGACACATAGACACGCAGAATTAAAACAGATTGTATTTGGGGCTGAAAGTTGCAACCTCTTGATTAGTGTTCCTTCTCGAGAATTCTTTCTCGAGAATTTCTCGAGAAATTTTATAAATTCTTATTTCTTATTTCTCGAGAAATTACAGTGTTTCTCGAGAATCTTCAGTGTGGGAAAATTATTATAAATCCCATTTGTTTTCAGAAATTGATTTTTGGTTACTTCAAATTGTGTGTTAATCGCGAACATATAAACACATCTACAATCAGTAATAAATGTTAGCAATATATACGAAGAATTGCGCGAGTGTTTATAAACTTTTTAAACTTTTCTCTTCGTATCGCCGATGCTCTATACACAATTAAACCAACATCCACTCAAAATGAAAGAAATTTTTCTACAGCCGCAGATTTTGTCACAAAAAAAAAAGAAGTAGATTGGCTGACGCGACATTAGACGCATTGTGCTTTTGAAAAAACTATTTCAAAACAAAAAAGTAACGTTTCGCCTTGCTCACATTTTATATTAAATAAATAAATTTATCAATTATATTTAATATCTGTTTTTTTTCATTTACACAAGTTTTGTCTAAGTTGGACACGAATAAAAATTTAGATAAATATAATCAACATTATTCCAAAAATATAAATTTTACAATATTTTTTTAATTTCTTGAGAATTCTCGAGAATTCTCGAGAAATATAATCTGATTTCTCATTTCTCGAGATGCGAAGAAATATCGAGAAATCAGGAACACTACTCTTGATAGGTTTCTTTGACAGAAATTTTCTTACTTTTCCGCGATAAGAATTTAAAGGCCATATTTCAGTGTTTAAGTAATTTTCACTAATCGTAAGTGTAAAGTGTGCATACAAGTTTTGTAAAGCTTTGCCTTTCAATATTTAAGTAATTTATACTTGTAGCAAGCCTACCGAAGATGTGAAGACATTTTAATATATAGATTACCAGGAAAAGGTGTGTCTTTCTAAATGGACATCCACTCCGCCTTAACTATTGAAGGAAACAAGTGTGAGTCTTAAGAACGTGATTGTTGCGCCTTAAAAGAAATTGTAATTATTTCTTAAATTAGTTGTGCCAATTAAATAATTATAGGGTACCGATGAAAGAAAATTCACAGAATTCTTTGGAAGAAGAAAATGCGGGTGTTCAATTAACTGCTTCAGAGTGTAATGTAATGTACGAAACTAAAATCTGGAATAAAGAAAAACATTAATTCTATAAAAGGTTATTCCATCCTTTCAAAGCTGAAAGGTATAAAATAAAACGTATGTAAGTGCACTCACAAGGGAAGATACCGAACCCGAAAATTCAAAAAATTCTGAAACTTTGTGAATTTGTAGATGATTTCGTCCTGATTACAACAGAATTTTTGTTTGCTGCCAAAATTGACTCGAAGGAGGTGAAATTAACCCCTAAAAATTTGGCTATTTTCCGATTTTGTGTTATAACTCTCGAACTATAAAAGATATAAAAAAAGTTTCAAGACAAATGTTACTTCTTTTAATTAAATCCATCATTTGGTAAAAAAAAAAATTATTTTACAGTTCGCGAGTTACAACACAAAATCGGAAAATAACCGGATTTTCAGGGGTCAATTACACCCCCTTAGAGTGAATTTGGGCAGCAGACAAAAATTGCGTTATAATAACGAAGAAATTCCCTACGTATTCCCAAAGTTTCAGAATTTTTTGAATTTCCGGGTTCGGGATCTTCCCTTGTCAGTTCATTCTTCATTCCAGATCCGACAGCCGCGTCGATTGATTTCGCCACAGGTCTAGAAAGCTACGTTTCTCACTTTATCATCGAGGAAAACGTGGCCCTTAGAATTGAAACTTCGAATCTGGTTACCAAATTTTCGTGCTTGCACCCAGTGTAAAAATAGGTAGGTAGGTACGTGTACACTTGATATTTTACTCTCCTTCGCCAAAACATGCAGCGACTTTTAAACCGTCCCGTCTAAATTAAATACTTTCTGTCGGCAGCTTCAATCGGGCTATCCACGGTTATGGAAATGTGAAAACTCCAACCGCGCTACGGGGCCCAGGGAAGACGCGTGAAATTCATCCTCCCACGCCCGAGCCGATCGTCGTGGCGCATGCTGCTGTCAATAACAGTTTCCAGGAACGCATAATCGCAATATTCTCGGAAAAGATGTTCGGCGCAGATAGACGGGAACACGGTTCAGCAGGTAGAGATCTAAACGGACGTAAGTAATGCACAGCGGAGGCAGAGTGTGCAGACGATATAAAGCAACAAATGAGTTTCGTGATTGTACCAGAACCCGATCTTGTCTTGGGTTAATCGAGCAACGCCGTAGAAAAGGAAGAGAACGAGTCGGGTCGGTTCGCAGGGTGAATCGGCCAGCCGACGATGAGGGACCAGAGAATGACGAGGGTGAATAATGTTACGCGTCCGATTTGAAGAGTCGGAGACAAACTTTTGCATTATGCTAAGCAAGCCCTGTGCCTGGTTCTTTCTCGCCCTTACTCCCCCCCCCCCCCTCCCCTCCCTTCCTATCCCCCTTTCCAGCGCCTCTCGAACCCTCTCTAGTCTTCTTTTCCATCGCGATGAGATTAAGTTGTACCAGACTTCGTTCCACGGCGAAGCATTGTTTACGACGAGGTAAGAGGCCGCGAGAATCGTGCTCGCAACGGGGAATACATTTATTCCGCGGCGAAAATGTCGGCTTCGAGACGGCCAGGAACGGCCAGACCTGATACCAGTCGACGCGGACTGCCAGCGGAGCGATTCGACGTCGATAATAATTCACATTCGCCGATACCGAACTGGGACGCGCGATACAGGTGCACGCGGAAGAAATGTCCTCGGCACCGTACGCTAACTTCCCTACTAACGGGTGGTAAATCATTTCAGACGGATTATATTTAAAGGCAGACACGATAAAACACGTTGAAAGCATAATTAGTACTTTTGGTCACCTCTGGTCTTAGGTAGAGCACAACATTCGATTTCATTCCAACCAGTTTCAATCATAACAATTTGTAAATCCGATAGAGATTTCAAAAATATCTGCCATAATATAATCGTCCATATCTTCGGAGACAATTTTAATATACAAAGCAGAAAGCTTCTACATTTTTGTGTGTTCTACATACATGCTTGTGTGTTTGTCTGTCGCCCAAAAACTTTCGAACGATAAACTCTAGGATCACGAAATGTGCCTCAGCTCATTATGCCTGACTAATGCAGATGAATGTGACCATTTTCACAAAAAAAAACTAAAAAAAAAAATTTTCTTTATAAAATCAGAATCTAAATTTCGGGCGAAGCCGAGTAGTGAAGCTAGTTCTTTAATAAGCACGAGCGGCAGATTCTGCTTGAAGGTAATCGTATGTACCTTCAAGATCTAAAGAACACATTGATGTATGTCCATATGGTCAGTATTATCTACTATTAATTACTGGTGTAATTGTGAGTAGCAGTTCACTGAAAAGTTGATAAATAGATTTCATCGTGACTAGGAAAGAAAATAAAAATAAAATGCATAAGAATGAGTTTATAAGCAGCTGCCAAATTTTGAGTGTAGTAAATTAATGATGACAGAAGAAAACAGTAGAAATACTCCGAACGTAACAATAACTACAGATTTTAAAGGTGGATATTCATGGGAAAATTAACCACTTAATTTTCAGATAATATCCTGTAAGTAACTATGTATTTTTATATAATTTGATACAAAATTTTAAGAGAAAACTTTCGAATTTTAAAATCCGCACCCCTTTCATCTATTTAAAACCTTGCACGCAGTATGTGTAGAGAATTATATATAGCCCGAAAACTTTATTTTTGTCAGAGTTATTAAGTTCTTTGCCTTGGAATAATGATTATAGAGACCCCACAGCCTGAGGTTTCCTTCTTCCTTTAAAGGCTGCATTCTTTTTCACTGTGTAGATCGTATTATTTCTCTTACAAATTTTTACGTTGTGTTGATGCTTTACTTTCATATGGAACATTTGTTTTTTATCTCACTTTTTACCAATGCTTGATGGTTTGTTACTTATTTCTAAAAGTACTATACATATGTATATGTACAGTGCAAGAAGTTATATACCAGACACTATTCCAAGACTAAAAACAATAATTATGACAAAGATGAAGTTTTCAGTCTACAATTTTATTTACCATAATCCGTTAATTTTTTTCTTCAAATTATCTACGTACAAAATGTTACGAAATTAATTTACACGTCACTCTATTCGAGGTCCAACATGGCATAAAAATAAATATTTACAGGATTTTACCTGATAAATATTTAGTTAATTTTCGCGAGAATCCTCTCCCTTAAGGATTTGATTGATGAATACATTGTTAGACGGTAACTTTAAAGGCCTTAGAGTAAAGTTGCCAAATTCTTGAAATTCAAACCGAGTAAAATTCGTTCTTTTTTCCGAATCGAGACAAGTACCTACTCGATGTTCCAAGTAATACTTTAAATGGCCAATCTACGGAATAATTCCCAGCAAGCTAAATTTTGACATGGGTGTTTATTTCGTTGTTTTAAAAAATATGTCAAAAGTCTCCATCGATCCGACATCCGCTAAAATTTTTATAGAGGGCTGAAGGTACAAAAATCTGTTTTTCGCAAATATCTCGTGATCTAACAGTTTTAGGACAAAAATAGTTATTATGAAATGTATAGCTTATGAAATTCTCCACAAAAAGGTTCCACAAAGTTTTTTTCGTAGAAGTAACCATTTTCATGTATGACGGGTTACCAAGTTTCAACCGTCATAATTTTGACAAGGGAAGATCCCGAATCCGGAAATTCAAAAAATTATGAAACTTTGTGAATATGTAGGGCATGTCCTTCTGAATACAACGCAATTTTATTTGTTGCCTAAATTCACTCCTAGAGGGTGCAATTGACCCCTGAATATTTTTCGATTTTGTATTATTATTCGCGAACTGTGGGAGATAGAAAAAGTTATCAGGAAAAAGTTACTTCTTTTAATTAAGACTATCAGTTGGTAAGTTACAGTTCCCACAGTTCTTACTGGTACACTTCTATTTATAAACGTTAATAATATTACAGTTTGCTTTTTGTCGTTCGTTTAACATTAATGTAGATGTGTGCTAAAGAAGAATAAAATCCAAATACCACTGACTGATTTACTCCCTAACTCATTCTCTGATCACAATTTCTTTGGAACTGCTGATGTGATCCTATGGACCATGAAATTTGGTAGGTAGGTTCCTCTTAGCCCCTAGGTGCTCGCTAAGAAATCTTTGCAAAATCTCCCCCCTCCCCCTTCACTGAGAAAATATCTATAACCCAGGCAACGTCGGGTACTTTAAGTTAATGTAATACCTATAACATCGGAAAGAATGTTGATTTGCCGAACGTATTGTTCACTTTTCCAAATATAAAATCGTGTAGGATATTATTGTAACATTTTTCAAATGTATTTTTGACTTTTAAAGACTTTTGAAATATGCGATACACCTTATGTCTACGGAATAGACGATTAATTTGGTGACAACCGTGAAGCCGAGAAGCGGGAAGTCTAGCGATCGCAGGGGCCAAGCTATTTCTTCCGCCGCGATCGATTTGATATTTATGCTGTCACTTAAAAAAATACATCAAACTGGATAAATTCAAATACAAACACAACGAGAGTCCTATAGCGAGCTGTACGAAGTTAAAACTTAGCGGGAGATGCACGCGTAGGGTAAGCAGACCAGTAGATGGACAGTTTAACTGATTCCGAAGTTTACATCAAGGTGTTTCTCAGAAATATCTGTTGTATTAAAAAAAAATCAGAAGCTTTGCACGTAAAAATGTAGAAATTTAAAGAAAAAAATAACTGTAAGTAAAAGATTAATGTATTTAAGGATGAAATGATGAAAATTCTACTCATAGCCCGTATCACCAGTAGATGGACGATAGGGCTAGCAGATGGACAGCTCAAAACCAATAGATGGACGGGTGTCTGGCTAGACGAATAAAAGACTTATTAGCTATAGTAGGTACCTAGATTAAGTTATTTTTTGTTAAAATATAGTTTATTTCATCAAAACTAAAAACGTATGGAGTCTTCATTGGCAAAAAACGGTGCGACAGGTTATGAGCCCAGGCCGCAAATAAAGTGAGGTTATCTCTAGTCTAATGTGGTCAGACGTTTCACGCATGAAGTAAAATCGTACATACAAATACATTTTTCGCATACAAATTTTTTTTTTCGATAAATATTTCACTGTTTTATAAAGCAACAAACGTTTTTTCTACAAAATAAAAAAACAACAATATAGATTAAAACTCTAGTTATTTCAATATTAACGATTAACCAACGATTCGTCCATCTGCTGGGCCCCGTCCAGCTACTGGCCTGCTTACCCTACTTGACAAACATTTAAAATTCATTTGTTCGTAACCGAAGCCCTGCATCGAAATCTTTTTCTATCAGGAATTATTTGGAACCCCTAAGCCCATACCGCAGGGTATATATATGTACATTCGGTATTACTTAATCCAACTTTTTAACAGGTTGCTCATCGACTTAATCTTAAAAGACCGCATGGTCTGGACTCCTCTGAGCCTGATTACCAGCAGTTTGGTCGATTCCTTTGTCCGCGAAGGGTTAATACTCGTTAATTCGCGACGATGTTCCTCCCGCAGCATGGCCAATGGTCGCTCATAGAGGACCGTTCCGGCATTGAAGTTTCTATAACGAAGTTTCTACAAGCTTATCTAGACTTTATTGCAGCACCGTGATACGAATAATTTACGTTTGACATTTCACCGAGAGCTGGTATCCCGGCGCTGGCGTGGCCACTGAAAATGCTTATTTACATTCTATTTTTCAGCAATACGCGGCAGAGCAAGCGATGCATTATCAAGGAGGCCTGTACTTTAGTACGTTTACCTCGCCAGGATGTAGGTTGCCTTTTAGATCGGGCCGACCTCTTTTCTCTATGGCCATTTTTACGGAAATGAAATTCACAGAGTGGGCAGAGCCGATTCCAGCCTCAGAAGTTCATCCACCGTGTAGCCGAGGTGCTATTGTTCGAGAGCCAGTCGACGGAGACGAGTAGGAGAGCCAGCGATCGAGGTGGAGGAGGATGGTATCGAGAAAGAAGCATATCTGTACACACGCGCGTGTGCGCATATCGTGCGCGCGTCTGTGTATGTGCCTACGGCACATAGAAAGAAGAAAAGTAGGCCTTTCCCTCGAAGTTCAAACGATCCTTACGCACCGGCGGCGCGGCGTATGGGTACATTAATTTCAATCGTCGGAGCAAATTTTTTCATAGACTTGGCACAGTCTATTTCGCAAACTCCAAAGGTCATCTCGCGGGATTCCCGATAATTATTCCCGAGATCGTTATCGTTTAGTCGCTTTCGACCCTCGCTCAGCTATGGCTCATTACTGATCCGCTTATATGAAACCAAGGATCGAAGCTCTTACTGGAGTAACTTTTAGAAATTGCTAGGTGCACTAGGTGTTTCAAAATTGGTTGGTCAAACATTATCAATCTGCATAAGTCTGCACATCTTTCCTCTTCGAGTTGCTGCCTCTTAATATTGCGCACTAAAGAAACAAATCCTGTAGTTGAATGAACTTTGAGGGATAGAAATAATATTTCGGATTACTTACAAATAGTAGTGATAGAATAATGTGTCCAGTCGTAGAAGCAGCGTTCTCGTCAGTATCGTTTCCTACAATCTTAGTGTCGTAGAGGATCGTTATTCGACCCATGAAATGGCAGATATGTACCTCACATACGCGCAAACGAATGGGAATTGTAGAGAAGCTCAGAGTCTCTGTCGACAAGCATTCCCAAGCCATTCCATAAGTATGGAAGCTGTCATTTCGTTGCGGTACCAGTTTTCACATATTTATGAATGAAATGAAATAGATATAGAAATATGTTATACGTTATATTCATTGCGAAAATGATAACCGTTGACAAAATGTTTTAGGGCGGTATTCTCAGTCGGTGTTTATTCTTAAGATCGTCTTCAGCATGCGGTATCCTCTACTAACCTCGTAGACTAGTAGAGAATGCCGCATGCTTAAGGGGACCTTCCGGTCTAGAGCCCAAAAAAATAGGTGGTATTTAGGAATTAATTAAAGGAAAACTACTATATATAATTTAATGGGACTTTTTGCATTGTATTAAGGATGTCTTAAATTATAGAAATATATTTTTTTTTTATAATTAATCATTGCAGACGGCCCTGGGGAATCGTTAAAGTCAAGGCGTCAAAAAATTGATCCAAATCGGTGGGACCTGTATCTCCAAAAGTTATTATCCGATTCGACTGAAACCCTTTTTATTTTGAAGATTATTCTTCTGGCTGGGGGGGGGGGGGGGTAGAAAAAATTACAAAAATGACATTTTTTTTAGAAAATAACGACACTTCAAGTTTGAAATCACTTTCCCCTGTATTTTTCGTCCTTTCAACGCCTTTGATAATTATAAATTTTCAATTTTTTGTAATTTTTTCTAGACCCCCCCCCCCTAGCCAGAAGTATATTCTTCAAAATAAAAAAGTTTCAGTCGAATCGGATAAGAACTTTTGACGATACAGGTCCCACCGTTTTGAGAACACTGTTTCGAGAAAAACGCGTTTAAAGTTTTACGTGAGCGTCGAGTGTCCGGTTGTTGCCCATGCATTTGCCGCTACTCAAATGCCTATAATTTCGGGAATTTTACGAATTTCAACAAATCCTTTTAAATACGTATTCCTAAAAGGTTGAACATTCGAAAAATGAAATAAAAAAAAAATCGACTTTCAGACCGGAGGTTCCCTTAAGACGATCTTAAGAATAAGCAACAACTGAGAATACCGCTCTAAAACATTTTGTCAACGGTTATCATTTTCGTAATGAATATAACGTATAACATATTTCTATATCTATTTTATTTCATTCATAAATATGTGAAATTAGGTACCGCAACGAAATGACAGCTTCCATACTTATCACTGATCTCTACCCATTTGCCTCTATTCCATCCTTTTTCGCATCCGTCATTTACCGAATTAATAATTGACGACTCGATTTATAATCTGTATTTTTCCTACAATCCTTCATTTGCGAAATACATACTTATATGAAATTTATGCAAATTGAACTCTTTATTTGTGGAATGAAGATTTTTTTATCTTCGAGGAGTTGTTTAATGCATTGCAAGTGAGATTGCAGATAAATGAAGAAATACGCAGCACTTAGGTTTTCGTAGTTAATAATATATTTCAAGAGAATAATGTCCCTTGAAATGTATGGCCTTTTTCATTCGAAGTGAAAAATATATTGTTTCCTTCTCTGAGAAGCCTGTATGTCAAAGTAACTAACAAGGGAAGTTAGACAACCCGGAAATTCAGAAAATTATGCAACTTTGAGTGCAAATAGAGTAGTTCATGTGTAAGACAAACCTATTTTTTGGTTTTGGAGGGTGAACCCACCCCTTGAAAAAGTGTAGAATTTTATTTTTCGTGGAATATCTCCAAAATTGTGAGGATGTCAAAAAGAAATATGAACAAAAGTTGCATTTTTTTATATATCTCCAAAACTGCGTAAAAATAATTATCGCAAAATCCATACTTTTCAAGTTACCCCCACCATCGATTCGATAATTACTTTTACACAGTTTTGTAAATATAAAAAAAAAGTACTTTTGTTTGTACGTTTTTTCGATATCTCTCACCGTTCTCGAGATATTCCATGAAAAACAAAATTCTTTATTTTTCAAGGGATGCGAAATCAGGGAGTCACTGGATTGAAGAAGTTTTCTTGTATACGTAGCTGAACCGTGCAAACAAACCTGATGCGAAATTAGGGAGTCGCAAGATACAAATGTTAGTTGTGCCTCGTAACTCTAAATTAAAGTTTGATACAACTCGTTCAACAATCGTTATAAGGATTTTCAGATAGAATAATGAATTTACTCGATTTTATCAATGAAGAACTATTCTGTATACCTATTGAAAAGTTAGTGTTTTGAGTGCAAGTGTTTGGTGCCGCGATAAATAATTAAAAGGTTATATTATCTACCAATTATTGCACGGTGCGACGTACTGGCGATGCGTGGCCCAACAATAGTTAAAGGAAATTGCAAATAGAATTTTAACCGAATTCGCGGATTCTATAGGGTTAGCTGTAGATTCGAAAGGGAACCTGAGCGCGATCTCACTGGATACAACCAACTCT
This sequence comes from Andrena bucephala, assembly GCA_947577245.1. Lineage (NCBI taxonomy): Eukaryota > Metazoa > Arthropoda > Insecta > Hymenoptera > Andrenidae > Andrena > Andrena bucephala. Next base: position 82,355,577 of record OX387715.1, read on the forward strand.
TAAGGGGTCATTCTGGTAATCACGCCGCAAAATTCAGGTTTTTTTTCTCTCAGTGAATGCAATGAATAACAATGTCAAACTTTTTTTTCATTTATGAGGTCAGTTATAATGTATACGGAACAATTTTTTAAATACACTTTTAATTGTGTTTTTAAATGTTATCTGGAGTTGAAAGTCGAGCCTTTGAAAATACGGCGGGCGTGATTTCAGCTCATAGACTCATCTGAAACAAAAAAACCAAACTGATTCTCAATCATTATGAGTACCACAATCGCAGATACCAGAATTAGCCACGTAAATCAAAATTTAACAAAATTGCGCGCATTCAAACTTCAAGTAAAAATGGAAAGTTTCGATACTTGAAGTTTAAATGCGCGTATTTTGTTAAATTTTGACTTACGTGGCTAATTCTGGCACCTGCGATAGCGGTACTCATAATGATTAAGAATCAGTTTGGTTTTTTTGTTTTAGATGAGTCTGTGAGCTGAAATCACTGCAGCCAGATGAAATTGACAAAACACAATTAAAAGTGTATTTAAAAAATTGTTCCGTATACATTATAAGTAGCCTAATAAATGAAAAAAAAAGTTTGACATTGTTATTCATTGCATTCACTGAGAAAAAAAACCTGAATTTTGCGGCGTGATTACCAGAATGACCCCTTAGCGAAACTCACACAACGCGACTCTACGCGTAACTGTACAGTTCTGAACCGACAAGGGTTGAAGTTACAGGGTTTATGTAGCTTCCAAATGAGTCGGGGGACTCTTAGGAAGTACTCGCGTCATGCTCCTGTCTCGAGTTGCTATCCAGCTATTCCAGATCATGCTCCGCATATTATTTGAAATACATACAGCAGCAGGGGTTCTAGGGTGTTTTCCTTTCCCAGACGCGAGCTCGAAAACGATTGGGGAGAGAGAACAGAAAAATATTCTCCATACGTAGCATCCTTCATAAGACCTGAATACCAATCATCTTCGGGCATAAGACATGTGTCTCGTAATAAGTTTCTTGCAGCTATTTGCAAACTGAAAAATCCAATGAAATCTATCAGACGACTCTGAAATTCACATATCAAACATTAGCAATTAAGGTAAATGTACCAGTGCCCGGCCATGTCCCAGTACCTGAACAGTAATGCGAATTTTATTTATTTTTAAGCTTAATTTTTAATGTAATTAAAAACAAAAAATATTACCATAATGCATAAGTATTTAGCAATATTAATTAAAATCATTATTATAGAAAATTAAAAATCGTTACATAGAAATAATTATTTTGTAACACACGTCGTACCCATAGCAGATTTCGAGAAATTTCTTAAGCTTCTGTCAAGACACTTCTGTCATTTACTAAGAAAATATTGACAGCATTTCTTATTTATAGAATATAATAATACATTATTATAATTGTAAATAGATTTAAATTTAGTTTAAGATGGTCAAACTTGCAAGAAAATTAATATTTTTTTAAACAAGTCTAAGTTTATTTACTGGTACAAGAATTTCGTGAATGTAAGTAATTCGGATATCTGAACATGCATTTTTAGGTTGTTCGCTTACTGGGACGATATAGTTCAGGTATTGGAACATGCAGTTTTAGGTTGTCCGCTTACTGGGACATCTGCATGTTTTCGTATTTTCATTAATAAATACGTCTATTATAATACATAAACTTTTTTTCAGTTTTCGTTAGTATAATATTGCGTTATCGTCGACATTTCAACAACATTCTTTTATTTCATGATGGTTTTACAAATTAAATTAGAAGACAAACTTTGCCGCTATTCCTTAAGCCCCTTAAGCGTCCGGGCATTGGTACATTTACCTTAATATCCCAAAAATTGATTATATCCTTCGGCAGTATCGTCAGTGTCAACACTGAGATTTTAAGTAGGTATGGTCCCTCCCAAAAGCGGTTGCTGATATAGACCCGAACCCTAGTAGCATTTATTTGCTGGGACTTTGTTGGGCCAATGACGTGATATCCGTTGGCCAACTGTTGAAGTGTCGCGCTATTTTTAATTGGGCCAACGATTGTAACCAACGCAGGCCCAATTTAAGGTTTCTTTCCATAGGCCCAACTGAAGGTTTCTTTCCATAAGCCCAACAGTTTCTTTCCAAAAGACGTCGTACAGACGTCCAGACGGCATCTTGAAGAACGTTAAAAGACGTTGTAAACACGTCTTTTTCAGGTTGCAAACACGTCTTAGGAAAAAAAAAATCGGGGTGAGAAGCATTGAACCCAAACTTTCCGCTTACGAAGCAACCGCTGTTCCCACTTACCCAACACATTTCCTTGTAGACAATTCTAATTTCTAGTTACATAACTAATATTAATTGTTTATAAAAACTGCGCAGTGACGCGAAATATTCCACAAAATAGCATCATTCGACCTTTAGACTCATTCCTTAAAATTTCACATTCGTCTCAAGACAGACGTCCTCATTACGTGTTTATAAATAAGAAAAGAAAAACCACAACTTGGAATATAATAACAGGTTTTTGGTTGTAGCAAATTTTTTGTCGTTTGTAAGACGACATTTAATCATCGTTGTAAATTTTTTGTTCATTAACCAACCATAGTAATTGTAGGCCCAACATTGAATATTCGTTGGCAAACTGTTGTAAGTTTTTTGCCGTAGGCCCTATGTTGGGAATTTGTAGGCAAAACGCTAACTATATCCCAACTAATTCCCAACTGTTGGCTACCGTTGGCCAACCAAAAATGCTACTAGGGAATTGGCCTACCAGCCAACATCCATGTTCCTTTACACGAGGTTTAGCTGCGCTCCTTTAGTAACGTTTCGCCGGCTCTGATCTGTCCGTGATTCGTCCGCGATTATCAATTATACAGTCTGACCACGGAAACAGCGTATCACGTGAAAGCCAGTGATCCGTAGCCCAGCCTCCGCTTTCTCCTGCAATTACACTTGCCCGCCTCCTTTCCCATCCGCGTCAATCGTCTCCGCCGGCTTAATAAACAATCATCGCCGAGTCTGGCACTCCGCTTCCGTCGATTAAGGAGCATCGCACGCCCACCTGGGCCGCGGTTATCAAAACCGATCGTCCCAGCCGGGTGTAACACGAGCAACGGCTGGCCAAGAAAACGCCTTTTGCCGGACGATTTTTCGTCGTTGGCCGGCCAACGACGCCCTGTGATTCACACAGAACGAATCGACCGGTGAACGTGCAGGGCCGCGCAATAACGACGCGCTGTAGAAAGGCTGTAGCGCGGCGGTGTGCGCCAACCGCGGTCAACCGGCTGATGCATACAAACATACGTACGTAAGGTTTCTACACGGGCCAATAATTCTCAATCGCTGCGCGGAACGTTCGCTACGGGGCCGGCTGGCGTCGTCCCTTAAATCTAGCAACGAGGCCGACCTTATCGGGGTGCCTTCCACCGTGCGCCATTATTGTGAGATACTGTATGTCCTGATCCGTCGTTTAGAGCCTATCCAGGCCGCGAATCTCACGCGTTCGGCAGGCGGTTCTCGGCCTCTAGCGCGAGAGAAAGGGAGAGAGCCGAGAGCCGTAGGATCTCATGGTGTTTTCTCCGCGCGCGCGGCCACTTGGACGGCACATCGCGGGGGAGGAGCCGTCGTAGGGTGGACGAGGAGGGAGGGGGGCGGGGGGGGGGGGGAGGACAGGGGGGGAGGGGGGAGGCAGGTAATCAGAGGCACTAAACCACGATACCGTGCTGGCAGTTAGAGGCCTCTATCTCTCCTGTCGTTGGTGGTACAACACGCCCGGTATTATTTGCAGGCTGCCACATTTGTCGTAGGTGGTCTTGCGACAGTGGCGTTGCGCGGCCCGTATAAACGACGCCGGCCGTCTCTCTACGACACGCCGTGGTTCTCCTTCGGCCTCGCCGCGATCGCCGGTAACGGAACGCCTTAGGCTTCGGCAGAGGATCCGCAACCGGTGCCGCTGGACAGGGGACGCACACCCCAATCCTCATCGCCAGCTGTTGCTGCTGGGCCACCGGGATTGATTGACGAGAGAATTAATGAAGATTAACGCCCTTACCCTCCTGGTCGCAATTTATGGCCCATTGCTGAATTGTGGAGTTTAACCGGGGGCCGATATCTCATTTAACCCGTAGTCCGTCTCTATCTGGGCTATTCGGTTTTAGCAAGGGATTTTTCATATTCCCGCGCCCCAAGGATAAAAACACGGGGCCAGCGTGTTGACAATACGGTTTGGGCTCAGTGGATAATGGACAAGCGAGATGTATCGGGTCGCTGCGTTTGTCCGTCATAACCGGCGGACAAGATTGATGGCGGAGTAAAGAGCATCGATGGGAGTGGAGGTTCATGTACAATCGAACACGCTTCCTCCAGAGAAACTCCTACGTAGCTCCAACTATTTCGCAAGCAGCGATGAAAGTAGATCTTCCGTTGACTCAGGTACAAAGTATTCGACCGCGGTTATAGGTAGGTACGTGTAAATCTCTACAAGCCCTCTCGCTTGACCGGTCAGGTTATCGGGATCGCGCTAATCGCGATTCCAAACAACCAATTCCGTTTTATCACGGAAACGTAAGAAAGCTTCGTGTTCGGTAACTTCAAAATTAATGATTAGCTAGGTAATAATTATGACCTACAAATGACGTGTCTTTGATTCCCAAGATTTTAGTATTATCCAAAAGGGAATGATCGAAACTTTAGAAATTATTCTTAATGCAATAAAGCTTATCTTGCAGAAATCCTCTACGTTGAACGCATCCGAAATCGCCAATTGCTTACTTACAGTATAAGTATACACATAATTCTGATACAGAAACGATATGCCATTAGATCTCTAAAATTTCTACACTTATTTATCTATTTATTTAACGGTTAATCTTCGTGTTATAATCAAATAGAAAAAGTAAAGCTATTGCAAATGTAATAATTTCATATGTTACAGTAAGAATTTTCCAATTAAGGCTCTCTAATGTGCGTTGACTGAGGATGATGATATTTCCACAGATAATGATAACGAGCAGGCGCAGGGATAATGTTATTTTTTTATGTCTATAACAAATGTCGACGTATTTCTTCCATATTTGATTAATAAAGCAACAATAAATCAATAAAATGCGTTTCTTATTTTGCATAGTTATCAAAACACGACCGATTTTTTTACTCTTTGGTGCAAGACAGGTGGAGCTCCAGGCTTGAAAAATTTGCCAAAAATAGAAATAAAAACTTATCAACTCAATAACTGCTACTTATTGTGCGAAAATGTATATTTTTCAATTAGTGTTCTCCATTTAATGTTATGTCACAACAATAATTTTATAACCAGTTTTTTTTTCTTCAGTTTACTCGAAACTGGTAAAGATGGAGTTGCACCCCTCTTGCTGCAAGGTCTTCAATTGTATCTTTGTCATCACCAAGGGCAGAAAACAGCAGTGAGAAAATGAGGTTATTCTATCAGTCACGCTGGTTATGTAGGGATTCTCACGGATTCATACACGTATGCCTTCGGTGCGGGTCTCTCTTTAGGTGTTTTTTTTTTTACTTTCATCTTTACACTACAATAAATATATATAGGGTAAACTATACAATGATTGGCACCCTAAGCGGAAATCTCAATTAGAAAGTCTGTATTTTTTTGTGAAGATTTTATATGGTCTCAATTTTCAGTTATTATCAATAATTATGGATTTCTCATTAAAATAAAACATCTTGAGTACCTATTAAGTCTTTTATTTTAAAAATATTCAATGAAAAATAAAAATAGGCATAGAAGTACAATCATTGGCACCCTAAAATTTGAAGTTAGGTATATAAAAAAACATATGTAGTTAAAAACGAAGTTTAAAGTATTTAAACAGACTATTTCATTCACTATTAAACACCTACAATACTTAGTAAATCTGTATTTCAATCCATTACTTAATTATAAAGCGACAAAGTGTATTTACCTACCCCTTATCACAATTTTACGAAAACGCCTAAAACTTAGGCCTTTGTCCCACTTCGTGGTGTTGTCAGATGTAAAGTGTGTAGTCCAACTACTGGGCTTTGCAGTGTTGTAGCGAAAGAAAAATAAGAAATTGTAAAAAAGTACTTTCTAAGCTTGTACTTCTTAATATTTGGATTTTTAAACAGGAGTGCCAATGATTAGTGCAGTGCCAACATTAGTGCAGTTTACCCTATATATATTAATCAACATGGATTGCTACCCACCCAAAGTAGAGGAGACCGGGGCAGATTGTAACAAAAAAGTTTTCACAGTTTTTTCTCAAAAGTGTTTTCCTCAATCGGGAAATAATTTGTGTGACTTACTACTTACATATGTGGTGAACTGATTGCGCGAAAGTACGTGACAAAATCTTGGACACTTAGACATCTAGCTTCATCTTAAACAAATCTGAACCTTTGTTACAATGTGCCCCAGTTCAGGGTAAATTGTAACACATATGTTTTACTTATTTAAATACAAACATGAACAGAAATAAACATTTCTAAAAAATATAAACATATATTAAACATTTGATATACATGAGTTAAACAATCATTCATTGCTTATTCATCTGATTCTATCAAAATCTTCTTCGCTTTCTTTACTTTTGCCTTTATACTTTTTTTTCTACTTTTTGAATTCTTGATTGTCAGAAAATAGCATGTTTGCTTTATCACCATTTAGGGCGGTGTAAGTAGTAACATGTTACAATTTACCCCGAGCTTGAATTTTTGCGTTTTATCTCAGCAAACGAGAAACATCAAATTACGAAAATGCGTACACATTATAATAAACTAATGTGTACCGATCCGTTTGCGACAAAGAAGCAAAAATTCAAACGGTTTCTAATGACGGTTAATTGAAATAAAAGTGCTAAGACAAAATTTACTTACGTGCTCTAAATACTAAAATTCTAGGCTATAACCACAAAACGAATACATAACGCTCGTTTCTGTCACTAAAACCGACGGTGCTAATATCGTCAAGCAGCTCTCGCATGCTGTGGGTTCCCAGATTTGTCGTTCAAAAGATTTTACTTATGTTACAATTTACCCCAGTCTCCCCTCCATACCACGTAATAAAAAACAGAGATTTTCTAATGTAAATTAAGTTCGTTTCCCGCCGTTTTATGTAAGTGCTGCATACTCATCAGCTTCAATGATCCGAGCCCAGTTCCGTTGAAAACCCGCTCGTCTGGATCACCACCCTCCCTTTTTAGGATACCTACCCCCAAGTCATAGTTTACTACCAAGTACATAGGTAATACGAATTTTCGCAACATCATACAATTTGCAACACAAATCCTTACGTAAACACCAGAAAAAATCTCTGTAACATTCCCACCAAACTAACTCTGATTCGCCAAGGAAATGGGTTCTTGAATTAAATACTTTTGAAATCACTACTTGGTTAGCGATTCTGGCATAAGTAACCTATGCAACCTCGTGCCTTTGAAATTCCCTGTGAATCTCCCGTAACGAGGTGGTCCGGCGACCGCATCAATTTCTCGTGTTGACACACGAGTCCGAAAGAGAGGCTAACGGTTAGGGAACGATTAATAAAGATGCGCGGGCACGCGTTTCACCGGATATAAGGCCCACACAGCCGCGGTCCGACGTAAGTGTACGCATCCCTGTATCGCCTAGTTCACGCCAACTATACCATGTTGAAGAAAAACCCGGTGCAGCCCGCAGGGTCGACCGCGGTAGATGAATTAGTGTGCGCCGGCGAGACGCGCGCTGGTGTACCGTCTCTTTGAGCCCCCGAGCCTCTGAGCTCGGAGTGAGGCGAGGATACGCAGCGCAGCCGAGTTGTAGGCGCGCGCGTCACTTCCACATGCACAAGTCGGACATAAAAGCAGGCTGGCTCGCGCAAAGCATGGCCCCGTGCTGGGGTACGGATGGGCTAAGGCTAACGGATGGATGGGCGCACGGATGGATGGACGGGCAGGACGAACGGACGGATCGACACACAGCACGCGCGCATGAATATGTAGGATGTCTGGAAAAAAAGACGAGGAAAAGTAGGGGCGGCAGAGACTCGACGCGCATAGTAATCGGAGCCGCGTCATGCCAATAACATCGCGCGCCGATCGACTAATGTTCGATCGATAAACTCAACGAGTTTTCCTTACTTCGCCGGCGATAAGTGGCCGCGCCGTGCAAGCTCGCTGATTTACGGGTTTGTTATACATGTGAAATAGAGGAAACGGGACAGAGGCGAGTCAGTAGACGGAAAGAATTAACGGGGGAGGAGGAAGAGGGTAAAGGCGCTGGGACGCGTGTGCCGCGTAAGAACACACGCGCGAATGGCGTGCTAAAGCAGGCGCGGGTAGGTGGCTTGGCACCAGGAGAAGTTTACAATTTTCTGCACGACGTTCGTTCAAATGCCAGTAACGTTGCGGATGCCAATTGCCGATAATTCAAGGTATACCTACCCACGATATAATGCACGGCTACGATGCTGACAGATTGTTGAGTGCCGGTACACCTCTCGCTGGACATAGGCCCCTCTTTAAACGTTCAACATTTTGGCGCGTCTTGCCTGATCGGTCCCGACGTCCCGTGGAAGGCAATCTTTTACGAAAGCCTGAAATTTCTTTTTACTCCCCGGAAACTGTTCGAATTTCACCGGCGAGACACGGCGTTGCGCTCTTTCCGAACAGGTATCCATTCTAAATCGCAGGCTTTGGTAATAGCTGTTTCTAAGCAGCAGCATTCCAGTTTAGGGACGATTAATTTCGAGCATATCTTTCCACTTTCATTTCTACGAAAAGAATGCTAAGTATACCGTACAAGTAATGTAGTGTTGGGGAAACCAGCTTCTTATTAGCACTTTGAGTATCGTTTCATTGACGTGCTTTCATGTCGATATTTTCTAGAAAGCGACGAAATTATCTTCCGAGGGTCCCCGAATGTTTACAGACATGTATGTGCCAACTTTGAGAATATACCATGCTCGGAGTTCGCTTTGCATCTACATACACACATACAAATTTCGCCGCATTAGCAACCCGTAAGGCGAACTTATACAGTGCACTTTGGTGGAATAATGCGGTTGATTCAGCAAAATTGAAAGCAAAGTGAACAGTGTAAATTGCCATTCAATTAAAATGTTCAGCCAAATTGAACATTGAAAGAAGTTTGCAGAGTTTCTACATTTGTTCAATGTGGTTATCCGTTCAAGATGATTCAACCGAATTGAACACGTGTAAATACGCCTTTAACTAGTCCCAAAACACATTATTCATCATCGTACTTACTTTTCATTTTAAGGTCCAAATTCGTGTAAAGTCTGATTTAATAATCCAGTAATAGTACCAAGTAATTACTCAGTGAACATTATTAAAGATATACGAAAGATATACGAAAGAAAATAAGGATGGTGGCCATTTAGAGTAGACTATCTTCCCTGTTCTTTTAAATAAGAAGCTCGCAGACGCAGACGCTGCTGCAGTGCGACTAATTGTCAGTTCCACGTTATCACAGTAGCTGACCCTCGCTGACAGGCGTCGCCACTGATGGTTACTTTTCGGTACGTGATACGCATATATCTACTCTATGTAAGTAATGATTACATCGTTAGTGTGTTTTGAACGTCTTTGAAGTGTCGATCGAATGGAACTCTTTGACACGGAGAATTTGATGACAGAAATCAAAGCGCGTCCTACGATCGGGGACATACGAGGTTGTGACCAGTGGACTAAATAGGCAATCGGCTAGTAATGACGACCACCGGTGGTCGTGATCAGTGGCCGACTCAGCAGGCACTTTATTACATTCACAAACAGCAAAATATTCAGTAATAACACGAAGGATGCATAGGACGAAGGGTAAAAATTCAGTGTTCTGAGTGAATGAAGGTGGTATGTGATGTTCTTTCACGGAACACCTTAGTTCACTTTGTCCTAACACAGAATAAAGAAATACAAATAGAATGAAGCATGCACGTTACAGAGGCAAACGAGTTCTTTAGTGGGTGGAACTGTTATGTGGCTATGGTGTGCTCATAACGCTATTTTATTTATTTTGCATCATAGCACATAAAGGCTGTTTCAAATCAGTCAAAAGCTCTCCTGAGGTTGGCCACACGTATCATTAAGGGGGAGCCCTATTTAGGACGCTAGGAATAAGCTGATGTTTGGGAATTCTTTTCTAAGAAACTGTTAAGCGGATCTTTTCCAAACTTTCAGAGTATTTTAGTTCAGATTCAAACAATACAAATTAATTTTTACGTTACGAAGTGTTCGTTAGAAATGAAGATACATGATTGGAGATTGTAATGGTGGCCCCATTTCATCCCTGAAATAAGAAAACCGAGGATTTTCTTATGTCTAGTATAATTACATTGTCGATGAACCTAACAAACGAAAAAAAAGTTCAAAGTTGGCAAATTGCTGGGGCATCAAAGAAAAAGTTACGATTCTGCCTCAAGATATTTCTGTACTATTTATGGAAAAAGAGTTGTTCATTTCAATTTATTTATCAATGTCTTAGGTTCATCGACAATGCAATTATACTAGAAATAAGAAAATCCTTGGTTTTTTTATTTCAGGAAAGAAATGGGGCCACCATTACAATCGCCAATTTGCAACTCCGGCGCGCGAGTCCTGACGAACGTGTTCATATATCTTCATTTCTACCGAACACTTTGTAACGTAAAAATTAATTTTTATTGTTCGAATGTGAACTAAAATATCCTGAAAGTTTGGAAAAGATCCGCTTAAAAGTTTCTTAGAAAAAAATTCTCAAGAATCACCTTATTCCTAGCGTCCTAAATAGAGCTCCACCTTTAATTCTGGTCGTGATTTTGGGCGGACAGAGAAGATACATAGGTACCTAGGTATATCTAGCAGAGCGGTATCGTCGGATAATCGCTGAAGCGAGTACAGGAAGTCAGGTGATTAATATAGAACCGCTTGTTACAGACATTAATAAGCTGGAGTCGTCTTTAAATCTTACTAACAGGAAGAAAGACATTCTTGGCCAAACGATTCATTTAGAGGTGGTCCTAAATGGGTAACGGTGGAAGAGCTTAACTCCTATCTGTTCGAACAGAGCTGCGCTCAATGCATACTGTTTAGAAAAGTGGATATTCTGGGATATGGAACAATCGAACGAAACAATTTGACACAAAAATCAGACACTTGACAAGGAACAAACAACGAGATAGTAAAAAAAAACTTCTCAAGTGTGTACCTGTGGAGTGCCAATGGTACCAGCAATTGAAAACTGTTATAATATTGGGAAACCTAGAATTTCGATACGCCAACTAGTGACAGAAAAGTGAACTACTGTGAGTAGGCCGAAATCCGTCGAAGTACATATGATTATCAGTGTACATCAGGGTGGCTCTTATTTAATTATTAATAGTTCCAAATAATTAAAAAAAAATCCGTGTAAAGATTGAGCTCGGATAACGGGAAAGGGGGCCCTTGAACATTTCAAATAATTATTCAAACAGCTCGCAAAGTCGCAGTTGTATAATATCCTCCGAGTTATTGATTAAATAAAAAAATGTATCAAACAAAAGTTGTAGATCCGGGCAAGGAGCATCTTTTATGTTCTATTACTTTTTCTCGTGCGACAAACGGTTTTCGGAAAATGTACGAAAAACTAAAAAAAAAAATTATTTTTCCCTCAAATTTTGAAAGTTTCTGGAACACTTTTTATTTATGAAGACGAACAAAAAAAATGAAATTTTCATTTTCGAGGACTATTTTTTAAACATTTAAGAGGGAGGCATATACCGAAATATGCGAAAAAGATTACAATTTTTTTACTTATTTCCAGTGTTTGATATGTCTTGAATGTTTCCTGAAAGTTTGGGACCGAAATTCGCAAAAATATCGAAGATGTAGACTCTATATTTTCGATATTTTTGCGAATTTCGGTCCTCAATTTAAATCTATATCTTCGATATTTTTGCGAATTTCGGTCCCAAACTTTCAGGAAACATTCAAGACATCAAACACTGAAAATAAGTAAAAAAAAAATTTTGTATCTTTTTCGCATATTTCGGTATATGCTTCCCTCATGAGGATCATCTCTTAAATTTGCAGTTTGTAGACAAAATGCAATAATTTGGACAACATCATTGTTATCTTCTTCATTCACTTTTCCACAATTCAACAGGTGACCACTATTAATTATATTTTCACCACCAATAAAATTTTTGCTCTGAGGTGTAGCACACGCGAATTTACGAATTTCCTGATTAGAAATTCACTTTTTTTTTTAATTAAGAGAACTTTAAATTGTTAAAAGCTATTACTGCTGAGTACTTATTCGGAATGTTTGCAGAGATCCGGGCCTACTTTCAATAGTTTGCCAACTGACCACCACAGCGCTGAAATCTAAGCCACGCCTCCTCTAAGTGTCCCAATAGATTTCGGTTCTCCAAACGGTTATAAAGAACCTTTATTCGGAATAACTGTTATGCAGAACCGAAATTTCCAACTATTCTCTCTTTTGCAAGAGGCTCTGGCACCCCCAATAAAGAAGGAAAAAGGAGATTAATGTAACCACGACTGAAGTGATTCAAGAGCTTTGTAAAAAGAAAAGAAAACTGAATTTATTCCATAAATAAATTCTTATACCTAATCACCTAATAAATTTTATCGAATTTGCATTGAATATATTTTTGTCCGTTCAAATCGGCTCCCCTCAAGATTAAATCCTGAGTGCGCCACTGTGTATGTATGTAGAGATATTACGTTGGTTCTTATTTTTCGACTTTCGAATTTTTACGGTCTCACCTTCTAGAATGCAAAAGGTGGCTCGATCAGATGACGGAAAAACATGCCCAAGGAACCTTGAAATTGTACGTGTGAGATGTCACTGAGATCCCACAAACGCGGCTTCGTCACTAGGTCATTAGTGCAAGTCTTCTAACAAAGTTATTTCGCTATTTACCTGTTATTTTCCCCTCTGTATTAATTAGTGTTTAACGTATCTTTCAGTGCCCCTACTTCCGAAATTCACTTTAGATTGCAATAGTCCCTACTATATTTTTAATGATAATGAGCTACGAAGATCAACTTTGTTTTTTTTTCTCAATGGAATGCTATATTTTATTTGTCGATACCAGATAACCACTTTAAATACGAATTTAACGATCTACATTCTACAACAAGAAGTCATTCAAGGTCACTAAAGGTCCTTTAATAAAGTTTAAGAAAGCAAAGTTTCATCTCATTAACCCCTTCCCAACACAATACAATTATTGTTACTATACGCCGGTCCCCACAAAAGTATGTAACATTTGTACCAAACATTTTTATGAATTTTTAACTACAGCAGAAATATTTCAGGTGATAAAGTTAAGTGAAACGTAGGTATGCGCTTATGAGATTTTACATGTTTAATTTCAGGACTCTTAGTCTCGTTTTCTCGTTATCCGACCGAGTCCACCATTTACACACATTATTTTTTTTACGGATTGCAACCATTCTAGAGTGTGAGGGCAAAATAATTCGACAAAAAGTTTGTTTCGGATGTACATAGGTAGCTCAGGAGACGAAGGCTAAACAAAAATTTAAATACATTGCAAACACTGAATATCTGGTAATCTGTTAATCGTAGACCCCCAAAGTCATACGTCATTATTTGCAGTTACCTTAAATCTTAAATCCTATCATTGGGAAAGAACTCATTAGAAAATCTGTGTTGCACACAACGGCATTTCCTTGCCATTGTAGTTTAACATTGAAATTTATTCGGAAATGTCGCGTAATGATTGATGATTTTAAAAGTAGTCGCACAGTTTGCTAACGTTTCCTCACTAACTAGGTAGATGAAACGTATATGTTTACCAAAGGTAGAATTAATTGTTTGTAATATTATTATCACTGAGAAGTCTATGGAGTTTCTCTACTTACAAGGGAAGATCCCGAACCCGAAAATTAAAAAAATTCTGAAACTTTGTGAATATGTAAGGGATTTCCTCCTGATTACAACGCAATTTTTCTTTGTTGCCCAAATTCACTCGAAGGGGGTGAAATTAACCCCTGAAAATTCGGCTATTTTCCGATTTTGTGTTATAACTCGCGAACTATAAAAGATAGAGAAAAAGTTTCAAGACGAAAGTTACTTCTTTTAATTAGATCTACCATTTGGCAGAAAAAAAATATTTTATAGGTGACGAGTTATAACACAAAATCGGAAAATAACCGGATATTCAGGGGTCAATTACACTCCCTTAGAGTGAATTTGGGCAGCAAACAAAAATTGCGTTGTTATCAGGAGGAAATTTTCTACTTATTCACAAAGTTTCAGAATTTTTTGAATTTCCGGGTTCGGGATGTTCCCTTGTTACATCTAACTTGAGTATTTTTATTGTTTCTAAATGAAGATCAGGGGAGTTGTAGAAACCACCATGTACGTAATTCAAAGGGGAACGCCAGACATGGCTCGCACCGATTTCAACGAAACTTGGTGAGATGATACGTCTATATCTACAACACAGCTTGATTTTAATTTCAGCCGTAGGTATCCAGCTAATTATGAGAAAACTAGATGTAAAATTCGTAAGAAATCGCATAGTCCGGTGAAAATTTTTTACAAAAAATGTGTTCTCGCGACAGGATTCGAATCCGGATCAAAAAGGTTAAACTCTCCGACGCTTTGCAATGAATCACTTTACTACTCAAACATACGAACTACGCGATTCTTACAAACTTTAATTTTCTCATAATTGGCTGGATATCTACGGCTGAAATTATAATCACGCTGTGTTGTAGATACAGACGTATCACCCCACAAAGTTTCTTTGAAATCGGTGCGAGCCATGCCTGGGTGCTTCCCTTGTCAGTCAAACAATTCACGTTAAGGGGGGACGCCTACCTAGAGCGGTCGAAACAATGCGCTCCTTTGGGATTTCTTTCTAGAAAAACCGTTACACTTTTATTAATAACTATTCGTCTATTGTTAAGAGTACATCTAAAGGACAGTTCAGTATTTTTTGTGTTAAAGAATATTAAAAGATTTGAGAGTTATAAGCGATGACCGGGATGTACTTTTTTTTTGCGGTGACCATCGTAGCTCGTAGCAGAATCATCCGAAATGAAAAATTCGAAAGGCTTTAGATAGAGTATGAAATTATCTAGGCGCTATCGGGCCCGATTTTGGACAAATTATTATGAGACAAAATGGCGACGCTACAAAGTTGAACCATCGATTTTCAATAAAAAAGTAGTTCCTTTCTTGGCCTGTAATAAAAAAACTAAGAAGAAAAAAAAGAAATCCCTCCGATAGCGCCTAGATAATTTCATACTCTATCTAAAGCCTTTCGAATTTTTCATTTCGGATGATTCTGCTATATATATATATCTGCTATATATATCTGTATATATATCTGTGTGTGTGTCGTTCGTTTTGGATTTGATGAAAAAAAAAATAAAACGATATCCCCTAACGACTTAATTGGAAAGCGGCGACGGCGACGATGGCAGAGGACCCGACCTCTTCACTTTGAATCGTACATATACCTTTTAATATTAATGCAGCCGGTTGGCACCTACGTAAGGAAGTGACTATACTTGGAGTCGCAACGGTGAATTTACGACGTATTAAATTGCGCTACTCGATATCTTTGTAATTTCCTGAGACGGACATAAAGCTGCATGCTTACGGAGAAGAGAAGTTGGAGAGGAAAGATTTGACGTGAAGCCGTGTATGCAAGAGAATAATTAAAGCGAATAGAGCGATAAACTAACACATCTATGAACGTTGTTTCTAATCGTTCTCGTTGCATCATCTAGGCTTTGGACGAATCCGTCGCATACGGCAATTACCGAATCGCTACGAACGAATGAGAACGTCTACGTATCTCCTAAATTCTTGAAGCAAAAGCAACATGTTCGCGGCGAAGAAAATTCGCTCACCAAGCCACTGATTTACTTCCCGTCTCGCCCGACGCTCGGTTCTCCGTTCACATTGATCACGTGGTGCAAGTAATTAAATTAATAACAACACCGGCACGAAGAGAGTTTTCCGACTTTCTTATTCCCAGAGAGCTGTCTCATGACCTGTTTCCAGGTGAAAAAGGTTTTTCCTGCCGCTCTGCTCGTTTAGTTTCTATTTCCAACACTCGCCCAGCTTATGAATGCATACTCATTGTCAGTAACCTCCTTTGTTACGTAGGTACCATTCGATCGTGCCACCGATTTCCAGAACGGTTATTCAGTAAAAGGAAAAAGAAATAAGTGTAAACCGCGTGCTCCTTGACGACCAACCTTTCATCACCGAAAATAAAGAAAGTGTTACAGTGGGAGAGGAACATCGAAGGCAGACTTACCGAGCATCTTACTGAGATCGGCATTATGGAGATCAGGATTCTCGTCGGCCAATTTTTTCCGCTCGACCTTCGCCCAGACCATGAACGCGTTCATCGGGCGACGTATCCGCTGCTCCTTCAGGCTCCTTTGGGCCGTGCTGCCGGGATGGCACATCTTCACTCCCGCCGGAATTGGCGAGATGCCTTGTTGATATTCGAGGGACGGGCCGGAAGCCAACCAGGACATGTCCTCCAGTCGTTGTTGCGCAGGACCGCTCAGCATTCCCGGTATCTGAAGCATTCCCGAGGCGATCAGCCAGCGAGCCAAGCGGCGACGGGCGCGAACGATCGCTCCACCGATTGTTCCCGATAATTACGCGCTTATTAGCCCAAAACAGGTGAAAGTCACGGCTTGATATTTGCGATTCCATTAATACGTAATTACCGAGAGATATTAATCAGCCGGCTAATGAACGGTAGCGTGGAGCGGGACTCGTCGACAATGGCTGATTGTGAGTAAAAGCTGCTGTTCTATGGCTGGCATGCTTATATTTTAATATAATAGAGTGAATAATGCTCGTGCGATCGGAGGAAACGGGAAAATGATTTATCGCGCGATAATGACGATTTCGTGGGACCGATGGATGCCCTCGTTGCGTTGTATGTATCTGGTAAATTAAAATGCAATCGGAGAGGAGGCGATCTTTCATCAAGGAGTAAGTAAAAAGATTATTTATAGACTAAGGGGCTTCGTGCCCGGAATAAATAAGAAATTCCTCTGAACATGAAGCTGCTATGAGTTTGAGGGAACCTGGGCACACTGTTCTGGGTAATACTACTTACAAGGAGAGTATTTTAGGTGTCCGCCTCCGATCATTTCGATTTTTGGATATGTTATAGAGGACCGAAAAATAAGAAATACGTGTTTTTTTATTTTTCCCCGTTTTCATATTTGGGGGGTGAAAACTGCGTTCAAAGTTAGGGTTGAAAAATCATTTTTGTGGAATACCTCGAGAACTATTAGAGATAGGGGAATAGTGTCAATGGACGAATTTTGTGTCTTTGAATGCGAAATATGACTGACTCACCAGATTTTCAAAAAGTCCATTTTTTCCACAAAAATGATTTTTCAACCCTAACTTTGAACGCAGTTCTCACCCCCCAAATATGAAAACGGGGAAAAATAAAAAAACACGTATTTCTTATTTTTCGGTCCTCTATAACATATCCAAAAATCAAAATGATCGGAGGCGGACACCTAAAATACTCTCCTTGTTAGTTACAGCAATAATTTCTGAACATAGAATAAATCCGCGTTCGAATTAAATTATAGGGTAAGTTGATATTTTAAGACTGACGCAAAATAGGGCACTGTGTGTCATTGACACAAAAGAAATGAAGGCGCTTGTTGTTTATCTCACATTGACCATTGTCACAAATCCATATTTGAAGTATAAGATACAGTTAAGACTTTATGCGAGGCTGAAAGCTTTTAGACCAAGTTACAGTGGTGGTGATATTTGAAAAACAGGTAAGTTTATTTACACTCTTCCGATATTGGGGATATAATATGCATGTAACTACAGTGACGCACCAACAATACGTATGTAGAGGAGACCGGGGCAAAGTGAACCTCGGGGTAAAATGAGCTTTCTTAATTTATTCTTTAACAATAGAATATATTTAAAAATTTTGGTGACGTAATAAATGTGTGTAATACCACAATGATAATTATGCACATTCAGATATCGAAAAATGGACATTCATTTGAAAAATTAAAAATGAAGTTTTAGAGACTTCCAACTGGTTTTCTTTTCAATTTAGCTTTTTGAATAAATGAGTCTTAAATGTGTTATTTTAACTCCAAAATTTTTCTGCATGTTTATAAGAAGCTTATAAACATACATGTAGGGTAGACCGGGGGCGATAGTAACAGGGGGGCGATTGTAACACGTTAAATATCTGAAAACATATGATAAATATTAACCCAAATTTTGGATATATGATGAAGAATGGCATTTGGAATACACACATCCATGTTCTAGCAGTATAGATACACAATAGACATGTATAGCGAAGAAAATAACTTTTCGATACCCTAAAGTAACTTTCTCTAACTGATTTAAAATTGTAATACAAATACTTCCTTTGCAAGTACGCATTTTTTCTTTTTTTTTAATACTTAATCGGACCATTTTTAAAGTAATACTGATTGTTACTTATCACTTTTGCGCGTCTCGTTAATTAAAATTTATAATTTATGTTCAAAAGTTTAGTCGGGGGCGATTGTAACATTGGCAGTAGGAATCGGTTGTACCGCGACAGAACCGAATAGTGACGAAGAAAATTAATAGAGGAAGTGCAGCATATTTGGAATACTGTTGGTAATTTGGAATACCGAAGTATCTAATAAACTACTAACGCTATTTAATTTGTAACACCGTAGATTATAGGGGCTAATGACCTGTTCACTAATGACATTTGTGGATGAACCGCAATTTTTACATTTTCGACTAAATCTGCAGTGGAAGCAAACGTCAATCTGCAAAACTTTTTCAGCGCGTATTCAATCGTTCCAATCATGGTTACAATATGTCAAAACTTTAGTGTTAAACACTTAATCGACTCATTTGCATGTTCCTTCTATGGTTCCGTGCCAGTTTTGCGATAATTTCGAGAATACAAAGTGTGACATGAAATTTTAGGTTTCAATGCCATGTTGCTAATTCGGAATACCGAAGGTGAAGGTAATTTGGAATATTCCAAAGCCTACCGATGCTTTTGTTTCACGCGTAATGGCTACCACCGCGTCTGTTTCGTCTGTCACCTATATAACCTTTTTTAGCATTTGTGTAAATATTGTCTTATAGATATCTACATAAAATTGTTCCTTAATTGTGATTTCTTTGTTAGCCTGATTACGTCATAAAATAAACTAATTTTATTATCTACATGTTTTGTTTAAGTTTATAAAGTGAAGGTAAATTGGAATATCGGTAAGTTCCAAATTACCTGCACCTTAACGAAATCGATACTTCTTGTCATTTTTCATTCAAACCAAAATTTCAGTCACTTTTTGTTTTTTATTTTTACTGACACTAAGAAATATGAAAGTTTATTAGTTTCCCTATGATATTATGTAGTTTAATTTGTTCCCCTCCTCTGTCGTAATTTTTTATTCGTCTTAAACAAACTGGTATTCCAAATATACTGCACTTCCTCTAATATTGTCGTGTTTGCATTGCGTCCTATAGCACAGCAAAAGCAAACCGAATAAAAAATGGGTGCAATGTACTGAATGTAAGGATTGATCACAGGAAGAATGCACCAGCCAAAACGTTTTTTATTTCTGCCACAATTGCAATACCGCATAATTAGTTATATATTTTACTTTTTTCATTTATTATTATAATTAAAATCAATAAATTTTTCAATTTTGTAAAGTTAAATTTGTGCTACTATCGGCTCCATGCAGTGTTGCAACTGACCCGGGGTCAGGGACGGTTGTAACACTTGCTCCGCTTCCCATTTTTTATTAATAACCTGGATATTACTTGACATACAGCGAAACTGTTGTGTTCTCAATAATGTTAGATAAGTAAGTGACATTTTCCTATAAGAACTTCTGTTCTAACTGTGATAGTTCTTGCGTAATCGTATTCCAAAGTCAAAGTATTACTACCGCCCCCGGTCTACCCTACACGCGTTTGAGAAAACATTAATCCTAACATTATTAAATAATTAATTTTCTACTGAGTACACATTCGGGGTAAATTGACCGGGGTAAACTGAGCTGCAAATGGCTGCTAAGAACCAGTGCGCAAGTGATGTGCGCAATATCCTAACCTGTCAGCTGGCTAGAAAACCACGTGGCGTGGTGAAACAGAACCTAACCTCAAAAAAATTTCCATAGTTTTTGGCAACCATGGTGCAAAAAAGCCAGAAGCTGCCGTACTACACACGTCATTCCAGCGCAACGGGTTAATATTTGCCTATAGTCGAATGAAAGTTCTTATTTTGTTGCACCTCACTTTACCCTGGATAGGAGTTCAGTTTACCCCATACATGGGGTAAAGTGATACCTCTTGCATCATTTCTATTAAGTTGAATTTTAATAAACTCTAAGTTTATTTTAAGTATTGCTATTCGTCATTTATCAATAGTAATGTTTTAATTATATTATAAATCTATTTCCAAACATTTTTATTGAAAGGGAAAAATGTTATTCGACTTCAAACCTTTTTCGTGTCACTTTGCCCCGGTCTCCCCTATTCGTTTTTAATTTTTATTGATAAGGTCGTCGATCGTTCCCTTGATTACCCGTAGTGGGTGGACGGTCTAACCCCGACATGCGGGTGAGACCGACCAGTTGCAGTGCCAATGTTTTTCGTTGAAAATGAAAATAAATATTTGAAATTATCGCACACTATAATTTATATATACTCTAAATTGCTGGGGCTTTGGTTTAATGTGCATAAAACGACAAAAATGTGAAAAGCAACGATGCTACAATTTCTTTTCCAAAAAGTGGTCAAACTCTCCCGGACCTACAATATATGAAATAAAGATTAGAAAATTGCGACGTATTTGAGTGAAATGGTACAGATTCGAAATTCAGTTAGAAATCATCTCTTGCGTTGCACTGATAATTTCTGTTCCCCAAGCTAATGAATTGTTTTAAAGAACTTAGATATTTCCAGGACAAATTGCATTTTCAAGATTTCTGATCAGTTTATTGTTACGTTAACGCGAAGTGACACGATTGAAAAGATTTTTTACATTTTCAATTTATAAAGATGGATTCTAGAAATTGACAGTCAGGGAGTACCAAATTTACTATTTAACTTTGTGATGGTCGCGTTGCAAGTGTCACTTTCCTCCTTTTATTTTATATAGTTTTATGGGGAACGCGAGAAACGCTGTAAACCTTGGAACGTGCCTATGTAGGTAGGTGTCCGGGTCACGTTCGAGCGGTGACAACGTTCCGTAAATGAAAAATATGCGATCCTATTTCAAGAGGAATTTCCCGTGCGACGCAAACGCGGCCACTTACCGAAATGATTTGGGTATCGATGGGCATGGAACTGTCATTCCCGTCGATGTTCGACTCGATATCGTAGGCCCTCGACGTGGGAGTCGCATAAAGCGAGGAATGAAGTGCCAAGAGTCCAGGGGAACCGCCATAACTGCTCACCGGTGGTGGTGTCACCTCACCCCTGTCATAATTATCCAGCATCCTATAAATTGAATGTCGATTTATTAATCATTGGTCCCGTCTATGGCTGGTTAACAGTAAAATTGCTACACATCCGGTCGCGTCCGCGACGTTCGCGTAAGCAGTAAAATAGTAAGTACACTATCGTTTCACTCGTTCGAATGCTTGTTTGTCAGATGAAAGTTACAGTAAACTGATTTTATTGAAACATTCTTGTAAACACTAAGAATTGTATTTTTCTGCATTTGGTTTTTAAATGTATTCAATAAGCAGACATAAATATTTATTGCCCAATAAGAGCAATACTTTAATATTGAGGACTTCGGTAATTATTGGGTCGTCGACATGGATGGACTTTGTTCAGGAAGCTAATTAAAGTGTTTACTTCTTTCTTCGATTATTAATTTTATAAGGTACTAATAAAATTCAATTTCTTTTCCTTTTACATCTTTCCCTCATCTTATATTTTCTTACCCTTGCTGGTAACCAAGGTGGTACTTACAAATATGATTATTATTTTAAAAAAAGTGTCATTGGCTAAGAGTGAGTTAGTCAAATTCTTCTGTAGGTATAAATGACACCATTGACACGGGTATTACGAGACCTTTAGTTATTCTTTTAGACCTCGTTAAAGTAGTATGGGCTGCGAATGGTACGACTAGCCAACCATGCCAGGGGCGCGCACGGGCGCGGATCGCTTATGTACCTAAAACGAGGCGCACCGCTGTCTTTAACAGCTCATTGCGACGTTAATTTTAAAAGCTTCATCTTAAAAAAAATCTTATTTTGGAGGTAGAATTTCGAGGAGTATGGTTATATTTTCTTGCAAATCTTGAGATAACCGACCTTCGAGGAGAAATTTGCAAAATAAAAATTTGTTTATTATTTTCCATGTTATAAAAACACTTTTTCACATTGAAAAAACGTTATTCAAATAGGCTAAACCTTCTAGATTAAAGTAAAAGAAGAATGAACGCAATTCGATAAATAATTTCCGAGATAAAGATTTGTAAGTACAGATCGGTTTCACAGAAATAGGCAAAAGTGGCATAATTCAATGGCCTGTATTTTTTAAACGTATTCGAGACCAGCAAAATGATGGCTTATACCTCCTCTTTCTTTGCAGGTGGAGCCGTTTACAAGATATGAAGGTCTGCCCTGTTTTTCGTATAACATCCCATATTTTAATGGGTCAATAAATTTTTACGTCATTAGAAGAGCAACAAGCATTAATCATCTGTTAATATCGCATCTGTTTCAGAAGAGTAACATTTACTCGACCTTCCATGACCTTGACTGGCCTTGTATTAAGAATCTTTCTATTAAATTAAAAGTTGCTATTAGCAAATAAATATAAAAATATGACATTTCGTGAAATAAGTAGAGTTGACATTCATACCTCGTAACCGGCCCACCTACAAAATAATAGTTATGAGCATACGATGGCCACTTTCACACCAAACAACTTTTATTGAAAAAAAAAATATATAAAAAAAAATTTTTATGTTAAACGATTTTATTAAAAATGCACTAAAAACTAAAAAATAATTATTTTCTTGTATTGCAATTTCGATGGTGTTTTTTCACTTTAAATAAAATCGTGGAGCAGGATTTTTCATAACAGAATATTAATCAATTTAATACAGCATCAAGCGTCGAAATGAATTTGTTGTGAGATACCCTGCGCCACGATTTTATTTAAAGTGAAAAAACGTCATCAACATTGCAGTACAAGAATATAATTATTTTTTGGCTTTTACTGAATTTTTAATAAAATCGTTTACCATGAAATTTTGTTTTATATATTTTTTATTTTCAAGTTTTTAGTGTTTGTGGATTTTTAAACGCTTTTTTTATTTTATATAATTATTTAATTTAATTTCAAGTCGTATTGATGACTTTTTCCCCCGCTCGGAGTCAATTTTTTTTTTAAATATTGTATTGTCATCCAAACTACACACGCCTGCAAAGTATCAAGACAATTGGATAGTTGGAAGTGGGTTAAATTTGAGTTGCCAGATTTCAACCATACAAACAAACATACAAACAAACAGAGGATCGAAGCTGAATAAAATCGTTAAAAAAAACAACATATTATTTCCATGGTTCCGAATATATTCAAGGTGGTGCTCGTCATCAATATCATTTTCAATCTCATCCTCTAAACCCTTCAATATCCTCCGCAATATGTGAATTCAACCAATTACATGGCATTCCAGTTGAACGGAAAAGAAATTAAGCAGAAAAACGCGGTCGTTTCTCCAAGATCGAGTTGCTCGAACGATATTCCGATTAAGAAGAAGTCAATTTCTCTCTCCCTCTCTCTCTCTCTCCCCCCCCCCCCTCTCTCTCCTCGGTGACACCGCCAGAATTCCGCGATGAAAAGAGACAAGATCGACATTAAGCGACGCGGATGGAATGCCATTCGATTCGTTTGATAGCAGAGCAACGAGAGAGAAGCGGGCAAGAAGAACGAGAGATCGATTCGTACGGCGTGCACACGAGGTATGTAATTGACTTTGGCGTCTCTGTTCCGTCTGGAGGACGAGTCAGCGGGAGGAACGCAGCAGGAGAAATCCTGCGGGTCGCCGGTCGCTGCGCGCCGGTGCCCGGCCAGCCCGAGCAGCCCGAGCCGATTGATCTGTCAACCGCGTTAGGAAAAGAGTTGATCGACATGAATGAACCATTCAAGGCCACTTAATGGAATTCCCACGATTGTCCTTAAGGCATAATGCGGCCGTGCCGGGTATAATAGTACGAACAGCTGTCCCGCGCAGACCCCGGCACGTTTGTAGGCACGAAATGTGCGTGTGCGCCAGCATAACATGGTGTGCATGCACGTTTTTGTGTACATGTATAAATTTAAAAACATGTAATACACACGTGCTCGCATGCATATATGTATGTATATGGGCACGCGAGTGTTCCACATAATGGCCATTGTTTCATTCGGTCCGCGAGAGATGCTGACGACCCGGCAAAAACGTACCGGCATTTTCATTCAATAAAGTTCGCCCCTGCTACTCCTGCTAGTAGTGAGGTTTTTGCTAGTCGTCCCTCTCTCGGCCACACCGCCGCAGCCACATGCTTACCACCCCGTGATACCGTGCTCGAAATGCGCTACTGTTCGCCGCCTGAGCTATAGCATCGATAAGTGAGATCGATACGAGGTGTCGTTTTAATATCGCGTACCTCAGACACGATGAATAGCTGCGCGAAGGGCGGGATCGTTTCCATGTGGGAGTCTAACGTACGGCAACAACCGAGATATCTTCAAACTAAATAGATTTATTTTCCCCATTTTCTTCTTTCTATTCTTCGATAACGGACCTCTTCTTCCTGCGATGTGCTCCCGAACGTATCACTGGCGATAAAATTAAACAAAATATTTGAAACGATAACTGGAAAATGTGTTCTTTTTTTGTTATGTGGGTTAGTAAAAAAGCATTCTCCCACCCATTTTTTAAGGGTTGCCTAGAACGGTCAAAACAACATGCTTCTTTGGGAATTTTTTCTAGAAAATATAAAACCGATAAACTTTTATTATTAAACATTAGTCTACTGGGAAGAGTACATCTTATGGATATTTTAGTATTTTTTTGTGGTACAAAGTATCGAAAGGTTTGTGAGTTATAGGCGATGCCCGAGACGCCCTTTTTTAGCTCGGTGCAGGATCATCAAAAATTGAAAATTCGATTTTTTTTTTTTAGATAATGTATGAAATTATTTAGGCGCTATCGGACCCGATTTTGGAAAAATTATTTTGAGACAAAATGGCGGCTGTGCAAAGTTGAAGGTATCGATATTTGTCAAAAAATCGTTCGTTTTTCGAGTGTAAAATAAATGTAGGAAAAAAAAAGGAAAAACTCCCGATAGCGCTTAGATTTTTAACCCTAAAATAAGCCTGCAAAGCCGCGAGTTAATCGGATCATTAATTTTTTAGTTATGTTTAGTTTTACCGACTTTGAAAACGAGAATTTGAGGATAACGCGTTTAAAGTTTTGGGTCTGAGTATAGGATAGGCTGAAACTTCTGTGAGGAGTACCTAATTCTAAGTTTTACTTAATCTCCAGAATTCGGTTTCACACGATTGTGCTTAGAATGTTACGAATTAATTTAGAGAAGGTACAAAGTACAAGCTAACATTTCCTGATTTATAGTTGAAGATTTGGATTGCCGTTCTTCTTGTTATTTTCAAAATGATAATGCACCATCGTCTTTAAAAACTCTGATCGGGTATTCTAGATTTGCTGTAAAATCTTAATATATAAAGCAGAAAGCTTCTAATATGTTTGTGTGTTTGTCTGTCGCCTAAAAACTTTCGATTGACTAATCCAGATGAATATAACTATTTTCACAAAAAAATTAAAATAAAAAAATGATATTTTATCAAACCAGAATCAAAATTTCGGGCGAAGCCGTATTAAAGCCTGTACAATATAATTGTAAAAATTGGTTTCCCTTTCAAAAACGAGTTTCTCAGTATGGAAACCTTGCGTGAATTTTTTTTTTACACTTATTTGTTCATGAAGAATATGCACAACGTAACGTACATTCGATGTTATAATAAAATATGTTTCCATGTAAATTTCGTAAATTTAACGCGATACGTTTCGTAGGAGTAAGATAAAAATAGTGCATAGGTACTATAAAAGTAAAACTCAATAACTTGGTGCAAAAAGAAAAATTATAAGAAGCAAATATTCATTATATAAACTTTATACTGTTCGCGATATTTGAGACATCCAAAAACAAAACTGGCTGTCTTAGAAATCAAAACTATTATAGAAGGAGGGACAATTATTCTTCTCCGCCAAGTTCCTTAATTCCTCAATTGCATTGCTAAGGAACTTTTTTTAAAGAAATATAACGACATAGCGACGGATAAAAGTAGAAGAAATTTCTCGAAATTTCTACTACGCGTAACCGAAGATACCTAAGGTAAAATAAAAAGTTTTACTTCTTTAAAAGAAGGAAATAAAAATAGTGACAAAAGGCAGTGAAGAACATTCGGCAATTATTGTATTACGTACTAATGTTCGTAAAAATCAAATTGAAATTCAGATACGGCGTATACACGAGCCGGTAACGAAAAACTATAAAAACTCACGGTCAAGATTCCAAAGGTTCAACCCGCGTCGCGTCGGTGCAGCTGCAACACCCACGCATATGATAGATACGCCACTGCCTTCAGCATTGTTTCTTTAATGATTCATATGGGGTGATTGTACCAAGAGTAGAGGAAGCAGTTTCCAACTGGAAATGCAATGAGCCTGTGTCGTATCGGAAATATTAATCCTGTCGGTGTCATCGAAGGTCCCCGTATAATATACGTGATTCGCACATTTTAAAGACGATTATAATAAAGAGACGATTTTCGTTTGTTCGAGCCGAGTTTATGCAACACTCCTATCAGCCGAGAGAAACAAATAGTTCATTGATAGCTCTGTGCGCATAATCGAATGATACTAAGCATTTAAAGCAATTAAAAGCATATGAAGTTAAACAGGTGGTATTAATGCCACAACGCTGCAACGTAATGGAGAAGCTTGTAGCAATGTAATCCATTGAGCACTCGTATATCAAAATGGATGATATAAAAAATAAAGATTTTACTATAAGAGTACAGCAATTTTTTAATCCCAAAGACACTTTTTTTCTCCGTAGACAGGTTACCCTCGCATCCATTACGCTTTTGACTTATAAGGGACATTAGGTACCTAATTAAGGGGTTAGGACACAGTAACGGGCCAAGAAAGCAGACGATTTTTAAACGACGATAATAAGAAAAGTAAATAATCGATTAATATAAGGTTTCGTGTTGTAGTTCACTATATTATGGAATATAAGAAAAGCATATAATATTTACAAAATAGCAATTGTACGCCGTGCAATGTCTCCATTTAAAATGTCCTTTTTTTCCGGATGGCCAACTGGTGGGCCGGATTCCGGGAAATCGGATGAACTGTAACAAAAACCCCAAATGTGTCATAAACTATAATATATTTCCTAGGCATTGACGATCCAACATTTCAATTTTTGCGAAAATTTACAAAATGACCGATGTTTGAAAAATATTGATCAAATTTCGACAAAAGTGTGTGATCATTTTTGTTTATATTTTGTACTATAATTAAACAATTTTAAATTTCACGGCGTGCGTACAAATGCTATTTTGTAAATATTATATGCCTTTCTTATAATTCATAATATAGTGAACTAAAACAAAAAAACCTTATATTCATTGATTGTTTACTTTTCTTATGATCGTCGTCTAAAAATCGTCTGCTTTCTTGGCTCGTTACTGTGTCCTAACCCCTTAACTACGGATCATTGATGCCGAAATGATTCGTATTTCGTGCTGAACAATCGCAAGCGCACAACGGAGAAGGTGCCTGTCTTTAGGACCATCGATCGTTGTACATTTGTGATCGTGAGGCACGAATATTATCGCCGACCTGTGATCAATGTATCTAAAATTCATTTCATTCTTCTAAAAATATCACATTTAAGCTCTAAACACTGTAAGAAGTATGTACATATGTGTTTCCACGTACTTGATGACTTTTACATAGCCTCAAATTTAAGGGCTGATCTGTTCTGCAAAAAACTGAAATTGATATTTTTTGGACGACGAGAGCTTTAAGAAAAGCTTTGGAAAGCTTCGTGGTCACGCTTCTGTAAAATTACGCGGTGGTCACACTGGGTCCAAAGGACCCGCTCGATTTTTAAACAGTTACGGTGCGAACTGTATCAGTCCAATCGAGTCCCGAAAATTATAATACACACTTTGAACATTGTAGATTATGGAATAGTCGTGTTTTAGTAAGAAATGAAATGCCGACATGCACCAAAAAAATTGGATAGGTGTAAAATCCTGAAAGACGAGTTTTTTACTAAAACAATAACTTTTTTATTTTTCAACTAATTTTCATACCTAGAGATTGCGGCTGATATTAATAAGATATAGCTTTTAAAAAATATTCAGTTTCATACTGTGCGTTTCAAAAAAGGTACTTATTTTGAGATCTGAGTATGGCCAATTGTGTAGTAAAAAATTTAGTATAGAGTAAAATTTATAGCAAATTTAGTAAAACGTTTAATATAGAGAAATAAATATTTATTATTATTATAATGATTCTTATTATTATTTTTTTTATTTTTATTCATAATATGAAAGTAATTTAACAATGAAAATAATTTAATCTAGTCTTCTCCCGCGCATTCAGCACACATATACATTCTGTATTCGTACTCATTATACACATATATAATTTGAGGAAAAAAAATATTCTAAATTTTTGGAAGTAAATTTCTCCAATTAGAGTAGATTTTTTTTCATTTTTTAGATAAAAATTACGCGTCGGTAACACATGGGTCCGATGGACCCACGCTCAAACCCGAAGTTTTTCTAACGACTGCGACTCATCAACGAACTTTCTGATTCAAAAACTGACGATCTCTACCGGAAGAGGGAACCTGAAATTTCCGTAAAATGTCAGTCCAAAGCCATTTCAAAGCCAGAAACTCACCTTCATCAAGCTCCAAAGTTAAAAAGCGGATCCATGGGACACAGTGTGACCAAGAAGGATTAAAACAAATCAAGTCGTATCCTGTTTAGCCTGGGAAACATATGAAAAAGCTGTGAAGAATGGACCTGCAAAAAGTTCGTAATTTCGAGTCTACTGACAGAAGAAATCAGAGCCAAAGTTTTATTCGAATGGAAATCGACTATGTACACTGCAGCCAACGAATTTTTGGCGAAACAGAATTCGATCTGCATGGTGCAAGACCCACGAATCTGGGAACAAGCTAGCGGGGCAACCGGGAGACAAAACGAGAAAACCGAGGCTTCGTCAACGCGACACACTTGTTTCCCTCGAGTAACTTATTCCGACGGGTCAGACTCCGGCAGAGAAGTAGAGAAAGCTTTCGGTCGCGCGGACGCACGCCTGACGGCTGACGTAGTGGCGCATTTTATTCAAATAATCGCGACGACTGAACACACCCTTTGCATTGCTCGACGGAACGGCGCACCGCGACCTTAAAAGCAACTACACCAATGGTTACACGCATACGGGCTGAACGCACAGTTTGTACTTCGCGATCGGTCGCGGTGCATGCTAGGCTACGAATGCGCGCGTGTCAAGAATCCTACCTCTTGATGAACCTTATGTGCTAAATGGCACAGGGAGTAATACCACTTGCGCGAAAGGACGATGCTAAAGCATTGCAAATTTTGGAGGTCATCAGTGAAGACGGTGCATGTTCTAAAGAATCAGAAACCAATAATTAATTATCCTAGGAATCGTGGGAAAGTTATAGTAAACACGCATAAATGCAAGAATGTAATTATAATCATAGTTCACCCAGTTGTTATGTTTCGTACTGATTTCCTTCGGATGAAACCCGATTGGTAAAATAATTATTCGGGGAACAATGCAGAAAGACGATGGCGAAAATTTTCTCACTTTTTAGTTTTGCTCGACATTAATATATCTCCATCGTTATATTATTTCACAGATGTATTTCCACCATTTCTATGATAAATAATTATCGGTTTCCGATTCTCTAGAACGTACAGAATCATGCTGTGAAAAAATTCTTCCACACTTTTTCTTTAAAGTCATCTTTAAATGGAATTTTAAAGAATAATTAATATCTTGTCGATACCTCTTCCGTGAGTTAAGGGAGCCATTGTTATATCCACATGTATTCACAACATCGATCACTTCTGGCGCGTACGCTATGCATTTTAATCTTATGTTATGTTATGGTTATTTTTATCCAGACTTTCAATTGTATATACAGATATGTACAATATAATATATGTACATACATACCCATATTGAAGTTTTTTTTATATGTTCGTGTTCGTTCTCTGCAGATATAAGTATGAGCAAAATCGTAAGGATTGTTTGAAGAAACAAAATAAAACAGTGAAAAATCACAGTCTGTATTGCAGTAATAAAAAATGTTTCACTAGATTTATCTGGTCACTTTGTTGTAGGGAGACCGGGGCTAAAAGTTTCGGGGGTAAGTTGTTCCGTCGGTTATATCATCAAATGTTCAAAATGAAAAGAGCGTTATACTTTAAATTATTTTTGCCACGTGAGTTGATCACGCCACTCTGTCGTTCGTTTTAATAGTGGCCGCGACAGCGAATCGTGTGGTTGTAATCAATTTCTCTATCATTATTTTTTGTCGATTTCGGTTATTTAACGTCGATATTATTGATTGATTCGTCCTTATGGATTAAATAATATTTATGAATATGTTGTAATAGTATTTATCATTTCAATATATGTATAAGCAGAATAGTCTCTCAAATTGCTACATGTGTCGATTGGGGCACGTTGTTACCGTAAAAGCTTGCCCCATCGCAAATGTATAAATTGTTCCTGGTGTGCTTTAGGATGCGAACATATGAATGAAAGACGGAAAGGGGCACCGCTTCCATCGAAGTAATGTATAAAGGTAAAAACTGTCGCTAGAAAATTCAATATCTGCCACATGACTCTATCGAGATTTATTTATTAAAAA
Organism: Andrena bucephala; assembly: GCA_947577245.1. Taxonomy (NCBI): domain Eukaryota; kingdom Metazoa; phylum Arthropoda; class Insecta; order Hymenoptera; family Andrenidae; genus Andrena; species Andrena bucephala. The sequence goes on from OX387715.1 coordinate 82,386,568, forward strand.
ATTACAATCTGGACAAGAGGCCATAGTAGGCTATAAGTACAAATCTCAATGAGTAGGTACTTACAAACAGTTGAATGTAAGGCTGATTAGTAGATTATAATTTTTATACCAAAGATATCTAATGTTCATGATTATTATATTGTTTCGTTTTTTTTTAACCTTCATAAATAAGCATTATTAATAAAATTCTGTTTTATTTCATTAGAAAATGAAATATTTCATTAAAAAGCAACTCTTATATCTTAGTAACAACTTACCCCAATGCGATAACTAACCCCATAAAGGGGTAAAATGTTCTACTTGGACCAGCCACGAAATAAATGACTTCCTATGAAAAACCTATTACAATATATTAAATATAAACTTAAAATCCTAAGATATAATAAATTTAACAATAAATTGTTCATCGTGGTAATTCAATTTTGCAAGTATTTGCCAAATTCTAGTTCCACCGATAAATAATATATTTAAAGTGGATTGGGACTTTTGGTTTCTTGGCAATCAGGCCTGGTATCCGGAAGAATATTGTTCTCTTCACGATATTCCTATTCCACTATAAATGGATATTTTTAACTTAAATTTTTGTTTATAGTCTTAAAACGTGATGGAATAAAGCTACGAACGTGCAAAACGATACGTGCAATAGTTGTTCCTTTTTTTAATTCCCGGAAAATTAAATTATATATCAGCCGTCGCACTAGGAAGACCCCTCAATGAAAAATGTGCCGAAGATCCATCGTCTATAAATCACACGTGCCGTATAGGGGTCGTCCTTAAATTACGTAAGGCTTTTGGGGGGGGGGGGGGGTCGCGAATTTGTTACGTTTTCTTACAAGGGGGGAGAGGGGCGTCAGGTAGCGTCTTACGTAATATTTTTTAACCTAATTTTCAATAAATACAAATTCTATCATTAATTTTCGAGAAAAGTTGTTTTAGTTTAAATTTCCCGAAACCGAGTTAATTGAATTATATAAACCTTTGAAAGAATTTTAATAACTGAAAAAATTCAATGTAAAAAATATTACGTAAGACGGGGATTGCAATATCAAATCTTACGAATTCTTATACTGGGACGGGAGGGTGTAAAAAATCGCCAAAATTACCCTTACGTAATTTAAGGATGGCCCCATACGTTAAAGATATAAGATATATATCTTACATAAGTTTTGGTTACATACATGTACACCAGAAAATAGCAAAAGATATGCTGCTACTGTCAATTTGGAAGAAAGTGGAAAGTATCAAACAAGTCCGAAAGAATCCTGCCTAAACATTGCCCGAATACCTGTCCCAGCGATAAATATAAGTGCAGCTTGATAATTCAATTTTTCCCAAACGTGAACAATGTGACAATTTCACTTATGTACTGGAATTGAGAATACAGAATAGTCCATAATCCACAAGCAACGAATTAACCTATTGACTTTTGCTTGCCTCTATCTATAAATTTACATGTTCGAACTATACACTGTTACACTTTGAAAGTAGCAGGTAAGAAAACAAAACTAAGAACTGACAATGATTGCGCATGTGTACAATAAATATTGTCACAGCTTTTGAAAGCACTTCATTTGCCAATACAGTGTTAGGAGGCAACATCAGAAATAGCAACAAATTAAATACGCAAAGAAAAAGTGAATCTCAGCATTATGCTCACTGTATTATACACTATATGTATACTCGCATGTGCGTATAATATGGGCGTACAGTGAGCGGCGCGGCGCGGCGGCGGAATGCGAGATAGGTAGATATAGCACTGGGCACCGATCGAACAGAGAAACGCGAACGAAGGAACTCGTAATTTTATAGGCCCCTGATTAAACTTTTAAATCGAATGACCAACGCGGTTCACTTGGTAAGCGGATGTGACGACCCCAGGCGCTCACCTCTGCACTACTAACGCTCCGGCGCGTTTCAGATTTGAGAACGAAGAAAGCGCATCCCCGAAACCTTTACGAGCTTTAAGGTAGATCCACATTATTCGTCTAGCCGACGCGACGGCGAGCTACCGGCCGTCCAATCATCCTCCAATGGCTTTTACATGGTGACATTCAGCGAATGTTATTTACGCACCATGTAAAACCCATTGAAGAGCGTTTCGACTTTCGGCGGACGGCAGCCTCCACCGACTAGACCAGTGGTCGGCAAACTCATTAGTCAACAGAGCCAAATATCAACAGTACAACGATTGAGATTTCTTGTGCGAGCCAAATTTCTTAAGGGGGAACACCACTGTGAAAGTTGAAAAAATTTCGATTTTTTTTTTCTTCGCTTTCTTAATGTTTGACTCTTCAATAATAATCTGTGAAAATTTCAAGTCGATATTCGGAGAATTTACGAAAATACGGTGCATTTTGTGAAATGAGTCACCGTACAAATGCACTACAAGTCAAACTTTAAACGCGATTTTCTCGAAACGACATTTTTCTAATTGATCGAATCAATAGCTCTGTCAATTTTTATCCGAGCGACTTGAAATTTTGACATGATCTTTAAAACAAGAGTATTTTCAGTTGTACGTACCGATTTTTTGATCGAAAACATATTTTTTTAAATACGCTCGAAAAACTATCCATTTTTTTGCGGATTTTCGAAACTTTTTCTTCTCAAACGCACCATTTTTACAAAAATAATTTTTTAAAAAAATCGGTACGTACAACGGAAACTAAGCTCATACAGATTATATTAAAAAAAAAAAAATTTATTTCAGAGTTGCCGTTCCAAAGATATCGTTTCGATAAGCGACCTATGTTTTCTTGTGAGGGGTCTAGGAGATTAACTGTATATGGAAATCTATGCATGTTTTTCTATTACTTTTTTTTATAGTCTCTTAAGACATCGTACTAAAGATAGGTAATAACAATTTTATAATAAAACTGTAAGTTAGTCCTTAAAAAAATCTTAAAAATGGGCTCATTTTTCCGGCCGTCACAGTGGTGTTCCCCCTTAAACTATATAGGTAGGTACACTGTTTATTAACTTAATACACTTTAATTAAAGTTTTAAGTCTTAATTAAACTATAGATACACCGAATAAAACTTGATATCATACTTAATAATAATCTTATTTATTGATAAAAATTAAATTGTGGCAGAGCCGCATTCAAGGGGCCAAAGAGCCGCGGTTTGCCGACCACTGGACTAGACGGATAGTGTGAATCTATCTTTAAGGTCTGCACACATATATTCGTTCCGTGTCAGTACCGTTCCGGCGTAGCAGTGGTAAGAAGATGAGACCCTCTACGCCCCTCTTCTTCTTACCACTGGCACGCTGGAACGGCACTGACACGGAACTGACAAGTGTGTTTAGACCTTTAGGCTGCGGAACGGACGTCGCGTCAGCGTCGTCGACGTTGTATCCCGCTATATTTATGTATAGTGCCTCGCCGAAATATAGGTAGCGACTTCGTAAAAGCAGCGGAGGCTCAAGTCCTTAATGCCTTTGATTGTGTTTCGGTGGCAAGTCAAATGCTGCAGGGACGTTTTCAATGTAAGTGTTGTATTGGATCCAGTGAGTCAGAAAAGTCTCCGTACACCTCATTAGAAGTTATTTGGCGTTGTATAATTTCGACAGAGAAGATAGTAAATAAATAATATCTTAAGTTATTTAATTTAGAAATAGCATTTGTTATTAGTGCACACAAAAATGATTTACATTCATTTGTAAACAATTAAATTAAAGAAAAAGAATAATGTAACAGAAATGAGAAGAAAAAAGTCTCGGTACACAAATTTATTGCGGATATTTTTGAAATTAGTAATCAGTCGTTCCTCCTTTCATTTCAATTGTCTCTTACATCCTCCTTCCTAGTGTACTGATTACATTTTTTAGTAATTGTTGGTTGAATATGCTTCCACTCGAACAATACTTTAGATTTTAGATCTTCTTTATTTTTTATGCTGTTTTTTTTAATCGTCTTTTTACTTCACTCTACAGGTGTTCAATAGAGTTCATCCTTGACTCTCTTTGCTGTATGCTGTAGGCCGGTATGTTGTTGAAAGATAAACGACCCTTCAAGATTTAATTTCTTCACACTACAGTCTAAATTCTCTATCAAAATATTTAGGTAAACATTTTGATCCATATTTCCATCAATAAATTTAAAATATCTCACTTAAATGTTCAACATAAGTTTTGACATTCTATTTGTGTTTTTGGTTTCCTCCGAACTTTAGGTCTTCCATCTGAATTAAAAATGTTCAAATTACAATTCCCAAAGCTTTCGTCCTTGGTAACATGTGATTTGGGAAATTCGAGACGCTTTCGTTTATTTTATTACCTATATAGTTGTACTAATTAATGGTTTTTCTCCTTACCATTGTAACCTGCCTATCTGATTACATTGCGAACCGTGTCAGATATGTACTACTTTTATATTATAATCAACTTCAAACATTCCTGCCAATTGAAGGGCATTTGTTCCCGGATCACACCCAATTTTTCGTAAAGTAGCACATTTATGATGTGACTCTAATTTTTGTCGTCATCCTGTACGTTTTCAATTTTAAAATGAACCTAGTTTCACGGAAGAGTGAGATTTTTTCACCGTTTCAGCAATTTTCCTAAGCGACGAACCTTCTTTTCTTAGTTTGGGTTTCAAAACTGATAGGACCAATTCTGCTAATGAAGCATATGTAGGTATATGTATGTAGTATCATATAACTTCTTAATATATACAACATTTTCATATTCATTAAGAATCAAATGATATGAATGAATATATTTTCATAAATATTGACATAATTTACATGAATATTTCTTTTTTAACGACAACTCGCGCAAGAGGAGAAACAGTGAAAAACAATATTGCTATGTTTTTCTAATTGTTATGTATAACTATTATCGCTATACCGCGTCGTAATGGATGGTCTACCTAGTAAAAAAGTTCTATTGAAACAATCACCTTTCAATTTGCAATTTCTAACTTGTTGCGAGTATTGAATATTAAATGTACAGTAAGTGGGTTTTAATTTTTAACTTCAGAAATTCCAGAATGCACTGACTGTATACAATTTGTCTGGTTCAAATATTAATTTTATTTTGTGAAACATCTGCACTCCTCTTTAATATTTTCACTACAATTTTATTATGCATTAAAGCGCAGCGTATAAATTGTGAACAAAGAAGTAACGAACGTAAGGTAATTACTCGTTATTTCGGCAAACAGTTTATTTTGTCCGCGCGTCAATGGACTAGAATTATTGAACACAGAAAAAAAATTCTATAGACGGATCGTTAGTCTCTGCTGATCTGTCTGCATAGTTCCACGTCCTTCGCCAAAGGAACGTTCGCGAGAAGTAATATCTGGCTTCCGGTCGAGACGCTTAACACCTCAATTCATTAACTCTCACCTCCATTGTTTTCGACGAAAGCAAATTTCCTCGGGCACAAGTGAATTTTGATTTGTTAATAAATCACTGTCATTGTCTGCCCGCTACATTGTTGGCTCTTTAAAATTCCCCTGTATCTCACGTGCACAGGCACCGTGGTCAATCATACAAATCATTCTCTCACCGACAGAGTTGGGCGTTATTCGAATAAAATATCGAATAAATTTTTTCGAATAAATTCTGCTCCGAATAATATTCGAATAAAAGTTGGGAATAAAGTGAAGTTATTCGAGAATGACGAATAAGGCTTTATTCGAATAAATGGGCGAATAAAAGTAGGATAGTTTTGGCAATGTGTTCTGATGAATGATGTTATGTATGTTAATCATCTGCATTTAAAAAAAAGTTGAAAATAGGTATGCAATGTGCCGTGAAACTCCACTAAAATGAACAGTAAACACGCAGATATTTGTCGAAAAATGGCCACGTGCCCACGCCGATACGTTGTGTATCCATGTACCTACGTTTCGTTTCATGCGTACCTACTACGGTGAGGAACAAAATTTAAAAAAATATTAAAACCGACTTCAAAGGAATAAAAATGCACTACAAAGAATAAATAATATTTTCCCTTATTTAATCTACGACTCTCAATTTTTTATGTCGACGCCTCATCATCTGCACTGTGTAAATCTGGCGCCGACTTAAAAAATTGACAGTCGTAGGTTAAATAAGGGATTTTTTAATTTTTTTTTAAGCCGTTTTTAATTTTTTTTAAGTTTTGTATTTTTTACTTTTTAGTTATTTATTGTTATATAACTATATTTATATAAAAAAAATATGGGTCGGCCTAAAAAAAGTGCTGCTCGTAAGAAAGAACCGTTTGCTAGAAACGGGAGATTCCAAAAATAAGCGACTTGAAAAAGTGAGAATAAAGATGTCTCAAATTCGTTATATGGAATCTACAACTCAACGCGTGGAAATCCCCTAAAATACGCGAATACACGAAATACAAATTATGTAAAGAGGCAAAGATTGAATTAACCAGTACTGGCAAAGTATTGAGCCAATATTAATGCAGTGCAGGATGGGATCACCGGAGCATCGCCCTCTTTTCAATAAAAAAAAGATCATCAAAATCGGTCAATATGCTGAGGAGTTATGCGCGGGCAAACATAAAAAAGAAAATACATACGTGTCGAATCTATAACCTTCTCCTTTTTAAAGTCGGTATGTCTCATCTCTTCAAGCCGTTTGTCACTCTTGCCCGTTAGATGTGTGCAGTGAATTGATGTTTGATGGCAGATAGCGCAAAAACTTGAAATTTATACCACCATTATTTTTTGCATTTACTCTGCCCGCTGACGACGCACGCAACGTCGTAGCGTGATTGTACAGACCTTGAAATGTTCTTTGATAAATATCCTACGGAAATGTGAAAATATCATTCACACAAACTTAACTAATCCAGAGACGTAAACTGTCAACATAAAATTTGACACGCAGCATCCGATTTCCACAGATTTTTTCATTAGTCCATTTACTTAGTCCGTCGTAGAAATAGCGGAAAAATTTATAACCTTTCTTGTGTTTCCAACACCGTGGTGACCACCACATATGTATTTAGCGTTTCACTTTTTAACGTTCAGACAAACAGGCAAACAGATGTTGCACTTTGAATACCCAGGGAGACTTATAATTCATTCTATTTTTTTCAAAATAAACCGATTTCATTCAATGGTTATTAAATTTTTAAATATTTCACGAGGAATGGTTGACAAAAGTAGACAGGTAGAATTTTCAAAGTGACTCGGAAATGTAAGTAGATTGAAATTTAATACCAAACAGTCAGTTGTGAATATTGTTATTTATAAGACAAGTACTTCTCCGTTTGGAAGTAACTACATACCTGCTTAATGCAAAATTATGGTTCATGCTCTTCGTTAATTCTACACTCTGCAGTCTACGCGTTCAAAGTAAAAGTTCAAACCGAAGTAAGGAATTTTGCAGGGTTACGTACTTTCTCGAGGTAGTAGATATATCTGTAGGTACCTATGTAGAAGTGGCGGGTTTGAAGTAAATTAACATTTTCTAAAGCAACTCCGTGAGTTTTATCATAAAAATTTGCCAATAACACACTTGCACTTAATAGCAAATATTCGTCAAGATCTCTTCCTTTCCATTCTTTATTATTCTATTTTCAAGACACTTGGACTGAAACTCTAAATAGCTTAATTTGATCAACAGTGTGTAATGAGTTGACCACGTTAATAATTTTGATATTCCATGTATTTCTTATACCTTTCAAATTCATTTTGATACACTATATTCTACGCGAATGAATTACAAATGCAATACGATATCGAATTTTGTGAGCCAAAAAAGCATTCAGGTTGTACTAAAGTGATAAAGCGATGCAAAAGTTCCGCAGAGGTTTTCTTAAATTTATTCTATACTTTTCACTTGAATTTACAAAATAAATGGACCTTATTTTGATTCTGCTATGAACTCGGTACCTTACATTACGTACATATAATAATATATAGGTACCTACATCCTTTTTTATTTGTGTAGAGTTTACCTACAAAGGAATAAATAAAAAGTGTCTCTACATCTGATATCGATGCGTGTCCCAAGAAATAAAGAAGCAGAAGAAATATTACTATAACTGTAAAAGCACTTTGATTGTCCCCATTTTTCAACACTTACAACTCGCTTAAAACTACACACTTCAATATAAACTTCTACAAATATCATAATTCGTACCGCAGGTATACAGAATAATGATCTATGCTACTGAGCTTAATTCATTCTCGTATTTCAGCTGTTTCGCGACACACGACGAAATGGCTAAATCTATCCCAATGGCCATCCAGGTATTATCCTTACGAAAAAATACGAAAACCTAGCAAAAAAAAAAATGGAACACTGTAAGGGTTTAAAAACCGTGAAGATTTTGCTGTGGAATCGCGATTCCTGGAAATATTGCTGAAGTGAACGCGTGCGCGCGCAGCTGGGAGAGACGTTGCACGAGCGTTTCGCTCGAAATTACCGTAATTGATTTTTATCCGTAATTAATACGTAGTCATCGTCCGGTCATCAAGTCATTGATCTGAGTCACTGCGATCGCAGAAATTACCGGGATCCGGATAATGTGTGACGAGCAAGTTCACTGTGTTATTCTCTGAAGTCCTCCTAAAACTCCGCTGTTATTTTGCATGCTGACGTTCGTTCGGTTAGAAAGCTGCGTGAAGGAGCCCTGAGGCCCGGCCCGGCCGTTCGAAATTCCGGGGAAGTCCGGGTATTGTCCGTCGCGGCGACGTACAAAGCTTGATGAATCCCGACACGGCACTCTTACCGAGAAAAGCCGGCGCGCTTGGAATAGAGTATCGTTCATGGAATTATTGACGTTTCGACGATATAATTGATGTTTGGAAATCGAGCTCTCTACCTCGAATGACACGCCGATGTTTCTCGGGGCTAATCGAAAATTTTCTGATTGTTTCTTTTCGTATGCCAACGTTCCAAGAATATTATTCAGCGGTTACAGGGGTGTCCGATTTATTCCCAGACTCGCAAGTCAGTGGAAATAAGGAAAATCCAAAAAAGTGTTCATTACACATACAGAGGTGTAACGGGCGACTTCGGTTTACATTTTAAAGTATTTTCTCACATTACAAGCAATGTTTAAGATTATAATAAGTCAACAGGAAATAAGTCTACTAGTAAAATTATGCCATGGAGAATAGTAGATTTATTTAAAAGTAATACCTGACTGCACTTTTTTTTATATCCAAGCATAGTAAGCAAAACTATCGATCAAAAGTTCTCGTGAATAGATGACGCTACCGCTAATTGTGGCAAGCAAAGAACTGGTAATCGTGCAGCCCCAAGCGAACAACCTCTCTTATTCTTAAGTTTATCTTCTCTGCAGGACTTCCTTATCTAGGTTCGCTATTCCTTACGTTAATGTAAAACGAAATTTTCAATAAATTTGCCAAACTTAAAAGTAGATAGTACATATTGTACAAGTGATCTCATACTTGGGAGGGATAGTGTTAGTGAAGATATTTCTGGCACCGCAAAACCCCTCTCGTGACAACGTTCCTTTGTTCAAAAGCAGCTACACGGCGAACAATATGAACTATCATAACTTTCTTTTTGAAAATATTCTTTAAAGTACAAGCTTTCAAGTGTATATTACGATGTTTGTTTAACTACATGTAGGTAAAAAAAATCAGAAAAAGTCTCCTGTTTTCACGGTCCCAGGTGTATGTAACCGTTTAAGATGTTCGTTATAAAATAAGTAAATCACGCGGATGCCTGACAATCAATAATGTAGGTCTAGATAGCTCGATAGAAGAAACCAGAGACTAGATGTTCTTTACTAGATATCTCAACTTCAGTGTGGACAGTTCTTCCCAATATCTCAACTTCAACGTTATACATAAAAGTCGATTTAATTGAAAAATTTGATAGCCAATATTTTTGACATTACATATTTTATGTCAATGTTTTCTTGTGTATCGATAGAAATTATTGTTTTTAAACAATTACATTCTGGTGTGAGTGGTAATAAGACTATTTACCTGAAGAAAACGTGGTAATACTTAATATAAAATATACTTTCCAACGTAAGGTACCATATCAAATAAATCGTTCACCTCGACGCGACGCGACGCCTAACGTAAATGAACCTCCAGTGACGAATATACCGGAAGTAGCGCCTGTCACGGGCACGAGCGTTAAGAGGTCAAACATAATTTTCTCGGAATAAGGTTAAATCGATTTATACCATTCTCATTCTCTGAGGCTTATTAATGGTTCAGAGATTTCGTTGAGATATCAAACGAAGAATTGGCATTTGAATTGTCGAGCTTGCCAAATACCGTGTGTACAATTACAAATTTCGAGGACTGAGAGGAATAACAAAAAGAAAATCAGAAATTTTAACTCGCTGTAGCTACGAAGACGAGACTTTCTTGCACAGTTGATTTTGAACGTAATTAAATAAGACGTACACTGCAAATTTTCCGCACATCGGTCAAACGGAAACGGCGGAATATGTCGCTGACGAAGAACCGTAGCGTAGGTACCATTCATCGTCGCTGAGAGACACGTCAAGTGTGGAAAACAACGACGAAAATATACATGATTTCTTGAGACTCTAAATGTAGGCTACGAGTGTTAGTCGCCGAGGCATGTGACTGAATATCGTGACATGGTTCACGACCCATGCGATGGCCGCGAGCAACCACCGGAACAGGCTACATAGGACAATTTTAATAAAGATGATTTTCGTCGCCAGAAAACGCCAGCAGCAGTTGAAATGACAATTTCAGAATAGTTTTATTCTTTTCCCTTTTCGTTTTGTAACGAGGGAAAATTTATATTTTAAAAAAGAAAATTCGGCGATTTTGTGGCGAAGTCATGTAAAAGTCTTTTGGAGTACCAAAAGTCACAATGAGAAATAATTTTTTCCCTAAACTTAAATTTCAATTCATATTCATATTTTTCAGTTCATATTTTTCGATTCAAACAAACGAAGTAGTAAAAATTTCATAGTAGGTATAGTGTCGATTTAATATAAACAAGTAACAGTATCTTTCAAAGAAATGTGACAGTGACAATCACAATTATACATCACAGTAATTGAATCTGATGAATATTAAAAAGAAGTTAAGCAAATCTACGAAAGAATTTGTAGTACCTAGTGGTTGAAAGGAACTTTCAGAGACGAATGATAAGAAAATTAGCAAAATTTAACAAGGCGACACTATATTACTATTTACACTGCATAAACTGTGGAGTTTCACGGAATAGACCATCGATAAAAACACGATGGGCACAGTCTATTATTGAAATTATTTATTACACTGCATAGAATAGACCACTGCACGAACAGGATGAAGAAGAATCGTTGATAAAGAATCAAATAGAATGAAAAGAAGGCAAGAAAATTGAGAGATGGGGGCAGTAATTGGAGCTTGGAGAAAATATCCATCACATCACGGGGCAGAATAGAATAGAATAGAATATTGCTGCGTCCCGCCGTCTCCCTAACAATCTGGAATGTTTAAAGACGAGACTTTTCTCCCGTTTGGTTACGCCAATTCAACGTAATAACAGTGAAATATTGAATCCGAGCGTAAACTGCAATTTAATCGACTCTCCGCACGAATGTCTGGAGGACATGAAGATCTGACCGTACGCGCTAGAAGGGTATATAAACGAGAAAATTCTCGAAGAAGGGAAATATGCCGAGGGGTTCGAAGGAACGCATCGACCCTGTTCCTTCGTGGATGCTGCGCGCGGATCAACGATAGTGATTGGCGATTACGTTAACCAAACACCGCGGTACACGCCCCTGCAATTTGCCCGAGGATCATCTTCCCCTAATCGCTGCGCTAATAACAGGATTACAGAGGCCTGGCCGGCGGAATCGTATACTTATCCCTAATTCGCTGTATCGTTATTAATATATATAATACAATTGGGAACGTCGTCTCGTGCTACGATAAGATGACTGCACACGGTCGAGAGGCACGTGCGAAAACACCGAAAATCCGATCAGAGGCGAGCTTTCATTTCCCGCGGATCTCAGATCTGGATCGATAGCCCTATTGCAATTTCGAATCAATCAACGGAGCAAAAAAATCTTGCTCCAAATCTGTTATGAAATTAATTGATTTTTCATGTTTCCAAGATATCGACTCTGGTTCTTTTTAGAGATGTACTTTGCGTAGATAATGCAGCTTAGATTATAGCTTTCAACGTGTCACTAATTTTCATATAAATTTTCTGAAGATTGAATTAAGCCGCATAAGATGTTTGATAAATCGTAGAAAATCATTGAATCGAAATTCACTGTTAGACTTACTTATAATGAATTAGAAACAATAGATATTATTAGATAGTAGATAGAAACAAGTTTGACGTATTACTGGGAAGCACATTTTATGTGTAGGTTGTAATGTAGGTATATGTATGTGCTATTCAAAATTCCCACGTAATTATAATATGTACTTGGAAATTTTATGGCAGTCGTGCTAAAGGTTTCCTCATTAAGGATGTATCGGACGTACAATATCAGACAAAAGTATATGAAATTTGAAATACTTTAATATCTACGCCTTACGCATAGTAAATCTAGATGTAAGGAATTCGAAGGACAGTTGGAGTCTTATTTTTAATCCTAGGAAGGTATTTTTCACTTTACAAAAGCTTTCTCAAGTATTATTTGCTAAACTTTTGCCAGTGAAAATGCCCAGAATTCACAATTTTCTCAAGTTATAATTTATTTCTTTAAAACGGTGTAGTAAGAACAATTGAAACTCGGCAGATATTTTCATCTACCCATATACTGCATGTACAAAAAAATTGAAAACATTGCCACTATTTCTTCAACATTTTTTCAGATGGTTTATCCGTCAAGATCGTCTCTTTCCATAAGAGTACGTGTAAAAGCAGTGAAAATTAAAATCGTTATAACTCAGTAACCGTTTAGTGAATTCGTTTAAAATTTTTGGAGCACACCAAGAAGATTAAAAAGAACAATCTCACAAATTCTCATCAACTTGGCACTATTTTGAAAATAGGTCCAATACATCCTTAAGTGTATGTTCCGTTCATTCGCCTGTACATGCTATAATGCTAACACTCAAGCTCAGGGAACAAATTTTGAACACTTAGTATAACAAATAATGCGTGTATTACATGTACATCTATTATTTCGGCATAAATAATTACGGGTAATTGAAGAAAAAAAGTCAGCGCATTTAGGAACATTTATAATACTCACAAAAGTAGCAAGAGTCTCACAGGTGTTCGCCCTTCGATTGCTTTGAATTTTGGATATGATTCAGAGAACCGAAAAATAAGATATACGTGTTTTTTTATGGCGGCCCGTTTTCATATTTAGGGGATGAAACCAACCCGCAAAGTTATAAAATTTTCAGGTGTTCGTCTCCAATTGCTTTGGGGTTTGAATATGTTTTAGAGGACCGAAAAATAAGAAACAGGTGTCTTTTTATTTCGACCCGTTTGCATGTTTAGGGGGTGAAACCACCCCTCAAAGTTCATAAGGGTTACAAAATTGTGTTGAGTAAAACTTCATATAAATTTCATTTGCGTCATAATTATACAAAAACCAAAGCAATCGGAGACGAACACCTGAAAATCATATAACTTTGAGGGGTGGTTTAACCCCCTAAATATGAAAACGGGCCGCTATAAAAAAACACGTGTATCTTATTTTTCGGTTCTCTAAAACATATCCAAAATTCGAAGCAATCGGAGACGGACACCTGGGAGACTCTCCTTGTTAGAATAATAAGATCAAACAAATCCACTTCCATAATATATTTATTATAATCTATTGAGGATAGGACATGCTATTATAATTGCCGCATTTGTTTACCAAAGAATGTTGTTCGTTTCCGTCATTACTATCGATTTTGCACTGGATCACTATCAGAATCACTAGAACCAGTATTAGAACCACTAGAGTATCTATCTATTGTAACTGAATGGGTCGAGACGTTTTTCTTCTTGGGCAGACGTCACTGTCACTGTCTTCAATTTCTATAGCTATCTGAATTTTCCAAGTACATATGTAGGTATATCAAATAATCCGATAAACTGCCCGCAATACATTCACTATTACGTTTACTCATTTTAGATGAATAAAAAGATGCAGTATGCGTATAATCAGTGGCGGATTTAAAAAAAAGGCCCAAGTGAAAATGAAAAAGTAGTTTACTAAAAACGGGCCAAGTGTAGCAGTTCGAAAGAATGTAGTGTTTGGATACCCATACCTAATCATAATTGTTTTTTAAGAGATGGGGGCCTTCTGTGCAGGGGGCTAGGCGCCAACTGCTCATCAGTCGCCCTGTTAAATTCGCCACTGTATATAATCATACTTATAATACCTATGCTTTGGAACTTATCGCGCGAAAACGCAAGTGGCGAAATCGCAACTCTAGGCGAAATCTTGCAGACTGTTTCTTTCCTCTTATACACAAATTGTTGTATATTTAGTTGCAACGAAGACAAATTGTAATGCAAAATGCAAGGAAGAAGGGAGGAATGATAACACAGTCCAACAAAATGAAACTTTTTCACTGGGTGACCCTTGTAGAGTATATCGCCCTGAACACGAATCCGCAAATCGTTTGTCGCCATCACCCTCAGTTTTTGAGAAACTCGATTTTGAAAAAAACTGCAAATTTTCAACTTTGAACATCTTTTGTGTCGAAACGATAATAGTTATTTGGTTGCTCGTTGCGTCAAATTATTCTATGAACCCTCCCCAATACAACGATATAAGTTATTATTGAATTATGAAGATTTGAATATGTTTAAACAACGTTCAAAGGGAAAAGGATACCCAGAATGCACCCATTTTCAAAGATATCTTTCAATTTATTTCTAAAACTAAGGATCTAGGATAAAATCTGACCATTCCACGCGATGCAGCCGACGTTTTTCCTTCGGAAAGCATCAACAAAAGTGGTAAGTCACGTTTTGTTTTCAATACAGAAGCGAAATAGTTTAGCAAAATGCGCGGTGCGAACAGTGGTAGTCAGGTGCGTTAAGCGATTGTGTTACGCTGAGCGGCAGTGGATCGCGCGCCGCCGTTGACTACCACTGTCGACGCCGCGCTTTTTGCCAAACTATTTCGCTTCTGTATTGAAAACAAAACGCGACTTACCACTTTCGTTGATGATTTCCAAAGGAAAAATGTCTGCTGCATCGCGTGGAATAGTCAGATTTTCTCCTAGACCCTTAATTTGGGAAATAAATTGAAAGATATCTTCAAAAATGGGTGCATTTCGGGTGTCATTTTCCATTTGATCGTTGTTTAAACATATTTAAATGATTATAATGCAATAATAACTTATATCGTTGTATTCGGGAGGGTTTATAGAATAATTTGACGCAACGAGCAACCGAATAATTATTACCGTTTCGACACAAAAGCTGTTCAAAGTTAAAAATTTGCAGTTTTTTTCAAAATCGGTTTTCTCAAAAACTGAGGGCGATAGAGCAATTCTGCTTGCGGATTCGTGTTCAGGGCGAAAAACTATACAAGAATCACCCAGCGGATATTGCGGAGCAAAAATCGTGTTGGACAGTGTGACATATGCCTGTAAATTTAATGATGAAAGGAAGAATGCACTGCAATGTTTTGGCTTATTGGCAAAGAAAATAAATACCCTTGGAAGAACGGCGTGTATCTACTCACGTGTAATGGGAGTAAGAGGGGCTAGCCTGGTCGATGTGCGTGGCTGCTGACAAGCCTTGCACGATACCGGCCGAGGGATCCCTAGCTGGAGAGGAATTTTGGGCTGCCGGTACAGCGTGGTGGTAGCGCTGGCACATTTCGGCCAAATTCCAGCCATGGGCATCCATATATTAACACTGCTTCGCTTTTCTTTGGCGTACCATCCATTTCACACGCGTTCTGACACTCCCTCTTCTTGGTCCTTCTATCGTACTGTTTAAATTCACTTCCGGGTACGATCGGTCACAAGGCAAGTCAGCTTAACGCGACGCGCAATGAGAGACACTCGTGTAACAATTGTCCGTTCGTTGGCTGGGAACTTGGAAGCATCGCACTCGAATTCTGATCCTTGACGGGGATGCTAGGCGTCCAACTCCGTGATCACAATCTGCTGGCCGAAAAGTAGAACAGAACGGTGTTAGTGCATTGGACTCAGTGACAATTTCTAGCGCGGAGTTCAACGGAAAAGTTGGAATAAAAATGTTGGTAAAACGGAGTTACAACCTCGTCCGAAGACGAGGTTAATGAAAATGTCTGCTTAGTTAATTTTTTTGGCGATCAGTCGGTAATAAAGCTCGACTAACAGATGGGCTGAAATCGGGATACGAGGTAATCATTGGTATCTGGCTATGATATCGATCGATTTTCTATTCGTGGATCGGTGATTGACCGTTAATCACTACTGCGCGGTGGGAAATCAACAGAACGGTTATAATCACCATCGATAGGATCATCCATCGAATAAAAGCTATCACGGTGTTGCACCTGGTCTAACGTAGAAAAATAGAGAAGCAACAGTCACGAAATCGATCCAACGCCCGCGGTCGCGTTTCAATCACGTTCTAATATACAAGAAACCACGCGTAGGTATGAAAATAATTTATTGTGACGAATCACTGGCATTGGTAAAATTGACCTAATTAAGGGATTCCATGGGCTGAACCGCGTGCTTCAGGCTTGCAATCAATCTGAAACGAGTAAAGACTAAATGTGATCGCCGAATGTGGAACGTGTAATTATTTATTTCCTTATTGTCCTGGCTGACGAACGATCCAATTACCGTTAAACGGCGCGCCAATAATTTCGGCTGGTATGTGCTGCATGGTACAACGGGCGCGCTTTTAAAGTTATAATTTCCTACAGGAATTAATCGTCAACTACTGGGTTGGGCAGGGAACGGCCGTGGCGCGGCGCAGCGGTTTCCTCGTGGCTTAAGCGATCGGGTGTTAATCACGTCCGCGTCGGTGACCACCGTATATCGTAAACCAATCGATAACCAATAAATTACTAACAAGTTATCTGAACGAGCGGACAGTAAAACGTTCGGTTTCTCTTTCTTCTGGATGCAATTAAGCCACGGAGGGAGCTTGCATACGTTCTAGCACCTAAAACTATGAAACCAGATACCTGTGCGAGGCGCTGCTCGATTACGAACGCGACCCGCGTATCCTTGGCACGTTGCGAACTTTATAAATGAGGCTGAAGTTTGTCGCGTCTGAATCATCTGGCACGCTCTTGCAGACGCTAGCTAGATTTTCATAGACGTTAAAGTCAACGACATGTATAACAACAAAACAACTGTTGAAATTGCATTTAAATTTAATTTACTTTTCTTGAAATTTCTATAAAAATAATTACTTATTCTTATCGTAATTTTTAAAAATACGATTATAAAATATAAAAACGTGTAGAAGTGCAGTAAATGACCGCATACTTTTAATATGAATTGTACATATTAAAAGTGCAACTACTTTCCGTTTATGAATATATAATATTTTTAAATTTATAATTGACATTTCTTTGCCTAATGGTCATTCATTTGTATGCGGTCAATTACTAGTTGGTTTACCCTAGCATGTTTTTTATCCCAAAGTTTGAGATGGTTCGATATCCTATCGAACCTTACCTACTATTTTCTACCATAGATGTTTCGTTTTTAAAATACAAGTACCTCATTTCATTTCAGCGGATAATTTTGAAACTAATAATTACGCTTTGGTGATAACGAAAGAATGAAATGATCAATCAATACTTGATTACAATATTCACTAGTACCTAGTTATTCTAAATCATCCACCAGTACTTAGTTACTCTCAAATTAAGTGTACTACACTTGGAAACTGCAACAAAATGCTTTTAGATAAACGGAATGTTTCTTTCTTTTCAATAAAATTTCCTGCAAACGTGCAAATTGGGATATACCTGTGTACCTACTAGGTATTGCTGCAAGAAATTGAACAGAGAATGAAGAAATATTACGCATTTGTCTTTAGAAATTACAAGTGTGTTCTGAGAATATACTTTCCAACAGAAGACATCATAAATCTCTTACATCTACTGCAACAAATAACACCATTCGTTTGATAAAGTAATTATAATTATCATTCGTCATTAAACGAACGAAACATAATTTTTCTTCACGTTCAGCACATTACGATTTATAAGTAAGTTATAACATAATTATAAACACATTTTGCTGAATACATGTATTTCTTAATTTATTGCTTTCTACGGTGGTTAATTAATCTTTTTACGTACAACGAGAGTCCATATCGACTTTTACCTATAAAATAACGTGCGACTGTTTGCATTTCATGCATTCCTTTTAAAGTTATGATTGTTTAAAGTCAACGCCTATTCCCAATCCTTCCTGTTCCCAATCTGTTTTTTTACAACGTTCCCACCATATTTCCTGTAAGTAGGTAATTCTTTATAATTCCTTGGGACTTACAGAATTTTCTATCGCCCACCTTTCATCGTGCATGCGTGCACTTACTTCGACTGGACTTTTCTAACTATGAACAAATAGATACCTATCTTTTACTCGTGCCTCTTCGTCATCAACTGCCCCATCGTCTTCCGACTGTCAGTTCGAATGATGATATCGCGAAGTTATCTATTAGGAGAAACCTAAACTTTCAATATGATACTACTTCACCACCTTATAATCCGAAAGTGCCGAGTGTATTAAATGAAAGTGATGACTGCTGAATTGGTCATGATCCTACTCCTCTTTATTATTATTTATGAGCTTACAAATTCTTTAATTTATAGTATAAAAAAGTCTAAATCTTGTCCAATTAAAAGAAAAATTAGAGTAGTAGTAAACAATTTAAATTTGACCATGCGAGATCAACATTTTCAACGAGTTCTTAATCGCGTAAAATAAAGAGGTTAGATAATTAAAATTTTGTTCAATTTAACCGAACAGCTTTATTTGTAGCCAGGCAAGCGAAGTCGAGGTAGGTAACTGCACGCGTACCTACTCGACAAAACTTCAGAATCGTTTTTCTCAGAAATGAAGCCTTCAATGAAAAAAGAGTACTCTAAAATTTAAATTCATTTTGGCATTTAGAATCACTCTGTCCTCGCCTATGCCACGAATTTTACTGCATCCTGTATAACAATCTGTTGTTGAGATATACATACATACATACATAGGTATATAGAAAATTGATTCATATTAATTACCAAACGATTGTTATTGAGATCGAGTATTATGGAAATAAAATTAAAAATCAACTTGTATGTACCGTCGGATTTGTGATCATGTCTACGAAATTGAAATAGACTGATGTAAAATAGTACAAAACCAGCAGATTATAATAGTAGAAATATTAGATTAATGACAGTTGGATTGACATACATAACAAAGTGAAGTGATTAATAACAATAAGATGTTAAATCCACCGTATTGTTATACAATTGAACATACGCAATACAAAGTAAATGTGACGATCGTATGAGAAATCTAGCTTTTGTTATTTTGTACGTTGACGAATGAGAAAAGATCCATCGCGAATTCTATTAAACGATGTGTTCATTTAAAACTGAATTGATGATTTATGAAATGATTAAGCAAAGCTGGCAAAGGTTTTCGCCTCAACAGAAAAAACTTACAAATTAATGTCAATATCAATATATTAAAACCAATAAGTATAATAAAAACAAATCTTCCTACTCAAGTGACCATTTAAAATTTCCTACTGTAATAAAGAAAGCGAATGTTCCACGCAGTTCTTTGTTCTTCAACCCTCCAAGAGAAGGAATGAACGTGGAAAACCTTGTAAAAATTCGTCGCGATTGAGCGTACAGATATTTAAACATAGACCTTTCGTGTGTTGTCAAACATGGCGCGTAAACACTTTTCAACTTGCTTAAAAATTCATCTTTCCCGCATTCCGACTGTCAGAGTTGAAACAGCCAGCAATTACGACTATCGAATTTCCAAAAACGTCGAACGAAGCGTTCTAGGCTTGCAGCAACGTTAGAAAGTGAAGCCAGCTCGGAACGTTGATTTACAATTTCCAGATTTTACAGGCCGTGTATATCGGACAATCTCGCGCGGGTAATTGTACGCTCATTACGTCGTTTGCATATTACTTTCTTCGCGAGTCTAGTCACCCGACCGACTGGAAGATGCATATCGCTGGAAGAAAGGAAAGAGAGAAAAACTATGGAAAAACAGCCGGGACGCTCGCGTAGAAACCGACAATTTAAGCGGGATTTTTCAGTGCGACATCGTTACGCGACTCTACGACATTCCGTGCGCTTTCGTGCCTCTATCCTTTTAATGACGCACACCGGTGCGCTGCGATGCAACGAATATCGCGTGGTATCGATCTGGCATTATGATTATTATTGCGTTATGCCTGGCCACGATTGAGACCTCCATTTGCGACATGTTGGTACGTATACAAATACTCATACAACCCTGTATTTTAGATTCTGACCCTGTCCTCATTTCGTGGGCGAGTGCGCGTGTCCCTGTACGCGAGGAATGTCGAATGGTGAACTTCGCGGTACTATTAGGCATAGGGTTTACACCTCCCCCCTTAAAAAAAAATGGTCAAATAAATCAGCGTCGCAAATCGTCGCAGCCGAAATCATCCGCAGCTTTCGAAGTTTGCTGAACGTTGTCAAAAGACGAGCTCGGGAATTCCTACATTATAAATTAAGTAGGATGGCGCCGCACGCGCCATTGTTTTCAGCAACATACGCTTTGTAGTAGCACGCGTTGCGAATATTCAATATCGTATGATGTTTGTAATCGTCTCAATTGACTAGTGTCAAAGGCCTGATTGCTGTGAAAAAATCCCACATCATTTTCTGAATCGTAGTTTAGTGTAAGTTGCACAAACAAAGGGAATGCAAGGGTTCACGCACCTGGGAATATTTTTTAAAGTGTGGTCGATTCATTGGACGTGATAGTATGCAGGTACAAAGTTTCGTACGAAATTGGAAACGCCACCTTTAGGATGGTAGAATATTCGCTTTGTCGGTGATGGAACCTTGGCTAATTTAAATGATGGTTTAATAGTTCCTGTTGTAACTTCGTATCCAGTGAAAGATGAGAATCGTTGAGTAAATTTCCTTTTTAGTCAGAAAATTTGTATGTTGGCAATGCGGCATTTGAAAACAGTCGAGGGGCATTTTGCCTTATTACACTCTAGGATTATGCGTACCTAAATATTCATTAAGGGGAGGTTCCGGTCTAGAGACCATAAAAATAGGTGATCTTTAGGAATGAATTAAAGGAAAACTACAAAATATAATTTAACCCTCGTACAACGAATGCAGGGTCATTTTGATCCAACTCTGACAAAGTCTATCACGATGTTATATTTGTGTTGGCAATGGCAAAATATAGTATAAAATGCCTAAATTGCAGTAACATTATTTGTAAAAATCATACAAGAGATACACTTATTTTATGTAGCCAATGTACATAAATAATGTTTTTTTTATGTATTTCTTTATTAATAAATTTTAGTTAAATTTAGAAATTTGAATTGTTAAATTCATTTTATATTCAATTTTTTCGTGCAATCCGTGTACCATAGAAATGTTGCTATGGGTCAAACTGACCCTGCATTCGTCTCACGCGACCATATCCACCATTCATCTTCCGAGGGTTAATGGGATTTGTTGCATTGTATTAAGGATGTCTTAAAATATAGAAATATATATTTTTGTTTTATAATTAATCATTGCAGACGGCACTGGGGAGTGGTTAAAGTCGAGGAATAAAAAATTCATCCAAATTGGTGGGACCTGTATCTCCAAAAGTTATTATCCGATTTCACTGAAACTTTTTTATTTTGAAGAATATACTTCTGGCTAGGAGGAAACCAAAAGTAATACAAAAATGACATTTTTTTTAGAAAATAAAGACACTTGAAGTTTGAAATCACTATTTCCATATATGCTTTGTCCTTTCAACGCCTTTAAAAATGATAAATTTTCAATTTTTTTGCACATTCGAAAAATGATATAAAAAAATCGATTTTTAGACCGGAACCTCTCCTTTGGGTCTCCCTACCTTGGCGGACGAAAAATGATGCGAAATTTGGGAATTTTTTAAAACAAAACTATTATATATATTTACTTCCAGCTTCGCACTTTCATTTGTCAATCTTTAGAGAAAATGAAAAAAAAATTGTATGCAAAAATAGTGGTTATATCCGGAGTTATAATGCTTCAAATAGAGCGCCTTACAAAAATTATATGCGCATTGTTAGCATAAAATCAGTCGTTGCAGTTGTCTGAAATAGAAAATTAAAAAATGTGTGTAATCTCAATAAGTGTCGCCATCGCCCGTAGCTCAATTAACAATTTTTGTTGAAAAATAACAAAAATGGTGTCGGTTTGAAAAAAAAATTTGACAGAACACCCCAAAAAGGGTTTTTCTCGGGTGTTCCCCGAGATACACCTCGGTTACGTTTCGACAAAAATTGTTAATTGAGCTACAGGTGATAGCGACACTCATACAGATTAAGAATCTTTTCGAATTTGTTGTTTCAGATAAGCCTGAGCTGGGAAATCCCCTGCGCCACGAACATATTAGGTGTCATATTGACGCTATAAAAAAACATTTAAAACAAATTAAAAAAAAAACTTTTTAAATTATTTTTGTATGGTGTAAGAGTAGCTTCATATATTCTAAAATGATTTATTTCATTATAAATCTTTTTACTGAGGAACAAATCTTTAAAAATAGCTTCATTTTTCGGCCGATCAAAGTAGAATGACCCCTTAACAGTTCGATAAATGAATGAAAACATGGGGAAAATCCGGGAGACGCGGTCGACCTAATATAAAATAGCTATTAAAACAAATGTAGACGTTACTTATTTTATAAGAACAAACCTATATGTTCAAAATTTTATGCTGATTCAGAAAAACTGGTCGATATTTGCTTTAAGACAATATTTACTGTAAATCGGGTTAAAAACTGAAGTCATGACATCTAACCACCACTCCCGAGATGCCGGGAGAAATGGTTTTCGTCGTTGGTAAAGACTACTCATATAATTATTCATGGAAAATCAACAAAGGACAAAGCAAAATTATTTATGAATGAATACAACTACAGATTCATTGATATTTAATTTGTTTACGCTAAACAAGTAAAGAAAACATCAAAGAAAAAGTGAACTACCTACTGGCCATTAGCAAGGCAAATGAATACAAAAGTGAATAAATAAACTAAATAAATAAAAATAATAATAAAATAATAATAAAAAATAAAAAAATAAACAAAAATAATAAAAAAAATCATAACTCGACCATCTCACCTTTCTGCAGCGAAGGATGGTCTTCTCTTTAGCTCTTAGAAGAAGAGTTAATATGGCCAAATACTTTGGCTGCACTGTCACTCAATATCTCTACTATCTTATTATCCCAAACATTAAACGAAAATAAACTCAGAAGTATAGTTTAAATACGATTCTGTACACCGCTGTTTGACAAAAGCGGTAACCTCAATTTACCTTTTAAAGCCTATAAATCCAGAAAAACACAGAAGGAAGCGAAATGACGCTTTTCATTCAACTGTTTGACTTCTAGAGAAGTAATTGGTCTGCACTTTAACGCATTTTTACGTATACAGTCTGAAATATAGCGACTCGACCAACTCTCCGGCCCGACCGCGTGTCCCGGATTTACCCTATGTATATTCATCAGGGATCGAAAAAGTTCTCGAACCCTCGTTTTTAAAAAATTCTGTTAGAACTTATTTGTTTCGATTAAGAAAATATCTGTTCCTGTGGAATTTTTATTGAAACAAATGCTACTTTCAGGAACTTCTTTAAAAAGTGTTCTCATGGAACAGATATTTTAGAACCTATATAATAAAAGTTCCATGGAAACAAGTTACATTAGAACATTTATTAAAAAAGTTTTCAAAAGATAAAGAAACGTACTCAACTATTAGGTACTAGTTTTATTTAACAATATACTATCAACAATACAATAGATATAATTTAAGTCGTTCAAACTTAGAAAATGTTTTGCTTCTAAAATTAAATTAAATGCGATAATGTATTATAGTTATAAAATGCTATCACGCTTAATTGTAAAACATACATAGTATGTTATATATTCTTGACAAGTTCACTTTTCGGTTCAATACTTGTTACGAAACCATTAATTATATTATGATTTTCATACCTTTTATTAAATAAACATTTGAGGAATATGATATTATATTGTTAAATAAAACTCGTATCTAATAGTTTAATACTTTTCTTTATCTTATGAAAACTTTTTTAATAAACGTTCTAATATAACTTGTTTTCATGGAACTTTTATTATAACGATTCTAAAACATCTACGTAGGTAAGTATTACATATAAATAACACATTCAGAATATCAATTTGACTGTAAGAATTATTTAATATTCTTGTAGTACTATCCATTGAATAGTATTTAGTATTTGTTACAACGATTGAGAACTTTTTTAATATCGGTGAACAGAATATCTGTTCCTGTTATAGAGAAATTTTTATTCTTATATTTTATAAGTTCCATTCCAGCTAGAACTTTTATTTTCAAGTACTTTTATTTTATCGGTTCTTCTGAGAACTTATAATGTGAGAACATTTTTAAAAGAGTTCCGCGGTCATTGTTTTAAATGGAACCTATTGAAAAGTTCCAGAACTTTTTCGATCCCTGATATTCATACAAGATGAAAAACTTTCAAGCACCTATTACAAATTATGCAATAATGATTGTAATATTAAAGCTACATACAGCGGCCCACAGGTGTAAACAATAACTGATAGTCATTTCTTTCTGACAACGTCTCGTTTCAAGAATGATGGAATTAATATCACGATTCTCACCATGACTCATAGACATGCCCAATTTAAGGACGATTTACGCTATCCGTTTAAACATGAACTGTAGCGAGACAATTACGTTCAAACAAAGAAGCATTCAGCCAGTTTCTATACTATCAATTTGCATCCTACCGCGGCCGATTTAAATCGCTAATAACGTAACAGTAACGTTACAATATTTTTCATCATCTCTAAAAGATTTATGTTTCTGTAGCTTTACTATGAGACAAAGACGACGGGAAAAGGAAGCGGTGCTGTTTTACCAATGTTCATAAGATAGGTAATAATAGAAAAAGAATACATAAAAGGCACTTAAGATTGCTTTGAGGATTAACTCACCCCAGGGCCATGAAGATTTCTATATCATAAAAATAAAAAGATTTAACAAGTCTTGTTCAAACAGAAACAACGAATTGTAAAATATATGCGGAAGCGTAAAAGAGTGCGAGGAAGCCAAATACTGTCTGAGAGAAATGCATACTATCAACAGATCTCCGTTCATACGCGTTCTGACAGGATGAAATGTGTATGCGTACTTATCAACCAAAACATTGTCGACGGGAATATCGACCGGCCTGTGTCTGAGTCGTGACGAATTCGTTACGTTACATATAAACACCCGCATTTAAATACCTATAACGTTTGTCTGAACATAATCGTCCTGTTTCCACTCTGCGTCAGAACGGAACGGACAACGACCAGACGCGGCAACACTCTCCGATGGATTTTGGATTTTCCATAGTGATATTCATACTCTTCGTTTACTGTTCCATCAAGGAAATCAATAATTGTAAAATGTTTCGACGAACGGATGCCTGCCGCCGCGACGGCTACATGGGCAGTGAGAATCCACCTTTACTCCAACGCGTACGCGTCGTTCACCTTATAACTTTATCACCGCTTTAAGTCGGATTTAGACTAAACAAAGTTTCGCGTTACGTTCGTTGAAAAATTAACCATGGAAGGCCTAGATTTTCGCACTGGTTTCCCACAATCCACGGTCTCATTAATCACGCTAATAACAAAGAATAACAAAGTGCCTTGGAAATGTGCGACGGACGGGTTCGATGCAGCGGGCTAAACACCTAAAAGAGTTATATGTTTATGTACCTACACCTGTAAACAGCTAGAGCAAAGGCCGATTATGGAAACTTTATTCTATCAAATTATTAAATTTTAAATAAAAATTGTATTCGCTCAAAAGTACATGTACTGACGTGTTTCCGAAAAAATTGATTGAAGATCGTCTTTGAAAATGTCGGACATATAACTATTAATTACTGTTATATATGCGGTTTTTGGTAATGGTTTGAGGTGGCCACGATGCTGTCGAAATGATTTAAGTAAAAGTAGAAAACAAAAAGTATGGTTAAAGTACCTATAGTAATGTAGTTAGTTAATTAAAATTGCGAATGTTTCAATAATTCACTTGAAATAGTAAAATTGATGTTCTTGAAATCGTAAAGATGCATGTTTATAATTTTTTTTTTTAATTAAAGGAATATAAGAGCACTTATGAGAAAACCACGTCGTGGCCAACTGTAGATAGTTGTACATACAGAACAACAGAACAATAATTTGAAAATATCAATTAACTTGGTGAAATAATAATTGTGAAACGTGATTTTTAATAAATCGAGATTCTCTCTGTTTTTCTCTCTCTCAAGAGAAGTAAAGTTGAAGATATTTCTGAAGTAAAATATTGTTAATGACCGATTCCTAATTCGGCATTCAAAAAAGGTATGTGCATAATAGCAAAGTAGAGGGCATTACCCATAAAACACTGCAGACTATTGCATCGTGAAGGGGTGTCATGCACTCGAGGGCTCTGGAGTTGGCGTAAAATTCCATAATGTCGTTAATTATAGAAATATGTAGCAACATAATAGTTTGGAAACGTGTTCTCAAGACTTGACACTATAAAAAATATAACTTAAAAAATGAACATAATATTCACGGTGTTCCCAATGTTTATAGTTTATACACACTATCGGTTCTTTTAATTTTTGTTACGGCTCACAAGTTTCATTACAAGTTATTAACAAGAAACGCGAGGCTTTAATTCGCTAAACTTGGTTTCATCGCATGTTGTATACAAATTAGGTACATTCTTTTGCAAACTAAACGATTGTTAAACAATAATGACAACTAAATGTGTAAAACAGAGTAATAAACCTAATTATTAAATTTTCTATCTACATCTTTTACGAGAACAATTGCCTGTCGTACTAGAAAATGTGCTTCTGTTCAATAAGCAGCCAGAAAAATTGTAATCTGATGCTGCTCCATCACATTTTAGTAGAAAAGTAACTTACTAAGGGCATCAATGGTGGATTTTTATCGCTGTAGGAAGGTAATTTGACTTTCAAGTCCATTCGATTGAAATTTTTCTTGATTTCTAGTTATGAAGACGTTCAAATTACAGTGTATTGCGAAAGCATCGAAAATCTTGAAACGTTTGAAAAATTGGAGAAGATTAAACAAAGTCCGGCGGCGCGGCGCACGGTTCAAATGATCACACGGAAGTCGGCGCGGCGCCTGGGTCAGTTTGGGTCCGTATTAAGTATCCAACCATACGCATTTTAAACGACGTTCTTTTTCCTAGAACAGTATTTTTTTCGACTTCGAAAGATTTCCCTACTGCTGTCGCACTCGGTAACGTTATGCTTGGGTCCAAGAAGACCGCAACACCGCCAACCGAGGGTTAAATCGACGGTCTCAGAATGAGTTACCCTATTTCAACAATCTTTTAATTGCTAAAATAAATAAACTTGAACGATTTGACTTATTTACATTATCCAGTAATTAATTGATAATCATTATGTGTAATTAATTACTTCTCCTTTATTGGATAATAACGCGAGTTTCAAGTTTCAAGGCGCATAAACAGCTGTATGAAATTCAGAATTGTCGCGACGGTGCAGGTCAACATTTGTGTATGTACCTAGTATGTTATCAGCAGAAAAGCGTCCATGATACGCTGAAGATGCAAAACGGAAACTTTACATTTAAATTTAGTTATGCATGCTTAACACGCGAAGCTTCTGAAGTACTGAAAATCTCAAGATCATTTATCTACGTCCGCTAATTTTCACCACTATTAGAGAGCCTGTTGAGTTCAGAATAATCTTTAACGAGCAATACGTATAGGTTTCGGCTCTGTCAGGTTTCAGCACCGTTTCCGTTCTCCATATTGTAAAGGTACGGGCGGAATGTTTTTTAAAAAATGGTTATATCGGCGAGAAAGTAAAATCTGATCCTAGAGATCTGGAAAATCATGGTGCAACGGAGCAGTAGAATTTTTAGGATACCTCCTTTAAATCTCACGATCAATTGCGTGAGGAAACTTACCGGAGAAAAAAAACGGAACCCAGCCCGAACCTTCAAACATAATTCAAGATAATTTCCACCTAACGCGTTCGCGGTTTGATTTTCGATACAGGAAGGCCCAATCGAGATCGAAATCGCTCGGTATCTCGCGCACGATCGATCGGCGAACGAACTCGGTTATCGAGGTTTGGATCGTCGTTAACGAAGGTTTCACGGCGGATTTTTGAAAAATCGACTTGAACCGCGCGCGTGCTGCCTGGTTTCCTCTCCCTCTCTCTTTCTCCCGCCCCCTCAGCCCATTCTCACCCTCTCTCTTTCTCTCCGGCGTACACCCACGCGCGGCGCGGCGCAACGATGAAACCGGCCGGCGGCTAAGAGAGAGTGTATTTCTCGCTTATTATCCTTTCCTCCGATTTCCTACCGTAAGGAAAAAGAATAGCGGCTGGGATGGTGGCGTATTGTACCGGCGCGACGGTATCGTCTGCGCCCTCGGTGTGTGACTCACACGCGGAACCACGTTGTTAAGCTGTATACATACTCGCCCCGAAGGACTCACAGCTCATTACCGATTTCATAGCCGAAACTCACGATCGATACCGTCGCGATTATACGCACCAATGTGCCTAAGCTCGAAATCTAGAGCCGAGCGATTGGATCGATACGCGGCATCGTTCGTCACGTGTCGATCAGATTTCTGCGACGGTCGGCGTTCTTATATAGTTACCTTTCTGATCTCCTAGAAGGATCCCCCGCGACGACGAGAGTCTTCTTCAGATCCGGGTGCAGATCTGCTGCAGGTTCGTCGGGCTTGTCACAGCTCGCGCCAAGAGTTTCACTGACTTTACTAGAACCGAGGGCCGTGCAAGTCGCTCGTCCTTCGGCCGCGGCTATCGGACATTAGCGATCTATCACGGTTCCCCGAAGCAATCGGCAGCCACGAGAAGTCCGGTCTAGCCGCGTGTCGCGTGTACTTGCCCGTGCGTGAACCCGCGTACACCGGGGCAAATTTTCTAAACGCGCCAAGTCACCAGGTATGTCACTAGGGTCTAGAAGACGGAGCCTCCCAGGATACACGTTGCTGGCGTGGTGCTGGAACGCGTTGATCACCGACTCACCAGCGACGACAGCTGCGACGGAGCATAACACTGGCTGCCCGGCGCGTGCACCACCACCGCCAGGTCCGGCGTCAACCGCTCCACGCTTGTGGAAATGTCAAACGACGACGCTCGTTCGGTTCACCGTCACGCCGGCAGCGGTAGCCGTCATTCGCGTGGGAGCGTGACATAATAGAGCGGCATTGGTGAGTTTTGAGTGAGCTGCGCGTAGATCTAACCGGTTGTCACGGGACTCCTCCAACTCGTGCTCCGCCAAGGTGTCCTGGCCGAAGTGCAAGCAACTGACGCCCGGTTGTTCCTGTCACCATCAGCGCTCCACGTAACTACTTTACTCTGACTGTCTGCTTATTCGAGTGATCGGGTGATCGCCGTGAATGGGATTCTGGCCGAAGCCTGCCTACGGTGCTGGTCGGGCGCGTGTGTCCAACTCGGCTGCGGCGGCCGACCCTCAGCTCGCTCTCGCGTGTTCCGTGGTGCACGATTCGAGCGCGGACTGAAGTTGAGCGCGCCGTGAGGTGAGCGGAGGTGACTTGCGACTCGACTCGACTCCACTCGACTCCCCTCGACTCCGCTCGACTCGGCACGGCCCGGGCCGGGCCGGGCCGGGCCGAGGGAGAAACACCAGCGCGGCGCGGTCGCTCGGCCCAGTGGCGGCGGCCTGGCTTTCTACGGTTTCTGTCGCGCGAACGCGCCGCGCCGCACCGCGCCGCGGATTCGCGACCTGATCTACACTAACGCCGCTCAGGTATACAGTGACTTGCATTAATATTCCAACACCATGGAGACATCGGACACATCGCTATTGCTCTGTATACAGTAGGAATCACCTAACCTTATACAATATAAAATACCTCCGTTGATTTTCATGATACCACTGTATGTCCGTGCGAAATATATCGGTGTCAGTTTCTTCTCTGGGCAACAGTTTTCGATCTATTTTCTTGATTGTAGTTTATGTGTGGCTAACGAAAATAGATTATGATTACATTACAATTTAATTGTGTCGAGGTACTGCGAATTTATCTTATTTTAGAAGACAGAATTTATCTTATTTTAGGAGCATTCTATTATTGAGAAATTTAATATTTACCCTTTTAGCAGCAGACGTCTTAAAGTGTATTGTACTTTATTTAAAATCTTGCGGATAATATTTTGCTGTGAAATAGCTATAAAAATATTAAGCTACTCTTAAACAAAGGATAATATAACGATACAGTTTTGATGTTTATTAGAACCCAGAACTCAAAATATTAAAAGGTAAATACATACCAACCCCAGTTTTACTTTAAATTATGGAATTATAAGATGATATGATACACAGTCGATTCTTTTTTTCATCTCCTGTAAAAATTTGGTCATGGAAATTAGTCATACCTATTTAGAAAAATGATGTCGTTGGTGTCTCGAAAAATTTAGCCATGAGAAAAAATATTCTGCATTATGTCAGTCATACTCCCAAAACTAACACTTTTGATTACAGGAAATCGGAGATGTGTTCTAATGATAAACAGTTTAGCTCTTAGGTATTTATAATACCTACTTATTACGGAGTTATCAAATTAATTGCTTTTGAACAAGTTAATTAATTATCATAATTGGCAAACGCATGAAATTTATTCATTTAATTCATATAATTTTCTAGATAATAATTAATATACGAAATAATGTATTATTCCGATGTTACAAAAATATTTTCGCACTCCACAAAAATACTGTTCATCTTGTATTAATGATTTGTTGGATAGCCGTCTTCTTAACTAACATGTTTCGAACTTTTAAACATGTTGGGGATAACTTTCTTTAGGTAATCCATTGCAATACAATCTTATGACTTGCGGAGGGGAGCGTGATAGTTTCATATACAGGGTGTTTCGAAATGTGGTGCAACCAGAGAGGAGGTGATTCCCCATGCAAAACTAATTTGAAAATACAGAATGAAATTTTTTCATACGGGGCTTTGTTGTCGAGAAAATGAATTTTAAAAATTCACTCGACACTCGCGCATCTGACTATAAATCAGCATTATCAGCATCAGCAAATATGCTACAACTGTAAATGAAATTGAATTCTCGTCGAAAAATAGTTCGAAATTATGGAATAACTTTTTTTTTCATCGAAACTTTTCTTCCGAGAAAATCGATTTTCGTAATCAGTTAAATGTGCGTTCACTAGATTAACAATTGGTTCAATTTTTAAATCGATTTTCACAAAAACACAACCACGTTCGAAAAAGTTATTCTACAATTTCAACTCATTTTTGGACAAGGATCCACGTGTACTTGTTCTAGGTATATTTACTCCCGTATTCTGCCCAATTCTCAGCCAAGCGTGTGCGTACTAAACAAGTTTTCAAATTCGATTTTCTTGAAAATGGAGCGATACTTGTATGAAAAAATTGTATTCTATACTTTCGACTTATTTTTGCATGAGGAATCATTTCCTTTCCGGTTGTGCCGACCACGTTTTTGGAAACACCCTGCGTAAGCATTCTGAAACTATCCGTGACTTCTGTTTTCGATCGTTATCATGAAGTGACAATCAGTTTCGCATTCGCATGAAGTGAAGATCATATATGATTAAAAATTATCATAAATATAGATATATGTTACCGCATTATTTGTCCTTTCTATTAAATCTTTTATGTAGAATTATATTAATGGAACTTAATTAGCTTATTCAAATAATCAACATATAAGCTAAAGCTACCAACTATTCGTCACCCTGGATCAAATTTGATTTTAAATTTTTAATTGTATTCACTCATCTCTACACTCATCAAACCCAAGGATGCTAAATTTCCAATCCTTTCCAAGAATGAACGTGTTTTTCAACGAAAAGCAATCCGTACTTTAGATTCACATCGATAATTAACAGCTTTTTACATACAAGTCTAGTATTGTATCCATCTTCCTTTAGTACACGTCAGCGTTTCAG
This sequence comes from Andrena bucephala, assembly GCA_947577245.1. NCBI lineage: Eukaryota > Metazoa > Arthropoda > Insecta > Hymenoptera > Andrenidae > Andrena > Andrena bucephala. Next base: position 82,418,686 of record OX387715.1, read on the forward strand.
GATGCACTTTCTTCTGATCTTCTCAAATAACTCTACTGTCAGTCTGGAGTCATTTAATCCAAAATCATTTTTCTTAGTACTTCATGTTCATTACAAAAATAGTACTCGTAGACATCCTTTTTGTGGATTTATATCAATAAGATCCCAACGATTTGTACCTTATAATATTTACAGTACTCTTATTCAAATTTATTAAAATAGTGATTTTCCGATATGACTTCCCTGCGAGTAAATATGCACGAAAACAGCTATTTTATCCATGAAGTCCGATTCTTGCTTATACTTCACATACTCATCGATGAATCTTGAAACGAAATTGATTGTGTGAGGCACAATCATCTAAAATCATCAGTTGGACTTACTAAAATGAATATAAAATTCATATATGTCATTCATAGGTATACTTCCCTACGTAAGTAACATAAGAAATGATGTTCGGCTCTAGCAATGACAAAAATATTTGAACATGGGAACTTTGCACTTTGCTGTTTAGTGACGCAAGAAATATATATGCACTAGCGGACAAAAAAGTTACCACATTTTTTATTTGTTCTATTTTTGTTATTTTTTAGCATACATATTTGGGACTGTGGTATGTTTAAAATGCATATTCTGATGGAGAATTTAAAGCTGTGTGAAACCCAGTTAAAGTTGAATTTATTTAACTGACAAACAAAAGTGTTATATAACATTGAACGGGGTAACACATTTTTGGGGCCGACGAAGAAGTTGGCAGATTTAGTAACTTTTTAGGTTGTCCTAAAAGCAAAAGGTGCCCCCACAAAATATTAGATTTTTTTATTAATGTTCAAAAGTGGTATCTTCTTGTTGGCTTTAAAAGGGTGTTGTCGTGTTTAATGTTATGTAGCGTTTTTGTTTGTTAGTTAAATAAATTCAACTGTAACTGTTTTTATACAGCTTTTAATTCTCTTTCAGAATATGTATATTAGAGTTGCCTATATCGTACCACTTAAGACATTTTACGTTATATTTCATATTTGGTACAAATTTGAACGCAAATGACTAATGGATATTGTAGCTTGATCTTTTAGGCACCTACTAGTATATGCTTTACGTTTTGTTCAGAACAAATTAATTTATTATTAAGCTTTTTATCGCATACTGTAAAACGTACGATTTAGGCAACTGGTCTCCTAAATCGTACCTCTCGGTCTCCTAAATCGTACCTCCACTAAAAATATTCAACATAAAGTAATGATTATTATATAGTTATATATACATATGTATATGGATCACACACAGGCGGCAATAATCTATGAATATAATATACGTGCATAACCTATACAACATACGAGTTGTCAAATCCTACTGGTACGATTGTAGTGGTACGATTTAGGAAACATGATCGATTTATTTATAAATATCAAATTAAACTTTATAATGAATGTAATATGTACTTAAAATGAATTAAAAATATTCTACATTTAACCCGCTTTTAGAAAAATACAAAAATACAGGACAAAATTGCATTGTTTGATTATTATCAGCTAAAATAAACTGTTAAAAAGTTACATTAATCATGCCTGATTTTTTAAAATGTTTATAGCACGCATAAAATAGGGTGTAAGCTAAAAAGGTTTTGCTCCTATTTCTTATTTCGCATTTACATGATATTTTTATTGTCAGATGTCGTTTACATTCATTAATTACTGAGAAATTGATGAGGTACGATTTAGGTGACCAGTACGATATTGGCAACTCTCCCCTACTGCAGTTTTGAGTTGATATTGAAAAGTAATAGAAGTAGGGTGGTTCGCAAAAGTGGTAACATTTTTGTCCACTACTGTACCTACACCATGTCATATAGGTACTATTTGTCGTGCAGGGAACTATATGAATGATATAAATAAACATTATACTTTTATCAACTAGAATAAGTAATACAGTTTATTAAAAAACAAGTTATTTGTCAACTCTATAACATGTGCCCAGTAATAACTTGCAAATTATACAGCATGGTGTCTCAATATTAATGCGATTCACCATAAATGTGTATGCACGACGTACTTACCCGCGCCGCGCGCGATGCCAGAGGATGGCCCACGCGCTCTCTGTCGCATCTCCTGGCCCGCTCTTATCGTCCTCTCTCTATCTGTCAGCCTAACTCTGCCTCTACCGCTCCGTTCGCCGCTCTCTCGCTCCCTAACTCTCTCGCAGCTCGCAGCGGCCTTCTCTCAAACTCTTCCGTTTCGTCCCATCTACCTTTTGCTCTCGCGAGCGCAAGCCTTCCCGTGGATACGCCCGTGCATAGGCGGCATCTCTGCGCCATCGCTCGAAAGCGATAGAGTCGCGGTTTCGAGGAAGGGAACTAAATAAGAAGCTAAAAGTCACGATTCCTGGGGGTCGAAGTTGTGACGCCGGTCAGCAAGCTTTCAATTTTCCAGAGGTGTAAATATAGTGGTGGACGTTGGACTTAGGATCTCGGGAAATGACCGCGCGATGTGTTTTATGGATCTATTTTAAAGAAACTTCGAAAATGGAAATAGTGTTGAAAAATATTTTACTCGTTCCCTGGTGTCCACGTAGACATTGTAAACAGTCAGTTGTTTGCGAAATATTTGGCAATAAATATCGTATTCCTTTTAGTCTGTATGAGTGGAGCTTTCTTCGTTGTATTCCATTCGAATTTGTAACACGACTTTTATTGCTAAATATCTCGTACACTATTAGGTTTCTGCGTACACTGACAAATGTTATATTCTTGCATAGGATTTCCTACTGATTTCCTAAAACGAAATTCTTAATCGAGGGTTCATGAAGGTTGAAGAAGCATTTTTTATGATGCAGTTACTTGGTATCATTAAAAAAAATTTAATCAATAGATAGGGTCTTCATTGTCATGTATTCAAAATATTATAAAATCATAGCGAGGAGAGAAATGCCTTTTCAAATATAAAAAGTATACGATGCTACGAAACTGTAATTGTAAAAGTAAATGGGTAACGGAATTCGTTGCGAAGACATAAAATAATTCTAACGAACTCAGGCTCGGAAACTTTTTATTTCTCAGCTATCAAGAATTTGGCACACTAAAATTAAATAAAATATTCACGTAAATGTGGACCATATGTGACCATGGTTTCCAGTTACACAGATGGCTGCGCTTTTATAATTTTCAGTGAAAACTTAATTAATGTACCTAAGTTATTCGGTGATGGTATTCATAATCAACGACTGCTTCATTCTTCATGACGGAAAGAAGTATTAACAGTAAGCAAGTATAAATACCTAATATAAATATTATCTAGTGTAACTAATACCAGTAATAGTAGATACCTATTTACCAGCTTGCATTGAAACTTAAGAGGGGATTGCGCCTTATCGGGCCGAGAAATAGGTAATTCTTTGTGAATTTTTGGTACAAAAACGGTTTGACAAATTGATTTGAGGTTTGGCAGGCTGTTCTATTGTATCATGAACTATTGTTCTGAATTGTTGTATGCCAGTGTAAACAAAAACATGGCAGATACAGAGAGAGCGTTGAAAAATAATCGGGTGGCCCTGGCGTTGGCGAAAAGTATTGTAAGGGTTATCCGAAACATAAAAAGGAATAAAGATTCTTAATCAATATGAATGTGGCTATCCGTGGTAGTATATTTATTGCCGTATCTGTTACCATACCTTTTTTATTTAAAGAAGTTTTCCCGATTTTGAGGCAAAACCTTTATCAGATTCAAATCAGGGCGCATCATCTTCTTCAAGAGGGTGCCCTTTTAACATTTTTTTATTTTTCTTGATGCATCTACTACCACCCATAGCCACATTCATATAGTTCAAGAATCTATTTTCCTTTTCGTGTTTCGGATAACCCTTACAGTACTTTTCGTCAACGCCATGGCCACCCGATTATTTTTCAACGCTCTCTCTGTATCTGCCATGTTCTTTTTTCACAGTCACACAAAAATTCAGAATAATAGTTCAAGATACAGTAAAACATCCTGCCAAACCTCAATTTAATTTGTCGAACCGATTTTGTACAAAAAATTCATAAAGAATTACCTTTTCTTCTGCCCAACAAGGAGCAATCCCCCCTTAAAGTAGTCCCTTAAGACAATTTATTTCGTAAGAAATTCCAGTGTATGAAATAAGCACGCCTCTAACTCGAAAACCAGGTTAAAATAGAACCCGTGTTAATGAAACATCCTGCAGAATGATTCATATTTTGAGAACTTATCTTGGGACACATTCCATCTTATAAATTAGTTGTTCATTCACATATGTAGTGATACAAAAATTAACTCGTAGCCATCGACTTCCATATGTTTACTTTCAGCCCCGCGTTAACTTAAAAAAGCTCCTTTTATTTCTTTCACTGATAGTGTAAAAAATCTGCCTACTGAAAATCTGTACCTATAACCCATTCACAATTTGTATATACTAGGTTACTTGCCGATAAAGCTACGTTTACTCGAGACAAGGTGAACAATTTCCACGGATTTCCCATCTAGACAAAAGGCAGACTAAACTTCACGTTTAGACAAGTTCCTTTACGTATTGTCTGATCGAACCTCATGTGATTTCCTGTAGTAACAACATACCTTTATTCCCGACGCATGTGTTACTAACAATTTTGAAATATACATGTAGGTATGTACATATATATAATGATATGTTTGACAGAAAACAGATTTTTAGTTATTTTCGTTAACAACTTCAATTATTTATTAGTCCAGAAGACAATTTAATACTATAGTATATGCAACATAGCTTAGAACTTAGAGTTTAGAGACGGCAAATACAGGCTTGTCAGGAAAGAAGCGAAGTCCCGTTTTCGAGTCCTTCTGAGCCGAAACGAGAGGAGAAATGAGCGGCAGATGTCTATAACTACCTTTACTACTCGGCTTCACCCGACATTTAAACTCTCATTTTATAAAAAAAAAGAATTTTTTTCCTTTATTTTTTTTTTTCAAATAGTCACATTCATCTGGATTAGCTAGGCATAATGAGCTGGGGCACATTTCATGACCCCAGAGTTTACCATTCGAATGTTTTTAGGCGACAAACACACAAACACTTCCTGCTTTATATATTACTCTGATGGTTAAAACTACTACCATTTGATAATTGGACACGATTAGTTCCGACACCCATTTTTGCTGACGCTTCCCGCTTTATTCTGACGAGTACTGGTCGTGGAGAAAATTCGTAGCATGAGTTTGCGAACACCCAGCGAACGAGGTCTAAAAGGCTCGCGCACGCCCCAGGCTCGAGATTCTCCTTTTTGAATTTCCTCGGGGAGCCCGGTAATGCCGTGTTACATAATTGAAAGCGTAGGAAGCAGGATTGATTAACACACAGGAGAGGAGAAAGGTTGCGTTCGTATAGATTGGTGGTTGCTTTTATGCGAATCGCGGCGAAGCGAAGTGCGACTCTAGGAAAGCATGTGGGTGTCATCACAAGCGCGCGAGAAAAAAAGTCACGGGGAGATTATAGACGCAGCACTGTTGCAGCCCGTACATACCGTCTCGGCTTGCAATATACGACCTGTGCAGCCTCGCCAATATTGCGGAAAGAAGGAACGACGTGACAACGGGACGGGAATTTTGATCGCTGTCGTTCAGCTAACCGTCCAACTATATCGTTATTATTATTCTGATCGCCTGTGATTACACGCCGTGTATATAGGTAGGACTCGTTCTTACGCGAACGTAACGCACCTGGTTCACTTTAACGCTTCGTTAAAGCTGAACGCTCGGTTACGGGGAAGTTTATTTTACGACAGAGCAGTGACGAACCGGCATGGCCGAGCGCGTTACTTGTCGGGAAACACAAAACGCGCGACAGCACCGGCGAATTATAATTCAATTAAAGCCAGAGTCGTGGAAACGGTGATTAGCTTTTTCAATGTACACCGCGTGCGTCGCGTTTCAAATGAAGCGGAACCTGTTTGATGGGGACAAGCTAGCGCTGCACAGATTTTATTTCAAGCCAATAGAAAAAGTAACGATTTATAATAACCGTGCAGTTTGTTATTTGTAATAACAGTATGTAATTTAGAATTAAACAAAACATCGATTTCCCTGAAATAACAGGCATTTTATAGAATAGAACCATTTCGTTACTCTCAAGTCAAAATATTGATGAAAAGATAATGATCGAAACGAATTTCGTTTAATATTTTAATATCAGTTAATTATTCCATTTAATGTATTCTTGAAACGAATTACATCGTTATTATTACTTTGCTATCTCAAATATTGGTACCTAGAATTATTATATTGTTTTCAAGATTATTCCTGGAAAGGAAATGACTAATGAAATTATATTTAACGAACGAAATAACCGCGAAATAAAAAGACAGGATTTAAAATAATATTGAAATAATAACTATAAATACATATAATGATTTTGAAAATTCCCCAATCAGTCATTGTTTCTCATTACCGGTTTTCATTTCAGACCTGATTTTCGTTTCCTCCGCGTCAAAATCCTTTTCATTAATTTTAACTATTTAGTTAACGCAATTTCTTAGGTGTGCTGTGTACAATAAATTATAATTTAACATTGTTTTCTTGAAAACTTAGCGGAGAAATATAGTATATAAAGAATTTAGACATCACTATAATAGCGTTTCACATTATAGAATCGATAATATATAGGTACCTACACATTATATCTGAAAAAAGTAAAATGTCGTTACTGATAAGTTTATAGGTATTAGAAGAAGAACGGTTCTTTTCGGTGGCAATGCAAAGCGAGTGATAAATGTTCGATAGAAGCTCGATACTTCAGGCTTGAGATACAAAAGGCGATATCCGAATGGTATATTTTTTAAAAAAAACTTGCGATACCATTAAATTAACTGTATTCGAAAAACACATATAGAATTTTAAATAAATCATTTTGTTCTGTGTCGATCGCGTGTGTGAACATAAATTTTAACATTCAATTAACAACGAAGTTGGTGGAGAGCTAATTGAGTGTATTACCTGTATTACAAACGAGTTTTACGTAACAGAATAATGCAAGTTAGAAACATTAGACAGATTTCATATCTGTACCCCAGAGCCAGGGTGTATTATGTCCACTTATTAAATTTTTCACTCTTTCGGAAACATGTAAAATGTAATTTTTGAAAAAAGTGGACTTAATACACTGTGGCTCTGGGTTCAGATATAGGTGCACCCAATAATTACACCTTGTAGATCAATTTTAACATTCTCAAACATATTTCTATAAAACTAAACAGATATGTACACGTAAAATCAATTGCAGGGTGGTGCAGCTTTTACTAGAAAATAGCACGTTTTAGGGTCTTTTAACAAACTTATACTTAGAACCATTTTCACAGTTCCATGATATTATGAAAATGCGTTTTTGACAGCATTGCCACTTTGAATATAAAAAATTGAATAAAGAAAAATATGCAGTAGGCACCTATGTATCGTAGACAAAGCAATTAGTTATAATACAATAAAACTATAAGTGGGTTAAAAGAAACAATAACGCCACAAATTAATGAAGAAAAGATAGTTGTATTTTCCTGTACTTATCACAATTAGTTCCAAGTGGAGTAGAAGAATTCTTCCTACATAAACAGACCATCAGATTTGAATCCTTGTACAATCAGACAGGCACGAGGCAGAGATTGCTCAAAAAGAATTAAACGGTTTAATCCTACATTTTATTATTTATGGGAGATAAGACCAACGAGTTTGTATTGGATTTATTAGAAGTGTTCTTAAATAAATATTACATGAATACTAATTACGTTAATTAGTTTCGCTCTAACTTTCATTGTCGAATGTTTCTGACGAGGTATTATTTATAAGCCATATAGTATGAGTAGGTACGTAATGAAGTGAGAAGAAGACAAGTCAGGTTTCGCTTTAACGAACGGGGAAGCGAGCACGCGGGAATATCGAGCACAAAATCGCGCGGAAGGGAATCTCGTCGCGGCCTGATTGCCGATCCAAAACCACGTAGGTACGTAACTGTTTTTCTATACATATGGAATGAATGCACGTGCACGCTCATCTAGCACGATACAGTGTAATGAACGTAAAACCGAGGGTAGAAGCTGAATATTTAAAAAATTCTACATAAATGCCGAAACGGCAGAGCTCAGAACGTTTGTCCACTGCAATTCCACCGGTTCAACTCCGACTAAGTAGCTATTATCCCGTCCCTGTAGCGGTGGAACTGCAGTGTCGACAACGTGGTTAGCAACGAAAAAATCCCCGCTCATAATATGGTACACTTCAAGGCCAACTTGTTCGAGCGAGACCTTTTAATTCATTGCGATCCGATAACCGTAAGATCTGTATGGACAGAAATAAGTTCGTAGTAATTCGTTGCAGATGATGTATGTTACAATACATTTATAAAGTAATCGTTTCGACGGAAAAGATGTACATAATCCAAGTACACCTCGGATGGAAAGTTTTATAGGAAGTACTAAAAACGCTCCTTCTTCAATAGCTTGGGAAAGTTGCATGTTATGTAGCGTCTACTAATAAATAATTGTAAGTATATTTGGAAACATTTGCGTTATCGCTTATAAATGCATACGTACTTACTGATACAAACAATGCTTATCATTATTACAAGTTAATTGCGAGTGAACTTGCTAGTCAAAGTTCATTTAGAAACGACTTTTAAGTCTAAACTGTCATCTATGTACAGTAGGGTGGATTTTTTTTGTATTTCTTTGCTCTGACCCCATAATATGGTTCCATTTCGTAAAAAAAAAAGTCTCTGCTAAAGATTATTGCAATCGGACAACAGGAAAGATTGCCGAACTTTCAACATGTGATTTCATTAAAATTTCGATGGGGCTTACCATTTTTGAAAAATTCTTTAAATCCAAACTGGTTAAGAATTCTAAACTTTAAGGCCTTAAAGTTTAGAATTCATCAATTGTTTGGATTTAAAGATTTTTTCCAAAATGGTAAGCCCAATCGAAATTTTAATGAAATCGCATGTTGAAAATACGGGCCACCCTAATGTGCAGGGTGTGCCGCAGTCATGATGCAACCGGATATAGGGTAACTCCTCGCGCAGAAATCAATCGGAAACATAGAATCAATTTTTTTTATCCGATACTCCGTTTTCGAGAAAATCGATTTTGAAAATTTGTGGGGCACGCGTCCGCCTAACTAATAATTAGCAGAATGCGAGAGTAAGCAAGACACAAGTGCTAACGAAATGGACACTTCTGCAGAAAGAAGCAAAGACGTAGAATAACTATTTTTCGAATAAGGCTTCATTTTCGAAAAAATCAGTATTGAAATATCATCAAGTAAGTAGATACGCGTTTACTTAACTAAACATTGACTCCACCTTCAAATCGATTTTCTCTGAAACCCCCTTTAGAAGAAAGTTGTTCCACAATTTCGATTTAGATACGTGTAGGTAGTTATATCTGCACAAGGATTCGTATCGTCAGCATTTATGCCATTTTTAGCGCCGCATCCTTCCAATTCTTAATTAGCTGCACACGTGCCGAACGAACTCTTAAATAAAAATTGCTTCATCCCGTGGTTTCGATTTATCTTTGCACGAGGAATCATCCTATGCGTGGTTCTACTATCGTTGCAGCCACACCCTGCACAGTGGTATCTCTGATTTCATATTTTAATAGCAGTCAAGCATAATTCATTCGAAATCAACTTTTTCATTTTTCTTTTTTATTTTTCTGTATTCTTTTTGAAGCCCCAAAGTCGCAGTGAGAGGTCTGCATAGATAGAATACACCATTGTTAAGTATTCTAAGTAAATAAATATAGTTCCAAAACAACAGTTTGGAAGTTACTTTACCCTGATTGTTTTCTTATTACGATTAATATAAGAACGAATTACGTATTGTATGCACCTGCCTGCTGTATTTATTTTAATACAGAAGGGCGGTTTGGATAAAACTTGTCACACTCTAAAAAATCGCGTGAGTGAATAAATATATACTCGTGGTGTACCTACTTTAATATAATAAAAATTCAGATATGTTTTTCTGTAAACATTTCAGAGAAGATCAATGCAAAATCTATGCTTTCAACAAGAGAAGGCTCCTAATTAAAAAATTCTAATTTTAATGAAACTTTGTGATAACGCAGAGCGTGATGAAGTGTACACGGAACAATTTTTTCTTTCAATGGTAATTGAACCTCAACGGGTGAAAGTAGCCCTTAATGTTATCCCATTTTTCGGCTGTTGGATATGATTTTACAAGAGTACGAACTGGTGTAAAATTTCAACTACAAAAATTTCACAGTTTCATGTGACTCCCAAATAATAAATTATATTTCTTCTACCCTTAATAATTGATTTACAATTTAGAGAAAAATATATGAAGTACAGTTAGTACGTAGCTATTTTTCCTTTTTTTTTCATTTAAATATCTTAAGTAGTAACAAAGAAAAAAATAATAACTTTAAAGACGTTTACCGCCGTATTACCCCTAAACAGAGGGAGGGGGGGGGGGGTAGCGATCTAAAACTTTACATAATGGTGTTTCAGGCAAGGAGCATTGTTTAAAAAATAACAACTCCAAGAATCGGCGCAAAATTTGTTAATTGGTAATTTATGAATATTAATTTTTTTTCAAAACAAAGGTCTTTTGTTATTCATCAAATACCTGCAAAAAAATTCACTCACTGTAAAAAGTTATATTTTAATATAATTATTTATAATTAAATATAAAGGGCGGTAAAAATCATTTTTGCTCAGAGCGGCGGAAAAGCAAAATTGGCCCTCCATACATACGTACATATTTCATTTGTTAGCACTTCCAAATGAACTCTAAGTAGGTATGTCTGGTCTGCCCTGAACAGGCATTTTCTACTTACTCAAGGGAAACTTTCAACAGTAGCATTGTGCCTTATAATAAGTATTATAAAAGTATAAATACAACAGTAATTATTAATTGTGATGAAATGAAATGCAATTGTTAATGTAGAAAGATGTTCTCTTGTTTTCACTCCACGTGCAATAATTAATATTAATTAAGAAACAGGCAAATTACTCGTATTAGATACGACAACCGTAAACTCACTTCTAACTTTGACAGGCTTGATTTGTCGACCCACGTTAATTAAGCTCCATCCTATATCGCCTGAATTCTCGTTTAAAGACACGTTTTATATCACAGCGAATGTGAAATTTTATATCTCTGCACAGTGCACACAGACGTGTAGGGAATACGAAGTCGTACAGTTCTACTTTCCCATTCCATTGCACAGGTTCCGTTGATTAATTGGCTTGTGAATTTGTATTTTTTAAATATTCTGTGGTTCACAATCGTTTTTTGTGACGAAAATCTTTGGTAAGTTGTCATCGCTGTAACCGCTATTTGGAGTAACTGTGTCGGTTAGGATTGCAAGTTGTCGGAGTGTAAATGAAGAATTGGTACGCAGACGGCGAAGGAACGTGCATCGGCGGAACGCAACAATAAATGGAAAAAGAACGACGTTGAAAGCGCCAGAAAGTAAAGTGAGAAAAACATTACGCTCGGGCGACCTTCGTTCACCTGCTCATATATACGCACGAACCAGCGGACGTACATACCTACGTACGTAAGTGCAGTGTGCTCGTTAATGCGTTAGGAAGCGAGTAATGCCTGTCTATGGATATAAATATTTATACGCCTCAGGCGAACCGTGATAAAAACGAAGTGACAGTGGCCCGTTACCAGCAACGCCTGGAGATCCCGCGAAAATGAACATCCTGGAAAAAACGATTACTCACTCCCCTCCACCCCCCCCCCCCCCCCCCTCCCCACCGGTCGGCCGGGTCGCACGGAGAAAATGTTTAACGACTACGAAATTAACATATCGTTGGTCTGTGATTTATCGCACGACAAATGACAAGTGAATTCCGTTTTCCTCGGCAGCCCAACGATAATAGGTGTGTAAGGAATTCGATGTTTTCCAACAACGATCAATTCTTAGTCGTTGGACTTCCTCGCTGCAGTAATATCTTAACTTTGCCTTACACGCCTATCGATTCGTCAATTTTATCGGTACGTCCAATGCACGATCGAGGACAAAGTAGTTTACAGTAATCAATTTGATATTCATGTAACCTATTGTAACACATGGTACTAAATTTTCCATCGAAAAATTACAAGTTAAGCATAATGTAACGGTCGGTTGTTAAATCATTCATACATTATGTAATACCGCGGGGATTCCGTAATTATGCTGGATCCTTAAACCATTAGATGTCATTTCCTATTATTGGAATCACACGCTAAACACTAATATTACCTACTGTGGGATTAATAAAGACTAAAACTCTCCTCTCTTTTTAATTAAATAAATCTTAATATCAATAAAATTTTAATAGCACTGTGAGTAACAATATTTTAATATAGGCATCTTATGTATCGGTTTCCTGCCGATATCTCATCAATAGAATGCAAATTTCCTTGTGAAACGGAAAATGTATCTAATTGTGTTTAAAGTTTCACACAGAGTTGCATAAAAATGCACGAGGCAAAGATGCAAGATAAGGAATAAAATGTACCTACTGTTATTCTTGCCTTTAATAATTACTAAATTAAATGTATTTAAATCCGTGATTCAGTAAACAGAGTAACCCTTTTCACATTGCATCACTAGTTGATTACTGGTTGCCTATGTCGTTGGTGGATCGTCCTTTCTAATTTTGACAAAGTAGGAGTCGTTAGCAACATCTAACGTATCAGAATGATGTGTATTGTAATCATGTATACGTACAATACCTAGAAATACGTATTTCAATAAAACGAAATGTAATGAGAAATGCAGGTATTCAAAAAACTTTCATTCGTCACACGATCGTGTATACGAAATACGAATAACGTTTTAAAATCTAAGTAATAAATTTCTATTTATAAGTATCGTGGTTATGTTAAAAACTTACAAAAATTTACTGTAAAATCTCTTTGCAATTGTTTTGGGAATTTACTTTGTTTTACATGGGTATGCAAAGCAATCCTCTTCTCATCTTAATTAGAATACCTGAACAAAGTGTTGCCAATACGTCCATCTTGATCTTTCCAAAATTTCCGAGATAATCTAACTAGTGGGTAGACTGACAATATCGCACTTGTCAAAGTTTAAATTTTCCGCAGTTAACTAAGATTCAGTACACAAATCATTGCGTTGTAACGCTACGTTTTCTCTCTAATTCCCTACCATTCGGTTCCTATTAGCATAATGAATAGAAGAAGCACAGCGAAGTCGTAAAATCAGTAGGGGTTAAAGACGGTAGCGTAGTTGAGTGTTGGGAATCGGGCATTCAGTGTTTTAGGGAATAATGCAATAAATTGTAAATGCATGTGGAAAGCAATAGATGATACATAAGTTTTATTAGACTACATATTAGGGTGGCCCTTATTTATACGTGCCGATTTTTTTTTTGTATTTCTTTGCTCACGCCCCAAGGACGGTGCCATTTGATAAAAAAATAGTCCCTGAAGAAGTTTTTTGCAATCGGACAACAGGAAAGGGTGCCGACCAGGCCTTAAAATTTGGAATTCATCAATGGTTTGAATTTGAAGAATTTCTCAGAAATGGTAAGCCCTATCGAAATTTTGTTGAAATAATATTAAAAGAGCATTCAATTTTCTACAATTACTGTATATATAATTTTTTCGTGCTTCCAATCATTTTTTAGATAATAGCGTTTGCATATAGGGAGGTCGGCGCTTCGCGCGTCCCACCTGTACGGCGGGACGTATTGTCTGTACGCGCGTAGTGCACACCTCTCTATATTCAAACGCTATTATCTAAAAAATGGTTGGAACCACGAAAAAATTATATATACAGTAATTGTAGAAAATTGAATGCTCTTTTAATATTATTTGAACAAAATTTCGATAGGGCTTACCATTTTTGAGAAATTCTTCAAATTCAAATCATTGATGAATTCTAAACTTGAAGGCCTGGTCGGCAACACTTCCTGTTGTCTGATTGCAATAATCTTTTTCAAGAACTGTTTTTTTTATGAAAGGGTGCCGTATTCGGGGGTGAGGGCAAAAAAATCGCAGGTTGAAAATAAGGGTCAACGTACTACATATACCTACCTAGTAAACCTTCACGACATTGAAAAATCTCTACCATGGAATAATAATCTATGGGATTCGATACGTATATCTTTAACCCCTCACTACCTCAGAATACCAAAATCGATAGACATTTCTGCGCCTGTTGCCTCTACAATGAGTGGCAAAAACCACATTTGGCCGCTTGTGCTCCAAAGTAGGTATCCAGTTACCCCATATACCTAGGTACTTATATTTCTGGCGTTTTTTCAGTAGTATAGAAATGAATTATTTTAATAATATTTTTTAATGATTCCTTCTCATTTGCTACCTTATCGATGCCATCTTTGAAAAATTTTGGTATTTTAGTATTGAAAAACTTTTTAACAATGAATTCAATGTTGTCTCTATCCTCCAATACTCTTCCGCCAAGAAAGCTTTGTACAGAATTAAATAACTGGTACTTCGGTGGTATTAAATTAGAAATTTTTTGCGTTTTCAGTAATGTGTTTGGATAAGCACCGTTTTTACGAAAGACGGTTCCGCATCTATTCGTTGTCGCAAATCCTGTTTGGTAAGTACTTGCTTCAAAATCTCTATATATAAAAGAAGAAGTGCTGACTGACTGACTGCCTGACTGACTCATCAACGCCCAGCCCAAACCATTTAACCTAGGAACGTGAAATTTGGAAGATACATTGTTTTCATGACGTAGGCACCCACTAAGGAAGGATTTTTGTAAATTCCATCCCCAAGGGGGTGAAAAGGGGTAAAATGTATTTTCTCGGACTCCCTAATGTCTCTTAGTGCCGATTTGATATCAACTTGGTTCTTACTCACAAAGAATACCCACACAAATGCCTGAAAACCAATTTCATGATTTTCCCTAACCAACCCCTACAGAGGTGAAACGGGGTGAAATGTATTTTCACGGGTTCCTCAAAATCTCTTAGGCCCAATTAGATATCAACTGGGTTTCTACTTCGAAATGTTACCGACATAAATGCCTAAAAACCAATTTCAGGATTTTTCCCTAATCAATCCCTAAGGGGGTGGTGAAAAGGAATGATATGTGTGTTCATGGAGTCCTTAATATCTCTTAGGCCCGAAGCGAAGCGCGGGGTATCTTGCTAGTCTTAAATATATATTTTTGGCAATAATTAATATATTACAACCCTTTCGAATCTATCCAGCACCGTATGCTTTAAATAATTAAATGCGCCTATGCCATACCTATCGTCTAGCTATCAGATAAACAGCAGATTGCATTGCTAGAGTGTTTTTATCTTTCACGCTGACACAACGATGTAACGACAAACCAATGCCTCGTTACATTCTTCCCAGCCACTGCATTCGCGTAGTAGCAGTATAGCGAACTAAAAGTCCAAAAAGCGTTTACGATGATCGCGCAACGAGCGGTGACTCCCCGGCGGTGCGCGGCGCGACGTTTCCACTTGAGCAAGACCGGAGTGACGTCGATGGTATTTAGGAAACTCTCGGTAGCGGGTATACCTACATGTAAAACGGCAAGGACAAAAGGAGCCAATCCAGTGGATGGATGCGACAAAGTAGTCCCGGGTGTGCGTAAGTGCGCGCGGCGCGCGCTGGTGTGTACTGTACTACTCACGATCGTGGCTACAAGCTGGTGAGAGAAGCAGAGAGGAAAACGAGCACTCGAAGGATATGGTACGCAGAGGAGGTGGACAATCTCTGCGTCGGAACGGCAAGATCGAGCTGTAAAGAGGCTAAGAGAAAGAGATGGAGAGGAATGATGAGGTGAAGCAGATTAAGAGGGTGGGAGGATGCGAGGTAGCGGAGGACCCAGTGAAAGAGACGGGAAAAACGTGGGGAAAAAAGACAGCCCCCCCCCCTCTCTCTCTCTATCTCTCTCTCTCTCTCTGTTGCAGGCACAGGCGATGTGCAGGGGAGGGAGGAAGAGAGAATAGCGAAGGAGTTTGCTGAGCGAGAGAGGGATGTGGTACAGCGAGTGGCGTGCATTCTCGCGCACATGCTGCCTCCCCCCCCCTAGCGTGAACGCGCGCGTGCACGTGCAACCAGCTATCGTTCACGTGTGCGTGTACAAAGTAGGTCCAGGAGAGCCGGAGAGCCGGCGAATGTATATCGCCGTCCCCTCGCAGCCGGTGCGACCAATCCGCGTGTAGCGTTAGCTGCGTGAAGGCGGAACGCGGCCTCTTCGCGTATATCTGCGTATTTATTATTCAGTTTGCAAATACGTGGCAAAAATGATCTCTCTCCGCGCGGCGGCTGGATGTGCCTCGCTTCTCCGAACCGGCCCGCAGAGCCAGGAGGTGGAGCCAGAAGGTAGGAGCAGGGCACCACGACCAGATATCACCCGTTAATTTGTTAGAAACGCCACCGGCAGTGGCACTGCCGATTGCACCGTCCGTGACTGTGTACCTTCGTGAGGATGGGATCGTGTTCATTGCGCTCGCCGCGCCGCGACGCATCGCACCGTGCCGCTCTTCCCCACCGAATAGGAGAGGACGTTTCCTAATCGGACCTCTCGATACCAGAAAATCTCTACAGACCTTTGTCTGCTTGCTTTAGATGGAGTGTGGTACTAGCAAAATACCCGCTTCGGGCCTAAGAGATATTAAGGACTCCATGAAAAACACATGTCACCCCCTTTCACCGAACCCCTTAGGGATCGATTAGGGCAAAATCCTGAAATTGGTTTTTAGGCATTTATGTGGGTAACCTTTCGAAGTAAAATCAAGTTGGTACCTAATTGGGCCCTTAGGCCCAAAGCTAATCAAAGATTTCGAGGAACCCGTGAAAATACATTTCACCCCGTTTCACCTCCTTAGGGGTTGGTTAGGGAAAAATCCTGAAATTGGTTTTTAGGCATTTGTGTGGGTACTCTTTGCGAGTAAGAACCAAGTTGATATCTAATCGGGCCTAAGAGATATTAGGGAGATCAAGAAAATATATTTTACCCCTTTTCACCCCCTTGGGAATGGAATTTCCAAAAATCCTTCCTTACTGGGTGCCTACGTCATGAAAACAATGTGCCTTTCAAATTTCACGTTTCCAGGTAAAACGGTTTAAGCCGGGCGTTGATGAGTCAGTTAATCAGTCAGTCGGACTTCTTTTATATATACAGTTAGCGGACGAAAAAGTTACCACTTTTTCGATCCACTCTACCTCTACTATTTTGTAACATCAACTCAAAACTGCAGCACGTGCCCAGTATACATATTCTGATAGAGAATTGAAAACTGTATAAAACCCAGTTAAAGTTGAATTTATTTAACTAACAAACAAAATCCCTACATAACATTAAACACGACAACACCCTTTTAAAGCTGTTATAAATTTACTTTTGAATTGTAAAACAAAATCTGATATTTCGCGAGGGCACCTTCTGCTTTTAGGGCGGCCTAAAAGAATACCAAAAGTGGTAGCTCCTCTGTCAACCCCAAAAATGTGTTACCCCGTTCAATGTCAAAAAATTTTTTTGCTAGTTACATAACTTCAATTTTAACTGGGTTGTATACAGCTTTCAATTATCCATCAGAATATGTATATTAAACACATACCACAGTTCCAAGTTGATGTTAAAAAATAACAAATATAAAGCAAACCGAAAAAGTGGTAACTATTTTATTCGCTACTGTATATATATATATAGATCTAGATATATACTTAGAAACATTAGATACACGAGTTTCGTTGACACTGCTGGATTCTAAAGCGTAGGCCGCTTTACGCGAGTTTTATAGTATGTTCCAATGGAAAGAATGCTTAGCTTGAAATCACGTGTCCCGGGCGTGCAACTTACTGCGCCCGAACAACGTCATAGGTACACGCGTCGAGGGCGTGGCTCGTTGCAAACTTTTGGCAGCACAGCCGTTCAACAGTCAACACACGCTGTGTTCTGCCAACGTTTGCAAAGTATTGTTTACACTCGGCCCTGGTGTGTTCATCATTTAGTTGCCCCAATGCCGAATTTTCGTTTGTTGAACCTCTGTTACTCGAAAACTCGATAAGCCGAAACCTCTATAATCCGAAGATTCTTTTCCTTCCCTAGAGATTCGAGTTATCGACGTTCGACTGTATTTACAATTTAGCGTGACATAAAGAACCGGGTAAAACGTGAAAATACAGTGCAAGGACTATAGAATCCAATGCTGTACTTACCGTTATAAATTTTTCTAAACATAAGTTCAAATAAATGGTTCATACACCAACAAAATATCGAAACTTCGACACCAGAATTGTTCCAACTCTGTAAATAAAAAAATAACGTGTGCACGGGTCTATGGTCGATCACAATTCACAAACTGTTGTGAGGATCGTTTGGTCCCATGTCATACATGTGATAGCAACACATTCGCAGCTTTTGTGAGTCCGGCGATGCCAAAAACGAGACCGTGGTTTCAAAATTAAAAAATAGGGGGACGGAAGGGCTCCCGGGTAGGGAGGCCATCACCAACGTCCAAAAAAAAATCCAAAAACAATTAACAATTTTTTATTAATATTTCGGACACTAATAAATACCCGAAGCTACAATTTTAGATTCAGGGTTCACAAACTCTCCCCACCCCTCCCCCCCGAACCTCATCTCGATCGACCACCGGTCCCTTTCGCAAGTACAGCCGATATCAGAAGTGTGGCGTCTATCCTGAATTTACCCTAATTAGGTCTAATAAATGTAGCGCATTTTTTATCTCCCGTAGTTTTCGTTTAAACGTTGCCGTGCAACGAGGAGTGGAGAAATCTTCGCTACGAGCATCGAAGCGGTTTCAATGAAGACATCAATGCGAATTTTTTTAGAAGCCTTATCCAAGACAATGGGGAGTGAGTCTCCGATAGTCCGACAACAACGGGACCCGAACAGTAGCGGATTATTCCGCGACTCCGAAGTACGGAACAACGCTCTTTAAAAACGGTTTCAGACGTTCCGATAGGCCTTCACGCTGCGCTAAACTGCACTCGATATTGCCTACATTAATGGTAAATATACTCTTATGAAGTTTTTGTAGTATTTTTGTGGCCGATGAAACGTCTTCATGCATAGCTAGGAGTGCATACAGTGTCGTCTGCAAATGTTGAAAGGCTAGCTTCTGGTGTAGTAGGTACCTATGTCTGCAGTATAAAAATTAAGTATAATTGATTACGTTAAAATTTCTAGTTGGAGGAACAAAATTTCAGTAAATTTAGTTGAAATTAATTTCTAGTTTAATTGATTACGCTAAAATTTCTAGTTGGAGGTGCGAAATTTAAGTAAATTTGGGTTGAAATTAACTTCCAGTTTGGCCAGAGTCTGTTGAGTTTGCCTCTTTATACTTGCATGGAAATAATTTAGAAATAAGCTTGGAAAATTCACAAAAAAAAATCTTCCGTCGTACTAGCATATTATACGTTGGAAGTGATTAAAGAATATCGTCTCACATTTTCTTATGTACCCACCGTTTACTACTTGTTTCGTACAGCCAAAACAATTAGGGTAAACTGCACTAATGTTGGCACTGCACTAATCATTGGCACTCCTGATTAAAAAGCCGAATATTAAGAAGTACAAGCTTAGAAAGTACTTTTTTACAATTTCTTATTTTTCTTTCACTACAACACTGCAAAGCACAGTAGTTGAACTACACATTTTACATCTGGCAACACCACAAAGTTGGACAAAGGCCTGAGTTTTAGGCGTTTTCTTAAAATTGTGATAATGGGTAGGTAAATACACTTTGTCGCTTTATAGTTGAGTAATGGATTGAAATACAGATTTACTAAGTATTGTAGGTATTTAATAGTGAATGAAATTGTCTGTTTAAACACTTTAAACTTCGTTTTTAACTACATATGTTTTTTTATATACCTAACTTCAAAGTTTAGGTTGCCAATGATTGTACTTTTATGCCTATTTTTGTTTTTCATTGAATATTTTTAAAATAAAAGACTTAGTAGGTACTCAATATGTTTTATTTTAATGAGAAATCTATAATCATTGATAATAACTGAAAATTAAGACCATATAAAAACTTCACAAAAAAACATAGACTTTCTAATTGGGATTTTAAAATTCGCTGGGAGAATTTACATATTAAGTTCCACCGAACTATAATTATATCGACTTTTGTTACGTGACAAAATGTAAGTGTTGACATCAAAGACAATCGCAATGCAACAAGCAGGTACGTGTTGCTGAATTGTCTCCTTCGCACGAATTTTTCTATAGACGTTACCGAACACAACGTATTCCGACATTGTCCGTTAAACGCGCCGTGTCTAGTACGCTGGCATTGTATTCCGACGTAATGGATTCACGATCGGTAGATAATCAAACGAACTGTAAAAAGGACTTGGTTATATTCCTCGCACGAACCCGATGTTGATAAGACACAGTCAAGTGATTCATTTTCCTAATATGCCTACGCGTCGAATGCCAATTGGGAATACCGTTTACGTTTTCGCTTCGCTGCTTTTTACGATTAGATACGGGACGAAACTTCCACTTGCAAGGAACATCAACCGATCGGTTCCCTTGTATTTTCATAAAAATTTGAGCATAAGTGCAACATTCGAAAATAATTCGCGCGAAACTATTTTTACAACTGTCCATACTTATTTTTGCGGGGTGAAGACAGCCTTCAAAATTGGGGACGAGGAATCTATTTTGTCAAATTGCTCTGAAAGTACTGGCAATAGAAAAACGATGTTAAATACAAAACGTATTTGTGCGAGTTTAAACATCAAACACCACGTTCTTCCCAATTTTATCCAATTATACAGAAGTGGGAAAAGCAAATATTAATTAACTGCAAGTATAGAATCTTATGCAATTAAATATTTAAAAAGACATCTCTACAGGATCGTGAAAAATATTTATCCTTCGTAATGTAGTTTGTATTTTATCCGGAATAGAGAAACCCCTGGGATAAAAACAGCCCAAAATTCATAAAAATGCGCAACAAGCATTGGCTTTGGTTTCACGAAACTACCCGCGTAAATATTCAAAAATTTGTTTTTGCTTATATGCCTTATTTCGCTGAAAATGATTTTCTGAATCACCTGTTATATTTTTTGTGTTTGTCTGGGGCACAGCTCTATAACTGCATGAGACGTTGTGGTTGTGTGTTGTAGGTAATTAATACTTTTTCACATTTGTGTACAATTTGACAAATTTCAAAAACACGTAACTACGCTTATCCTTTCGATTTGTTATTTAAGCTCAGCAATTTCCAGAAGAAAAATTCTACCGTTACAACAAAAACGTTGATAATACGGGATTTCTAGAACTATACCGGCGCCACCAATGATATCTCAGAAGTTTCTCCCACGGCATCTTATTCGTTGTACGAAAATAAGCAATTTTTACATCTAAGATTCTTTTCTATCTCCACTACTTACCCAGGAATTTGACAAAATAGATTCCACATTCCCAACTTTAAGAGCTGTCTTCACCCTGTAGATTCTTATAAACATGAACAATTATAAAAAAAAGTATGTGTCAATAATTATTCTCGAATGTTCTACTCGGATGCGAAATCCATTGAAAATCCGACAACACTAAGTGGATTGGATGGTAAAATATTCCTTACTGGGGGGGAAAGGTATGTTCGTTTAATTATTTCCCATAGAGAAAGTAGGGATTACGTTAATACGCATTCAGCCGTAAAAAAAAAAGGATCGTCGTCCCGATGCAAAACAACCGTATCGGTGGTTTTCTTCGGCCGCGTGCATTTGCTCGCTGTGGTCATTTACACCTTCTTCGCGTGTTCTTTGCACACCATAACATTTCCGCGCGCCACGATATCATCTCCTTTCTTCTGTTCGCTTTGCACGTTTCTTTGAAGTTTGCCCTGGTACTTCCTGATCTTAAATACTTAAGGAAACGGCGATTTGATCGAGCCGGCCAAGTTCCTTCTTTCCACGAGCTGTTCTCGAAACCGTCGACTCTATCAGATAAAACGTGAATCCGATCTTCGAGCATATCGAAGATTCTTATCGTAATTGAAGAAACCTAGCGGCTGTTTCGAGCCAGTTTTCGGCGGCCGAGTGGCCGAATAAGTGGAGCTAGTGACGTGGTCCATCACTGGTCAGGCAACCTTAGAATTTCTTCAGACTCATAAATTGAGTTTAAAATCTGCTGTTTCCATGTAGGTAACGAGAAATGACGGTGACTTGTTGCCTAGGGTGGTCCTTATTTTTCAACTTTAAAATATGTATTGTCTGACCCTCTTAAAATCTTCTATTTGACAAAAAAAATATCTCCGTGTTTTTTATTCGTATATTTTGATTATATTTCGCACGTAGGGGAGACCGGGGCAAAATCGGGACGTTAAGAATAAAATCTCATGACTTTGACAATATTAAGTAAAAAACAAATTGCAATTGGGATCCATTAGAATAAACTCTTTTTTAAATAATAGTACATATCCAATTTGTTTAATAGAAGGAAAAATACAAAAAAATAATGATTTAAAATATGATCCGTTTTTACGATTTTACACCGTGGCCTAGGTAAAACCGGGTACCATACTAGATACTGGCCCTAGCACCTATAACAACGAAACTCATCCAATTCTCCAGTCCCCCAACCAGTTAGAACAAACTGTATAGGAAAAATTTTTTTTTTTAATTTATACCAAAATAGTAATATTTCATTGCCGTTGAGCGACCTTTAATCCTTAATATATTTTAATAAAATTTTAGACGAAATTCTTTTAAACTATTTGGAAGCTTCTGGGAGGGTCAGAAGAAATTTTTGAAAAATTAAATTTTTTACCATACGTACAAGGACCACCCTATTGTTGCCCCTTTGCAGTTTAATATTTCCTAGTTTGCGTCAGGCAATCTAATTTAATTTTACATTTTTGTTACGAATGAGTAATTTCTTCTTAAAATTCCAAGAATCGAAATTTAGTCCGAAGTTAGTTAGTTTCGAGTTAGAATCGAAAGTTCTGAAACACTCTGTATAACAGAAGAAATTTTTTTTATCATTTATCGGTGACCCTGTGTACCACTCTTTATTACTCAATCCAGTATGAAAAGCAGCGCAAGCTTAATTATTGATACCTACCTACTAATTTAAAGTAAAATCACATTTCGTTCACGCGTAAGAATTATGTTGGCGGAATCAGAATGGAACTACAAGCGTGACGAGTCACAGACTATGGCCACCGATATGTATCTCTCGCATCAGTTTAATCAATGACGTAATACTCCGCATCGCTAAATGACTTCGCCAAATTCTGTGCACAATCAATGCCGTCAAGACAAAACCGTGACTTGGTGAAACTTTCATGGTCCACTTTTGGCAGGTAAATCCGTTCATTCGTTTTTCACAGTTCGTACCACGTGGAACACTCTTTTTCTGAGATTATACATAAAAAATCATTTGTTCCAAACCGATTCGCGATATTTTTCTACAATTGTGTAGATAGGTACTTTCTAACATTTTATCCTCTTAGCATGTAACATAACATACCCACATGACACATGTTTGTTGTTTCATTCTATTTTTATTGACTTGTGGTAGACAAAAATTTGCAAAATGCCAGAAATATGAAATGCGGATGTGGTTGAATAAACACCAGAATTATTATTACTCACTTCACGTAGAATCATAGAAGTCTCGCCTGGGACAAAAATTTACGCCACAACTATTATGAACAAAGTACCATGTAAGTACAAATACTTAAAGTAAGATATAACGTTCGAAACATGTTTCTTGTTATTTCCCATCCAATAAATTTCCTTCGCACTTTAAAAAGAGTTTTTTATAAGACAAAGAGTTTCTATAATCTTCCTTTCATTGCATAGTTCCGTTGCCTGTTGTTGTAACGCTTTTATCGAGAGTCACACTCGATGTCTCCTCGCTGTTCGCAGTTTTCTCCACTCCATTTCCCTTGAAAAACGCACGGTTCAAAGTTCACGGCATTTTACGGCCTACTTCCTTCGACGCCCGTACCTTCAAACCGGAACGCACCTCTTCCTGAAGAGAAACGACGACGAATTAGAATCTGAAGCGTTCCTTAAGCGTCACACCCGATGCGGCGAATGACCGACTAAAGTTTAGAGGTGTCGGCTTTTTCCGAGAACTCCTTTTTCTCCGGCTCGACCCGACCCGACCCGAGGTGCACCTCACCGAGCCTCTTCCAGTTGCGGAAACGTTGAAAGCAGATTTTCCAGCTAAATCATCTACGTGCCTGCTCGTGAAAGCTAGTAGTAGGTCTTCGCCCTCTTCGAGCTCCCATCGTCGCTATTTCAAACATCTCCCTTATTCCTGCCGTTGTTACCATTGCCGTCATCCTGTTCCCCCTTAGATTCTCGTCATCGACGACCTCGTCCATTCGTTATCGCAACTTTCATCGCCCCTTTCGTCCCCTCGCCATTCTCCTCCAGTTGCTTTGGACGTCGCGATCGTACCATCGGCATTGCCGCGTTCATCGATCTCTGGCTACTGCAATCCTTCGTCACTCATTACACTGCGATTCTTCTCAGTTCTCTAACCGTTGCGATCGAAATCTGGAAGATTCACGGCAGAGCTTTCGCATCAACTGACTCTTCGTAGCCTAGGCGAAATTTCAGAAATCAGCAGATTTTTATTCTACTAAAATTAATAATCTCCGGCAGATAGTAATGCGAAAGACGCAAACCTGACCGCAGCCATGAAAATCACGCCCATTGCTTCTTACTATTGAAATACAACAGCTGGATTAAACAGTGCTTGTGCCAAACCCTGCGAGGTTTGTAGAACTGTGGCAGAGTGTGGCGCAGGTATGTATTCTCTTCTATCACCTCTATCTCTGCTGCCACTTAACTCAGCTATGTTATAGTGCCCAACACTTGTCATTTCTCCCTCGTTTTTCCTTCATTTATCATTTCTCGCAGTCGTCATTTTCATCCACAGCTGGCGCATCCGCTGCTCGTACCTTCAGTCTTGCCGTCGCCGTCAAATCGTCGTAACGATCACGGCGCGGCGCTCGTCCTGGCTGGCGGCCCCGTCGAGAGGGGTCCCAGCGTCGGCGTCGTTTCACGGCAGCCGTGTGCCCTCCTCGCTAGGAAATAAGAAATTTTCTTGAGAGATGCGAGCCTCTGCGAGGGAGGAGGCCTAGCCAAGCGAACATAGTTAATTTAGATTGTATCGCGTGAGAAGCAGGAAATGACGAAATATCCTGAGTGCTGACTTATACACGCCGCGTGTATCGTGTTTGCCTGGGCTCGTTCCTCGGTCGCGCGCTGCTCCTCGACTCCTCCGCGACCTCACCACTCCAGCCCCTCCCCCTCCCTCCGCCCTCCGCCCTACGACCGCCAACACGCAAGGATGATACTTTTTTTTCCCTATCTCCGCTACCCGTTGCATCTATTTTTGCGTTTTTCGCCACGCTTCCGCCATAACGTAACCGTGAGACTTTTTCTACTTATCTTCTGGAAACATCCTTTTTTTTTTTTTTTTTTTTTGGATCCGACCAGCTGATGATAGATAAGAGATATTTCGCGGGCCGATTCGATGAAGGCGATTCACGAAGGATCGTGCTCGTATGAAGAGTCTTATTGTCAGCGGACCGGCTATTTATTGCTCGAAATCTTTCGGTGCGCCGCGCTGACGCTTCAGTGTCCTCTGATTTATTTGAAAGCTAAACGAACACGGAAGAATGCTGAAAGGAACTCGTTGTAAGAATGGTACCTAGAAATGTTTTTGCAAACTGCAAGGCGGATGTGACGCAAAAGCAATTTGTCACACACGATTGGAGACAGGGAGTATAATGAGAGCTCAGGTTCCGAGTAGGGCGCGATCGGTTCGGAACAGGTACGTGGTTACGTAGGTAACAACGTACACGCGAACGCGTGAACGCTTTCAGGGACTGAATGGAAAGCGACACAAAGTAAAATGTGGTATTCTTTTGACTTGTATGTCGAATGTACTTTAATGTATCGTGTGTCTAGAAGATTAACCAAATATTTGATTCCAGAAAATAAATTAAATGTTATAAATAAAGGTGCTGTGTATTTAACGTAGTAATCAGTTCAGGAAATATTCATTACCCTATTAAGGGGTTATACCTAGTCGGGCGGCCGAAGAGAGGCGAATGTTTGTGAATTTTTTTTGAAAAAGCGGAAGCATATATTTTCACAGAACGCTTTGCACTTAAAAGAGCAACATTTAAAGAACATTTGGTCATTTTTTCGTAGGAAAATATTAACGTTTGTAATTAAGTGACATCCAAGAAGCCTTTTTAAAAATTTGATTTTAAGGTGTGACATTCGGAACCAGATTATCTAAAATCAAAGAACAAAAAAGATTTCGTTGGTATATTAATATATCCTCTGACTAACAGAGAGAATTTCCGAAATATTAATTTAAAACAACATGGCGGGTGTTTAAAGTTAAAATCCGGATTTTTTCTTGCAAAAATCGCGCGGAAAAAATCAGAACTAACCCCTTAAAATAGGTCTAACCCCTTAAAATATATCGTCTTTTAATTATTTCGACCAATATAGCTGCTCGTCTCATATCGTTTCGAAAATATGAATTCCCCTGACCATTTGATACAATATTTGAACTCCATTGTTAATCGAAATTAGTATAAAATAATACTTCTTTGTTGTTATTTAGTAGGTATACGTTAAATAGTACAGGTACTATTTGAAAGCATATTTGCCGCCAAATATACCTATACACTACCTAACGAAGAATACAAAACGCATCTGTAAAATACAAATATAACAATAAACATCTCTATGCAATATCGTTACATAATATTTATTTTTTCGCACCAGTGGTATTCCCCTCCCGTTAGATAAAAATGTGCAGGATAGCGTACATAAACTAATACCACCCTGGACGGGGTCGTAGATGCGCCATTACATATTTATAAATTAACTGACACGACATAAAGATGTAGATATAGCAGTTAATGCAAGGCATAAAACTGGGTTTTCTCCGTTCCACTCCCATGGAGCTTGGTCACCTGAAGAGCTACTATGCCCAATTAACCCTTTGAGAACCGTACGCTTCCCGGGCATTGCCACTTCCGACGTTTGCAGTAGTTTTCGCCATCTAATTTTTTCGAGTTCGTTAAAAGATCTCGGTTTATTATTTTCCATTACGCGACATCAGAAGCGACAAACGTGTTGTTCCTGATTTTGGTGAATGCTATGATCACTAAGTATATCGGAACTTTTGGCACGCGAATATCACTGGCATATTAAAATTCAACATGTACCTAATAATTTTCTGTAACAACCATGCTTCAGCAAAACGAGATTTCTTTTAAGAAATATGTTCCAATTAAGTTATACCTACATATATAAAAATGTAAATTCTATTGCATTCACATAAAACTATGTAGTCGTCTTATGAGCACAAACATTTGCGCCAAAGTCGCAGCGCGTCATAAGCTTTCACCTATGTAAATAATTAGAAATTTCGATAACTTATCGTAGCAGCGTCGTTCATTAATTCCTCGCGGGAAAATTACCATCTGCCGTCTAATGAGTAAAGAATCATTATGCACCGTGCTCGCTGTTCCGATCAAGCTACGAATCGATCTAAAGGGCACAGAACATCCGACCAACAATTCTTGCAATTCCTTATCTGCATGGATTGATTGAGAGCCGGCGGTGCACATGTAGGACTTGATTTTCACACGGTGCCGTCATTGGAGGATGTTTTGAAACCTGGGGATTTACTTCTTACAATCGTCATCTAATAAAGCAAACTGCGACAGAGTTTAAGATAAACGCGCCGAACGATGTAGAAACCTGCGTAGGTACATTTCCCTTTCCTTGCCATTTTCAGCCAGTGCGTCGCTGCAATGACTTAACATCTACTTACAAGTTACTTTACATTCATTATGCGGTCACGTATTATTAACTTGCCGGTAATTTTTGTAACATCCCGATTAAATCGCGTTCTGTACAACTATTATAATAACGCGTTGTAGAGCACCGCGCTACCGTTCGCTAAGAACGGGAATGACAGAGAGAGGATGGAAGAAAGAGGAAGAAGAAGAGGCAGGGGAGCAACTCTCGAATCCTTCACCTGTGACCCGAGGGACTCGCAATGTGTGACCGTCAGCGATGAATAAATTGAAAAATCACGGAAACGCTTGGCTCGCCCTCGACACCACTGACGATTTCCAATTTCTCATTTCGCCGCAGCCCCTAAAACGTCCCTTTCCAACTTCTTCACATATACGTAAAACTGACCAAGTCCGTCGTTCCATCCTAAAATAATTAAGGATCAATGAAAGCAATTTTGTACTTTCCAAATATTTTATTAAAAATCTTATGTATTTTGTAATGCGCTTTTAATTATAACCTGATTTATTGTAATGCAGGTATTGAACTTTAGATTTACATTTACCGAAAATTACGAATTGTGAAGTTGGTCAGTTTTACCAACAACTCGGCGATTTATCAGCCAGTAGAGGATGATTATTTGAATAGCACTGAATTTACTCCTTTAAAACGCCATTGCAATGTTACATCCCGCGTGTAGGTATAATCACAGTAGGTATCTTTCCCTCAGAAGTCAGTGAACAAGAGAAAATTTACAATCTCAGTTGAAAAGCAGTTATAAGCGGTGTACCCGTGAGCATCGATAATATTCCAGAAGCTCATTAGCGATCCAGGAACGTCTATCCCCTTCCTCCGAGTAATTATCTGTTACAACCTAGCCGGCTCGTACGTACGGCGTATAACAGCAGATCAGCGCAACGATTAAGCTCAAAAATAGTTCATGGGAACCCAGCTAAGTTAATCTCCATCGCATTAGTGTTGTTTCATACTGTATAAAATGCTTTCCAAGGAGGAAGCACCTGCACGCATCTCTACCACTCGCGGGGTCATCACTTTCGAAAGCCACCGGGTACCTTGCCACTCGGTACCACTGGAATCGCGTTATTCTAATTGCTATCTGACCCACAAATCACGAAGGTCTATGCGCGAGTAACGAGAAAATTACCAGTTCAACTGGGACCTGAAAATATTCGTAAAACGGCTGGTCGATGCTTGATCGCCACCGCGACGATCCGACTACTTTGGCATCTCACACGTTTAGACCTGAATACTTTTGAAATAACGTCACCTGAATTACGCCATATTTCAATTACACGGTGACACTGTACCTATATATGTAAGTGTTAAGTAGTTCTGTAATTGGGATTTTCATAAGCAGTATTTATTTCTGCAGATTTGCGGGCACACACTTACCGATAAATGGCCATTATTCTTCATTAAATGCAGTGATGTATGAATTTTTCCGAAGAATAATCTAGAATAATTTTTAAAACAGTGATGTATTAATTCACAGAATGATAGATATCTAGACGGGGTAGGTGTCTCGTGCAACTCGTTGTCAGCCGAGCTTCAGCTTTCAAACAGTTAGAAAGTGAAAAAAATCTTATACAGTAAAATTAAATGATTTTAGATTCTCGATAGTTTTTCACTTTTGCCTGAAATGGAGCTTCATATTTTTCAGTGCAATAGAATCAATGGAATTGTTTCGATTTGTACGAAGAATTTTTAGGGTACCTACTTGTGTCTGGAAACTATTAGTTTACTCACTAGGAAACTTGCACATATGTTCTTGCTCGGTTTACTGATCACTTCGCCATGCTTGTAAGCATCAGCCCACTTCTAAAATCTTAAATTTCAAGATATTAGTGCGACATTTAAATCATCCGAATACTGCTGTTGATGATATAAATATTGTATTATAAAATTTCTTCTCGTAAATAGCAAAAATAACATTATATTTCCCCGAATCCCTGGAGATATAACGCAGTGTTCGGAATTAAACTGGTATAAGGTACACGATCCTAGAAACTTTGTCACCATGTCAAACCGAATAGAAATACATAAAATGTTGTTTAATAAAAAATGCTGCCACAGGTTTTCTCGTCAACTAATTTAATTAATTACTTTGATGTATGCTATAAATTAAGACAATACATTTAAACGTTTAAATTCGCAAAACTCATTCGCATCTGCTAACCAATCTGGCAATAAACACATCTTGTGCTGTCCGCGTAAAGTTACGTTTTTCATTAGTAGCCTTCCATCTGTCGCACAAAGAATACGCGTTTCTTTGTCCATTTGTATCTACGTTTCTGTTTATTTTTTTTTTTTAGAAATAACAACAAATTAAAAATATAATAAGTACAAAATTTTCCGAGATTTAATAATTTCGTACTGAAATTCATTATTACGACGAACTTCGCAGCAAATTATCTTTAAATGAGTAGATTTGGAAAATATTTGCACTACTACTTTTCAAGATTAAATTAGGGCTGAGACTATTTGTCGAATTTTTCGGTATTCGACTATCCGAATACTTCAGTTGCTCAATTATTTGGCGAATATAAAATTCGAATATCCAAGTATTCGAATACTATTCGAATACTATTGTTCTTTAGGTTCATTTTTTTTACAAGCTTTTATTTAGTTTCAGTTGTGAGCTCGTTAGTTTGTCAGGGTGAAATCTTGTAAGCTAACAACATGATTTATAATTCACACCATACTATTCGAATACTGAAATATTCGAGTAGTATTCGAATACTTAAATATTCGAATAGTATTCGAATACTTAAATATTCGAATAATAACATTCGAATACTCAAATATTCGAGGTTTATTCGTAGCATTCGAATACTTGTAAAATATTCGAACATTAAATTATTCTAATAGTCCCAGTCCTAGATTAAATTCATTTTCACGGAATCCAAAGAACGAGAAACTTCGATCGGAAAGAAACAAAACTATTGCGATTAGTTTTACCATGTCTCGTATCATCATAATTGATGTCTCCGGGTTTTCTTACACTCATCCATCTATCATCGATATTCTTTCCCCCTTGAAGCGACTGCTCGACTGTTAATTAC
Source organism: Andrena bucephala (assembly GCA_947577245.1). Lineage (NCBI taxonomy): Eukaryota > Metazoa > Arthropoda > Insecta > Hymenoptera > Andrenidae > Andrena > Andrena bucephala. Next base: position 82,449,525 of record OX387715.1, read on the forward strand.
TATTCGCGTAATTGATCACGGTGAAATTCTCATCCAACAGTCACGCGTTGAACGAGACTCCGAGTGAACTCTCTGACAACAACAAAAATTAACAGACCATTACAAAGCTCCTACACAGCGTGTACTACCGGTACCATTTCAGGCTACGATAAGCAAGGTCGCGTGTACGGAGTCAGAATCGTGCGCTCTCTTTGGTATTTCGCGAAATTTACGATTGGTCCATCTTGGCTGGGGAAAATATGGATAGTTCGCCACCGGGGCGACCTACCTACCCCGTGCATGCGCACGTATATACAGGTACACAGAGTTTTGCCGTGGGCTGTGTTTCTCGACGGTGTCCTACCACCCACAACCAACAACAGGCCAGGCCGGGGCAGAGAGTCTTAGGCCAGCGAGGACTCTTATAAGAAGGGGTTAAGAAACTCTCGAACTAAAGTGCCTACACCGGAAGCAGGGGCCTTGCTTTCTGGGCTAATAACCCTACACACATCGACTTCGCAGCGTCTGCGTGCGCGTGTACACGCTTAGAGACGAGAACACGAGAGGGAAAGAGAGAGAGAGAGAGAGAGAGAGAGAGGGCGGGGGGAGTTGAAGAAGGTGAACAGACGAAGAAAGGGGGAAAAGAGGTGCAATACTCCATGGAGAAATCTTACGAGGTGTATAATACGAATATACGAGGACGCACACATTAACCGGGGCCCCTTATCAGCATGCAAAGCCAGATTTTATGTGCGATTGACTGATGCCGAGCCTGAGGATTCGCGAATTGCAGTTAGCTCTGTTGCGTATAAGCTCGCTGGTATATTGACTCTTTCCTCGTGACTTCGAAGCAAGCAATTCAATTTTGTATTCATTGAGGTTTGAGAACGCGATGGCGGTAAAATCGTGAGCATTTCAAGCGGGTTGATGTCAGAAAGCATAGAGTTTATTGCCTTTAGATCATTTGAATGTCAATGTCTAACAGAGTCCGACATAGCAAGAGACTTACTTTCCTTTTGCAGAATTATTTCCTTCTTGGATTTGTTTAAAGTGGGCATTTCAATACAACCATTTATTTATATTTACACGCAGTACTTGGTATTTGCAATTGTTAGATACGAAAAACCTTACCCTTCTCTATAATTAATAGTCCAAGTATACTCTGTGAAAAATAATCTGATATGTACTTGTGGCATGCGGGTATGTAAGTGAAAGGATTGTGTACGCTACGGTAAAGTCAGAAAAATGGATTCAATGTTGCCCAATGATCGTATGTATGCGGTCGGACACTCGAACACTTCAGAGTTCATCACGAACTAATGTTAGGTAAAAGAAAAATTCTTTTAAATTTGAACTCGGGTTAGCTGGATTATAATTCGGAACGCTTAAGGGAGGAATCCTATTATTTGGGCTAAAATCATAGCAAAATTTGGGATTTTTTTTTTAAGAAACCTGCGATTCGATTCATCTGAAATTTGGACGATGTTTTAATGCATCTTTGAAGAAGCTGCAGGTTTTTTTTCATTAATTTTTAACCATAAATATAGTAGTTATGCATGATCGACCATCACGCCGCGCAAAATTCGTCGTCCGTTGGTGTGCATGATTTTTATCTAGCAGGTAGTCTGAAACAGAAAAATGAAACGGGGTTTTATTTTATACATATGTAGCTTGAAATTGATGAACCAGGAACAAACAAAAAAAATTATTGAGCAGTGTGGAGAGTTTTCAAACTAAATACTATATTTATTATTAAAAATGAATTAAAAAAATGCAACTTCTTCACGGATATATAAAAACATGGTCCAAATTTTAGATGAATCGAAATGTATTGTTTCTTAAAAAAATTCTTAAATTTTGCTATGTTTTTAGCCCATAAAATAGGATTCTCCCTTAATCTGTTGTGGTTACAGCGCCTGATAAGAGCTCGGTTCTATTTTAGTACAATTAGGGAAATAGGTACCTACATCTGCAACAAGGAACTCATTTTCCAGATGAAAACTATTGATCCCAGAACAATATTGTACAAAACTTATTTACTTCTTCTTTTAAGATGTATACTTAATTTACAAAAAACTTAATTTTTAAACGATTTTATTCAGCTTCGATCCTCTGTTTCTTGTTTGTATGTTTATATGGTTCAAATTTGGCAACTCAAATTTAACCCACTTCCAGCAATCCAATTGTCTTGAAACATTGCAGGCGTGCGTAGTTTGGATGACAATACAATATTTAAATAAAAAAAATTAACCCCGAGCGGGTGAAAAAGTTACCCAGTCATCAATATGTATAACCCATAACCACAAATCCAAACGATGGTTATGAATCAACCACTTGCGTTCTTTATGAAAACGACAAAAAACCGCTGCGTTCGGGTCGCTGGTCGCATCGCGATTTGAAATTAAATAAAAAATATTTCTAAAGAAGTCAGAGCTGCGAAATGTAAATTCATAAACACTAAAAATTAGAAAATAAAAAATATATAAACAAAAACTGTTGTGGTAAACGATTTTATTAAAAATGCACTAAAAATTTAAAAAATAATTCTTTTCTTGTACTGCAATTTCGATGGTGTTTTTTCACTTTAAATAAAATCGTGGAGCAGGATTTTTCATAACAGAATATGTTATTATGTTATGATTTTATTTAAAGTGAGAAAAACACCATCGAAATTGCAGTACAAGAAAATAATTATTTTTTAGTTTTTAGTGCATTTTTAATAAAATCGTTTAACATAAAATTTTTTTTTTATAACAACGATGAAGCATTTGGTGCTAACATTGTAGGATTCGTTCGTACTTGCCTGCATCTACATACATATTCAGCTCACAATCAGATGCTCCAAAAAGTGCTTATTCAGGTGGAGTTGGCTCTATGCGGATTTCGCATTGTAAGGTATATGTACCTACCTTTGTTCATAGTTCATACACCCGTGGATCAATAAAGTATTTTAAAAGTAGCATAACACCATGGCATGTAGCATATTTCACGAGCAAACTATTCCAAATCATCCTCGAAGCTAGCGCATAATTACCTCGCGTTATCTTCATCTATCCGTGTTTCCATAAAGTGCAAATTGTTGCGGGAATCCTTGTTACTCGAGAAAAATTAATATCTTCTTTTCTCACGGTGTTCCGAATAAAGTGGATGTACGGTTAAGCCTCCAATTAAATGCAGAATTAACCCGAATACGGTGTTTCTATAAACAACACCGACGATATCCAACGCGTGTACGTGCCCGACCCTCAACTACTTAATAAAACGAAATTAATTTGTAATTACGTTAACCCGGATGTGGCCCGTTCCCCACATCCCGTCGTCTTCGAAAGCCTACAGAGAAGAGCCAATGTTCCGCGTTCACCGCGACCCGACGCCACGCCGACGTCTCAGCGTCAAAAGGCTAAAGACGTATCGAAATGCCTGCTGCGGCGCGCTGTACCCATCTTCCATTGCAGCCAACGCGCATTCTGAATGACGCGAGCTGTCGCATCCTACCGAATACTTAACGCAGCCTTTAATTACATCGCAGGCAGAGGGTGGGGGGGTGGGGGGGGCGGACGAAACCCTTATTCGTTATCACGGAAAACGGTACAGTATCCCGTTTTCTGCTTCCTCCGGTCTCACATAACGAATTAAGCACCTGTGCGTGGGATTAGAAGGTTTCGGCTGACATGCCCATATCTCCCTCCTTCTCTCCTTTTCTTTCCCCTTCTTTTTCCCTCTTGTTTTATCGCTCTCCTCGATTCTTCTCCCTTTCCCATTTCCTCCGACCTCTTTGTCCTTCTCTCCCTCCACACCAATCCCTCCCCCGTCGACTACCTCCCTCCCTCCCCCTCCCCCCCCCCCTCTCTCTCTCTCTCTCTCTCTCTCTCTCTCTCTCTCTCTCTCTCTCTCTCTCTCTCTCTCTCTCTCTCTCTCTCTCTCTCTCTCTCTCTGTTTCCCGTAGTCGCTTGACACATTCGCGTGGAGAAAATGCAGCGAACTCCCCCGTAGCACGTTTATATAGGAAGGGAACGGATGTCTGGTGTGTAAGGAACCGCTAAAATGGTGTTCGCTCTTATCCGAAGATCTAGAGCGGCGATGCGAAGAGAGGCACGCGGAGAGCTATACGTAAGGTAAAAGGGGGCTCATGACTGGTTGGTCGGTCGGTCGGTTGGTTGGTTGGTTGGTTGGTTCGTTCGTTCGTTCGTTCGGTTCGTTCGTTCCTTCGTCGTTGTTGTTGTTGGCTGTCTGGTTGGGTTGGTTAGTGCCGTTACCAGAAAGAGGCCACCTAGGTTTGCAGCCAGCCAAGTTAAACCTCGAACTTTCTTCGTAATGAGACACCCAGCCACGAAATGACAGACGCAATTAAAGCAGACGTACACCGGGAGGTCAGGGATCCCCTGCCTGCCTGCCTGCCCCCCCCCCCGGCCCTCTCTTGGGGAATCAGGGAGACACGCTGCCAGCCAGCGATTTTCACAACGAGAAACGCATCGCTGCTTTTTTGCTCGTCACCATGAGCACGGCTCATGGAATGTCTCAGAGATCGTACGTACGCCCGGATCCATTCAGACGCTTCTGCCAGTCATTTTGGAAATGCAAGGCTGCACTGTTATTCGTCACGGTGTCTTCGTAATTTTATCTGGCCCGACGATCTTTTCGTTTCATCGACGTAATTTAATTACCTGACATCCTTCTTCCCTGTGTTTATCCCACGAGCCTGAGGAATTCAGTAACAGATGGGTACACAATGTTTAACGCAATATGTATCTAGTGGTGTGAATGATTATGCTGCCACGTATGTTTATTGTAATCCAGCATATTTTTCGTTAGACTTTATACACTTCATCATACGTCGGAAACAATCGTCGAAACTCTGCAGCACTTATTTCATTCGATGGGACGATCACGTGGTCATTCACGGCAAGGGGTGTCCTTTTAACTCCGTAAACTTGAACATTCCGCGAATCACTGTACATTATGCGTTCGATTTATTAAATTGGTATCACAGTAGAATAATCCAAGAACCATTTGTAAACGGTATTGTACATTTTTTAAACAATAAATGACGCGCGGAAAATAATTCTAAGTAAATACAAATGCACGGTGATGGTGTCTGTTCGTAAGACGAGCGATCCCCATGGATTGGTGTTGGGCGATATGAATCACTGTCGGCCTCTGTACATAAAACGTAGCAGTGTCATTTCCTTATTCCTGGCTACTTAGGATTTTCCAGTTTTCTAAATTTCACAATTTCATTTCATGTTTTCTGAAAAGACCAACAATCATCCTTTCTCAAACAGTTCGCGTTTGCTTCATCGTTATTGGAGATTCCTTACCTTCAGATATGTACTCCCAAGTTGTTTCGTGACCATTACAATGTCATTCGTAGTCATACTTACCATTTAAATTACGGTATAAACATTTTTTTTTGTATTTTATAATCCAACGGAGATATTCGAGTGTTCAATCTCTTGTAACCCACTCTGTTTATAAATAATTCCTGATTAAACTCGCCGAAACTTGTAACATTCTATTTCTTTACATTTGTCATAATTATAATGTTATTTCCTCTTGATTCGAATCACTGGAAATCAGTAATACCGAGCTTTAAGATTCGGCTTACATTAAATAGATAATCCCAAGAATCAAGTGAATCTCCATTTTCCTCCATGTTTGGCGAAAGATCATCGATTCACTCCTTTTCGAGACGATACCAAGGCTCGAATAGCGATTGCAACGGAACCCGCTTCTCGTAAAACCACGGCCAGCGAGAAACGAAAGCAAAGCACCGACAATTGTATCGACGGTTAATCTTTACAGCAGGCCATAAAGACGCAAGCCCTCCCCGCGTCTAGGTGCGTAGTTTGACGATCGCGAAACGCAGTCCGTCTTCATAGAATAGAGGATTAGAGTCTTGGAAATTGGGAATTCCTTGGAGCAACATGAACTTTTTCAGGCAATCAGTTCAACCTTGCCCCGTTTTACGTCTCCTCTTAACACAACAATGGAAACGCAGCGGTACAACACATTTCACTTTTTCGCAACATGTGTACCGGGGCAGCCTAAAAGTATTGCGCGATTTCCTACGTCTTGCCGCGAGAGAACTCGCCTCGCAGGCACAATGTAGATTGGGTTTGGCCGTGTACCGTAAAAGCGTAATTATCATGTTTCGAAACAAGCCGGCGTCTTTCCCGAAACATCGACCCGTTTCCTTTACGAAAATACATGGTAACCGGCGCTTGGAGAACAGTGTCGTCCGTATGTTTTTGGCACGAAACATTCCTTCCTCTAAAACTCTAAATGATAATTATAGTGGATCAATATTAGCTTAGGCCGCGTACAGACTTGAGCACGAACGCGGACGAGGCAAGCCGCGAAGTGCCTCGGACCGATTCATCAAAGAGAATTCGTGCTCACGTAAGGACACGTCGATTTGTTTGTGTTATCTGACACTGGCTGCTGGATTCAATGGCCGAAACAAGATTTACTGTGTCGCGTTGCATACTTCTGATTTCTCGTATGGGATTTGGGTCCAATCTGATGTCCTCACATATGCATGCATATAGTTTTTAGCAGTAGCGGATTTAAGAAAAAAGGCCCAGGTGGCAAACGTTCTAAAGGGCCCATGTTTTCGGAAAAATGAAGAGGTAGTTTACTAAAAAGAGACTCAGTGTAATAATTCCAAAAAAAATGTACTTTGGATAAAGTCATCATTTTTTTTAACGATGGGGCAGGGGCCCAGGTGGCAACTGCTCATCGGCTGCCCTGTTAAATCCGCCACTGGTTTTTAGTTAGTAACACTGAATCTCCTGGGGTCCGAGCAATTGAGGTCTTTGCAGCAAGAGAGGCACAGCTCCATCTTTGCCAACTTCAAGTAAATTAGAAAAAACCGTTTATAAAATTATTGCTTTGACTTAACAGTAAAAAGAAAAATATATATTTTTTCACATAATAAGTAATAGTTATCGAATTGAGTTTTTATTTCAATTTCTTGGCAAATTTTTCAAATCTGGAGCATTTGTATTGCGCAAAACAGTAATGGGTACAGAATACAGATATAAAATTTGCAATAAATCGCTCATTTGTTATCGGATTTGTATCAAACGTTCGCCAAACGATGTAGATTTTTTTTTACATATATTACACGTCATAACTGAAAAACTGTCAAAGATGGAGCTGCACCCATCTTGCTGCATGGTTCTCAATTAGTTTTCTCCTGCCAGTGTTATCACTTTGCCAGGTCATTCAGCAATCCACAGGGATTACTAATTGCAACTGCTCGCCATCGCTGATTGACCTTATAATGATTAATAACAATGCTACTATAATATCAAGTGGGACTTACAATATGGGCCATGTTAGTCAGCACGCGCTCGTATACGCGATGCTTGACTTATTGTTAGCCAAATCTAATCCTCCTTTGTTTTGCGCAGAGATCTTAGGAGTAGGTACTTAGGTATATCGCTCGAAGCTTTCAACGCTGCTGCCGTTGAGATTGATTGGTCACCTATATTTGACTCTATCTCTATTGACGACAAAGTGAACATATTCTATTCTATCATATTTGCTTTATTTCACCACTTTGCTCCGTTAGTGCAAGTTCATATTACAAGGCCGTCTGCACCATGGCTAACAATAAGTGAAAACTTCCGTAGACTTATTCGTATGCGTCGTTCGGCCTTGCCAAAATTTCGTAGGTCGCGGCCGGTATGATTAGCTACCGCTAATATGCGAGCGGTATGATTAGCTATCCATAGCAACCCGGTCCGTCACCTCAAACGCAACGCACCGCGACCTTTGACAGCTCATTATAAAGTAATTTTCTAAGTAACCATTCTAGAAAAAGCCCTGTTTTATGCAGAAAAAGTTCGAAAAAGTCCTGTCATATTTTTTCGAGCTTTTAAAATTTTGATTTTAACGATTATAATTTCCACGTTACAAAAACGATGGTTCGATATAAAATAAATTTATTCAGAATGACTTCTTAATGAAAATTAAAGAGCAACAAACTTCATGCTGTTGATGGTTTGGGAGATAAAAATTTAAACACTGTCTCATAATTCCGTGTGAACTATTTGTGTTTTAATTTGGACACTGTTCTCAACTTCGAGTGCAAGAAATGACCGATTTGGCATGGAGGAACCTCTTCAAAGTATTAAATTTAACCAAAATTACTTCTATTCTAACAGTAGTTAATTATATTCTAAATAAATCATTTTCCTGGTAAGAAAGCTGAAAATCTTAAAATCTGCAAATGAGAAAACAATATCAACAGTGCATAAGTATAATATTCAACAATTCTGGTCTTTGTAAACTTAACGTTTACAGATTTGTTGGAATGATCTTGATTGTTTGTCTCGCTTTGTATACGCTTGTGATGAGCTTGCCTCAAATCTATACATGACTCTTTATCTCTACAGACATTTTTCACTTTTCCAACTTTCTCCATACCCGTAAACACTGTATCATCCTGTCACCACAGTACTATCTTTGCTCCATGAACCCTTAGTCACCCTAGCTTCTGTGTTCTCCATCAAAACTTCCTCACCCTTGTGTAATTCTATCATCCTCTATCGTACTTTCTAAATCCTTAAAACCTATTGCAAGTTCCCTGTTCCAACCAATTACTATTCCAATCGTCAATCTGATACTATTAGGTCACTTCCGTTTCCCATTTTAAGTCTAAAAATGGTTCCAGTTCCTTGCCAATGTTCTAGTATTGTAATACTTACAATTAGTCTAGTAAACATTTATAGCAAACTCTTGTCTCGTGTCCATTACATGCTTCTAAAACCTTAAAAATTATTCCCTAAATATTATGTACATTTGTATGCATCTCTTAGATTTACAATGTACATTTCCATACTACCTATTTGTCAGAGGACGTCCTATATGTTCCAAAGACCCTTATTCTTGTCCTAAATTATTCTAATCTTCCTAATACGTTTTTCTTAATGACTTTTTGTCAGATAATTCCTATTTTTTCCACGGTATTGTGATTTTTTTTTTACATAAATCAATAGTTTGAACATCACGATAAAATGTTCCCAAAGCCGCAAAACGAAATTCGAAAAATTAAAGCGGATATAGTCGGTTTTGCTACGGAGCACCAGGTTACCAGAAAACTTTAAATGTGTTTTTCTCGAAACGACAGTTTTACAATTGGCGGGCAATGTAACTCCAAAAATATTCAACCGATCGACTTGGCCTTGTGCACGGATATTTGTGAACATTTTCTTCACAGAACATAGCTATTGGTATAATGATATTGTTTAAGTAAATAACTTTTTTTACACATTTAAGGCAAAATTTCGTTGGCAAAAGTGCACTTTTTTTCAAGAGGCCGCCATTTGTTCAATTTTGCATTTTTTAAGTTATGAATTTATACGATTTGTGCGTACACTCATACACTAAACAAAAATTGTTCGATTTTTAGTTTCACATGAATACAGCAGACGCTACGTTGCCCGCAGTGGAACAATTGCGTCGCCAACAAACTGGGCATTATCCCGTATAACTCTGTTATTTGCCGCTCATTTTTAATAACATTTTTTTTTTATCTACCTTAATCTGACAATACAATATCCTGAAAGTTTCAGAAACATCGATTAAATACTTTCTTTAAAAAAAATCCCCAAAAATGCCTCGATTTTCAGTTAGTTACACCAGGCTCCCCCCTTAAATATATTCGCGTAGTTTACCCTGGAATACTTATTCTATTTCTAATCCCACTTTTTGTAAAATGTTTCAACATTTTTTTACTTTTTAGACCAGATACAATTTGTGTGAAATATTTTCGCAGAATATTCATTGCACTTCATTCGTGTTTCAGCATTTTACATTAATTGCAAGTATTTTCTATGTGCGATATCTATGTTAATTTTGTCCTCTAAGAGGTCTTTCCCGTTCGCCCTGATTACACGTAGAAAACATTGTTTTGAATAAAGTGCATATTTTCCAAGTGTTACATGCCACTGTTCGTCCCTAAAGGTTTAACGTTTAACGTACACGTGCAGCGCGACCGCGCGGCATGAGTCTAATCGCATGGCACGTTGAACTGTTGCACAAGTAGGCACTATCGTCGTCGCATAATTTTCTTCTAAAGTGTTACCTTGTTTCCCGTTTTCCGCGAAACAGCTTCTACCCCCGGAATGGCTCGGCCGCCCGTAGATAAGGTGCATCGATTCGATCGACTCGATCGGAAGTGGCCCATCCTCAGCGATGGCTATAGTGGCTCGATAAGACGCGCGAACCGCGCGCGAAATGCCGAACCTTATTTATCGTCAGTCGCGTTCCCGCGTGCGAAATGCCGTGCCGTGGCTTCCACCCGAACCCGGTCGAATACTTTTCTGTGATTCCAGCCATCCCGACGCCACGGGGCCACGTTACATTCCACCTTCGATCTTCCAGCGATCTTACCGGTCCTCCTCCACAAGAAACACCGGCACCCACCTTTACCCATAGGTGTATATTCACGCGCCGCGGGAGCTCGCATAAAACTGCTCCCGAGTTTGGTGGGGTCAGAGATCACGTTACCGGCCGATAAAGATCTCACGTGAGTGATTGTCGATGATATTTCACTTAAGGGATCGTCAAAGTCCGCCGCGCACACGGCCCGATACCAGGAATTTCTCCGACTAACAGCAACCCTTCGCTCTGATCTTTCTGCTCAACTTGCTTCCTGAGCGTTGCTCGGTTTCGTGCAGCACAACGCTGGACGTAGGCAGGTACTGAGAACAGCACAACCAAGGTTATTCGATTATCAGCGGTCTAGTGTACGGCTGTATGCGGATAATGCGGACGTGGTAAAACGTGGTGAAAGAATTACTTGCAATTGCCTTCTATGGTGACCCAAAACTGTACAGTGAGATTATTCGCGTTCAAGCGATTTCTTTTCCATTTTGCGGTTTCTCGGATAACAAACAGATTTGTACTTCCTTGTAGCAGAAAAATATTGTACATTCTAATGAACAATTCCACACTCTTTACCACTCATTTGTTACCTCACCGTCGCATCGCGATAGTGTAGCTCCAGACAGTTTAGTAATTAAACATTCTCAAGCTTCTCTTTTTATGCTTCTCGAATAAATATAAAAAATATACACGACATATTCTATAAAAATAGAGGTGAAATTTGATATTAATGAAGTGTTTGGGTTGTGCCTATTTGTAATAATGTCTGATCTGAGGAGGTGTTTTCGGGATTGAATAAACTAGTAATAAATAGGGAAATATTTCAGTTACTAGACTCGTTGCGTGCAACGGATAGAGGTAGGTTCAGACTATCCGTCAGAGTTCGTCGAAACATTCTTCAATGGGTTTTACGTTTTACATGATGACGTTGGACGATCGACGCAACGCGACGGACGGACAATGTGAATATTACCATGTACAACCCATTGAAGGATAGGGTGGATGTACCAGTAAATGAACACGTACCAGTGAATGGCCATTTTTTATTCAAATGAGTTAAATAAGTTATTAAAATAAGCAACTAATTAATTTGAGACTTCTTTTAATTTCTTGCTTCGGATCCAAACAGTTTTTGCAGCACGTGGAATCAATCGCGCTGCAAACATAATTTTATAATAGTGTTCATTCATTAGCCTTAAGTGTTCATTTATTGGTGCGTTTACCCTATTTCGCAGCCTACTCCGACTACCGGTAGACGGATAGTGCGAATCTACCTTAAAACGGATTTGATGTCACCCAATACTGAAGATTCAAATATTTACGTTATTGGCCGCGATATCAAAAAGTACGAGAAAATACATCGTTGATCCAAAGAGGTAGATGTCACACATACATATATGTCATAGTACCTACTACTTTCTTTTCAAAGTAACATTTTTTTCGCAAATATTCGCTTTTCTAAACAGTGTTATCATGTTACGAAAAAAGTTGAGGAATCTTCCAATAACTATCGTTTATGCTATGCAATCAGTTAAACAATCAACTAAACGAACGGGTAATCAAAAGGAAGTAACAATGACTAGAAGAACGAAAGAAATGGCAACTGAGGAAAAACAGATAATATTAATAAATCACAGAACGTGATTGTAAAGACAGTGAAGAAAAGTCGTTTCACTGTACGAAGTGTTACGAAACGGTTTAAAAATCGATTAAATGTCGAGCATCTGATCCGATGACGCCGACCTCGTAAACTGTCAGTGAGTGATCACAAAAAAGTTATAAATATAATTAAGAGAAAGTCGAACTTGAATTTATTAGCGCTGGTGGTTATGGTAAGACATAAATAATCCTAAACAGTTTAAAAACTACATGAAGAATATTTCGAGATAACGAATACTGCTCGCATGACACAGTTACAGGCAAATAATAAGATAAATCAGACATATAATAATATAAACAAAATAACGGAAAAGAAAATGAAAGAATTTACAGAAGTTATCTTGAATTTTTGGAAAAGGTTTTGTTTTATACAATTTGTAGATAATTTAACACTAAAGTAAGCACGTGTAACTTACAATATACCAACACTAAAGCACGAGTCTGAAGGAGTAGGTACATAATGCTTCTGGAATCTGGATTTGGCAGTTTTCTATTCGGAGAACTCATATTTATGAACAACATATAATGAATAAAGAAGTTTACTTCATTATGTAAATTTTTTTTTAAAAGTGTGGAAAAGCTTAAGCTTCCAGAGAATTTTTAATCTCAACAGGGTAATGACCACAAACACGAAGCATAATGAATTGTTAATGAATTGCGTGTACTTTGAAACTCTCACCAAAGACATGGATTCAATAGAACATGGGTAGCTATTTAGAATCAACTGGAAAAACGAATACGAAAGCACAACAAAAAGCGTGCTTTTACAACAATAGTTTACAACAATACCAAAAAGTTAGCCCCTCTATTATATCTGAAAAAATAAGGAAGGTTCTTATGAAAATGAGACTAAGTAGTAACAAAGTATTAAAACTACATACATATTTACTTTTGTGAATATAGGTAAAGTTAGTCAAAAAAAGTATTTGGACACATTTTAAACCGCACAACTTTTTTAGAATTGGTCCAAACGACATGAGGTTTTTTAAGAAGCTGGAAGGATTAGTTTGCTAAGTTACGTGTTTCGTCGTTTTGAAAAAAAATGCAATTGGTCGGAATAGCAAAAAAGATAGAAAAAGTCGTTTTTTACACTTTTTTTGTGAGCCTGTAATGAAAATACAATAAACCCGCAGAATAAGATCGAAAATCGCGAAATTCCCGAAATCAGTAATTTTTTACCTTATTCTGCGGATCTTTAAAAGCGTTTATAGCTCAGAGCAACATTAACCAATTTTGTTGAAATTTTAGGAATGTATATAACTTACTTCAATCTACAAACGGGTTTTTTGAATTTTCATTCCCGACTCACAAAAAAAAGTTTAAAAAACGACCTTTACTATTTTTTTTTTTTGCCATTCCGACCAATTACATTTTTTTTAAAACGACGAAACACGTCACTTATCAAACTAATCTTCCTAGCTTCTCAAAAAAACTCATGTCTGGATCAATTCTAAAAAAGTTATGCGATCTAAAATGTGTCCAAATACTTTTTTACTAACTGTATGTATTACTGTATAAATACCTGAAGCCAATCGAACTAAAAGAAAATATAATATCATTTGTAATGATTACGAAAAGGACTCGGCGACGCAAAACCAATAGTGTGTACTATCGTAATACGTAAAACGGGTAAAAAAAACCGTTCGCATAAATTCCATCGAGTTCGATCGCGGTTACAGTAATTTCTCGAAACTATTTATGTTCCCGTGGCGCCACCTATTGCAAATTACAAGGAAATTCAACCGCGTGTGTTCCTAACGCCACTCGGCACGTAAGAGGTCACGAGCTACATATTCTTATTTCTTCTTTCTTCGCGGTTTTTTCTTTTCTATACGCGTTCCGCTTTCGTCCGCAGAGCGCATGCTGTAGCGACTGGCGTTGGCCGTACCGTTTAATTAAGTAAACGTAGCAGAGGCCGATAAACGGCACGTATCGCTCATAAACTTACCACCGCGTTCGATGCTGCTGATAACACTCTATCGTTGCTGGTTTCTTACTCACTGTTATGTCAGCAGCCGCGTTCGAAAGCACCTTCTCGCCTACGTTCTGCTATATGTATCGAAGAAAGGACGTGTATGCACGGTAAATACCCATCCCTGCGCGTGCGCATGTGTGCGAACGAGAGGAGTAGTACTTACAACGCTCGTCAGGAGACGATAACAAACAGCCCTTACTAAAAGAGTGATTTTCGATTGACGTCTTCTTTACAACGATTCTTCACAAGTCCTCGTATTTATCGTATTTTCCATTAGTGTAATTACCACATAATTATATATATATATATGTAATTACATATTTATTATAGGTATACATTATGGAACTTGTTTTATCATTTCTCCAGATAAACGTTAATTATTGTTGGATATACTACGGAATGACCCAACCATCATAATGAACTGAAATTTTGAGGAGTTGGGAGGGAGAGGAAGAGGGCCCATATTATAAAATTTTAGCGGCGAGTATTTGTTACTTTCTGAGATATTAATAAAAAACTTTCGGCCTAATACATTGAAATCTGCCTATGCAGACGTTACTAATGCAATCATTTTCTTGTCACCGTCAACTGTTTCACAGCCGACGATACAATAGCGATATTGACCTCATCGCGCGATGCTCGCAACTGCAGTCTCATTTTTAGTATTCCCAACCTCACATCGGTTCGCTACTATGCTTTACGCGCCACCCGCACTGACCTAGCCCCAACCAATACTAATACCGTCGGCTGTGAAACAGTCGAGACAGTAGACGGCGACAAGAAGATGATTGTGTTAATAACGTCTGTATAGGCAGATTTCAATGTATTATGCCGAAAGTTTTTATTAATATCTCAGAAACTAACAAATACCCGAGGCTAAAATTTTATATTAGAGGTTCCCTCACCCTCCCGCCCAACCCCTCAAAATTTCGGTTCATTAAAATCTATGTTATTTCATATTTAGCACTAATGGCACTTTACAGTTATCTTTACGTCTACTACGTAATAATTACACAGTTTCTACTACGTTGAAAACTGTGGATTTATCGATGCAAATTATCGATACAGTATCTATAGTGCAGACACAGTATCATAAACTGCAAGTGAACGGCAGTTATATTTAACGTGTCTGGTACTATTACGGAACATGACTACTAATGTGACGCAATACATGTTTGTACAAATGACATACTATAGATAAACTCTTAGAAAAAACGTGACAATGAGTGCAAATGTTTTACTTGCCCAACACTTTTTTCGCTGTCGACCACTATGTATACTGATAGGTGCTAATGCAAAATTTATTGTATAATTCGTTCTATCAGAACACGAAAAATATATCAAGTTAATTAACATTATAAACAATTACCATTTACAATTAATCAAGCACTTTTAATTTTGTACTAGTTACAATATCCTATCTAATAGATAAAATGAGGCCGCATAATTAGTGAAACTCAGTTTCGTCCAACTTCTAAAAACTTTTAAGATATTCTTTGGTTCTCAGATTTTATTAATAAATAAGAATTTAATAATAGTACAAATTGCTAAGTATTGGTTCTCGGACCTGATTCTGTTTTATATATAGTGTTCCATGGCTATTATTGCAGAAAATGGTTGATGAAATAATATTATTTTAATGAAGAAGCATTACCAAGAAATATAATCTTTAACAGTATTCGCTTATATTTTAATACATTTTTTTATAAACGTGCATAAAAATTAAAAATTGGTGCCCTTAGTTTTAAAGACGAAACTCATATTATTTTCTATTCAAAGGAAAGTTAGCTATGTAAGGTGAATATACATATAATAAAAAAAAAATTTTAATATTTGTATTTACTATAATATATGAACACAATGTTTGTTTAGATTCTCAGCTTTTTTTACTAAACGCATAAAAATTCTTGAAAGTATAAAAGCAAATGGCTTTTGCCTTTAAGGGATCAAGTCGAATCATTTTACACTAAAAAGAGTCAATAATGTAACTGAGAAAAAGCAGTCTTTCTTCAAGAGTGAACAGTATTGAACATAATATTTGTCGATTTACAATTTATCGAAAGGTATAGTCATCATGTATCTATGTAAGTAAAACACGGAAAAGCACGGGCTCGTGGTGCGACTGCTGAGTCAATCCCATATGATGCAATTTCTATCACATTTGGTTAAAAGCGGCAATCTTCGCGCTCGTAACACCTACGGCCATTAATAATTCTTGCCCCAGAGCCTTTGCCACGTGGGTTTTCTTCGTACGACTGCGAACGACCATTTCTAGAGGCACGTTAAAATCGCGGCTTCTGTGTGCGTAATGCAGTGGATGCGTCTTGGTCGTTGGTTGTCTGACTCTTGACTCGATTTCGCGACCGCAACTTTCGAAAGATATATCTCTCCCGATTTCCTTCCCTTTCGTTTCCACTCACAGCTCCTCTCTCGCTTCTTTTTCTTAGCCAACGTGCTTCCCTCTCGCTCCCCTACGTCGGCTTGACGGTCCTTCCCTCTTTGTTCTGGTCCCTCTCTCGCCCCTTCCGTGGTTGTTCTGATTCTCCCTTCTCCTCCCGTCCCGCCAATGGGACAGGGAGATAGCAGACCCCGTCGAGGAGACAACATAAAGATTTAAGACTCCAAGATGCGCCAATAAACATGCTGCGGCCGTGCAGTCAGCCTGCGCTTCTCTACTGCGTTCGCTTCTGTTCCGTTTCATTCGGTTCCGCTCTGCTCTGTTCCGTTCTCTGTTCTGTTGTGTTCTGTTTCACAGCCAGCACACTGCACAGGGGAACCGAAACTGTGTGTAAGCACGTGTGTGTATGCGAGGAGCGCCGCTCGTCCGCCGTGCCGCGCCGCGCCGTGCACGCGGATGCAGGTTGCCCCTCGTATGCACGTGGTGCCACTGTGCGGCTGCGTAACGTCCTTTCGAAAAGTGTCTCGATGCGTATGCAGATATGCAGCTTAGCATGAATAGTATCTAGATCCGGCGGAGGATAACCCGCCGCGATACCGGCAGATCCATGCGCTGAGAGCCTGGATTTCTAGAAACGCGCCAACACCGGAAGGAGGCATTTCTTTCCCTGTAACCAGCAGCACGAATTGAAATTACGTATAAACAACATACGGGATTGTCGTCCCGTTTGATTTGTTTTATTTCTTTTTCAGCAAATTCAACCGTCTACACGGGCATTGACAAAAAGCTTACGCAGCAAACGCAATCACTTTCAACTGCTAGGCTATAGTAGTTCTTTTTTCTTCTTCGGTCTATTTCATTTACTCCCCTAATACATTCATTAACGTTGCGAAGATCGTTAAATGGAATCCCCGTTGCGCTCCTCCTACGGCAAAATCACTTGTCCTTTAAAATACATTTGAGACATCCCCTAAGTGATCTACGACCTTTACTGGGACGCATCGCCGTCAAGAAGGAAGAGGCCTTCCGGATAACGAGACAGAAGTACACCTGCCGCGTTCGTAGAGGAGGCAGGACGCTGTGAAAAGTTTTCAATGCGAGGACGGTCGTACACCGCAAAAGTAGTAGATCGGGGACGTTGGTCGGCCAAGCGGCAAGGGACTGAACAGTGGACCTGTTGCTGGTGGTGGTGGTGGTGGTGCTGCTAGTACTGCTGCCGCTGCTGTTGATGCTGGTGCTGGTGCTGCTTCTGCCGTTGCTACTGCTCGGGCCTCCTTCTACTTTTGCCTGTCCTCTCGCTCTCCCGGGCCAGCTTATTTATTCCTTTCTCTGTCGCTGCTTCCCTTTCTTCTTCGACTTCTTTATTTCTGTCCTTTTGCCCGTTTTCTGCTTCCGCAAACGACAGCCACTTATTTATACCCCGCCTTTGCATCGCGCGGGAGCAAGCGAGGGCGCTTTTGCGTTTACTCGCTACTGCCGTTCCCTGCCGCTTCTGTGTTCGCTCGCTCCCTTTTGTCCGTGCTCCCTCCTTATTGTCCGTGCTCGCTCCCTCCAACGGCTGGCCGTGCGCTATAGCGAAGCATCAACGGCGAGACACTTTGCTCACAAACACCGTGAGATGCGCTCTCGATGCGAGAGGCAATTCCGCGACTGCATCACCTGTCAACGCCGGATCGCGTTTCAGCAGGTCTATATTACATGCGGCATGTGGATAGTGGGTACTCCCGGTAATCGCTACCAAACTCGGAACCATCGCTAATTCGTCGATCGAGAAATTTATGACGGTTACTTCTTTATCGATTCTACGTTTGTTCTGCAGTCATTCACATTAAAAATCCACCTCCACCCTTGCTTACTCATTAACCTCGGCGAAATACAATGCAGTACGAATAGTTTTATTACGAGTTTCCAAAAAACAAACTTTCCAGTACAATTTCTACGCGTCATCATTTACCGAACTTAATCGATCAAACATTTTGTCTCACTTTCTCTTAAATACTGCAACATATGTATGCCTCATATCCCCAAAGTCCCCATAGTATTGTCCGTTATTGGCCGACGCGATAAGATCGACGAATCGGATTACATAGCACCGCGTGACGAAGACCCCTCTCGCCCCTGTGTCGTCCCGCTAAATAGACATCTCCCGAGCAACGTACGTTTATCACCCTTTAGCGATCTTAATCAGCAAGTCTAACCTACATAAAGTGATTAAACAGAAATCGTAGACTTATTCGTATAATTCATTTTACGAGTAAATACTCTGGGTAAATGTTTAGGGGAGAATTCTCCGATTTCAATGACCTTGACATATGTTGTCAAGGTCATCATTCTGAACAACACTTCCCTCTAAACTTTTTGGTGCTCGGCTTTGGTTTACGAGATATTTGCAAAAAAAACTTGGCATAATTGTACATTGAAATATCTGCCTATACAGACGACTGTTTCACAACCGACGGAATTAATATTGTTTAGGGCTAAGCTAAGGTAGGGCTGTCATCCGTAAAATCACTAATCTAGGACAGAGAGCATTATAACCCCGGATATTTCCACTTGAAACCCGCACACATTTAACTATTTCTTATATTAGGTACGATATCATGAGATAAAAATTTCTCTAAATTATACATAGACTGTAATGTAAAAAAAAGCTGGGAGTCAATGAAAATCAAAACAGGTATTGATTGTACGGTTATATATATTGGACAGAATGAAACGAGACTTCCAAACGTCCACTCGTTTGCAAACTGCAGGGACTTCGTCTGCCGAAGTCACGGCCCACGGGTCCAGTTGGTTTTTCCAACCCCCTCTTCCAAACAGTCTATGACCGGCGAAGGCATCGCACAGTGGCGAAAATGCCCGAAAACCTGGCCAAAAGTCTAAATACAACAATTTTAATTTGCCAAATCTAATTAGTGCAATTCGTTTATAACCTATCTTTGCACAATTTCCCGTTAATTGAAATTTTTTAACTGCAGCCCTTTTGATGATATATCAGTTCAAAGTTGACGATCGAAATTTAACGCGCTACTTTAAGATTTATTTTCAGATTGTCCAGTATACCTATCAAAGTAAGTAATATATATTATGATGTAGGATCACATGCACTATTTTTGTTTTAAATGCAGACTCTCTGAAAGCTGTTATAAATGAGTACTGACAACATATACATTTGTTGTCTATTGTTAAGCAAAAGTTGATAACGCCGCGAGATGCCGCACCGTTTTTTTTTTTTGTAAATTGAAACTCAAGGTATGGATAATAAGGTGCCGTTGCAGAATTTTGCAACTTTTTGCCATTTCGACAAATATCAACGGTTATGTACACATTGACACGAGTATAATTTCCGCTCAGTTCAGTCTTTACATATCCGGAAGTGTTACTATTTGTTTCAATGTTTTAAAACGGATCCCTGTCAGTTAATATACAATTCTAGTGTTAATTTTTTATTTTCCAATCCGTTGTGTGCGCATAAATGTAGTTCTCCGCTTTGATTTACATGCTTATTCAACGCGCAACGTACTTACGATCCAAGATTCTAGAATTCTGAGGCATAATTTATAAAAGATTGTCGATGTTCCGCACCACAGTATAGGAAATTTCCACTCGTTAGAATATTATCCAGTTTTTTGACGTGCCAAATGACAGTGACATCGAAATGTCTGAGGATGAAGAAAATAGCTAAAATTAAAATTAGGTATGATTTTTAATGTTGTAATGTTATGTCTATAACGTGCAATATATTACAAATACACACATATAAATGTTATTGTAATGATTCTGTAATTATTTGACATATACATATATATAAATCACAAAATTTGTAATATTTTTAAGAATTATAATTTTAATCAGTACAAAAATTAAATATTTGACGTTAAAAAATTACATGTTTATCATCTGGGAGTCATATTACAATAAAATATTTCAACAATTTACCCTACAATTGGAAATATGACTTTTGGCCAGGTTTTCGGGCATTTTCGCCACTGTGCATCGTGGCGTTAGTAATCCTCTAGGGATCACTACGTGGTGTCGGGATCGTACGCCGTAGTCGTTGCACCGTAAACAGACCCACGATGCATCGAATTGTCTTACAGTAACCCGCAATCAAGAAATAAAGATAAAATATTTATGACTTTTTGAGCGAACAGCATCGAATACCCCAGATCACTACAGAAAATCCCCCCGGTCGTCTCCGGACGCCCTAAAAAAGAGGACAAATCCCAGGAAACCCGGACGGATGGCAGCCCTACGTGATACCAACTCATTCGCAGCTCTTATCTAAGAAAAACATTAATGTTCCGTTTTACCCTACTCTCCCCTACATTTTTTATATGCAGGTACATCTGCTATTTTTTACGGAAAAGTCAATAGCGCAACTAAAACTTTAAACATGTTAAGAGTGTTTGGTGATAGTAGTGGCATGACAAGTAGTGCACCTTAGGACCGGTGCATGCGAGCGGCACGCGTCATTTTGCAGTCGCGTCAATATTACAATACTGCCGCAAAGAATTGCGCCACATGGGAATCTTACAATATATAAATACGTATGTACTGCCAAAACGCAGCGTCATATTGACGCGGCTCGCGCGGCTGTAAAATGATGCGAGCCACTCGTGTGTACCGGTAAAAAGGAATGTAGGTATGAACCGAGGCCATCGAAAACTCAAAGAATATGTGAAAATATGAAAAAGTGGAACATCAAACAAGCACAAACAATAGACCAATATTCTTGTTTATGTAGAAATGGTGGTAAGGTTAGGTTAAATCTGTTCGTAAGAAGAAACCTAATTTGTGGTCCACTAATATTGAATCTTGACGATCCTTCGACATATGTATGATGCAATAGCTGTTTGCGAAGTGTTGGCTAAAAAGTAAATTCCAAAATAACACCATCCTTTATGTTCATCAAACTTAACCTTTTATGACTTCTGGCTAATCTCAAATTTACAAATTACCTCGAGAGAGCGTAGATTTTTCCGACGTTTCTAACATTCAATATTATGTGGTAAAAGAAGTGAAGAACATTCCAGAAAACGAGTTCCAGAAGTGCTTGAACAATGAGAGCATCGTTTAACTAATTGTAAGTAAATAGGTACATACATTACTGCATAGGGAGATTATTTCGGGTGGTAATATAACTAAATTTGTATGTCTCCTATATTTATACACGTAGCTATTTTGTTCGTAACTGCTTAAATAATCATCTCTAACGCACATGTTTTCCGTCAGACCCTTCTAACCCTGTAATTCTACGTAGCCCCGTCGTTCCCTAACCCGACTTACCTACCCACTATTGGTATAAACAATCTTTTGTAACCTTTGCGACCCGAACTTATTACACGCACCTCTATTCCAAAAATCCTTAAAATCGCTTAGAATTTCAATTCTTCGGTTGAATTCCAAATCTTAGTTTCGTTCAGTTCTAGTTGATTAGGTCGAATTCTGCACCAAGATAGCATCAATTCACAACTTCATCCGATGCCAACTTAGTGTTAGTTCTGGAACTCGATTCTAGTCTTAGATTCATCTTTGTGATACCAAAGTACACCACACATTCATTACACATCGAGCTACTGCAATCAATGGTTCCGATACAGATATCAATTGTGTTGATTACCGGCTAGATTTCGACAAGGGCATAGACCATGCAAGCGGCCCAGCGTGGAAGAGAAAGAAAAAAAGAGAGGAATAGGAAAGTCGGAACGCGAAATAGTAGACTGATCGAGACGCAGTTACGAACTATGGTCCGTGCGCGCCCTTGCAAAAGCTCCGAGGAGCCGAACAAATAAATGCTGAAAAGAGGAACAAAACCGACATTATGTGGCATTAACATACAAAGTATGTCAGACCCGCGGTCCGCAGGCATAACATAGTATCGCTGCGTTCGCATACCCCGCCCGCTTTGCAGTGACCAGGAGGAACGGATGGGAAAGCATTGAAAAGAGACCGATCCTAAAAGCGGTGAATAGAGAGACGAGAGCAGAAGGGAAGAGAAAAGAGGGACAAAAGGAGAAAGAGGGAAAGAGCGGACGTCGAATATGTTCGAGCAGAACGAGTAGAGTGCGAGCGGGAAAAAGAGGGTGGAATGATGAACGCAGAAAGGTGTGCGTGCTGCGGAAGAGGAGTAAGGAAGAGGATCGGGGAGACCCGGCTAAAGGACGAAAGGAGAGGAGAAGCAAGGGTACGGAGAAGAGAGTTTACGCTATCCGTAGTCCCCCGAAGTCCCGTCCCGTCCCGTCCCATCGTTTCGTTGTCCTCGTGTGTGCCACGCGGTGCGGCTTAACGCAAAAGGGCTCCGGAGCGGGAGCGGAGTAACAGAACGCGCAGGAAAGGGAAAGATCCGAAGGCAGCCGGTGGCAAAACGAAAAATCGACCCGCATATATCGAGGCGGCCTGCGACGACGACGACGACCGCGCCGGCGGCGGCGGCGGCAGCGACGACGGTGGGACACACACACAAAACGAAGGATTCCTTGTGTCCTCGCGCTGCCTAGTGGACTCCCGATCGGCTACCGCTAGCGATGGCTGTAAACTTTGTGAAATACAAGATCTCTCATGCATACGATATTATCTGTCTTCTTTTTTCTTTCATTTTATTCACTCTATCTGGTTTCCTAAATACCCTTCTACTTTGTTATTAAACACTTAATAGCCATTGTAATGATTAACTTGTCTTTAAATAACACCAAACCGTGAAACACTCCGTATGTTAGGTTTCATTAGATAGGCCCTTCATTCAGATAGGTTTTCGTAAGCATGCGATGTTATAAAATTATTTTATAATTTGAAGATGTAATTATTATAGTTTCATATATATTATTACAGCATCGATATTTTAATATAATCTGGAAATATCTTTGGCTTCATAAAACGTGTAAATAAGAAGGTCTTTGTATGCTGTCATGACTTTTTTTACATAACATTAAATAAAATACCACAATGGACTAGAGTAAATTTTTCTATTAAATTTATTTAACATATTAACATTTAATCTTTTTTAACTTCTTGTATGTATAATTGTGTATTGTATTTGTAAATGTACTGCAATTATTCTAACTTAAATAAATTGAAAAAAAAAAATAACTCGCTTTCAACAAAAAATTTCAAACGAGGTATATGATATTAATAACTTCAATTTTCATCTACTTAGTAAAAGTACTATAGAAAGTGCATTTTTAGTAAATTGTTTTTCATTGAAATATCACATGTCGTCTGAAATATTCTTATCTCTTTAATGTCCTTTTAAAAGGACTTCGAGCGGTGATGGGTTAAACAACATCTGTGTAATGTTTCGAGAGCCGCGCGTGCCCAACGCTACTTTGTCTTCGCGCCGCTTTTGCAGCTTTATGTTTATTTTTGTGCGCACTAGCTACTGGCGAAAATTTATACGTACGTCTGAGATTCCGCATGTACGGATACGTTCATAGAATGTATTATTTTATGGTGTCAAGAAAATAATTCTTGATTTACAAGTTGCACTCAAGAGAATTACTTACTGCCTAGAACTGTAGTGTAACAGATTCGCAATATTGTGTAACATAAATAATTGTTGCAACTATACTAATTAAATGTTTTACTTTCTAATTACGAATATAAAATCCGTTTCACACATGAGAAGGACATTAACAATTCCAGAAATTTGTTAAACGCATTAACAATCTTAAATCGGGGAATCATTAAACGTACAACAGCATCTTATAAATATAATATTAATAATAATAATTCATTATCGATTAATAGCACGTATATACTATACTATACTAAAATCTGCAAATTTTGCCCTATTATTTTATATTATTGTTATAAAAAATATTAAGTAGTTGGTTTGTTAACATATACTAAGTAACCCTTTGAAGATAAGATACCACGACATTTTAGATGAATTTGATATCTTGTAATCCAATACAGACTTACACCGGCATTGAATATTCCACTTAGCTCTTCTTGTGGAAGAATTTCTGTAAGTAAAAAACATGATAGTAAATGGTCTGCTGCTCACCTAATATTTATATAAAGAGGAACTTACGACCGGGATCACTGTGTGTTAATAACTGCACATCGTTTTCTTTAGTGAATGCCTGTAAAGCTGGTGGTACAACACAGCACGTAGCTAAACTAATTTGTACAATATTAGGCTTTATCTGTGTAAATAAAAGATGAAAATGAAATTGATGTAAACTTACAATTAGTGATGTTAAAATAATCATGCAAAGAATGTGTCTCGATGATCTTACATTTGCCCATTGAAATAAGTCAATGAATACATCTGTATTGACATCACTTATACCAATACTTGACAATTTACCAATTGTAACATACTCTTCTATTCCAGTCCACAAATGTTTCAAAGAGGCCATAACATCTTCTGAACCCTCTTTGCCTGAGTATGCAATTACTAAAGACTCGATTGCATTTGTGTTTAAAGAAATGCAGACTGAAGGATATGATATAAAACAAATTTAATATTAAACATGTGTCCAATAATATACATTTAATAAATTAATAAATATGATATAAAATTCATATACAAATTAATAACTTATAGTTCTCAGTACCTTGGTCTATGGCCTCTTTCAATAAGTTCACATCAGGTGATGACATGAAAACCTTCACAGTTATCTTAACATCTTCTCTATTAATGTCTTGCAAAACATTATCCTCTTTTCCTTTAACCTGAAATAATGTTTCCAGTGATGCAAGAGTAACCTGTTAAAAAATTTCATATGCAAACACAAAGAAGGATCATACGTACCACCACTGGATTCTCACCACTGCTTTCATTGTCTTTGAGTACAATCTTTAATGTTTCAACTAGCTGAAAATATATGTTAAATGTGTTCTAATAAATATAGCGTAAAATACTAAAAGCGACATAACCTCAAGAATTATAGTTCCAATTATGATATATCACAACTCTTATGTAGCATTCTATGTCACTTTAAAGTCACATTTTTAAGAACTGACCTCATCCGTAGGATTTGGATTTGCTTTTGTTTTTGGCTCATTCAATGAAAGTATATTTCCAGTACATATTAACATATTTTGCGACAACATTGTGGAGAGGAAAATTTAAAGAATGCTAGTCAACGTGTAGCCGACGACTAGTCTGCAGCGTTATATACGAACGCTGATATCATAGATTAATTGTTCGTGTTGAGTCTAATCCTACGTAACATATCTGACTAGGCAATTTTTTATCTAAAAAAATGACAGTATCCGATAAAACACGGGATAAGATCGATGCGCCATTGTGGGCGCACACGTGCCTTCTTAAATGCTGCAAAACTTGTGTGGCATAACATTTAATTTATGTTCAATTTTGAAAAGTACAAAATGCTTCTAAGGCCACTTGCATGAAAGTGATGAGAGTGCAGAAAATTAGACGATACAAGTTGGTCACCGTTTTCCTCGATATTCATATATTATGATAAACAATTAGTTCAAAACAAACAATTTTTATTATGTTTTATATAATTTTATCCCAGGCCGAGATTGAAATTTTTTAACATAGATGTATATAAAATTGTTAGAATTTTTGACATTTGTATAATATTAATTTTTTAAATATCTGTTGAGCAATATAATTATTTATAAACGGTAAATTCATAATTTTGTGATATTTTAACATATTAACTTTTAAATAGTCCGCAATTTTTAGATCTTAATAAATGTAACATTTTACGTCTACATGTTATTTAATTTTAATTTAATTTGGATATTCTGTACATGTTATTTTTCTCATATGTACATACAATATTTAAAATGTGAGTATAATTAGATAGTAACAATATTATCAAAATAAATTAAAGAAAGATTTAAATTTCACAGTACCGTACTACACACCGATTGGTCAAATGTCCCCAGAAATAAACACGTGACAAATTTACTCCTTGATTGGCATTGGCGTGTTCTCACGTCCAAACCGACCTATATGCAGAGTCACAGCGATTAAGCGCAGTGAGTGGAGGGAGAAACACCTACAGGAGTGGTGGTAATGTGTGCGCGAACTGACGCCAGCGCCAAGCCAGCCGAGTGGCCCCAACGCGAAGCCAACCACGGCCAACCAACGTCGACAATTTGTTTCCCGGCGACGCTGGTTGGCCGCGACTTCACTTGACTTGGCTTGACGGTGGCGCCGTTTCGTTTCCCACCTTGGCGTTGATTGGTCGACGTCGCGGCGTCATCATGCGCATGCGTGGACCTGCGTAACATCCCCCACTCTGAACAAGCCAAGACCGGTTTCCCCACAACGCTGCTATATTCCTATGTCCATGCGTTTTCGATGTTTCCTATAGCGTGTCTCGGGAGGCAGGAGTGGGGTTGATAATAGCGAATTCGGCAAGCACGCACTGGCACTGCACTGGTACCAGAGATTATCGTACATAACTTTGATTGGTTGTTTCTGATGGATACGAAGATAGCTCTATAAGAATCAACCAATCAAAATCACGCACGGCAATTTCTGGCACCAGTGCAGCGCCAGTGCGTACTTGCCGAATTCGCTATTCTTTTCTGATCGGCAGTCTCCGCCAGTGTAAAATCTGATACCGATCAATTGTTTCAGGCGTAACAGGTTGCACAACATTCGTGATAAAGCAAAACTTGAAAAACCACTCTATATGAAACTAATAAACCAAGGCTGAAACTATGATGTGCAAAAAATAAATATAGTCTGTTTATCATTCGTAACACGACAGTGATAACGCAAGTCTTAAACACATTTCACGAGAAGTAACAAGAATATAATATAATACAAAATGCCTGTAGATATACTTGCATATACGTATGCTGCAACAGTGGCGGCTGGTGGTATACTCGGTTATGTAAAATCAAGTAAGCCTTAATTCTGTTGACAATCGTCTTTTTATTTATTAAATGATAGATAAATTATTATTTATATATGATAACAGCTGTGTATAATTTTATTTTCATTCATTTCACTTAACTGTTTGTACTATTTATTTTTTATTGATAATCGTAACTTTCAAAAGTAATGGGTAACAAACAAATGTCTGTTCATACTTACACAAAGTCACAGGTGTAAAGTCACTGATTTCAACCAGACTTCTTGGGGCGCATCTAAGACAAAACAATCAATGTGTGAGGGCATATCCAAGCATTGGTGCCAATGTGCATATATTCCTTGTAGAGCTGTTTAACATTCCAATTTAATAAATTGAAATTATAACAATTAGATCTTGCTATTGCTCTGAGAAGATAATCAGCATTTTCATATCTCTGTGCCTTTTGGCTGCACAAAAACACGTACCAGGAGAAATTTATTTGATTCAATCGGATGAATATTAAGAGTAATATACTTCTTAAGTATTGAGTGTAGGAATACATGACTTATTATCAAATTTATTGTACATTTTTTATGTCACTGATCGAGTGAATCAAACATATACATTTTCATTTAAGTAAGCATAAAAATAAAGTTGTTGGACATCAATTGAGAAGAAGATAAAATAACTGAGAAGGTGTGCACTTCATCACATGATGCATAGTTATTAATTATAGCCTTTTGACTATAAATTAAAGTACTGAGAACTTAACAAGTTATTAATTTCTATTAAACTTTATATTATATTTATTATATATTATATGTTATTTAATACATGTTTATTATTTAATTTGCTTTGTGTTATATTTTTTAGTCTGTACTTGTATTTAAATAAATATAACAGCATTTGAACAAAAAGAGTTCAGATTTATTGGTTCCTTTGAAATATTTATGGACTAGAGTAGGAGTATATTAAAATTGGTAAATTGTCAAGTAGTGATCTAAGTGATGTTAGTACAAATGTAGTTATTGACTTCTTTCAATAGTCAAATATAAGATCATTAAGATCAATATGCCTTGTACGATTATTTTTAATTTACATCAACTTTATTTCTATTTTTATGGTAATCAATCTTCTAATTGCCAACCTTTTTCTAATGCAGTAGCAGCTTATAATTGTTATAATTTGAATTTATGAAACATTAATGATAACGAGTTCTATAAGCAATACAGATTAGTATGAATGCTTGGATATGCCTTCGCTCATTTTTGCGATAGATTCAACAGAAAAAGTTTTATGAAATCAGAGATTTTGCAGCTGACTTCTGTTTGTTGGAAGTAAGATAAATTTATTTCCTAAAGGTTCAATTCCTTCTCTGGGTGCCGGACTTCTGTTTGGAACAATTCTGGGTTATGGAGCTTACCAAACCTCAACAGATCCTACCAACGTGGGAGTCTTTTTAGGAGCAAGCACAACTCTTGGTGGAATTATGGGTTATCGCTTTTATAGTACTGGCAAAATAATGCCAGCTGGGATAATTACCTTCTTGAGGTACTATTTTATATAACCTAATTGTCTTCCAGTAATAATAAATATTAATAATTTTTTAATCTAATTAATTTTCTTTTAGTGCTGCAATGATTGTTCGAACTATTGCAAGATACGCAACTGCAACTCCTATGAAGACACAATAATTATAACCTTTTAATTATTATTTAGATATAAGGAATTTATAACGCATAATATTTAAAAGATTAACAAATATATGTAATAGCTACATATAACTTTGTTATAATGATAAATGCATTTTGAATATATCCTATAATGAGCAGCTGGCTGAGAATCTATATGTACCATTGTTTTAAATATTATTCCCTGATAATAATTTAAAATAGTGTATACTACGAGTATTCACAGAATTTTATATTGTCTAAACCCATTTCTGCAGTTCTACTCACCAGGAGAGGTCACCACCTGGATAAGTATCTTTTGAATGGAAACAAGCTCAAAATGAATAGATAGTCTATTAACAGACGACAGGCATTTCTTTCAATAATACTTGTGAACATATACAACAATGCTTTAAACTCAATAATTTAAGTTACAATTAAGCATATAAATTTTTTTGTTATAATATCTTGTTAATACAAAAACATAGATTAAATTTGTGGCGATTTTCCATACATTATAGTAGAAACAGGTCATTGGTTCCGAACTACAAACAAGAGAACCTTTGAGAAGGTACTTTTCTGTTACATTTTTTTCCTTTTTTCGTGAACTCCTCTTGGTGGACATTTGCATGTTATTTAAACAGTGAATGAAGTAATGAACGCAACTGTATCAATATGACATTTACCGCAGTATATCATGGAATAAATATTATACATAATTTTCCATTACTTTTTATCAACCGCTACCTGTATGGAAACGCGTTAATTTTTTTTTAACATATTCTTCTGTTAAAAAAATTATCTACTTGTGACTATATATAGGAAATTTTCTTCTGTATAATTTCATGTACTATATTTATTATAACTGTTCCCAACTTGAATATAAATATTTGGGAAATATGTAAAGTGACTATTTAGACGTCCAGGATAGTGCGGGACTGCTACAGATTTGAGTTGTTTGTCCTGCATTGAAAACTGTCCCAGATTGCATTAATTTATCAGAAGTATGTCTTTATTATATAATTAAATAAACTAAATAAGAAAATTGTGTCCTCCTTCCATGTCTCGCATTCCAACGCAAAACATCTGGTCACTTTAGGAATATAAAAATATAATTTACAACATTTGTACATAACATGCAGATGTATGAAACCAGGGAAAACATTTTTTATTTATTGGGGCTATCAATTCAGAATATTCTAAAATTATTGTATATTAGAAAACAGGCTTTGTAACCTACTTCTATACATAAATAGGAAAATTTGATAAAAGAATTTTTTATTCTGAAACATACATGAGTATATGTATTATTATTTTTTTTGAGCAAGTATAATGAATATCATTATTTAATCAAGAGAAAATGAGACAATATCGCCAAAGTTATGAACTGAAATAACTTAATACATATTTGCAACTTTAAGAAAGATTATAAAATGTTTCCAAACATCATTAAATGTTTAAATAATTTAAATATATATAATCACATACAGAGAATTTTATACTACTATATTAAATGGGTAGGTTGTCCCGAAAGTACGTACTTTTCGTAATTTGGACACTCGGCTTTGTTTGGCAATGGATATATAGGCAAACGCGCAGTCCAATCGGTTTTTCGTTGATGTTATAGTACGTATTCGCTTACCATTTATTTACATGGCATCTGATAGCATCCCAACGGTGCATTTGTTCGCTCGCAATGTGGTCTGGTCCCTTCCTGTGCGTTCTGAAAGATGGAGAATCAGAAAACACATTTGCGGCATCCCTTTGGCCGTTCGAAACACGTGGAAACACGTTGGGATCTGGGATGTTCTACTCAATGTCCATGGTCCACGGGAAATTTCTTCCCGAGTCCGGACTACGCTCCGTAACGCATGCGCGATGACGTCAAACCAATCAACGCCAAGATGGCAAACGAAACGGCGCCACCGTCAAGTCAAGCCAAACTAGCCAAGCCAATCACGTCGCTTGGCTTGACTTGACGGTGGCGCCGTTTCGTTTGCCATCTTGGCGTTGATTGGTTTGACGTCATCGCGCATGCGTTACGGAGCATAGTCCGGACTCGGGAAGACATTTCCCGTGAACACTGGTTCTAACCAGCTACCCCATCCTCCTTACTCTCCGGACCACTACGGACCCCGCCCTTTCACACAAATACTTGTTCCTTTCTCTAAAAAATTATTTGCGTAATAAAAAATCCAGCTCTTTGAATAACATCAAAAACCACCTCGATGAGTATTTTGTCAGTAAATCAAAGAAATTGTATTTTATATATACTTAGATTACGAGCACGCTTGGTATTTATATTGCCATGTATACGTATAGTATATGTATTTATATGTATAGGAATAAGCACGTATTCTTGTAATTCTTAATCGATTTTAATAATTTCACTTTCCTCAAATTCCATTCATAATTTCTTTAAAGCAGATACTTGAAACTGAAATTATTTCGGTTATTTAGTATTTTTATTCAAGTTATATCAAAACCGTTATAGAGGTAAATACTGACGGCGAATTCCACTTACGCCCAAATCGCCCGCGCGGTTGCACTATGTAATGAAGATCAGGGGCTTACGGGCGATTTAAGCGTAAGTTCAATTCGCCCTAAAATACTCCTAAGTAATACTTACTGGTATTCTGCTTTTTGGTGGATTGAAATTTTTTATTTAAAATTGAACGATCAATCGTTCACACAGGCGATTATCGAGGTTGAAAGCTCGAAGTTCGAGTTACGAAATCGAACGTGCTTCCTGCTGAATGCATTTGCGAACCCCTCTAAGAGCTCTTGTGCTCGGTGGTGTGTCCGTGGGAGGATATTCTGCGGGTTACACCAGATTTTACGAATTTTGCACGAAATAAAACACGATTATCGAGTATCTGACCGGCGCGTCCAAATTTGCTCGTAACTCTAAAGTGGTTACGAACGAGCAAACGAATGTTTTTTCGCGACAACTTTTACGGAGAACTGGTCGCGAGAGAATTCGACAGGCACTGGTCGCCACACGAACGAAGCTTTAACCCTCATCGACCGATTTGACTGATTTTTGAGATCCAGTCACCGAAAACTTCCATCATTCCGTCAATAACCGAGTGCCGACCCGTAGGGTGGCGATCATTTGATAAGGTACGTAAATACCTTAAAGTATATTCGGCATCGTACTCTCTCGGCGAACGGTATAGCTGTATCGCTGGAGGGTATCTTTCGTTACGTGAAAATTTTACTTATCACTGAGTCACGCAGTCTTCACTGTAACATATAAGGATAGATTTATCGACGTACAATATTGTCTAATGCAACACTAAATCTCTCTTCAGAGAGAAATGAATCACGGTTTTCCCCGATTTTCCTATTAGAACATTTCCTTATTATGCGCAATCATTTCGTTAATTGTCTTTCGTAGTTTCTGCATTATCTAACGTGTTTCTCGATAATTTCATTAACGCTCCGTATTTGACGTTCTACGCGACGTTAATTGATGCCAATTCGAATTATGTATTCATTCAGAACAATACACGACGTTACCATAATAGTATGGCTTATTTGCAAACATTGTACCATCCTGGTGACATGTTTGCAGAGTAGTTTGTATTTCAATACTCTGTTATCTTGAAGCTGCTGCTACCTAACCCGGTCTGATATTTCCTGTGCAAACTAGTAAAATCATACTGAATCATGAGGATTTCTTACAAATTTTAATATACAGGCATAATAAAGATTTAAGTTGCTGAATATTCTTGAAATGTTTTCTACCGGTCTCTGATATGTTTCAAAATAATAATAAAAATAATGATATAATTTTAGTGCGACGCTCCACATATTGATCTCCGAAAGCTTAGTAATACATCAAATTACATCCATAGTTTCGCAC
The DNA here is from genome assembly GCA_947577245.1 of Andrena bucephala. NCBI lineage: Eukaryota > Metazoa > Arthropoda > Insecta > Hymenoptera > Andrenidae > Andrena > Andrena bucephala. The sequence continues at coordinate 82,482,259 of OX387715.1, forward strand.
ATTTCGGATATATGTGACTTGCTTTGGTAGAAAGAGGCTAATGTGCGAAAATGATTTTTCCAGATTAGCGCGTTTAAAGTTATGTACTCCATAGAGTATTCCGTCTGCATTCCGTTTGTATTTCCAGCTGGATGGTGTTACGTATTGCATTTTAGGTTTATCAGAGTATGTATTTTTGAATAGTGAAGCTTGTACGAACAATTAACTGATAGCGTTTCGTGAAGAACCGTTAATTTCTTCACTGCCACATTTGCGAACATTTTACCTTAGAAACACTTTTGCCTATAAAACTTTTTTGCCTATAAAAGAACATGAAAAAGTAAAAATCGATTTTTTTCACCTTAACTGCTTTTTACCAGAGCACGTCACATATGTATGTATTACATTATCAAATGTAAGATGAACGAGTAGTTTGATAGAAATGATGCATATTTATTAAGAGAAATGAATTATTAATGATAAAAATAAACGGATTACTAAATATCTCTATAGTTCTATTTTTAGCTGCCAAAAGGAAAATGTAGACTATGTACATACGTCATTATTTAATATACTTCATGTATAACTGAAATATACTTCTAATAATCAAACACATATTTTCTTTCAAAAATTATTTTTGGCATGTGTTAATTAAATGTTTATTAAACAGTAGAATATATCTTCAAATTTTATAATTTACTAATGCGGATTTATAACATTTCATTCCTTCTATATCAATCAGATCAAGCAGACTGTTTTTTTTTTAGAAATGATATTATATATATATAATTGTATAATGCACACCTGTATTTTAGCTGTAAATGTTACACAGATGGTATCAGGCGTCAGTCAAATGATTTTGATGAATGATTGTGATTAACAATTTTGAACAGCGTAGTATAGATTAAGAGTGGTATTTCCATGCCCCCAATGAAGACTTGATCTCTGAGTGGCGTGTGCATTACCCCTCCATGTCCAATTGGATCTCTGTGAACCGTGTATTTCTTGGCCGTCAGATAAGCTTTGTTCCATGAAGTAGACTTGGTACCACGCAAAGGCTGCCTGATAGTACTTATCTTTCTCATATAAATAGTGGCCCAAATAGTTGCTTCAGGTTCATTATTGTCCCGTGTTCCTCGCAGCCCACAACTGTCGCCGATCGAACATTATTTTACCATTGTAAAATAGTGTCGTTGCTCAATCGTTTGTTCTCTTTTTACTGTACGTTCCTTTAAAATAATTACGAATATAGTTGTTTTATAAACACTTGAAAAACCCAATCTTTCACTTCAAACTCTTATTGGTGTATATGTGTTATAAAAGCTACAAGAATTAAAAATCAGGTGAGTCATGCAAACCTTTTTTTTTATACTAGCTGTCACGTCTATTCTTGTGTCGATCCATAATTTGTTTTACAATTGAATTTATATGAAATTGTTTCACCATACTAAGATCTGTTAGGGATATAAGTGGTTATGAAAATTTAAATAAAACTTACTGCTAAATTCATGCATTTCCTTGATGTAATATTTACTTACAAGATACTATCTTGTAAGTTTGTCAAGAAATATATGTAATTAATACTGATAAAATATGATAAGATAAATTAAAGTTGGTGGTATTAATTCTATGTGCTCGAATAATATTTCAAGTTTTGTATATTCAATGTTGCACATATGTTCTGTAAAAGAGCTTTACTTCCTGTAAATTATTTGCTATCGTTATATCCTTATTACACGTTATAATACATGGTTCGCCTTAGAACAATTCATTTCAGCAATATTAAATGCAATTCACTATTTATTGAACCGGATTATACAAACAGAAATCAACAAAGTTCTGTACATACAGTATTGTCAGATATCATTCGTAATTCTGTATAAAAACATCCTCCATTGAGATAGCGTTATATTTTCTTCTTAGAACATTATTGTTGAAAGAAATTGTTGATTTGGAACTTCTGAGAAATTCTACATTTCCATATTAACGCATTATATTAATGGCATAAATTTCATATGCCTTTATGTATTAACTATGAATATTATATGGATTAACAGTTCGAAATGTATCAACCTATGAGCTTTTAATTTCATTTATTGTATAAAATATTGTCCAGTACGATATGTAATATAATAATTGTATATTGTGTAAAATAATAGCACTAATGGCAAGTATTATTCATTACAGGGTTCTATCTGCGATAGGCTGGTGGGCCAGTCTATTGGTGGGTGTGTGAATAACCGCGGCAACTGGAAGTTGGCCCTGAACGCAGAGCCCCCGTGGCTTTGCTAGCACCCCCATAGTGATTTTGTCTTAACCCGCCTCCTCACGACACACCCAATTCTTGTTGACAGCTGCCTCGTAAGTGACTCTATTTAATGACTTAAGGGATCGCAATAGAATGTCTGTTTCTCAGTTTAACGCTAACGATTTGTAAATTTTAGTTTGCTGCCTAGCACCTACAGATTATCCTTTAAAAATTTATAAAATAATCAACATGAAGGTCACAAATTTGAACGAACGTATCCATGTCCTGGACAGTGCGTCGAACGTAATGAGCGTCATCAAAGATATTGCGCTCAGTGGATTCCAAGAAGAGGCATTTTATGTACTCGATATTGGAGACATTGTCCGCAAGTATCAAATTTGGAAGGAAAAAATGCCACGCGTTAGCCCATACTATGGTGAGAATCTTAAACAATATTACGCATAATGTCCTGTCGCAAGTTGAAAATGAAGTAACGTCTTTCGTAAATTTCAGCCGTGAAGTGTAATGACAATTTAATTGTAATTGAGGTACTAGCTGCATTAGGTATTGGTTTCGATTGCGCATCTAAAGTGAGTGTAATTTAATATTGTGTCCAGAATGTTAGATAATCGATACCTGAGATATGTAGTGTCATTGAAATACCATACATTATTACTGTTACTTGTAGACGGAGATTAACAAAGTATTAAGTGTTGGAGTAGACTCGTCAAGAATCATCTTTGCCAATCCAGCTAAGCCAGCATCACATATTCGTCATGCTGCTGTTGTTGGGGTGGATACGATGACAGTGGACAATGAAAGTGAATTGCATAAGATCGAGAAACTCTACCCAGATGCTAAAGTAATAAAAATTATAATGCATTCGTACATACTTTAATTACTAATTTTAAATACAATTTTACAAACATCTTTTGAAGTTACATGTAGGCTTATGGTTTTTATTTGTTTCAGATCGTCATTAGAATTCGTTGTGATGCAGAACTAGCTCAATGTCAATTGGGCATGAAATTTGGTTGTGATCCCGTTTACGAAGCTCCCAATCTTCTGCGCCTTGCCCGCATGTTAGGACTCAATGTTATTGGTGTCAGCTTTCACGTTGGCTCTGGTTGTCAAGATCCACCTGTGTTTTATCGAGCTATACGCCATGCTAAAACATTGTTTGATTTAGCTACAGATCTTGGCTATAAACCATATTTATTAGACATTGGCGGCGGTTACCCTGGAAACAAAGGTACCAGCATTGATAAAATTGCTGACGTTGTTAATAAGGCACTTGACGAATATTTCAACAGTAAGTAGTTACTTCGGTTATTTAGCAGTAGTCACTGCGATTTTCGCTTTCGTTTACTTATAACGATTATTTTCAGCCGATGCCGTTCATGTTATTGCCGAACCTGGCCGTTTTTATGTTGCATCTGCATTCACACTTGCAACCAGCATTCACAGCAAACGTTCGGTGCGTGGCGATGAAAATTCACCAAACACAATTACGCACAATATGTATTATATCAATGATGGCGTTTATGGTTCCTTCAATTGTCTACTCTATGATCATCAACATGTAACTCCTCTGCCCTTAACGGTAAATAATACTGCGCCACTAAATTGTAATACTTGGGCAGATATTATTCTACTTATTTCTTATTTCTTATTTCTAACTATTAGTTATACTGCCCATTCTTTCTAAAACATTTTCACGTTTCAACAGCGAAAGTGTGGGAAGATGAGTTGTTTCTAATAATAAACATTTTGGCATTAACAGAAAGGTTGTGGAAAGATGATTCCCTCAAGCATTTGGGGACCAACTTGCGATGGTTTGGATCAAGTCGTGGAAAATGTCTTATTGCATGAAATGGATCTTGGTGATTGGATAATTTTTGAAAACATGGGGGCATACACATTACCAGTTGCTTCTCCGTTTAATGGATTCCCTGTACCTAAGGTTCACGTTGTTGCTGATGAAAACATTTGGTACGAAACTACGCAATATTTTTACGCTTAATCAAATGTCGCGTAACAGCTGTTTAATGCATTCCGTATGCGATTAGTATTGCTTTTATTCAGGTAATGCAAAATATTTCTTGTCTCTACACGTGACACGTTTTACAGGCTTTTATTAAAAGACGCTTTGCCATTGACCGAAGACCATTTTGTTACTGGTAACACACCAGCTAATTTACGACTTGGTCTGGATATTGGGGGAACTGACATCAATGGATGGTGTAATCCAAACATTGAATTGACGTCGACTGAAATATTGGTGGATGCTGCTAATACACCATCATCATTTATCTACGATTACGTTGAGGTGGATCCTTTAAATTAATTTCGATACAGCCGTGAATATAACGACCGTATTAAAAAGTGCTCGGCATTTCAGCGAAAGACCACATTCTTCTTTTGGACACGTGATCCGGACAATTTCAAATTACATTTCTTCAAAATTAATTACTTTTTTATGATATATTGTTGAATATTTATCATTGATACCTTAAAAGCACAAAACGTAATATCGAGTGTTTTATCTTTCGCTTTTATTTCAAGCTTCTACAGAAATGAGCATTACTAACATTTAATACCGTTAGTAAAATGGAACGCGTGTATTTTTCATTTGAATTTCAAAAATTAACGACGTGCAAATTATTCCCATTTCGAAAGGATACAGTTTTTTTCCACGTACTTGTGTTGCTTCTAAATGACACGATGATGAAAAGTGTATGTTTAAATAATCCACATGTTAATCAGACTTCTAGATTGCTATTGAAAACTAATCGCAAAAATACCGTAGATGTTATTCTGCTGCATGACGCTCTAAAATATTTGTGTAGGAACATTCATGTATCTCTGTAGGAATGTAGCTTCTTACATATTGCATATAGCTTTTATAATATTTAAACAAGCGTTTACCAAACTCTTGCATAAATATCTACAATTTGCACGGTTAATGTAGAAGTTGGAACCACTTTTAATATAAATCATATAAGTATGAGTTAGTGGAAGATTTAGCTAAAAAAAATGTTTGTGAACGAAACTGTTTTTATGAACGACTTTGACGTCCACGGTTATGGTAAAAGTTTCATGTGGTTTTCTAACACTTTTTTAATAATCACAAATACTACTTGCATGATTTATGTGAAGAAAATATAAATCATATAGAGAAAGTAGTAAGTTTTTGTGAAAGGGCTTAAATGTTGAGTAAGTTATATATAAACTATTTAACCGATTATCGTTATTTAACACGCGATTGAAAAAGAAGGAGAAAGGGAAAAAATACGGGAGGAATGTAATCAATAGAACAATGAAGGTGACGTACATGTCCAACATGTTTATAACAATGATAAAAGCACAAATATTTCTATTTCCACGAAATCTGTTTCGTTTCAAATACCAAAAGACGAACTCTGTAGGACTGCTAGGAACTTTAGGGCATTGAGGCAGCTGTCACAGGAAGAAAAGATAATTAGTTTCTTATTAATTATTACTCTCATTGTATTATATAACTATTATTATTGTTAATTAATTATTATTAACGAATGAATACATGTAACGAAATATATAAAAACAGTACATATACCTTCCCAGTTTTTATTCCCAGTTCAATCATTCTGTTTACTTTACCTAGTTTAGATACTAGTCGGTAATAAGTTCAACCCGATTAGCGCTCTAGACGCACAAGTTACTCTGATTGGAAGATAAGGAATACCTAATACATACTTTTATAGTACATTTACAATAGTGTTTCGGATATACAAAATATTCGGACATTAGGGATTGTATACAATTGAAATGCTGCCACAGAATATACGGCAATTAATAATGTCTAGTATTCCTAAAGTATACTGTCACGTAACGTGTCACGTGAAAGATAAATCTGATTAATAATTCCGTGATGGAGAGTGTCGTTATCAAAGTAAATACAGCAGTTTGCATGCTATACCCTCTAATAATGTTGACACGTGTGCTATAGCGCTCTACGTAATCAAATCTACACCGTTACATAATTACGGAATTTTCAAAAATCTATATACGTACGTAACAATTGTTTTTTTTTTTAAGTTTATTCGGATAGGTATGTTGCGATATTTCAAAGGTACCAAACACAATTTAAACAATATTCATTTGAACATAATATAATTTTCTTAATTGCTATATAATATGTAGATTGTATTTTATAGTTCGTAAATGCGAACAATGTATTTTATCTCGTTTCAAAAAAAATTGTTTACACTTATATATGTCTATATTATGAGACAAAATGTTTTAAAGAGTAATTGTGTAAATACTAATAATGAATTTTTCGGGCAGAATAAATTACGATACGAAAGGCAACACATATCTCAAGGAACGGGCAGGTTTTCTACAGTAGCATCTTAAAACTAAAATAAAAGTACCCAGATAGCACACCTCGTCTTAGAGGCGTCTAGTTTATGTTTATTTTAGGTCTGAACGTCTTTAAGACCTCTTTAAGACGCCTTTTGGACGTCTTTAAGATTTTACCAGACGTTGTGCTATCTGGGTAAAGCTGAACATGTGGTAAGATAAAGAAGTTTGGTCTTAAACGAGTTAAGAGAACAAATTTGGAATTTTCTCGCGTAATGTGACCGTCTTCAAATTCAAATCAATGCACGTAATGCAGGTATCAGTTAAGAGAATACACCATATTTTTTTAAAAAAATCGAAATATAATTTTCATGGAAACGCTCACGTGAATGGAAAATATACAAGGTGTCCTGGAACTGGGGGACAATCCGAAACATGCAGTGGCGGATTTAAGAAAAAAGGCCCAGGTGGCAAACGTTCTGAGGGGCCCATTTTTGTGGGAAAATGAAGAGATAATTTACAAAAAATGGGCCAAGTGTAGTAGTACGAAAAAAAATGTTGTGTTTGAACCTAATCATAATTTTTTTTTGAGATTGGGGCCCTGCGGCGGTCTTCTGAGCAGGGACCTAGGCGGCAACTGCTCACCAGCTGCTCTGTTAAGAGCATCCGCCGGTCAAAAAATCGAAAAAATTTTGTTTGCATATTTTCATTCAACAACATCTCAAAAATGTTTAGTTAAAATTTTGGATCGAAATTCCTAACGGTACAGATTTTATAGGCAGTTCAGGGGGATCACCAGTGTGACGGCCTTTAAAGTTTAAATAGGTGTTTTTTGAAGATGGATTGTGAAGCAGGTATAACAGACAGAAATGTGATTTTTCTTTTACTTAATAATACATTTATTGATCTAAAATATTCTAAAAAAAGAATCAATTTTTTTTAATCGAATAAACGCAAGGAAAATAGGGCGCTCCCGGGCAAGTCCCCGTCACTATAGACGAACGCGCTCGGCCTTAAAACTTTATAAAAAATACAATTCTTGACCGAATCTAAAAATTCAAACGGGATTCTATTCATAGTTACACCGGCTTCCGCGCTACCCTTTATTGTGAATTTTCATATACTCGATTTTTTTTTACGAAACATTTTTGTGCAAAAAAACTCATGTTCCGGGGACCCTATCGTTTAAACATTTGGCAATCATCGCCCAGTTGTTTCTTAACACTGCCTGAGAATAGTGCGATAACGACACATGTGTAATTAAGGAATATTTTTGGTTTTTATTGTGGCTCCAGTGCAGGCCAGTTTTTTTACATCGATGCAGCACGCAATGCATATCAGAGGCAGGGGTGAGTAAAAATGAAATAAAAAAATTGTTTTGTACTCTACATTTGTAGCAGAATAAAGTGCCAAAAGTTTTAGACCCATACATTGTATACTTTTTTCTAAAAAAAATCATAAAATTCACCTATGTTTTCGCCCGATTTGATCGGTGGATGCCCTTAAATCCGCCACTGAAAACATGCAATATCCTGATGCAAGAAGATATCGACAAGCCCTTTACTGTTTTGGGACCCGAGGCTTCGTTCTCGAGATATTAACAGTTGAATATTAGCGGTGGAATTTCCGGGCCGCGAGGTTTAAAGTCAAGTCAATTGGCTAAAATTCGCACTCAGTGCGCACCATTGCGACCGTCCGAATACGCTATTAAAGACGCCCATTTTACGTCTGTTTTTGGTCTGAACGTCTGATGTGGGTCTGTACTGCGCGTGCCTTCTGCGCGTGTGTGCCAGGGGTCACTGCTCCGCGTCAGCTGTTTCGGCTTTAAACCTCGCTGCCCGAAAGTTAATATTCAACTGTCAATATCTCAAGAACAAAGAAGACTTTCCAATGTCTTCTTGCATCAGGATAATGTATGTTCCGGATTGTTCCTCAATTCTGGAACACCCTGTATAATAATTTAAATAAAATTATATTTAAAAATATTACTATCTAAATTTGTATGGGTATGGTTATAAATGTTGCGCCAATGCATTTAAATAACAAACAGTTTGTATAAAATTAGCTGTTATTTGAGTTGAAATACAAATACACTTAATTATATGTTTCAATCATATTAACAAATTTCAATGATTTTAAAAGATATTAAATAACTTATTCGAAAGCTGAAAAGTCATAGATTGTAATTAATTAAAAAAAAGTCGAATTCCGGCGTGATTTTATTAATTATAAAGCTGTTTCATATTATGTACATTGGTTTTTTAGAAGCCCGTATTTATGGAACGATAATTCGCTTCCTGCAGGAACCCATTTCCCGGCAACGCTGTCCACTTGTTTCATGTTCCATGGACGTGTTCATTTCTGCCTAGTACCGGTTTATGAAACAGCAAATTTGGGTCTTAATTCTAAGTTTTCTTCCTTTCATATAGAAGTAATCAACCTGCTCAACCTTTATTTTTATCAAACACACGTATAAGTAAGTGTATTACAAAATTTAGTTTGAAAATTGTAGAACTAACCTATAAAATATTGCATGCCGGAATAAAGTAAATTGAAATTTACATTTATTTATGGACCAAGTTGTTTCAGGCAAAACTTTTTAATATTCAAGCATGGTAGATACTAGGAAGAACAATAAAAACAAAGCAGATGGGACAAAAGTACAAAAAAATCTCAACAGTGCTGTGACAAGAAGCACAAGTCTTACGGTTAAAAAGAAGCCTACGGCCTTAGTCAATAAGTTAAACAATGCTAAAAAGAAGAAACTTAAGAGACTGATTTATTCTCCTCAAAATCTTCAGAATGCTATTAAAATACTGGACACAGGCATTTCTCTGAGAAAAGCTGCCAAAGCATTTGGAGTTCCTGTAGCCACTCTAGCTAGACGGAAAAACAATCCTGAAATAGTAAAATCGAAAACTGGACCAGCAAATGTTTTATCAGAAGCTGAAGAACAAGAAATTGTTACTTGGATATCAAATAAAGCCGTAAGAGGTTATCTAGTTACCAAAACAGAGCTGTTAGATTCTGTTCAAAAGTATATAGAATCGTTAAAGAGGAAGACTCCATTTATTAACAACCGTCCAGGCCGTCATTGGTACGAAGGATTTAGAAAACGCAACCCAAATTTGCCAATTAGAACAGTACAACAGTTATCTTTAAATAAAGCTTCCGTTACAAGAGAAAATTTAAGAGAATGGTTCAACAAGCAAGACAGCTATTTGCATAACAAAAATTTGCTGGACATTTCTCCAAATTCGATTTTTAATTGCAACGAAAGAAACATTTTAATGTGTCCTGATTCAGAACAGGTTTTAACAGAAAAAGGATGTTGCTCAGAAGAAAGCCTCACTGTTCTTTTCATGTACAGTGCAGCAGGTACTCGTGCCCCGCCAATGCTAATGTGTGCTTACACAGAAAGTGTCCCCCAAAAAATGATTCAAAATACTCCAAAGGGCTGGGGCATCGGCATATCGAAGAGAGGAAGGATGACAGCAGAAGCGTTCTATGAATATGTCACAAATGTGTTTTACCCATGGCTTTTAGCAGAAAATATACAGTTCCCAGTTATAATATATTTAGACAATCATTCACACATGACTATACCATTAGTATCTTACTGTCGAAACAAGCAGATTGAAATTATACCACTTTATCCCAATTCTACCCACCTAATGCAACCTCTGGACATAGTCTTTGTCCATCTTTTTAAAGAAATGTGGGAAAAAACTGTGCCAATGTGGAAAATTCAAAAAAATGTAGTGCAAATGACGAAAGAAGATTTTCCAATTGTTTTGAAAATGGCACTTGATAACATGAAAGAAGTAAAAGAAGTTGTTCAAAGTGGGTTCAAAGCAACTGGACTAGTGCCCTTTAATCCTAATACTGTGATTTATGATGTTTTGCAAAATAAAGAAAAGGGTGAAAGTGTTTTCACTCACAATGAGGAAACTATGAAAGTGTACCAAGTTTCAAATACTGTAACTGAGAATGCAAAGCAGCACTTACAAAATTTTGAAAAAAATATACCATCTGAACTGTTGTTAGAATTCAAGAGTGCTCTATCAAAGGGATCGTGGACTGGCAACATCGAGAAGAAAGGACTTTTTGAATACTGGCTTCAAATATTAGAGAAACATCTTTTGACATAAATAAATACTTATGGAGTTTTTAAAATCTCAAATCATTCATTCCATTTTGCCCACGATGGAACGGAGGTAAGCGGTTGTATTGTTTCATGCGGTTTCTTGCATTAAGGTAAATGTACCAATGCCCGGCCATGTTCTAGTACCTGAACAGTAATGCGAATTTTATTTATTTCCACACTTAATTTTTAATGCAATTAAAAACAAAAAATAGTACCGTAATGCATAAGTATTTAGCAATATTAATTAACATCATTATTACAGAAAATTAAAAATCGTTATTTAGAAATAATTATTTTAATAATTATTTTAATAGATTTAAATTTAGTTTAAGATGGTTAAATTTGCAGGAAAATTAATATTTTTTTAAACAAGTTTAAGTTTATTTACTGGTACAAGAATTTTGTGAATGTAAGTAATTCAAATATCTGAACATGCATTTTTAGGTTGTCCGCTTAGTGGGACGATATAATTCAGGTACTGGGACATGCAGTTTTAGGTTGTCCGCTTACTGGGACATCTGCATGTTTTCGTATTTTCATTAATAAATACGTCTATTATAATACATAAATTTTTTTTCAGTTTCCGATAGTATAATATTGTGTTTTCTTCCACATTTCAACAACATATTTTTATTTCATGATGGTTTAGAAATTAAATTAGGAGACAAACTTTGTCGCTATTCGTTAAGCCCCTTAAGCATCCGGGTATTGGTACATTTACCTTAGTTAGGTATCGTTTGCGGGCTGGTTCTTATACATATTTTATGACAATTGGCCGCCAGCCGGCACTGCAGTAGAATAGCAATAAAAAATAGGACTACAAGGCTGGATATTCTACAGCAGCGCTGGCCAGCGGTGAGGCCCCTGACGCGCCAGCTTCCCCTTCCAATCTGTCTCTCGCACAGCGTGCCTTCCGTCGTCAAGGAGACCGCGCGACGCTACGAAGGCTGCCATGACGGGCTAGCGCTTCGCGGTTAGGGGGGCTCGAGCGCTACTCACGTCGTATTTAAGTATGTGTTAGCGTCGCGCGGTATCCCTGACAACGCGGACGAGAGTGGGAGAACCCCGAGCTTACGCGTAAGCGACCTTGACCAGCGCTGTTCTACAGAATTAAATCTTCCTATGCCGTTTCAACTCTTGTAATGCTACAATATTGTGTGGCCTAATTAAACACAGTCCTCTAAAAAATGTGAAATAAAAAATAAAATTAAAATTTGTAAAACACCCACGACGATGTGAGCAAAAGTTAACAAAAAAAAATAACACCGTGGTCTAAAAAGAGTGAAATAATAAATAATAATATTTGGATAATGTGTTTAGACTAGAACATTTCATGATATATTTTTATCGATGTATAATTAATTAATAACCGTCGTGCGTGACCTCGCGTTTAGGTTAGGACTAGGTAAGATTTTTGGGTAAGACGGTAGGCCATGCACGACAGCTCTTAATTAATTATACTCCGAGCTAAATAAACGCTGAGCTACGTGCAGCGTTGCCAGGAAATTCGGTACGCGTACAGATAACGTGACGTCACATAGACCTATATGTATACACTTGGCTTGACTTGGTTGGCAGTGACGTCGTTAGCATGACATCACGGCGTCACCAACACAAATATACCGTTGTGCTGTAGTTGTTCCCCTTCTTCTACTCCGTACTACGTCATGGTCATGCCCTCAACTGGTTGGCCTGAAAGCTACATGTGGCACTGCGGGAGAGATGGCCAATGACACTTTTTTTATTTGTGAAATTTGTCTCTTAAATAATAATTTTACGTTTATTGTTATTAAGGGATATGTAGACAGAAGATCAAAGCTTTGTTCTATGTCATGCTCGTTGCTTTTGATTTCAAATAGGTTGCTGTAGGAGACTCCCAACAAAACTATGGCCATCTCCTCCAGAATTACCCTAATAGTAATGCAATAATGAAATAGCATAAATTAGCAGTCATCATTTTTTTTAAATGTTTCAAGGGCATCTTCTAGAGAAGAGCAATCTCGTATTGACTATTCGAATACTTTCGTTATCAAATACAAATATACGTTACATCGAAAAAGGAATCGTTGTGTAACTACGCACTTTCCTAATTCAATTATCGATTGGGAACTACTATCTTGTCTGCACACATACACCGCGATAAATAGAAAATACGTTTCATTCTTTCCGTTAACGATCTCAAATCAAGATTATTCTCGACATGTGTGGTTCGTGCTTAAGTCTGTGGTAATAAATAAAAATACTAAGCACGGATTTTCCTTTTTATAAATAATACGATGGAGGTAAGTAATCCTGGAATTTACGTCGGCCAAAAAGATCAATCAAGATAATGAATACATGAAATGTGATTATCGATAAGTTTCTAAGATTTGTATCCAAGAGAATGTGCGATTCAGTTATCACGCGACTCCGTATATCGTACAACTTTTCAGTAATTCGAATCGGTGTATACAGTGGCTCAAAGTAAAACTCGGACACTGACATTTTTGGGCCTTATGAAGCGATTGGTGGGGTAAGAAAAGAATATAAACAAAAAATAAAGCTATTTTTAGTAAGCTTTATTCAAGGTTATGTAAATTCACTAAAAACAAAATTTATTTACATTAAGTCATAAAAGAACGAAGTTTAAAAAGTAATGGAATTTGACCTCAAAATAAAACTCGGAGAGTAGAAAATTTTCATGTAGATACATATGTTTTATACTATTTGTATTTGATATTAATATTTTGTTGGTAGTCCTTTATTTGCTCTTACAGCTTTTAATCGATTCGGCATGGACCGTACTAGTTTTTCGCAATACGAAGGATCAATATTTGCCCATTCCTCTTTTAATGCTTTCTCTAAATCTTTAGCATTAGAAATAATGTGGCTTTTCAATTTTTCTTCCAAGTACGCCCATAGATGTTCGATTACATTCAAATCAGGTGATTGAGCGGGACTTTCGATTACGTGTGGGCAATTATAAAGTAACCATAGACGAACATTATGAGCCCGATGCTTTGGATCATTGTCCTGGTAGAAACTGTAAGAATCGGCAATACCTAACTTTTCCACACTATCCCTTAAATTGTTCTTCAAAATCTGTAGATATTTTGTCTGATCCATGATCCCGTCAATAATGTGGAGATTTCCTGGTCCAGCAGCTGACATGCATCCCCACACCATTATTGAACCTCCCCCATGTTTAACAGTAGGTCGTAAATTATTTTCCTTGTACTCCTCATTAGGTTTTCTCCAAACATAAGTTTGTCTGTATATAAAACTGTCCTCCAAAATGAAAAATCTTTATTTTTGTACAATTTCGCGAATTGCAATCTTTTTGAACGATTTCTTTTGCTCACAAATGGTTTCTTCCTAGCAACTCTCCCATTAAAATTATTTTTTCTTAATATAATCCTCACTGTTTCTGGATTAGCTTCTTTTCCTAAATGTTTTTTAGCTTCAGTAGCTAACTTCGGGGCACTTAATTGTGGATTTTTTTTTATTTATCGTACGATCCAACGCTCCTCGGATTCTGTGAAGATCTTCCGTTTACTTAGTTTTGGTTTATTTTCCACATTATTTCTGGATCTAAAGCGTTTTATAATATCATGAACTGTAGAGTGACTGCGTTTCACTATTGATGCCATATTTCGTACAGACAAACCGTCTCTAAAATGACTTATAACAAGTTCCCGGAGTTCTAATGACGTTTGTCCACATTGTCTAGCCATTTTGAGAAATCAAAACAAAACTTAGAACACAGAAACTAACGACTTACGTCAACTAAAACCTACATACAATGAAAGTATGAAAACATGAAGGGTGATTCCCCGCGTTTCATTTGTTTTTCCCACAGGATTACCAACTGTCCGAGTTTCAGTTTGAGGCTAGTTTTCATGACTTTTAACATTTCCATTTTGTTTTGAATTATCGTGAATAATTTTTGTCTTTGTTTAATAAATTTTATATGACTTTAAGTGTAAATTATTGAAAATAATTCTGTTTTTCAATTAATTTGTTTTCTTATACTAATAATAACCTCAGAAAGTGAAAATATATAGGTGTCCGAGTTTTACTTTGAGCCACTGTATATATATATATAGAGTATATATGTATATATAATATGTATACATGTATATAGAGCATGTAGATATTACACGTGACTCAAATTTTTGCGGCAGTATTGTTATATCGAACGACACCGCATCGCTCGTCTAAATTGATCCTAAAATGAGCTGATAACAGATGTGATTATTATTGATCTCGATTGATTAATGTTTCGGGTAGTTCGTACAGTTACAGTCACTGTTGCGCATTGTAAAAGGTGTGCCGCTGCATTATCAGCAATGCATTGTATAACCGTATCCTATGGATATCTAACTATATCCATAATTTATATTTATCGTTTCAGCATTCAAGTATGCATTTTAAAGGCACTGCCGTTTATGTCGTAATTACGTTGCAATAGAACTACGTACCCGTGAAACCAGACACAAGTAAAGTCAGCAGAGTTAGGCTCCGGAACGAAGAGAGTTTGTTTTTACTGTATTTTTCATAGTTTTTTGTAATTATTTACATTGTTTTTACATATTCAGTACATATATTCTGCATGTACGTTTATCTATTGTTAGTATTTTGTATAAAAATGCACATTAGGGTGGACCTTAATTATTTTTGTTGAAAATTAATATTGTGAGATTTTTCCTTAGATGAGGAGGGCATCCACTAGAATTGTGCCTTTAGGAAAAAATATTGTATGCAAAATAGGAAATCGATCGAAGAACGGGAAAGCGTGCCGCGTCGAATTAGAATTTTTTAAATTTATGTAAATTGTTTTTCTCCATTGTTGTAAATCATTAATATACATGTTTATATATCGTTAAATTTGCCTCTTTATGCTCTGCAACAATATAGAATCAAAATATAAGATCACTTAAAAAAACTCAGGACCTTGAAATTTAAAAAATTGGCCGTCAGGAAAAACTTTTTTCCTTGGCATTATATTTACCTGGTCAAACAGTACAACTTTCGTCTAAGAATGTTTTTCACATATTCGCAAATGATTCGCAACTGTGAATGTAGTTTAGCGGGGATTTTAGGATGCAGACGCGGGTTGGTACCCGTGGAGCGCTGAACTGCTCTGCTCCTTGGAGTGAGGCTGTTTCAAATAAAACAAAGTTCAAGGAATCTGTTTGAAGTTAAGCTTTAATGTTTATTCTCGATATCAGTTCGAACTGTTCATTAAGGCAGTTAGTGACAGAATGTGTCCAGCGTTACGAAGTCAGCTCCGAGCTCATCGACGAAGTCGACGGCAAGATCCTCCTGGTCCTCTTGTAGATCCTTGTAGTCAAATCAGGATGGAGGCTGCATCCGGTAGGTTGGAGTGATCTGGCACTCGTTACAGATAACAAAGGCCAACTAAATAAACCTCGCGATTCGTCTCGGTGTTTGTTAATTGCATGGACCTGAAGGACGGAGCATAATTGTGGGGGGTTGAAGCAACGGACGGAAAGAGAATTACCTGTTTCAGGTATCTTGAGCCGGTTACGGCCGATTTCTTCACCTCCAGATATCTGCCAGTCAGAGTTATCTGGCAGATATCTGGCACATGCCTATTTCTTCACCTCCAGTCTCGAGTTATCTGCCAGTTGCCCTCCGGTCAATTTGACTAGAGGTTCGGGCATCGGATAACTGCTGGAACTGCCAGTTAGTGCGTTTTTGCAGTAGTGGGGGAAGTAGGAAATGTGAAACAGAGAAACAGAGTTGTGCTTGCGAGACTGTTCTGGACGCCATTGTATACTTTGTGACGCCAAGCGATTTTAGTTTTGTTGAAAAAGGCGCTTCGACGAAAAAATTTAGAAATAGAAGTGATCATGAATATTAACGTTTTTGAACATTTGGAAGAAGAAGAGGATGAAGAAATGTTTTGTAGAATCCGACGACCGTATATATTAAGAATGAGGAAAGATCATGTGGATTGCTGGGATGATATAGATTTTCGATGCCATTTTCGATTAAAGAAGGAAACGGTAATGATAATTCACGTCCAGCGTTCAATTGCGTCAATCGAACGAATCGATTACTGGCGATCACCATGCGATCACTTTTAAACAGCTTCGCAATGAAGTTATCGCTTTACCTTTTTTGCGGCGTTGCCGCGTCAACCGTTCAGTCAGTTAACCATAGGATCCAAAAGCGTGAAGAAACACGCGCTACTGCCATCTGGCAGATAGCATCTAGCTGGCCGCTAGCTAACGGGGACTTTGTCCAGAGATGAAGAAATCGGGCGTTAGTGATCCCCTAGGGAGTGATCGGAAAATGTGTCCGCCATGTTGTCCTAAAGCGGAAGTCACAAATCGGCGGGCACATTTTAATAGAATACTGCCCTCCTTAGTTAGAATGTCCTACCAAGCATTTTAGAACAACCGAGAAAACTAAAGTTTTACCATTTCCTTCTGCCGTTCTTCATTCAAATTAAAACATGTTGTCCTTATTTCGTAACAGCCTGATACAAGTTTTTGTAATATTTTTCACCCGTGCACTGATGGGTTAGCTTTATCCTAAATTTTGTCTCATAAAAATTCATACTTAAATGATACGTGTCTATAACTTATAAAATCTGATTTCAATGATAAAAAAAATTAATTTTATTAATCACTTCAATTAACAAATCAATTAATTTTTTTTCACTTCTGATGCATGCACGCGTTTGCAACAGTTCGCACGTTCAAAGATCACAAATAGGTAAATCGACGCCTCAGTATTAAATGAAGTTTGCTGCTGATCCCACTTTTCGCTCAATGTTGTGGAATCCAATTGGTAGATGTTATTGCTTCGCCTAATAGGAAAAATTACGCAGATAAACGGTGGTGGGGCTGGGCACGTACACTCAGCGCAAACGATTGTGGCCGTTCGAGATTCGATTGCATTCGAGCTTACTAGGGCTGGCTTTTTTGCTTCGCTAACATTCTACAGAATTTCATGAATATGGTGCGGGCACTGCCAAGCCACAGGTTCCTGTCTAGAACACTTCTATTTCGTGAGGAAACATCACTGTGACGCCATCTAATATAAGACACGGTCGCCAGGGGTGGTCCACTTACATAGGAGCACTGTTAACACGGATTTAGTAGCTATCCAAGCCGCATGAGGTCTCTGAAAGCAGTATTAATTCTCGGATTTTGTACTAGGTGACACTCACAGCGTTATTCTGTGGAAAACGCTGTCTCCTCCTCCCGAGACCGAAGAGTGGGGAACACTCTCGTGAACCAAGCTAAGATAGACGCGTGCAAGAGTCTAACCTCAAATATATTTATACTTTTTATTGTTAATCAAGAGTGATCATTGTCCATCTCAATCTTTGGTGTACATCGTGCACATCTCCTGCAGGAGTAGGACCTGCTATAATTACTAATATGCCGGTAATCCCTATAATGCAGTGGGGGTAGTATCATAAATCATATCTTGTTTCTGAAATTGTGCGGGACGCTTGAGGACACTTGCTCTCCATCGCTCTCTTCTTTTCTGGACATCGTTAAGTGTACATCGTGTGATGCAAATTGTAATTTAATATTTTCCAAACAAATTGTAATTTAATATTTCCCAAATAAATTGTAATGTAATATTATATAAATATATTGTATTTTATACGTGTATGCAATTGGAAATTTTTAATTCTCAAAATATAATTTGAAAGCGGTGTCAGTCAAAAATTTAAAAAATTGAATTTATTACTTATTTTGTAATATAACATAAAGTAAGTGATGAATTAAATTTTTTTTAAATTTTTGACTAACACCACTTTCATAATCACCGGCACATTTAGTCATAAGTAAGGGATACATTGAATTCAAAGTTTGAAATGCCCACCATTAGTAATATAGTGCATATCCAACCCGCTAGAGGGTATTAATGCTGTGCTAACAAAATAATACCCGTAGTGGACCACCCCTGACGTTCGCGCAGTCCCGTCACAAAAGTTAATTTACATTGCTTCGGTTATGTTTATTTTCCCGTTGTTAACATAAAATAACGGATTTTGAAGTAAATGCCACTAATAATGAGCGTCTTAGATTTTAATCTATGACGACTGCTAGGAATAAAATACCACAAGACTTTATACATCTCAGTATTCTGGTTTCCTAACCCTTGCCATCTCTACGAAATATATAACATTCGTTTCCATTCTATTCTTTATTACCCCACCATCCTGCTCTATTTATTTGTGTCTTCCATTATAAATCCATTGATTTATTTATTTTGGACATTACAAATTTATCGTTTACAGTCTCAAAATTATTATGATTTTTTTTGAGGTTCATTGTAATAAAAGTCATTTGACATTTATTTTTGGCGTCATTTACGCTACAGCATCGTGAACAGAGCCGATCGCGCAGATTTATATAATTATGACAATCATAG
This sequence comes from Andrena bucephala, assembly GCA_947577245.1. Taxonomy (NCBI): domain Eukaryota; kingdom Metazoa; phylum Arthropoda; class Insecta; order Hymenoptera; family Andrenidae; genus Andrena; species Andrena bucephala. Next base: position 82,501,377 of record OX387715.1, read on the forward strand.
GCAGATGCCGCCACAGTGGTATTTCATCATGAATTAGAAGTGTTCTAGACGAGAATCTGTGGCTTGGCAGTGTCCTCACCATGTTCATGAAATACTGTAGAATGTTAGCGATGTGAAAAAGCGGACCCTGGTAAGCTCGAATGCAATCGAATCTCGAACGGCCACAATCGTTTGCGCTGAGTGTACCAATTAAGTGCGATCAGCATCTTTTTCTTTTTCTACTTATTTACTTGTTCTCTCTATTTCCGGTTTAGGTGAGCAATGGCGTTGACCAATAGAAAACGCGGACACATTTTCCAATCACTCCCTAGAGGATCACTAGAGCCGGTCAAATTGTGGTGCACTCTGTAGGCGAGTTTACTTATTAGTACTAGCGTAGATTGGCGTCATTTGATATAAGACGTATACAGTAGTTGTTTGCGGCGTCGGTTCTTGTGTAATTATTTATAAATCCAATCGTACAAATACCAGTTTGCATTGTGAAAGGATGTAAAACTATAATCGGATTTACTAAAGGAGGCGCCTGGGCGGCCAGTAGGTTGACGTGCGTGGTTCGGGAGAGACCCAATGCCCGCACCGTATTTCGTGCGACGTTTTCACGTGTGTAGCAGATCGGAAGTCTCTTTCTATCTTCAAGCGCAACTGTGTCTCTCTCACTGGCTAGATAAAACAGATTCCTTCATCTACAAGTCACTCCACGCCAAATCGATCACATTTTTAGAGACTTTGTTCAGAATGCAATATGTATTATGTGAATCACGTGAAATTATGGAAAGGTTTGAGTCATTGTTTAACGGGTTTTGAACTTGGTTACAAAATATAGGACTTTGAATTGTGCGATTTCTGCCTATATTCGTGAACGCTGTACTGGCATATATGACGTCACTTGGCTCGGAATGACTTAGCGTTGGTATGACGTCACGGCGTCACCAATTAAATATAAGTGTTCTCCTTCTCCTACACCGGACGACCAAAGAGAAGATATGATACGACGTCATATGGGCCAGTACACCGCCATTTATCGAGTACGGCTGGCAAACCTGCCGCTTGCCTGTCTCGGTGCTCGTTTTGTCAACGTTTTCTGACTCGCTCTTGTTTCACCTCGCTCTCGCCTTCGCAGAACAAGAGTGAGCCAGAAGTGGTGGGGATAGCGCCAAGCTCCTAACGTGAAGCCCAACCGAGCTCTTAACGTAGAAGTACATACATTCAGAATGGGTGTGGGTTAGGTCCGAAAAATTCTGGAGTTTTGAACCGACTTCAAAAAGGAGGAGATTATAGATTCGACTCGTATTTTTTTTACTATCATGCTATGTTTAAAAAAAATTAGCTTCAATACATTCTTATGGAACCGTTTCCACCAAAAGCTAAGCTAAAACATACATCACATAGCATAGCCTAGCTTAATTTCTCGGTGGATACCCGGCTTTACTCTTGTCGAAAAATAATTTTGAAATTTTTGGCGGGTACACCCCCTAGAATTGTGCCATTGGCAGAAAAAATATGTGTGCAAAATTTGAAATCGATAAGAGAACGGGAAACCGTGCCGCATCGAATTTGAAAATGTTTTATTTTTGTAACTCTTTTTTCTCCATTGTAGTATATCGTTAATATACATGTTTATATATGTGTTGAATTTGTCATTTTACGCTCTGTAACAATATAGAATAAAAGATTACTTTAAAAAAAAAATCATGACCTTCTGTCATGAAATCTCAAAAATTGACCTTCAGAAAAAACTTTTTTAGTATGTAGGTACTACAATGGAGAAAAACGAGTTGAAAAAATAAAACATTTTCAAATTCGATGCGGCACGGTTTCCCGTTGTCTGATAGACTTCAAATTTTGCACAGAGTATGTTTTCAACCAGTGGCACAATTCTAGGGGGTGCCCCGAAAAAGTTTGAAAGTCGAAAAATTAGGTCCACCCTAATGAGGCTGCACCGCACACTACTACAGCTTTCCCTATCTGTTGCGCGCCTACGCTACGTTATCATTGGCTTTCAAGCGTCCTTTTCGCGAGGCTCTGGTAAACATCATGAAGGTCGGGCTGCCTAATCCTCCAACTGGCCTTCGCTGATGTAGAGTATTCCTTGCAGATTGAAATCGGACCAACACACAGGTACTCGATTCTGAGAATGTGATTGCACCGATCATCGATGATGTTATCCAGGGTGGTGATCATACATACTAAACTATGTTATTCTTCGAGTGAGAACATTGAATTTCTTTTTCGTTTTTATACAATTTGGTTTATGAAGATTAATATTCTAATTAGGATGAAGATTTTGTTTCAACAGATGTAACCTTGAAAATGAAATAAATAAATGATACCTATTATGTGTTTGTAGAACATAGTAGTACTGGTATTACTTAAAAATGAATCAATGGGCTTAAAAAATGGGATGGAGAACACCTTTCAAAATTCTTTACGCATTATTGAACATTAGCACGTTATCTGCCGCTATCGCGTACATGTGATTACGCAATTATCATGCATGATCGTTCCCAGTAAACAAACTGACCGCAGTATGTCAGCAGATTGAGGTCAGATTCGAGTAGATTCTGACGTTAGATTCGGGTCCTACTATGTCCGCATTTAACTATGGTTTTGTGGTCAGAGCCTGACATCAGGATCTGACCGCAGATTGATATCAGATTTCGATCAGATCTTGCTGCCGTGGTCTGACCGCAGATTGAGAGCAGAAATCGAGCAGATTACAGTGGGTCCAGGGACAGTGTGGCCAATGAGCCGGAAGTCGCCATTTTCAGTTCCAGCCAGATCAAACGCGCGCGATATTTGAAAAACGTGGAATCATAGTATATATATAGTGACGTGTATGTATAAACTTAATATTTAATTTTATTAATGAAAACTTAGATAAATATTTTATAGTTTATATCAGTTTATAATTATATATAAATTATATATTATATATAATATAAATATATAAATATATAATTATATAGTTTATAATTATTACAAAATATGTAGCATGTTTCAGTAGCAACGACCCAGCAAAATTGCCTACATATTGCCATGCAATTCTGTAGTGGAAATATTATAGAAACAGTACAGCAATATTCTGAAGCAACTATGACTTTGACGAAATATGACGTCGAGTAGATTCTACACCATGTTTCCTTTAACTGGATATGTTAGAATTTCTCGTTTGGCCGTTGAAGATATGAAAAAAGTGTTATTGTGAGAATTCTTTGTATATGAATTTAAATTATAGAAGAGATTTGAAAATGAATTTAATTTGTTTAGATAGAGTAGATACTATATATTTGAATGTTTGAAATTATTATTATTATTATTATTATTATTAAACGTCTTTATTGCACAAACACGTATATACAATAAAGCAAGAGAGATGAAAATACAAATGCAAAGGTTTAGTCTAAAGACTACTTTCCAACCTAACCTAAAATGACACCGGGTTAAAGTTAGAGTCCGCACCTACAGTGTTAAAAATCCCTAATAGGTTTGTCAAATGAGCCTTCATTTTTGAATAATTTAAGTTCAAAGTTTTGCACGGTAGGAGTATAAGTTCGAATACGTAAGCAATCTTATCAATTAGTGATCCTAGAGGATCACTATTATCAATCAGCGGTTGTAGCTGCGGCGGTAAAGTTTCGTCTACGATTCTTACAGGTCCTCGGTTCGAATCCCGCTGGGGTAAAAATATTTTCTATGAGAAAAAGACACACGGGCGTTATACTACTACGATTCTGCACATATTGATGTCGTCGCGTCCCGAAAGTTGCGGTGGGACCATTGCTGTAAAATTTCGGAAACGTTGCGGGAATGTACTCCTGCAATATTGCTAAGGCGGACATAGAAGTGAACCTGCAACTTCCCTGCAATGATACGGTGCAACATTGTAATCTCGCACCGCAATATTTCTGAAGAGTTGCAGGATCATTGCCACAATTTTGCCGTTTCGTTGCAGAATCATTGCCGGAACGTTGCAGGACTACATGTTTGCAATGCTGCCGCAACATTGCAAAAATACACACCCGCAATATTGCGAAGGCGGACATAGGACTGAACCTGTAGCGTCTCTGCAATGTTATGGTGCAACATTGCAATCTTGCACCGCAATATTGCACAGACGTTGCTGCAATGTAATGGTGCTGTGTGGGTGACTGGGTTATAATTCAATCTTATTTCATAACAGCACGGGAAGATTTCTATTATATTTGCAAGATACAATGGCAATGTTGCAACAATTCTAATCTTGTGTATAGGGGCTTTCAACTTTATCAAGTAACTTAATTTTGATTAAGTACGTTTGAATCGTAGTGACGCTAAGAATTGCAAAAATGGTATCAAACCACATCAGCTTATAATATTCTCATAAATATTCTGTTATTTGTGACGAGAAATTATACTAAACCGAAATAATAAACAACAAAAAGAAATAGGATAAAAAAGTAAATAAAATAAGAAATATCACAATACACAGTAAATTTAAAATAATTATTAAAATGTTCTTCAAACTTATTTCTCCGATCTCGACGACCCATTCCTTTCCTCATTACGAATAACAAATATCTCACCTTTCGGCAAATAAATTTGTCTTCGTACTTTACGATGTTAAATAAGATTTTGGAATATTGAAGCTCAAGCTGGAAGCTAAAACACTAAAAATTATTTAACAGCATCTTACAAGGGACATTCTGCAACCTGGAAATTCAGAAAATTATGCAACTCGGTGTGCAAGTAGGGTAGTTCATCCGTAACGCCACCCTATTTTTTGTTGGTGCCGTAATGCAATTTTGGGGCTGAAATCACACCTTGAAAAAATGGAGAATTTTGTTTTCCATGGAATATTTCGAGAACGGTGAGAGATATCTAAAAGAAGTTTAAACAAAAGTTGCATCCGTTTTTATATCTACTAAACTGCGGAAAAATAATTTTCGAAAAATCTATATTTTTTAAGTTGCCCCCAACACCACCAACTCTTAAAATTATTGTATTGTATATTGTTTTTTTCCTGTGTTTTAAGCAGGATGGCGTTTCAAGCTTTCGCTTATATTGCCCAACGAACTATAAAGTCAAATCTTTTTCCCTCATCTCTCTCCCTCGGGTCCCAGCAGCAGCGGCGCACCGGGAGAGAAAAGGTGGTGGTGTGTGTGTCTCCCATCTTTCCCCAGTACTCGCCCCGTGATGCTTAAAAACTTCGGTGATCTAACGAGAACCGGTGTTTTCCATCACGGCCACGGCCGCTGGTCCCTTAAAATTAAGTTCCGTATTTTGTAAATATATGCCGAAATACCTCTGGATAATATCTTTTCATACATATATATAGTTTATGTTATAATTTTTTTCCTAACAAATAAACCCTCTATTACCGAATTTGAAGTCCCTTTTAGCAGTTTCCACTAATAAAATGGTTTCTTAAAGCCATATTTAAATTATTAGTTATATAAAGTTGAGACTGCTTTCAATTATTTAAGCAAGACAGTACGTACCTAAAATTGCATCCAAGGTAAAACTAAACTCATTAAAACTAATCAATGACGTGCATGGATCATTATGATATCAGCACATTCGTACATGCATTACTTGAAGTGTAATCTTATTAGGCTATTTTGGAAACCACACGATAAATTAATAATGCGTGAAGATTTACAATGACTTTGCAAAATATGCATATGTATATGTATAGGAAGTTGCTCTTCAGTAAGTGCAACGTGCATCCCACGGGTACTACTGCAATTTTTATAAGATTTTTTACCAGATTCTGTTGAAGCACGCGCATTAAGAATCTCACAATTGCTCGCTGCACCTACACAATATTCATCCTTCATCTCCAATAATCACTCCTAAAAAGTACTATAGCTGAAACCGTGTACCTACAATAAATATAAAAAGACGGTATACCACTTAGAGGTTTGTCTACATACATATCAGGAGCAAGTCACATGTTGCACAAATAAAGGTAACACAACATTACTCCAGTTCTTGCAGCTATTACAGCCAAACGTTCATTCCCGCGACATAACATTATCTAACTTAAAGACTGGAACATTATCTACTTATTTTTACATTTCCTCTAAAATACGAAATTTATTTTTCCATGCTGTTAATCAGGACCACATTTTCTTGGGTGGGGGGAGCACCTGCCCATGTCCTTATCTAGTACATTTGAATCTACCGTTTATCACGATGGAATGGAAAGATAAACGAGCGGATTACGACACAGTACAATGTTTAATTCCTTGATTAAAACTATCCTGTTGCCCCGTGACTGCCAATATTTCAGTTTGCCGAAATCGCCAACGAAGAAAGGTCCGCACACCGTGTGCTCCTGAGACGCGAGCAGGTTGTGACACATTGTCTCAATCCTGATCATCACGTTACAAGAACGTACACGCGATCCTCGCTTAGTGGCTACTTCGTTGGGCTGTACACGATTTGGCAGAATTTCGTAGTACATCGTTCGATCGGATTCAAGGGAGAGCGAGAGCTCCACTGCGCAAGGACGATGGCCTGGATGATGTTAGACACTGTTGGATTCGTCGTCGTGATATTAGTCCTGCTTTATTATTACTTCACGTCTACGTTCGATTTCTGGCAGAAGCGAGGCGTCAAAGGGCCCAAGCCTATACCATTATTTGGCACCTTTTGGAGCGTGTTCCGTGGATCGAATTCCCCCAGCGATTGCTTCACGGATGCCTACCACAATTACAAAGAGGAGCCGTTGGTTGGGCTGTTCGTTGGATCTACTCCACTGCTGATCGTCAAAGACCCAGAGCTGATGAAGGATGTTCTTATCAAAGACTTTAATTGTTTCGCCGAGAGGACTTTGACTCCTGTGAAAGAGGTACGTACATGCGATATTACTTTCAAGGGATCAATGACACCTTGACGGTCACTAATCCCTGAAATTTCAAAGGAGAACGGAGCTTCCGCATTAAACAAACATCTTTAATTTAAACGACCTGCTCATCTTCTGTAAAAATCTCAGCAACGACTAAGTGTAAATGACAGAAATAGTCGCGGAAGATGAGATTTTTGAAAATATATCACGAAACTTGTCTCGTGAGAGTCTAATTTCATGAAATTAATGACAAACTAATTAAAAAAAAAAATTAAATAATTGCCGCGCGAGATTAAAGTCTCGTGTGAGGCACGATATTTTTGTTTCATCGTGGATTTGCATCTTAAGGGGGAACACCACTGTGACGGCCGGAAAAGTAAGACATTTTTAAGAATTTTTTTTCAGGAATAATTGACTGTTTTCATAGAAAATTTTTATTACCTATCTTTAGTACGCTGTCTTAAGAGACTATATAAAAAAATAAATAGAAAAACATCCATAAATTGTAATATATTAATTAATCTTCTAGACCGCCCCACGCGAGCTGGTCGAATGTGTAACTACGGAACAACAATTCCGAAATCAAATTTTCTTTTTTTTTATAAACTATATGAGTGTAGTTTCCGTTGTACGTACGGATTCTTTGATTGAAAACAAATTTTTTGAAATACGCTCGAAAAACCGTCCATCTTATTCGCGGGTTTTCGAAACTTTTCTTCTAAAGCGCAACCATTTTTACAAAAAATAATTTGTTTAAGAAATCGGTTTAAGAGTTTTCTGATGGCATTATATAGAGGTAACCTAGACCTACACGGCGATTCCTTTGTATACTAAGTTGTCCTAATCCTAATCCTTTGTTACTTTTGCGTAGTCTTTATTGCTCGAGTTAAACATGATGTTGGTTGTTCTGTCTGTGCCAATTATTGTATTGATATACTTTGTCTTAATGAGCTTGTCCCGTAAATAAATATTATTATTATTATTATTAATCATGTCGCGGACATTTAAATAATGTAAAGATAAAATGTAACATCTAGACAGCGACAGTCGAAACATGTACTTGGCGTAGAGACGCTGCCGCGTCTCTAGACCTTTATAACGCGATTAGGAAAAGTAGCAAGGTATCAATTTTATAAATAAAAAATATGATATGTAATGGAATTACACGGAATGAATGACTAATCTGCCTTATCTTACAGCTTGTACTTTTTCTCAAGTGTTCGTTGATATCCGTACCCAGATAGCACAACGTCTGGTAAAGTCCTAAAGACGTCCAAAAGGCGTCTGGTAAAGTCTTAAAGGCGTCCAAAAGGCGTCTTACAGACGTCTTAAAGACGTCTTGTTACAAATCAAGACGTTCAGACCTAAAATAGACATAAACTAGACGTCTCTAAGACGAGGTGTGCTATCTGGGTAAGGGATAAAAAGAATCTAGCTCACACGCATTATCTAAATTAAATTGGCATACGTAGTACGCTACTCAAAATGAACACATTATTTTCCGCTATTCGATTACTTTTCTCTAAAACTGAGCTCAAGTCCTGTTATAAATTTTTAAGCCTTTTTCTCGACACTGTTTATAGTTCTCCGCAACTTAAACGACTGTGTTTAGGACGTCTTTAAGACGTCCATGCCAAGACGTATTTTAAACGACTGCGTTTAGATGTCTTAAAGACGTCTTGGCACAGTATATAAAGCACACCTCGTCTTAGAGACGTCTAGTTTATGTCCATTTTAGGTCTGAACGTCTTGATTTGTAACAAGACGTCTTTAAGACGTCTTTAAGACGCCTTTTGGACGTATTTAAGACTTTACCAGACGTTGTGCTATCTGAGTACCCAGATAGTACACAGACATCTAAAGCATCCAAAAGGCGTCCTAAAGCCGTTCAGACCTAAAACGGACGTACAATTGACGTCTTTACAATAATTGACGTAATATGTACATAAAGATGTCATGACTAGGCCGGCTCGCGATGGATAGTACGTGACTGCCAGGCGGCGACCGGGCCGAGCGCTTCTCGCAGGTGGGATACAGCCAGGGATCGGCGGGTTTAAGCTATATTGATGGAGGGGGAAACACTTACAAGAGCGGTGGTTATGTGTGCGTGACTGACGCAGGTGCATTTCATGCACACATAACCACAGCTCCTGTAGCTGTTTCCCCTTCCATCAGCCTAGCTTAAGCCCGCCGATCCCTGGATACAGCAGTACCCAGTCATGCCTATAAGAGAGCCGGGCAGATCATGTACCGTCATTCTCGAGTACCGTCGTTTTTTGACAAAGGAAATTTATATTTTCCACTTGAACTTGAATATGTCCAAAAGATTGCAAGACGTTCTTCTTCTTAATTTACATGGCACTGCAAGATCTGCAAGTCCATTACGACAAATGTCTTCTTACAGCTCTAACTACCTAGATTCGGAGGGCCAATGGCGCTACCAGCTTTTTTCAACATACCCTACATATTTATAGGTGGAACCATTATCGGTGCATATCTTCAGGCTTGATGCGGCACGATGGAAGCCGTTAAGGACCAGAATTTCCCCAATTTTCAGCTCGGGCAAGCTGAAGGATATGTTTCCCTTGGTAATAGAGTGTGCGAATCACTTCGAGAGTAACCTGGAGAAGCTTGTCGCGACTGGCGAGCCGATCGAGTGCAAAGACATTGCCGCGAAGGCGAGCATTGACGTGATAGGTTCCTGTGCGTTTGGCATCGAGATGAACGCACTGGCCTCAGAGGACAGCGAATTTCATCGCATGGGTCGAAGAGCCTTCCCGACGGATTTCACCGCCTATCTCAAGGACAGATTAAGGGACTACCCTTTCATGTTCAAGCTTATTGGTCGACTCTTCCTGGTCGATCATGAATTGACGGAGTTCTTCACGCGTATTATCAGAGAGGCTATTGAATACAGGATCAAACACAATTTCCATAGACACGATTTCATAGACGTTTTGGTGGACTTGAAGCAACACCCGGAGAAACTCGGGCTCCAAGGTAAGAGCGGTCACCACGCAAATTGTCACTGCAGGAGGTAGTTTATCAAAGCTGATCTCGTACATGGATCTTATCTGTAATCGACCAGCAGTGTTTTAATGATAATACGATGTCGGGTAACTTAAAAATTAGCGGAGGGCCCCACTAGCGCATGGACCAAACTGAAGCGTCATTATAATATTAGAAATTGTGTTTATTTAAATTGTTTTCGTTAGTTGCTGACTTTATTTTAAAATTAAAATGACAACAGAAGGCGGAAACTATGAATATTTAATTGGTGTCCAACTCAAAGATTTATTACGGAAACGCGCATTGTGATGTATCAGTTTCAATTTCTTTTTTTATGGTACCTTTACATGGTTTGCTTCTGTTTGAGATTAGTCTTTTACGATAATAATAACAATTTTTCAAGTAAAGCAATGCAAAATTCTCAGCTTCCTGCCGTAGGCTAACGCGCGCCCTGAAATTATACAGTTGGACAAAATTGGACTTTTTTCGCACTTGTAACATTCAATAGCCATTTCATTACAGGTTTTCATGCGCTGAAAACGAATCTGCAAACCGTTTGTCGCAATCACCCTCAGCTTTTGAGAAATTCGATTTTGAAAAAATACTGCAAATTTTCACCATTGAAAATCATTTGTGTCGAAAGAGTAATAGTTATTCGGTTGCTTATTGTGTCCAATTATTCTATGAAGTATTAGTGAGTTATTACTGAATTATGAACTTTTAAATATGTTTAAACAGCGACTAAAGTGAAAAGAATACTGGACCCATTTTGGCAGCTATCTTTCAATTTATTTTCAAAACTAAAGGTCTAGGAGAAAATCTGACCAGTCTACGCGATGCAGTAGACATTTTTCCTTCGGAAAGCATCAATAGAAGTGGTAAGTCACATTTTGTTTTCAATACAGAAGCGAAATAGTTTGGCGAAACGTGCGCCGTCGACAGTGGTAGTCAACAGCGGCGCGCGATCCACTGCCGCTCACAATCAGTCAGCGTAACACAATCGCTTAACGCGCGTGACTAGCACTGTCGGCGCCGCACGTTTTGCCAAATTCTTTCGCTTCTGTATTGAAAACAAAACGTGTCTTACCACTTCCGTTGATGTTTTCCGACGGAAAAATGTCTGCTGCATCGCGTGGAGTAGTCAGATTTTCTCTTAGACCCTTAGTTTTGGAAATAAATTGATAGATACCTGAAAAAATGGGTGCATTTCGGGTGTTCTTTTCCATTTGATCATTGTTTAAACATATTTAAATGTTCATAATGCACTAATAACTTCTATCGTTGTATTCGAGAGGGTTCATCGAATAATTTGACGCAACGAGCAACCGAATAACTATTACCGTTTCGACACAAAAGATGTTCAATGGTGAAATTTTTTTTTTTTCAATATCGAATTTTTCAAAAATTGCAGGTGATGGCGACAAATGGTTCACGAATTCGTTTTCAGCGCACGAAAACTTATAACAAATGGCTATTGAATGTTCCAAGTCCAGATGGCTGTCGAACTGCGTTATAGGTACTTCGGTCTACTTTTTCTTTCACCGCTAAACTCCACTGCTTACGTTTTGCCAACCACCACGGAAACAGTACTATTTTCATTTGGAATGAAATGCATACGAATTCATACATTTCTATTATCCCTCCAATTGCAAGAGATGTCAGAAGTTCTACCAAAAGTTGGCAAATTTAAAGAAATATTCGGCAATTATTCCGAGTAGGATGCGCCGCGCCGATTTCAGTGACCTTGAAATATGTTGTCAAGGTCGTCGTTCCAAACAACTTTTCCTTATTACACATTACCGCCCCTCGGCTATAGTTTTCAAGGGATTTGCGACCTGCGCACGGTTTTGGCGTGTATTCACGTTGATATTCTCTGGATTTCATATTTAATATTTATGTGAAATGTTACTTATCTAAATAGAGTTGGACGATGGGTACGCGGCGGCTCAAGCTTTCGTTTTCTTCGCCGCTGGCTTCGAAACCACTTCCCTGACGGTCAGCCACGCTTTGTACGAATTTGCGCTGCATCCAGAGGCACAGGAGAAAGCACGAGCTGATATTAAGGAAGTTCTTCAACAGACGAACGGAATAATCACATACGACAATATAAACGAAATGAAATATCTGGATGCATGTTTGCATGGTAATGTTTTTTTGTATTCGTTAAAACAGTAGCTTAGAGTAGGTGACAAATGTCATAAATTGGCAACAATTCGCTAGCATACATAAAAATTGTCCGACCAATGTGGCAATTTTTTTCCGCAGAATACTCTCGATTACTCTATCAACTTTGAATCAGTTCTTGTTAAAGCCCTTAACCGTAAGATAGTCGTCGGACGACTCTGATTCTGACCTTAGGTATTGGGATAATCAAATTTATATTATGCGACCACTTAGACAGGGGAGAGTCCTACAGTACCAGCCACTCCAAGTTTTTATACTATAACTTGGGCTATTGTTGGTAAAAATCAAATTTCAAAAAAGTAATTTGTAGCACAAATTGTGCTTAATAAAAGGAGATACATCGTTTTCCTTAAATTTTAGCATAAAGATTAATAATTCGCTGGAATAAAAAAGTTGTAATTCGCAGCGAACGAAAAATTGACGTCCAGTACCGGCTAACTTATTTTAAGGTCTAAGTAAATAATGTTAGTAAAAACATTTAAAAATACAGTTGAACATTTATTTAGGCACGTCTACAAATATCGCAGGTAAAATGATCGGTATTTTCTTGGTCTGTACTTAAGACTATAGTATTTATTTATTTCTCTATCGATAGTCCAATTAACTAACATTAGAAGTGAGATCTGGCTTTGGTCGGTAGGTACCTACTGTACGCTGCCCGGTACTGTAGGATTTTCCCCTATACTGAACTGATACATATATTAATGATGCATTTCGCTTCTTATAGAAACCCTGAGAAAATACCCAACGTTATTATACCTGTCCAGAATGGCACAGTCAGATTACACGTTCTCAGGGACGAACGTCAGTGTACCGAAGGGCACGAAAGTATTTCTGCCAATGTACGCGATTCAACGAGACCCGGAGATTTTCCCAGAACCGGAAGTCTTCAATCCTGATAGGTTTACCGACGGAAGCTCTGCGTCCAGACACCCAATGCACTTCTTGCCTTTCGGAGACGGTCCAAGAAATTGCGTCGGTGAGAAATCTTCTCATTAAGGGTGTAATGCAGTGTTAAACTTTTAAAACATCGATTCCGTTTTCGCGTTAGTTTAGGTTCTCAAGAAAATGCATTAGAATAATAATTTTCGTAGCGTTATGGAATTCAAGTTTTTTTGTAAAGTGTATGAGAATGGGTAGGTACGTCTAAAGTATGTGCAATTTTATCGCAGGAGTTAGAGACAAAGCGATAGTCTGTAATAAAATGTTCTTTCAAGAGTCGAAATTGAAGATTTCTATAGGCAGATTGATTCGACTTCATTGAAATGTTGCCATTTGGCTAATTTTTAATATTTTTCTCCATCTTCTACTTTAGACAATAACCATATGCGTGTAAATTAATAATTCCTTTGCTGTTTCAATTTTGGATTACATCGGGAGTATTGAAATCATGTAGGCCAGATGGACACTTCTTTTCTTTTTGATACGCGTTCAGCAGCTTACATCTATAAAGTTAATTACGTATTTTAGTACGACAATATTTATGCGGCATAATCAAATGTATATGAATGAAGGTGCAGGTTTTCACACTAAGATTTTACACTGAATTTACTCTGTGAAATTCCGAAAGTGCCGGTAAATTTCGCGTATCAACACTGCACTACCCCCTTAAGAAAAAAGGAGGTAGGAGAATCTAGCGATAGTGAATCTGATTTGTTTCTTCATCAGGTGCAAGGTTTGCTAAGATCCAGGTGAAGGTGTCACTCATCAAAGTTTTATCGAATTTTAAAGTTGACGTTTGCGAGAAAACTTCAATACCATATATTAAGAACAAACGCCAGTTGTTCTTATTGAAGCCCGACCATGGGATGTACGTGAAGATGACGAAGCTTGAAGAATAAAGATTCCTTTCCAACTAATGGATTTCGGAATAGAGCATGTCCATGTTTAAATTCTCCATGTTTCAGTGTTTGTACATTTGAATATATGTAATTAATAATTAACTGTATATTATACCCAGATCATCCAATAATATTGTACAATATATTTCTTTAATTGTGCGTGTTTGTTGCATGCGAATGTTGAGATGCAGCTTCTTTAAATTGATTTCATTGGATTTTTATCGAGTTCTAGTTTCATCGTTACGAATTACTTTCATACAATCATATTGCAGTTTACTGTCTGTTTTACCAGCTCCTTCATACTTACCTTCATACTCCTGCTGCAGATAAATTCAAATTTAATATTTCAGCAGTTTAATAATAATATATACCTCAGCTACATCAGAATTCAATTTGGTATTCAAATGATATGCATAATTCTTATATCGATGAGTTACGATTCTATCCAATATCGTTACAGAGGATCTTCAAACGTAAATCTACGCTGCCAGTATAGGTACCCATACAGCACACTCTCGTTGCAGCAAAGTTGCAAGATCGTTGCAGTGCAAGATTGAAATGTTGAACTGCAACGTTGTCGCATCGTTGCAGCAATATTGCTATGTCCGCCTCCTGCAACGTTTCGGGCAGTGGGGCCAAAAATATAAATAACGTCCGTGACGGACGCGACGATATTGAATGTGTGCAGAATCATAGAAGTACAAAGCCCGTATTACTTTTTCTTCACAGAAATTTTTTTTCCCCCAAAGGGATTTATTCGAACCGGCGACCTGTAGCGTCGTAGGCGAACACTTTACCGCCACGGCTGCAACCACTGATTGATAAGAATACTAACGTATTCGAACTTATACTCCTACCGTGGAAAACTTTAAACTCAAATTATTCAAGAAGAAAGGCTCATTTTGACAAACTCCATTAGGGTTTTGTAACACTATAGGTATGTGCTACAACTTCCACCCTGTGTCATTCTACACATTAGAATATACAGGGTGAGTCACCTAACATTTAAGCTTAAAATATCTCCGTTGTTTGTACTGATACGAGGAAATGTCTCAGGAAAAAAATGATTGCTAGACAAAAAGGACAACATATTATACATGGTTGAATTTGTATTTTTATTGGCTATAATGTTGCAGTAATGAAAATACGTCATCCCATTCAAAAAACCATTGATGATCTTGAAATTTCGGGAAATATAACCTTGAGAAAAAAATCGTCTCCGTCAGAATAATTGTCTCCCTGAAGCAAACATTTTTTTCCTTAGACATTTTCTCGTATCATTAAAAACAACGAAAATATTTTAGGTTTAAATATTTTAGGTTAAGCAACGTTGCGCAACATTGCAGGATCATTGCAGCAACATTACAGGAAAGTTGCGGCAACATTGCAGGAAAGTTTCGGCAACATTGCAGGAACGTTGCCGCAATACTGGCGCGTTGCATCAACATTGTGGAAACGTTGCCAAATGTTGCCGTAACGTTGCAGGAACGTTGCCATGCAATATTGCAAGGCAACATTGATGCAACTATGCAGCAATAATTCTATGTCCGCTCCGTGCAATGTTGCACGGCAACGTCGCAGGACGCTTTCGCCTTCGACAAGAAAGAAGCGAGAAACGACCTCGGAATCGTATCCCCTCTATGAACTCAAAGTGGTGGGGATGATTCGCTGCATGTGTACGTACCTCACGGACACCCATCCCCACCGCGTGACGACCAGGCGTACCCCGAGAGAGAGAGAGAGAGAGAGAGAGAGAGAGTGTGAGAACGTAGAGAAAAGGAGGACCGAGACAGGCAACCGGTGTGGTGGGAGAATACCCCTCACGAAACTCATCGGCCAATATATCTGAACACGACTTTAGTTTCGTTCCTTAAACGCCACCGTTTCTGTCCGCGCATAGTTACAGCAAATACAGGTTCAGGTAGAAGCACTTGGGAAAATTTAAGTGTCCACTCTGCGCCCAGAGAATTGAACTTGAATCTATAGAAAAAAAGTTACACCGGTTACTGTAATATGAAAGAAGATAGAAGTGTGTTACCAGTATTTAAAATCGCCATCTTTCTGCTGGTGAGTTGCACCAGATTTTCATTAAACCAGTAATACGATATAGATAATTATATTTGTCAGAGTATTAGAGCGGGATTAGAACTGTAATTATTCGACTATTTGAATATTCGAATTATTTCTTCGAATATTCGGAATTTGAATAATCAGGAGTATTCGAATATTCGAATATCACTGTCATAGCATATATTCTATCTATACAAAACCAAGTAAATAAAAAAATTAAAATAACTAAAATCCGTACAATTTTTAAGTTTATTTAATATTTATGGATTTACAAAAGTATAACACAATAAAATACACAGCATACAAAACCAAATCATGACAAACTAAAATAACTAAAATCCGTACAAAATATAAATTATAAATCTTCGTTTCATTTAGTAATTTTCGTTCCGAAAAAAGGAGCTCATGAAGATTAGTTTTACAATAAACTGTTACCTAATATGCTTGTGTCCGAGGTGATTCTATGTAAAAATGTTAACGTTTTTAAATAAATAATTTATTTATTTTTACATATTAATTCTAGTACATAAAACCGGTTTTTCACCTCAAAAACCGGTTTTCGAATTTTACAAATTTATAAAGAAAAACCGGTTTGTAAACCTATTTTTTAAAAACCGACAAATCGTAGATTCTGTAGACATTTCTGAAGAGGAAACCATCCAGGAAAATTGTCGGAACGGTTTTTAACTCGAACTAGTTGGGAAAATATCCATCGGCAACGCGTTTACAGTGTTTTGCCGCGGAGCGGCCATTGCTCTCCTGCCGCGACTCGTCAGGACCGTCGCTACCCGTAATCGACGCCGATGGTACCGTTCAGTGGGCACCGACTTTCTATATGTATCATCCTTATTTTTTTCATGTATTAATGGATACTATTCATGGATTTAAACAACGTTTTCCCGACCAGTCTCTATTTTAAACAATTTCGATCTTCAATGCATGAATACCTACGTATACACGCTTGCTTATGAACTTACAAGATTTTTATTATTATGGTTTACCAGATTTAGAATACTTTTCCAAATATTGTAATATTTGAAACTCATTAAACAGTGTTTGAAGGCAACGCAAAGCCTATTTAAGTATCATTTAGGCATTGTTTTGGAATAACCCTGAATTTACATTCATTATTCAATATTTCTGAAACACAGTTTGAGATACGAAAGTAATATAATTTTCCGAGGTTTAGTGAAGACGTAGAAGTAAGAGTTTGTAGGTATCGCGGGAACTATGCTTATACAGGGTCATCCGTTAAAACTGCACCCTACGTGCGCGCGAACCGGTGCATGGTTGTAGTGGAATGCGTCCGTGAGGCGCTGTTGCCACTTTACCTGTTCGCGCGAGCGCGGGTTGCAAGATTAAATGATGACCCTGTATATTTTTGCAGATTCTGAAGAATGCGCAGGGTGACACACGGCAATGGCACGAGGAATCCCGTCGAACGTCCCGCAATGACGACACCGCTTCCCTAAGAATCTCCGGGAACCGGCTCTTCAAACAGCAAAATACGATAAAAATAACGCCACATCCCTCGGGCAGTCCCAAGGAAAACGGTTCGACATTCTCCTCCTCGACGATTATCCTATTCTAGAAAAAAAGAATAGCGAGAGCAGAGTGTGTTTAACGTTTTCCAGAGAACGACAAGTTCATCTATCCCGATCTGGACATTGTAAGAAACCTCGACCACGAAACGTACGTACCAAGGATCGGGGAGGCGCATGCTTGCAGTGGCAAAGTATTTTGTGAGAACGTTTCGAACTATCCCACGAAACTTGTGAACAAAGTGATCAGACGTCGGGTCTTGGGGAACCCGAAATCGTGGACGCGGTTAGTTGACTGTTTCTGTTTTATAAGCTAGTTTCAGAATGGGTATTATTTCGATCTTTCATTTTAACAGGACCATTCGATTTTATGCGATACTTACTACAGATATGTTGTACCTTTTGGCAATTTGAATGTCTCAATTTATTTTTTCTGCTCGTTTTAGGCTCGTCCTGCTAGTCTCAAGATAGGCGCTGCTCCTACGGAGCCACTTTGCATGTCCACCGTAAGTTTTTTCTTCATCGCTAATTTCTCGAATTCCCTTTCTCTCCTCCGACCGTTGTCGAATAAACGCAAACGTACGAAGGCCACCCTTCCACGTTAAGAATCATTTTATTGTCGTTAATAGTAGTATCTGTGTCTAAAGTTAAACGATAAAACATACCAATGAGACACGGAACAAGTCGAAAGCAACATCTAATATCCTCTTACTCTAACACACTGTTAGGATATAGGTACTCTATAGAACAATTTATCTAACTGCCTCTAAAAATATCTCAGGAAAGAATCGTGTACCCACAAGCGGCCAAGAACGTGGATAAGCAGTGGTTGTACGTCATCAGCCACCCTAACTACACTCAGGCGATTCGAACAGAAGCATGCACGTGAGTAAAGAGTCGAATAACAAAGTTGATAAGCAAAAGTTCTAACATTCGTGATTACCGCGTGACTGTTTTTTTTTTTATTGATTTTTGGATTGGTCTTTCAGAAATGAAGGCCAGATGTGTAACCTGATCGCTGGCTGCGTTGAAGGTTACGTTACCACCTGCGAGCAGAATTACGTTTACCGTCAGCTCGCAGCAGTCTTAGAGGATGGCTCGATCAGCCACCAGCAGTTTCAGTTCCCATCCAGCTGCAGTTGCCACGTTCGATTCGTTGGCTACTCGTCACGATCCGTTGATTCCCAAACGACGGAGGCCGGCGTGGACACGCATTAATCTCGTTGACTTCATTCGAAGCTCCTCGTTTCTACTTTCGCATGGCTTTCGCTTGTTTTTAATATTGGGAGGTGTCGTACTAAGTAGTTCGAACAATTGGTAGACAACGCTCCTGATTTATTTTCTATTACTTTATGACCATATGGATATTTTGAGGTTATGCGTGTAACATTTGGTAAAAAAAAAATAGGCGAATACGGTGTTTTTTTTGTGGATTTTAATGCTTAATTTTGGAATGTGTTATGGAAACTGAGGGGAGATTGAAGGTAGGGGAGACCAGGGCAAAGTGACACAAAAAAAGTTTGAAGTCGAATAAAATTTTTCCCTTTCCCGCGATTTTGCACAGAATTGGAATCAACTACGCGTATAATAATATTCATTATATGGGCAGAAAAAAATCCAAATATTTGTATTTCTTATTCTGGTCCATACTTTACAAATATAAACTTACTGGAACATGAAAACATCAGTTAACATTTTGCCAAAAAATTGGCAAATAAATGTTAATTGTTAGTATATTGTTTAAACAAATGAATTTTTCTAAAATTCATGATCCTACTTTCTCTTCCGTTAAACGGGATATGTTCATAAGACGATCTTTAAATTGTTATTCTAACAGAAACATGTGAAAATCACGGGTTTCAAATCACCTACATTTACTTCACCGGTAACGTTGCATGCGACACTAAAATGGTAATGGGGTCCTAGGACCCCACAAACCGGTGACAGAAAAATACAGAGGTGGATAGGTCTATCCTATATCTGGTCTGTGATAGAATACTATCGCTTGCACTGGTCATAATACCGCGTCGGTAAACTGCTGGACATAAATTTTTACCGATCGGTCGCGCGAAATGTTAAACGAAATTCGTGTATCATCTGATACGTAGATGGCATTGTTTTAAATTATCAATTAGTGATCCTCCAGGGAGTGATCGGTATAACCGCAGCCATTTGTCACGATTTGGAGCAAAACCGGAAATAAACATAACCTAACGGTTCACTCTATCTCTTTCTATCAGTATTTCTGTCTCATTCTATCAGTATTTCTGTCTCATTCTATCAGTATTTCTGTCTCTTTCTTTTTTACAGTTTCTTTCTCTGTCTACTTCCGCTTTTGCTCCAAATCGCAGCAACCAATCAGCGACGATACACGTTGTTCCGATCACTCTCTAGAGGATCACTATTATCAATTATTGATTAGAAGAAGATGGCGCATTGTTTAAAATTTAAGAATCAGTAAACAAGTGGCTATTCCAAGCGACAAACTTCATCGTCAAAAAAATGTGTCGCAATAAGTTAGCCCTCGTTATAAGTTTTCTAAAGTTGTAGGTATGTAATTTTCGTGTATTCAAATTGTTTTCTTTGTCTTATTTACTTGTACTAATTTTTAAGAAAATTGTATAGGTATGGCTTTTCTGGGCATTTATTTTTCAATTAATGTATACACAATCATACATTCGGCAAAAAATAGTGTCGCGCAGTATATGTGTGATTTGTCTTCGCAGTGACATGTTTAGACTGCCTCGTTGGTCAATGTATGAAAGAAACAGTGTCCGCTCGTTGCAGTCACGGTGAACATTTTTATTGCTTCAATCACTTTTTTAAGTGATCGGTCAAGTCACCGCGCCGCACCGCCCCGTGTTACCTGGGTTGTTTCACTCAAATGCCTATAACTTCGTAAATTTACAGAATTGTTACATTGGACTTGATTTATAATATTCCTAAAACAGCCATCTATAAAAATATGTACAAAATAAAAAGTCCGTTTTTTGACACTATGAAACGGTTATACCCCCTTAACTGCCAGTACAACTTCCATCAATCTACCCAATTTTGCCGAATCCATTTCGTTCCCTGTTCAGTCTTTTGGCTGTCTGGCGTTTCTGCAGTTCCTTCAGCTACTTCTGTTTTCTTCTTCTATTTCCTTTCAGCCCTTAACCTGTTCTGCTCCTCCACGTCCTTGCGTTTCCTCTTAAATGTCCACTATCGTGCCTTCGTTGTCGGCTCTTCTTCTCCCCAGCTGTTCTGCCAAAGATGGCCTACCCTTTCTTCCCGCTTCTCTTATCTCTTCCCCGCCTGCGCACAGTGGGTTGAAATCCTAGAAACATGGCAAAAACCCAAAAAATTAATATTTGTAAATTGGATGTATTTTGTTATAACTCGATAGTAGGCTATATGCCACAACTGTTTCATGTGTTATTCTTTTGATTTATAACCTTGACCATATTTCATTATTATTTGCATTTTTCAGCCTATAAAATCCATTTTAAACTGACCCTCAAATTGCATATTTACTATTTTTTACAAAACATGATACCACTTCGAGGAAAATTAAACACTTAAATTTAACACTGTGCAAACGGCGGGACAGATAAGATATTTTTTTCCGGATGTCATAGATGGTGAAACATGCGATATGGCCTGAAGGAACACCTGATTTACGTTACATTTTCTTTTCAAAACGCAATTTTTGTCCTCGGAGCTTTTTAACGATGATTGCGTGTTTTTGTTATTAGTTCAACGTCATTTCAGTAAAGAGGCGCACTTTAATAGGCATTTCGAACCCGTGTGTTACGAAATATAAAAATGCTTATAACAGCAAAACTAACCATAAGCACCTATTATTGGATTGATGTACCAATTTTTGTTATTATTTTGGTGAGTAGTACCGATCCTGAAAAATGTCCCACACTTTTATAAACACCCTGTATAAAGTATATATCCGGGTACGTGAAAACTTATTTTTTAATAATAATTTTTATAAACAGCTAATTTTTCAGAAAAGTTCATTAACTAATAAGAAATAACATAATTTTCTACTTTACGACTGTTCTGGCCATGATCACAATATTATAAGATAGTACAAGATTAAAAGAGTGAAAATGCATGGTATTGTGATAAGGGCTGGAACAATATTCGAAATGTGAAAAACTGTGTTGTTCTATGTTAGACCATCAGCTGATTGAAAAAAAAAACAGTGAATTAAACAAATTTTAATTAAATTTTGTTCGACCGGATGCCAACTTGGGAACAAAGTTGTTACTTTGGTTTACAGAAGTGGTACACCTCGTAGACAGAAAGTGTTAGCTGAACGAATAATATATTTCAATCTCGGTGCGTAAGGAATCGTAACGTAGAAACAGTATCAAGATCAATTACGTAAAAGGAACAGAAAGAAGAGGTTCCGAGATTTCTTTTTATTTCGCAGCGTATATATGTATATAGTCTAGCATCGTGAATGACCCATACTTTCACTTTCGTAATTAACGCAAATACCGGTGCCTCGTGTTTACTCGCGTAGCAGCTGGAAACAATATGCGGATTTCCCTGCGGAATTCGTCCTGCTCACCAACAAATAATACTCATTTTTAGTTTTAGGTTCTTCGAGCAGCTTAGGTTTCCTGGCCTCCCGAGGATGTCGAGACACGATATCCGGTCGCGCACGCGCACACCGTGCCTGTTCCGGTGTGCAGTTGGTGTAATCGCGGTTTGAAGACATCCGAATGCTGGCATAACATACAATAACGGCTATGATACAAGCCGCTGTACAGACGATTTCACTTTTAGCCAAGAATCTGCATCCTCGTCTCACCAGCAGGAAAGCCGGCTTACCTGCCTCTTCGTCGTACGCTCGTCGTGTTCCCTTCTTTCGTTTTGCCTGTGCCGTACCTTAGTCCAAGCCATTACGAGACGATATGAACGATAATAACGCTGTTGTACGCTGGACCACGGCGCTGTATAGCGTATTCTCTGGCATATGTGCAGCCCGAATGCTGGCGTCGAGTTACACGCTCGAGCACGATATATAGGTTCACCGAGTTAAAACAGAAATTAGGAGCGAACCGTGTCCCCTTTCTCTTGCCAAGCCAAGCGTGGTATAAAATACTTTCCCTCTCGTGTAGCAAGGCAGCAGGCTGCAGATCGTTGGGCGAAAGAGCGAGCAGGAAGGAAAAGGCAGGGGCAGGCAGGCGGACAGGCCTGTGGCTCGCAAACGGAAAACCGGAAAACGATTGCTTCTAATCGCGAGCCTCTGGCGTTTCCCTTCTACTTCTGTTCTTTGTCTTTCGCTTGGACGCACACGCCTCCTGCTCTCCATCCCGCTGCAGCCGCCACGTCACCTTTTAGTCCTTCTTCGTTCAACAGGATACGTTTTCTAGACCGAGCTGATGTGGGACCGTCGAGCCTAAACTTCAGCCTCGAAATTCGGTTAGTACAAGTCACGGCAAGTGTAGCCACGCTTCCTGCCGTGGGCATCGCGATTTCGTTTCGGCATTTTTTTGCTCTTGAAGAACGAAAATAGTGGATACAGCAGTGGATCGATGATTTACAATCATTTATGCTCTGTTGGTCAGTATGTTGAATTATTTAACGATTAAACGAATTTATCTGTATGTCAAGTATGGTAGTATTTATTCTACCTACTAACAGTCACGGTTTCAGAGTTTTAAATCTCAAAATCTCCGGCGGCTCGACTCGTCATATCGGTTAAAGCTTTTATAATAACAAAAATTATTTGTACAAATTACTGGGCAAAAGTTATTATAACATTTCGTTGAGTAGTGAGTATAATTACGACCGAATTTCGCTGACTGTTCCCCTTCCTATTCTCATTCTTCATCCGGTTGGATCGAACCACTCTGAACGTACATCGAACACCAATCGAATCACTTAGAACGCCTATCGAACATCCGCGCATACGCAGAGCGTCTATCGAACCAATGGTCTACCTATCGAACATCTGCATAATAACTGCCAAGCGTCTATCGAACGTCTACGAATGATTTTTTAGAGTCGAGCACACGCAGGTGGTTGGGCGTGAGGAGGAAGAAAAAACATTTATGTAAATCAAATAATGGTTATATTTATTTAACCAACTCTCTGTGGAGTTTGAGCTACCAGTTGAATATTTTAAATACATTTTGCATAGCACTCTATCATTTTGATGTATTTTGACGCGCTGGACACGATAGCAAACGCCAAATAGCTGTATCTTTGACAGGCAAGAGCGTATATTGATTTATATGCCAAGTTGAATGGTTTCAGGTTCAGGGACATTGGGTAGAAACTAGAGCTGTTCGGGTACTCGAATAAAGCGAGCCGGGCCTGGCTCGGCTCGACGGAACGGGCCGAGCCGGGTATCCGTAAAATTCGGACGGCCCGAAGCATCCGGGTAGCTCGAATTTGTTTCGAGCGGCTTGAAAAATTCGGGTGGTCCGAATCGTTTCGGGCCACCCGGAAGAACCGGATAGCCCGAATTGTTTGGGGCCGCTCGAAAGAAAGGGCTAGCTCGAATTGTTTCGGGTTGCTCGGAAAATCCGTACGCCTTGAATGTGGTTCCAGCAGTTCGACTATGTTGATATCTCGAAAACGTATCCGTAGAAACAATTCGAGCTAGCCCTTTCTTTCGAGCGGCCCGAAACAATTCGGGCTATCCGGATTTTTCGGGCCGTCCGAATTTTACGGGTACCCGGCTCGGCTCGAAAACCGAGTCCCGGCTCGGTGCGAATTTCAAGCCGTCCGAATATTCAAGCACCCGAACAGCCCTAGTAGAAACGCCATTACAGTCTCAACTATCATGCTAGGACGTCAGGGGATATGTCATTGTGATGTATTTTGACGCGCTGAACACGATAGCGTACGGAAATTTGGCGTTACATAAAAATGCCATAGTGCTTTGCAAAATGTATTTCAAATATTCAACTGGTGCGCTAAACGCCAGAGAAAATTGCATAAATAAATATAATCATTATTTGATTTACATAAATGTTTCTTTCTTCCTCATCCCGCCCAACCATCTGCGTATGCTGTACCCTAGATTAACACGATAGTAGTCATTATTATGTAAAAAGTGGTTCGATAGACGTTCGATTGATGTTCAAGTCGTGAGATAGGCGGTCGATAGGCGCTCAAAGTGGTTCAATAGATGTTCGGTAGGTGTTCAATGTGGTTCGATAGACGTTCAGAGTGGTTCTATCCAACCGGATGAAGAATGAAAAGTGGAAGGGGAACGATCTGCGAAGAACAAAGCCATGGTACTTTGCAACGCATGCAACTCTATAGAAAATTTCAAGACGTCTCCAAGACCTCTCGAACGACTGGGACAGACGTCTTTAAAACGTCGTGTGCTGTGTGTATATATACATATGTATTGTATGCCCATTTCAGGATACGCATCTTAATTTGCAACGTGTACATTTCTCGGTTTCAAGATATGCACCCGCGTGCGAGAAGCTGTATGACCGCTGCGAGGTTTGGGCGCGTCGCCACAACTATACGCGACAGCAAATACTTCGACAGCGAAACTCTTGTCGATTTCTAACTATTGACGTGCGCCTTCAGTCATATTATAGACGACGCTCGTAGTAAATGTTAAAATAAATTACTTAAATCATAATAATTAATATGGCTCTAATTATTTACCCGTCTTAGACCCCGAGTGAGAATCCCCATAGCTCTACTACTGTATATCTACCAAGAAAAAGAAATCGTGCGTATTTCCTTCTCCTTCCTCTCCTGTCTCTTCTCACGCGTATTAAGTATTATTCAAAGTTCGTTTCCGCGACATGGACGTGAAATCTCTGGACTGGATCAACCACACCGAACGTAATCTCAACATACCTACGTATAGGAGGAAACACTCAGGAATATTAAACGGCGAGGTAGTGATAAATGTGTAAAAGACGTACGGGCAGATCGTTATATTCGGTCACTAACGTATGTACAAATTTTTCGCTTTTCTTCGTTTTCTGCCATCGACATGTACTCTTGATCCAGATGCATCAACGACGTCGCACGAACCTGCACATGTTATATCTTCTTGGAAGAATAGCATCACCATTTTAACCTTCAATAACAAAATTCTTGACTTGGAAACGTATCTACATTTCATACGTATTGTGTGCTCTACAGGGCCGTCTTAACAAATTTGAGCGCCCTGGGCTAAAAAATTGTGGCGCCCTAGCCCCCAAGGGTGCAACTTCTTCGCAATCGGTGCAAGGCAGTACATCACAACCCCGGGTCTCTCCACCAAGGCAAACACGAACAAAAACAATAGTAATTTTTGTCTGCAAAATTGAAGAGAAAAAAGCATTTCAACATATTTGATTCTTAAGCGCCCTTGGATCACGGGCGCCCCTGGGCTATAGCCCATTTAGCCCATTGGTAAAGGTGGCCCTGGTGCTCTATAATCTTTATGCAGGGGAGGGTTTGGAGGTTTGGCGCCCCTTCCGCGAAATAAAAACCGG
This sequence comes from Andrena bucephala, assembly GCA_947577245.1. Lineage (NCBI taxonomy): Eukaryota > Metazoa > Arthropoda > Insecta > Hymenoptera > Andrenidae > Andrena > Andrena bucephala. The sequence continues at coordinate 82,527,316 of OX387715.1, forward strand.
ACAAGTATCCGTAGACAGGAATGCATAGTTATTCTGGACAAGTGATCGAAAAAAAAATGTGCTTATTATCATACATGGCGGTGATGTATAATTCATTAGTTCGATAAGTGAACAGCTGCGACTTGCACACGGTGTTCATGCGCACGCATGCCCAGACCCGCTTTTCAGCAGTCAGGGATTCAGGAATATATAAACCAGATCTTCGAACCGCACGGAACTGTATTCGCAAGACGTTCGCTCGCCCAACATCCAAACAGGTTCATCTGCGGTAACCGCAAAACAGTAGTTATATATTTAGAAACCTACATATTTGGGCCCTATAATTTATAGCAATATCGAATAACGGTATCGGTATGAATTCTTCTTTATTTTACTCTCTCGCCAACGGTTACAAAGCGCGCGTATTTTGCGACATTTGCATATGATACCTGCATTTCAGCTCCGGTCGACTTTTTGCAACTTCTTTCACAGCGATACATATTAATAAACTCGGATACACTCGTTGCAAAGTTGGTTGCTCACGAAATTGATATTGTAGTTATGTAGAAGAATGTTTAACCCTTCATGGTCACTGTGGATCTAATAGACCCGCCTTTTAACTTTTGAGCTTGATACCGTTAAGTTCCCGGCTTTCAAATGGCATTGACCTGACATTTTACGGAAATTTGAGGTTTCCTCTTCGCGTAGAGACCGTCAGTTTTTTAATCAGAAAGTCCGTTGGTGAGTGGCAGTTGTTACAAAAACATTCAGATCTCAAAATAAATAACTTTTTTTAAACGCGCACTACGAAAAGGACTATATGTTATTAATATCAGTCACAATCAGTATCAAAATGAATTGAAAAATAAAAAAGTTACGATTGTTTTAGTAAAACAAATTCCTTTTTCAGGATGTTACGATTTTTACCTTTCCGATTTTTTTACATGTTGTCATTTCATTTCCTGCTAAAATGCGACTGTTCTATATTCTACAATATTCAAAATGTGTACAATCATTTTTGGGACTCGATTGGACTGATACAGTTCGTACGATAACTGTTTAAAAATCGCCCGGATTGACTAGACCCAGTGTGCCCACCGCGGAATTTGACAGAAGTGTGACCACAAAGGGTTAAACGCACGCGTTTGTTTCGTATGTTTGCAATATTTGCATTCCTCCCTAACCATCTTGTCATGGTCACCAGCGTCAGCGGCAATTACTATGCGTCGACAATGCAGTGGCTTCGGGCTGGGATTGGTCCTCCTAACTCTTCTGCACCTTTCGTCTGAGGTAAAATTATCACGTTAATCAATCCGTCATCGTAAGCATATACATCAACCGCACTTACACAGTCAAAGAGCCGGCCCCTCCATGGTACGCTGCGCAAGGGAGGTACCTATATGTACCTATATGTACTTATATATATCTATTAGCTTAAAGTACCCGGCGTTGCCCGGGTAAAACTTTGATTGCCACAGCGTGTCAAGTGGGTGAAATAAGGGGAAGGGGAGGGATGTCCAGATTTCATGGTAGCCTATATGTTCTACAGGGTTTAGAGAGTAATTACGCAATATTTGGTCCAGAGCGGTTTAAAAAGTCGGGATAAAAAGTATCCTATATGTTATTCCCGGCCCTAGACTATGTGTATACAAAATTTCAAAAAGGCCCGTTGCGTAGTTGCGACGAGATTCAATAACAAACATTCAAACACACTTACGCATTTATTATATTAGTAGGATTAGCAGGATTTGTGGTAATATTTGTGGTCATATACTGTTTTCATACAAAATGTTATGGCCCTTTAACGTAGTCTAGGCGTTTAGTAACGTGTACTGTATTTCTCGCTTCTTTCTTGCCGGGAGCGCGGCAGGATCGGAGTTTCGTGTAAACCGGCGCCGTCCAACTTGCCTCTTGAGAGGCAAAAGCCGTCCCCCACCATCGTCCGCCGTTGCCATGGCGCACAGACGCGGCCGATTTAAAATAACAGTGAACGTCGGCGTCGCGCGTGTCGTCTGAACTTCCTTGTCTACGGAAATGTCGCGGCCTCCTTTTCAGCGACGCGCGGTTTCCTTGACGACAAGTCACGCTGCTCGAAAGGAAGGTTGGAAGGGGAAGTAGACGCGTGAGGGGCCCCTACGCTGGACAGCGCTGGTGTAAACGCTCACGTCTGTCGCGCACGCACGTCGCGCATACGAGGGATGGAATATCAGGCGTCCGGGAGACGGAGCGAGACAAAGTTTTAACGCGTCGTCTGCCTCGTACCGTTCCCCGCTCGCTTTCATTCCTTCTGACTCGCTTTCGTTCCATCTCGCTCTCGTCTTTGCGGGACGGGGGTGGGACAGAAGTAGTGGGGATAGCGCCGAGGTCTTAACGCGTAGGTCTGCCCGGGCTCTTGGCGAATACATGTATACTGTATACTTCTTCTCTTACAGGAACTACGCAATCAATCGGGATAAAAAGTATCTGATATGTTATTCCCGGTGCTAGCCTACATGTATACCAAATTTCAGAAAGATCCGTTGCATAGTTGCGACGTCATTGAGTAACAAACATTCAAACATCCAACACACACTTTCGCATTTATTATATTAGTCCCAGAATCAAAGGAACTCGATGTAGACTGTCATGCGATCGTTGTGTTAAACAGGCTCCAGAGCAGGACTCGCGGGACTACTATGTAGGAGCGGTGGTGGAATTCGCGCCGACAACTATTTACGGTAATGGTCCGTTAACTTTAAAGGCAAACGCTGAATCGTACATCAAGTATATAGAAGAAGCTAGCCAACAGGTAAGAGGATACATACATACATATATATTGCACTGTATATCCTATCACGATTACAAATTCTACGTGTTCGCCAGGGTGCCGATATTATCGTATTCCCGGAAGATGGGTTGACGTCAGTGATGATGCCGAACAAATCGGGGATGCATTCATGGTCAACGGCAGTCCCATCCGCTCTCGATGAATACGTTCCTTGCACAGGGAACCGTGAAGACGTTAGCGATGTAAGTCTAATCACGTGCATTTCCCATACTCGAGCAGAAACAGTGTCCTGACGCGTTCTATGTTCTTGTATGATGGATGCAGACACTAAGGATGATGTCGTGTACGGCCAAAGAGAATCGAATTTATGTGGTAATAAACATCGCAGAGAGGAAATTGGACAGCAACAACGAGACACATTACTACAACACTAATGCGGTGTTTGACCGGACGGGAAAAATAATTGCCAGGTGCATAATAAATTTCATAAATACGTTCACGACACCGTTACTACGCAACGCGAGGATAGTAGTACCCACGGCAGAGTGTCCACGTAAGATTAATTATTGTTGTAAACAGGTACCGTAAGACGAATCTTTTCATGGAATATCCGCGATTTGATGTCACCGAAACGCCGGAAATCGTTACCTTTGACACCGATTTCGGCGTCAAGTTCGGCACGTTCATATGTTTCGATATGCTGTTCCGTGTACCAGCTTTAAACTTGACGAGAATCGAAAAAATTTCGAATTTCGTATTTCCGGTTGCCTGGGGCTCCGAAGTGCCACTCTTAACAGGTAAGACTGCGAAACACCAGTCTTGCGGTGTTATTCATACATGAATTTGAATGAATTTCATTTCAGCTCTTCAAATGCAGTTCGGATGGTCTTTTTCTGAGAATGTGAATCTATTGGCGGCCGGATACCATGGGACAGAGTTTGCGTGCGTGGGAAGTGGCATTTATTTAGGTACGTCTGTACACGCTATCCGAAGTAGTATTACTACTAATGTATTTATGTACTTATGTACATAAGTTCGCCTGATATTCTCCTTTTCTAGGTCGCGATGGAATAGCGAACGTATCATTTTCTAACCATCCTGACCGTAAACTCTTAATCTCTCGCATCCCGAAAACGCCAGGCTTGGCGAGGAAACCCGACGAGGGGATCAAGATGGAAATGAAGATTGAGAAGGAGAATGACAAGGAGAAGGAAGAGAAGACTGATCTCTCGAAGGCAAATCGGTACCCCCTCTACGACACTAAAGGCAGAGCAGGGAGGATTCATGGAATGATCATACAACTGGACAAGATCGAGGCATTCAACACTGTTCGTCTAAACGGCTCAATGAGCAGCTCTGTTTGCTATAGCGATTTCTGTTGCGCCTTCGACATTGAAATGGCCGCCACCGATTCCTCGTCCAATTATCGTGCTGTTGTTTACAAGGGACTTCGCATGTTTGGCCAGCAAGTGGAAACGGGTATCCGCGTTTGTGGAGTCGTACAATGTTCCAATGACTCGGTCGCTTCTTGCAATTCCGTTCAACCGTCAAATACCGTGTTTACCAGTCTAAAAATTCAGACAACGTTCGACGATTACCCGCAGCTTCTCGTGATGCCAACTCTCATGGACTCTACTCTGTTTCCATTCAATCACTGGACGTACACCACAGACACGCACGGCCAACACACGACTGTCACTCTCGACTTAAACAAACCGACCCAAGATATCGTTAGTTTTGCTATATATGCAAGAGACTTTAACCTAGATTATTGGAAGCACCTCCAGTAATCCTAATTCATTTCATGATTATTCTTGCCTCTTTAACTTTTCAATCTCTATATCCGCCTTTCCTCATTTCCTTACGTTGTTGAGGGTTTTTTCTTCTTTTCCTTTCCTTTCAGTGAAATTAAGAATCAAATGTTACGCAAATATATAATACACTTATATTGTACACTTTATTTGAAATCCTCATTATTAAGCATATAAACACTTGTATGTGCATATGCACACGGATCTACTTTACATACATACTGTAGGAGGGGGAAAGGTATTGCAATTGACGTATTTGCGTTTTCCACCGCCTCTCCAATGTAACCCGAAGGAATCGGACACCCTAAAAAATCCGCGCCGGTCTCGTCCAGACCAGACATAGACCAAGTATAGAATAGACCGAACACCCGATTATGCCCGTCTCCCAAATTCGAGAGGTACCTACAACTTTCCTTGTGTTGCGGCAAGTGATCATGATGAGTCTCATCGCGCTGACTGGAGTCGGCTCGCCTCCGATGGTTGGAGGTGACTTCAATGCCAGGCATATATCCTGGAAGAATTGCTCCAATAACAGGAGTGGAGCGGCGTTGTTCAGGTACTCCCTCGGCGACACCTATAGAATTTACTATCCCGACGACTTCACCTATCATGGTGCACCTAATCAAAACCCTTCTGTCCTTGACATATTCTTTGTGGATCACCGCAAGTAATTTAAATGTTCCATTACAGACGACTTCGGCACTAGCCACAGACCAGTTTTTCTAGAGGCCACGCAGGATGTGATGTATCCTCCCGGCTGGGAGTGATCCACAGACTGGAAAGCCTACCACACATTAACTAAAAATCTACAACTTCAAACATACTTCAACAACATCACTGACCTGGACCGTTGCATACAGGTTTTAAACGCCTTCCTTAAGGTTTGCCTGCGGAAAGCCACCATCTATATATATCCCCTCAAGGCATAACTGCGACTTCTCTCAGGACCCTCACCTCCTGACACATATCAAAAACAGACGAAGAGACAGGAAAGCCTGGCAATCTACCGGTCTTCCTTACTTTCAATTTCCCGCCAAGCAACTGACAATAGAAATAAACACCAGGCTAACGGTGCTGCGGAGGGAACCCTGGGCCGACTGCCTCAGGTACCTCACAAGAACCAACTTCACATTCTGGCAGAGCTACAAGACGCTCACACGTGCTGTCTCCCAGATCCCTCCTCTGAGGATGGGAATGGACCTTGCTGTTCTCGATTCCGATAAGGCTGAGACCTTTGCGCGGGCCTTCTCCGCGGTTCACTCGGGGGTCGCGCGCCTCTAGTCACCTTTTACTGTCGTGGTAGATGATTGTATCCGACAGGTTGACTCTGGTCCCGATCCCTGCCCCGGGGACGAGCTCCCTGTTTCACTGGACTCTATGAACACTGCCATCAACAGGCTTCGTGACAAGAAGGCCCCACGATCCGTTATAGTCACTCCACTGATGCTGAAGGCACTCCACCATGCTCCAGATATACTACATCTTCAGATACGCAATCTCAACGGCATACTTTCCAGACTGCTGGAGATCGCCACGAGCACACCTGTACCAAAGCCTGGTAAACCCAACCAGGAAGTGAACGGGCTACAGGCCCATTAGTCTGTGTAGCACTGATATATATATACTATGGATACGAGATTCCCATAAGCCGGCTGTACAGCGGTTGAATCGAATTGAAGGGTGATTTTAGATGCCAGCGCCGCCACCCTTCGACCGATGTATTAAAGGAAATACTCGCGTCAGCGGCAGTTGGCGTCGGTTGACGTGGCAAAGTGGGGCAAAGTGTGGAGCACCGCGGGTGATCGCAGGGCGAAGGGAAGTAAAGTACAACGGTCGAACGATGGTGACGCATCATGCCAAAAGCACCTTCAAATCGCTTCAAGCATCTCCAATCCATAGTATATATGAGGCAGTCAGAGCAACAACGGACTAACCCACATTTTTTTCGAAATTGAATTAGTAGCAATAACGTATTCCAATAGGCTCTACTAACCATATAAAATCCGAAGAAAAAAATTTGTTAATGTTGGTCCGTTGTTGCTCTGACTGCCTCATATATCAGTGCTGGGTAGTCGCCGGGAAATACGTTGTCGACGCTGGTTGGCCGTGGCGTCACTTGACTTAGCGCTGGCGTCACTTGACGTGGCGCTGGCATCGGTTCGTCTCCCATCGTGGCGTCTCGCGCACACATTACCACCACTCCCGTGGGTATTCCCCCTCCGCGAAACGTCTTGTCCTGAAAATTCTTGTGACAGAAATATTACGAGATGAGGACTCTGCTTCTTTCAGGATCAAAGAGTCGTCATCTGTGTACATCAATTGGTGACTGCTGATCAAATGTTCCAAAGTACAGGTAGTTTATTGCGGGGACATATTCCTTCCAAGCGATGAATGTTTTTCCGTACATAGTAGAAGCCAGTGATGCCAGATTCGGGACGGGAGCGCTCGAGAATTTCCCCCTCCTCGCATGCACGCTAGGCCGGAGCTGCGTGTGTGCATGCGCCGAGCTCGCGGCACGCAGCTACGGCGTAGTGTGCATGCGAGGTGGGGGAAATTCTCGAGCGCTCCCGTCCCGAATCTGGCATCACTGGTAGAAGCTTTTGCAAAACTGTTTAGATTTCTTTGGGGTAAACGATTATAACAAGAATCGTAATTTTTTAGAGGAACGTTCAAACGTAATGAAACTCTGTTACAAACGTCTGTTGTAAATGTTACGTTATTATCTTTGGAGCTAATAAAAGTTAACAGATACATTCAAATCACAATTTAACACTCTTTCAGAGTTTAATATAAAAAATGAAGTATTTTAAGTACGTTTAAACAAACGGAATTGGCCTTCAAATCTTTGAAGCGCCTTTACTTACAAAAAAGTAGATGTATTACCCAATTACGTTCAAACTGCAAGTCTCTCGTGCAACCCGACTTCCACACGCACCTGTTCAATCAAACACAGGGGTGTTTGTAGTGGAATGACGGTGCACGGATGTAGTGGAATGCGTCCGTGAGGCGCTGTTGCCATGTTACCTGTTCGCGCGAGCGCGGGTTGCAAGATTAAACGATGGCCCTGTATGTATAGGAAAAGAAAGAGTACCTATACAGCATTCCACCTAAGAGAATAGACCTACGCCCCTACCGATTTGCGACCGATCTGCGCAGCTCCCACGGATCTGACACACGCGATTGGTCGTAGCGCTTTCACATGATTCTCAATTGCGGTGAGTATGGTCATAATGCTTGATATTTAGCTTGCTTGATATATGGAACGATTGATATTTTTAACGTTATCTCAAATTGTGACACGTTATTTCCCATTAATTTGAAAAATAATACGGACAATTTGGTTTACGTAGGTAATAGGTCATAGTGACCTTCATTGATCTTGTACGGTTTGGAATTGTAGGTCGTTAAACTCATCTTATTAGCATAATACAAAATAGTATAAAATTATATAAAATAACATATATCATAATATGAAAAAATCAGGAAGTTCTTAATTTCTTCCTGACATTTCCCCGTAGGAGGATAATAATTTCATCCTACAGTATCCAAAGTAAAATCATACAAGTTTTGTAGAAAACGATTTTTAAACGTGGACATGTATGGAAAATGGTTGGCGTGACAAATCAGGTGGAACAGCCTGCATAATTTGAAATTGTTACTTCGTATCTGGCTTTCAAATTAAATTTGTCCAGCTCTAATCTAATATCTCTCATCGATGCCGAAAGGGGTTTGAGAAGCACAGCCCCTCCTGGATCGGTGACTTTCTCGATTTTGAAACGATTCGGCCAGTAGCGTAGCGATCGGTGAGGTGAGCGTGGCAACCTTCTCACCACGGCGCGGCGCGGCGCGGCGTGCACGTAGAGGCCGCGTAACAATCACAATCGCCAGTGCCACCGAGTGATCCCCAGTCCCGGGCTTGTTCCCCACCTTCTACTTTTGCTACCGACATCGACGGGTATCGTCGGCCGCAGTTAGACCGAGTCCGCTCGCGCATTCACATTAATTTCCAATCCGCGGTGCTCTTAGTCGCCTCTCGTTTCTCCCCTTGGAGTACTCGCCGCGAACCCGCCGCGGGTTTCAACCACCGTGCAACGTCCGTCGATCGAGCAGCCGCGATCTATCACGGCGTGAACGAACGGTGGTACGCGGGGGTGACGAAAAGAGGTGCCCGCGAATTCGTTTACGCGCAGCGCGGTAACGTCCCGGTCGAGAGGAGTTGACTCGTGAAATTAGCAAATTCCAACTAGGCGTTCTCGTCGGTAGCCCTTTATCGTTCGTCGGACGCACTCGGTATCCCGTTGAAGGGAGGAACCAGCGAATGAAGTAAACGGGAGGAGGAAGCTGACTGGTGCGCGCGGCAGACTCGGTTCAGGATATCACAGGATACGTATCATTCGCGTAAGGACATTCAGCACTGTGGCCGGGATCGAATTTGTTTCTCTCGGATCGACAGCGAAAGTGCACGTCCTCTGTACGTGCACGGTGCACTTGTGCCAGATACGAGCCACGCGACTAGCTGTTTGCTTTGCAGACAACGGATGAAAACCGGAGAAAAGGATGCATTGTGTTTTGTAAATTACACCTGTCGCCTTCGTGTCTCGATTCGCGCTCGACGTGAATGTTTATCTTATGACGTGCCCGAGACAGCTGGCCGGCTCGACATTTCGTACGGTGCTCGGAGGACGATTTTACGTACATATGTTCGCTCGAGGATACGCGTTTTCACCGCGGCTAACGAGAAACCTCCAAAGGTGAACGTGTTCGGGCTTATAGGACACGGCTATGGTGTCAGGAAGTGGGTGTTTCGCAGGCGTTGCTAAACGTCCGATATTGCGCGCGTGTCGTCACTTTGCCCTCAGGATGAAATTATATAAATTGATCTCCTTTAACGATCTAATCGCCGAATTTATTTTGTTTAATTGTTTGCTGCAATGAATTACAATTAAGCTTTATTATGGTACATCTTACATTTTGTCGTTAACATTAAATTATTTCCGGCAATCCTAAGGATAAAGCGCGAGGATCCTCTTTGCCCCAGACATCCTATTTGCAAAAGCTGATTCATTTTACAAGAATCGACTTCGTCAATGTTCTTTCCAAATGGAAACAAGCGACTTCAACTTCTTTATCGTCCAGCTGCTTCTATTTTCCCATTCACACTAAAACAAACAAATAGTGAATAAATAAATACATTCATAAAACGGTTGGAGATTGGAATTTACAACATTTCATCGATTAATTCGTCAAGAACTGAATTGCCAAATTCAAAAAAGATGTAAAATGGCTAACATTCTTTGAAATCCATTCTTTATGCTAATTTTTCGTGCGTGTTTATGAAAAATATTGTTTTGTACGATTATATTTTCCTATGTCCAATACTGAAACTTTTACTTTGTCTGCTTTTCTGTATGAAATTAGTGATTTTTAAAAGGGGACTTAGCAATTTACACACACACATATATACTTTATAAATGCTCAATGACAATATGTAACACCAGACAACTCCATTTGAACATCTAATATGACGTAAATAATTCACTTTTACACCGATTAAGTTTCTGAATTTGCATTAAAGAATGCGTAATCCTATGTCAGATAAAAACACGCAGCTTTGTTTGAAAACATATTGGTCACTTCAATTGCTCTGAAAAATATAACTTTAAACTCTGAACTGAAACAGTTTTCGCACTTTGTTCTGTCTATGAAACCATTCAGCTTCATTTTATAGTATAAAAAATTGCACAGACTGGTAATTTTTAAAAAAAGTCAGCTTGCTGTATCAGTTTTGTACGAACAGCATGAAATTTATATGAAATGGATTGTGAGGTAGGATTATACAGATTGAATCTAGAGATTGGGCTAAGCTACAGTTCTAGGCAAGGGCATACATGTAGTAGAATTTTGGTAAAAGGCAACGTTGCACTGTATAATAATATCGCATTATATTTATGATATTATCGAACTTATTAAATACTACCACGTTCCTTCTGCCAATTTTCTGTATCCACACTTTCATTTATATTCTAGCCAAGTTTCTACAATTATCCTGTATAGAAACTACGGCTTAACGGTAATACAATAATGACAGGAGATAGGAATGTACCTATTTTACATACTTGTAGTAGACTTTTCTGTAGATTATACACACAATATCGCGTTATTCGAATATATTTTTAATTGTAATTCTCAAAATCTGCAATAATTAAACGTTGCGAATGAAAAATGTAGCTCGAACTACATATCTACATACAGTCGATCTTATAACGAGACACCCCGGAGCGTATATTTGAAGAAGTTGAAAGAAAGTGTATCGAGATCTTGAAACTTGAGTCGTTTTTCACGAAGTTGCAGTTTTCATTACAGTTCGGAAAGTTTCGTTAGAATCACGGGCGCGAGTAATCGACCATCGCATTTTCTAATATGTAGTTAATGAACTATTCGCTTTGTTAGAGGAGAGAGATAGGCGGCGGGGGTGCAGTCGACCACGAACCTTCCAAGGAGACTTACGCGCAAGGCTCTTTTCTCTGGTTTTCAGTGCTAATGGCGGGCGACTTTTATTTTCGGCCATCATTTCCGAATTTGTATAATCGAGGAGGCGAGTTTTTTTTCGTACAAAATTCTGCATATCCTCATCGAGTCAAAAGTGGCAGATGACGTGTATGGGGGAAAAAAACTTGGGCTCCTCGGTTGCGTTTTTGACTCATCCTCGAGAATTACCTGCTTTACCTGAAACTCGTCTGCTTTTCGATTCATCGCGATCGTAAGGAAAGGGAACGAGCGTCGGAACCGTACGAAGAAACCGCTAGTGTGTTGATGTGCAGTGATCACGAAATTGGTGCGCGCGGGAAACACGTTGGGACTAAGGTCTTTTAACGGGAACAAATCCACTGATCGTAGTGGAAGATCCTTACGGTAGGCAGTTTTACCCTCGGCACATGGTAAAACGTTCCTGATCCTTCGTGATCGTTTTTTACGTGTCGTATGTGCGTGTGAGTGCACCTTTCGATCCTTTCATCATCGTGATGATATCGACAATCTTGACGGTTTCAACGATGGAAACATGAAGATTCTGCAGGATCGTGCACTTGATCGACGCAGCTCCACTCCTGTCGACCATACCTGACGTAAGTCCAACAGAGTTTTCGAGAAATCATTTCATACTAAATCTATTAGATTTGTAATCATTGATTCTTCCCGTATTGTGTTTATTGTATTTATTGAAACTAAGTAGGATTGCATTTTTGAAAATCATCGGTACGTTAATGACAAAACGTATCAAAATACTGAAATGACTAGATGGTAATTAAAAGTATTACAAGCTGCAGCCACCTCTAGTGATTGTCAAAATGCAGAATTCATTTTCCAAAAGGCTACGAATTACGTCAGAAAATTTCACATGTAAAAACTCGGTCTATACAAAATTCTACGGTCTCAATTGATACATGTATTAAATAGTAAGATTTTGTCTAAATCAATCTCGATTTAGTGACGCGGAATAGTTAAATGATGAGTGGTTGAAGTTTGAACTTTGTTTAAATGTCATTCTGAATTAATCGTTTCTGCCGTGCCGGTAGGACAGAATTTATTTTCATGCATTGTTAGCATCAAAATATCTACAGTCGTTTTTATATATTGCACTAAGTATTGTTTCATTCTTAAACGGCACATTAGTTGCATGTATTCTAATTTGAATACAAATTTAATCTCAATACAATGCCCCTAGAAAGGTACCTATAATAAGAATGTTACTTACTTTACACTAGATAAAACTAACTTAGCGTTAGTGCTAAACACCGAAAAGCTAAACACGAAAGACACTTTATATTTAATACTGCATTATTTAATATCATATAATATAATATAACATAATCTTAATATATAAAGCAGAAAGCTTTTATATGTTTGTGTGTTTGTCTGTCGTCTAAAAACTTTCGAACAAACTCTGGGATCACGAAATGTGCGTCAGCTCATTATGCCTGACTAACCCTGATGAATGTAACCATTTTCAGAAAAAAACTAAAAAATTTTTTTTTTATAAAATCAGAATCTAAATTTCGGGCGAAGCCGAGTAGTAAAGCTAGTATGATATAATATGCAGTGCGCGCAGCGCAACATACGTGCCCATACATTTAACAATATACATTCCATCAAAGTTTAATCTTATTAACGTCCGAAAGTCATAATAAGTTCTCGAAACTGACGCATTTGCTGCAATATATTTCGTATGCTAAACTACACTATTTTGTAATCTGTCGCCATTTTCAAATGCATTTCTATAAACTCGTGTTATATAGTGGCGAAATGTACAGTGAACGAATCCATTTAAAGAAAAATGATTATAATTTATATTTTCATAAAGTTGTCACCTAGGGTAATTTGAACTTTAGTGCCATTTATTATTTCTGTCATCGTAATTATTTGATGAAATATGTTTTCGTTACCGAAACCATAGTTATGGGAACTTTTTATTTAATTTCAACTGATTAACCATCTTTCTTAGAGAAACCATTTTTTCAGGGACATCCTGTATAATGTCAAATAATAACTCTAGTTTGTCAAAGAGCTTGCGTACGAAACTACATACGTCCACCTCGGTGCAAAATTTCAAAGACGAATGAAGATCTAGTGGAAAAGAGAAAACTGTTGAAATAATTGATTTCTTCATAAGTATAAAATTATAAATATGTAAGTGTCATCAGTGTTGTTTCAATGATTTTACATCAATTTCTTCAGCATCGTATTTCTAATTCTAATTAGCGACTATCATGTTAGTTTTACCGTTCGCTCGTTATAAACACCGTTACGAAATAATTATTCACGTAAACGCCTCCAATCGATTAGTGGCAGAGGCATAAGATCTTGCATCGTGCAAACTACTTCCGCGAAGCTCGCTGAAGACGCAATTAGGAGAACAAGAAGAAATAATAATTCAACATTACATAAACGACAATTTGCATAAACATTCGACGAACATTCGCGTATGAAGTTTATTGCAATCATATTGAATTTATTTATAAACAAGCCTATTCATCGTACATCCATTTCCTTTGGTTTATAACATTAATTGCAGGAAGTAATATTATCCGAATAAAGATTAATGTAACTGATATGGATTATGAGTAGGTATAATTTATTTCAATTTGCAGTCTAAATTCTTTACTTATGATTTGGACGTTTAACACAGTGTCGTTTCACACCCTGCAGTCGACCGTTTCTCCGTTTTATGTACGGTGAAAGTACCGTAATTAGTACAAAAGATTAATTTTATATTACATCTTCGTTTTACATTTACAGTTAATTTTACATCACTTCTATATTTCCATACTATTTAGACATTTTGAATGCTTTATGATTATTGAAGCATAATTCATAACAAAATCTTCGAACGTTTGAATTTTGTTTTAGTGGTTTATTTGTTCCTTTAATTACATGTTTCATTTCCAACCGACAAAAGTTATTATAACTTCAAAGTTATTATAACTTCAATTATAGAACTGGTGTCCAATTGTAATATAATAGTAATTAACTCTGAATAACGGTTCATGTAGGTAGGTACTGTTTCACTACAGTAGTAAATTTACAGTGGTACAAATTATTTCAAAGCACGTAAGACAATACGTAAGAAGGGCGAATATCTTTGTAATAGATGAACAAAAACTGTAAAGTGAGATTTGTTTGTAGGTAAAAGTGTTCTCGTTTTCGAGAACATCAAGTTTAATACTACGGAATAGAGATCTCGATTTTAATTATAAGAACGTAATATTTTTGGTAATAAATTGCATTGTTCCCATACGTTGTATACAACACGTACACTAATTTCTGATATATTTTTGAACACTTAATCAATGTAGATTACGATGTAGATTTGAAATTCCATAAAACAGGATCCTTCTCCATTCATTTCTGTTCTTTCATTCTCGTTTCTTATTCTCATTTGTTTTTCACCTTTTAATTGCATGCTTCACTTTTGACACGTCAAAGTCAACGGTACGTGCCAGCGGCGCGAATCGTATTTTCAGTCGCAATGAAAGTGTTTAAAAACAATTGTTCGACTGGCGTATACGTTCGACTTCTTATTTCGAATATGTGAGTTTCGCACGTTCTGATACATATATACATGGGAGTATAACGTCAAAAGTAAGATTAAATCTAATATTTTTATTAAATAAATGCGCGAAGGATTTATTTAGAATCGGGCATCGTTTTATACAGGATTGTGGGTGTTGCGCTGTTTTGTAAACTGTAAAAGAGTCAATTCATTGCTTTCGCTGTGTGTATGTAGGTATGTATCAAGTTTTAACGACTGCAATTGAAGGGTTGGATGCAATAAGGGAACTAGCGCTTGGAAATTGGAAAAATTATTGTCCAAACGTAAAGAAAGATTGGAAAATTAAATGTTATTAAATTGAATTTCTAAAAATATAGTGTTGTAAAGCTCGCCACGACACATATTTTTTCTATTTACAATTTGTTTATACAATCATTACTATTCGAGCTAAAAATTATAAACAAAAAATTTTTCATCGCCCAAAATCACTATTTCTTTAAACATAAATTGCGATAACTTGAGTAAATATTAAGGGATCGTTATGAGACTTGAAACATAACTTCAGAAAACTCTAGCGAAGCCGTAAAATGTATGCACAAAAACCTTATGTTAAAAAATGTAATAATATTTAATTAAAAAGTAATACTGGACATAACCCATGTTTTTCAACGTTCGCCGTTAAAAAGTATCGAGGCAATTTTGAGGTGCATACAACTTGCAGCGACAAAGTTTTTCCTTGATATACAAGGAAGATTTTCACCAATTTTCACACTGATTAATGAAGAATTGTAGAAGATATGACGATATATATAAATCTCGCGCGCCACCAACAGTTTGCCACCAGCCGCGGCAATTTGATAATACCGCCACAAAATATATTTTATATATCTCTCCATATACTTTATCGTGTTTTTTTAAGAAATACAAATAATTTCACGCTGCATAAAGTGTCTTGGAAGGAGCTTTATTTAAGTTTACTCTATATTTTAAAAATGCGAGTCTATCTAGTTGTAACTTTGAACCAATTATTGTATATACCATGAATGTTTTGATTTTGATTTCTACATAAAAATAGATGTATTGTGCATAAATAAGATGTATTGTGCATGTTAATATTCATACCTATTAAGAATAATGCAGTCGAAGCAGGTGAAACGTTCGAATACACACCTCCAAAATTTTATTCGAGCTTGTGCGCGTAGATCCAATTTGTTTGAATGTATTGTTTGCAGCCACTCAAAACTTTTAAGTATTCGTGCCAGTTCAAATAAATAATCAAGCTACTAGATAGCTCCAATTACAAATGTAAATAACTTCAAGTGAAAACAGCCAGATTTTTTTGTTATTAAACCACTGATCTGTTATAGGTAAAAATTTGTCTAGTAAAATGGTGTGCCCTCAAATATTTACCATTTGAAATAGGTACTCTACACTCCAATTCGAAACAGAATCGCAGGAAGGAATTGGTAAATTAAGCACGTGCGATGCGTCGTTCTTGTTGGACTATAGAAACGTTTCCACGTGTCGCGGCCATCCATTCTCGTTCACAGGCGTGAATAGATACGGATGCGGGTTTCCGATTTACGTGTACAAAAATAATTATATCCCGTTAACGGGTCGTAATACTCACGATTATCATACTAAAAAAAAAAAAAAGCAAGGAATGAATCTTATTATAAAAACATGATTCATGTTTGTTGAAGAAAACACTGTAAACACAGTTTTGGAAAATGACGAAGTTGACACACACTTGTATTTTTCGATCGATCTTCCTTTATTTTTAAGGCAATATAAAAGATGCGGCGCATAAAGTCCTTTTGCACGTCAATACATAAATTGACTCATAAAGTAGAATCACACGAAGTCTTCTGTGTGGAGGCGTTTCGAAGATATGAAATTGACTTTGGCTTCTTTTTTAAACTGAAACCTGTATTTGTTTGTGGCAGGATGGTAGTATACCTAGGTAGTTTTTGTGGTGAGAGTTGTTTGATGGAGAACGAAATAAGAAAAAGTAGACAGAATCACTCTCTTACTGACTTTAGGTTTATTTACACCGGTTGTTTACGTATTCGATGCGACGATCATTTACAATTCGATACTTTTGTAACCGATATATTAAAAACTGTTCCACATTATGAAACTTGTCTGTTGTTATTTTAGCACATTCGGTGATGATGCGCTGCTGCATATGTATATATGTACAGTGCAATACAATCCATCGCTGCTGTCAAAACTTTTGCGGAGAGTTCTTATCGTTTCGTTCTTCCTGCAAACAATCATAAGCACCTTACCACAAAAACCACTAATGGTTGCATCAAAAACAATGTGTACTATAATATTACTATAAACAAACACATGTTCCCATTAAAAAAAAAACAACGATGACCTTCAAATTTCCTCAAACGCCTTTAACTACAAAAATTTCGTTTTATTCTGCTTATGTACATTGAAATCATGTAAATTTTGTTAACCCCTTTTACCTTAGACGTAATAATGTTGTTGAACATGAAGCAGATTTCAAGTACATCGCCATCTAGACGATGTAAAAAATAATGCAGGTCATAAATTAAATAAGAAAAAACTTATATTTACGTTTCAGTGCATTTTTATGTTTTTGATGTCGGTTTTATTTTTTTTTTAAATCTCTTATTTTTTACTTTTTAGTTATTTAAGTTGTATAACTACATTTATTTTAAGAAATGTGGACAAGCCTACAAAAGGAGCTACTCGTAAAGAAACAACCGTTTGCTATAGGTATAGACACGGAAGATTCCAATAATAATGAAACAGATTTATTATTTTTGGGGTAACTTCAAAACTACTTAACCAATTTTGATCATTCTTTCTCCATGACCTCAGTTGATTGGAGCTAAACTAAATGCAATAAGTTTCACGAAAATCGGTCCAGTAGTTACGGAGAAATTCGCGGACAAACAGAGTACATACTAACATACATACATTCAATCACATCGAACGGAGAACCTCTTTCTTTTTAAAGTCGGTTAAACAATAACTGAACGGGGTATATAACATACACAAACATACACTATATTGAATTAAGAATCTTTGGTCAAAATAGATGAAGCAGTTAATTAAATTTTTCGTATTAGTGATGCCAGTAAATAATTCGTATGGTTAACAATTCGGATAATATTATAATATCGTGAAATAAATAAATATAATTAATATACCCCTGGAAACTGACTGTTCCAAAAAATCCAATACCTATGCTATAAAAGAGCACTAACTTGAATTGTTAACATTTGTTCATAAACCGTATACAGATCATTGCATTTTGATATACATACATCAGTTCGAATCATTTCTTTCATTTCGTCTTTGCAGCTCAGGTATTATTTGGCCCACTGAACTTTCACAGCTCGACAATGGGCATTGTTCGGTACAGTACGCAGAATGGTACAAACTTACCTACAAATTAAATAGTCGAATGTCTGTACTGAATGCGTTTTCCAATATTTGTTTTTTACGACTTTCCTCCATTCGCTTCTGTGAACTCTATTAATCAATTACCCACACCTTTGAATAATCATTCCCATTATAAGTATCGTAAGGAAGAATAATTGAAATATATCAAGAGTGAAAGTACTATTCCGAGATCATAGTTCGCTTTTCTCCACGCAAAAAATGCCAGTAATAAGTAGCAAGAACAGCGAACTGGGTGTATATACAGATTTCTAAATTCTTCTTACTTTAATACTTGTACAGAGGCCTTTAAGTTTCCTTCAAAAGAAGATCGCAGCGAAAGAAAATCAACTGTGTATTTGCAACGTAGCTACAACGAACACAAAGACGAACACCGGAGATGCAAGAACGCTTCTAATAGCTTCTGTTCGTTGATATACCTATATTTATGTGTACGTTTAATTGCCGGTAAATGTCAGCTTCGTGCATGAACGCGCGGTCCATTGACAGTCCCGGCCACTTTCAGTTCTCTATTCTCTGGCACAGTCTCCGCCGTTACACTTTCCTTCGTGCGCTGTCGCCTGCCGCTGGAGAAACAGCCCGGACAGATCGAAACTCTCGTTTTCAATATCTCCGAGTGCCTCGTATGCACGCACCGTAACGGGTAAATCAGCTCCGATTGTATAACGCGACCAACCCCTTATACATACACATGGGTATACTATATGGTGCCACGTGCGTTTACCGTTTGCATCTGTCCGCTGAGTGGTTCGCAGTCACTTTAATTAACAGTCGTATTTGGTAGAGCGCGATTTCTGCGGTTTCAGAGCCAATTGTAGGAGTTTCAACGATTAGGCTTCGAGCATCGAGGAAACAGCAAGAAATTTAATAGCGTGCAGAGAAATTAATTGTTACTAGGGTAAACGCACCTATAAATGAACACTTAAGGCTAATGAATGAACACTATTATAAAATTATGTTTGCAGCGCGATTGATTCCACGTGCTGCAAAAATTGTTTGGATCCAGACAAGAAATTAAAAGGAGTCTCTAATTAATTAGTTGCTTATTTTAATAATCTATTTTACACATTTTAATAAAAAATGTCCATTCACTGGGGCGTGTTCATTTACTGGTACATCCACCCTACTCGCCTCGTGTTAAACTTCGTGTGAATGCAATTATTCGGTAGTCATCGACGAGACAGATAATTCTGTCGTCAGAGCCACGCATTTTTCTTCATTTTTCTCAACCTGCCATTTCACTCTTAAGTATGGGAAGACTGACCCCTACAACCTACAGTTGGCAGTGTCTGTCGTTACAAGAGAAGTTTATTTATGAGATACAAGTAGTAGCAGAATCAAGTACAATAGGTATTCATTAATATCAATACCTAAAGTTTATTCTACTAATAGAATAATTCTCCTATCAGTAAATGCTCAACTTGATACACTCGCTATAATATACCTACTGGATACATAGGTACAATTTTTCACAATGCCACATTATACATTTACGACAGCATTGAATCTCTTTAAATTAATATTCAAATTTGGATGAACGTACATATTATCATCTATGCATACTGTGCGTGTGAAATATGTGTGTCAGCTAATGCCCGAGAAACAAAGAAAGCAATGAAACCCATTCAAGGTTCCAACTTGTTTCTTTAAAGTTGATTGTACATACTTCCAGGCATTACTTCTGTTCTTCAAGGTTCTTACAAGGGGACCTGCAGGTTTGGCAATTTCAGATAATTTTGATACTTATTGTATGTGAAGGTCTTCACTCTGACATTAATTTCCCAAACCAGTAAGACGCGCTTTTCAGTCAAATTCGAGAAAATCGACTTTGAAAAATTCTGAGTTGCCTTATATACAAGTTCCTCTACCTGTGGTGAATACTCTAGGAGGTGATTATACAGGCAAAAATAAGACGAAAATCAAGAGTGACGAAATTGCGGTAAAGGGTTCGTTTTCGAGAAAATTGACTTTGAATTTCACCTAAATACGCGTGCATCGTAAGCGCGTGCCCCTCCCTCCAGCGCCTACGATGCACGCGTATTTACCTGAGATTCAAAGTCAATTTTCTCGAAAACGAAGCCTTTATCGCAATTTCGTCACTCTTAATTTTCGTTTTATTTTTGCCTGTATAATCATCCCCTAGAGTATTGCCAATAGGTAGAGGAACATCCTGCCTATAAAGGAACTCAGAATTTTTCAAAGTCGATTTTCTCGAATTTAACTAAAAAGCGCATCATACTGCTTTGAGAAATTAATGTCCGAGTGAAGATCTTCACATACACTAAGTATCAAAATTTTTTGAACTTGCCAAACCTGAAGGTCCCCTTGTTAGATAGGATTCAAACATGTTCCATCAAGTTTTCATATTAGGTATTTGTAATATATTTGGTTGACACTGTTGACAGACGATAGGTACTATCAAAGGTACTCCACTATTGTGTCTGAATGTTCGTAGTATTTAGTTGGTAAAAAGACTTCAAGTATGTAGGTACCTATTATGGGATATGACTAAACACTAGAAGGAACCACCTTTATGCGTACGGTTTATGTGTTTCATGCAAAGATACATGATTGAGTAATTTGAGGTACATAAATGTACCATAAGGAAAGTATCTTACATGAATTTAAGTAAAGGACGTTGTGTTTGATATAGTTGCCATTTGCCCCCTTTAACATAGTTGCAAATGACCGTGCTTATACAAACAATTTAATTTCTTCTTAAGTTCATACACTCACAAGCAGAGGTTCCCAGGTGTCCACCTCCGATTGCTTTGAATTTTGGATATGTTTTAGAGGACCGAAAAATAAGATATACATGTTTTTTTATAGCGGCCCGTTTTCATATTTAGGGGGTGAAACCAACCCCCAAAGTTATAAGATTGTCAGGTGTTCATCTCCGATTGCTTTGGTTTTTGGATATGTTTTAGAGGACCGAAAAATAAGAAATACGTGTCTTTTTATTTTGACCTGCTTCAATGTTTAGGGGTTGAAACCACCCTCCAAAGTGCATAAGAATAGTTGGTGCCCGTCTCCGATTGCTTTGAATTTTGGATATGTTTTAGAGGACCGAAAAATAAGAAATACATGTCTTTTTATTTTGGCCCGTTTGCAAATTCAAGGGGTGAAACCACCCCTCATAGTTACCACCTAATAACGGTGACGGCCGACAAGAACATCGTCCATACAGCAAGTTATGACGCAAATTAAATTTATATCAAGTTTTACTCAACACAATTTTTGTATCCCGCATGAACTTTGGGGGGTGGTTTCACACCCTAAATATGAAAACGGGCCGCTATAAAAAACACGTATTTCTTATTTTTCGGTCCTCTAAAACATATCCAAAATTCAAAGCAATCGGAGATGAACACCTGAAAACCTTATAACTTTGGGGGTTGGTTTCACCCCCTAAATATGAAAACGGGCCACTATAAAAAAACACGTATATCTTATTTTTCGGTCCTCTAAAACATATCCAAAATTCAAAGCAATCGGAGGCGGGCACCTGGGAAACTCTCCTTGTCAGAGATTAAACAAAAAATAACACGTTTCAGTTTGTATTTACCTACTATATCATAGTAAAATAGAAATAGTGTTTTTAAAAGGATTCGCAACAAGTTACAGTAGCCATTTTAATACAAAAGATTATCAAGTGTTTATTATTCAATTGGTATTATTATTGCGAAGAATCTTACGAAATGCAAACTTTAAAGTAATCTTGTAATGTACTTTATACGCGTATGTATAAATATGTACATACATCCAAGTGAAGATCAACTCGCGTACTTTTATTGACACAGAAACAATTGGGATGGTTAGTAGAAAGCAATGTGACCTTGTTCATAATGATACCATCCGCTACGTGTCAAGTTTACCGTCAGAAATTTCGGTGATCCTGGAAGGTCTATTTTCTTCTTCAAAAATATCTTCCATTTGCATCGATAGAGTTTGATATTATAAGGATCTTAAATTACTGAAACAATTTAAGATATTCTTGGAACATTTATAAGTATTTTAATTCATTTCCAATATAATATGTAGTTCACAAATAGTTTCGAGTCCTCCACATTTTAATTATTCAAGTATTTGAAAATGTTCTCCCAGTTAGGCTAGGTTTAGCTTTTTCGAGTAGGTAATACAACAGATGAATCTCAGCATAAAGCCTGCGTAGATAATGGAACTTATATATTTTCACGTTTACTAATGAATAGAATTCTTCCATCGGCCCAATATTATTGGGTATTACATAGCGTATAGAATATTCGAAAAGACTGACTTCCGCTTCTTTGCTCGAACGACTGATTTAATTCCCTAGCGCTTTCACGTGTGGCCAACACTGTTACTAATTGCGCGGAAATATTCGCACAGGATAGTTTCCTTCCGTCTGCCGTTGCGTTTCCTTGATCGCGACAGACCGAGCCACAGATTTATTATACTGCCTCTGGAATAGTTTTTGATTCGTGCCAAACCTCCGTCCCATTCCGTTCTCACAGGGCGCTTTCACGCCCGGAGAAAACCAACCTTTCGATAAGCATTCACGTTGAATAGTTCGCGCACGGCCGATCAAAGTAGGCCGTTGCTCGATCGTTTTCTCGTGATTTGACGCATCGTCGAATTTTTCAGTCGCTCTTTCCCCTTGGTACCCATTTCATCCGATTCCATTTCAATTCTCCGCTTCCGACGATTTACAGTCGCTGAAAAAGGCTGCAACCAAAAGGATTTTACGTCAGTCGCTCGTTAAATTTTCCCATCCTTCGAAAGTAAAAATTAATATTTAGAAAGTAAAAACCTGTACTCGGGATGTGTTTTCAGCCTGTTATTCATTTATATAACAGGCCAGTTTATTAAGTTGCAACCGTTATTATGCCCGTTCGTTAGATTACGATCGCTCCGTCCGGTTCGCCTCGTCCGAAGGAAAAGAGAAACGTGAAACCCCCGCCAAAGCGATTATTACACTTGGTAAACGAACTTCGCTGAACAGGTCACGGTTACAGTATAACGATTACATTCGACCGTTTGTTAAACAGTCTCGGGACGTAAAACGGTTGTCTGCGCTGATTGCAGTCGACTGGCAATTCGAACGGAACGATCTGACGTGGACGAGTCCGGCTTCCGTGGAGAAATTTCCGACTAAGAATCGGTAATTCAGAGAGCCGAGACCCTGGACACGCCGATCATTCCGTAACAAAATACCGAGGATTTACATGTATACAGTTGTTCGCACTGAATATCGTTACCCCGACTGCTTGCGCGTTGGACTTTATAAAACACACTATATGTAAATAAGATACATTTGTAACGAATGTAGAAACATTCTATCTTTATTTAATGTAAAAATGTCAATATTGCGGAACGAGAACAAAAGCGTAACGTTTATAAATGTGTACACACGAAAAAGGAATCTCGCGTTAGAAATTATTGTGCGCTTAAATACGTTTACCATACTTTATTCCTTTTATTATTTTCTACTGCTCTAAGTTTATTATTAATTGGTTCGACAGTGGAGCTTTTATTACGCGTTCTGTTGTCTGAACAGAAGTACTTGTAGAACATTACTTTTTTTTTTTAAACGGTTCTTTGTAACTGCTATAATCAATTCTAGGAGTGACGAGAATAATGCACAATTTGCACAAATGTATGGCATCGAAAAATGTATGAATACAGTCATTAACCTTCCGGTACTCGCGCGTGTGCACGGAATATGCCCCCCTTAAATGTTTAAAATAAAGTCCTCGAAAATAAAAATTCCATTTTTTTGTCCGCCTTCATAAATAAAAAGTGTTCGAGAAACATTTAAACTTTCAGAATTTGGGAAATTTTTTTTCCGGGTTTGCGGACTTTTTTCCGAAAACCGTTTGTCGCACGAGAAAAAGTAATACAACATAAAAGATGCTCCTTGTTTGGGTCTACAACTTTTGTTTAACATATTTTTTTGTGTAACCAATAACTTGGAGGATATTATATAAAATCGGCTTTTTCAGCTGTTAGATAATTAATTAAATGTTCAAGGGCCCAGGGGCACCTTTTCCCGTTATCCGATCAGGCTCAAACTTTACACAGATTTCTTTTGAATTATTTGGAACTATTCTGAAGCGTGCCCCAAAGAAAGTATAAGCGTAATTGTGGATAATTAAATGTACTAAGAATTTGTACGATTTAAAAGCCGAGATGATGTGACACGCATATTTTTGAAAAAATCGTTTCTTTATACATATGTGCCTGTGATTATGAAAGGTATTCTTTGTTACGAGATATTTAGACTGTGAGAAAAATATGTAACTATTTCCTTTCTCACAAATTACTTACAAAGAGCA
Source organism: Andrena bucephala (assembly GCA_947577245.1). Taxonomy (NCBI): domain Eukaryota; kingdom Metazoa; phylum Arthropoda; class Insecta; order Hymenoptera; family Andrenidae; genus Andrena; species Andrena bucephala. The sequence goes on from OX387715.1 coordinate 82,551,679, forward strand.
AATGATCACCACTATCGAAATGAAGGTAAAACTGTCGCGGCTCATTATGAAAATTATACTATCATGGCATTGCTTACGTGACGGCTATTTTGCAACGAATATTGAAATATAAATTAATATAACATAAAATAAGAGAAATCTAAATTTTTTTTACTTACACCACTATCATAATCACCGGCAGATATTGTTGAATTTATCGTGATCCGTTTTAATATAAAATATAAAAAAAATGCTATAGTTCCATTTAAAACACAGAAGGTAACATCCACATCTCCGAAAAAATGCAAATAAGGATACCCAGGCGTACGGAAATTATGCATATTTAAATATAGTTAAACTTTTTTCCATAAGAATTTTTTGGTAAGTTCAAGGAAAGTCCTGAAAATTCGTGGTGAAACACTTACGCGGGACACCCTGTATATGTACTTTTCTAAATACCGTAAAACCTTGATTATCAAAACATCGATTAACAGAACGTTTAATTATACGAACATCGATTAACGGGACATTTGATTATTGGAATACTGATTAACCGAATGTTCGATTATCCGAACGGTATTTTCTGAGGAAGAAAAGTGAATGCCTACAGCACAGTATATTTATTTCACTCATATTTTCACATTCACAGTTAGGTTTTCATTAGTTAAACATGTACCGTTTATATTAAGCTGTCAATAAAGTGAAAACGTGTGGACTTACCTCTGAATACATATCGAAATGAAGACGAAGAATAAAAATTTCGGCAAAATCTGATTTAGAATTTTAGAATAATAATTAATATTCTATTATTCTGTTGTATGATTACATATATATTTTGCATTAGTTTTTATGATCCAATAACTAACAATAGAGATGATCTACGTACCTATTACAATTCGAAGAATAAAAAAAAGATGGCAAAAGACGTGGACAAAATAGGAAATATGAGCTATCGTACTTTAAGGTGGGATTCCACTGAGGCAGCGCAAGTCAACATGTCGCATGCGATGAGTGCGATAGTGATTGCATGTGTTGCATGCGAAAAAAAGATGCGGCGATGCTGCCGGTTGCCAAAAAGTTGCCTCCGTGGAATCCCAGCTTTAGTGACGACTGAAACTGTTGGAAATAGCAAGCAACTTGGGGCACGTGATTGGATCAGCTGGCGCGCTTCGATCATGTACGCTCGACGATTGCAAAAGTGAATTGGCGATTTCTTGAGCGTCGAAAGTCCTTTCCCGTGGAGCTATAATTACGTGGATTCTCGCCATATTTAATCGGCAGCGCCCAAGGAGGGAGAAGAACCGTACGGTACCATGAAAGCACCTATGTATTTGGAAAAGTCACGGGCGACGAACTGGTATTAAAGAGTTGAGTCAATTTTCACTTCAGCTTGCTCCGTGGAGTCAGAATTTTTTTTACCGCTTTTTGTAGCGTTCCATGTGAGAGCGCGTGTAGTTTCTAATTTCTATCAGTGTGCATAATGTCTTATTTCAATTATAGGTATTATAGTTATTAGTAAGTTGTGGTAAACCCTGGTTATGTTTTGTCTAGTGACAAGTGTAATCTCTTGCTATTCCACTTTTTAGTTTCTTATTCTATTTAATGTTATTATTTTTATTTTCACCTAGAATTTTTTAAAAATTATTTATTGCAGGCGCGAGAAACTAATCAGACACATAGGTGTAACTATGTTATTTATTATGCAAGGAAAATAAAATTTTACCCATATCGATCTTATATCTTTTAGTAACTTAAATATCAATATAAAATAACAATTTCAAAGTTACCTGTAGCAAAAAATGAAAAACTAATTCTGAATGAATTCGTAATCTTACTCAACCATTGGGTATGATGAAGAATTTATTGGGATAAGATGGTTATACTAATTAGTGAATACAATTTTGGTATTTGGGCAAGTCAACTTTTTTGTAATTGATGCAAGATTCATGCCACTAGTGTAAACACTTGAAACATTGAAACCAGTCCTCCAACGGAGGATCCACATATAGCTCTTCACATCCTTAACACACTGTAGATTCTTCACCAGCCTCTTTATATTTTCTCTTACTGACAATTTCCATCTGCTTTATTCCCTTTTTTCTCCATTTTTTTGTAGTTTTATATTCTTCATTTCTCTTCCCTTTGTCGTAAAAGCTCTTTTCTTCTTCCTTTAGTCTTAAAAGCTCTTCTTTTTCTTCCAAACTTTTTGTTTGCCTAACCCACCATATTGCCCTCTGTAGGATATGTTCAGAAATAGCATCAGAATAAAATTTAGACATCAAATTTATTTTTAGAATAATATGTGATACTCAAATCTGTACTTTTATAAACGCCGAAATTTGCTTACTGTGCAGAACTTACCTTTAAATAAAGCGAGTGCTTAAGAGCAAAATAGAGGGTGATCATATAAAAGGGTTAAAATTTACATGTGTATTCTATGCTTTAGACGCTTTAGAGTAAAAGAGAACGTGCTAATATACTTGGAACAACACTATTTCTTAGATTCATACTTTAAAATTTCTGAAAAAATTATAAATAATTTTTAGCGTTACCATATCTGTTTATAATAAAGGCTTGTGTCTGCGAAGCAGTTTCAACATACTTATTCGTTGTTCTTCAAATTCTGGGCACTGCCAAATGTTATGATTTAAATCTTGAAATTCTACTCCGCAGTAGCAGATGCTGATGGAAATAAAATTTATACCCTCTAGAGAAGTATTTAAATTATTTTAAATTATAATGATTTGAACAGCTTCTATTAACAAAAGTAATAAAATGGTAAAATAGTTTATGTCCAAAGTACGATGGGTTGTTGGCATTTTTAAAGTAATGCACATCTATATATAAACATTATTGCATAATTGTCGCGTTACTTGTCATTTCCTCACGATACTTAAAATTACGTGTGAGGTCGTTAATAGGGCTGTTCGGGTACTCGAATAAAGCGAGCCGAGCCGGGTACCCGTAAAATCCAGGCGGCCCGAAAAATCCGGGTACCCGTAAAATCCGGGCGATCCGAAAAATCCGAGCAACTCAAAAAATTCGAGTGAGTACTTCGAACTTGTTTCGGGCGGCTTGAAAAATCCGGGTAGTCCGAATCATTTCGAGCCGCTCGGAAAAACCGGGTAGGTCGAATTGTTTCGAGTGGGTCGGATTTTTCAGATTCGGACTACTCTACTTTTTCAAGCCGCCCGAAACAAATTCGAGGTACCCGGATTTATCGGGTACCCGGCTCGGTTCGAAAACCGAATCCCGGCTCAGTCCGAATTTCAAGCTGCTTGAATATTCGAGTACCCGGGCAACCCTAGTCGCTATACGGTATCTTGATATGGGACACGGGTTCCAAACTTCATAGTATGTATTGCATCCACGGCAATTGCTTGTTCTTTTGTGGGGAACAGAACACTATATTATTGTTGTGTACGTTAGATATTCAGTTACTGTCACTGCTTTCGTTGAATTCTACATGTGAGCACTCCTGTAGTCAGGAGCATTCATGATAGATGTACCTACTGCCTTTTGACAAACCTGCAACCCACCAGGGGGCATCGTCACTGTTCTTAAAGTGGTCGTTACACACTAATTTTGCACTCGCGTTACTATTGAATGAACAAACGCACAATACCCTGCTCTGCTCTATCTTAGTAAATACTCCCGACTTGTTTGATAGTCGAAACCGAACTCATCTCATTCAACATAATTCTAGTCGTTGAGTATTTGTAAAGTTATTTTCTATAACATACAATTTAGTTTATACAGCTCATTAAATTACAGAACAATATTATTTTGATACAAAACAGTTATTTTCATAATAGCTTTTTATATGAATACCTATTTCTCCGGTATTGATTAGGTTTGCAGTTGGAATAACTTAGTGGAACACTTTCACTTAAGGAAGGAAACTCATCGTCATTTAATTATCACAAGTTCGCTCATCCAAACGTATGTCAAACACCTGATGTTATTAACAAAATGTTAATAACACTCAAATTCATCGTTAATACATGTACTTATTTTCTAATTATGTTGCATATATTATGTTGTATGGGACCTTTCAAATTAATGTACCTTTAAATTTCTCCAATTTCTAAACTTTTCCTATTTAAATTTGTTTCACGTGATTTTTGTTGCACCTTAAAGAAGTCGTGTGTACACACAGTGCCTGTAGACGCGAAAGATTTACGAACCCATGCTTATTAAAACTTTTTGGAATACCACTAACAAATGACTTTTACTTGAAATACATTTTTTTTTTAATTTAAATTCATTTTCAAAGTTAATACAATTGTAAATGATTAAAAAGATTATCAAAAAGAACAAAGGTCTCAGGTTGAATATAGAAAACGAACAAATTAACTAACCATTTGACAGGTATAAAAGAAAAAGCCAGGTATTAAAGTCTAAATTATTTTAAATTACCAGCAAGTCTTGAATAAATTAACTTTCTAAGGCAACCGTTAAACAGAAAGTCGGTACGACTTGTAATTCATTTAATTTTTTAAACAGATACAAAGTATCCAAAATGCATAGTATGTATAATCCCAAAGAACTTGGGAAAATTGACCAAATGTGTAAAAAAGGGTTTGTCTGCGAGAGGTTTTGTTTTCGAGAAGATCGATTTCAAAAAGAGAAAATGGTACTTTTCATTAAAGAAATATTACTTTTATATATTATACATTTATAAAATAAATATTTACATCGCGATCTATTAAATAGAATTGTAGAATGGGCGTACCTTATCGAATTTTCAAATGACATTTTTTTTTACAAATAATGACCCATCGAGAAAATTTACTCGTACACTTCTGACTTGTTTTTCCTTGAGGAATTGCCTTTCTGGTTTATGTCACACATTTCGAGGCGACCTATATGAGATATAATTTCAAATTGATATAATAACTATCAGTCAAGAGAACGCCGGAAGTAGCAATAAGAGGCATTGGTGCACAAGTATAATATATACCAGTATAAGGAATAATAAAGGAATTGAACTCAAAACAAAAATGTATAAAATTTGAAATAAAGATTAGTAACAATTCTGTGAATCACAGTAAGTACTGCCAGAAACTAAAATAAAATTAATTAATAATGAAATACCTAAGTACCTATGTATCTTTTAATTCGAAGGCGTGTACAATAATTGTCTGCCATGCTAATCTTTTAAGATATTGAAAATCATACTGCAGCATGTATGACCACAAAATAAATTAATTAAGTAATTTTAATTTCGACAAACATTATAGATTTTATAGAGTTTTACATTGTATTTAAAGTTTAAAATGACAAATGATGCAAGCTTGGATCACGCTTTTCTTCACCATAAAACCAAATTGTTCCCCATTTAAAGTGGCTACATAGGACTTCTTCTACCTTCTATCTTCAGATGGTTTGAAAAGTTAGACGAAATTACGTTCTCGCCGTTCTGGTTCTATCCAGTTGACGCAACAGGCTAAAAAGTCGCAGCTACTATTCAACTAATGGCGAAGACTCAGTTAAAACTGTACATGTGAGGGACAAGAAGACGCGCTGGTTGTAACACGCTATGTAACGGTTCCCCGAGTGTTGAGATTAAAAATACAGTAAACAGACGGTTTACGTGAGTTACAGGCACCACCACCTTTCGATCGATGAAGGAGAGAAAAAAAAGGTTTACTTTCAATCGCGTAGCATTGAGCTCTCCCGCTAGCTCTCACGTGGAACTCCACGTGAACGTAGGTGGCTTATACAGTCAGCCACACTGAACAACAATAAGTACCGCGGTACAATTGGGAAACTTATAACCGAGGACGGCTGCAAAAGCATGATGACACACATTCTGGGGAAACGATCTCTTCTAAAAATGTCACAAGATTTCTCGACGTGAATCACCTCTTCTTATGCAACGGTTAATGCCTCGTTATAGGAGCATTTATTGACGCCAGAAATTTCTTCGGCAAATTAGTAGTGACTCGTGCAATTAACAGGGCACAGTTTTACGTAAATGCATTCCCATTAGCGAATCGTTTAGTTTACAACCGGTAGACACCTAGCCGGTTCAGCTATCTTTATTGCTTCAGCTATATTATATTATATTGAACACGCACAGGGTAGATATACGTTTGTGGCCATTGCACTGTTTTTGGCCATGTGCATAATTATCTTAATTTCAAACTGCTTGCGGATCATTATTATGTGGAGAATTTCACATCATAACAATTTTGTTTCGTATACCGCTAGAAATATAAGGTTACATTTATTGCTTAAAGGGAAAAATATTATATTTTTTAAGAAGTGGCCGAAACTGGTACAATACCTTAAAGTGGCCACGAATGATGCATCCACCCTATGCCGAAAAATATTGCAGGGTGATTATTAGCGGTATAATTTAGAAGAAGGTGACTCAGATACGCAATACAGCTGCGCAGTTGCTGAAGCTTTATTCCTCACCTTCCAATTATTTTTTTTTTATGAAGAATCCCATTGTCCACAGTGGTCCGGTCAATAAGCCCGCCATTCATTAGAAAATTAGAAACATTCGCGCAAACACAAGATACTTGCATAAACTACATACTGCGATTCGTGACGTGGACACCTTAGGTACGCACAGACAGAAGAAGGTCTGCTGTTGAGGTGATAATCATGATCATTGTCCAGCGGGAAAGGGGAGCGTCGAGGACGGTGCTGTCGAAGATGATCAGCAATGATGATCGCGGTGACAATGAAGCAAGAAGCTTCTGTTTGCCAAGTATATGTAGGTACTGCATGCGGAACACCGAATGATAATAACGCTAAATACCAATGACGGAGACAGTGCTGACGACAACCCTGACGACAAGGAGCGTCGAGGATGAAGTAGATGGAGCGAAGCACGTTGCGCGCTGTTCACCGACTCTGCCTATGTACAACGTAGTGCGCTGATACGGTGAAAGCTGATATTTTGTAACACTCCTGCCATTCCGTTCCGTTCCGTTCCGTTCCATTCCATTCTATGGTATTGCCCGCTGCGGCCGTTCGCTCGCTCGCCTCTCGCCCGGCGCGGCGCGGCGCGGCGGCCGCTCGTCTCTCGTAATCGAATGCGCGAACCCAGTGCCAGCAGTACAATGGCAGGCGCACCCAGAATACATTTTTCTCTGTTCTTGCGTTTACGATCCGCGGGATTCTCGTTTCTCGGTACCGACATGGCTGATATTCTTGATCCAGGGTGCTGGTAACTAAGTGGCTGGAAAGGCATACCAATACGACACGCGATCACGATTGTCTTTCAGGGTGACATCCTAGCGAGATGTTCGATGGTTACCGAGTGTAATCCTCTGGAATATTCTGCGAATCCTGTACATTTGTCAAAGCACTATTTCACGGCCATGCTAAGAATTCTTACTTTGGAATTGTATTGAACCATTTCGATAAGGGAGATTTTTATTGGCTCGGATAATTCTCGAAAGGTTTAAGGATATATCGGACGTACAATATCAGACAAAAGTATATGAAATTTTAAATACTTGAATATCTACGTCTCACGCATAGTAAATCTAGATGTAAGGAATTCGAACGACAACGAGGTATTTTTCACTTTACAAATGCTTTCTCAAGCATTAATTGCTAAACTTTTGGCAGTGAAAATGCCCAGAAGTCACAGTTTTCTCAAGTTGTAATTTATTTCTTTAAAACGGTGTAGTGTAAACAATTGAAACTCGGCAGATATTTTCATCTACCCATATACTGCATGTACAAAAAAAATTGAAAACATTGGCACTGTTTCTTCAACATTTTTTCAGATGGTTTATCCGTCAAGATCGTCTCTTTCCATAAGAGTACGTGTAAAATCAGTGGAAATTAAAATCGTTATAACTCAGTAACCGTTTGGTGAATTTGTTTAAAATTTTTGGAGCACATCAGGAAGATTAAAAAGAACAATCTCACAAATTCTCATCAACTTGGCACTATTTTGAAAATAGGTTCAATACATCCTTAATTTCGTAACTCTTCAAGTGGTTAGAGCTAGATCGCATAGATGCCAGAGCTAGGAAAACACTGGAAATTAAAATACAAACTAGCATTTGAATATATCAGTTACAGTAATATTACTTGGAATGCCAAATAATATAGCTATGCATTTCGTTATATTTCATTTTTGCTTCTAATATTTTTAATTCCTTTTAGCTTAACGAGGACACAAACATTATGAAAAAATGCTTCTTCATTTCTAACAATAAGTGAAAGTAATATTCAGTTGAGAAATTAGTGAGTAGGCAATGTATTAAAGGGGTCAGCATAACTCGTACCCCTCCATATAATTCTACGCATTGTTAACACTGTATCTGTACCATTAATTTTATAATTTTTACAAAATTCCTTATCTTGATAAACACCATGCCTCTATGGTTATGACACTTGTCCATGCCATTTGTAGACACATCATTTAAATAACATTGTGTGCGAGCAAAACGGTCAACCACCCGAAGCGAGTAGCAGAGCGCATAGAACGATTACCAGAATTGGAGCACACCGCGGTCTTTAACAGCACGCTGTGAAGTCAATTTGAAAATCTCCAACCTACAGGAAGTCTTATTTTATAGAGAAAATTTCAAACAATCCCAACATATTTTTTCGGATGTTTAAAAACGTGAAGCGGTATTTGAAAAATAAAAGGTCGTTTATAGTAAAATTATCATGAATATTCCCTGATTAAAATGAGAGCAGATCCAACTTCGTGTAATGTTTTGGAAATAAGTTTTTAAATAGTTCCGGCGATAGAAACTCGTTTAAAGACCTACCTCATTTTCGCGACAATGAGGAAAAATTGTAAAGTCGAGAGGTACTTTTTAAACAAATTCGGAATGGTGACTTAACACCTCCCCCACCGCCCTTCAATTTCACGTTGACTACATCATATTTCAGTTTCACCAAAATTCGAGACAGTGAACTCAAGAAGTGATTGAACTAGCGTGGAAGAACCCCAAGAAGTATCACGAGATGAACTGATGATATGTAACCGTTCGTATATAAATTATAAAATACAGGAAATGTATTGCCATATTCCCTTATCACTCGAAATTACTCAAGAATACATAACTTGAAAAGTGTAAGGATTCTGTACCTGTGGAAGCAGTTCTAGAAAAATCAAATGGATTTATAATCTATATAGCAGGGAGACTAGCAAGTAGTATTGGTCTATAACTAGTGCAACGATTTCCAAATAACAGATACAGGTATGGGAGAAATAAATAGTGCACTTTGTCAGAAACTACCACTTACAAACATAGCATGTAATAGTGTAATCAGTATAAAATGTAAAGTAGCTCTCTGTGTTATTCAATCTTTCGGTATAAATTAGAACAGAAAAAATTAAGGGGGTATTCGCTCGAAAGTGTGCGAAAAATCGAGAGTTTTTATAAATTTTTCCTTCCAAAATAAACGTTCTACATAGCTCTGGTTCTGCACATTTATGTACTAATATTTTACTAACACTTTCACGTCGGTACATTAAAAAGCGACAAATATTTACTGTGTTAGAGGTATTCATGTACGATGACTTTAAAAAATTCGTCCTTCGCGGTTAACATGATCAAGGTAAAAAAATTTGGTAAAAAATTGAATTTTCTCCTTCGATGGGTCGCCTTGTTTCTGATCTTCAATATTAATGAATGACTGATAATGAGGTAGGTATGCCACTTGATTATTTTAAGTTAGAATTTATCCCATTATTCATTGAAATGAATTTGGATAAAACTACCGATCGAATATCTATTTCATTAATTCTTTTTTTAAATTCAACTTACCGTATCGAAATATGGAGGGAGTTGTAGAATATTCTGTATCAAGTTTTGTATGAGTAGAAAGTAATGAATTTTAAAATTCATACTTGACTCTTTCAGAATACCATCGAATCGTCTGAAAAGAAGAAAGAGTACACAATTCTATAAGCTCATGTTTCCAGAAAAGTTACTAATCTCTCGAGAGATAGAAAAATAACTTTTAGGAATCCTTGAACGATTGGAATCTTGATCTACAGTCCAGATAGTTCGCGCACAGAGAATTTTTGATAAATCACTGTCAGGCTTAATTTACACTGGCGGGCTATTCACGAATCGTTCAAATATTATTCGGCGTTCTTTAACATTGACCGTACCGTGATCTTATCGCTGATGTAAATCACGTCTCAAAGAGCAACTATTTCAGAGCTGACGGACACAATACGTAACGAATAAATTCCTGTTTTCAAGGATTGTCTCATACATGATTACTAATAACTCGGAAATAATTCTTGCAAACTCCTCTTTGTTAGGTATGAAATTTTCTTTGTTTGACATCAAACTCCATCGCGGTATTCTGGAATTAACACGGTAAATATTATTGTTCACGTGTACCGTGACGAATGCATGTAACACGTTGCTTTTAAGTGATAAACAGTGCATATTCATTTACCAGACAGAGGGTAAGTGGTCAGGTGTAGTTTTTGGCATCTACAGTGACACGTGATTTTGTCTTATTTATTCTACTTGCAAGTTATTTTTCTCAATGTCTCATACGTCGTACGAGAACCTTGCTTGTTCGATTATTCTTACATTCAAGCACCCTCTTCAATTTATTTGCGAATTGTAAGCTGTCATATTCATCGTCTTCCGTTCGAATGAATGTTTTGTATTATTCTTGTTCTACTTGTATTTTATTATTGTTGTTACAAGTGACTTTGTGATTTAAGGATGAAACAAAAGTTTGTAAAAGAATGAAAAATCTCTTCAAAGAAACACTTACCACTACTCTTACAATCAGTAGCTAATATGAAGTTAATATAATACTTTAACATGTGCCACCCTTTATATTACCAAAGTATTGAAGTAATGGATTTATCTTTTTGTATAACACTATGTTGTTTATCCAAGTTTATGAAACAATATAGATTTTTTTCTTAACTCTGGTGTAGTACCTATATTAAAACAAGTTTCAAACAAAATCATATATAATTTTTTATTGTAAGAAAGTCAATAGTTTTTACATTATTCCTGATCTAATAATACTTTGAATGCCTTTAGGGTGACCCTTTTGGTTAATCACCACCATAAATCATTTTGCTACTGTAAAATATTATATAATATTAGAATCACTTTGTTCCAAATGCATTTTAATATAAGAAATTCTCTAAAAATATCACGAGTATTAACAGCAACAAATATAGAAGCGTTGTAACTTTTGAATTTGAATCCCTTGGGTATTGTAGACGTATACAAATTGGTATGTAGTGGGGCTGAGACTATTTGTCGAATTTTTAGGCATTCGAATATTCGAATACTTCGGTTGTTCAATTATTTGGCGAATATAATATTCGAATATCCAAGTAGCTAATTACTATTCGAATATTTAAGTATTTGAATACTATACGAATATTCATGTACATTTTGTATATTTTATATAGAAAAGACATTTCAATATTTACGCCCCACGCGTTTATTTTTAGTCATATGAGGGAATTCTTCTCAGGCAGTCATTTGGGCCGGTATCAAAATTATTGGTTCCTTTTTAGTACCTACAAATTAATAAAAGTTTGTTTTTAAAAAATAAAATTTTACTATAAAGTATTTCATGCTTTTTAGTGAAAATATTGTATTGTCATCGGAACTACGTATGTGTGCACAGTTTCAAGCTAATCGGATATATTGAAGTGGGTCAAAATTAGCTTACAAGATTTCACCCTGACAATCGAACGAACTCACAACTGAAACTAAATAAAAGCTTGTAAAAAAATGAACCTAAAGAACTTGATTTATAATTCACACCACACTATTCGAATACATGAGTTTTCGAATACTGAAATGTGAAAATAATAACATTCGAATACTCAAATACTCGAAGTTTATTCGTAGCATTTGAATACTTGTAAAATATTCGAATATTAAACTATTCGAATAGTACCAGCCCTAGTATGTAGTCATTAAACAGTTCTATTAATCAAGTAAAGGTTCATCAGCGCTCGGCACATATGGCGAACAATCTATAATAATCAATGACTTCTGAATACACACAGTTTCAAATACGCGTTAAACGTTCGAAACATTAAAAGAGTGATCTGAATGTAATGTTATATACAAATTTCGTATTCGTTTCATTACGATCTGTGATTTGTAGAAATAATGTAATCTATAGATATGAACCCAATGACTTCGAAATGTTAATGTATAAAGTCATTTTTTCTAATAATACTGTACTATTAGCAGTAGTAATAATATTCTTGGATTTACTTATTTACACTCATCGGTTTTTATGTTTTAACAAAATAATTAAAACATATAACTAAAACCTGCAATGCAATAGTATTAGGTACCTACTGTACCTCATGTTTCCGTTGCGAACAATTCATCTCAAGAACGAGTACGGTTTCATAATGTATTGTTTGTAGTACGTGGGGATTAATTGATTATACAGTGTGTCTAAAAAAAATTGGAAATGTAATTCTGATTGTGAGTAAAAGAGTTCTAATAAATATGCTTGTAAATTCTTCTGTAAAAAGTAATCGTTAAAACACTTTTTGACAGAACATTTTTTATTCAGGAGGCTAATGAAATATTAATAGATGTTCTTAACTTACAACAATACGGATTAATTATGAAATTCTTTGAAAATGTTTTTCACATTTTTTATAGGTACAGAAATACTTTTAATACTTTATCATCGAATTAATCACATTTTGGCGTCCTTCCTGCCATCCTTTCACACGATTGCATATTGCATGCTTCCACTATCCCAACAATCAATGCTTCTCTCATGCCAACTGATGTTGCATAAACTTCATCCTTTAATGTTTCCCAAACAGAAAGTTCCAGGGGTGTCAGATCTGGCGATGTACGCAGGAACAGCACAGACAATAATAATTTCTAAGGAATGATTTACAAGCATATTATGTTTTCTGTAACTTTTTCACCGAAAACTACATTTCCTATTAGATCCCAAGCGAGTGTCCTTTTATTTCGGGGTATAATACCCTGTATAACAGTCGGTGTGTTAAATTTAATACACTTCTGTTAACTAACACAATTACTTCATTATTTGTCAAAAGTGACGTTGCTGTATAGTTTTTTGTGATTTGTCGCGTCACTGCATGGAAGAGAGAGCTCAACATTTTTCTCATGCGATCGGTAGGAGACAATTGAGCGCTCGAAAGTCGAATACCAATCGCTAGTTGACGTACGGATATCGCGTCGAGTGACGGCTAGCCGACTATCGCACGCGTTAAATATTCAGTGTCGGAAAATGTGCGTGACCTTGACACATAACTCAGAAACTGCAATCTCTTCGGTAAGACGTGTTTTGCACGCCATTCGCGTGTATCGAATGGCTTTGTAGACCACTCTGACGGCCATTCGATTGGCTGTCCACGTTTGCATTCTCATAGGTGGTAGAAATTACGTGAATAATTAATACGGTAAGTGGAACCACGAATACTCGAACCGCTGTTATTCGAATGCTTTGTGTGAAACAGGTGGTACGCGTATAGGTACCCGCAGAACGTCTCTTCTCCTATCAAAGCATGAGTATGAAGTTAATATAAAATCGACGACGCATACAGCCGCAAATAATAATTATATCGTCGTAGAAGAAGCGTGTATGAATAGTGCTAATTGTAGGAACAAAAGAGGAGACGACCAAAAAATTTATATATATAATTTTCAGAATTCACAAAATTAGTTAAACCAGATGATACCAAAGTAGCAAACTGTGAATCTGGCGTTAAAAATATTTGCATTAAAAATCGTTGATGAATACATGGAATTACAAGAAAATTTCTGCTAAATGTTCGAGAGGCAAGACGCGTGTAATTCCGTATAGTTTACATTATGGTAAAAACCTACACCATTCAGTAATTAAATGAACAACAGCAGATAATTCTTTCGAAACAACAACACTACAATTAACCAAGTGCCGCATACTGTATTACCTAACAACATGCTATAATAAATAAGGCTTGTATTTATCAGTAAGTGGCTTTACATTGCCCTGGAGGAATGAAAGTTAAGTGGGAAACATTCCGATTTAACGACCCAATTATTCTTTAAAATGAAGTAACATCATATTATTTTAAAAACGAAATAATTATAAGATATAATAACATATTATCTAAAAGGGCACTTCTAAAATGCCACTTCTGTTTCGGACTTCCGTTTTATGTTATTTTCTACACAAGTATTTAATTATTTGATTTCCCTATAACCTTTGATATGTATATTTTAATTAAGAAAAGTTTTGAGAATGTAGTGAAATCTGGTAGTTGTTCCATTAAAATCTTAAGAAGTCACTTCTTTATCTTTAATAGTTCTTTAAACAAATTGCATGTGATAGAGTTAACAAAACATTCTTAGTGTAAAATTATGTTTTCATAATTGTAAATTCATATATGGCTGGAAAATTCCTTTATTATTGAAATATCGTACAGGATTCTACGTGAAGCATCTTTCCATGTGTTTGCGTGCGTGATTTATTGAAATCAGCATCGCCGAGACCGTAACATAAGAAAACACACTCACGCTGGAATAATGAGCCCCATTTCTTCGTTCCGCTGATTTATTTATTGAAGTGACGCCAGTTACATAACCAGCCCCTCCCCCACGGTTCTATCGCGAGCACGTTGTTTCGATTTCTTTCGTTAATTGCAATAGAAATCCGTGTAATTCGCCACACCGGGGGAATGTCTGCGGTGAATTTTATTACGTAAAGCGTATTCCCGTTTTCGGTTCTGCTGACTGTGAAAATTGGCGAACGGGCATGGTTGCGAGTAATTTGCACAACGCCTCCAGTATTGCTGCTTCGACAAAACATTGACGTGTTCACGCCTGCAACGGCCCGGGAACCGATGCACTTGCTCGAGAGAGCGTATCCGGCTATCTCGAATGAAACAGCCGATCGTTTCAAGCGAAAAACGGCTTAATTTACTCAAGCGGAAATTACTTTTGAAATTTTAGACGAAGCTCCTGTGGACAATTGCCGGTGAACCGAATCGGTGGGGAACTCTTTTCTACGGCCAAGACGCCGCGCCGCGCCGGTGGTATTGCATAATCTTGAATCTAGAGTAATAGCAGATAACTTCCGGGTGGCTGAAGAAGTTGTTAAACTTTGAACGGTTTTTCATCTGCAACACGCATTATTACCGGATGGCATATCCGAAAGAACAGTTTCCGGAATGATTAGCATAACTCTTTGTGTGTTGTAACTAATTCGTGGGAACCAATGTTCACCAATAATCTCGATAACCGCTTGACTAGGTTTCTCTCTCTCCTCTGCGGCTGCATATACTCCAGATTTATGTACTTCTTCAAAAACATAATAATAATAAAATTAAAATTTATATTATGATGGATGGCTTTCGAAGGATAATTATGTTATGCCATTTCAAGCAGTATTTTTTAAAATAATATTTATACTATATCTGACACTGTTCTAAAATTATAATTCAATGATTTAAGTGTTTTAACAATTAACTTTTGTTATTTTATGGTGGACAGAACTAACTGTAGGTATTTATAATTCCACGACATTCAATCAATCGAATTTTTTACAGCAATTTAAGTTGGCATATATTATTGTTATAAAAAATTGTGAAGGACATAAAATCGCAAATATATTATGACTTAATATTTCTACGAGCAATCTGCACTTTAGTTTTAAATAAAATTGGCCAAGCTTTTTTACACAAACTTGGGGTAAAACAGTTCGATAGCGTTTTGTAATTTGTTAGCATAATTATCGCCAGACATTGAGACCTCTATTACAAAACACTTTGATAGTATCCGTGTCAGGAGTTGAGTATAAAAAGCTTGTTACAACATATAATCTCGGAGCATGCATAAGATGGTTAAATTGCTAGTTCTATTACCTTGTCTTGTAATAATTCTTCATGCTAATACGTACAACAACGAGACAATAACAAGACTGATTTCTAAATGTAGTTCAAGTGCTACGCGTTGTTAGAAACAGCATGTTAACTGGTTTGTTGGTAGTGCGTACGGACCTTGCCAAGAAATGGAGGCCAATTAGCAGAACGTAAATTAATTCGACGCAGGTCGAAATACGCAACTGGTTGCACTCTTCATGGTAATTCCTCACGATTTCTTCAATTTCTAGTTACATAAATGACGAAAGTACGACGCAATAGTAGTCGCGATGTTTTAATGAAATTCCTTGCTTCTTGCCTGAACTGAATAAAGCACGTAAGTCGTAAATGCAAAAATCTTATGGACTTTTATAAAACTATAAAACAGACGCCTACGTATAACGCGGCCACCATTTTCAGTCATAGTTACAGTTACAATAACAGACAACTTATTGGTTGCACTTATTGGTAGAAGTGGCACTTACAGCTGTTACTTTTATAATCATTATCCTTGACCAGAAGTTCCATCATGTACATTCTACAGTCTCAATTACCACATTCAGCTAAGAATTCGTAAACAATTTATTTTATTCCAAGGCTCTCAAAGACTCTTGCAAAACGTGACTGGTGTCTAATACTAATTGTAAATTTCCTTCGTATTTTTCCTCCGGAGAATGTTTGTGCAATGATGCCTTTGTAGGCGCAGAAGTTTGAAAATAAATAATCTTATTATAATCCCGCTGATGCTTTTATTGTTATGTACTTGGCGCGAATAAGATTATTTTTTAAATATAAGTTACAACGCGTGCAGCTTATAATTTTTTTTTCGTTGTGACCGTGCCTTTTACATCCTGAAGCTCTTCAACCGAGCAAGTGATAGGAATATGTATGAATACGTCGTTAATGTAGAAAATTATTTCTATGTATTGGCTTGTGCATTAATTGTTTAATATATCATAAAAATGTAGATTATAATTTCACACCTTCGGAAGTACCTATATGCGTAAACCTATTTAGGTACTCTTGGAACTTTCAGCCTGCTGCAACAGAAGATTTATCTGGTTGGCAGTACTCTAAGTTTAGTTGGAACATTATTCAGTGTGGAAGCTTGAGCGGAATTCAAATGGCCTGCTTTGATATCGTGTGAGGTTACAAGGAAAATTTTAAAAGCCTCGTAACATAATGAGGATGGAATTTATTTGCGTTTGACGAAGTGTAATCAATGATAAGTGCCTTACAAGGAAAGATCCCGAACCCGGAAATTCAGAAAAATCTGAGACTTCGTGAATATGTAGGCGATTTCCTCCTGATTGCAACGCAATTATTTTTTGCTGCCCAAATTCACTGTAAGGAGGTGAAATTGACTTCTTAAGTTCCGGTAGTTTCCCGATTTTGTGGTATAACTTGCGAACTGTAAGAACTGTAAGTTACCAAATAATAGTCCTAATTAAAAGAAGTAACTTTTGTCTTGAAACTTTATTTCTATCTCTTACAGATTACGAGTTGCAAAATAAAATCGGAAAATAGCCGAATTTTCAGGGGTTAATTTCACCCCCTTAGAGTGAATTTGGGCAGTAAACAAAAAATGTGTTGTAATCATAACACCGAATAGTGGTTGTGCTTCTTATAACATGTTTTTTTGATTGACACTTATTGCTCGCTTGTGGGAATTTTTGTGAAATTATTCATGTGGCTGTTCACAGCAACAGACAAACCATATTCGTACAAAAGAGTTGGCCTGCCATCTTTTTTAAACAGAGTTAGTTTTAGATTCGTGTTAAGTTAAGTTTGGTGTATTATTGTTAGGTGTTTGTACATTTCTGAATAGCTGAGCTCGATGTCACTACACATGGTGAATTTCACACGAATAATGAAGTTTTCTGCGGTGGCAAGTTGCGGAGTTCATTTTTTTTACGGAATATGATCAATTTAGATTTTAAGAAAATTTCATTTATAAAAGTAGGGTTTCATTATCTTAAATTACTCTTGTGCGTATTTACTTCCTTATGTCTGGGTCCACGAGGGACCGTGCATTGCTGTATCATCAGCGTAGGCTGCCAAGTCTCTTCCTATAAGGAAGTACCTACTTACAATATCTATAGCGCTAAGATCATGAATGGTTAGTTGAGAGCAGGTTCAGGCATATGTTGTTTCCATTAGGACATCCATGTAGCTACTACCGACAATTTATTGTGTCACATTAAGTCGACGTGCATCTTCTTGGCAGAGACTTGGTCTCTTCTATTCATTCTTGATTAAAAATGCATTGTCGTCCTCTTTGACCGTCATAGTCTTGTGGCTAACAATAAGTCACGCTCGTTTATTTGCTGAGGTAAGTAAAACGTAATTTACAGAGATCAAGCAACTATGATTATTATACAGGTACAGTGACACACATATTAAAATGTTTATCACCTATTATCTTCGAAACAAGACTCATGTCTATTAGAACTTTGTTTATCGGCTTTGAGGCATAGAATGCGACTTTAAATTTGGTGAAACTCCTTTAGGATCACCCTGTATACGCATGTTACTCAGAGCTTTGTTTGGAGTTTACTATAGTTTACTTAAGGGGGAACACCACTGTGACGGCCGGAAATGTATGCCATTTTTAAGAATTTTTTCAGGAATAATTTACAGTTTTCATAGAAAATTTTTATTACCTATCTTTAGTACGTTGTCTTAAGAGACTATATAAAAATAAATAAATAGAAAAAATCTATAAATTTTAATATATTAATTAATCTTCTAGACCTCCTCACGCGAGCTGGTCGAATGTGTAACTATGGAACAGCATGTCTGAAATCAAATTTCATTTTTTTTTATAAACTATATGAGTGTAGTTTCCGTTGCACGTACCGATTTCGTAAACAAATTATTTTTGTAAAAGTGGTGCGCTTCAGAAGAAAAGTTTCGAAAATCCGCGAATAAGATGGACAGTTTTCCGGGCGTATTTCAAAAAATTTGTTTTCAATCAAAGAATCCGTACGTACAACGGAAACTACACTCATATTGTTTATAAAAAAAAATTCAATTTGATTTCGGACATGCTGTTCCATAGTTACACATTCGACCAGCTCGCGTGGGTGGGTCTAGAAGATTAATTAATATATTAACATTTATGGATGTTTTTCTATTTATTTTTTTTGTATAGTCTCTTAATACAAATTTGCTATGAAAACTGTAAATTATTCCTGAAAAAAAATTCTTAAAAATGACTTATTTTTCCGGCCCTCACAGTGGTGTTCCCCCTTAAATATGTAGATATTTGTAACACTGCTAAGAGTTTCCCATTTTTGAGGTTGCACCATTCATTTCACAATATTTTTCAACCAGAAATGGCATGAGTGAATAACTAAAATAAACGATTATATCCCTTTATCGTGTAAACGATGTGTAACAGTAAGGTGGACATCTCGGTTGTTGGGACATTCTAACGCGTGACAAACATGAATAAGATTGTTAATTATAAATTTTGTGTAAAATATAATGAGTATAATGCTTGCTTCTTTGTATGGGTGTGTATGTGAGGTCAGAGAGGGCGACACGGTGTTTCCGATCCTTCTTCTCGTGTTGGCCATTGTAACAGAAGGATGTATAAAAGTGTGCTCGCGATAGTAAATAATAAGTTCTTAATCAATTGTCAATTATATGATATATTATATCACCACAAAGGTAGTACGTTACTTTACATTAAATACAAATAAGTGCCCACGCAAAATACATGGTGTTTATAGTAAAATAAACATTATCTAAAGATAAATAGTAATAAGGATATGTTCTCAATTATATCACACCCGCGCTATTCTTCAACGGACCCTACAGTTTAAACCTGAGATTTAATTTGAAACCGCACGTATAAATTATTTCATTATATATTGTTCTGAATAAGATGATTGTCTTATTATGGCCAATTGTATTATTTCCATTCTCGTAAAAACAATTAATATGCCATTATTTAATAGAATATACTGATACTACACGGTATTATTCGCAATTTTTACCCGCAATTATAGGAAAAACAAGAATTAAATGACATTCCATATCAATGACACATTATTAGCTGTATCATAAGCTTCTTAAAATGTTCCAACAAGTTTGTTGCCACGTGTTTGCATAATCTTTGGTATATTGAATGAAGTGCGAAATCATCTGTGATTCTGTTGATCGTTCCTTTCAAAATTCTTCCATCGAACAATGAGCAAGAACGCCCGACCAGTTCACGGAAGTGCGCCACGCAAGTTTCGAATTTATCATCGTCTCCTCCCACTGCTCTCCCTGCCGCATTCATCCACCGGATTTTTCTACGGCCGTGCATAACATACCGAGCTCACGTTTTGGTTCACGTTACCGGCCCGGAGCAAAAGATATCCATCTCGGATCCTCGACACAATTTGGCGGCGGAACACGTCCTTCATTTCTTTTCATTTCACGTAGCACGCGGCAGAGCGACAGCCACGGACTCACGAGCCCCACGGATTGCTAAGCGTGGCAAGATAAAGTCGTTTTCACGCTCCTCCAATTTTGGATCTGCTCGAAACACCGTGGATCCTGGGTTTACGCCGGTTGAATACGGGTCAAGGTTGAATATCGCTGCAGCACATACGCGTTTTACGACCGATTGCGAGTCTCTGGTAGATACGTGTAATGTCGAATTCAGAAAATCGAACCTGCGCGTTGTATAAGTCGCGCGCAGATACGTTTAAAGTCCCGTTGTCGCAGCGGCGCGCAGTGTGACGAGTAATGGCCAAAAGTAAGAAAACTGAAGTCTGAAATTCATAGATTATTATATCTTAAAATACTAATAAAGCAACATAGATTTTAATACTACCCACAATTTCTACTGAATTTTTCAATTTGTTGTCAAAAATGATGCTTGAAAAGTCCAATTCTCGGAAGATTTTTTTTAACACGTGCTATTTGCCGAATGTTTATCTCATTCAATGGATTCTTATAATGTTTGTGTAGTATTACAAGACCTTCCAAGCTGCGGAATAACTTTTTTACAATATTAACAATTTGCTCCAATTTTTTTATGTTAAATGTCTGTTTATCAACTTTGACTGGAGTTTTAAACAAAGTACCAAAAAGTAACTCCGTGATTTTTTGTACATTAATGGGGCGCATATAAAACATCACATTCACATCAAATCTAACTTCTGAAAATTGGTAAAAATCTAGAAAATAGTCGAAATCATTATTTAGACGTTGCCCGCTCAGAGCGCAGTCTCATAAGACACATATGTTAATCTAAACAACTGATCTGCTTTTTCCAATTGTTTATACGATATCTACCATGACTTTTCTGTCCTGGATGCTGTATTGAGTTTAAAAATAACAGCCAAACGCGACACACGTGATAAAAAAATGTTTCGAACAAAAGTTAGAGTATTCGGTTGCTAACAAATTGCAAAAGTAAATATTCATAAAAAAATTTCTTAAATTTTTGGAATGGAACTGTATATTTTGTTTTAGGTACACCAATCGACGTTTCTTTATATTCTCTTTCAAAAAGTATTAGAGTACTTAAGTCGAAAATGGATTAATTTAGAAGGTATGAATTTTTTCCTTAATCCCCATGCGGCGATCGAATGTTCTGAATGAGTTTTGAAAGTTTTAATTAACCGTCATTATGTTAATAAATAAATGCATACAAAGTTATTACCTTATGCAGAATTTTCTGACGACACATACTTTGTGTTGCGCAAATGAGAGCTTTTAACACAATCTACTTACAAGTTAAATAGAATTTCTGTACTTGTAACATTCAATAGCCGTTTCTTATAGAATTTTGTGCGCTG
The DNA here is from genome assembly GCA_947577245.1 of Andrena bucephala. NCBI lineage: Eukaryota > Metazoa > Arthropoda > Insecta > Hymenoptera > Andrenidae > Andrena > Andrena bucephala. Next base: position 82,573,297 of record OX387715.1, read on the forward strand.
GATACGTATCTACAGACATATTTTCGTTATCACCCACAGTTTCGGGAAATTTTATTTTGAAAAAAAAAATGCAAATATGCAACTCTCGAAATTTGTTGTATTCAAACAGTAATAGTTCTTCGGTTGCTAGTTACATGAAATTATTCTATGAACCCTCCTGAATAAAATAATATAAGTTATTATTATGAACATTTAAATATGTTTAAACAACGATCAAAGGGGAAGGGACACCCGGAATGCACAAATTTTTGCAGATACTTTTCCTTCGAAAACATGAGCAGAAGTGGTAGGTCATGTTTCGTTTTCAATACAGAAACGAAATAGGCAGTTTGGTAAATCATGCGGTGTCGACACGGCCGGCGCATCCACTGCCGTTCAACGTAACAGAATAGAATAGCTTAAAGGGGGATTCTCGTGTAACAGCCCCCAAAAGTAAGTGATATTTATGATTTTTTTTTTAAAAACTATTGTTAATATTACATTAAATTAGGGCAGCCCTAGTCCTAACTTCAGACTACTTAAATCTATTTCTCTTTCCGGTACAGTTGTCGGAAAGCAGAGTTGCGCAGAATTACAATTGAATTACTCCATGAATTATAATTACAAAATAATTCAATTACATCGTGTTTAATTACATTGTAATTCGTAATTCAGTTCTCTCATTCAATTAAATCACATCGCAATTCGTTATTGCAATTGAAGTACAATAAATTGTGAGATTAATTTGTTAATTCGGAAGACAATTTTGCAGATATTTTTATAATTTCGATTCAGACAAGAATGACATCGTTTCGAAATATCTGTGCAAAAGGGCATTGACATCGTATGCACTGTTATGGAGATATCGTGACAGCTATTTCGCAGCATCATGGAAAAACGCAACAATCTTCATAGCTTCATACACACATTCCTACTAATTTTTTCACTACAAAAAGATTTATAAATGTACCTAAGAGGACGATTATGATTTTAGGAAAAACTTTGTGTAATACACTTACTTTGATTGGCCATAAAAAGTTCTGAAAAAGGTCATAAAACTCGCGCTCTAGACCAGAATACCCCTTTAATTCTTATAAATTATATTCGTGGGCGCATTAAAATAATTATGCGAATGTTGGTTCCCTGCTAACGTGCACAACTCCCAGATTTATACAGCTTATGCTAGGTAGACATTACATTCACCCATTGCCATCAAGAATGTCATCATTTACATTCATACCTACCTATTATCTCTTACAGAACAAACGAAAAGAAACTCGACATACAGTAGTTATTCGAAAGGCACACCATGCATTTCTCAATTCCATTTTGATTCTAATTTACCATTGTACCTGCAATTATATTAACAACCGTACCAGAATCTGATTTTTATACTAAAATGATCTTTTTTATCACTTATGCTTTATTTTCTGTTAAAATTATTAAAGATTGAGCATGTTTAATGTTAGGTATTGTATAAGTTATGCTTGTACTTGAACCAAAACAATCTTTTGGAAGTATGTTTAGGAACTCTATTTGAAATTTTAATTTTTAAAACAGATTTTTTCATTCTTAAATATGTAAATATTAATTTAAATTATACTTCGATTTCAGTTCAGATTAAATTTTATCTGATACTTATTAATCAGCAAGTTCTCAATCAAGTGTTTAAAGTGTAAAGAAAAATCCAAGGATTATTAAAGAATTGATTTTCTACTATGATGATCTTGGAAAGCGTGACGTGAACTTCTCCTTTTCACTCTCAAAATGGAGCACAACAATGGATTGGCCGACATTTAACCGCCCTGTTCATTTTGACGATCGATGAGAGGTGGTCTGTCGGAATACGCTGCTTTCGAACTCGAGTCACGGTCGAAGTGAAATTGGTGTTGGGAACAATATTGCGAAATGTGCATAAGAGCCTACTTAAAGATCGGTCTAGTTCGATACGGGTCAAGGTTGAGGCATCACAAACGTGAACGCGAGGTGGATTTTTCGAGACCCAGCAAATGTGCACGTTAAGTTAGGTAAAGTTTATTATTTCAGACCTCTTATCATCGATCAATTGCATCTATTTTTCCATTAAAAGTGGCGCAAATAATCATATCGGGTAAAATATTAAATCATTCATGTTACTCGTAAAAATTGACCTGCTTAAAGAAAATTATGAAGTTCATTATTCTTAATAATCCATATCGCTCGCTGATAAATAATCCATAGAAAATATTCGTGCACGGATCGATTTCAAGCAAAACTTTTTATAATTGAGATTTAGTATCCAATTTTTGCAAAACAGCCAGTTCGGACATATTTTTCAAAGATTCCGGAATACATGTTATGCAAAACATGGTGGGGCAGGTAGTCGCACAGTTTACGGAAATAATAGTACGTACCTAAGAGCAATTCAAATATTTACAAAAACAGACGTGTAATAAGTGTTCATAAAGTTCTTAATTCATGCAGTGTGTAGAAGACAGTTAATAACGTATTATGATCGGTTGTGAACGATGATTAATCGTGTTCAGTATGTTTGGAAATGTTGCCGGCATCAGTATTATTCAAACTTAAACATTACTCAAAATTATCGTTGAAGAATGCAATAAAAATGTGCGAAAACTGCAGTAGTAGAAAGAAAAATTATTAGGCATCAATTGTCACGATCAGTGCAAAGGTCTTTTAGTGATTCCACGGACTATAAAAAAACGGCAATTAACCATATAAAATGTAAATGGCAGGTATGGCTGACACTGAAAAAATTTAATTTATCACAATAAGCATAACATTCTTAAGCATACAATTAATATAAGGTAAATTTATTGCAAGTATTTTGATGGATTTCAACGCATAATACAATACATTTTTTCAATGTTACATCTGAAGAATAAAGGCTAATTAACTCTAGATAGAATTTGGATGCATGTGTAAAGATTGAGAGTCATTCCGATAATCCTGCAAATAGAATCACAATTGTGATTAGTGCATAGGTTTTTCAATCTTGTAAAATTTAAATCTGTGAAATTTCTGTTATTCTTTCTTTATCAAAAGATGGATGTACATTTCGGGATTAATAAATTAGCAGCAAAGACTTTACCACGGTCTCTTACTTGGCCAGACTATTGAAATATAAGTTTATACATAACATATTGATTAAATGAAACATTTTTCTTATGATGTAAATCTTCTAATTTGACGTATAAAGACGTTCAGTGGTCATCTATTTTCATCACATTAAACATCAAGCCTATTTAAGATCTTTTCTTGCATAGGTAAAGTATCGCTTAATTATTATTTCATATACATAGGTATAGAGAATATATTTAGATCATTCGCTTAAAGCAAGAATTTATAATGCCAAAATGCTGCCAAAATGTCATTCATAAAAAACTTAAGTAGAAGAGGAGAAAAAAATATTAATCAGCCATAACGAAACCTTGAACCAACATTATCACAAGTAATTTATTCTCGTTAACGGTAATCAATTTATTTTCTTGCCGATCTTGAAATAAAAGATACTTGAGCAAATCTTCCTTCCCATCTTTTCAGTTAAATGGAGAAAATTACTTTTTGTGCCTCCTCTACTACAAAATTTTTCATTGTTTACAGGTTCACACAATTCATTTCAATTAAAAGACGAATAGATAAAAAGCAATAGTTACCTGATTTGAATAAAACAATTTTTTTCAAACGATTGTAAAACTTACTTTAGGAACTTTACAAAAAATTAGGTTGCAAATCAATTTACTTCAGCAATTACAATGCACAGCAGAATCATATTGCATAAACGATATTCTTTCCTAAAGCATATGTACTACACAACTTTCCAATATAGGTATGTGTGTACGTAATATCCACTTAATTTTAACATGCAATTTTCCAAATAAGCATATCTGCGAATCGTTTTTTTTTTTCAAGTTGAACGATACTCATTCAAACGTCAAAATCGATTAACAAATAAATGCACTGCTTAAATTTCAAAAAAACCGTCTGAATAGAAAGCTTGATTAACAAATTCGTGAATTCGTTCGCAGAACACTTACGGTCGTTAAATCCACCAACCGCATCCACGAGCCAATCTTGATTGCCGGTGAAAGGAATAAACGCTCTGAAAATGTTATCTCAATCGTATCGTATCCTGGAATATAATTGTAAGTCGAATCAGCGATAAGCATTATTATATGTGGATATGAAATAATTACCAACGTGGATCCGTAGAGCCTGTAATAATTGGCCGCATATCTGTCCCCATTGTCGAGGTCGCTAACGTTGCACAAACGCCGAGTGCAACGCAACAGCTAAAAACTTCGTCTCTGGGAATGTCCTTGCGTAGATAGGTCCCGCATGAGTGACTTTTGCATCGTTACTTCTTGCATAACGAGACGGCGGCGGCGGCGGCGGCGACGCGGCGATTGCGGGTGCATAACCCTCCCGTGTATCTATATTAGAGGTGACGATCGACCGGTGACATCCTTTACGCAATCGAATTTTCTTTCCCCATTTCCGATTATTTATCGTCGAAAAGGTCACTTACCTGCAGCATAGCTGACCGTTGATCCTCGTGGAATCCTTTCACGTCGCTAGGGTTCCGTGTACGAGTGAACACAGTATAAGAAGCTTTTACTTACGAATGACCTAACAATTTTCTTCACCTTTTCATTTTTGCGTTTCCTCCCATATGGTATACAGTAGTAGGTACCAAGTGCATACGAATATCCTGAGGTAGTTTGCTAAATGACTCGAAACGTGCATATTTCACGTAATTAAATGTTTCATGTTCTAAACATGTGCAACAGTTCTTAAGGGGTCATACCTAGTCAGGAGGCCGAAAAGAGGCGAACGTTTGTGAATTTTTTTTTATAAAGCTGAAGCATATATTTTCACAGAACTTTTTGCACTTTAAAGAGTAACATTTAAATAACATTTGGTAATTTTTTTGCAGGAAAATATTTGCGTTTATAATAAAAATACAACGTCATCCAAGAAGCCTTTTTAAAAACGGTGAACCATGTATCTCAAAAACTACTGCACCAATCTTTCTGAAATTTTTTAGGCTTATTTCTTATACAAAAATCTACTGAATGGCGGAGGGATTTTTTTTTCCATTGTGTAATTTCGATTTTATCAACGAAAAACGGTCATTAGTGATAACCATGAAGCATATTTTCGTTGATATAATAGAAACTATTATGCATTGAAAAAAGTCCTTCCGTCATTCAGTAGATTCTTATATAAAAAATAAGCACACAAAATTTCAGAAAGATTGGTGCAGTAGTTTCCGAGATATCTTGGCTCGCCGGTTTTAAAAAGGCTTCTTGGATGTCGTTGTATTTTTATTATAAACGTAAATATTTTTCTACAAAAAAATTACCAAATGTTCTTTGAATGTTGCTCTTTTAAGTGCAAAAAGTTCTGTTAAAATATATGCTTCCGCTTTTTCAAAAAAAAATCGCCTCTTCGGCCTCTTGACTAGGTATTAACCCCTTAAAAAAGAAAGAGGAAGATAGTGTAGCTGTAGGATTCTTTCTAAAACTACACACAGCACTGTAATCGTTTTATTTATTTCTCTGGCCTTTTTACACTCATGTTAAAAGTATATTTATCTATTTATATTTGCGTGGAACTGCAGGGATATTTAGATAACTATACTCTACCAATTTTTTCGATACGTGTTGGGTCATGTATGTAATGTTGTTATTTACAAGGAACTCCATAATGTGAATACCATGGACAAGGGGCGTATACCTACATCCTCCGTGCCATAGGAACGCACCGGTTACGAAACTTTTCGTCGGACCAGTTTCATGTCGATGCAAGAAATACATTGACACCCTTTAAATCTTTGCTCCAGATACGAGGAACGGGTCTTGCATAAGCTCTACGGGGTACGGTTTACCATTGAAAACCCTGTAAGAAACACGCTGATCTCGTTCCTTCGTGATCAACCATTTCCATAAATCGCATAAACATCGAGGTTCGTTAAGACTTCACTAGAGATTGGAAGATTCGTTCAAAATCGATCGATCTTTATCTGTCACCGTTCCTTGCATGAAATATGAATTTTTAATTTATTAAATATAGTGAGAAGGGTATTAATATTTATGTCAAAAGTGAGTAATTATTAATACAGTTAATTATTTTTTTATGACAACATAAATATACTTAGTGTAGACGGTGTTATACTGTGTATATTATTATAAATAATAAGCAAAAAGACGTGCAAAACAAATGTGAACAGAAAGATTATTATTACATTACTGTACCTACATTAAAATTTTGGAAAACTATTTTTAGCATGTGTAACAAGCGATTTGAGCTATGCAATGATTTTTCCGTTACGTTTTCTTGTATCGAATTCCAAATTTCAATAATATTTTTCTTTAAAAATACTTTCGAGTTTATATTTAAAGTTATTTTTTTCCTTCTTTATGCAAGGTTTACTTTACAAAATTCATTCCTTAACAATTTTCGCCGTATTTTCAGAATAAATGTCATATTAGTAAAAAATCATCCAGTAACCATATTTTTTAAAACAATCTTACATTTGCTTTGGAATATGTAAATATTATTTATATAGCAATTTATTTTCCTAAACGCCACATTTTTGGTCGCAGTTAGACTTTACAGCCATACAACTCTAGACACATTACTTATTCATTAATTCATTATTTTTTTGGAAACAAAAGTTCGTTCATTCGGTACAAAAATATTATTATACATTTCGATTCATTAAACAGTGTTTGATGATTCTAAGTCAGGCTACATACCTATGCATATTATTAGTTTTACTGCTGTAAGACTTCTTTCCCGAGATTGTGGTATAAGAATAAAAAATTTCTTATGATTTCTAACTTCGAAGTTTTGTTTACAAAATATAAGCAATTAGTGTGGGTTTCGTGGTCTTATTTCCAGCGCGCAGTACTTAAATATCAGGAAGTAGTACCTTTGATGTACATTTATGGTCGTGCAACTCAAATCATTGCTAGGATTTATACAAGTATAACGATTCTAGAACACACATTAGACGTACTTTAAACATTTGGTCGTTTGTAGACTAAGACATTCATTATTACAGTATCTTCTTTCATGAATTTATATCGTCTATGTATTAAAAAAATAAGAAAAAAGTCTGAAATTGACAAAGTTATGATACTTTAACGAAAAAGTTACCATTTTCACGGAAAAATTTCGACGTTTTTATGCAAAAAATTGTTCAATTTCACTTCTGCATAAATGTTTTTCATTCATCGACGATATAAATTCATGTCAATTAAGAAAAACTTCGGCTTTTTTATTTCGAGCAGAAATTGGATCGCGCGGCGCTACGAAGACATACCAATAAAACAATATTAATTGAATTATTATTTACTAAAAAAGAAGTTTTCTTGCTATCTGAATATACAGTAAAACACCCTTAAAGTTTTGGAAAGATTCTATTTATATTTGTTGAGAAAATAATTCTTAAAAAATCACCGTGTTTTCAGCGTGCTAAACCAGGTTCCCCCTTAATATTATAAATCTGTGAATGGAACTTTTGTAAGTTGACGTAAATAACGTGTACCACCTGACAGAAATTCTACCGATTTCTTAAACAAATTATTTTTGTAAAAATTGTGCGCTTTAGAAGAAAAGTTTCGAAAATCCGCGAATAAGAACGACAGTTTTTCGAGCGTATTTCAAAAAAAAAAATTTCGTTCACAGGATCCGTACGTACAACGGAAACTGCACTCATATAGTTTATAAAAAAAAAAAATGAAATTTGATTTCGGACCAGCTGTTCCATAGTTACACATTCGATCAGCGCGCGTGAGGAGTCTAGAAGATTAATTAATATTTTAAAATTTATGCATGTTTTTCTACTAATTTTTTTTTCATAGTCTCTCAAGACATTGTACTAACGATAGGTAATAAGAATTTTATATGAAAACTGCAAATTATTCCTGAAAAAAATTCTTAAGAATGGCTTACATTTCCGGCCGTCACAGTGGTGTTGTTCCTCAAGTAATGGGCTACTAGGTAATGTTATATTCATGTTGCAGTTTACGAATGAGTTTGATGCATTCTTCATAATTGTACCTAACGTCTACGTCGAAAGATGGTCAAACATGAAGCGTTCACTCCTTTACTTACACCTGAATCATTTACACTCTGTGTAATGCTGATTGTGGTTACGGATATAACATTATTGTGAACATACCTACCTACATATTTAGTTTCCATTAATACCATGTATTGTGGGCAGTAATACCTACTATTAATACACACCCTTGCCTCTACGATACAATCACCTCACTTTCTATTCTTGAAACGTAAATACTATAAACGCAGTATAACTGTAAAGAAATCAACATTGAATATGCAAATGAAGTTTCAAGAACAATGAAATACATTTTATTACAATGAACAGTTCTCTCCTCACAGATTATCCGATAATCATTTCGATTTGTTATCTGAACTGGTCATAGTTAGTTCAAATCAATTATTTATAATTAGTTATATTTCTAAAATATTCACTTAATGCTTGTACGTGTTAGTAGATTATAAAATGTTAGAAAATGTAGGACGACAAAAGTCAGCATTGTGTATAAACCGTTAAACCATATTTCAGTTCTTCCCTATTTTCCGTCGATAAAAAACACGAAGAAGGTTATTGCCTAAACGACGCAAGACATGGCGACAGTTTTGCGGGCATCGATTCATATTTCGCTCGCTCATAAATTACGACTTCCAATAGCGGTTTTTCGTTCGTTCCGGGAGCGAGCAGGAGCGACAAGAGCAAGCAGGCACGACCTAATGGTTCTCACGCGTTCGTATCGTGGACTCGCGCAGGGAAGAGGGGTGGTCGCAACTCACAATACGGGCCGTGTTGTTGGAGCCTGCATGCAATTCGGCATAAATTTCTGGACTGCGTACCACAGCCCAATCCTTGGTTCTTGCGACAACGCGCTTACGACTTCCGCGATTCGGTATCGTGTTAATAAGCGCGCTATTTCTTGCGATAACACGACTAATACACTCGTACACCGTGGTTACATTGCAGTACCGGTCCCAGGATCACAGATCTAATTGAACGAGCCGCGTCGAAAGGCGTTGGTCGCACTGCTCGACACCAGCCTCGCATTCAATACGCATTTGTCTCTTTCGAACCGGAATATGATTTCGTTCCTTTATCGAGAATCTCCATTCACGGAACTAAGTAGCGGATTGCCTTGAACGGGTCTCGAAACTCCAAGTATTTTGGTCATCGGCGACGCAACAGTTCAAACTCTACTTCTAATTTTAGTCTGCCACTATAATCTGACCGTCGTCTACGCATCTACATTTAAATCGAAAACGCTGCTAAATTGGTCCACGTGTACCGTTAATCAACGTCCGGGCTAATGATGTGTACATGAAGACTGGATCTGTTTGGAAGAAGCTCGGTATCTACTTGAGCCATTTCAGCAACTCTAACTATCCAAGTGGTTCGAATATTTTGAATAGCTCCGACAAAATAAGTCGTCATCAGACTCTTACTTTGAGTTTCTGTACCATTTTCCTGTGCTCCATAAATTCATTGAGATCAACTTGCAAAACTTTAGCATTAAATATCTCGTAGACTATTAGCCATCTGCACCCAAAACCGTATATTAATAGCCCCAGTGCTGCAAGCTCTGTCATTGTGCAAAGACTCGTTTAAGGGGACCTTCCGGTCTAAAAGTCGATTTTTTTTTAATTCATTTTTCGAGTGTTCAATCTTTTAAGAACGTGTTTAAAAGGATTTGTTGAAATTCGTCAAATTCCCGAAGTTATAGGCATTCGAGTAGCGGGAAATGCATGGGCAACAACCGGCCACTCGGCGCTCACGTAAAACTTTAAACGCGTTTTTCTTGAAACAGTGTTCTCAAAACGGTGGAACCTATATCTCCAAAAGTTATTATCCGATTCGACTGAAACTTTTTTTATTTTGAAGAATATACTTCTGGCTAGGGGGGGTAGAATAAATTTAAAAAATTGAAAATTTATCATTTTCAAAGGCCTTGAAAGGACAAAAAATACAGGGAAAAGTGATTTCAAACTTGAAGTGTCGTTATTTTCTAAAAAAAATGTCATTTTTGTAATTTTTTCTAGCCCCCCCCCCCCAGCCAGAGGAATAATCTTCAAAATAAAAAAGGTTTCATTCGAATCGGATAATAACTTATGGGTTAGATACAGGTCCCACCGATTTGGATCCATTTTTTGACGCCTTGACTTTAACGATTCCCCACGGCCGTCTGCAATGATTAATTATAAAACAAAAAATATATTTCTATAATTTAAGACATCCTTAATACAATGCAAAAAGTCCCATTAAATTATATATAGTAGTTTTCTTTTAATTAATTTCTAAATATCACCTATTTTTTTGGGCTCTAGACCGGAAGGTCCCCTTAAATCTCGGTCATAATTCATAGTTACAATTACTTATATTATAGTTTCATCATAAAATAGTATTAAAAAACAGAGCTAAACGCATAAAGTAGTACGATTTAAATTATTCCTTTATATGATATATTGTAATTTCATCAAACACAGAAACATTAGCAGTAGGTTACTTACTACGGAACAGTTAACGGTTGAAATAATTCGAAAGCTCTTGCTTCGAAGCTTCTTTTTGTGTCTTCCTGTCACGCGGTGAAAGTATAGTTTTGTATTGCCAGCTTTGTAGCCTTAAGAAATGACAAATTTATAAATACTCTCATAACCGGTTAATTATTGCGAAATAAATTTACGCATCCACCTCAGGCATGTTTGTCACAAAGAAATAGTACTTATTGTTAAAATAAATAAGAGACGTGTACAGTAATTTCTATTATCTGTCTTTCCATATTTATTAATAAAAACAAGGTGTTTCGATCAACTATCGAGGTTGGCTTTATTTCTTCCAGATCTTCCATCTACTGTTTCATTACTGCCACCAGTCCTTGATGTTTTGCAAAACTTTTTTTTATATGGAGCGTTTTCGGCCCTCGTAGCTACACCTGTCACCGTTATTTTTAACCAATATAGAGCCGATTGCAGTCTAACTGGTATTATCAGGAGCACGATATTTCACAATAAGTATTTTTCCACGAAAGGTTGCCAGACAACCTACGCCATGCGACAAAAATCAAGCAACAATAAGAAAGAGAAGGATTACTCATTGCAAGTAGCATTGGCTCGCGGTAGACGGTCTGGAGTTTCTCTTCATTAAAGTCGACAAATAAATTAAATACATATTTCCTTCCGTCGGTTTCTGAGTGTTATAAATTATACCTGCCAATGGAAACTTGTACTGCACTCTTTTGTCGACAGATTGAAGGATAAGTCGTGCCGGATTGATGACCGAACAAATTCATAAATATTGCAATTCGAAAGCGATTAATAATCTCGAACATCGGTGTTTTCTCTAAACGAGCTGCTGCTATACTCGCCGCATTCGTAAAATTTAATTTTCGCTTTAGTGTTAGTAGGTATGTAGTTGGTTATGATTCACAAATTACTTGTGTAAGACACACTGTTACGAGAGACTTTATTAATGCACAGCATGGTTCTATAGTGACATTATTATACACTCTCGCTTGTCGATCAAGTCCTCTCACTGGCAAGGACAGCTCAAGAATGCTCCCATTTATATAGTAAGAATCGATGTCTTTCACGTCAATCCCCACTCTTTCAGTATAACTCTGTTTCCCGCCAAAATGCTAGGAGAGAATTCCCTTCTTCCCGCACGTTTCTGAAGCGCCACGTGTGCGTGCCACTTGTAGAGGACACAACGGTGACGTTGCGCCGCTGACGAGCATCCATCGTCGGCGTAGCTGTACCTAGTATAAGGAGGAACACCACTGTGACGGCCGGAAAAATAAGCCATCTTTAAGAATTTTTTTTCAGGAATAATTTACAATTTTCATAGCAAATTTGTATTACCTATGTTTAGTACGCTGTCTTAAGAGACTATACAAAAAAAATTAATAGAAAAACATCCATAAATTTTAATATATTAATTTATATTCTAGACCCACCCACAGGAGCTGGTCGAATGTGTAACTATGGAACAGCATGTCCGAAATCAAATTTAATTTTTTTTTTTTATAAACTATATGATTTTATAAAAAATTAACGAAAAAACTAAAAAATAATTCTTTTCTTGTACTGCAATTTCGATGGTATTTTTTCACTTTAATTAAAATCGTGGAGCAGGGTATCTCACAACAAATTCATTTCGACGCTTGATGCTGTATTAAATTGATTCATATTCAGTTATGAAAAATCCTGCTCCACGATTTTATTTAAAGTGAAAAAACACCATCGAAATTGCAGTACAAGAAAAGAATTATTTTTTAGGTTTTCGTGCATTTTTAATAAAATCGTTTAACATACAAATTTTTTTTATATATTTTTTCTTGTAGTTCTTAGAAATTGATTCCAAAGAAATTTCGAAAGAAGCCCATCGAGGAAGGGGGGGGGGGGTAAAGGAATGGATTACGTTCTTCTACATTAGGGTGTGGTATGTTGAGTTCCGAGTGGTAATTGTTGACCCTAGTAGAAAGAGGTTTAGGAGTTTTCTTTTTCCTATTATTGGGATTAGTGGGAGTGTTATTTTTCCTCATATAGTTAGCCGTCGGGTTTTTAGGTGTTCAACTAATTGTTGTACTGTGATTACACGTTTATAAAAAAAGCTTGTATATATGTTTAAAATCAAAGAAAGCTTGTAGAAGACATTATACGTATACGCTCAAGTTTACGTAACAAATAAATTCAGCGTTAAGAAACGACAACAGGAGCACGTTATGTTAAACAGAATTCTATCATCTGCATAAAGATTACGACCGTAATATCAATTAAACGTAAATAACGGTTGCACAGATGTGAAGCACAGTTTACCTTCGTCACCATGCGCTGAACTCTCTTTCGTGACAGCAGTAGGCAATGTGTTTTCATTGATGTCTTCCCCGGAACTGTGTAAGATGTATCTTTAGTACCATTTATCCACTGCAAAACTACTTAGACAAATGTCATTTAAAACTAAAATATAAAATAACAATTTAAACGAACGTTGCCATCTCAACACCTAATAATATTATATGGAATTCATAAAAAGAATATCAGTTCTTTAGTATAAGAGAACAAGGAAGGATAGAACTTATAAGAGTAGATATAATATGATATAAGAAAATCAGTGCATTACTTTTCGTTTAAAATATTAACGAGAAAATAATGGATAAGATAATTCCTTTCAATATTTTTTATATGTATAAATAAGTATTATTGGAATGTGGAAAAACATTTAAACTGTATATAATATGCGTATTTCGGTAATAGTCTGCTGATACATTGCGGGTATCAAACAGAGATGTTAAGTTAACATCATCAAGAGTCAACAAATATTAACTAAATGTAGGTAAATATCTACAACAGTAGTGGATAAAGTGCATGCATACTGTGCTGGAATAAACTACATCTATGATACGCGAAATATAACAGAGCTTCTACTGTAGTTTGTGGAAATATATATAAAATAAGAGTATTTCGAAAACAGAGGATGACCTTAGTCCCCAGTACTTAGATGAGAAGGAAGTCGAACTTTACACGATCGTAGACTTTAAAGTGGAAAGAGAGCGCAATGATGAGTAGACTTCCAAAAATATCAGCTAAAGAACAGTTATCAGGCGGCCGTTATAGCGACTTCGAGGTAATCAAAGTCTGAGCATCCAAAATCCTGATTCTAGCAATGTGTGCAATAAGAATTATATTTCTCGTAGATAAATAATTGTATTCTTTCAGTAGATGTAACGATAGAAACGAAGAAAATTGAAACTAAGAGTAAATTATTTATGCAGGGTACCTCATGCAAGCTGTTACAAGTTATTTTTTATTTTTACTTAGGTACCTATTTTTATTTATCTTACTTTTTATAGTTCATTATACTAGATTATATAATAAATAAAGTACCATCGCGGGATTTTCCCAAGAAGGGCAAAGGGGGACAATATTGATATTTTTAAATATTTTTCCTTCATTTTTATAGATTTTGTCTAATTTGATAATATTTACTGGAAATATTTTTTTCTTTTACATAGCTAAGGGGATATAACAAAGAATATTTCTCAAAAGGGGAATTTTATGATCACGGAAAAAATGTTAAAACTAATGTTTAGTCCATTGAAAATTATTTCGCTTTTATTAAAACGTAGGAGTGTACACGAACTAACTGTTGTTCTAACATTAACGAATTAACAAAATTATGATGTTATCGCAAACATAAGAAAAAAGTTTAAAGACGATTTATGGTATCCTTTTGAAGAAAAGACAATAACGCGCAATGGAAAAAGTTGTTAAAATTCCTGTGCTGTTAAGTACCCGCATTGAATATTCAAGAAAATATGTATATTACCATATATGATTTAATTATAATCTCACTGTCAATATCGCCTAGAATATTCGTCTCCGCCTTCATTGAGCTCCCCATAAATTGACGCTTGACAGCTTTCCGCCTATCCGGAATCTCTTATTATCGAGGTAACGACGGCTACTTAAGGATTCCAATAAAAATGATTTCCGGACTCCTTGAGGCATGGCCATCGGTTCGGACGATCCAGAAAAATTGCATCAAGGTTATGAAATTCCCATGATAGGGAACGTTACGGTGCGCGTGTTAAATGAAACACAAATACACACGCCGAGCACGTTCAATTTCGCACGTGTCCCTGAGACAGAATAAAGACGAGGAGGACATTTAATTCTGAGAAAATACTTAAGTTCTTTCCTGATACAGACAGTTTTGCATATGTTTGTCCGAGTAACCTCCACGATGTTAACTACTGGCAATGCAGAATCGTAAAATGAACTTAAATAACATTTAATATGTGGCAATATTTTAATAATATTGCTAATACTTTTCTGTTTCTGATCAAACCAATCCAAATATGGGAGATACTGTTTCAGTTATCGTTAATGGTGTGCGAATACCCGGAATTCACAAGCTGAGAGTTGGACTACGGTCCGATCGCTCGAGCCGAGTCGAGCGTTTGAATTTTTCGAGCTGCTTGAAAGCGATGAACTGTTTGAAAAAAAATGCGAGTTACTTCAATATATCAAACGGCTCGAGTATTCGAGCCCTGGCAAGGCTTCGAGTTACTTGGAGATAAATTTGCAGCTCGAAAATTTTCGAATTAGTCGAATATATTCGAGCAGATCTCCAACTTTCGAGTTACTCGTAAGTAGGTATTCGAATCCGGCTATTTTCCGATTTTGTGTTACAACTCGCGGACTGTAAGAACTGTAGGGACTGTAACTTACCAAATGATAATCCTAATTAAAAGAAGTAACTTTTTCCTGAAAACTTTTTTCTATCTCCTGCAGTTTGCGAGTGATAATAAGAAATATAAAAAAATCAGAGGTCAATTGGAGTGAATTTGGGTGGCAAAGGAAATTGCGTTGTACTCAGGAGGACTTCCCCTACATATTTACAGTTTCATAATTTTTGGAATTTCCGGGTTTGGGATTTTCCCTCGTCAAAAGTATGGGGGTTGAAACTTAGTAACCCGACATACATGATAATGGTTACTCCTACGAAAAAAACTCATATGGTCTTTTTTGTAGAAAATTTCCTAAGCTATAAATGGTATAATAACTATTTTTGTCGCAAAACTGCTAGATAACGAGATATTCGCAAAAAAACAGTTTTATTTTCAACCCTCTGTAATTTTTTAGCGGCGGTCGGATCGATGGGAACTTTTGACATATTGTTTAAAACGACCAAATAAAGGCCCATACCAAAATTTAGCTTGGTGGGACTCATTCCGTAGATTGGGCAGATTTCCGTTTAATTTCACTGGATTATCGCGGGCCCTTCGAAAATTCAGGGTTTATGATACCCGCAATAACTATTCAGGCCACAAACGAAAATCTTGAAGGGAAAAAACATGCTTTGTTCAAAATTCAAAGTTCAAAAAAATCGTAAACATTAGGCGTCACAACTTAATAATTAAGGAGTCAAAGCCGCTAATTTTGGCCGATTTCGACGTGTCTCAGCCAAAATTACTAACATTAATTAACAATGGCTCGTTAATTATTAAATTTTGAGTCTATAGTGATATGATATTACCAGCTCAGAATCACCTGCAAAATTAGGTTGGTTTTCTGTATAAGAATCAGGGAACATCCTTTATAAAAACATTAAGGGGCTAACAATGAGTCGATAGCGTCTTTGAGTGGCTGGGAAGTTAAAAGTCCAGTACCCTTAGAGCTATCGTTTTGACTGTATCTCTGAAAGAGACTATAGTGTAATTACATAAATGTAGCAATAGTGTGCTTTGTAAGAGTTAAGAAAACGGGGTAGAAAACAAAGAAGTCCATTGATAGATCTTGGTTGCTAGCCAATAGTAGATAAGTACTCCTCGATACTGGATCGTCTACCAAATCTCGAATCTAAATAGTAACCGCTATCCTCATAATTTGTGTTGTGGAATAGAGACTGGAGATTGCTTAGAGACTGGTTTTTCATGCAAATATGATAATATCGATACTCGCTGGTTTCGTAGCGGGCCTTAGTAGCGGATACAGAAGAATCTGAAGAAAAAAAAGGTGGGCTAACCAAGGCCGCAGGTTGACTCATTATCTCATTAGATCAAAAGCATAATAGAACATGATTTTACATTGCGAACTCATAAGAAGCGGGTACTCGTGAATGAATAAGCACATTTTGTAGACAGATGTAAGTCGTGGTCTATTATCCTTTAGGGTAGCTGAACTACTGCTGTGCAACAGTATTTGTTATCTGTCATATTAATCTGGCATTAACGTATCTGAATGAGAGATGCACGCCCCGATAAAATTCTCTTATAATTTAGTCTTTCGTAACCATTACTGCAATGTAATCATTTTACTGTCATGAAACCACCTATGACTTCAATTGTTGCAATATGCTTGTAGCGGAACTGAGGACGAATAAGGTATTTTAAAATTAAAAAGTATTTTAACGACCAGATGATTTGATCGGGGAGAAGAGATCTCTGCTAATTAATTTCATTTTTGTCTCCTATGAATTAGCTGCACTTGCGTTTCTGCGTGTTTTTTTATGGCATAATCTATGTATTTTTGCTACCTTGCCAATTATCCATCGTTTAGCTCGCACTAGAAAGTGCACAGCATTAAGAAATATCGTGCAAACGATTGCTAATTAGCATGCAGTGCTTAAATGTATTTAGCAATAACTACAATTCGAAATAGACAGCATACGACATACGACATATGGCGCGCAGAGTGAGAAAAAGGTGTGAAATATTACTTGCAGTGCATGTTTCAGCCTTTTATTCTTATCAATCGAGGGCTCTGTACGTTCGTCGACTTAATGTATTTTCAATGCAAATACACTTTGAATACCTATAACTGATACGTGTGTCTATTGATGAGAGGTATGCAGACAGTGCCTCGTAATTATGGCGCTGAATATATATTAAGATAAGATTGTAATAAATCACAAGACAGTAATAAATTAGCAATGAGTCTTCATGACTTTCAAAGCCCACGAACGTATTAATCAGAATCTCTAAACTAATAAGATAAATGTTCCCCTTACCGGCCTGTAACTGTTGCTAACCAATGGTTTTTATATTTTCATTAAAAGTAATAAGTAAATAGATAGGGTATATTAAAGAAGAAATTAAATAAATTACTTAGTAGAGACTTAAGATAATCGTCAGTAAACCTAGGTGCGATGATATCATTTTTATTGTAATATTTAAGACTAAATGCATACATGCATCTTCAGTATAACTGCAGTTATAAACCTTCACGTCATACTTAATTGAAAATACACTTTACATTTTACATGGAGACGAAAAAGTTTGTTGTTCTCGATAATTCATGCTTTGCGTTAATTTCTTTACATACGATAAACGATCTTATTTATTTTCAAACGATTATATCCTTAAATTTCTGGTAACGAGAGTATTTACCTTAATTCTTGGCTGGCTTAGACTAAATGGAAAACATTTAGTGTGGAACTAAATCGCAGACAAGCCGCGGGTAAAAGTTTATATTCTATTTGAAATTTATTGATTGAATCGAATTCCATTTGATAAGATTCGCCATTAGTAGTAACTGTTTTTAATATTTGGAAGCATTTTGCTCAATATCCACGATTTTTTACCTTAGAACTTACAAGGAGAGTATTTTAAGTGTCCGCCTCCGATCATTTCGATTTTTGGATATGTTACAGAGGACCGAAAAATAAGAAATACGTGTTTTTTTATTTTTCCCCATTTTCATATTTGGGGGGTGAAAACTGCGTTCAAAGTTAGGGTTGAAAAATCATTTTTGTGGAATATCTCGAGAACTATTAGAGATAGGGGAATAGTGTCAATGGACGAATTTTGTGTCTTTGAATGCGAAATATGACTGACTCACCAGATTTTCAAAAAGTCCTTTTTTTCCACAAAAATGATTTTTCAACCCTAACTTTGAACGCAGTTTTCGCCCCCCAAATATGAAAACGGGGAAAAATAAAAAACACGTATTTCTTATTTTTCGGTCCTCTATAACATATCCAAAAATCAAAATGATCGGAGGCGGACACCTAAAATACTCTCCTTGTTAGTTTGATAAGTTCTAAGGTAAAAATCTATTTCAGTTAAAAAAATTTATTAAAATTTAATGTAATAACGTTCAATTGAATAACGTAGAATTTATTATCGTCAAAGTCATGAAGTCTCGATTGGGTAGTTAGGTAGTAGGGGAGGGTTGCCTATATCGTACCACTTAAGACATTTTACGTTATATTTAATATTTGGAACTAATTTGAACGCAAATGATTATTGGATATTGTAGCTTAATCTTTTAGGCACCTACTATTATATGCTTAATCTTCTGTTCAGAACAAATCAATTTGTTATTCATCTTTTTGTCACATACTGTAAAAGGTACGATTTAGGCAACCGGTCTCCTAAATCGTACCCTTCGGTTTCCAAAATCGTACTTCCTCCAAAAATAGTATCAATAACAAATAGAGTAGCAAATATTCAACATAAAGTAATGATTATTATATAGTTACATATACATATGTATATAACCTATATAACTAGTGTTAATTCTCAAGAATTTCTCGAGAAATTTTATAATTTCTTGTCTCTCATTTCTTCGAGAAATTACAGTATTTCTCGAGAAACTTAAGTGTAGGAAAATTATTATAAATCCCATTTGTTTTCAGAAATAAATTTTCAGTTAGTTCAAATTGTGTGTTACTAGTTAATCGTGAATATATAAACACATCTACAATCTGTAATAAATGTTAGCAATGCATCCGAAGAATTGCGCGATTGTTTATAAACCTTTCTCTTCATATCGCTGATGCTCTATATACAATTAAACCAACATCCACTCAAAATGACAGAAATTTTTCTACAGTCGCAGATTTTGTCACAAAAAAAAAAGAAGTTGGATGGCTGACGCGACATTAGACGCATTGTGCTTTTTAAAAACTATTTTATCACAAAAAAGTAATGTTTCGTCTAAGTTTTGTCCAAGTTAGACACGAATGAAAATTTAGATAAATATTGCCAACATTATTCCAAAAATATAAATTTTGCAATATTTTTTTAAATTCTTGAGAATTCTCGAGAATTCTCGAGAAATGTAATCTGATTTCTCATTTCTCGAGATGTGAAAAAATCGAGAAATCAGGAACACTATATATAACATACTGGTTGTCACATCCTTCTGGTATTTATAAATATCAATTTAAACCTTACAGATGAATGTAATATGTACTTAAAAAAATGTAAAATATTCTACATTAAACCCGCTTTTAGAAAAATACAAAAATACACGACAAAATTGCATTGTTTGATTATTATCAGCAAAAATAAACTGATAAAAAGTTGCATCAATCATACCTGATTTTTTAAAATGTTTATAACAGGCACAAAATAGGGTGTAAGCTCAAAAGGTTTTGTTTCTGTTTCTTATTTCGCATTTACTTGATATTTTTATTATCCAATGTCGTTTAGATTCATTAATTACTGAGAAATTGATGAGGTACGATTTAGGAGACCAGTGCGATATTGGCAATTCTCCCCTACTTTGTATTAAACAGCCTTCAGTCAGGCAACATCGAGCTAGGAGCTGTTTCGTGATAGTTTGAGAAGGATTAACTTATTAAGTAATGTTCACCGTAATTTATAACCTTTTAATTTTAGCATACAAAAGTGTCTTGTATACATTCTAGTGTGTTATGCTAAATTATCTAATGTGCGCAACAGTCTCAATACATTCATTTGGCATTTCTATTAATGATACAAGCAAAACTTCATAATTCCACGAACACCCAACTCAAATGACAAATTAAATGATAATATCTGCCTATGAAGAAAGCCGATAAACAATTGCAGGAAAATGCAGAAACGATTCGTTGGTATGTACCTACATACGATGCATATAACTACAGATAGGAATAATTTCTGTGACGAAAGAAAACACATTCTATCCGTGAAATAAGAGGCTGACATTAAGGATAAGAAAAATCATGGTCGCACTCACGATCTCTCTTGTCGCTCGATTCGTCTCAACCGGTCTTCTAACCGGAAGGAACAGTTTCTCATTACTTCCTTCACGACACGAGCAATCAAACTGCAAAGAAAGTGATCGTACACGCCGCGCAGAATCGTTCGGTTTTACTTTGCCAGATTTTCTAACTCATTGCCAACGAATATGTCTGCAGTTCCGTTTGTAGTGAGATTCAATTTCAACTCCATAGATCTTCTTATCGCAATACGAAATAAACGATGTCGAATTTTTTTTTTAATAACTATTCCGTTTTCCTGAATTGTTTATGTGGTTTTTGAATTAATTACATTCTTTTCCAACGTAATTTCAGTATAAATGTTTTGAAACATATGTATTTTGATTTTCAGGCTGAGTTTTTCTGATATTTGGATTTGCAAGAACCTCAAATATTTTGAATTCACAGTAAAATTCAACAAATTTTATTTCAAAGTAATAAATGGAAGATAGGTAATGAATCAAACTTAATGATGTACTTATTTGAAAATAAATGACAAATAACGTTCATTTGTATGTAACGAATTCATTTTTATATTCATTTGTATCAAGGATAATTAGAATGAAATTTTCTTGGTTCTTTGGTTGAACGCTGCTCATATCCCGCACTTGATTCCGAAATACATAACTGTTATATGTACATTATAGTAAGTACATATAACGTTTTAGATAATAATTACAAAGAATCTCTCCTACAGTTAGGTAATATTATAATTATGTAGTTACAGAACATTAAAAAGTAGAAAAAATTAAGTTAAACATGAAACTAGTAATATAAGATAATCTTTTATTAACGATAAATACTTTAGCTATAAACGTAAAAAAAGTATTTATAATAAGTGAAAATTAATTTTGGCAACTTCTTATTCGAATAAAAGATTATTCGATATTTATGAACAATATCCGTTTCATTTGTAAACTTGAAGAAACTACATTTTTATTCAAAGCGTTACTACAAATAATTTTAATTTAATTAAAGTTATTCTTTTATACAATCACTGTTAAGATAATAAATATTTCATTCGTAACGGGACGTGAGATGGATAAATTAAGCTTGCCAATTATTGAAACTTATTTCTGTAAAATGCAACAGTTGCACATACATAAAATCGATAACTGAATTGTACATGTTTATTGGGAGATGCAACAATGCCACGAAACAAGGCAAAACTGGAAAATTCATCGTTGAGTTAGTTAGGTACCTACTGATTTTGCTGATTTTGTGTTTCGAAGGATCAAGATCATGCCTTACAATATTTTGGCTTTCCCAATCCTGAATGCTAAAAAGTTTATAATTTCTACTAATCCTATCGTAGATACATTTTAATTTTTGGAGATCAGAACATCAGTTCGATCCATGATCCCAAAAATTTCAACCGATCAAAGTACGCCATCTTTATTAACCGTTATTATTAATTTTTCAATTCGAAATCGAAATCTGTCACCAAATTCCTCATTCGGGTTGAACACCTACACTCTACACATGCTGCGCAATGTAAAAGCGGTAGAATAAACGTGTGTGCGAACGCTATCACGTTCCCTGCTATAATTTCACTGACTGAGATATTTTTTACAAATTCTTAATTAGCCACCGACTCGACAGCTCCTTGAATATCGCTTTATAGTTTCCCTCGGCGACGACGCAACAACTTTCCACTACTTCCTGCTATTCAAGCACGACGTTTAAATTGAAAAGAAAGTTAGCCGTTGCTTTGTATGTGGTATAACACTCTTTATTCCCATTCGCTGCCTCCCCAGATGAAGCTCTCCCTGCAAGAGATCTCCGTGTAGTACGAGTGTCCGACGAGGGAGATGCAAAATTACTTTTCGCAATCGATTCCATCGCTATCGTCTCTCCCTCTTTCTCTTGTGGGTGAGGCGACACGTTGAGCGATTCAAGTGCCCTTTACTACGGTTCATCTTCGACTTTCTAGGATGCAACAGTTGGCAGTCGGCATTTACAGCACACAATTAGCTTTACTATAATTATCGGTGAACGAGGAAAACGATAAGTCACTGTTCCGCTTTTTCTTGAAAATGATAAAAGAAACGGAGTGCAATGATTCAATAACGCAAGGGTATTATAAACACCGTTGTGACTCCCTTCAGGCGCCTATCCAAAGTCCTTCCAACTGAAATTGAGTTTGCTACTGGTTTCTTTTGTTCGCATGGTCAAAATTGCGAATTTTTAATTCGCTTTTAAACGTTTTCCCATTAAATTTACAAGTTGAAAATCGATATCATTCGATTCATTCAGGCGAACGCTGTTCCATGGTTTAGAACAATTTACAGACTTAACATTAACCTTTCTTACACTGACCTCAAATTAGTTAATCATGGCTTACTTTATATCAGGGGGTTTCTGTATATCAGCAGCTAGAGAACAGCCAGAGACAGTCTTCTTTTGCATTTTATCTCGCATCTTATTGAAGAAGTCGATAACATTTTAGATCAAGTGACCTTAGAGAACAAGGTGTGCGAACTATTATCCGACCATTAATCTGAATTAGCAGGAGCTAAGTAGTAGTCTGCTTCCAAGTGTATTGACATTATGTTAATTTGGCAGATTGTAGAAGCAGCGATAAGCGCAAGATCAATACAGTGTCTGATAATTTCTGTCAGAAACCAAGAAATAATTCGACATAGATTTTTCGTTTTCAAAGTCATATCGGGCTTGTGGTATCGACTGTAACGCGATATCAATTTATAAAATATTTGGGGCTGCGTGTAAAAATGTTAATGATTCTGAAATTACCTTGAAAATGACCTTGAACTGTGCCACTTCCCTGTAGACATTCTTTCATATTTTCAATAGCAGTGAAGTGATACCCTGTTTATTACGATACCCTTTATGCATTCTTCAGAATTGATTATCTTGAAAACAGAAATCCGTATAAATCTATTTTATTGTATACTTTCGGGGTGTCCCACGAATTTTGAAACACCCTGTATCAGCCGCTTATTAATTTCAATATTTATTTTCGAAACAGATTAATACATAATAATTTTATAACATAAAAATAATCAAACATCAATATGTTACACGGTTCTCTAAAAGAAAAAAAATTTTAGTAGGTACTACATAACGTAGCGATTCTGATTAACTTCCTCACTTTAAACGTTCTTTCTATATACGAATTCTGAAATAGAACAATCACGTATCATGTTTAATTAACGGAGAGTTGTATAAATTTTTACAAGTTAAGATAAATAACTTGATATGATGTAAAAGATTTAATGTACTATTTTAATAATTTGTGACTTAATAAAACATTTAATTTGTTGCAATGGTTATACTATGTTTAGTTTGTACTATGTATTGTAGTATAGTAATATTTCTACTAAATAAGTAGCTTATATAGTGTGTCCTAGCTTTTCCATTTGTTCAAGTAACATTTTAATGAGTCGGAGTAAGCAATCTTTATCTTTACTTACAGTAATAAAAGTAATATTTATGATGTATGATAATACAGGTAATGTTTTTCCCCGAATGTCTAACTAATTCAGCTTTTAAAATATTGGCTACCTTATTGAGCAATAAGTCATAATTTGCGTGGTAATTTGTAATAATTTGTAAATTCTTATCTCTTATTTTGATTGTCATTGTTGTCAGTTTCTTTTCATTACCGGCATCAATTTATAAGTATCAATTCCTCATGTTTAATATATGAATATGCATATATCAAACTGTTTGAATTTTGAAGAAAAAATTGATGTCGTAAGAATTTTAAAATTTTCGTCATTTATACTGGCAACCACGGCTTCCGAGAAGTAATAATTAAATTTTAGGGAAATCAACATAACTGGATCTTTGGTCTGTTCCAAGAATTCTGGTGATTCGCGTGCTCATTTAAATTTACAACGTTTATTACCTATTTGAAAAAAACCAGTATCCGAAAAATGTGTATCTTATAGTGTCACTTCGTCCCCATGCTATTAATCGCCGAAATTCAGAAAAAGTGTATAAATTTCATGTAAAATTACTTGCAGACACAAAGCAATTATAATAACGTCAACATTGTTACTGCTAATGACAGTTTAAGACTTTGCAATTTGTAGACGACCATTAAAAAGATCTCCACTTATGTACTTTATGAATTAACAATTTATTCTTCCCACCGACGAATGGAAGGAATTTCTTTGCAACATAAACTCAACTTCACCTTATCAGTCGAGTCCAAAATATTAACCTAATTAGTAATAATAATAATTAGTAACTTTCACAAGCCGCAGAGCTCCAGATTGGCGTCGATGATCTTTGCGAGAACGTAATCTTTTCAAGGAAAGAGACTGGCAACGTTGACGCGATTCCTTCTTTTTCGAAAAATTGCTTCAGAGCCAATCAATTCCATTCTGATTTGACAATACATAGTAGCATTTCTTGAGGATCTGTCATATTTGCTTTAATGTACATCCAAGCTGTGGATTTGAATCTCCCGGAACGACCACACATATTTAGTGTACGCGGTTTAGGAGCCGGCCTCCTCTTGCAGGAACCGAGCCTGAATGTGTATGGGCCATTCTACGCCAGCTCGATCGCTTTTGCACCTCGATGTCAGTGATTTCGATGATATTTAAATATATTATAATCCATATGAAATTCGGTGCGGTTTAAGTAATCATTTTTCTAGTTTCAAAATTGTTTAAAAGATACAAGCCCCTCAAAGTTTACAATTTTTGCTGATTTATACGGAAACTGCCTTTACAAATGAATTTTTATCTCCGAAACTATTAAAGCCATGAGCTTCGGTCTTTTTTGTTATGATTATGAAGGATGGATCTCTGCGAATAAATCTGTTTGGTATTCCAAAAAACGTTTTTGCCGGATCAAAATATTTTGGTTTTGCAAATATCTCCTCTGGTTTAGGTGTCCAAAAATTTGAAAAAATTATGTCCTTATTCTATGGTGTTTTTCCTGTTCATTAAGCTTCTTTAATTGGCGAAGATTCAGAACTGTACGCGCTATTTCAGATAGGTGCAAACGCTCGGCGACTGCTATGTGGTGGGTGGTGCAATAAAAAACCTGAATCCGAGTGTCTTCCTTCATTATTTTAGGTCGAATGAAATTAATTAGGAGTTAAAATTCCTCAGTGGACATGCGCACGAAAGTTTTAAGCTCTCCTGTGCTTACAATTAGTGCCACTCTTAAGTTACTGAGCACATTACATCCCCCTTATTTTTTATTTTTATATAATTCCGTTTTCCACCACCGTCTCTTGGCTAAATATCAATATTACACAGTACGATATTACACATGCAATTTAGCGCACATCAAAATAGGACACTGAATTTAGTGCACTTACAATTTAGAACACATGCAGTTTAAGGGGTCATGCCTAGTTGGCAGACGTGATATTCGGGAATTTTTTTAGGAAAATCTAATGTATATTTTTTACAACTATTTTTTTATTTAAAAAGTACATATATTCAGCAACTCTCGGTAATTTTGTTATATAAAAATATTAAAAAATGAACGAATAACAGCCACTCTCCAGGAGGTATTTTTTTGCTGTGAGCACGTTTTTTCAGAGTCGGATCATCTGAAATCGAAAAGTGAAGAAGATTCTGTTAGTATACGAGTTTATCTAGTTCGTGAACGAAGGATTTTTCAAAAAAATGATTTCAGACAAAATGGCGGCCGTTTAACGCAAAATCGTGATTTTTCGATGTCTGAATTGTTCGTTTTTCGTGAATTAAAAATAGAGTTTCCATCAAAAACAAAAATCCTTCGTTCACGAACTAGATAAACTCATATACTAACAGAATCTTCTTCACTTTTCGATTTCAGAAGATCCGCCTCTGAGAAATCGTGCTCACCGCAAAAAAAAATATCTTCCGGGAGAGTGGCTGTTATTCGTTCATTTTTTAATATTTTTCTATAACAAAATTACCGAGAGTTGCTGAATATATGTACTTTTAAAATAAAAAAATAGTTGTAAAAAATATACATTAGATTTTCCACAAAAAATTCCCAAATATCACGCCTGCCAACTAGGCATGACCCGTTAACGCACATTTTCTTAGTGGACACCAGGATAGCGCACTCAGGTCGCTGGCTTGCAACGAGACTTAAAAAGGAGCTTATTTTGTAGATATAATTTCAAAGACAATGGTTTTTTTTTTTTAATTTTTAGACCCCCGATCTTCAAGAAGAAATTTGCAAAATAAAAATTTATTTAAAATTTTCCATGTTACAAAAATTATTTTTCAATTTGAAAACATATTATCCAAATAGGTCAATTCTTCTAGATTAAAATGAAAGAATAAAGAACTCAATTCGATAAATAGTCTCCGAGATAAAAATTTGTAACAGCAGCTCGGTTTCACGAAAATAGGCAACAATTGCAAACATTGTCGGCCCGTATTTTTTAAACAAATTTGAAACCATCAAAATGATGACTTAAACCCTTCTTAATTTCATATGGACACATCAATTTTTAGTTTCAACAAAATCTCTCGCATCGAGTGCAAAAAGTGATCGAGTTGGCGTGGAATTACCCGACTAACGATAAGTAACACGTGTAGTTTCATATTTAGGGTGGGTCAAAATAGTCTCTGTATCCTCCAACCGAGGGTTAATTTATTTATTTTACGTATGTATAACTAGAGTTGACTGATACGCACCACATATGTTCTGTTTCATTTCACTTGCTCAACCCTTTCCCGTAGACATTAACGAGTTGTAAAACATTGAAATTCACTAGGCAACTCTTATGCTAACCAGACTGTGCAGTGACGTTTCGAAGTCTAGGACGTGTACGAGTCGTCTTCTATCTCCTGTATAAATCGACTATACGTATCTTGAATTCTTAACTATCGCAAGAAGTAGCAAATGCTATCTCCGCCTCGGTTTCGTTACATTTCTGTTTCAAATCAAAGAAACGAATAACGTACAAGAAAGTGTATATGCAATTGCAAAGAAGAAGGAAATATTTATCTAGAAAACATAACAGAATATTGAGTATTGATCTGCGGGGTGCAATGGTGTTGCTTCTTCTTGCGTACGGAAATTGTTTCGATTTAAATTCCATAACTTTCGTAGGTATGTAGATTTCAAATTTTCAATGCAATACTTTGGAAACACACTCTAAAGTCTAAAGGCTTCATATTTCTTACGCGATTAATGCAGCTTTTGAAAAAAAAAAAACGATTTCTCCTTCTTGAATTTTCTTATACAAAATAGTTTGGGGTCCTATAAATATGTTCCTGCAGGATTTCATGAAAATTTGTGGAAATAACAGAGTTATATGATTCCTGTTCGTTATACCATCTATTATAGGCCATTTACCTAAGTAGTAAAATTCTTGATATTGTTGTAAAATCGAGTTTTTGTACAGTATATGGTTTTGGCTACTGTTGAGGAAAACCAATCGCGCAAAAAGCGCCGATAAAATGAGGCAAAACAGTTAGGTGTGTATAAAATCTTTTTTTAATAGGTAGAAAAGAAGTGTGGTATTAAAAATATGTTTCGTATATTATAAACATTGATTGTACGTTGTTTGTAACTTTCTCGAAGGTGAAACAGTATGTCAACGACGATATTGTTACAAAAAGAAGAGTACGAGGATCAAGGCACTGGGATTAATCATTCAACAACATACTTACGTTTAAAACTATATCTTATGACAATCTTTATGAAGAGGAAGTTGTGATATACCGCCGACTACATACATATTACGTATTTTCTGTCTGCCTACACTGCTTTACCCACTTAAGAAGATGTGTACAAACAATCAAAAATCAATTTTTCTATGTGTGCAGTTGCATGTAATCTCTTAAACGTAGGTGAATCTATTCCATTTACGAAGATAAGAGTTTTATATTATTTCTCTTTCACTCATTACTACATGTACGACTTTCTTCTAAATAGTTTTCTTTAATTTTATTGCCTGTTTGTTGAATATTCTACGTCACTCCACGTCCTTTCTATCCTTGGATTCAAACATTCTGCTTAGCTTCTTCTAAGTAGTATTCAAGTTTCAATTTGTAGCCAGTATGCAAATATGTGTACTCTAATTGATACAGTAAAATTTCGGATCCGAAACGTTATGCCAATATTGTATTGAAATTCATAAATCAAAATTAAAATTCCCCATTGATACGTGAAACACTAAGTAGTTTAATAATATTGTACCGAATCGTCTTTGCTCTTCCCAAAATTTTACTTCTCTCCATCCTTCACTGTTAGTACATTTCTATTCTATCCTCTATGCTCAATTGTATGCATATCCACGATAGTTATAAGTTGAAAGTAACTATATAACCTCTGTACATACTTTGATAACTGCTCATTGGCGCGATGTTAAGGTTTTTTAGGGTGTACGTTCGGTACAGTAGAGTAATGTAATATGTAATAAAGTTTTCAACATTTTCATTAAATTAAAATACAATTAGCGTTCAATCAGATAGCGGAAAGCGTTTAACAAAATCATAGAGCAATTACAATTGCGTAAAGTACACAATTAGGCTGTCGCAACACGAGCTTTCATAAAAATATCATAAAAAGTCATTGCGCAATAACGTTTAAAAAAATATGATACCGTTAGATTAGAATAATATAAAGTGTGGGCGTCGGATCATATGAAAGAAAAAGCTATACCTAAGTAGTGCATTGTTCTTCGACGAAGTTACGGAGTGTGCAGCGTTCTCACAAATCGTTAAGCTTCGCTAACTGCCAAACTTGCAATAGAAGACTGTCTACTGAACACCATTGGGAAAAAGATCCTATACATAGGTACATATATACTCGTAAAGGGTTGTAAATATTCAGAATTTACTGAGAAACTCAATAAAAAAGTGTTGGAGAAAGTTCAAAATTTTACATTCCTGTAGTAACACACTATATAGACTTAAAAACTGGTTAGTCAAAATAAATCCACAAATTAATCTTTTCAGAGTAACCAGCAATTGTCTATTCCCCTTAGATTACCTATAGACGAATGACAGAAGATTTGGATACTGGAGCTCATAATGTGCTTACAAGGAAATGTTCCTAATCCGAAGATTCTCATTTTAATGAAACTTCGCGTGAAGGAACAATTTTTTTTCTGCAAACATTCACTTCTGAACGCGTCGCGTTTTCCACAGCCGGTTCCTCGTACCTCCCTGGGCGTCTAAAAATGTATTAGGGATAGTATTTCGGTCAACGCGTATTTACTTGACTAAAATTCAAAGTCAATTTTCTTGAAAACGAAGCGCAATATAAAAATTATATTCTATATTTCCTCTTATTTTGGTCTGCAGAATCACCCCATAAAACGTTCGTCACCTGTAGTGGAACACTGTGTATGTGTCTGTGTACTATCTGACAGGCAGTGGATAGGAGTTTGTTCAATTAAGCAGCAAAAATGTCAAAGGTAAATTTGAAGGTCTAATTGAAGCTGAAAATGAGTTTATCACTCATGTTCATTGCGAAAGAAACCTTTGTCTCGTGAAGGTCGAATGTACTCTGCATGGAAACGTTACCTCCTATCGAAACAATAGTCGTTTTACTTTTGTCACTTCCCATGGATTTCCCTTGTAATAAAATTTTCACCTCCATAAATTGTATACCTTGGCGCGTACAATGCCCGCGAGTCTCATGTGCGAATGTGGGGCAGTAAAAGTAATCAAAGGCGAGAATTGCAGAAAATGTGTTGTCAGCGGTGATCCACTGCAAACAATGTCATTTACGTTCTTTTGAGAACGACTCTTGGAAAGAAATGGTCCCGCGGTGTCGAAATTAAAAGGTGTTTTTCATGTAAACTCGAGCAAATTCTTTTAGCACAAACCTGTCTAACTGATTTTACTGAAATTCTTACGGTTTTTGAATTACAACGGAATAGTTTTTTTTAAGTAATTATTTGCCGTAGGTACCTATCTTATTATATTTCACTTTCACACTGTTCATCATTTGCAAAATGTATGCTGTTAAATTTATAAAATTGAATTAGATCAGTACACCCAAAATGTAATGATAATAGATCAAATTTAAATATTGAAAATAATCAATTTAAATACATTTGTTTGTACTTCATTTAGACTATTTGGAGTGAAGTACCTAATAGAATAAAGAATGGCGTATAGTGATAATTCAGTAGAATTGCTTTTAAGGAACATTGATCATTTTCATTTCTTTATTCATATCTATGTATTATCAACAAATAATGGTCTCCAACACATAAGTGGATAAGGTATGAGCACGTGAGTAGGGCGCTAGACTACCGCTTTAAGTTAAGTTATCATGACTAAAATAATCGTTGACCTCTGGATTTTGCGTAACGTTTCATAAAAGTAGAATATCTGAGCACAAATACGAGCACGAGTGTTAGCAACTAAATAACTCAACAAATCAAACATAGTTGAACCATTAAATCTTCAGCACCGTAAAACTATTTACATAGGTACGCGGAATGTTAGATAATGGAATCGAACATGTAACTACTTATGTAGCAAATTTACAACGTATTCAACTTAAAATTAGTACAAATGGAATTTCCTGTTATTATTATAGTTGTGTAAGCTGCAAAGATATAATTTTTTTACCTCTATACTATTTAAATTTGTACGGAATATGATATATGAGTCCGGTCAATCGGGAAGGAATCTTAGTCTGCGAACATAATTTCCGTTCTCTAACAAAAAATGTATTTGCTTGAGTACCTATGCTTTGGATATTGTACGATCTCAAGTGCACCGCTGCTTTCGCCGCTTCGCGCGTTTCTCTTAAAACGTAATTAAGTTTTAATTATTGTGGAATTAAAGATTCTAATATATGTTCGTTTTATTTCTTCAAGAATTTTATAACACAATTAATATAGATTTTTCTTACGAAACAGAATGAAAATTCATGAATAGTAGATAGTTGTAAAAAGAAGATTGACAAGTAGCAAGCATCTAAGTACGATATAGAAAATAAAAAACATTATCAAATCACAAATTGTTATACTAAAATTTTTATTTCAAACTTAATAAAAGAAATCCCAAAGAAGCCAAAGCCTGTGTCGGGCAACAGAAGTAGGTAATTAATTTTATCAAATTACAATCTATATATGTAGATGTATTTTCTTCAAACGACTTTATATTATAAGACATAAATAATTTTCTAATTCACAAACTAGTAATAAAGAATTGGTTGTAAGTTGAGAATAGTTTTTGAAACATTAATAAAATGAAAAAAAAATATTTCCACTTGAAACGAATACATACGTTCAGGGTAATCAATGGTAAAATAATGTTCTTTAGTAAATCGTTTATAATGATTTTTAGTAAATTGTAGCCTAGAGTGATAGAAGTAAGTGACAACGTATTTTTGGAGAATAAAAGGAAAATGTTAGTTTTTAACACTTTAATATTTAAACCAAAGGCTTGTACTCAGTTGTTGACAAAAAAGATCAGGTTATCGTATGATGTTTTCCTAATCACACTTTATATACTAAAAAGATCGTCCTTTTTTTACGCAATTTGACATTAGCAATCGCGACAAAACAGATTCCCATTTAACTATTTTCGGGTGGCTGGCGCACCTCGAATTTCGCGACTTGTACTATGGCGTGGTCGAAAGTTCTTGTTTTGACGCGCGACGTCGGCATTAATTGATGCAATTCAACTTTCCTTCCGGGATCGTCGTGTGTTCTAACTGTCTGTTCGTATTCAACGCCTCTTCTCGCCGGTTCGTTACTGTCGGCTTTAGTCTCAGGCATGCGTGAACCCATCATGCAGGTTAGCTTCGATATTTTTTTATTTTCCCCGTTGCGCTTCGGGCGCGGCGCGGCGAAAATTATGTAATGCACGTGGGTTTCTTCGTCGTTACTTACGACACTCATCAATTAACTTCTTTCTCTAAGTAGTAACACTCTAATGACGGTACTACATTGAATATTTTATGAAGAATAAATCGATTGTGTACATATATTATAAGCACACATACGTGTATGTACACGCAACATGTGTCTCTTAAGCGTAAAATTTTTGAGAGATATTTCTTAAATTTTACGATCTTCAGAACGACGTAAAAGATACTAAATATTTTAAAGGTGTAAGATGCAAATTAAAAGATCGTGTTTCAAATAATTTGCAAGTACTATTTCTTTAAATTATTATTTTTTATAATCGACTCATGTTATAAAATTTATGTCGTGTCTACCGTACTTTACATATACACGAAGTGTGCAGTTTTTAACAAACAATTTATTACAAAGGTCCATTGTTCAAGCACTTTTTTTATCATATAAATAAGCATACGTTACGCGTGAAGCTTGCTATATAATTTTCACTGTTACTCTTCTCATGAATATTAGGGCTGGGAATATTTGTCGAATTTTTCGGTATTCGAATATTCGAATACTTCAGTTGTTCAATTATTTGACAAATATAATTCGAATATCCAAGTATCCAAATACTGTTCGAGTATTTAAGTATTCGAATCGTATCAGTATTCGAATACTCATGTATTCGAATAGTATGGTGTGAATTATAAATCACGTTCTTTAGGTTCACTTTTTCACAAGTTTTTATTTAATGTCAGTTGTGAGTTCGACAATACAATATTTTCACTTCATAGCTTGAAATACTTTAGAGTAAATTTTTTTTTTAAAAACAAGGTTTTATTAAAATGTACTAAAAAAGGAACCAATAATTTTGATACGAGCCCAAATGACTGCCTGAGAAGAATTCCCTCATATGACTAAAAATAAACACGTGAAAATATTGTATTAAACTTGTAAAAAAATGAACCTAAAGAACTTGATTTATAATTCACACCATACTATTCGAATACATTAGTATTACTTAAATATTCGAATAGTATTCGAATACTTAAATATTCGAATAATAACATTCGAATACTCAATTATTCGAAGTTTATTCATAGCTTTCGAATACTTGTAAAATATTCGAATATTAAATTATTCGAATAGTCCCAGCCCTAATGAATATCGATTTAAGTCTATGTACATACAGCAGGGCCATTTTACACCGATCACCCAACAATTTATATGTTAATGTAAATTTTACGTACCTAAAAATAATTCATAAGTGACGTGCTTTGACATTACCATTAATTCACCAGGAAAGGCGACATACTTCGTTATATGAAGTGGTCAATAGCCAAGAAAATATTTATATTAAACCGCTATCACGTTTAACAACTCGTTCGTTCATAAAGGTATTCCGTGTTCTGTTTCAGCGATGTGACGCAGCCCATCAGGAATACTTTTACGCAAAATGATTCGTGCCCTTGTCCTTCTATGCATGGCCGTTCTACCTCTCGTACGATGCCACAAGGTAAGACCACGTCAAGTACCATCGGGAGCACCAAGGACACTGTTATTCCGTGCAAGTGCTTCCGTAAAACAAAGGACACGCGAAATGCCGCGGTGGTTCGTGCCGTTGACTCGAAATGACAAGACGGCCGCAGAATGAGACAACATTAATTGCCGATTCACCGCTTATTACGTAGTGAGTTCACGGTGCGTGGAACACTGGCTTCCCGTTTATTACTTTGTTAACGAAGGAAAGGATTTAGTCTGCTCACTGGATCTAGACCGCTGTACAGTACTCGTGTCTTCATACACCGTACCATCAGATTTCCGTGTACATATGGGTGTTACTTACGTAAAATTACACGATACGTACCTATATAATCAAAGTTATAACCCTACACCATTCTACATAAACTGCGTACGACTTTGAGTGGCATATTAACCCTTTCACGACGGCAGATTTTCATGACATCTTCGATATTTTTGCGAACTTCGTTCCCGTATTTTCAGGAAACATTCATGACATATCAAACACTGAGAATATGGAGAGAAAAAAATTATCTTTGTGACATATCTCGGTATATGCCCGCCCCTTAAATGTTTAAAAAATAGTTCTCGAAAATAAAAATTCCAGTTTTTTTGTACGCCTTCGTAAATAAAATGTGGCCGAGAAGAATTAAACTTTCAAAATTTGGAAAAAAACATTTTTTTCTAGTTATTCGGACTTTTTTCAAAAACTGTTTGTCGCACGAGAAAAAGTAATAGAACATAAAAGATGCTCCTTGTCTGGGTCTACAACTTTTGTTTAACATCTTTTTTTATGTAATCAATAACTGAGAGGATATTATATAAAATTGACTTTGTGAGCTGTTAAAAAAATTATTTAAATGTTCAAGAGCCGAGGGGCACCTTTTCCCGTTATCCGATCGGGCTCAAACTTTACACAGATTTTTTTTTAATTATTTGAAAATTCAAAAGTCAAAAATAAGAGCCACCTTAATGCATATGTAGGGTTCTGAAGCCAATCAGTCCATTAGCAGTAAAACCAAGATAAATAAGGTTTTTACAAATTAATTGTAAAAAATGACAATGCTAGTAAAGATGCGAAAAACGAATTTTATTATAAGATAACGTACAAATAAACTTAACTGCAAGAGAAGCGAAAGAAAATTGCCATGGATTTTTAAAAGAAATCAGATTGAATAAAAAAATTGTGGCTTATGTGCAAATGTTCAGTGAAAAAATGGAATATATCCTCATTATTTTCTAACTCAGCTTTAGTATTTACAGCAAATTCCGAAGTATCTTAAAAATATACATTAATATTATCACAGATTTAATATTTATATTCAATATACACGTTAATAAACATGCGTTTACAATTATAACAAATTCTTTTAAAGTTTACATTTCACTTACCATTATCACAATCAGATAAATATTATTCATTATCATGTAAATATTCGGTTTCACTATCGGAGAAAGGGTGATTTTCTGATACCAAAGAACGCGTATTTTCATTTATTTCATTCATGGTGTAAGTAAGCCGGCGTACAAATACTTTTTAAATAACAAACAACAAACCATAAACTTAACGTGATTGTCGTTTGAATAATTTTGCCTAGTAATTCCGTGGTCAATATAAGTACCTACCGTCATCTATTGCTTACGTATGAAAGTAGTAAATTAATTGATTCATTAACTGAAAGTTTTACCAATAAAGAAATTTTTGCACTACGTAACACATTTTCAGGGAAGTTGGTCTTACACTGATAGGCTTCTCAACTCTCTACACAGCCATATTTAAAAACTTCCCCATGTGGATTTAGCAATAATACCGCTATTCTTAGACAAAGATGAAGAAAAAATAGTAAATCAAAGTAAGAAGCGAATTTGGTTGCACCCTGCTGTAACTCGGAGAAAATTTAATCCCCTAAAAAAACATTATTACCTTTGCCGAAAGCATCAAAGCAGGTAGTGAAAATTTACGCAATTTACCAAGACAAGGAAGAAATTCAACTAATATGACTTTCCAAATATGAGAATTGTACAAAAAAAATCATTTTAAGTAGGGCCTGTACCATGGCAGTTAAACGTAACTTAAAAAATAAAAATATTGAAGTTACCTGTTTCATTTAATGTTTTAGCAATATCATCCGATACTTCTATCTTGTGAGTGTTATCGCTATAATTGGAACACCCTATGGACAAGTTAAATTAACTTTTCATAAATAATTACGGACAAGTATATATTTGTTTATGGGATGCTCAAGCTCAACCACGCTCCACGATTATCTCAATAGAATGGCTGCCCTTTATTGAGTGTCGCGTGATCGGAGCGTCTCCTCTGATGTGAATGCTCTCATTTAAAACACTGCATTCGATTTTTCGGTGAGCGTGATAGTCTGTCGAGCATCGCGTCCCGTCAGCGCTAATGGGCAATCATCCTTTAATGGTACTGTTTGTGCACTTGAACCGGTAGATAAAACGAATGGGACAGTAGGAAACAGCGAGAGTAGACCCGATCGAATTTCCTAACGTAATGTGTGAAAGTGATCGACCTTAGGAGTCTATTGCACAGTGATAGTTAATTACAACTCGATTTCTGTGACACGGTACGTGGCTAGGTGGTCTTAAATGGTAGAAGCAGACCTTGGGGCCGCGATTGGAAAACTTTAAATACACACATGTATGTATATTTATTACGGAGAGACCGTGCAAGCCAAATATGCCAGTCGAACTCTCACGTATATGTATGTACCATGTACATGCTTCAAATGACTATTTGATTATCAGCTCCGCAATCATTGCCAAGTAACACGCACTTGACGCACTTCACGGCAATAAAGCAATCGGTAATAAAAGGCAAGTGACTCTAACGTAACGTGTGTGTGGAGTATAATTCGTTAAAACTTGTTCGACTGGAAGAAAAGATTAGCAATCTGCGATTGACGGTCTTGGATCAGGGTGGCAGATGACAAAAGTGGATTTGTCGTTAAAAGCTGGTTTAGATCATAGGGCAATAACAGTAACAATGTAATGTCATTAATATACTTCTTTGTAAATCTAAAAATTCACCACTCTTTCAAAACTCTCTAAACACTGCTTGCCAATTAACACTCGTCGCAGAAGAAAAGTACACTGTTTTTTTATGATTCTCTGTAGATTGGTCTTACACGACTGGCTGTCTAAAACGTTTGCTCAGCTATGCATCTATCACAAGTAAACACATACATATGTACATACAGATGTGCTTTTGCTTTCCCGAAATTTTAATGAACATATTTAAGGTTGAGAGTTAAGACAGACCACCAGCTGAAATATTATTATATAATTTTTCTATACAACTAATATCAATTTGTCTCTGTTTTTTCCAAGGAAGCAGGGCAGCTTGTACAGCGTGTACTATAAAAAACATATTTTAAATAAAACATAAAGGGAATGGTAATATAGTTGAAAATATAAATGAGAACATTGCACAGGCAGCTGTTGACACCTTCTGTAACGATTCTAACGCATAGTAATAAGTAAATAAAAAATGCCGTTAATGATGAAAAATATACTGCATCCAATTGCAATAATTAATACGCAATGAAAGTTGCGTTTTTTCTGTTCCTCGGGTTAGTATTACGTGTTATTGTTCCCACGATACGGTAACAATTACTTTTTCACGTCTGATATTTCAACACGCCGCACGTCGCCCGCACGTGGGAACATTATTTAAGAAGAAAAAATTTAAATAATACGAAGAAAGCGATAGTTCGATCGAATCAGTGTTAGCAAAAAATCCCAAACGTAAAAAGTCCCAAACTGACTGATAATGAGAAATTCACTTGCCCAGAATACAATCCGTTGGATTGCGAAATGGTGTTCCGCTTTCCTGCTGTTCGAATGTTCAAATATTGGTTACCATCGACATTAGCTGTTTTCTCATAAAATATTGGTAACGTTAGTTAGGTAAATGGTGTGTATTATATTTGTATTATACAGGGTGTCCCAGAATTGAGTCAGATTCCGGAACATGCAATATCCTGGTGCAAGAAGAGATCGAAAAGTCCTTTACCGTTTTGTGATCCGAGGCTTCGTACTCGAAATATTAACAGTTGAATATTAGCAGTGGAACTTCCAGGCCGCGCGGTTTAAAGCCGAAACAGCTGAGGCGGAGCAGTGACCCCCTGTTCCGTCTTACGGGGCAAAAGCGGGCTCAGAGCGAGGCGGAAATTTAACATCTTTTAGGGGTCGTCCTTAAATTACGTAAGGCTTTTTTGGGGGGGGAGGGGGTCGCGAATTTCTTACGTTTTCTTACAAGGGGAGGGGGGAGTCAGGTAGCGTCTTACGTAATATTTTTTAACCTAATTTCCAATAAATACAAATTCTATCATTAATGTTCCAGAAAAGTTGTTTTAGTTTAAATTTCCCGAAACCGAGTTAAATGAATTTTATATAAACCTTTAAAAGAATTTTAATAACTGAAAAAATTAAATGCAAATAATATTACGTAAGGAGGGGGTTGAAATATCAAATCTTACGAATTCTTATATTGGGGGAGGGAGGGGGTAAGAATTCGCCAAAATTACCCTTACGCAATTTAAGGACGGCCCCTTACGGTGGGCAATTGCTTGTTCTCGAAGCGTTCGTTGGGAACCATTTGTTTGCTAGATGACCAAGTGGCAAACGCCATCGTGCCGTTTTTTGGGGGGATTTCGACTGTCTTCGCTCTGAGATAATCCGTTGATTGCTCTGTCAGCGGGTGGTATACGGTAACTTCTGACCGGCACGTACCGTCATCCACCGCTGACTCGCGAGACAATACGGTCGCGACCCTGGGCGAGACCTTCCGACCGATCAACCTCGCTAGGTTTGCTAGCCAGATGTCTAGTTTTTCCGCCGCTACGTCACTAAGAAGGAGAGGGTTCCTCCTCCACCGACGAAATCGCGGAAGGAAGGTTCCTCCTCTTTGAGGAAAAGCTAGCCAATCAGTAATTTTGCCACCTCTCGAAATTCTGATGTCTTGGCTACCTTCGATGTCGAAAAGGTGAACAAGAACAGAATTCAATGGACTCTCGAGTGAAATCACTCGTCTCTCGGTAGAACTCGATCGGCACTCTCCTCACACAGTCAACGATCAGACAACATGACTTGGTCTAGTCAAGCATTCGTGACTAAGACTCTCAGTTAAAAAATAGTTCTCTTACTCAAGTCGTCATACGGACGAGAGCACTTTGTCTTGTCAAGCATTCGTGACTAAGGCTATCAAGCAAAATACATTCGTGTTCTTGTGGTCATGATACGGACCAGCAAGTTCCTTTTTTCGTCCCGTCAATTATAAACAGTCACTTAAAATTAATTTGGCGAGTGATAAAGCCACCAGCACCGCGTACCACGGAATTAATTGGCCCTTACAACCCCAAGATAATTTATATTTAATATTAGAAATTAATAAAAATAACTGCAGCTTCTTCAAAGATGTATATAAATATGGTCTTTTCGGACAAATCGAATCGCTACTTAGATTCTTAAAAAAAAATTCCCATGTTTTTGCACCGCTAATATTCAACTGTTAATATTTCGAGAACGAAGCTTTGGATCCCAAAAAGGTAAAGAACTTTTCGATGTCTTCTTGTAT
Organism: Andrena bucephala; assembly: GCA_947577245.1. Lineage (NCBI taxonomy): Eukaryota > Metazoa > Arthropoda > Insecta > Hymenoptera > Andrenidae > Andrena > Andrena bucephala. The sequence continues at coordinate 82,612,693 of OX387715.1, forward strand.
CAGGATATTGCATGTTCCGGATTGTTTCTCTATTCTGGGACAATTTTGATATTCTTGTGGGTTTATGACACTTTAATCGCTGTTACTAAGGAAAAAGAAACGCCAAGCCCTTCATCTTATAATTAGAATTTATGAGTATTCCTGCACATAAATAGTAAACGTAATTAACATGAAAGATGTACAGAATTTCTTAATCTCCAAAATTGCGATGCGATTGTAACGCTGGTATCGTAAACATAATTCTTGCTAAGGATCTTACTAATTATGTTACTTATATATCTGGTGCGAGATGCGCAGTTTCTTGTGCACAATAATTTTTTACAAATTTTTTCATGTTAAATTAAAATAAGATAATGCACAATAAATTAATCCCTTCACGACATCTATTGCATAATAAAAGCTCAACTTTGGCGTTGTCAGCGGGAATTTGCAAAACTGAAATGTCAGCAGTACCATTTACATATTGTTTTATGTTCTGTCAGAATATGTTCTTATATTCTAAGTAATGCATATCAAATAATTATTAATACGTTCAAGATCTATGTTTATAGTAAGTACCTACGCTTTCACACGCGACAGTTCTATGGCGCAGGGTTAGTATCTTCAATTTTGGATATCGGTAACATAGTCATTAGTGCACAAATATTATATGTCCACTATCAGCGTTTTCAAGATAAACAGGATTAAACATGCAATGACATATAAGATTTGGGGATATACAACAAACCAAAATATTACTTTTAACTTTATGAAGTAGATATAAATGTGATTTTTATACAGCATAAAGAAGCACTAAGGTTCGTTCTATTTGTTGCATATGAAAACTCAAATTTCATAAAAAGTCCACATACAATATTTGTGCACTAAGCCATCGATATATTCGTTTAGCAAAGACAGAGCTGATTAAGCAAAACTAGAAAAATGTGTAGGATGCGTGATAAATCGAAAATATCAGTCGTCAGTCACAGAAGTATCTCATGTGAAAGGGTGCTTACAAAGGTATTAATGCGTCCCGAAAGTCTTTATAAAAAACAGTTTTTTCCACGATTTTTTATAATGAATTTCGCGTTTCTTTTTTATAGAAATTGGAAACTGATATACTTAGCAATTCTAAAGAACCGATATTTATTGATATGATTGGTGAACATACATGTTGATTCTGGTGAGGGTTCCAGTATCAGTTCTCATGTCGACCACATATCGATTTCATATCGGTTCCGTATAATTTTTTTGTATCTGTCCTATATCTGTTTTAATATTACTTTCACATAGAATAAATTCCATTATGATATTGTTAAGTATATCGACGTTTAACACTTATATGTACCTAAGTACACATAATGGAATTTCTAAAGCGTTATGAAGAACCAGAAAATGTAATTGTAGGTAAAGAAGCAATTCTTGTGTGTATTGGCTTTTACCAGTTTATAATGATCGTATTTTTAAAACAGTTCCAATGTTTCTGGAACCGATAGTGATACCCATACGGAACCAATATGAAGCTGTTATCGAACAGGTACGAGGACTGACAATTTATAATCAGAATCGATACACACGAGAAACTGTTCCCCCATAAAAGTTATAATGTGTATTATTTCGGTGCTTTATAACTGTTTCAAAAGGCCTGCTCGTATAAAATCTTTATTTCTGTAACAGTTCCAATCTCGGAAAAAAGTCATTGTCTTCGCGGATTCTTCCTTCAAATTTAACTTTTGGCGTACAACATATTGAAAGAAAAGATTCAGAAATTACAAAGTGTTTAATTTAGACTCATATAAGTAAAAATATGTTTATGGGGGAACTTAGTGTAGGTAATCGGCAGAAATCAACGATCTTTTGGCGAATTTTTTGTAAGAAAACTATACATACAATCTTTTTAAAACTTTCAAACTATATTATTATATTTTTCAAGAAGTGAACAAACATATTTTGATTTAAAAAAAACCGCGGTAATTCCAAATGGCGAAAGTGTTTCGGAGCGGCCTCGGTGCGGAAGTTGTTCAACTTGGCCGCTCCGGAATACTTTCACCATTTGGAATTACCGCGTTATTTTTACATAAAAAAATATTTGTTCAATTCTAGAAATACATAATAATATAGCCTGAAAGTTTTAAAAAAATTGTATGTATAGTTTCCTTACAAAAAATTCCCCAAAACAACCCTGATTTCTGCCGATTACACCATGTGTCCCCTTAATCAAAAGAGGGTACAAAATTGACGTTGTCAGCATAATTTTTATATAAAAAGATATTTGTTTAATTCTAGAAATAAATAATAATAAAGCCTGAAAGTTTAAAAAAAAATTGTATGTATAGTTTCCTTACAAAAAATTCCCCCAAAACAACCTTGATTTCTGCCGATTACACCAGGTTTCCCCCGTAATCAAAAGGGGGTAAAAAATTGACGTTGTCAGTGTTACTTTCGACTTTCAGCTTTGGTAACAACAATAACATTTTTACTCTTACAACACATAAAAATATCATTTTCTTATCATAAAGTAAATAATATTCCACGCAATTATATTCAATGAATATTAAAATAATGATTATTAGTGCGTTATGATTATACACATATGTATATAGCATTATTGAACGCAATACATTTTCGCCTCAGTGACGTGTAGACAATACTTGGCAAGTCCAAATTAGAAATTCATGAATAAATATTCAGTTCATTAATGCATTTTGAATGCAAATCATGTTTCATCGACAACAGAAAACATGATCAGAAACTTTTTTGTTTAGAAACTACGCGTGATGAACAGTATAAAGAAAATCGTAACCGAATGGGTTCTACTTCTGGGAAGGACATTTCGGACTACAGTAAAGCCTCCCGTATCCGTATTAATATGGAGACAAAAGCGGCCGGGTATGCGAATTTTCGGATAATAGAACAATCACTTGAATAATCAAATTGGATAATAGAAAACACTTTGTTTCAATATTTAAGGATCCCATACCTTTTTGCCTGCTAAGTAACACAATTTTTTTTAACCTAAATAACTGTGCAGGGTTACATTCTCTTTGTACTTTGTAAATTCGTTCTTCCAATTAAGAATTTCACATGGAGAATGCGATCTAACATTGTCTATGTACAAGCAAAAGAGCTTTTTCTTTGCGATCTTTACTAACTTCGTGACCAGGAGCTTTTGTGGTAGCGCCTTCCAAATTAAACCCGTTTCGTCACCATTGTATAATGGATATCTTTCATCACTTAGAAAATTATGAAAGTCTGCTTTAAAGGTTTCCCCAGCGATACTATCTGCTGAAAGTTTTTTTCGGATAATGAGGGTTCGGATGCGGGAGGCTCTACTGTATATACATATGTTGACTAACGATAGGCATTTCATGTTCAGTTTAATGTGTACTCGTAGCCATTTAAGTCCTGAACATTTTCTTAAACACTCTGTATAAATCAATAGCACCGAATAAGGAGCAAAGTGTTTGTTTCTAAGGGTAGCAATATGTGAAAACCGTGTGGCTTATAGTAGAACTTACGGAAGTCAATGTCAGGAGGTGAAGCAAGCTTTGACATGGAAAAAAGGAAAAAAGTGACATACTGAAAATTTAAGAAATCGATATTAATCATAATGTGATTGAAACTAAAACCATTTTGGCCAGCTTCATCGAGTTCATAATTAACTTTCTCTTGTACAAGTATCAAAGCTTTCTTCGTATATCCGGAATATCCCACATAAACTATACAGTGCTAGAATTTACGATGAACTTTTTGTTTGTTGCAGATCCACGAACACATGACAAGGGAAGAGATGTTATCGGTGTTTCACACGGGACACGAGTCTGGTAATCGCTGTGAGAAAATTAGTTGCTAGCGGTAGATGGCTGTCTGTTCTTATGATTTAAACTTGAATTACATTCATTGCGTGGAGGAGGCCTTGTATAAGAAAAAAAAAACGGTTGAATTAAATTTATTTAAATCTATGCAGGGTGTTTCGCCTAACTTTATCACCTGAAATATTTCAGCTATATTTAAAATTCAGCTCGTAACAAGTGTCAAACATAGACAAAGACATGTTGATGAACAAGTGATGCGTTCTAAAAGGTCGATGATTAAACAGAACGTTACTTTGTAGTGAACCGGTTAACTGGAAATGTATCATATATGATCAAAAAAAAATCTGGCCAATTCTGCTTATGTATCATATATGATCAAATGGAATAACTTTTTTGATTTTCAAACGATTTGAATGAAACTTGGTATGTAGTAGTTTTTGGGGTCGCTGAATCTGAATTTGGAATTGGAATTGTAAAATTCAATATGGAAGACTCAAAATGGCCGACCCAAAATGGCTGCCAAATATTAAAATATTATCGGGATTTAGAAAAATTGTATATAGCGGTTTTTGGGGCCGCTGAATCTGAATTTGGCATTGGATTTTTAAATTTCAATATGGCAAACTCAATATGGTAATTTAGTATAAAGACTTAATTTAGTAAAGAATTGAAAAAACTCACCCCTAAGTCCTATTTTTTAGGGGTTGGGGGTGTCAGATGAAAAACATAACCCCCGGAATCGATTCAGCGACTCAAAAAACCCCTGTATACCAAATTTTGTGTAATTCACTTAATTTTTCGATGTTGCCAGTTTGGGCACGAATAGTAAAAAAAGCCGTGCGAGTTAACCGGTTAAAAGACTTATCGTTGTACTTAGATTATCTGTCGTTTAATTCGTCGTTGAAGTGGCTATCGTGTACCGATAAATAAAATATAGCATACCATTTAAAAAAACCAAGTCGACCTTCGTATCCCCTCCCAACACAATAAAACTATTGTTTCTATGCAACTTTTATAGGAAACATTTTTATGACAGTTTAAGGGGTCATGCTCAGTCAGGAGGCCGAAAAAAAGGGTGGTCTTTGGAAATTTTTTACTCAAAAGCTATAACACATTTCTCAAAAAATCTTGTTTCCTTTTAAGGATTGCATCTAGTATCGTGCATCGTAACTTTTTTATTTAAAAATATTTATCAATAACTAAGTTATTGTCCATCACTCGAAGGTTCTCTCAAAAAGAAGGCTACTGCGGTGACCACTGCTGCTCGAAAGTCGATCATCTAAAATAAAAAATTCAAAAGAATTTACTTATTATATTATATTATCTAGTATTTGAACGAAGGATTTTTCGAAATATTGATTTGGGAAAAAATGGCTGATGTTTAAAGTAAAAGTTTCAATTTTTATCATAAATCGTGCCTGATTTTCGTCAATTAAAAGAAAACTAAGCATCGGATAAAAAAATCCTTCGTTCAAATACTAGATAATATAATATAATAAGTAAATTCTTTTGAATTTTTTATTTTAGATGATCGTCTTTCGAGCAGCAGTGGTCACCACAGAAGCCTTTTTTTTTAGAGAATCGTCGAGTGATGGACAATAACTTAGTTATTGATAAATATTTTTAAATAAAAAAATTACGGTGCACGGTACTAGATGCAATCCTTAAAAGGAAAAAAGATTTTTTGAGAAATGTGTTATAGCTTTTGAGTAAAAAATTTCCAAAGACCACCCTTTTTTCGGCCTCCTGACTGAGCATGACCCCTTAAATATAACAGAAATATTTCAGGTGATAAAGTTAGGCGAAACACTCTGTAAAGGCGCGTTTCCCTTCGCATGTAATATTTCCGCTTGACTCCGCTATAATCTATAACATGGTTAGCTTTAACTGTTCTGCATCGTTTATTCCACGCGTTACCAAAAGTCGCGTATGTAAGTAATTCCTCGTTGACTTTCTGCTTTACCACCTTTTCCAAACATTAATTTTGTACATGTCAATATGCGACGAAGGTTTGATGCTTTGCGAAATGTGATTTCAATTAGGTACACACTCGACAAGTACGATTTTCACATACCTATGCATGAAATTCTGAGAAACGTTTCCTTTGTTAGTGACGGGGTGCGTGTCGTTTAAGGAGGCGTACCTATTAACTCGATTTATTTACAGCGCTATAATTAAAACGTGTGACGGTAATTCTTTGAATAGCAACCTGTTCGTTCACATATTTTCATTTCGCCTTTAGAAACGAGCATTCAGTTAATTTATAGAATTGTTTGATTTCCTGTAGGTTTGTTTAAATGCTTGATACCGTGTTCTACGATGTTTTGAATTTCTAAAGTATCTGAAATTAACAAATAAGTACGTCGTATCCGTGATCCTCGCCGTCTGTGAAAAAGTAAGGTAGACCGGGACGGTAGTAACAGGGGGGCGAATGTAGGTAACACGATAAATATCTCAAAACATATAATAGATATTAACACAAATTTTGGATAAATGTGGAAAATTACATTTGGAATACATACATCCATGTTCTAGCAGTATAGATACGTAACAGGCGTGTATAGTGAAGAAAATAACTTTTCGATACCCCAAAGTAATATTTTCTTATTGATTTAAAATTGTAATATAAATACCCCCATTGCAAGTATATGCTTTTTCTTTTCTTAATCTTTAATCTGACCTTTCTTAAAGTAATACTGATCGTTACTTAGCATTTTTAAGCATCTCGTTAGTCCAAATTTATAATTTAAGTAGAAAAGCATGGTTGGGGATGATTGTAACATCGAGTTAGTAAAGATCGCAAGATCTCAGGAATTTTTAAACTACTATTTTTATAAAACAATTGCTTTAAAAATCAAAATTTTAATAGAGTTTCTTCTTCTTTCAAATGAAAATTTATGTTAAGACTAGCAAAGATTCATCATGCAACGCCGCCTCCGGGACAACAGATTTATTAAAAAATTGAATATTTATCATTGTTACCTGCTGCTAGCGATAAGGAAAAAAACAGAGTGAATTTTCATCAGCCACGGCCCATGATGGTTACACAAACAGTGCCAATTTATTTTATTTCACTTTGGTTTATTCAATTTGTTCAACAATAACTAAACAATATCAGAGCTATCAAACATACATATTCCAAAATACAATCTCATATTATGTTATACATGTTTGTAAATTCTTGTTCAAGGTTTATATGAATAAGTATTAAAAGAATACAATACAAATACAAGATCTCGCGTTTTCCGAGATCTGTACCTGTTACTTTATTTTCTTTTCAATCAAATGTGCAAGGAAAAATCAAGCATTGAATTCTAGTTTCAAATTGTAGTTGTGTGAACAAATATAATGCCTCTTTATGAACCTTACAAGTGCTAATTTTCCACTTTTAAGACGCTCCTAAAAACTTATTTTCAATAATTTTAAAACATAATACCTTTCTTTATACATATTTATTTGGGATAATAAAATGTAAATCGTAACATAATTGACTTCCTGAGCACAGTGCGAAATTACTTTTAACATTCCAGACCAATTTTCTATTACGAAATATTGAATTTTCAAGAATTTCTAGATGACACTTTTTATAAGCTCCATGAGAAAAAACATTGTACCCTGGATAATGGTTCTATGATCGTTCTGGGTTATAGCTTTTATTTATTTGCTTGTGACAAATTTATATTAAAATTAAATAAATCGTAATGTATTTGATTCATTTATAACATTGTGGTAAGAGAAATATTTCCTATCAATAACTCATGGATGAGACACGAATTGTTTTCTGACAATGGGAAGAAGAATGTAATTGTTTCTTGATTTTCATTTTCTATTACATAAAAGTTGAAACGAACGCTGAGAAAAGACCGAAATGAAATGTGTTCGTTCGAAGTAAATTAACTAACTAATGAGCTAATATTGTAAAACAAGAACATTAGAGAGAGACAGAGAGGGGGGGGGGGGTGATATTAGTATCACCAAAGACAAACTATATTTAAATTCCAGTACCAAAGTACGAGATTGTGCCTGTATTACATTCGGTGCATAAGAGAAGTTTGGAGAAGCCGGAGATACACCTAAAGGCCTTTGGGAAGGACATCAGTCTGTCGTTAAAACGAACAGAGGGGTTATTGACAGCTAACCATTTACCGATGTGGACTGTCACGAAAAACACGTCGCAACCTGATGGCCTCTACTACGAGAAGGTGACAGATGTGAGTTTTTATTAAAAAAAATCTCCTTTCTTCGCCTACATGACGTAGGTACTTTAAATCTCCTTTGTAAACTTTAAAATATGGCTCCTGCTTTTATGAAATGTATACTGTATAATTTGATTTACTGACCAGACATGCTCGTATAATTATATTGCCATGGCGTTTAATATGATATGAATGAAAAGCAATTATGGAATCCCAGTCGACGAACACAAATTCATAAGAAAATTTGTGAGCGTTTCTTTTGGGAACTGAAGGTATTTTTTATATTCATGAACAAAATAAAAAACCATTAGTTAGTAAAAAAAATATTAACTCAAAGCAAAGTACCTATTTATAAAATTATAAGGCTATTCTATTTATCTGAAACACATAAACCAAAGATATTGGTTTAATAAAAAATTGGGGGGGGGGGGCAAGTAGCTCTACAGAGAACTCTTTCTCTCCCCCTCCCCAAAAGTCAGACTAACCTAGGGGACATTCAGAGCACATACATATATATGTACTCCAATCCTTTATTCCACACTTCCCTTTTTATGGAAAGGCAGCACGTAAGACCCCTACAGGGAGAAAAGTCTATTGCGAGAAAGTGACATGTTGGACTGATAAAAAGACAGTACTTTCCCACAGACCTATAGATCGCCTTTCGCTAGATTTTTCGAATCTCATTGATTTCCCCTCGCTTCTTGTAAGACTTATCTCTACACGTCCGCAACGGTGATGAAAACAAGGCCTTTCATGGCAAGGTGATCTTTACGCTTACATTCCGAGGGATGCATTATTTCTTTATACGGGCGAAACATCCCAAAATCGATTTACTTTTGCTAGGAATGGCCTGCGCCGCATGTACACACGACGTCGTTGTTAATTGTTCTTTCTCTTTCAGGTCGACACAGATATCGGTGACATCTATCAAGACACGACGAACATGGCGTCCATTCTGCTGCACCGGGACGGGAATGGGAAAGTGCTCGTTGTAAGAGGCCATTCTTTCTTAATGTACCTTTCGACATCCCTCTATTATTACGACTCGTCTCTTTCGCCAACCGTCGTGACTTACTTACTCCCTCTGTTATAATTATCGCAATACTGCAACCCGTAGTTGCAACGCGTAAGGACGAAGCAATTAGCAGGGCCGTGATTAGGGATAAATTCGTTGTTACTACACGAATGGTCATCAACTTGCGGAGGAAGAGGGCCAAGGGTAAAGGCGAACCTCGCAGCTGCGTATATCCAGCAGTTACCAGTCGAATGACCTACTGTAAATTGCTGCCGCTGTAGGGCCCTATTCATCGTAGAATTTTCATTCGCGTGGTTGCTGTATATATAACTGGTGCGAATTCCTAGCCCTAATAGAAAACGGGATGAATTAATCTTACAGTTAGTAGAAGTACTCTGCATTAAGGGGTTAGGACACAGTAATGAGCCAAGAAAGCAGACGATTTTTAGACGACGATCATAAGAAAAGTAAACAATCGATTAATATAACGATTTGTGTTTTAGGTCACTATATTATGAACTATAAGAAAAGCATATAATATTTACAAAATACCATTTCTACGCCGTGCAATGTCTCCATTTAAAATGTCCATTTTTTTTTCGGATGGCCAACTGGTGAGCCGGATTCCGGCAAATCGGATGAACTGTAACAAAAACCCCAAAAATGTCATAAACTATAATATATTTCCTAGGTATTGACGATCCAACATTTAACATTTTTTAATTATTGTACAAAATATAAACAAAAATATCACACACTTTTGTCGAAATTTGATCATTATTTTTCAAACATCGGCCATTTTGTCAATTTTCGCAAAAATTGAAATGTTGGATCGTCAATGCCTAGGAAATATATTTGATAGTTTATGACATTTTTGGGGTTTTTGTTACAGTTCATCCGATTTGCCGGAATCCGGCCCACCAGTTGGCCATACGAAAAAAAATGGACATTTTAAATGGAGACATTGCACGGCGTACAAATGTTATTTTGTAAATATTAAATGTTTTTCTTATAGTTCACAATATAGTGAACTAAAACACAAAACCTTATATTAATTGATTGTTTACTTTTCTTATTATCGTCGTCTAAAAATCGTCTGCTTTCTTGGCCCGTTACTGTGTCCTAACCTCTTAACTGGGCCATAACATAAGTTCTACGCTGATTGTGAGTACCTTTATGTCCCAAGGTTTTTGTTCATATTTACAATACATTTAATAAGTTGAAGAAACTTCAATTTACACCTCTAGCTATTTATTTTCTAATAATTTCAAGCTTCTGATCCATCATGTGTACAATTTATCACTAATTTAAGTAACGACACACTCGCTTCAGGTAATTTTTACTTAAAAAATACTTGCATTTGAACTACTGTCAGAGTAGACTGATACATATTTGTAAAATGATTGAGATTACAATTTTACTGTATTCGATATGTTTTTGAACAGAGTTTAATAGTTTTGAAACAATGATACTCCCTGAACAGTTCATCCAACTACAACTATGTTTAATAGGATTATCATATAGGGTAAGTCCGGGTCAGAGTTGGGCATTAACTAAATAAAAAATTATTTAAATAAGGATCAAATAAAAGTTACTTTAACTTTACATTACTCGACGAATAAAGTTAACTTTTTTATTCCGTGAGAATTTATTCGGTGAACAAAGTTAATTCTTTTATTGAACGAAAATGTAAAACCGAATATATTCGCGAGAAAAGACGAAAACGTTTCTGTTCAGGTTATTGTTCGTGTTTGCCTTGGTGGAAACGCGGTATTATATAGTGTAGCTTTAGCACGTATGTACATATTTTCCTCCCTCATACACGATTTATAGTCAATTCCTTAAGGACTCGAACAGAATAACTGATGTATTTTTACTTACCAACTATATAACATTTAGTTGCGTCGTTTAATTTGCTATCAACTATTAGTAAAATAGCATATATACAGGAAACTACCAAGGGTATAGCAAATACTAAGTAACTGTCTAGAGCAGAGGCGAATAAAGAGCCGCCCGGAGACGGAGACCTCTTTGCGATACTGGGCGCCGGGTCATTTCGGTGTGTTTTCACGTCGATATGTTCTGGAAAGTTTCGAAAGTATTGTCCAAGTATACCCGAATACATATTTGCTGGGAGCGAGTCAAGCAAAATTTTCTTGACAGAAGTAACTGCTCGAAAAGGCGGATCTAGGTAGTCCACTTGAAAGGACATTTCTCAAAAGCTTGTGCTCCTCAAAATATCGAGATCACTTTTTCATATTATTTTCCGTAGCTCAAGAACTTTTACGAAAGGATAAAAAGGGATTTTACATTCATCATTCATATAAAAGGACAAAGTTCAGAGATATTAATGACATCAATTTTAAAAAGCACATTAAAATTTTCTATCATTTTTCATAATGTCAAAATTTATTTTCTTATGATTCTAATAAAACAAGAAACCATTTTTGGGGTAAGACGGGGAAGTTATTTTTCATTAAAAGAGGCAAAGTTTCACGCCCATCACTTCAAATTGTTACTACTATTTCTGCATCTACATATCTTAAATATCTTCGTTTTTATAATTCTAATAAAACAGAGATTGCAAACGTTGGCGTTTGTATTCGAACGCAATGCTATTACACATAAACAAGCTGTAACCAAAACGCAGCGAAGTGCGAAGGAAAATTGCTGAAACAGGTTGTTGATCGTTTTGACATTTCCATTTTGAGGTCGCGATCGATGTTTCTTTCGCGGTTCGTACCAAATGCATTGTGAAAACATTGCGTGTACAAGAGAGAAGAAAAGCAATAAAATTCCCCATATCGGTTCCACCTTCCTGAATAGTTAGCAATTTCGAGAAGAAGGCTGTTGGTCTCAATAATTGCACGTCCAACCAAGCGAAACTCAGTTTCACTTAAATAGGAAGTTGGATCTCTCATGAAGTCATAAGAAACGGGAAAAACAGAGGAGTATTGCTAAATGTGGTATTATTCACGGATTGTGGCATCGTTCAAAATCCGTTGACAAACGTATAAATTAAAAGTGAAAGGACATTTGCAATAAGTGGGGAACCTGGTTTAGGACGCTGAAAACACGGTAATTTTTTAAGAATTATTTTCTCAACAAATATAAATAGAATTTCACCAAAACTTTATGGGTGTTTTACTGTATATTCAAACAACAAGATTTTTTTTCATTCAATAATAATTCATGTAACATTGTTTTATTGGTATGTCTTCGTAGCGCCGCGCCGCCGGAGTTGTCAAATTGTGTAACATCCTAAGTAGCGGATCCAATTTTTGCCCGAAATAAAAAAGCCGAAGTTTTTCTTAATTGACACGAATTCACATCGTCGATGTATTAAGAAAATAAAAAAAAAGTGTAAAATTGACGAAACTATGGGTCTTCTACGAAAAAGTTACGACCTAGACTCTAGACGGAAAAATTTCGACGTTTTTACGCAAAAAAAAGTTCAATTTAATTTCTGCATAAATGTTTTTCATTTATCGACGATATAAATTCATGCCAATTAAGAAAAACTTCAGCTTTTTTATTTCGGGCAAAAATTGGATTGCGCGGCGCTACGAAGACATACCAATAAAACAATAGTAAATCAATTATTATTGAATAAAAAAAAAATTCTTATTGTCTGAATATACAGTAAAACACCCTTAAAGTTTTAAAAAAATTCTATTTATATTTGGTGAGAAAATAATTCTTAAAATATCACCGTGTTTTCAGCGTCCTAAACCAGGTTCCCCTCTTAAAGTCGTTGAATTAGAGATGGATAACAATAGTTTACTTTTGAGATAAGCCTTCTAATTAATATTTACGCCGAGGGTTTTTAGGCTAAACACATATTTGTACGAATTAAATTGATTTACTAATGCAAATCAATGTTTATCATGCCAATTAACAAGATAACACCGCGAAGCTATTGTTCCTTCAAATTTATACACTTTATTATCGATGTTTTAGACCTACAAATCATTCAAATCTAGAAACAAATTATTTTATCGGCAAACTTGTGATTTCCTTTCCAAGCAATTGGTCTGCCTCAATTATGATACTAGTTTTAGTGAAGGCTAGTAGACCGGAACTGTTTGTAAAGTAATACTTCGATTAATAACTCATAAACTCGCGTGTAGTTCTCGATAAGCTTATTGAATTATTGAAAGCGACAAAAGTACCGGGCAGCTAAACTTCGGAGATAACAAACAACGTAGGTTGGTTACGTAATAGCGTAAAAGCGTTGTTCCACGCGACCCCGCGTGTCTTGACCTTTTGCTTTCACTCTCTCCCTCCTTTAATCTGACCAATGCACCTCTCGAACCGCAGATCGAACAACTTGATCGTGCCCAAAGATCAGGAATATCAGCTATCGGGCAATTCCATCGACTTTAACTGCTTCCCGCTGTACACGAAATGTCTACCTCTATAGACGGTGTAGATACACACGCTAGATAAAATTAGTCACGTTGCAGTAATTACGGTTCGTCTAGACTCTGGGCTCTAGACTCTAGGCGGAAGTGTTTGCCATCAGGCGGAAAATTGGTATCGGGCCCATACTCGATCAAGCAATTGAACGATTACTTACAGTTTTTTAATTCGTAAGAGAAGTAATAAATGTTTTATCGAAACGTAAAATAATACATACGCACGAAGCATGCAAAAAGATTCCCTCGATTTTCTGTTGGACAATTAACTTGCTTTCTGCGTCGTTCTGATGCTTGCGTAGTTTTCACTTTCTTACTAAAAGTAGATCGGGTAATAATTGAGAAAGAAACGTAATTCGTGAGAGTTTCTTGAAGATTAGAAAGATGTGGGGCAACGCGAAGAAACTTGAAGGTGAAAGATCGGCATGACTACAAGGTGATTTAAAAGAACGGTCAAAGGACTAATGCGCGCACAATACCTACTCGCAAAAACGAATGAAAGATGTTTATTTAACACAGTCTCGGGGATTAACTAAAAAAATTGCCGCTCTTTATTTATCAAATATTGCGGGACTAGCTAAGTACACATACGTATGCATATCGGGCGATGCGGATTCTGCGACAATAAAATAGGACAAAGTAGCGCTCGCTTAAAATAAATTAGTAGTCCAACGAAGGGATATAAAATAAAGAAACTACTGCGCCTTTGCCACAACAATCCAAATATACAAATTACTTTTGTAAGCAGTGAAAATAATCTGGTCTGTTTCAGGATGGTAACATCGGTTCAGAACTGATGATTCGACCGCTGCCAGATCGTGTATTACACGAAGTAGTGAGTAAGATTCCGGCTCTTCACGAGCCGGAATTACTTCCAAACGTAACAAGAAGTAAAGGAGAACTAAAGCACACGAGTCATCACGTGGTTTTCAAGAAAGTGAGTCGACCCAGCGGCGACGAGTACAGTGATTTCAGTAAGTACCGGTTGATATTTACGTGTTACCACATTGAAGGTGAAATCCTCTGAGATCGATTTCTCGCAATTAAACATTGGTTTCAGCGCTGATGGAACCCGACCACATGGCCAAAAGGCACAGGTTGAAGCGCTCGGCCAGCGATAGATCAAAGAGGGAAGCACCTTACGTGATTTATCCGGAAATCCTTTGCATTGTGGATTACGATGGATACAGGTGAGATGAACGACTTTGATATGTACTTATGCACAACTGTTTCATTCGAATAGCCAATAACGCCAGAAATTACGAATTAATGTTTATTCGTCATTAAGAAATAAAAGTTTACCTACTACAATATATTGTTTTGAGTAGAATTATGGTAACATTTTAACAAACTAAGATATATTACCCAATTTGTATTAAATGGCGGCTTTCAAGTCCTCTTTGTGACGTAATCATGTTTTGTTAACCGTCGTTTCCACGACAGCCGGAAATTTTGCGAGCGTATCAAATTATCTAGGTACATTGTGGAGGAAAGAGTGTTTGTTAAAGGATAAACAATTATTCCAGATTTTCTTATACTAAGATACGCATTATTTTTTTAAATATTTAAATAAATATTCTGTTACACATTGGTATGAATAAATTTCATATAATATCCCATTTCAGCTGCACAAATGTAGCTGTAGACTAATGTAGTTTGCTGCCACCGTCATGTTTCATATTAGGATATCAATTTTTACTTACCATTTAGTTTTATCTTGATTGTAGTTTTCTGCAAGACAGTATTACATTACGATGTACATATACAACTAAAATTAGGAACACGACAAAGTATACAATCAGATACTCTGAAGGGTATAATTATACACCATACATAGTTGTAAAGTAGAGCATCTGACGAATATTAGTGTTATTATTAAACTTATTATGCAATTTGTTTTAATTGCATATATAGCTATTCCAGCAATTACATGGTACTTGTATAAATTTTAAGAAATTATGTATGTAGATAATCAATTATTTGAATATATAACGAAAACTTATTCGAGTATTTTATGCAGAACTCGCTGACCCGTTACCCGATTTCACCCGGGAATTATATATGATGAAATAAAACAGCCTAAAAGAAAAAATAAATAATCTATCATCTAATCTAGGACGTATATAATGTATATTCAAAATTTCATTGAAATCCGTTCAGCCGTTTAGGCGTGAAAGAAGGACAAACAAACAGACAACGCTTCAGTTTTATATATTATTAGGTATAACACGTTAGAAATCAGAAACCATTATTACCTAGGTAAATTATTTCAATAAAACAATTTCAATATTCTTGTATAAATTACCTCAGATGAATATCTACTCAAAATTATTTGAATAATGTTCCACATTGCTTCAAAATATTCATACTTGTTAAACGTACCTAATGAGTTTTTGATTACCTACAATTTTTTAGTCAGCTGCGAGTAATGTCGCAAACAATTTACCCGTTCAATTTCATATCACACATACAAGTTACACATTCAATTTGAATGAGAACGAAGAAAAAATAATTAAGAACGAAACCAAGTCAAAGAAATATTCTAACAAAATGGATCAATGACTAATCGATCTTTCTCTTTCAGATTGCATGGCGGTGATAATGTACAGATCAAAAGATACTTCGTGTCTTTCTGGAACGGGGTAGATTTAAGATACAAGCTTTTAAAGGGACCAAAAATCCGTATCAGTATCGCGGGAATCATTATCTCGCGGGTAACGTATAATATATGAACCCAGTTTCAGTATTTAAAAAAAGCATAAAAATCGTACAAACTGTCGCGTTATGCAACTTTGCACAATTTCTTTTAGGGAAGGGACGCCACGCCGTATTTGGAACGGAATCGTGTAGGTCGGGATGCCATCGATTCAGCGGCCGCGCTGACCGACATGGGCAAATACCTTTTCCGGGAGAGAAGACTTCCGGTCTACGACATAGCTGTCGCTGTGACAAAGTAAGAGTGCTCGTTTCATTAAATACAACCTACGGATAATGCGTGAATTATGTGAAACCTAAATGTACGTAAACTTTTTACTCACCAACTTTTCTTCTTTTTTTTTTCAATTAATATTACTTATGAAGTAAGGAAAATAGAAACTAACAACGAAAGATAAAGGAAGTAATACTGATTAACTCGTGTATAAATCGCAGATATCGATCGATCGAATTTTCTCCCCTTCACAAAAGAGCACTAAACGAATACGTTCTATAGCCCCGTATATTAATGTTATACCCTCCATACAGCAGTCTGGTGATTTCATACTGTTTGATTTTTATTTCGCAAAACAGGTATGATATGTGCCGTCGTAGGAAAGGCGGCCGCTGCACTAAGGGAACTGCCGGTATGGTTTATTACATAGCGATCACGCTTTCTTTTTCAATTTGTGCTTGTTTATTTTATTCTTACCATATTATACTTATCATTAGCATTGGAGAGTATTTATACTGACCTTAATGTAGTGTTGGGTTTGACGGTGCAGTAGTGGCATATTTTGATGGGCATATGGGATCATTCACCAGAGGATAAACAGCTCAAAAGTATTATCCTTTCTCGTTAAAAGAGACTCATTACACAGAACATTTCATATATATAAGTACAAACTTAACTAGTTATGTGTAGGAAAGTTGGTAAAAGGGAATAAATGGTCTACACACTTTGTACGGGATCATCAAATCCATTTCAACCGCAAGGTGTACCATTTGATAAAAAAAAATCATGTTCACCTTTAAGGTACCGTAAAGAGATATGAATATTATGTTTATTCATTAGTTTTACAGTACCACTTGCTTAGATGTCATTTTAAATAGTGCTTAGATTCAGAGAACTTATAAAGTGTTGGTATTATTGTAATATATCCGATATATGGACAGTTCAGAGAACCAGCAATTAACATATGACTATGTCGCAATGCACACAGTGTCAGTTAATGTAAATTTCTCATTCGACACTTGTGTTATAATACGCGAAGAATAGGCTTCAAGTTCGTATTGCTTGATTCTAAATAACGAGGGACGTCAATTAAGTGGCACACGCCGATTTTGATGAGACTCTGCAGACTTGCAGAATTATGAAAAACATTCGACACGTATTTTTTTTATCAGCCATCATTTTTTTTGTCCACATTCAGATGGTAAAAATAGCCCGAAAATCTGAGGGTGAAAACATATTTTGCTAATATCTCGGAAACCATTGGGTCCAGATAAAAAATTGATATGGCAACATGGTGTGTTTTTAATGGGCGAAATCAGCTACGTAAACATTTTCAAGAAATACCCATTTGTTTAAAAGATATATTAATACAATGTTTCCAACCCTCAACTTTGACGAATATTTCCACCCCCTAGATGTGGACGATGGCCGAAAAAACAAATACGTGTCGAATATTTTTCACGATTCTGTAAACCTGCAGAGTTTTCCGCAAAATCGGTGTATGACGCTTAAGTATTGTTGCTTGTAAGTTTCTAAATTCCAGCTTACTTGAAGATTATTTTGCGACACGGAGTTCAACACGTATTGGTGACAACTACAATATGTGTGCAGTACTGCTCGGTTAAGGGGTCATTCCTCCCACATTTTTCGTTTACGCAAACTGGAGGTTCATTGCACGCTAGCTCTCGGCGCCCGAATACTGAGAGTGATAAGCTCGGCGTTCGTAGTAAGTCATGTACTACTGACATTTTCAATTTATTCATTATATCCTCATGAAAGTAGTACCTGAAATTTTCCTGATGAGCATAAACAAATTCGCTACCTTACGAGCTTACGTTCCGCCCGACTACGCGAGCCCTTAACCTAGCAGTACTGTATAGAAGTTTAAGACTACATATTCAATTAAATTAATAACACTTGATAAATCTTCCAATGATATCATTATAGTTTGTACCTATAATTGTGAAATAGCCAAAATGGAACTATTACCACAAATAATTTGTAACACCAATTTAACAAGATAAAACGTTTTATATAGTACCTAGGTACCTATGCATTAATCAAAATGTAAGAGTGCATTTGAGTGAACGAGAAAGCATACGCTTTTGACAATTGTAATTCACTACACTTATAAATGGTGTTGAATATATCTTGACATGTAGTTATTTGAGAGACTATTTGCCTCTTTAAAAGAAAAATAGTTTAACGTGTTTTACGCATACCTACTCAAATCTTTTAGTAAGAGATCCAATTGAACTTGTTGAGGTAATGGTATACTAATATGCAACGAATATCTGTAGAGCAAACTCACAATCGTGAAAACGATCAATCTCACACATTTAAAAAATTGAAACCGAAGCGCTGGCGCTGTGCATAGAGATCTTTCTAACCAAATATATACATAGCATCCAAGATTTAACACAAATTTTTACAAAGGAGATGTACGACAAGAAGCTGTATACTGTATATGTTATCTTAAGAGATGATTGCTCCAAAACATCAAACTCGGAATATTTAAAAAAAAAAATCCATATAAAGAGTGTTTCAGCAGGAAAGGTCTATATTCTCTTGGGAGGTCATAGTATCGGTTATTCTAAAAAAAGAAATTCAGATGTACGTGCACTATTCCGAACGGTTTCTGTAGTATAGTTATTTGAATGCACAGCTGCAAAATTATTGATAACAAAGAAATATTTGTTCTGTTTTCATATTTATTATTCAAGTCATAAAGTTCAGAAGCTTATATAAATTTTCAAAAGTTCTACCGTCAACATCACTGCACTTTGCAACTCGCATGAGAACATTATGTGTTACTCATCAGGAGTTCATCTTAAGTTTCATTTACATATGTCAGTCACAGCATTAATTATGCCACCGAGCATTTCGGCTTGTATACAGGCAGTGAATTCACACCTTACTTTTCATCTAATCACATAAGCAAAAATCAGCAATATCTCTAACAATAAGAAAACAAAACAGCCAACTTACGAGGCAAATAACTTATTGTTCATCAAATTTAAAATCCTGCGTGCAAATAATACATTGTTCATTAAATTGACAATACAGTTTGGAAAAAAAAATTGAATATCAACGGTTCAAGTTGCGTGGCGTGCAGTTTGAAGCTGAAACGGCTGAGCGCAGAGCAGTGACCGCTCGCACGCACACGCAGAAGGCGCGCGTAGTTACAGGTTCACACCCGAGTGACAGTACAGGGTCATCGTTTAATCCTGCAACCCGCGCGCGCGCGAACTTGTAAAATGGCAACACCGCCTCACGGACGCATTCCACTACAACCATGCACCGGCCCAGCGGAGAGCTGCCAGCGACCGCTGGACAAGAGTGATGCCCGAGCTTCGAAAATTTTAGCGTCGCAAAGATTGGGAATTTCCCGGCCCAGGTAATCGAGCCGCGCGCTCCGCTTTTATGATCGGTTTACCACTCGCACCCCAGATTACTGTAATGAGGTTTGAAAATAATGTCAACTGATCTCGTACCCGTCTCAATTTCAAAAATTTTAGCTACGACAGGGTTGACCGCGGCGCTATACCCTTGTACGGAGAGATTTTTCGCCACCTGCTTGTAAAAGCCACAATAATGGCACATCGTTCCAAAAAATGACATTAACGAAAGCCGGTATAGGCGTGGCGTTGAGTTGCTAAAACATTCAAACACAAAAATCCTAGAAAAAAAATTCAAACACTACTGCAATCAAAGATACGTCGCATTAGTTACCTACCCCTTACGTCTGATCTAGGTATGCACCGCATTAAGGACAAAATCATAAAAAAGAAAACCACAACAATAGATTCTGAGGTCTGCAGAACTAACACATAATTGAATAAAAATTTAATTTCTCAATTTATGAAAGTAATGATACAGAAACAACTAGCCTATTGTTTATCAACACCACGAATTTTAAAAACAGCGTTAAATACATTATCAAATAAACAGTTTCCAACAGCTTTTTAAACAATTATGGTTAAAAAAAAGATGAAAAAAATTAAGTAAACGTAAAATATGTTAAATTATCCATCATTAAGAAGGAATATTTTTTCCTCATTTTTCGGCGCAAATTGCATTCCGATATCTCTTATAGTTCAAAAGTTGTACGAAAAAGGCCCCAAATTTTTCAACCCGGGCCGGGAAATTCTGAATAGTTCTTTACAACGTTAATTTGAAAGAGACCAGCCCAAAATTCTTGAAGCTCGGGCATCACTGCTGTCCAGCGGTCGCTAGCAGCTCTCCGAACGCCGGGACGGTGCATGGTTGTAGTGGAATGCGTCCGTGAGGCGGTGTTGCCATTTTACAAGTTCGCGCGCGCGCGGGTTGCGGGATTAAACGATGACCCTGGATTTAGAGCCGACCGCGCTGGTTCAACCCGTGAAAATGAACCAGCGCGGTCGGCTCTAAATACTGTTATACAACCCCCCCCCCCCCTCCCCTCCCCAAAAAAAGCCTCACGCAATTTAAGGAAGACCCCTTATTGATCAAGGCTTCATTAGTATATCACAACCGTAATTGGTGAATCCTGCGTGCTTCTCCGAGCAATAATACTATGAACACCTACATTGACCTTTCCTCCTGGGGCACCCTGTATAACAGAATGAATCTGGAAACTGAAACGGACTGTAGCTTTTTCTACGTCAAGATTGCGACAATAATTGATAGAGGACACTCTTACAGTGATTAGTGAATTTTACTTTTCCACGTGCATATTTATTTTAAAAAAAATGGATCGATGTACATAACTATGACGTGCAACCACATTATTTAAAAATGAAATCGTATACATGCTTCCAAATTGTCAAACTGCATTTTAAATTTTATACATAACTCGGTTTCCGCGTGCACAGTGTGTCTTAGGAGGACGCGTAATGGATGGACATTTTTAAACGGTAAAATTTGACAATCGGAGTTCTGACTAACGCTGCTTTTGTTTGGCTTGCAATTAGTCATCTTTATGTTGTTGTGGGTTTCGTTTAGTCCCTATGTCGTTTCAATAATGAACCATACCCTTTTAAGGTTTTCCAGTTTTTGAAAGTATGGCTGCTCCAGTTGAGTTCAATGAGGATGTTTCTTATAATATATTACTGCAACAGCTACTGAATTTCATGCATTCTACAAAAACTGTGAACATACATGAGCTTTTTATTTGCAAAAGCTATTATACCGATATATTCGATAGGCGGGATAAACTGACACTTCGTTTAAGTAACCATCAAATACGGACAACATACAAACATGACTGTACATCGTAAGTAGGTACGGTGCAGTACCTAAATGTAATACTGAACCTTTGTAGATCGCGCATGAGATGTTTAAACATTTACAATACGGAATGTCTCAGGATGTATCAATTGTTCGATGCCTACGGCTTAACATATAAAGGGTGTCCCAAAAATGTTGGAGTTCCTTGAATGGGGTGACTCGTGGGGTGATTTGAAACAACTTTCTCCTTAACGAAAGTGTTCTGATACAGAGGTCTAGAAGGGCTAGAACAGAGCTCAGGCCTTAAACCTAATAGTTAACGAAGAATTTCGCTTCGTTTCTTGAAAATTTACTTTACTTACTATTAGGTTTAGGGCTAGTCGAGGTCAACACTTTTTTACTCAGAATTCAACAATCTTCGATGTTTTGGCGTAAGAGATACATCATTTTAAGTAAAATAACGAAGTTGACCTTGAAATCTCCAAAACGCCTCCACCTATAAAAAAAAAGTACATACACTACACAATGTGCTCCTCCAAAAGTCCAAACTATACAACTCTTGCGTTAATATTTTTTCGTACAACGCATTATTTAGAAGTTACTCGAGGTGTGCAAGTTGCATGGACCACCCTGTATATTTATACACAGAATAATGAGAAGGCTCCATTTATATTTATAAAATAAGTACATGGTTCCACCTAAAAAGGCAATGCAGTTGTACCGATGTATTTTTCGAAAAAAATAAGATCAAGCAAAGGCAAAACTCAATAATTTTCTTTATCCTCGTGTAGATGAAAAAACTATACATTGCCTGATCCAGTTTCTAGAGTCACGCTGCATGGGTTCTTTCTTTCGTCGACATTTGGGCGCTTTACACGTACGCTCAAAAGTCGACGATTGCGTGGCACATGCACGCAGAAGTGTTGGTGTGGTGTAAATTTTTCTGTACATACGTCGAGACTTGATTGAAGTAGGAACGCCGTGATTCGCAGACGCAGGAATCACGCTTTTGTGTCGGTGCAGGAATGAAGGAAAGAGCGCGCGCATTCGTGCACGCAAGAACGTACTCATTCTAATTGTAAGTAGGCAGCGGATTCGAGCTTCGAGCTTGATTCCTTCCGGCCGACTGTGTCGACTCCAGAATTGTTTTGGTTGTATGTTCTTCCGAATGGCCCCAGTGAGTCGGGAAAATGGGTTCCTGGGCAAACTATTCTTAGTGGAGGGGGAACTGGGAACACGCCACGCATGCGCGCGATGACGCCGAAACGTCAGTTTTTCCGAAGGTAGTTTTAATTTACCTGAAGGCGCTACAAATTATGAAAATGATGTGTGACTCAGAAAACGACTGTAAAATTTTACAGTTAACAAATTAAGGTTAATTTACATAATAATAGTCAGCAACTGAGCAACGTACATAGATATTTACATTACCCCACTTTACAGCACTTTTGCGTGCACGCCAGCATGTGACACGCAATTGTCGACGTTTGTGCGTATATGTAAAGGACCCTAATTAAAACGATGAAAGCAATTTGTAGAATTTGAAAAGTATGCTGCCGACCACACCAAGCGGCAACACTATCGCTATTTGGCAATGATTTACACGCGTGCTAGTCGTGTGTTTGCTTTATCGTTAATTCCACGCTATCGCCTTCCGCGCAAACCAGCCGTGTTTCTGAGCTTGATCAAGGTGAAACTCCAAGCACGATGTTTGATATCGCTTCACGGTGTTTGCTTTGTATCAGTCGAGTCAGGAGTTAAGGCTGGGCACACATCAGTTCCGCGTCAGTACTGTTCCGGCATGTCAGTGTCCAGTGGTAAGAAGAAGAGGGGCGTAGAGGATCTCTTCTTCTCACCATACGTACGCCGGAACGGAACTGACACGGAACTGATAAGTGTGTTTTGACCTTAAACACACTTATTAGTTCCGTGTCAGTTCCGTTCCGGCGTGCCGGAAGAAGAAGAAGAGACCCTCTACGCTAGGGCTACAACGAATATTCGAATAATCTAAGTATTCGAATATTCGAATATTCGAATACCACAGAATTCGAATAATTTCTTCGAATATTCGAATATTCGAACTTCGAATATTCGAATATTCGAACCTTCGAACCTTCGATTATTCGAATATTCGAACTTCGAACCTTCGAATATTCGAATACTCGAACTTCGAACCTTCGAATATTCGAACTTCGAACCTTCGAATATTCGAACTTCGAACCTTCGAATATTCGAACTTCGAACCTTCGAACCTTCGATTATTCGAACCTTCGAACCTTCGATTATTCGAATATTCTGATCTATCGAAGTTCCGATTGTACCGAATAGGAATCTAAACATGAAACAGTGGGAGTAGGTTACAGAAACAAAGAATAAAATTACTATTATTGTGTAATGGTGTCTATAAAGCGAATAATACTCTATAAATTTAGAAAAATAACGTTACAGTAACGAGGGAAAAATAAAAATATTATAGTTCCTCAAAATCGTTTATGGAGTTTTAGCTTCCTACAAAAAAAGTCTGCTTATACTGTTTGTCATCCGCTTATGATGGGACACGGGTGGGCCTAGAGGAGGGGTCCCTTGGCCGATTCCGTCGGGGTTGTCCACTCGTTATTATAAAAATAATAATACTAGTAACTGATGGTTGTTTTCGTTTCAAAATGTATTAATTTACCAAAGATTAATAAAGTTAAAAATTTATCGTTTGAAAAACAAATAATTGTAAAGGTCAATATGAAAAGAATTTCACAATAAACTGTGAACAAATATTTCATGTTCAGATTCCTATTCGGTGCAATCAGAATTCGAACGTTCGAATATTCGAAGAAATTATTCGTATTCGAAATTATTCGAATTATTCGAATAGTCGAATAATCACAGCTCTACTCTACGCCCCTCTTCTTCTTACAATTGCCACACCAGAACGGAACTGACAAATGTGCGCAGACCTTTAGTGTGCCCAGACCTTTAACCGGCAATCCTCGAGAATGAATCCATTAATGCTTTAGCTCGTCGGAATTCAGGTGGAACACAACTGGCTGTTTATAGACGCGAAATTGTGAAGAGATCTAGGAATCGTCGCTCTAAAATCACGCCGTGCTAACGTGTGCGAGATTTTATTATAAATTTTGCTCTTATCTAATGGGAAAGGACCTGTCATATTGTATACGAGCGGCACGTTTCCGTCGATTGTCCCGTGACGTGGCCCGAACCAAACAGATTGTGAACCTATATGATAAAGAGGAACTTTTGTTGTTATATTGCAGATTAGATATGTGCAGGAGGCAATACGCAAATGACGTGTGCAATAGAGGAACCGCAGGTACGTTTCTCGGGTTTAAACGAACAAAAAACAGAACACGAAATTGACGAGCGAAGTTTTATCTCTCAAGCTCTACTTATGTGCACTGCTCTATGAAAGTTTGGTTTTTCTTTCCATTCTCAAATCTCTTTCACTGCAACTCCACGTGAACGGATCTAAAATGTATACACTTCGTACGAATGACATCATTAAGGCTTTCGTGGCCCAGGTTCTTGCAGTCGGTACTGTTTGAAGCTTCCAGGTATTGAACTTGTCCTTCTGGAAGTATCTTCTAACGTTTCACCAACATCATGTCTGACTTCTTCGGGATGTAAGAATATACTGATAACTAGTCGCGAGACATTAGAATCATTTCATCAAAAGGACAAAGCTTGCACTCGGAAGTCTGGAACATTATAAGTACGGGCTGTCCACAGAATCCTGGTCTAACAATAAGCTATGCACACGCGTAACACTCATTAAAATAAAGAAAAAAAATTATGGTCCCCTGGTGCGACTGATCTGATACGTATTTATGATTTTCGAATAACTTGATACCAGAATACTTTATGAGAAGAATCACAAATTATCAAAATCTCAGATATGTGCTTTGCATTAATTCTTGGTCCCGATAC
Organism: Andrena bucephala; assembly: GCA_947577245.1. Classification (NCBI taxonomy): domain Eukaryota; kingdom Metazoa; phylum Arthropoda; class Insecta; order Hymenoptera; family Andrenidae; genus Andrena; species Andrena bucephala. The sequence continues at coordinate 82,638,192 of OX387715.1, forward strand.
TTTTCGTATAAATGTTAAACAATACTAACAGTTTATAGATGAGATAAGTGTCAATACTATTATAAATGTATCAAATATCGTAAACAGAATGTAATCGTTATAACATAAGCAGTTGTATTAATAAATATGTAAATAGAACTTCGAATAATCCGCAATTCTTACAATACTTGTGATTAAAATTTGTGGATACCTAATTAATAAAGTATGTTTCTGATATATTAACAATGAAGGAGAGAGTAAATAATTAACACGCATATTTCATAATATTACATATACATATTTGGAAAAGTAGGAAGATATTAATATTTATAACATTATCAATAGTACATTTATGATGATATCGACAATAACTCATTTTATAAGGTACCAGTATCGATTAGTACATGTTCATAGGAAATGTGTCGGTATCAAAACTTGATATGAAGATACATATGCATTAAATTTAGATACGCTTTGAATCTAGCCGTTAAATATTTTAGTACAAAATTATTTAGATATAAAACATAACTTGGTAACCATTGCTACTCAAATCCACGTTGCCTGACAACTTTTTATTTGTTTTGATGAGTATTGCACGCACGAACGCCCTGTACTTTAAACGATTACGCGCCGCCGTCGCTTTTCTCTTCACTTATATTTTTCCCTTTTTTACTTTCTTACTATGATAGCTTATACAAGTTCTTCATTCTGTGTCTTTTATTGTCACCGCAAGGCGCAAATGGCAGGGATGAACACAGCGATCGGAGCTTCCTTGATCTGAATGTAAACATTCTGCCCGGCTTGGTCACGCGAGTTTTTTTTTTTTTGGTTTTCGAACCTCACCTTTCTTACAATTAGTCTGTGGGTTACAAGTTTGCCTCTCCCTCCTCTTTTTCTTTCTATCTTTCTCGTTTCTCACACTGATCGCACGAACGAGAACGAAAGTGGTGCATTGTATTTGACCTGAAACGGCACCTTTCCGGGCGCGAAACTTTTCCCTTTTAAATCTTCTCTGGTCGGTTCTCTGCACAGTGGCTACTGTTCCGCAGTGTGTGCTCATGTCTATTGCATACACGTGTAAACACGGCCTTGACATATATATAATCGTTCGCCTATAATCATTTATGTGCCTGTACATTATATCGTGATACCCTGTCGAATTAATCGTGTGTTTCTCATGTCATCTTATTATGTACTTTAAGAATATCTGGAAAACGTTCGTTCTTCTGTCACTTCTACAGTCTATTTGTTCCCTTCTGAATTACTTACGTGTTTTCTTTGTCTTTGGCTGCATTTCTGATAAGGACCGTGATCGGTAAGTTTTTAGATCAAAACAACTGAAGGAACGTTAAGAAATAGAATAATATTGAAACGATAAATATCATGAGGAAATTACTATACGTCGCGTTGGTAATTGTTAGGGGGAAATGTTCTAAACCAATTTCACGATAGATGATGGTTTCAGTGTTTCAAAGGCTTCAGTTAACTGATGAACGTAAATTAACACCAGATGCATGCTGCCTATTACAATTCTGATCGACCAGCTTTATGCAATGAGAAATGTATTTAGTGAACCAAATTAATCCTGCTATTAGGTGTCTGTTACAATTTTCGTCTAATAATAATGCCAAACGGTAACTTAACGGGGCACATACGTGTCTTCATTTTTGAGAATAAACAGAATTCTTCTATTCCATGATGGTACAATTTCATCAAATTATGTTTAATTTTAATTTCTATCGTAATGATTTAACACTAAAAAATATTTAAATTAATCTATGTATTATACGACATTTGTTGCTATGCACAATTTTATTCTTTGACATTTTATGGGTATTTTATTTCTCCTGTTTGTGTATAAATCTGCAACATTCAACTGAAAATAGTCAACTACTACATTCATTAATTTTATTGTTGGTATTACATTTGCAACAATACAGATGGATAATAATCTGATGATACAAACCGTGAGAATATGGTGAATGAATAATTATTTGCCAACCCACATCATGAAGACACTTTTTTTAAGTCGCGATTATTCCATTATCTTTGTACTAATTTGATATAGCGAAATCATTATCTGATTCAGGAGACAATGGATCGTTAGACTTATAAAGTAATAATTTTTGTAATTACTCATTAATACGTATCTAATATTGGTGTTACATAAAAATACGTACAGTTGATTGTGACTGGAACATAGATTTTTTTTTCAGTCACATAACGTTGATAACGTGAATTATAAAGATTGTAAACATAATTTCTCGAATCTGTTGTTATACTCTTTACTGGCGAGTACCTACTCTATGTTACTTTCCATAAAAAATCTCTGTTTCTCTGAAAAACTTTTTTGTATTTTCAGTAGTTTTCAAGATACCATCGCAGAGAATGCAATTTTCAAAAATAGTTTTATGTTTTAAAGTTGAGTCATGATAACTACGGGAATGTATATCTTTTATTTTAATCTTTTTTCGTAGTACTTAATAAAACATTATTACTTCTTCAAAAAAGAAATACACCACAATAAGGTATATTTTACGCATGCCTAGTATTCTTATTTTCTCAAAATTGGAGACGCGTTCACATATATGGTTGCTCTGGTAATAAATTAAAATCGCTAGGTGTATAGCTTATTAGTCTAAATTGAGTAAAAAATTTAGTAGCGGTATTAACATTTCTATTAATATTCATATAATACTTTATACGTACTCTAAGGCAACATAAATTAACCCGTATGCATCTATCTAGGTTTCGCGTACGTGGGTGGAGCGTGTGTCGTAAATAAGCGTCTCGAAAAGGTGAATTCGGTCGCTATCATCGAGGATACCGGCGGATTTAGTGGAATTATTGTTGCTGCCCACGAAGTCGGTCATTTGTAAGTTATTACCTAAATTTTCTATCTCACTCATCGACGAATCTAACAAAACAATATGATTGTAATATACTTTAAATCAGTGTTTCAATAGATCACTGCTCGCATATATTTTGTTACACACGAGAAAGAAGTACTGCCAGAAGCTAAAAATACTGCACCTGGAAAGAATAGAGATCCTATTAGTCATAACTTTGAATCACTATATTCAGTAAAATAACAGTATTAACTATGTTACACGATAAGAATTACTGGGTAAAATTCCTCGCCAGAAACTTATTTTCTTCGAACCATCTCAATGTACTTGCAAGTCATGAATATACTTGATACTTGCAGGCAGGTACTGTCTGTGCTTTGCCATTTTGACTGATCAATGATAACACAGAACAATTATAATACATCATACCGTAACACATATAATACTGTAAATTGTGTAAATTAAGATAACAAATATTTTACTTTAAAGTTGCAGACAAGTGTCGATATACATTTAAATGGACACAACTTATTTTCATTGTGAAAATATCTTTCTATCTCAAAAAAAGTTATTCCATACTTTTTATTTGTTCCGTCGGGAGAATTAATATTAGTTGATGATTTGCAAAAAAAAAAAGAATTTACTTTTAACTAGAACGAACAATTTTTTATATACCTATCATTGGTCTGATCGAAGCAACTGCTCCGTAATTCAGACTCACTTCTGTCCTGTAAAAATGAGGATGACTTTGATAGAAAACGTATTTCAGTGGAACTTCATATTACTTTAAGATACAAATATTACAGGCTAGGTGCAGTTCACGATGGTTCACCACCACCTAGCTACCTCGGCGGACCTGGAGCGGAAAAATGCCGCTGGGAGGATGGCTACATTATGAGTGATCTCAGACATACTGAGAAAGGCTTTAAATGGTCTCACTGCAGTGTGTCGTCGTTTCATCATTTTTTAAAGTACGCTTCTAACGTAGTTTAAAACGATGTAACTTACATGTAAACTATTACTTTGCATAACTAGGTATTTAATGGGGAAAAATTTTGACCAAGTGAATCTTTAAATAATAAGATTTAATAAAGTAAATAACTATAACGACATTGAAGACTTAAAACAATTACCAAACAATGCAAAACTCTTACGAATTCTGCTTATAACTCGTTAAAATTTTATTTAGTTGCTGTGTTTTATCTGCATGTTATTTGATATTAAATTTTAATTCTAAAGAATTCTAGTAAGTGTATGGAGAACAAAAAGACGCTTACGTTTAAATAAATATTAGAAAGTAAAATATTTAAGTAATTAAGATAGAATTCAGCATTCAAATCATGATTGTCTGGTACAATTCCTTGAATTATTACTATTAGAAATTTCAAATAACCTATGGATTGGGATTAATAAATAGGTGTAGTGATTTAAAATATTGTTTAATTTCTGAATTTCAGTGGTGATACAGCAACGTGTTTATACAATGCTCCTCATGAAGACGAAGCACTACCTAGAGTTCTGCCTGGAAAACTGCTCTCATTGGATGCGCAGTGTCGGAAGGACCGCGGAACCAGTGCTTGTTTCGTAAGCTTTACACAAAAAATCAAATCAGCAATAGATTGTTCTGGTATTCCATGATCCTTAACAACATTGAAATATTCCAACATTTGTGTGACATTTTAGAAAGACGACAGGGTTTGCGCTCAGCTGTTCTGCTTTGATGCTGGTTCGGGATATTGCGTAGCATATCGCCCAGCAGCCGAAGGCTCGCCCTGTGGAGATGGTCAGGTAAATGATTAAATGAAGAAGATATTAATGACTAAAAACGCGCTGCTAAAAACGTTGTAAACTGGCATCTTGCTCACGAGCCAGAAGGGTGAGCAAGATGTGAAACGCATGTATCAATGTTTCACTGCAACATGTATCAGCGTCTGGAATCCTCTTTATATTGAATCGGCGGACCCGACTCTCCAATATTAACGGGGCATTACTGTACTTTGATTAGTGTGTACATAAATTCGTTAAAACCTATCCTATTCACAGAACAGTTTCGTGCTGATCACAATTGTTTCAATAATTGCAGTACTGCCTAAATGGAAAATGCGTGGCTGAACACGAAAACATTATACCAGATTATACGCAAAATATTCCAACGTACGTCCGCCGAGACGGTACTTTTAATCCCACAGCCCACAATCGGCCTCTATTCGCTCAATACAACAGCACAGAGTACAGGTAATTATTTAACGTTTTGTAATGTTTCTATATTTTTTATTTGGAGCAATAATTCAATTATTGACATATACATGTACAAGGTCACACTTAAGCGAATGCAAACACTTTCAAGAGTTAAGAGTAGGTAATACTTTAAAGAGAAAAATGTTATATGGACATAGAGTATACAGACCTTGCGTTTCGAATTAAACACGAATTAAAGCAAAATGTACACTAATTTTTATATATTATTATTTTTCTTCAAGTCTTCAATTAAAATAACAAATCCAAACATACATAAACATGTATATTCACGATATAGTACAACGGAGAAAAACGAGTTACAAAAATAAAAAAAAAATCAAATCCGACGTGGCACGGTATTCCGTTGTCCGGTTGACTTCAAATTTTGCACACAGTATTTTTTCGTCCAGGGGCACAATTGTAAGGGGTGTCCCGAAAAATTTGAAAGTCGAAAAAAAAAGAACCACCTGGGGAGTGTGGGAATGAATAATAAATCTCCAAGAAACGTTAAACGGGCGGGTGGGACTGAAAGGGGCAGCCGGGCAAAGTGGAGGCTGTGGCGTTCGTTCTTACTACCGGTATTGTGAATGCTCAAAAGTGTTTTCCGTTTCACATAAAACCATATTTTATACTGGAAAGAAGGGAGAATTTCACAAAATATACCCACGAATATGTGTGTTGTGTACTGATTGCCGCAGATCAACTTAGTAAAATAAAAAAAATTTGGCAAAATGTTGAGTTCGCCCTTACTACACGTAGCGCCACCTAGGAAGACCCAGTTACCTTGTTCGGTATATGTACTTAAGGTATACTTAAGTATTATTAAGTATTTAAAAACCAAAAAGGCCAACATTTTCGATAACTCGTACCGCATGTCAATTTTTGTTGCACCATAATAAAATAATACTTTGTTTTAAAAAATTAAATTCTTTGATGTAAAGTAAAATAGTTGGAGGGACACTTATTGTCGAATCAAGCGAAATCGATCAGTTTTTTTAATTTGATGTAACATCGAAAACAAAGCTTGAACAATCTGCGCTCATATAACATTTTCCCCTTATTTTGTATTATAGAATCAACCCTACAATATTAACAAGCTATAAGGATTGCCCCTTACGATGTCTCTATATCTTCCCATTATTACTAATTAAAATTGTTTCTTTTACAACACCCAATTTCACGAAGTATCAAGTATCGATTCTGTTTGAATGTCGAGTGTCTTGATAAAAGAAAAATAAGGCTAAACGGGTTCATTGCCGTTAGATCTCGACTCTGACTTTTGATAATACTATAATGCTATGTCACGCAGGTATCCATGGGAATCGTCGACACACAGCACACCACAATCGAGATTTAAATACTCCTCGCTATTGTCGAACATTTTTTCGTCGACATCGACGAGCAGTCCTTATAAACTCGTCACATCATTCGCGACAACCCCGGCAATTAAATACACACAAACAACTGCTAGTTATTTGTACGCCAATAAATATAAGACTAAAGTTAACACTAGTAGCGATAATAATAATAATAAGAAGAAGAATAGCTATGGTAGCACTACTACCAGAAGGTATAATAATTATTTGAATTCGTATTATACCGTTAGTCCTCTCTCGAAAGTCACTAACGACCTGAGTTATCCAAAAATTAGTCCGTTCAAACATAAGAGTACTATCAACACGATGTCGTTCCCAACAACAGCCAAAGGAGATCAAAATGGGCTTCAAAGCAATGGTCGCGGTAAGAGAAAACTGTATCAAACCAAAGATATTACTTCCTTCTCGGATTACAGAACTTTCTTCTTTTCATTCCTTCAGCATCGTTCATTCTCGTTAATGTTATCGACTTGATAACAATTTCTCTTGGCTTCCTTCACTTTATCACTTCTTTTGCTTCACCCTTTAAAACTCTATTGTGAAATACGTTCTTGGTAGGTGATGTTCTTCTTTCTCTTACTTACAGAATAAATACTTTCGATCATTATTAAGTAATACCGTAGCTGTTAAGACGCTACGATGTAATTCAGCATTAAAACTCTGACAAATCGCTTCTGACATCACGTTGCTTTTCCATTGTTCGATACTTCGTGTGCCGTTCACATTCAATTCACTTGCAGGACAGTGAAATGATTTCTGTAAACCAACACTTGACATCTCTCTCTCCAATGATTTGTGATATCTGCTCTTTTAATGGATTGCTCAGAAAAAATAACTATTGTGTATTATATTTGTGGTAATTTATAACACATTTCTAAGATAGATCCCACAGATACCATTGAATACACATCTTAGGCACTTGGTGTTCCTTATCATTAAATTCTCTCTTGTGACTACATGGTTGTATCATATAATGAACAACCATGTCATACTCGTCCTACGTTTGTTATATATACACACTTTTTATATGTACCTACACATAGAAAAAATTATATATAACTTGTTTCTTTGATTATATTATTACCAAATAAAGTATAATGGTATTGAAAAATGTCTACCAGCTCATAAACACACCGGATTGGATAGCGTGAAGTCTGCGAATGACGAACGTTCCACTTCCTTAATCGGATTTTTTGTATAATTAAACAAAAATACACTTGAAATTTAAAAAGAAAGACACTGCTGCACTTCTAAATAGTCTTTAGTTAAACAAAGGTGAACTGAGTTCACTGCCGTTCTTGAAAATAAATGGTATTTCAATTTTGAAATGTACTTGGTTCATGATAACTTCGAAGCTTATTCCTCGCTGGTCCATTCCACTAATATTCACCGAACATTGCCATCTCTTTTCAGAACCAGAGGGCGATGAGTGCACGGACGTAGGGTCAGATTGCGCGGAGCTGATTGACAGGCTGAGAACATGGCTGTGCCATTTGCAATCTGTGAAAAGCCGCTGCTGCGCGTCCTTAAAGACAATTTGTATCGCTTGATCGCTCATGGAAGGATTAACGAATTGTTAGGACGTCGCGTGGCCGCATCGACCGACCACAGATCCGACATAAACCGGCGCACAATCAGCACGCGTTCAGCTCACTCGAGCAGAAATCTCGGCAGAACGGAACTAAACTGTGTCCGCGGTGTCGGGCCACTATTTTTCGAAAGAAAAACCTCTCAGAGTTCTGGATGCCCTCGCGGCTGCGATCGCGCGAAAGAAAAGTGGAATTCTCATCATTAAGTAGTTACGTATAACTGTGTTACCCAGAATATAACTTCATTCTTCTTTCTTTTTTACGGTAGTAGTGCAGGAGCTTTGTACAGTGAGCGGGTGCATGAATTCGACTACGAACCACCTGTTCGGTCGATATCATCCGGTATATTCGGACTGCATATTTATTCGTGCATATGCACGCGATCGCGCGGGAAACTCGTGTCGCAATAGGATTATTCTTATTCTATGCGCGATTGTATGTGTGCACATGAGAAGAGCTTCCCTAAAATCATGAAAATTGTAGCGCAAGACAATAAATGGTGATTATACAATGGATGTCTGTGTTTTCGGCTCTTTGCCCTCATCTTCTTGTCGACGTTTATTAAATAAAAATTGATACTGGTGATTGGAATACAGTAACTTAACATAGTATTATACCATTCCCAAACCAAAAGGTAAATGAACGAAATATGCAAACTAAATCGAAGTTTTTAAGATATCGATAAACCTAGGACAAGATAGGAGTCTAGGAATTATAGCAATACGCATTGAAGAAAATTTAGCGACATAGGTATATCGCCATATCGTCGGTGATAGTGCAAAACCGCGTATGAGCAGTTTGTAAATACCATGGATCTGCATTTTACCGATTTTACAGGAGGAAGAAAAAAATTCATATTTTAGCCATTTGAAGGGATTTCTTTGACTGAACTTTTTTGGGACAGTTTTAGCACTCCTTGTAATAAAAATACTAACATCAATGGTGTGACTTTTAAAAAAAGCAGAACAGCGCTTGGCAATCGTGGGCGCGAAATCGCAATTTTGCTACTTTTGCAGATCCGCGGTATTTACAAACTGCTCATACGCGATTTTGCACTATCACCGACGATATGGGGGCATCCTTAACCCTCTTCTCTATGCATTATACGTTTCCGATATGGCAAACAATCTACCTAAAGCACATTTCGGTCTCACAATTCGTAGACGATATTGCAATTTATTCAAATATATCTACTTTCAGAAAATGTAAAGATCTTATACACAAAAAACAAAGCTGCTTCATTTTAATAATAAACAGATCAATCCTGGTCAGATAGAAATTAAAATCGATGAGTACATCATCAAAATCTAGTGATTCTACTCGCATTCTGGGTATCACTTATGATTATAAAATGTCTTTTACACCCCATCTACTTGATGTTAAAAAAAAGTCTGAAAGCTTTGTATATTGTAAGGTACCTATGTGTTACGTGGTATGGTTCGGATCTAGAAACGCTAATAAACCTGTCCAAGAGCTTTTTGTACGCTCTCATATTGATTACGGATGTTTTGAATATTTCCCAATACGCACAACTTTAAAAGAACAATTAGAAAAGATACAATATTCGGCAATTAGATCTGCATTAGGGTATCGCATTAACACACCGACTAACATTTTGTTAGCCGAATCAAAGCTTGCACTCATTCGTGATCATACAGAATTTTTTGTGCAATAGCTATTTGAGTTACAGTACTGTCAAACACGGGTACCAAAGTTAACAAAACAATAAATCAGTATCATTCAAAAAACAAGACGGAAAGACATAAAAGGAAAAAACTTATACAACAATGCATTGAGGATATTATAAGCATTAAGGGGGGAGCTCTATTTAGAACGGCTCGAAATGAGGTGATTCTTGGGAATTTTTTTTCTAAGAAACTGTTAAGCGGACCATTCCAAACTTTCAGGGTATTTTAGTTGATATTCAAGCAATAAAAATTATTTTTTACGTTGCGAAGTGTTCGCTAGAAATGGAGATATACATATGAACATGTTCGTTAGAACTCGCGCGCCGGAGTTACAATTTGGCGATTGTAACGGTGGCCCCATTTCTTCCCTGAAATAAAACAACCAAGAATTTTCTTATTTCTAGTATAATTACATTGTCGATGAACCCAACAAACGAAAAAAAAAAGCTAAAAGTTGGCAAATTGGTGGGACTTCATAGAAAAAGTTACGATTCTGCCCCAAGATATTTCGTACTATTTATGGAAAAAGAGTTGTCCAATTCAATTTATTTATCAATGTCTTAGGTTCATCGACAATGTAATTATACTAGAAATAAGAAAATCCTTGATTCTTTTATTTCAGGGAAGAAATGGGGCCACCATTACAATCGCCAATTTGCACCTCCGGCGCGCGAGTCCTAACGAACGTGTTCATATATCTTCATTTCTACCGAACACTTTGTAACGTAAAAATTAATTTTTATTGTTTGAATGTGAACTAAAATACCCTGAAAGTTTGGAAAAGATCCGTTTCACAGTTTCTTAGAAACAAAATTCCCAAGAATCACCTTATTCCTACCATCCTAAGAGGGGCTCCCCCCTTTAAAAAAAATTACACATTCGTGATCTTTACGATATCTATTGTCCTGATAATAACACAATTATTACCTCAATTCCGATAAAAAATTTACTGTAAATTTATCGAAAATTTACTTGAGAAAAATGATAATCCTAACACTACACTGAACAATCCTTTTTCAAAACATAATTCAAACACTATACTATACACTAACAATATATATACACTAAAACCTAAATACTATACAAACACTATAGTGTGGGACAAAAGTATGTGGACACTTTGAAAATCGTTATAACTTGGTCAAAATTGGTCCAAAGAACTTGAGTTTTTTTGAGAAGCTAGAAGGATTAGTTTGCTAAGTGACGTGTTTCATCGTTTTGAAAAAAGTTGCAATTGGTGGAATAGCAAAAAAAATTGGAATGATCTTTCCAAATTTTTTTGCTATTCCGACCAATTGCAACTTTTTTCAAAACGATGAAACACGTCACTTAGCAAACTAATCCTTCTAGCATCTCAAAAAAACTCAAGTTGTTTGGACCAATTTTGACCAAGTTATAACGATTTTCAAAGTGTCCACATACTTTTGTCCCCCACTGTATATACTGATGAGGGCAAAATTTGCAGAGCAAACTCGTGGAATTGGTTTGTATTTGTCCAAATATTTCCATAAGAAGAAGTATTCCGAATCCTTGCTCTAGTTTTACTGCGGAATATATCGCACTGAATGACACTTTCGAGATTGCCTCTCTCCGTACAGATCAGAAATTCAAAATCATTACAGACTCCTTCAATGTACTGCTCTGTCTCCAAAACCCACAAATATGACGTAAAAACAAATTTTTATATTTATGAAATACAAAAGAAATATAAGGATATCAAGCAAAAATCTGTAAGTTACAGCAACATAGAACTGTTTTGGATTCCATCGCACATAGGCATACAAGGTAATAAAGAATCAGATACTATAGCCAAAATAGCGACTGAAACACTATTCAGCAATTTAATCTTAATTTCCTTTACTGATTTTCAAGAATGATTCAAATGTAAATGTAATTTAAGCACCAAGAATCAAACATTGTAGATCAGATCTCTGTAATCTTGTTACAACGCGTATGTATTATAAACAAAGCAAAATGTAATTGTAATTATCAAAAAGAGGATTTAAATCATATAGTTTGACAATGCTCCCTGCTCGATGCTCAAACAATAGAATTCATTGTATCTACCAATAGATATAAGATTACTTCTCATTAAACCGAATATTGAAGCTTATACACATGTACATCACTTTCTTAAAAAACATAATCTAAAAATATTAGCACACATAAAAAACGTCACTGAAAACATCATGTACCTTACATTACTAAAAAAAAGCTAAGCTAAACGATCGTTTATTAAAAAGTGTAAAAATCGATGTAAAGTTTTATAAATTTCTATTGAAAGTTCCTGTGAGCTCAAATAAAAAAAAAAGTGTTCAGAGAGTTCTTGAAACCAATTATGCAAACTGTATTCTGACACTTTTGCCCTATTTAAAGAAACATTCTCAGAAACTCTTTTAATAATTTCTAGATGTTGCAATAAAAATGCATTATACCAGCTTCTACCTGACGTATTGTTAATAAACAGATTCTCTTTCTTTAAATTAACACAAATTACACGAACACCTTCTAGAAATTGAGTCTTCATTATTGGAATTCCTTTTTCACAATAATGAAAGTGACAGGTCCCATTGTCTAAATCTTTTTCTTCTTCAGCAGTAAAAACAGGTGCAGGCCCTCTTAGTGTACTCTCTGTAATATTATATTTACAAAAAACTTCAGAAATTCGATTTCCATTACGCACTTGTTGTACAGGAACAGATGAATGAATTTTTTCGAATAACAAAGTCTTTTAACTTTTTTTCATTTTTTCCTTTTTCTCGAATCTTTACAGAGTTATTTACGACTGTAACACATGCACCACTGCTCACTTTGAAGGTTAGGTAAACGTATGTCAAGAAAACATAAAAGTAGAACGAAGTTGATTCGATACCATCAAAATTTTTTACAAAAAATTTTTCAACTCATTTTTGATGAAAATAATTTTTATATAAAAAATTTACTTATACACATGGGTACTAAAACTTCTAACCTGACTTAGTTCAAGAACTGCTTGACTTGATTAGGCCGAGGCACCTCTCATGAACGCAAACGTCAATGTAACCGCTGTATCCACCGCTAGGTGATGCTTTCGGTAGACGCTTTCTCGCAGCTATTTTTGACCACGAGTTCAATAAGAGGCCAGTTGTTTTATGAATCAGTATCGCTTCTCGGCCTTATGGCTAAGATCAAAGTGTAGTATCTGTTCTTATCAGCTTAATATCTGATACACTCCCCATTGGGGAGTCAGAATATTAATCTGATTTTTGGAAACTGACGGAGCGTTGGTGCTTGCTCCACCTCCGTCGCGAGTCAGCCTGGCATTGCAGTGCCGCCAGGATTGGCTCAATAAATCTATTCTAAACACATTCTAACTCCCCAAGGGAACAACAACCCTAAGCCTGAGAAAAGCTATATCTCTCTTTACGCGCGAAAGAGTTTTCAGTTCGAGCGGCGAAATTTTACAAGTTCCGCGTAAGTGCCTCTTTCCGCCAGCGCCGCATCCAAGACCAGGATTGGAGCGACGAGCCCCCCAGCCAGCCAACCACCGAGTAAAAAAGTCTTTTCTCTTCTTCTGTCTATCGCTTTCCCCCTCTAGGAGCCGTTCCCTGAGCGGACGCACTCTCTCTCTGACGTAACTTAGGTGCACGGCGCCTAGTCCCCCCAGCTGATCGTCGCGGACGGTTGAGCCGCTCCCCGTCCCCCGCGCTTCAGGTGGCACCTGAAACCCATGCTCCTTCTTGCGACCTTTCCCAAAACAATCAACGGGTTTACCGTTGATTGTTTTCCGAAAAGTTTAAATTGCACGCGTGGAATTTCGCCGTACCGCGAGTAATATCGCGGTGCGGTGCACCACGGTGCATGCGAGGGGTGCTTGCTCCTTCCTTCACCCGTCAGTAATTTCGGAGGAAGAGGTATTTTAATTGACCGAGATTCGTGACAAAGGTGACCGTACCCGTCACTTTTAAACACCGACACATACCTCTTCCCGAGATTTTACTAACTCCTTCTTGCTTCTCTACCACGGGTAGAACTCTTTTCACGCGATTGATTCCCGCTTGGGAATCAAGTCTAGTCTTTATCTATCTAGTCCTTTTTATTCTATTTTATTCTCTGACCTCGCGATAGAGAGGCTTTCCTTTTCGCCTCCGCATCCTTCTCTATCGCCTGCTTTCTCTCTCTCTTTCTCTACAGCTGTTCTTCCTTCGTCACGTCTCTCTGTCTCCCGCTCTATCGCTGTCCTTCTTTCATATACGAGCTCGGTCGGAGACGGCCGAAGGGGACTTAGTCGGCGTTGCCCGTATCAGCTGTTATATTCTAGTTTTGCCTGTTGCTTAGTTATTTATTTATTTATTGACTAATTTATACATACACAGAGTGACGTCTTATTTATTTATTTCATTGTTTTTTACACCGTGACGTCTTATTTATTAATTCTACTAGTCATTTTATTTACTGTCCTAACTTTTGAGGAACAGCGAAACGGCTGATACTTGTCTGTGATCGTATTTTTATCTTTATTCTATCTCTACACTCATTGTTACGCGTTTTATATATTCGTTTATCCTATTTTATTGTCAATTCATTGTCTTTTATCCGCGTAAACAAGAAGCACGTGGGCAATGCCAGTGCTCCGGACTGGCCTGGTATTTATTACACTTAAGCGCACCATATATTCTATTCTATTTAGTCTAATTCTATTATATTCTACTTTATTCCCTTTCTTTTTTATATTCTGGTTCTACTCCTACATTATCTTTATATATCTCGGCGACTGCTTAGATTTCTATCCCCTATTTATACTTTATATATAGCGTCACATCGTACCTGTTCTATTGCATTTCACTTTAATTTATTTTATTGTATCGTACTCGACACTATACTCCTCGTACTGGTGTCGCGCTGCTGTGCTGCCGCACCATTATCCTCAGCCTCGCCGTCATCTCACCATCATTTATTGTCGTCCGCGTTTTGTTTTTTTAGTCAGTCGTTTCACTATTCAGTACCACTATTTATTTATTCGTCCGCGATTGTAGTTACATATTTATTATTATTGTTTTATTGTCGCTTTATTTATTCCCATCGATCACTTACTCATTCTCGCCACTCATCCACGCGTTCATTCATTCAACGCATCCACTGCGCACCCACGCACTCGGGAGGTTTCCATCGTTGGTCCGGCGATACAAACCTTATTAGTCATTTCTAGTCTTTTCTCCCATTTTATTTTGCTCTTATACATTTTAAATGACTTCGCCGGCCCCAACGATGGAAGTCACCGTCGAACTACCGGTCACGGACGGCTTGACGTGTCCCGAGTGCTATAGCAAAAAATCGTCAAAAAGCAACGCGTTTCGGTACAGGGGGTACGTGGAGTTCGCCCAGCACGTTAAGCGGACTCACGTGGGGTGGACCTCAAAACCTACCTGTCGGTACTGTGGCCACGTGGTAAAGGTCAAGTACCCCACAAAGGATGTTTCCGCCCACGTCTCCAAACTCCACCCCACGACCGCGAGTAGGCACGCAGCACCAGCAGCGGAGGGACCCCCCGCAGAGCCACCCTTCAGGGTCGGGGGCTGTTACGGTTTCCCACGCGCTTCGCACAACCACCTCTCCGGGGGCACGCACGACATCCTTCCCCGTGCGTCAAACAATTAAAATGTCCCCCGCAAAACGACCCTCCCCCGTATCCCATGAAATCAGCCCGAACGCGATCACGACGGCAGTGGCCAAGAAGCCGTCAACGAAGAGGGTGTCCGTTGCGGCGGGACCACCCACCACCAAGTCAATGAGGACGACTACCACTGCCACCTTTACTACTCGTCACTCAACGCGGGCTGCTGCTGGAGCAACAACAGCTCGACCACCGCCACTCACCACCACCACCAAGACGTCCTGGACCGTCCCCACCACCGCCCGCTGCGGTAGTCCCCCTACCACCTACGCGGAGGCTGCAGCAAGGAATCAAGGGCCTTCAACCACCACTACCTCGAGGGGGAGCACCTCATCGACCGGCCATAAATCCACCAGGGGAAGTCTGGAGAAGCCGCACGCGAAGAGGAAGTTACTGGGCACACCACCGAGCCCTGTGACGAGAAGAATCACGAGGAGGGGCCTGCAGTCTACCCCCCCCCCCCCCCAGGTGTGCAATGGCCTCAAGGACCACCATCTCCTCCACCACCATCAAGAAGGGACCGGGGCGTCCAGCCGTAACGCCGAGAACAAATTGTGAGGGCTTCTCAGCCGTAAGGCCGAGAACTGTTTGTGGCGGCTTCTCAGCCGTAAAGCCGAAAACAAATTTTGGCGGCTTCTCAACCGTAAGGCCGGGAACACATTGTGGCGGCTTCTCAGCTGTAAGGCCGAGAACAAATTGGTGGGACTTCTCAGCCGTAAGGCCGAGAACAGATTGTGGCGGCTTCTCAGCCGTAAGGCCGAGAAGAGATTGTGACGGATTCTCAGCCGTAGGGCCGAGAACTAGTTGTGGTGGCTTCTCAGCTGTAAGGCCGAGATCAGATTGTCGCGGCTTCTCAGCCGTAAGGCCGAGAAGAGATTGTGACGGATTGTCAGCCTAGGACCGAGAATGATTGTTGTGGCTTCTCAGCCGTAAAGCTGAGAACAAATTTTGGCAGCTTCTCAGCCGCAAGGCCGAGAACAGATTGTGGCGGCTTCTCAGCCGTAAGACCGAGAACTGATTGTGGTGGCTTCTCAGCCGAAAGGGCGGGAACGGATTGAGCAGACCGGGTTCATACCCGCAGATCTGGGAACGTTTGAATGATATTATTTGAATTACTATTTCATATAATAGGTTCTCATATTTATAATTATTTCGTTTTCGAAATACCATTGAGTTATCTATACTATATACTATACTATTATATAAAATTGAAGTTGCATACTTTGAAATGCGGTTTCTCAGTAAATATGAACTGTACCCACAAGTGTATTACATCAATTTGTTCGTCTTGGCAAAAGGAAGGTTCTAACTTTTTTTTTAAATAATGATTTTTAAATAATAGTAGTTCGCGTCGCGACCGCCAGGTGGCGACTGGGCGACCGCTTTTCGCTTGCGGAATGGCACCGCGAGAATAAGTGGCCGAGGGCTTGATCATTCAGGGCTCTCAAGTACCGCTCGCATTCGACTGCATTTCACAGCAGTGTCCATAGTTGGTACACCCGTGCCCAGGCCCGGATTAAAGGGGGGCTAGGGGGGCTGCAGCCCCGGGCCCCACTTTCCCGGGGGGCCCGTTCTAAGCGAATGTTGTATCAAATATATTGTCTGAGTTCCACAACTTTCAATATTTTAGTCGATCGACAAATGATTGATATTTTCCCGAACATATATATACATTGCGTATAGGTTGTTTGTAACTACACAAATCGCAAATTGTGAGGCGGAAAGATCATTTTCTGTACTAAAGAGAATAAAGAATATGTATAGAGCGACGATGTTAGATGATCGGTTATTATCCTTAGCACGTTTGACGACTGAATCTGAATTATTAAGATCTATTGATTGTGAAGACTTGATACAAGAATTTGCAAAATTAAAGATAAGAAAAAACATTTTAACTAAAAGTTAATTGTACAATATTTTTTTAATCCCCCCCCCGGTTTAACCACGGTGGCCTTCGAAGGTTTGATAGCCCCGGGCCCCAAAAATCTTAATCCGGGCCTGCCCGTGCCTAAAGGTCTGCGCCAGAGATGGGCAAAGATAATATCTTGATAATATCTAAATAAAAGGTACTAACGGTTATCCGTTATTCAAAGATCGAATAAGATGATTTCCCTATACTCAAGGCGCGCTAGAGATGCAGCTGGTTATTCAAGGGGAAATTCATTTTATTCTTATTCTAGAAGGTCAAATAACCGGCAAAAGCCTTTGCGTGGTCCGAATTATATCATTTTTGCGGCCATTTTCATTGTGAAGACATGAGGAATCGATTGGTAATAATTTCATCAACACTTATCAAAAACATGAACATTTTATATGGGGCCCGTCGGTTTTATTCCTCTCGGCTGTCAACGGGCGGTCTACTGGGGCTCAAAGGTCGCAGCGAGAAAGCAAAACAGTGGGGTGGGTGGTAAAAGTATACATTTCATTCCTTGTGAACACTTCGCCAATCGGATCAGTGAGTGCATACATTAACTAGGGAATGTCTACTTCGCTGAATTAACGCTTCGACTGTAACATGTACATATGCAAATAATGCACATCTGAATGCAAATAACAAAGTATACATTCCTACGATCTGGCAGCTGACGACAAAGTGAAATGCATATCGAGTCTGCGCATCGTCTGAAGCGGAACGCGGAACTCCGGTGCTCGGTTAGGAAGGAGAACCTTCCATAAGTTGTGCCAAGTGGTACCCTCTCTGATGTGCTCTTGCAGTAATTAATGCGATAATATTTAGTGGAGTGTATATACAAATTTAATATGCCAATGGTACCTACTTGTATGAAGTTAAATAATTTATTACAATAATTAATCCATTGGATTAATTTCAATTTATAGTATGGATATGTATATTATTGGTTAAATGCCCATTGTATCAGTTGAAGGTATTTACTGTAAATTTACAGAATGAATAAATTTGTAAACAGATGTTATTGTTTTGTTAATATTATGAACTTATTCATTTAATCTTCATACCACAGATATAAATCTTGGCGTTAAAATTACACATTACATAACTGTGCTAAATGTTTGTATGCATACATAAATATATTTAAATATAATAACAAAAATACTTGTGTCTAAATGTATAACCATATAATTATTATCGCGAAAAAATGGAAATAAGTGAAATTAATAACCCTTCTTTGGAAGAAAGTATGTACAAATTATTGGGAGCATTTACTTCATCAACTGAAGAAGGTATATACACGCCAATTGATATATTGCACAACTTCAAATTGCAACGTTTAGTATTGCACTTTTAAATTCATTACTTTTATTTTTATTACAATCTTTAATTTGTCTTATTTTTGTGTTGGTTCTTGAATGCTATTTACATCAGTTTCTTTGATATATATAATTTGATCAAAAGAGAATTTAATTCATATATTTATTGTTATTTTAACACACAAATTCAATTATAAAGAAAGTAACAAATAATATGTGCTTCAGACTTGTCGGATATACTTCGTAAACTTTATGATTACAAGCATCCAAAGTTACCAATTGCAATATTTTTTGAATTCATGAAAGTTGCATATCAGGTCAACAGTAGTTCCAAAAATGTAACGGCTATGCAGTCTACAGATAATAAACTTGATTGGAATAAACTGACAAAAATTAATTTAAATCTTGAAACACAGAATCATAAAATAATAGATAAACAATGTATTAATAGTGATCAAACGCATGAAAATGATTGTTCCGATGTGATAGAAAAAATGTTACTCGCAACATATGATGTTAATGTAAAAAATTCTGCATATTCTATTGCATCTTCAAATGAGCAAATACATACATATGATAAAACTGTACTACATAATGTTGAAAAATGTAATCAAGTTACAAAATGTTCGCTACAAGTGGACGAGGCTAAAATCGCAAGATTCGTAGATACAGCAGAAAATCTTTTAATGACATTGATGAAGAAAAATTTAAGTGAGATATTGCACGAAGGTTTACTGGATTCAGTATTACCATATGTAATTCCCAGACCTATTCTATCACAACCTATTATTAAAAAATTTATTGCAAATGCTGAAATAAAAAAGACTAATTCATTAAGCAACAGTATCGAAGCGAGAACTATTACAAATGTAACGCATAAAGATAGAGAAAAGGACAGAAGTAAAACACATAGAAAATCAATAGAGTAAGTGTTTCAGCATTTAACAGCAATTTAAACCAAAATGAACATTGGTATTACTAATGACATTTTATAGAATTACTAACAGCTTTTTCTGTGTCTGTACAGAAATGAAGCAGAAATTCATGTTTACGATGAAGAAAAAAATATTAAAAAAAACTTCCATTGTCCACAAAAACTCCTTATTCAAAAAATGCGTTATTTTGCTGATGTAACAGCAGGTCAAAAATTAGAAGAAATAGACATATCAGTTCACTGTGACATTGTGATTTTCGACTGGCTAATGAGATGGGTGAAAAAGGATATTATAAAGAAATCAGAGTGGCCAATTTTGGAAGCTAGTAACGTCATTCCAATAATGGTATCTGCATCGTTTTTACAAATGGAGCCACTTTTGGAGAATTGTTTGCAATATTGTCGTGATAACATGTCTGATATATTAAAAACATCAACAATTTTAACTTGTTTAGATGACAATCTTCTAATAAGGTATTTTATGTTTACAGAAATACATTTTCTACCTTCATTAAGTAAAACAAGAATATTTTTATTTTTAAAGTAACAGTAGATCATGTAAATTGTAGTATATTGTGTACATTTATCTTACAATGTGAAAACAGCGAGACCCATCCATATTTCCTTATTTAATGTAAATAAGATCACTAAAACATAGATTATTAAACTTATGGAGCATATACTACTTCTTTTCAAAGTGTGAATATATCTAATTCTTATTTGATATAATCAATTGAAGGCATGGTAGGCATATTTAAATACATATTATCCAGTTAAAGAGTAGGTAAACAAAACAAAAGGGATAAAATATACATGAGGCAAGCTGGAAGAAAAATATATTTACTATGAAAAATTCTTTTATCCATATAATATACACTGTGGAGTCTTCAACGCGAAATTTTGCTGTGTGTGTAATTCCACATTTGGAAATTTGGAAGGCATTTTACAATTTTTAATTTTTTGTTTGCCTACTACTGTTTTTTAGACTATTGAACTTTGATCTTTTAATTTGTACTCCCCCCAACTCCACATTCGGGGAACTCCGTCATACTGCATTACGTGTGATTAAAAATAGCTCAAATGAAGTCGAATTTAAACTCATTTTTATTAGGAGCATGTTGGCGATCTATTACGGTAATACCTTCATAAAAGTATACCTAATAGAAAATGTAAAAATTTAAATTTTCATCATACAGGGTGTCCCAAAATTGAGGGACAATTCGGAACATGCAACATCCTGATGCAAAAGTGATTAGAACATCGAAAAGTACTTTACCGTTTTGAGATCCGATGCTTCGTTCTCGAGATATTAACCCTTCGTTGATACAGCTGTTTTTTCGATCAACGTTGAGACACCTGGGTGGCTCACACCCAGAGCAATTTTTGAACGACTGCCATTCTCATCTACAGAATTCAATCGTTATGAAAAAAATCATGGGTCAATTTCAGGGTCGTTAGAATGTATTCCAATAGTTTTTTTTAATGAAATTTTGTCACAGATTTTGTAAAAAAATTCTAAATTACTATATGTCGATAAAAAACGAAGGAAATCTTCAAAAAATTGTAACTCTTACAAGTTTCAATATCAGAAGCTAAAAATCTATGGAATTGTTGTTCAGATATAATACTTTGAGAAAAAAATAGTTTGTAAGTAGACTTTGGAGAAAAGCTATTTATTTTGCATACAGAAGGTACAGAGCGTCAAAATCAGCTTATGTGTGGCTCACACCCAGAGTGTCAACGAAGGGTTGACAGTTAATTTGTACAAAAAAACTTCACTATTGTCATAAATAATTTAAGAATTTATTACAGATTGATAGAAGGATTTTCAAACGAAGATGTAGAAGCTTTAAAAGACAAAAAAGATAAAATTCAAAGTAAACTGTTTTGCAAATTAATTATATCACTTGCTGACATAACACCTGATAATAGCAAAGGGCATTTCAATTCTTTGGCTACATTATATAAATGTTGTAAATGTGGGAAAAGCATTACTCAGTCAGTCTCTAATTACGTACCATGTATCGCAAGTGCAATGAAAATTGATAACCATGGAAATATTCACAGTAAACATATAAGGTATAATTATAATATTCAGATATATTATAATATTTATAATTATAACGAAACATATGTTATTTAGAGATGTAACGTGGTCTTTAAATGACTACATCATTACTCTTCGAATGGAATTACGCTCTTGGCGTAAAGTTTATTGGAGACTGTGGGGTGACTGCCATTTTCTGTTTTGTACACAGTGTCAAATGTATTTTCCAATTCATCAAATCAATTGGTGTTGTTGTCATGCAGAACTTCCACAATTCTTTATTAATGAACAGCAAAGACCTATGCCATTTCCTTTAGGCAGATATCCTTGTTGTAGTCAACGAGCACATAGATTTGAGGTATTACCAAATCAAGAGGGTTGTAGGTTCAGGGTAGGTATTTGTAAGTATGTTTACATTGAAAACAGTATTATTATTACGCATCAGTTGAAAATTGTTTATAACATTGTTTTACAAAGAACTGCAACACTAGGTACACAACTAACTCAACATAACTTACATATATTACGTACTTTTTTACTTAGGAACATGTCCCAGACATTACAACACAAAAGGATATAAGTATATTAAATATCTTTACCACGCATCGAAAAATAATAGCATTGGAAACACCGCAATTATTTTTTCCAGAGAAAGTTACAAGATTAGTCGCTTGTGATGCATCTTTTCAACCAGGAAAATTAATGTGTAAAGATATCATGTGGTGGAATGGAATAGAACTTGCGCTGCAACGACCAAAACTTGGACTTCTAGGTAGACAAATGTTTTTATGTCTTGGCTTGCTACTTATTAAAAATCCTTGCTATTTATGCTATTTCACATTTCTTAAATCATTCAATATTTAGGAAAAATTTGGAGTGGAATGGGATTTCGACGATCATCTCAAGTTCAAGATTCACAAAAGTCCTTACAAAAAACTTATCAACAAGTTTCTGTTATGACTGATAATTCATCAATTATATCTTCAGCGAGTGATAGCGATGAAGATGGTGCTGTTACAACTTACGAAAATAGTAGTGTCGATGAAGAATCATATTTCAGCGAAGAATCTAATGCGCAGACTACTATAAGGACAAAATATAAGATTGACAAAAAGGCAAAAAATCAAATCATGTGGAGGTAACAAATGTGATACTAAAAAATTTACGATATCTTATTCTCATATCTTTTTAAAAGCTCTATGCTTCGGATCACATATTGGTGTCAAATTAAATTTGTTTCTAGAAACAATGGTCAATCTTGGAACGATAATTTAAATGTAAGGTACAATCAAGATAATCAAAGAGATTTCGAAGAAAAAGCAATTTTGCAAATGACAACGCTACTAACAAAACGCGTATCTGCAGAATTTTCTTTATTAGTAAAGTCGTTAAATAAACAAAACCGAAAAAAATATCAATTAAATGGTATAACTTTGTACTTAATATTTTATATATAATGTATTAACATACTTAGAACTATTATTACGATTAATATTGTTCCAAATAGGTGGAACTTATATGAGATTGGAAGCAGAATTTCGGGACCAACTAAACTTGTCTCACAAAAACAAGAATATTTCAGGAAAATATCTTTTACGCATGAAATCAAGTAAATAATAATTATATGGCACTTGATATAATTATCATTAAATACTGTGTATGTTAAAGCTATTCTCAACTGTTACATTACTATACCAAAGAAGGAAAAGTGATAAATTGTTTCTATAGCGCAGTTAAGAGTATTATTAAATTTGAAAACTTCATTCTTAATTACACCAAGAATTTATTAATATAAAATTATTCTCACTTCTTGCCTATATTTTAATAGAATATTAGAGTTTAATTATAATGTAATAAATGGTACAAAAATAAATACTATATGGTAATTGAAAGAATACCTATATAAAATACCTTTACTTATACTGTTTGTTTTTCTCGAGGAATTCTTTTCGAGGAAATATCAAATATTTAAGATTTCTTGTGAATCGCGTACAAATCACTTCTATCGATCAATTTGTTAAGCTCCTCTTCTGTAAAAGCTATATTAAAGATTTATAATCAGAGAACTGTAAAAGCTGTATACGTTAAAATAATACGAAATTTTCATTTACGATTTACCTTCATTTTCAGATGCAACTACTTGACATTCTTTCGATTCCAAAAACCTCCGCAATTCCATTAACGTTCCCTTTTGATTCATGTTGAGCCCTTGAGCCTTTTTAGAAATCACCATCTTCTCTAAAACACGCTTCGATTCTGCGCGGGTCATAATTACTTCATCGATGGTTCCTTTGGTACAAAGTTTGTATACAACTACTGGACGCTCTTGTCCTATTCTGTGGCAACGTGCCATAGCTTGTATATCCATTTGAGGATTCTACAAACATATTTAATTATTCCGCGGTCACAATAATTACAAGGCATAAATACAGAAAGTAATATACCCAGTCACTGTCATATATAATAACAGTATCCGCTGCCGCAAGGTTTAATCCAACACCACCTGCTCTCGTAGATATGAGAAACAGAAATATATCAGAGTTTTCGTTGAACTGCTTAATATTTTCTTTTCTAGCTTCGATTCGAATTTTACCATCTAATCTTACATAACCATAGCTACGCAACATAAGATAATCTTCTATCATGTCCAATACTAATGTCATAGTAGAAAATAATAGAACTTTATGCCCTTGGCTCTTAAGTTTTGCAAGCATTGCATCTAATACCATAAGTTTACCAGATGCTTTAATTAAATCCTCATCTATTTTTGGTAAACCACTTGCATCTAAAGGGCAATGAACTAGATACGGGTGATTCACAATCTTTTTGTACATTGGTACTAAAAACATAAAAATAAATATAACAAATAAACCTGATAAGAGCTAACATTTTTCCATAAGACCTTAACTTACTTCTAACTTTCATTTGAATATTAATGAAGAAATCTCGATTCCGATCATCGATATCAGTGTATTGTTTCCACATTAATAAGTTGTTTTTATTGACAGGTTTCGCCTGTTTCCAAATTTCTGTATCTGAACTGTCGTCATTTTCCTCAATCGAATTATTTGGTGACATTTCACTTCTAATGCTATTATTGTGGATATTCTTCAAAACACATCTTCTCTTAGGTCTCTTGCCATCAATATCTGATATAATTGGTGTTTTGTCAATTTTACTTAAGCTATGTATATCACGATTCAAAACAGCTTTGTATAAGTCATGTTGTAGTTTTGTGAGTGGGGCATAAACGACTACTTCTTTCTTTGGTGGAATGTCTAAACAAACGTCTGCCTTTTCACGTCTTAGCATAAACGGTTTTAGTATTTCACGTAATGTTCCTAACACCTGCTTTTCTTCTTCTAATTTCAAAAATTTTTCCGTTCCTTCATCATAGTCAAGCTCTCTTGCGTCGAACCACGATTCGAATACAGCTAGATCGTTAAAAATTTCTGGCAATAAGAAATTTAATAATGACCATAATTCTGCTAAATTATTTTGCAACGGTGTCCCTGTTAGTAACAGCCGATTCATGGACTTACAAGTCTTCAAAACTCTGAAACATAATGATCTATAATAGTCATAATTACATAATAATAAGACATAATAATCAGCAAATCATTTTCAAAGTCTAATTAATTTATAGTAAATAAAATTAACACTGTGCCTGGTTGCGGGGTTTCTAAAATACCGTTCTAGTTCAATCAAACCTTTTCGCACAGTCACTTCTGTCGACATTGTTTTCTCCAAGCTCGTCTTCGCGATTTAATTAAACATATACCAATAGTAATGAAAATAAAGTTTTCTATATTGTTTATTATGTGGATCTTCACGAGGGTAGTACCAGTGTGCGACCGCGATGTTTCTAACAAAAACTAATCCATTAATTCATAAATCAATTGTACAGTATATATGTATAATTAAAAGTAGACTCAATAAGACCGAGTTTGGATTCACTTTCGTCAGAAAGTCAATCCCTCACACCCAATCCATTGATTATACCCTCATAAAGATGTAATAAAGATAAAGAAATCAAAAATTTGATTAGTGACTTATCGTCGGCTGTACGTGAGTGAAGAGTCGCTCGGACGGTGAGAAACGAAACGATTTTCGAACTTGTTTTGTTTTTAAAGAAAACATAAAAACACTCCTATGCCAGGCAAAGAGTTAAGTTCTTACAACTACATAACGTGTTTGTGATCATAATTTTTAAGAAACATACTGGATAAGAATACACTCGTAGTTTTTAATTCTTTGTCCTTCGTCAATTATTATATATCTCCAGTTCTGACTTTTAAGAAAGGACGCTTCATGTAATGGTACCTCGAAACTCGTAAGTACTATCGGTGGTGTACTATAGTCCTGCACCACCTTGTGTTTCTTTCTAATTTCATCTTGTACAATTAATCTTTCGCTTGGACTACCATACAATAAAACGACTGGTAATTTTGGTGCAAATTTTTCAAATTCCATCATCCAATTTGGTAAAGTTGAAAGAGGTGCAATTATTAAATAAGGCCCATCTTGCCGTTTCTCAATCAGGTGACATAACAAAGCTATCACCTGTATTGTTTTCCCAAGTCCCATTTCATCTGCCAAAATCCCATTTATACCATTTTCGTAAAGAACTTTTAACCAATTTAATCCGTCTTTTTGATAATCTCTTAAATTTCCAGTGAAATATTTTGGTGTCTTGAAAGTATTATTAATGGTTGTTTCTTCTGTTTCATTTTCAGAATCTCTAAGTAATTCCTCCTCAGTGTCTTCTCCGCTTAAGTTTAAATTATTTTGCATCGCATCAATTTTCTTTCGCATCTAGAAAAAATTACAATCAATATGAGTACCCAATGAAGTAAAATATTATAAAATTGTAATATTAATTTCTTTACTTTGTCGGTTATATAATTTTGCATATTATAGTTTTGTGGAGCTTTCTTCTTTCCCTTATCTTGTGGAGCTTTCGTCTTTCCTTTATCTTGTGGAGGTGTGTTTTCATCGGTCGCATTAACTTTCTTCACACCTTTCTTCACACCTTTCTTACTACCTTTGTTAGTGTCTTTCTCTGAATTACTATTAATTTTATTAACAATGTATGAAGCATAAAATTGACTTCTGTTTAGTAAATGCATCAATCGTTTATATTGTTGTTCCTGTAATTCACGATTATATTCTTCATCTTCTTCCTTCTGTCTATTTGCAGATTCGAAGTAATGCGGTCGCTTCCTTTTTTTTGGTTTTACCACGTTTTCTTGTAGAGGCTCATTGCAGAATTGCATAGGGTCTGAAATATTTGTTAAATTGGCTTCCCATATTCAGAACAGAAAAATAAAAAATACACAGAGAAATCTTTGTTATAAGTATTTACTTAAATTATTATTATAATAATAATGATCAATACTCACAATGCAACAAACTGTTAAATTTATTATGTTTAGATTAAAATAAAAATGTAATTATATAATATATTGCAGTTTTATACAGAGAATCTAAATAGATATCAACCTAAATAGCAGAGTAAAGATATAAAATTGGCTTATTTTAATAATATAACGATAATGTTACTGCTGATACAATGTTTAAACTGACATTCTAAGAAACAACACTTAATTCCATGAATAAAAACACTAAAAAAACAGTCATAGAGGTCATGATATAACCGTTAAAATAAACTTAAACATAATCAATGTATAATTTTAAGAAAAGGAATCGTCATTTACACAAAACATTGCTTTTGAAACAAAGCATTTTCCTTTGAGTACATTATATTCATATTATGAACGTCGAAAGACGAAATTGTATATACAAAAGCCAACTACAATCTCTAGAAATTTGTTTCCGTTTTCTACTCATTTTTAGCGAAATAGCAAAATATGTTTACCTGCCATCAAACTTGTATCAATTGAACTATTAGACTTTACATCGCTATTTTCATCTGCCATTTTCAATTAGCGATTAAGATTACTTTCTTTCCACCTAAAGAATAAGCACCAAATTAAACAGAAGCAACACAAAGTTAACAATGTACCTAAACCCCATTCACCTACGTACCTGTACCGGCCGCACGATACAAATGCCCGCTAAAGCAGATATCCCCTCCTAGGCGCGTGGTTGTACGGTACACTATTGTAGGGTTTGGAGGACTCCGGCGTGGCAGCACACCTACAGGAGCGGTGGTAATGTGTGCGTAAGACGCACGATGGGAAACGAACCGACACCACAGCCAATCAGCGTCGCCGGGGAAATAGGTTGTCGACGCTGATTGGCCGCGGTGTCACTCGCTTGGCGCTGGCGTCGGTTCGTCTCCAATCGTGGCGTCTCACGCACACATTACCACCGCTCCTGTAGGTGTGCTGCCACGCCAAAGTCCTCCAAACCCTGGGTTGTACATACACGTGATTACTGTGCAGAACCACGTCGTTTAGTGATCCTCTAGGTAGTGATCGGAACTGGGCCCGCGTTTTCTATTCGTCGACGCCATTACTGACCGAAACCGGAAATAGAGAGAGCCAGTAATTTTTCTTATTGGTTGAAGCAATAACATCTCCCAATGGGGAAGATGACGCAAACCTTGGCGCAGAAGGCGCCACTAGCGCATGTACTGCGGTTTTGCATGAGGGCGCATGTGTGAATGGTTTGCGCGCGAATTTTTCATTTGTGGAATGTATGAAGTTGGTAGTTACATATTAATGTTTTATAACACACCGATGACAAGTGGCACGTGTGCTGGTGGCACCACGGTTGGGAAAAAGTTGCAGTCATCTTCCTCATTGGATTCCACAACATTGCGCGAAAAGTGGGATCAGCAGCAAACTTCATTTAATACTGAAGTGCCCACCGATTTGTGACTTCCGCTTTAGGCCAAAATGGTGGACACATTTGCCGATCACTACCTAGAGGATCACTAACATCGTTTTGTCGCGACTCCCGCCTAGTGGCGTGTAGCGTAAACTCTAGAAGCGCAAAGTTTGAATCCGAATGTAATAGAAAAGGGTATACAAATGTAGCGTAAAAGAACGAAATATCCAATAAACATTTATTGTCATGTAGCATATATGTAGGTTATATTTTCTGTCGCTTCGAGGATGGGGACCACATAATAATCACGCGTATCCAGCCTGCGCATTTTCCTTAGCCTGGACGGCCGAATGGAAGGGGTACCTTCCCCACCCAGCATTAGTGGTAGTAGGAACGATTTTTTTGAGTGTGGTGCACGTTTTTCAAAGCGTCCGTAAAGAGACAAATATGCATGCGCGCATGAACTGCACGCTTCATGCGCTACACGGAAAGATGTCTGCACCGTCGGGAACGGTGCTGGGCCAGCACCAGGGTGGTGTATATACCACCCTGGCCAGCACCGTAAAAACCAGTGCTGGGCCCATTCACAAAGGCGTTTTCGGTGCTGAAGAGGGCTGTGAATGGGCCCAGCACCGTTCCCGACGGTGCTTACTCAGCACCGTTCCCGACGGTGCTTACTCAGCACCGTTCCCGACGGTGCTTACTCAGCACCGTTCCCGACGGTGCTTACTCAGCACCGTTCCCGACGGTGCTTACTCAGCACCGTTCCCGACGGTGCTTACTCAGCACCGTTCCCAACGGTGCAGACATCTTTCCGTGTAGAAGTGGGAGAATTCTAGAGAATCCTATGCGCCACCACTGCCCGCATGGACTGAAACGGAACCGTTTTCTCTGCAGCCTGTGCACTCAATGCGCGAAACGGAACAGACCCATGGTCAGTGATGGGATATGGGACGGTTTTCTCGCGCATGCGCGGCGTTTGCAGTAACGTATCTCTGTTGGGGCGCAACTAATAGGTGTAGAACGGTGTTTTTAGTCGCTACTTATTTTTAAAATCGTCTTAAGCATTCAGCATTCTTTACTAGTCTACTAGGTAAGTAGAGGATGCCGTATGCTTAAGATGATCTTAAGAATAAGTAGCGACTGTGAATACCGCCCGTAGTGTTATTGGCGGGAAAGCAGTGAGTGATCAAGGTACCCCATTTTATCGAAACTTGTACTATACTGATGCTAAAATCGCCGCGCATGCGCGAGAAAACCCGGCCCGTATCCCATCACTGTCCTTAATTTTATAGCCTTCATATATATTTCCGTACCTATACATACATAGGTAGTATTTACAGAACATAAAGCCGTGTTCACGTGATAGCGTAACATAAGTAAATAATGTTACTAGGTGTGGAGCAGGGAAATTATCTTTATCAAAGAATTCTAGTAATTCGCGATTTGTAATGCAATTATTCGTCTTTGTGGGGTAACTCCATGGTGCAACTCAACAAATCTGTGAACTAAATTTATTCGAAGTACGAACTATATGTTTATTTATCAACAATACGAATTATTTGGAATATTTGTATTATTAAGGTGTATAAAAATTGTGGTTGTGTTTAGACTGCGTAGTAAAATTTTGTTGCCTTTTAAAAATGTGGCTACATTTTCTTTATAAATGAAAATAGGTATGGGTATGTACATACATATTATGTGACAGTTGTAATGAGTAGTGTATGTGGGCGTATGATTTACGATAGAACTTTATTATTATATCTTTTAACTGTAAACGTCGACGTTATTTTTTAAAGATTTCTTTGAGACATTCTCCAATTATACTATCTGATATTTATTTATTCTTTTCATGTAGGATGAGTTATTGAAAACAAATATAAACTAGTGTAACGAGACGGATATGCAATAATTTTTATACTAAGTGTTAATAGTATTAACACAATTACTTTTACAACTATGGGTAAGCAGAAAATATTTATACATACACACATTTGAAAACATTTGACATTACCAATATTTCAGATGATTCCATGGATGCGCGAAAATGGCAACAACATTTATCTTTATTGCGGGAACAGTATGTTAATTTATATAATGCGAATACAGAACTTCAGCGTGAATATGCTATTGCTATTGCAGATAAACAAGAATCTGGATTTATCAAAAGACTCTTGATAATTATAGCATCATTATATGGTCAACATCGCTATAGGTTTGTTCTAAAATCATAAGCTTACATATAGATACGATTAATAAATTGTATATTTTATAGCGATGTAACTATTAAATTAATGGATCAAGAAATGCCAGCACATAAATTTGTACTGTCTGCTAGAACAGATTTTTTTAGTGACTCAATACTCTCTGAAATAACTACTTTGGGTAAGACTTTAAAGAAGAAATAAAAATATACAATGCGTATCACAGTGATTCCCAACTGGCAGGTCACGACCCCCAAGTGGGTCGCAAAGTGTTATCTGAGGGGTCATCACGTTTTTTTTAAAAATATTATTAAGGTGGAATTATATTCTGAAATAGGCTATTTTTAATGTGTATTCTTCACCTTAGTAAATTTACCTTACCTTATATTGGGGGGGTAGGAAGATCGCAGGTTATTTGAATATTATAAAAGGAGGTCGTGACTCAAAAAAGGTTGGGAAACACTGGCGCATCATAAATATATCAACCCCCAAGAGTTTGAATATTCAGAAATTTTTCTACGGCTGTACTAAAATTTTGTTTCATAAATATAAATTTAAAACTATGAACATAAATGTTCTATAACATTATGATAATTTAATATTTATGGTAAATTTGGCCATAGTGTAATACTGATTTTTAGATGTTTCATAAGTATTTATTTGTTTTACTTAGTGTTATAAGTAGCCAGTGCTGTTGTTTGCAGTAGCTGTATCTAGAAATACTGTATGGAAAGTTACTTTTCGAAACAGAAAAGACTGTAATCAGTCTTCTATATTAATGATTTAAAGAGGGTTGTTAATAATTTTGTTATAAATATTTCATAACGGGACCAAATGTCAATTATAACAAAATCTGTGAATAATATTCAAAACTAATTCAATCTACAGGTTTTAAAAATGTCACATGTTTTAAAAATCTACATGTTTTAAAAATCATGCAGAGGCATTATATAGTAAGATCCAAAATGATTGGTGTCAAATCTGAAAAATGTATATAAAGCAGAGAACCTGATGTTTGCCGGAAAGAGCATGGATAAAGATTGGAAAAAGGTTAATTAAATATTTTCTGAAATACACAAAATCAAACTATTTCTATGACAAGGACTCTCATAATTATTCCTATAGATTATTTTTCATAATGGAAAACAAATTAATTTAAATGGAAGAAAGTTTAACTCTTTAACAATGCATTAAAACTGACAAATTACGATATTAAACATCCATATTTTCTTTATGCTTGAAATTAATAATAAATTGTAATAATGACTATAGTATGTTTTATAGATATTTTTCTATACCACTGTGAGCGTCTTGCAGATGCATTAAACAGTATTGGCTTAGATTGATTTAACTGTTAAATGATTAATCCTTATTGTCATTATTTAAGAAAAGAAGTAAAATTCTTTTCAAACTACAATTTGTTACTGGATCGGCTATGATTTAGAATTGTTCTTTAGTACATGGAATATATTCAATAATATTTCTAGGTTTGATTATAAATTGAATTTTTATAGCAGGTACATATTAGTTTGACAAATGTTTTCTAATATTTGCAAATTTGAAAACATGAGCTTCCTTAAAGTTGCAATTATTGTGAGGTGGGTTAGTATTTACAAAAATACAATTAAATACCTTATTGAAAATATGAAAAAGAGGTGTTTTTTTGTGATTTTGGACAGTAGTAATCTTATACATTATTGGGTACGATTTATATTTTATAAAATAGAAATAGTCAAAATAAAATAAATTTTGTTTAGTGTTGGTATATTTATAGAATATTAGTGTCAAGTAAATAATACACGCGTATATGAAATATACTTTCTTAACATTGTGTATTGATGTGAAACAAATTTTTTTTACGATTCTGTAACGAGAATACAGAACATTAAAACTTGGGCAGGCTGGTGTATTTATAACACACATTCTATAATAAAAAATTGTATGTCACAAGTGTTCTATAAACATACTTATAGATTGGTCTCACTTGGACCCCAATGTTGCATCAGCATTATTGAAATGGATTTATACAGGGAAAGTGTCTCAAGAAAATTTAACATTAGATCTAATGAAAGGAGCATCTAATTTTCAATTATTAGAATTAGTCGAGCAATGTGAAAAATATTTAACTGGAATAGTGGAACTCAAAGATTGCGTACAATTGTATGCAGCTGCTGAAGAGTTAGGTGCCCAAAGATTAAAAGAACATTGCAGTTCTTTGATTTCAACGCATTGGGTAAGATAGAAACGATACTTACTGTTCCCTTTAATTATAATGTGACTTTATAAAAATTTAATGGTTGTAGGAAGACTTAACTGGGGAAGATTTTAAGGAAATGCCTGGTTCCTTGTTGTACAAATTACTGCAAACGAAAAGTAAATATCCATTACATGCTGCTGTTCGATTGATGAGGGAAGATGTGGTTTTTTTATATTTGGTGGAAAATAATTCGGAGGTAAGTAATTTCCAATTAATATAAATTGTATTTATGCACATGCAGTAGATATTGCTTGGAAATGTAGCAAACGCGTGTACATATGTGATTCTATAGGTAACAATGATTATATTTTGACCGTTCTATTTTATTATTTTCGCATTTAAGAATATAGTAAATTAGATCTATAAATTTTTTAAACGTGATTTAAGTATTTTTTTTCTATCGTCTCGCGTCTGCCATTATTCACATTAATTATATTTCCTTCCAATTTATGGACAAAGAATGAGTTGCAATATATCTTAAACCATTAGGTGAATATTCTAGTAAACACATATATCGGTTTAGCTCGTTTATTTAATCGCACGATTACTTTACTTTCCACTTAATAACATTATAACGATCATAATTATAAAGGCACTGATATCGTGTATAAAGACATTAATGTTAGTTATTAACTAAACGAGTTAGTATTTTATGCAAAAAATTATGTTTTATATTCATCTTAAAAAATCTTGAATTCTCGTCCTACGTACGTGTCGCTACGAAATTTCAGGACATCGCTTCAACTTTACAAAAAATTATTTTAGACAAAGGATGAACTATATTTAAGTGTCCTTTAAGTATCCTTATCTGCATTTTTTCGGAGATATGGATGTTACCTTCTGTTTTTTTAAATGGAATCATAGCAACTTCTTAATATTTTATGTTACAACGAATCATGGCAGATCCAACAATTATACATAAGTTACAAGAAGAAACACGAATAACGTATAAAAAGTTAACGGTAGTTGTGCAAGGTCGCGGTATATTCGAGCTTTCAATTACAATAAGTTACCGAATTGCAATCCATCTTGTAAATATAGCTCCGCTCGATGAAACAAATATGCATTTGTTGCCGCTATGATGCTTTCTCGGAGAACTTCTTTACACGCTGTGTGGATTCTTTCCTTTCTACCAACCATGTTTTGAATTGTAGTAGCATAGATGATGGATTTAAACATGAAACTTTTCTTTTCTTAGTGCCATATCAAGCGAAAATTTAGATGTTTCTAAAGCCAACTCCTTGATATATGTATGTTGCCCAACTTCGTTTGACTCTTTATGTTATTTGTGTTTCTTTGTGTAACTTACGTATAATAGTTGGATTTGCCATGATTCGTTCTAATATAAAATATTTAAAAAATGCTACAGTTCGATTTAAAAAACAGAGGGTGGCATCCAGATCTGCGTATAAAAATCAGGTAAGAATACCCTGTTTTACGGAAGTTATACATATTTAAATATAGTTGAATCTTTGTCTAAAACAATTTTTTGTATACCTCTGGGAATGTCCTGAAATTTCGTGGCGACACTTACGTGAGACACCCTGTATATTAAGAACAGAAATAAGTGCTTGCAATATTAGGTACTTGGAATAAAAATTTTATATTGGCTTTGTAAGTAGTAATATCACTATTAATACAAAATTATAATACACATTCATGGGTTTGATTGATTGCGATGAATTGCATAAGTGAAAACTACAAAAACAATATTCTGATGGACCTGTTGGTGCCCCTCTGTCTTCACCAATGGAGCAACCCTCTTCATAAGCCGTTTTCACAATTTCTTCTTTATTCTGCCATTTATTATCTACCTTACTATAAATAGGAAGTATGCTTTTCTGAGGTGCGCAATCTCTTTTTGTAGCTACGACTACAGATGCTATAAGAATATCCAATGATATATCAATTAAATATTTTTCTGAATCCACCATTTAAGAAAAAATAAAAATCTGCTTACTTTGAAGCTGATGGTAAATAGTTCTTTTCATACAAAACGTCGATGAAGGACAATAGACTTGAAATCGAGCACTTCCATCAAATTGCGAGCATAGCAAATCGGTGTGTTCGTGTCCTGGTTGCGATGCAAAACATTTGAAGCATGACATACCATCAGCAGTTATTGGTATCATTGTATCTAGAAGAATTCAATAGTTTAATAACCTGCAGAAAGTAATTAAGAATTTTATAATAAATCTGGCATCAAATATTGGAACAATTGTTATAAGGTGATTGAATAAGCTTTTCTGTATAAATCTAAAATATCTGGAATATGTACATACACAGACAAATTGCAGCAGTTAGCGCAATTTCATGTGACTTTATTTGGAATGTCATCTCATTTATTCCTGAATTACAAACCAAACACGAGTAAAATATTTCTATCTATTTTACAAGAAGAATGTTCCTTTAACGTTAATTGTGCTTCTTATAGGATCACTGTTGTCGACTCTTGCTTAATTTTTTGTCTGTTATCACACTAAAGTTCAATTTATCATCATCGTTACATAGGCCTGAAACAACTTAATTACATAAAAATAAGATTATTATTTTTATTATTATTTTCAAAAAGTTTATATATTAACATTTCTGAGATTACTAACATGTAGAGTATTTCAAAATTGGTGTCACAACAAGGAAGTTTACAAATCTATGTTGACTGATTTCGCCATAAATTGTTTGTTTCTGTCTGAATTTTTGGTATTCAGACATTCGCATAAGATGAGATAAAAGTAAACTCGTAATGCTGATACAAATGTTGTAATACTGACAATATTTATAAGTACAAATGTATGCAAAAACAGTTTATAGACCGATTTGTTAAATTGAGAGTCAATTCGGAGTCATTTTTCTTGAAAATGTAGCCTTGCATAAACAAACTTTACAGTTTCAGCATATTTCTCCATGTTTTCCATGTTGAATCATCAATTTTCTAGCTGTTATAATTTTCATGTAACTTTTCGTACAAATAAAAAATCAGTACGAAGAATTTGTGCGAGAAATATGCAAGTAACATTCTTTCTATTTTGACAAATCATACTGAATTACTTGAAACATAAAAGCGACTTCTTATATGTATTCTTCTTATATTCTTTAAAAATATTTTCATCTGCAACTATTGACTAACAGATTTCAGATTATTCAAGACCCATATGGTACGGGCCATACGCCAGAACTCAATTAATTGATTACTTACAAGGGAACACTGCGAACCCGGACTCACTGATTGGAACGCAACTTTGTGAGTTTTTAGAGTGACTCAAAACAAGAAAAACGGTGTGTTTCATTTGGGCCCTATCGCCCTTTAAGGGGGTGAAAACTAACCTCAAAGTTAAATTAGCACTTCCACTTTTTCGCGTATAACTCTCAAAGTACAACAGACAGAAAAAATGTTTGAAACAAAAGTTTAATGGTGCAATAAGCGCTGCAAACTTGCGTTAACTAAATTTTGAAAAGAGTTCAATAAAAAATACCTGACCAAAAAAAATCTCTTTTCAAAATTTTGTTAACGCAAGTTTGCAACGCTTATTGCACCATTAAACTTTTGTTTGAAACATTTTTTTTGTCTGTTGTACTTTGAGAGTTATACGCGAAAAAGTGGAAGTGCCAATTTGAGTTTGAGGTTAGTTTTCACCCCCTTAAAGAGTGATAGGGCCCAAATGAAACACACCGTTGTTCTTGTTTTGAGTCGCTCTAAAAACCCACAAAGTTGCGTTCCAATCGGTGAGTCCGGGTTCGCGGTGTTCCCTTGTTAGCTTCAGATACAAAAATATATAGTAGAAATAAAATGCTATTGAAGTAAGAGTAAAAGTTAACCCAATATTCATCTTATGCTCAGTCAAGAATTAATTTGTGATCTCACATAGAAACAGCTTAAAGATTTTTATTTTAAAAAGGAGAATGTTGAATGTGTAAAATGTTTTAAATTAGAAGAGCATGTTGTAATTGCTACACATGATTAGGAAGCTCTTTACAAAAGAATCGTACATCATTTTTATCTCGAAGAACAAACAGAACCACCTTCAAAAATAGACTTAACGATTATAACTTTCAGCTTGTCAATAATGGAAACTGTGTGTTGTTGTAATGAACGAAGAAAATAATATTGATGCACAACTTGAATGTGCTATAGAAGTTTTTCCCATCCACAATAAGTTTACTACTACCACTTCCAGCATCTACAAGCTCAAAATTATAACTGTAAAGTCCATATTAAAGGATTCTCATTAAATTTTCAGACTAGAAGTGACATCGTGCGATTGCTTTTGCTATGAGCGTTCTGAAAGTATATAAGAATTACACTGTTCTTTGGTACAAAATCAATTTATATACTTTTAACATTGTCCTTAATGTTTAGACATTTTTAGCTTACATATTAGTAACATTTATATTAAACTTAAGTTATTAATTAATATTATTATAAAGAAAAATATAATACCTTAGAATTAATTTGTTATTTCCAAATAAATTGTAAAAGTATGAAAATTACTTTGTTAGTCCCTATAATTATTTGTATGATATATAAATTTTAGCCTACATATAACAGATTTATTTGATGTGTTATTACAATAAGCCTTGATAAATTAATGTAATGTTAGTTCAATATTAGGAAAGAAAATTTTACAAAACCAATATCGTGTAAAAAAGCTATTAATTTATTAAACAAACGATTACAGGATGAAAAATATGTTTCCAGTAAAGAAAAAACTTACAAGTTGAACATTTTTTGACATTTAGACAAATATCACAATTTCGAATATGCTGAAATTTGTTGAATTCACAATCAGATTTTTCAAATTATTTAAACTATTACGAAAAGATTTTTATGTACGCATGATATCGAATCACTCTATAAGACACGTATATTGCTGACACTTGT
Source organism: Andrena bucephala (assembly GCA_947577245.1). Classification (NCBI taxonomy): domain Eukaryota; kingdom Metazoa; phylum Arthropoda; class Insecta; order Hymenoptera; family Andrenidae; genus Andrena; species Andrena bucephala. The sequence continues at coordinate 82,675,908 of OX387715.1, forward strand.
TTTAAATTACACTTTATATCCACAAGAGATCGCACTGCAATATCAGAATTTTAAATCATGTTTTTTTTGCTGTTACAAAATGCGTTCGTTTGCACGGAAAGTAGGGTTAGATGACTGTATCACACGCTACGTCATGTCCTTTCTATCCTTTACGAACCACTCCTGATATATCACAACATAATTATCATACTCTTTCCCGTTTCCTTTTTCGTATTAATGTTTGTGTGTATTTTCTTTACGCTAAAAATATGTAAATATCGTTCTACACATATGCATCCTTTATCGCGGGCCTCCGCTGGTCGCATACACAACATTCCCTTTATCACCCTTTATACATGAGACGAAAATAGTGGTTCTCAATGTATTTTTATGTCATAAGTAAGACTGCAGATTTTTTTTATGAAAACGTAAATATTTGTACAGATTAAAGGTAGAAAAATATGACATGGCGAAATATTTGTTTCTGTTTTCTAGGATTCTAAAAATATATTTTTTATTGCACATATTCTGTATATTTTATATAGATATTGCAACCACAGAATATTTCGTTTCAAAGATGATGAAAAGAAAGGTGGATAAATGAGAAACAGAATGAACAGTAATGAGCAACTGAACTTATTTACTTCTGTAAAACAAATTAACTAATTGTAAACCGGTAGAATGCTCTTGTTTGCAAGCAAATTAATATTAACAGGATAAAGGCCGGTTCAGACACGTCCAGTAATTTAGTCGAGTAGCAAATAATTTAGTAATTTTTCGTGTGTGGACACTAAAATTTAGTTGAGTAGCTTAGTAAAACAATGGTAAATTACTAAATTACTCGCTATTCGACTAAATTACTGGACGTGTTTGTTCCAGCCTTAACAGACAGTACTTTACAATCGACAGTCTTGAACAAACTACATATTAGTAATACGGTCCAATTTAAATTATAACAAATAATGTTGATACAGGGTGAGTCACATAATTTGTCCACACCGAATAACTTCTAAAGTACGTTCCACAAAAAACTGGTTTATCTAGAAACCACATGGTATCGAAGAGAGTATATAATGTTGAAACAGCCTTTTTAAATAATCAATTTGTTTACGAGATATGAAAGAGACCATGCATTTTTTTAAATGGAATGCATTCCTTTTTACATAAAAATTCAGAAGAGCAGTGAAGATTCTATAACAAAATATTAAGCTTTACTTCTCATAAACCTAATAATATTAACAGTTGCATGGAAGTCAATGGGCATCACTTTGAGCGCCTACTGTAACTAATTGTAAGTTAAGTAGCGAGAGCATGGACAACGTTTTTGTAAATATCTCGCTTATTATTCGGTTTACAGGAAATAAAGCTTAATACTTTTTTATAGAAAATGCACTGCTCTTTTAAATTTTGATACAAAAAAGTATGCATTCCATCTAAAAAATTCATGGTCACCTTGATATCTCGTAAACTTGAAAGTTTCATTAAAATTGATTTGTCACGATCTCATTATTCTTTTTAATTACTGTACAGTAGTTTCATTAATGTAAGATCCCGTAATTTTGCCCCCCCCCCCTCCCAACACTCACATGCCATAAATGCATAAAGAAATGTATAAGGAAAGAGTATAAACAAGAAAGGTTTGACTACCTTTTTGTTCTTTTCAATGAAAGACCACGATAGCTGAAATCGGTTTGAGATTTTCAAGAGAAAAAAGCATTTGAATACTTTGTTTAGAATAATAGAATCTTAATAGAATATTAAAATCTTTGCGGACTACACGTTTCATTGACTATTTTGTTATTTTTATTTTTTAGTTACCACAGGCTGTTAATGCCTTTGACCAAAAGGGAGAACTGCCTTTAGAAGTTGCATTAAAAACACGTCGACCATCATTAGCCCGTATTTTAGTTGAACATGGCGCTGATTTAAACGCAAAAAGTTCAAGGGGTCTTACTTTACTCCAAGCCGCTATTTTTCAAGGAGATTCGTATTCAGCCGAATTTATAATCGAACAATTGGAAAATAATGGCAATACACAAAAATTGTGCGAGCCTGTACATATTACAGGAAATTCGGTGGGCATAAAACAGCTTGAAGAACTTGAAGGATGTACAGCGTTACATTTGGTAACGAAGCATAACTCAGAAAGTATGTTAGCAGTTGGATCTCGTTTATTTCAAGCTGGCATTGACCTTAATACACAGAATCATAAAGGATGGTACAATACCTTATTCATAATCTATTTCATTGAAATTTCTAACGTTTCCAATATACTATTACATATTTCCCGCTTTTGCAGGACTGCGTTACACAGCTGTATTTGGGAGAAGAATGAGCCACTTTTTGATATTTTATTAGAATGTCAAAGTATAGACTTAGACAAAACAACTAATGAAAATGATACTCCATTATGCATAGCAATGAAAACAGATCCGTTCTGCAAATCTTTTGCTAAGAAACTTTTAACTAAAGGCGCAACTCCTAATCCCGTTTACAAAAATACAGGAGACACTTTATTACATATTTTGACCAAAGAATGTAAAGAAGAAGCAGCATTGTTTTTAATTGATTATTGTGAGGATAATTTGATGAAAAAAAATAACGAGGGATATTCAGTTCTACACGAAGCTTGTAAAGTTGGTTTGAAAAATTTAACTCGAGCTTTGTTAAATAATGGGTTTTCAGTAAACGATGTCACAGTGTCTACTGGCGATGCACCAATACATTTTGCTGTTTCAAATTTATATTTTGATATTGTAGTGGAATTATTAGACGCTCCCAATGCAAAGTCGCAATTAAATTTACAAAATAACGCAAACGAAAGTCCCTTGACCTTAGCTATAAAAGCTCCATTTAAGAAAAGTAAAGATATTATTTTAGCTTTGATAAAAGCTGGAGCAAATGTCAATCAATGTAATGAAGAAGGCTTGACGTTATTGCATCAAGCAATATTAAAGGAGGATTCAGCAACTGCCATCTTTTTATTAGAAAATGGTGCAGATATGAATGCTAGGTAAACACTATTAGGCATCGTCCATTTAATACTTACAGTGTCACGTAATCGGCCGTATAAAATTAACGTTACTTTGCGCATCACCTAGGACTGCAAACAGAGAGACTCCGCTGCAACTGTCTGTACATTGCAGACTCAGTGAAGTTATAGAAGCTCTTTGTAAAAGAGGTGTAGATACTTCTGTGGGATGTCCATTGTGGGATGCGTTAGATTCAAATCAAGAAGATATAGCATCTATTCTAGTTAAATATGGAGCTGATACTGACTGCTGGAGTCCTGGTCCAGATGGTTGTCAGCAAACATTATTACATAGAGCAATTGATGGCAACAAAGAAGATATTGCACAATTTCTTATAAGGAGGTATGCAATGCATTAGAACAGTGATGAGCAACCCGCGGGCCTCATTTGGTATATATCTTTTGAACTGTAAAAGATATCGGATTAGTTATATTTATGTATTTAATATTGCTGCCCGCGTAGAGTAGTAGGTTTCCACTTGTGGCCCACTTCGGACAAAAGGTTGCTCACCACTGCATTAGAATACATAATTGGGAATTAAAAATTATAGTTTCACTTTAAAACAATATTTATTTTAGCGGCTGTGATTTAAATGCTCCAAGAAGGCTTGGACCAGATGGTGTAGGTGGTGACGAAGCAAGAGATGAATGTACTCCGCTACATTTATGCTGTCAATGGGGTTTAGAACAAGTTGTTCAAACGCTTATTGAACACGGTGCTAATGTGAATGCTCGAGATGCAGAAGGCAAAACTCCAGTCCATGTAGCTATACAAAACCAGCATTCACAAATTATTTCTCTGCTGCTTTGCCATCCTAATATAGATTTAAATAAACGAGATAAAAAAGGGTTAACGCCGTTTGCAACAGCTTTGACGTTTCGAAATAACAAGGCTGCGCAAGCGATATTGGAACGACTGCCTAAGGCTGCTGAACAATATGATAATAAAGGCAGAAACTTTCTACATACTGCTATTCAAAAGAACGACGTGGAAAGCATTTTATTTCTATTATCTATCCAGGTGAATATTAACTTTTAAGTAGTTGAATGGTATTTCTATTTGTTTCGTAAGTATTAAAAATATATCTATATAGAAACCTAAAGACACGAAACAGTTTATAATCGAATGATTATCATTTTGTAGGTAGATGTAAATTCCAGAGTGCACGATGTTACACAAACTCCTCCTTTGCATCTTGCTGCGATGTCCGGAAATGAAATGCTAGTACGAAGTTTAATTTTGGCTGGGGCACGTGTTAACGATACAGATGCAAATAGGAATACTGCTTTACACGCTGCAGCAAAATCAGGCCATGCTGCAGTTGTATCAGCTTTTTTACAGGTAATGTAAAATGATTTATATACATCTGTATGAAAAAGCATCATTTAAAGTGTCCCAGTTTTATTCATTAATACATTATTTTAATATAATTGTAGTATAATCACATTATCTACTTTCTCATTTGTAGAACAACATTAATTTTGATGCAGTGAATGCAGATGGTGACAACTCATTGCATGTAGCTGTAAGAGAAGGTCACGTATCAGTGGTAAGAACACTTTTAACCGAATGTACACTGGACGCTGAAGCAGTAAATCTTAAGGGTAGAAACCCTCTACATGAATTAGCTAGATGTGGGAAAGATAACGCTGCAACTATATGTGAACTTTTTTTGGAGTGCATGTCACAATATCCAGTAAATAATGCAGGTAGATATGTAGATATATCTTGTATGCGCGTTTTCACTACTTCATACTATTTCATAAGATTTGGTAGAAACGTATCTTTTAAGTTGCGTTTTTAATAACTGTTAGCCGTATACAAACAAATATTCACTAAAAATATGGCATTGATTATATTATGACAAAGTAAAGTAAAATAAATATTCTGTTTAAGATTTGGATGGTAATACCGCATTACTGATTGCTTACATGAAAGGTAACGGCCAACTTTGTCGCACTTTGGTAAAGGCTGGCGCATGTTTAGGTTCTATGAATAAAGAAGGCATTACAATTTTTAACTATCAAGTAGCAACAAAGCAATTACTATATAGATTGCTAGATTCTTTAACTCAAGAAGCACCATGGGCTGATAAAGATCTTTGCCTGGAATGTGGTACAAAATTTTCACTCACGATGCGAAAACATCACTGGTAAAAAAATTTATGAAATGATACTTATAAAGAACGATAGAGATACAGGAATCTATGGAAAATTTTATAATACTAATCTGTTGAAAAAAAATTTTTAGCCGCCACTGTGGTCGAATTTTGTGCAATAAGTGTTCTGGTCATGATGTTCCGATTGTAAAATTCGGATTAAATAAACCAGTACGTGTTTGTGCGGTGTGTTTTGATGTATTGCAAGTAGGCACTGAATGAGATGACATTTAAATAAAGGAGAATATTCATATGTAAATAAAATAATCATTCCATATGTATTTCTCATAAAAAACATATTGAATGTGTGTCCAATTCTATGTCAACCATGCTATATATATTTTACTGTATTGTATAATTATTCTTGTTGAAAATTTGTTATATTTATAGTTACTAAATTTTAAATACAAATGAAAGGAGATCAACCGAAATTCATACTCTGATAAGTTATTATTTATTCCTAGCGGTAGTTGTACATCTACAATGTATCAAGGTAACTTACAACAAGTTTTAACAAAGATTTCACATTTTTTACCAAAGTGTGGCCTTACTTAAGTTTACTAAATAGTGTTTCTGCCACACAGTGATCTACACATTCTACATAATCAATTAATTCCTCCAGACACGTTTCCTCTGTTTGACTCTTTGAATTAACACGGTCATTACATGCAGTAAGTTTTTCTTGTATAGTGGCACATTTAGGTCGGCCTCCGCATTTTTCCTGTAAAAAGAAAGATTTATTATAGTTGTTTTTAGATATACAAATGATAATTATATACAGTTAATATTGTTCTCAAATCACAGAGAAACAACTAAAACACATGTACATATTAAAGTATGTGCTATATCTGTCATTAAGGGGTTACGCCACCCTGAGGCGGCCGAAATGACATCAAAGTTTACGAATTTTTTTCTACAAATCTATGAATATGACAATTACTTCATTATTATTTATGGTTAGGGCATACATTAAAGGACATATTATGTAAATTTGACAGAAATATATTAAGAAATGGCCGAGCTATCCGTTATCCTGCAAAACTCCGCCGTCAGGACGCGCGCAGACGATGTAACGGATTGTGATGCCCAGGATTATCTGAAACTAAAAAACCCATAGTTTTATTGTTCATTAATAAAATATCTATCGTGTCGCATAGGATTTTTTTGATGTCATTTCCCAATTGTTTATAGTAATTGTTTGAATTTTGCCTTTTTTGGTAAAAATTTAATGTTCATTTTCACTTTGCTCGCATTTGTACAAAAATGATTTTTTCTCTAAATCTCTATGCTACACGATAGATATTTTATCAATGAACAATAAAATTATGGGTATTTTAGTTTCAGATAATCCTAGGCATCACAATCCGTTACACCGTCTGCGCGCGTCCTGACGGAGAAGTTTTGCAGGATAACAGATAGCTCGGCCATTTTTTAATATTTTCCTGTCAAATTTACACAATATGTTCTTTAATGTATGCCCTAACCATAAATAATAATGAAGTAATTGTCACATTAATAGTTTCGTAGAAAAAAAATCGTAAACTTTGATGTCATTTCGGCCGCCTCAGGGTGGCGTAACGCCTTCGTCAGGACTTGCTTTCACAACATCGCAGTTATTCAATTTTGTGTTACAAGAGATCTCTATTATCTGATATACATATGTATGAAGAATATACATAGCAGCAATGCACTATAACAATATATAATTTGCTAGCTTACAGTACCCGGCGATGCCCGGGTAAAACTTCGATTATCACGGAGTGTCAAGAGGGTGAAATAAGGGGGGAGGCGTGGGATGTCCAGATATCATGGTAGCCTATATTTTCCGCAGGGTTCTAGAGAGTAATTATGCAAAATGTGGTCCAGATCGGTTAAAAAAATCGGGATAAAAAGTATCATATATGTAATTCCGGGTCCTAGACTACGTATATACAAAATTTCAGAAAGATTCGTTGCGTATTTGCGACGTGATTGAGTAACAAACATCCAAAAACACTTTCGCATTTATTATATTATATACATATATATAATATTAGGTTTAGGAGAAATAAAGCTGTGTATATTGACTACATATGTCAAGGTCATTGAAATCAGAGAATCCTCCCCTAATGTAAACATTTACCAAATTATAATACACATCTGGTAGTTTGACCAAAAACATACATTTTGCGTTGTGACTTTTTATATCGATCACATTTTATGTTGTGACTAACTGCAAATAAGAAAAAATGAAGGTTGATAGCAACCTTCATTCATGCATATTTGGTTTAAGATCAAGCTGGTCTCATTTGGCAGGTGTCAACTTAAATGAAAATTTATTGTTTGTCAAATGTTCAAGTTTCTGTCTCACTGTTACGATTAATGGTTATTGTTGACAATAAATTATAACAATTATAATTTGTGAAGCATAAAACCATAATAATATTGCAGCAGTGATATTGCTCAACATGAAACAATTTGTTTGCATGATTGAAAATACACAGAAAAACATTGAATACTAGACCATTATTAAAGTCATGATTCAGACTATTGAAATACAAAATTCAGAAAATTATGTTTCAAATGAGTAGGGCAACAAAGAATTAATCTACTATATATATATATATAAATGAAGAAATCCTGTCTTTATCAACACCCAGCTTAAACGTGAAATTTTGAAATTTTCATGACATAGGCACCCACTACGGAAGAATTTTTGAATATTCCATCCGCAAGGGGGTGAAAAGGGGTAAAGTGTGTTTTCATGAACTTCCTAATATCTCTTAGGCCCGATCAGATATCAGCTTGATTCTTACTCACAAAGATTATCCACACAAATGCCTAAAAAACAATTTCAGGATTTTTCCCTAACCAACCCCTGAGGGGGTGAAAAGGGGTGAAATGTATTTTCAGGGATTCCTGAAAATCTCTTAGGTTTGATTACATATCAACTTGGTTTTCACTTCGAAAGGTTACCCACATAAATGCTTAAAACCCAATCTCAGGATTTTGCCCTAATCAACCCCTACGGGGGTGGTGAAAAGGGGTAAATTTTTTTTTATGGTGTCCTGAATATCTCTTTGGCCCAAAGCGAAGTGCATGGGTATTTTGCTAGTGAGGAATAAGATGTTACTAAATTGCATGGCTACAGTCCAACATATTCTGCTAAAACTATTGATCTGAAATATCGTACAAATGTCTGTCCACAAATGCTTCCTTTATGACTTGCAACTTTTCACAGTTGCATGTTACAAAAAGTCCAGCATTCAGATGAACTGCGAAACATGTAAATATTATTTGAGATTGGATATGGTAGCATAATGTATATAGTCATAGTTTGACATCAAATAATAATAAGAACACTGTTAGTTTATAAATACTATAAATCTCTAAATTTTATAAAATATTATTATTCAATTGTGATTTATTATTTAATGTTCTGGTTATATTCAATATCCATTGGTTTACAATAAAATGAAATAAGTGAGAGAAATGAATGTTTATTTACTAACAATCTGCAAAACAATTTATTACCATAAAGGTTTGTTGTTCAAGTCATGAAATAAATATGAATTTTATGTGTGGGGAAGAAAAACCTACCTCAAATGTGTGTCCCTTTAAATGAAATGGCAGTGACAAGTCAGAAAGAAAGCATTTTTGAACATGTATCTCTGTATGTATAACGTTTTTTTTTAGTAATTAATGAAATGCACTGGGATACTTTGAGATTGATAAATACGAAGAACTTTTCGTACAAATAAATAGAAGCGATCATAAGCTAAGTCGAATTTAGAGATTTAATCTCAGTATAATATAAATACATTTTATGATAAAGATGACCTGAATTAAGTATTAAGTATATTCTATAATTTTGTATATTAATAATTTTATATTCGAAAACAAATTGTACTACTCCTTTTATCAACAGAATGTGACTACGTAACGAAACCTCAAAAAATTTTTGAACAAGAGTATTATATAATAATTTTTACTCACACGAAGTACTTTCTGAGGATCAACTAACTCTGCCTCTTCGTCTTCTGCTTTCACGGTTGGGATGTAACGTTTAAAGAAACTTTGTAAGAAAGACATATTTTTGCAAATACTTTTTATGCCGAATTTACACAGAAAATGCACATGCACGGAGTGCAATTTGTTTCTTGTGTAGAATCGTAGTAATACAGAAACGATAGGATGGAAAATGTTGGTTAGAGTCGCCCGTCTTATAAATGCATCATGCTTGATGACAATGGATGGCAATGATTGGTAGAGTAAAGGTCCGTTTTCACGGGACATTAAAGCGCCCTTTTCACGTGACAATAAATCTTGCGATGTCGTAACTATGTCATAGGCATAGGTATTCATAGTCGCTACTTTTTCTTAAGCAAATGCTTAAGCATTCGGCATCCTTTACTAGCTACTAGGTCTAGTTTATGTCCATTTTAGGTCTGACTTTCGCCTAAGTCGCTTTCGTCGCCTTCGCTTTCGTTCCACTTACGCCTAAATCGCCCGTACGGTCGCGATATGTAATGGAAATCACGGGCGATTTGGGCATAACTGGAACGCACCCTATCCCAGATAGCACAACGTCTGTTAACGTCTTAAAGACGTCCAAAAGGCGTCTTAGAGACGTCTTAAAGACGTCTTGTTACAAATCAAGACGTTCAGACCTAAAATGGACATAAACTAGACATTTCTAAGACGAGGTGTGCTATCTGGGATATAAGCATTCCGTTTCAAATAAAACGCGACGCATGCGTACTACTCCGCCAATCACAAGCCATCCACCACGACCTCTCTCTTCCCGATCGACTGGCTCGACTCCCTCGTCTATGTTGAGACTTTGTGCTCCGTCCATTATATTCTTAGGTCCATGGTCACGACAACGAAAGTCACATGAAAACGACGCTTCGCTGGGAATTATGGCAAGGAAAAGGTAATACTAAGAGGCGCCACTTCAGTTGACATCTTTGAAGTCACTCTAGGTCGCTCCATGATGTGAGGACTTTCATTGGTTGTTTCTGATAGCAATGAAGAAAGCTATAAAATATAAGATTCAGCCAATCAAAGTCGTATACGATGATTTCTGGCACTAGCAGTGTCAGTACTCAGTGCAAGGATACCGAATTTGCTATTGGAGCATATAGGGTGTGTATTCCTATTACAGTGCTCTTTATCAGTAGGCAAAACTCGCATCGTGAATGTAAAACACGGTGCGTAGTTGCGGGGGGTTGAAAAAAAAATGAAAGGGGAATCACCTGTTTCAGCCATTTTAAGCAGGTCAACTTGTGGTGCACTCCGTTGGCGAGATTACTTACTAGTACTAGCGTCGCTTCATGGACCTAAGTGGACCTAAGTCCATATCAATCCACGTGTGGCTTGATGTTTCGCGTAGATTGACGTAATTTGCTATAGACGTACACAGTAGTTATTTGCGGCGTTGGTTCCTCTGTAATTATTTATAAATCCAATCGTAAAAATGCAAGTTTGGATTGTTAAAGGATGTAAAATTAGGACTTCCACGAAAAGTTTGAAACAAGAGGACATAGCATGCATTATTTGACCGGCACAAGATGGCTGAGAGTATACCATCCCTCCCCGCGGAGATCTTCACTTCCCGGGTCTATAAGTCTACTTTATGCACCGTCCTTTAGGTCCATGACTCGCATAAATAAATGAGGAAATCATTTTTTTAATTAAGTTAAACTATTAATGTATGAGTTACAAACGAGAATGTTACATTTTTGAACGAGCAAAGGGGTTTCCCCGAAGTAAAGTTCGATCGCAATTACCCATACAGCATATAACGTTGCAGCAATATTCTATGTCCATACCTATACAATATTGCAGAAATATATTCCGGCAACGTTGTGGCAATATTGCATTATATTTTTATAGCAAATGGTAACATTTATGTTTTCATAAAATTAACTGTTATATGTGATTGTAATTCTGCATGCTTCTATAGTGATAATTTTGCAAATCATACCGTCATAAAGATTTGGCAAACGTGAAACGAAAATTAAAATTTACTGTTTTTATGAAATGCTTTCATGGTATGGAGTTATGGACGAATACATACATACTTTTCTAAGCTTGAATGCCTATTTATGTACATACATATATGCTATCCTTTTACTTTAAAAATGTTGGTTTAACTTTACAATGTTATATCAGAGTGTTCAAGAGGTTATCAAAATTAAGAAATACAAAATAAGTGCAAAACATTGTATTACGAACTGAATAAAATGAACCAAATGTAGCGACAAGTTACAGATTTGTTTGTTGTATAGTAACGGATTTGTTACTAGCTTCGACATATCAATACCACTTAAGCCTTAAGCCGTCGCGCGCGTTCGCGCGTCGACGGCATAATAGGTAATTCCAGGCGCACTTGCGTTGCGTATCTCAAATCGTGTGAAGTTGGAACGCGTTTAGGTAGGGGTACCTTATTTTCCTATTAGTTTATGATGTTGGCACCATATTTTTTAGCTAAATGCACATGTGCACAAAATATGTGCAATTTTCTTCAAAAGCAGAAAGTTGATTTGCCAATAGGTCACCTGAGAAATCTGTGAGATCAAGGTTGATGTGGAGACCAAACGTTATTCATTCTCTGGGAAGATTTTCAGCAAATATTTTGCGATACCTTTGTGAAATGTTAATTACTTTTGTAAATTATGAATAAATGTTGAAAATGCCAAGAGTAAACCAAATTTGCGACTATTTTTTCTACGTTACTAAAATTCGTGAGTCAAGAAAGATTAGGAAACGGAAAGATATGTTGAATACTTGCCTCAGCCAGCTACTTGGACTTAAATTTTGTCTATTTTACCATATTGATATTTTTGAAAGATATGAATATTGTATCACGATTAACAATGATATTTATTTTTGATTCAGAATGTTTAAATGATTTATTTAGTAAAATGGTGAAAAGAACCGTCATGGTCTTTATAAGAAGGATGGCGTCATCCGAAAGTGTTCGCGTACTTTTCTCACAGCTATGAGTCCGTTAAAGTACAGTGAATGTATTCTATGTTCCAAGTAAAATACATTTCATTCGATTAATTCGTTATCATAACATTGTGTGTAGTACTGATTAATACTCGATAAAAATTAGGAAAATCAGGGTGCAGTGGATCGTGCTCACAGTTAAACATTGAGGTAGTTTTGTGCTAGTGTGTTGGAAAGGTAGTAGGAATAAACCTCTATATTTTTCACAAAGAACTGTTACGAAGAACAAAAAGTAGTCAAGATACAATACTGATATCTAAATGACGTCCAATAACGAATATAATATTATAGAAACAAGTTGAAAAATTATAGGTTTGGAAAAAAACCGGAACGTATTCGTATAAGACTCAAAGGCTGTGTTTTTCATAAGAAAACCTTCTACTTTATTGGAATTTATACAAGGGACTAAGTAAAACAGACGTGATACAAGGATTCCTGCATAAGAAATGATTACCATATCGTTTCTTTATGTAGAAGTTCAACTTAAAAACTTCGCAATGCTTGAGGTTATGTTTCAATGAAACTTGAATTTTTATAGTAAGAAGCGAAGCAAGTTATCAGGAAAACAAAAACAAACTGGATGTAAGTTGAAAAATGGAGATAGATCTTTCTATTATTATGTATCGTGCTTCTTAGTTATGGAAAAGTTTCTTTGTAGTGGTCTAAATAGGTTTTGTATATTTTCTTTTAAAATGTACGTTTTTAGAAGTTTGCTCAGTTCCCATTCATTAGTTTCTTCATTCGTAACTTGTATTTTTAAACTGTTCTGTGATTTTGTAACTGTATGTGTTGGGATGACATGTTACAATTTTTAAGCTGTAATGTAAAGTGTCGAGTTATACCTACATAAGAACGTGCTGCTTTCGTATTAATGTTTTATATATATTATATATTTTTGTAATGTGATATATGTATTAAATATATATATATAGTATGCAATATTCATAATGTAAAGTTACTTTTATATAAGTTATAATGTAACGTTCTGATAACATAATAAAAAGTATTTTCGTATACTTAAAAAGTTTATGGTATTTCTTATAAAGTTTTATTATCACCGAAGGGTAACGTTATCTCATCATTGAATTTTATTCACTGTTGTTATAGCAGTGTACATGAATGGATGATGCTTGGAGGCAATGAACGGGATGGAGAGACATGGGCATGGACATGGACATTCACACTCACATCGTCATCGCCATCCACACGGAAATTCGCAAAGTGCATCTCAGAACTCAAATCAATCGTCCAAACATAGCCACACGCATGTACCACATTCGCAGAAGGATACGTCTACTGTGCAAGCACCTCAGAAGCCAAGAAATTATAAGTTACTGGTTGATCCATTTTTGGTTAAAGGTGCGACGAAGTTATACAGGTACGATGGTACGGTACCAGGAGATCCGACTTATCCCGAAGTCCAGCCTCGAGATCCCAGATCACAATTAACAAGAATTTGGACTCGTTTAGAGCAACTTGACTTACCTGTACCTAGATTTAAAATTGACTCCAATTACTGTGGCGAACCACCACCTCTCGAAGTAACATTTTGCCATTTAAATGATAACATCGATAAGACTTTTTTAATGGACATGGTCCAGAAATTCGGAGCTGTAGAAGAGCTGATCGTTTACTATCATCCTTTAACTAACAAACATCTTGGTATCGCGAGAGTGGTATTTGAAAGTACGAAAGCTTCGAAAGCGTGTGTAGAAAAATTAAATAATACGTCTGTGATGGGTAAAGTTTTAAGAGTATTTCTCGATGCATTTGGAGATGAGTGTAAAAAGATCTATGACGAGTTGACCGCAGAGAAAAAGCCGGAGAAGAAAATTGAGAAGGAAATAAAACCTGAGAATGATCAAGGAAAGCAAACGCCGATTGAAAAGATTGTCACAGAGGAGAGAGATGATTTCAGAAGTAATAAAAAAATAGTGTCGAGTGTTGAGAAATCCAGAGACACGTATGTAGAGAACTCAAGATACAATAAATATAGGGACTATCCTACCCCTAGTGGCAGTACAGGAAGTGATTTAGGCTATGGTACTGCGCCTAGCGAACTTAATTATTCTAGTAATTATTCTCAAAATTCTACCCCAGCCACAAATTATGATTTCTATTATAGCGGTTATCATCATCAGCCTGCAAATAATTATTTAGCAAATATACCTCAGAATGTATCGCAGAGTCTTTCGATTCCACAAAATTCAAGTATGTGGTGGGGAAACAACACAGGGCCAGCGGGTTATGCATCGTCTTCTATGTGGTCCGTTCAACATGGGACAAATTTAGAAAATCCCAATTCTAATGTAGTTCCAACAGTCAAGACTTCTGCGATGAAGATACATCACACCCCTAAAAAAGAAAAAGAAAATCAAACTGCCATGAAAAACTCAGCGCGAGATTCACCAGTAGAGACTCGAAAGACGCTAGACTTGGATACAAGAATTGCTATGTTATTAAAAGACAAGGCAGGAGGAATGGCACCACCGTTCCTACAGTTTGGTAGTGATTCTGAAGATGAAAAAAAGTCTGTTAACGCAGAGAACGAAATGCTCTCGGAACCACCAAGTCCTTTTCTGTCCCACGAAACATACAAATCGTGTTTTGAGAAAATGAGAGAGAGGAGTAAGGAACGATGGAAAGTACACGAAAATAGCATCAATCAGTTTTCAGTTGATGAAGATTTAGGTAGTGTCATCAGCTCGAGCGAGGACGAAGCATTATTGGGAAGTTATAGTCCTGCGCTGGATGACATTGAACCAGAACCACCGAAAGACCCACCACCTCCACCTCCGCCCGATGACGATAGGATGTCGTTAAGTCCATTAAGTTCAGGGGATGAGAAAATTGAAGAGGTGATTACATAACTAAATATGTAGAATACAATCGTGTAATCAGAGATTTAAAATCTTTGTTCCATATAATTGAAAATATGAAATATTTTATGATTAAACTGCGCAGGTTATAGCTCAAACGGAACCTACGACTCAGTTATACCCAGGAGCTGGTTATCCTGGACATTTAACCCATTATCCCACCAATGATATGTATCACTGGCCACGACCAGCACAGTATCCATACCCTTATGGAACAACATATTTACAAAGTCATTATCAACCTAATACTACGTCATTCTCTGGAACAGTAGGAAATCACCAAGGAGCAAATTATTATCCATCATTTCAATCACGGCTACATGCGATGGCGAATCAGAATATTACAAAAGATAGTCCACAGGTATGTACATTTTGAGTTTATACATTTACGTATATAGGATGATTCGTCTATCTTAATTACTTAAAACATTTCGAAATTGTCTTAAATAATTACTTTTTTTTTCGATAATCGCAGAACGCGATGAAAAGACCGTTTGATAAATTCCTTCCTTTTTTTATATTATTATTATTATTATAAATAGCATTATTGATGTATAGAATGGTGTATTTTTATTGCTGACTAATAACTTTAGTCAAGAAAATTTTATATTCACAAGGGAAGATCCCGAACCCGGAAATTCAAAAAATTCTGAAACTTTGTGAATATGTAGGGGATTTCCTCGTGATTACAACACAATTTTTGTTTGTTGCCCAAATCCGTTCTAAGGGGGTGGAATTGACCCGTGAAAATCCGGTTACTTTCTGATTTTGTGTTATAATTCGTGAACTACAAAATAATTTTGCTACCAAATGATAGATCTAATTAAAAGAAGTAACTTTTGTCTTGAAACTTTTTGTCTATCTCTTAGAGTTCGCGAGTTATAACACAAAATCGGAAAATAGCCGAATTTTCAGGGGTTAATTTCACCCCCTTCAAGTGAATTTGAGCAGCGAACAAAAATTGCGTGGTAATCAAGAGGAAATCCCCTGCATATTTACAAAGTTTCAGAGTTGTTTAAATTTCCGAGTCCGGGATCTTCCCTTGTCAGTAGAATAATGGTAATACAAACACAAAGTTCTATTAAAAAGAAATAATATAGGTAACTTCGAAATCTACCTAAGTAAACCAATTCAGAATGAATACTTTTCATCACCTTGATTTTCGGAAAAGTAATTATTCATAACAATATTTTAAGTGGTATGATGACAGGTCATCCTTTACACATTCTACTAATGTAATACATATGTATGCATATGAAATTTATTCACTGAAAATTTAGGGCCCTACTATTAATGGAGTATTAAACAGAGTTGTGAATGAGTTGAAACAAATTTTAAAAAAGGATTTTAATAAGAAAATGATTGAGAATACTGCGTTCAAACTGTTTGAAGTGTGGTGGGATGAGAAGAAGTCTGAGAAAAGTCAAAATCAAGGAGGAGATAATACTATTGTTAATAACAGTAATAAAGAAGAAGTTCCAAAGCCTCAAGGAATATCGTTACTTTTAGAACAGGGAACTTCACTTGGATTTAATTATGATGGATTTGGTTTGGGCATTAGAGCTAGTATGCCAAAGATGCCTTCTTTCAGGGTAATGTATTTCTTGCGAATGTTTATTTTCAATTTCAGTGATATTTATGGTAACGGAATGGTAATATTTATATTACAGCGCAAAATTAAAGCTCCAAGCCCATTACCGCAAGACGAAGATAGTCGTCAGTCTGACCATGGAGATACTGAAATCATTGAAAGTGATAGCGATCTTGATTTAACATCGGTACAAAAAGTTAAGAGACCAATCACTTCTCTTCCAAGCGTTTCTTCATCGTCGTCGTCGTCGTCGTCGTCGTCGTCGTCGAGTGATAGTAGTAGCGACGAAATGAGTTCCAGCGAATCTTCCAGCAGTTCTAACGATAGTTCTGATGAAGAAGTATGTTCGGCAAACTTTGAAGATGAGGTATATTGTTGTATCATGTACACCTTACTCATTCGATTATAGGCCATTCCAGCATGTATGTACGGTGAAGAATGGATCGCTTCACATAGCTGACATTTGTATCGCGAACATTTCTACAGTATTTCGAACGCGCTTGCCAAGAGAACAGTTGAGCATGTCTGGTCTATTTAGACACAAGCCTGTGGCGTGACTTTGCTTTAACAACATATTCACGAAATATTGTAGGAGAATTCCCGAAACGAATGCGATCTGCCCATGTGAAGTGGGCAACTTATCGCTATGTATTTCTGTTGGAGCAGCCGGAATCGACTGAGCTAGGTGTACAAGCATTGCCTACATAACGAAATGCAAAAATAATCTTTTACTTTCAGCAAGACACGGATAGTCGTATATCAGATCATCGTCCTTTGGCCTGTAACAGCGAGGATCCTGATATTTTAACAGAACTTGCAATTCAAAGGTCACTAGATTGCCCAACTCCTACGGGCAGAGAAACGCCAGTACCGCTTGTTAAAATAAAGGATGCAAATTCAAACGAGTTTCCACAATTCGATAATGAAGCCAGCCCTGTATCGTCTCCGTTAAGATCTGAAAAAGATCAGGAAAAAACTGAAATCGTAAACGAAAAGTTTGTTGACGAGGAACATCATGAAAAGCTTAGAACAGCCAATAAAGATATTGACGCACAGAGCCTGGAGAATGAGACACAGAAGAAAGTAAAGATTGCACATTCTTTAACAATGCCAGGGAAACAAGAATCTCACGATATGCAAAAAATGGAGAATTCTGCAGCAGAGGCTTTAATAACGTTAGCTGGACAAGATAATATTATAAGACATAGGAGCCCGGGACCTGTACAACCAAATATTATTAGAGCTCTCCAAACTATGTCTGCTAAATACATCACTGATGAACCTATATTAAAAGAATCAGAAAAGATTGAAATGTTTAGTGAGATACCTACTACAGACTCGGAGGAAGAAAGCTTAGAGATTAGGAGATTAAGGTTTGTACAATCATATGATTTATATGTATTTAAATACGATTGTAAATATGTTACACTCTCATGTTTTAATATATATTTAACATTGTATTGTAATTGTTTTCATTAGGTACCAAGCTGAAGCTGATCTCCGATTAAATGGTCAACAGAGTCCAAGTTCGCCTGGTTCGCAAGCTTCGCAAGTGTTCATGGAACATTCATATTCATTGCCACCAGCGCAACCGGAATTTACGGAATCTCTAGTTCGCGTGCCTCCAGCACCAATCAAACCTGTAAAAATGAAACCCTCGAAAATCATAAAAGTTGATAAAAACAAAGACAAAACTCATAAAGTGGAAAAACGGAAATATAATAAGTACACAAAAATACATAGTCGCCAAAGTCATGAAGGAGAAAAGGAAAATATCCAAAATGAATTTGTTTATGAAAAATATCCTCCAAAAGTTCAAGAATCAATGGTGACGTATAAAGAACGAGACCTTATGTCGGAAATGGCTATTTTATATGAATTTTTAACTAGAGGAATAGACGCGGAAGATGTAGAATATTTAAGACAGAGTTATGAAGCTTTATTAGCCGATGATAATCAAGGTTATTGGTTGAATGATACCCATTGGGTTGATCACCCGGCGACAGATATTCCGAGCCCTGCGAAACGAAGAAAAAGAGATGAGCTTAGATTACATGCAAGCGGAAGTGCGCGAACAGAAGGATATTACAAAGTTGATATACGGGAAAAAGCCAAACATAAGGTATGGTTTTCCTTACGTTCACACGTAATTATTTTCTTTTTATTAAAAAAAAAAAGGAAAAATGCAGATATACATTAGTGATGGAAAGGTAACATTTTTTTTTATTGGAAATTGCTTATTTCATGTAGCATCACTATGCGCAAAGTATACAACGCAGCAATGATATCGAAGATAGTAATGGTCCTTATGCCGGAGGCGATGGAACAATAAATGGTCCAAAGAACAATACTAAAGCTTTAACTGGTAAAATGCAAGCTTTATCTCGTGAAGCTCGAAGTAACCAACGTCGATTATTAACAGCTTTTGGTATTGATACTGATAGCGATCTCCTTAAGTTCAATCAACTGAAAGTAAGATTTAAATTGTTGTTTGTTTGTAAATATTACTACAACGTTGTAATTGTTATGAAACGTTTCATTGTGTTTATTTAATCTTACAGTTCAGGAAGAAGCAGTTAAAATTCGCTAAGTCTGGTATACACGATTGGGGTTTGTTTGCCATGGAACCAATTGCAGCTGATGAAATGGTGATTGAATATGTTGGCCAAATGGTGAGACCAGTTGTCGCTGACTTAAGAGAGTCTCAATACGAAGCTACCGGGATTGGTAGTTCCTATCTATTTCGTATTGATTTAGACACAATTATTGATGCAACTAAATGTGGCAATTTAGCCCGTTTCATTAATCATAGCTGCAATGTGAGTATTATAATATTTGTACTCTCAACATAACTTAAATATTACATGATCCGTTTTCCAATTACTAGGTGTAATAGTAACTCGGTGTGATTTATTAGCCTTTATCTTCAATAAAGATAATAGATTTATCGACCTTTATCTTCTTTCAGCCGAATTGTTATGCAAAAGTAATTACAATTGAGAGCCAAAAGAAAATTGTAATCTATAGTAAACAACCGATAGGAGTTAATGAGGAAATCACGTATGATTATAAATTTCCATTGGAGGATGACAAAATTCCTTGCCTATGTGGAGCTCCTCAATGTCGGGGTACTCTGAATTGAATCGTTCATGAAATTATTATTGTTCACCTCTTTTTCCTGTCTACTACACTTCATCGTACCCTACTCATATTTTTGTAAATATTTCCCCATGTAAACATTTTATAAAATGCAATGGAAAATGCTAAATTATGTTAATATGTGCTCCTTTTCTTTCTCTAACATTCTTCCCACTATTATAATAATATGTTTAATGAATATCGTTACGACTGTTATAGTTTACGATTGTTTAAACAACTTAAGTTACATTAAAGTGTTGGTGTGTGCATATGAACGGAAGAACGCACACCTTATATGTATATATAACTCGAGATTTATTTAAGAATAACAAGTTATGTTTCTGTTAAAAATAAAATTTGTTGAAAGATAGCTCTTATGTCAATCGATATAAAAGCGGCCAAGCTAATTTTCGTTTTCTGATCAAATTGTTTGAATCGAATGTAAGATAGATATTTATAGAACTTGTTCTATATTGCGCTTGCGCAATAATACGAACTCTCTTGCATACGCGTATGCATACACAATCGCGTACTATGTTTGTATGCGCCTACATATGCACGGGCTGGGCGAATATGAATCTCGGACAATTCGCAATCACACAGTGAAAGGGGCACGAAGCGCAGCATTCCCATCTATATACATATGATACGGGGTGCGTTCCAATTTACCGCAGTGAGTGCATGAAATTGGTGGCATCGTATTGGTGGCATCGTACGATTCCCTAGAATTTCTCTCACTTTCCACCAATACGATGCCACTTCCAGTGCAGCGAGCGTGCAGCAAACGCAGAAATTTCAGAGGTGAAGCAGTCACTGCGCAGCGCGCATGCGTGTTTGTTTCTGCAATCTTTGATTATTTGAATTTCTCTATTTCTAATCATCTTCATTTTCGCTTTCATCACTATTATTTAATAGTGTCAAGGTTATTGTAAACAACGCTCTTTCTCCATAGTAGCATTTTCAAATTCCAAGAACGCATGAACCGAAGTAACCAAACGGAACGATATGAATGCGCGCAGCGACTACGCTGCGATCTCTGCACTCATTGCGTGAATTGGAACGCACCCACGATGTTCTGTGGGCGCGGCAACAGCGCAGGCGCATATGGCCGTTCCGGAAATATTCGACTTGTTTGTATTTCTGACTTTTCTTCTAACGCAATTCCTTCGACTTTTATCCTGATAATAATGATAATGCGAAAATTATGCTAATGCGAATAAAATATCATGGACAAGATTCATAAACTACAAATAGGTTAGGTTAGGTTTTTATTTTCTCCCGGTTTACATTTTCTTACAAAACTAAAACTACAAATAAATAGCGCTAGTATTAAAATGCCTTTATCAACGCGCAGAATATGTTGCATAAAGTGTGCATACACAAAGTGTGGAAAATATATTAAAAATCAACTAAATTTCTTTTCTACAACTTTTTTGTTATTTTATTCTACAGAAATTGTTTTTGTATATGAAATGATATCCTGCGAAATTGCGACTGTAACTATTTGATATTTAGAATATTTAACTGTTTTTATTATTTCGAGTAAAAAACGAATGCTTGCTGGGAAAGGCATTCCGTAGCGCTATTTATTTAAAGTTTATGAATCTGGTTCATGATATTCTATTCGCATTCGTCTCGTGTTTGCATTAGCATTATTAGCAATGTAAAAGTCGGAGAAGTTGTGTTAGGTAAAAGAGAAGTCGGAAATTCAAACGGGTCGAATACTGTCAGAACGGCCGCGTAGCGCTCACAAAAAATTCTGAAACTTTGTGAATATGTAGGGGATTTCCTCCTAATTACAGCGCAATTTTTGTTTTCCATCTATATACATATGATACGGGGTGCGTTCCAATTTACCGCAGTGAGTGCATGAAATTGGTGGCATCGTATTGGTGGCATCGTACGATTCCCTAGAATTTCTCTCACTTGCCACCAATACGATGCCACTTCCGGTGCAGCGAGCGGTGCAGCAATCGCAGAAATTCAAAGGAGAAGCAGTCACTGCACCGCTCGCTGCACCGGAAGTGGCATCGTATTGGTGGTAAGTCAGAGAAATTCTACGGAATCGTACGATGCCACCAATACGGTGCCACCAATTTCATGCGCAGTATGCGTGAATTGGAACACAGCCAAAAATTACGTGATAATCAGGACGAAATTCCCTACATATTCACAAAGTTCCAGAATTTTTTGAATTTCCGGGTTCGGGATCTTCCCTTGTCAGTGGCGCTATGATCCGCGCCACAGAACATCGTATCATAGATGGGAATGCCGCGCTTCGTGCCTCTTTTACTGTATGAGTGCGAGCTGTTCGAGAATCGAGATTCATCTTCATCCTACTTACATGTTATGCATGTACATACATACATCACTGCAAGTGATTTTGCACACCATTTTTAGTGTGTATATACACTGCCGATGTAAGTATGCGCATAATTGGTCATGTGAAATTGAAGTGTGTATAGTCTGGATTAGGTGTAGTGTATCGGTTGACGGACAATATCAACTCGTAGTACAGAATATGTTTAAAAAACAATTTAAAAGTGAACTGAATTAAATGAAACTTAAAACTAAAATAATAAGATGTGTTCCAACGTTAGAATTTAAATAATTGTGAACGTAATAAACACATAAATTTATTTAATGCTTGTTTACCTGTTACGTTACATACTGAAACATTTTGAATATTGTAATAGCATTTAGGGATAGTAATGTTATATCAAAAATAATATTACTGTTTATATCGAAAAAATTAATCGTTCACAATTTTAAAGGTTATATTTTAAGAATATGGCGGATCGTCTCACACAATTACAGGATACTATAAATCAAGTAATATAATTTTTCATTCTTGTATCAAGATCGTATTAAAATGTTTGTATTGACGAGTATGATTACTTACTTACCTATATTATTGTAGCAAGCCGAGCACTTTTGTAACAGTGTAGGTATTCTGCAACAATATTCTACACCCAGTAAATTTCCTGGTTTTGATCGTGTTGGAACGCCCCAGCCACATCAACCTCAAGAAGGTATTTCTTTGTTTCATATTTATATCATTTAATGTGTGAACATGCCTTTTATGTATAAATTTATTATTCTTCTTTATCGACGGATGAATATGTACCTGAACACTGTAAAAATTTCTCCATCTATAACTCTTTGCACTTTTCAAAATCTACATTACTATTAAAGTTATGCAAGTTCAAACGAACCAAGTCCTGAACATATCATATCTCTTTGTCTTGAAAGTCGATAGTCAATAGTTCAAATAAGATTTGGTAGAAGATATTGTATAATTTAACGAGATCTATTCACCAATGCTTATATTTTTTCAAAAGATGCAACTGTAACATGTAACGGTCACTCTTTGTTTAAATGGAATCGTTTATATTTCTTTCCGTACCATAAATCCATTTTTTTCATTATTCTGTATATAAAAGTATTAAAAGTATTTCATATTTTATAACAGAAAATGACTTTATTACAGTATATGTATATGTATAAAGGCCTTACATCAGGTCAGAAAACATTAATATTATTTTTATTAAATTGCACGAACGCAATCAACCTATCAACTTTTTCAGTTTTGTGAATGCCATTACGATGTGGTTGATGAACCAAACGAACTAACATTTTTATCAAAACTAAGTTTATATAGTAACTAAATATGTTTGTGCAAAAACGACACGTTTGCTATGATACAGAATATATATAAATGTTCCTCCAGTCATTTGACACAATATCTTTAAAGATAATTAATCGATCCGCTTTAAATTTTTGGAGAATAGTCTGAGAAGCTATCCAGAGTTAACTACAATTAAGCTTTTCTACAAGTCCATTTATTTTCCATTTTAGATTGAAAAATCGATAAAAAAAAGTATGTAGAAATCTATTTTCAATTTTAAAAACCACCATTTTGATAAAAAAATTAAAAATTTTGTGGTCGTAGCTAACATAGCTATATTATTATAGATTAAAACATCATTTAATTTTCTTGTCACACTTAATTTTACACAAAAAAGTATGTCTTGCAGTAATAGTTATATTTCTAATATTTTCTTAAATTTTTTGGTAAAATATTCTTTCAAAGTACTTCGATACCTGTACTTTTAAATGAACACAAACTTAACTGATGAAGGTTTATAGTTTCAAAAAATGACCCTTTTTTCATACTGTTTATTTGTACGTAACTCCTTAATTTCTGATTTTTCTAAGTGTTCCTAATGCGTCGAAACTTATTGTTATTTCTACATACATAATTCCTAATTTCAGATTATGCAGCATTGTTTGCAACTTTAATAGCAAGGTGTGCAAAAGATATCGATACCTTGATAGAAAGTTTGCCGAGTGAAGAATCATCGCAAGAGCTACAAATTGCGAGTCTCAGTCGTCTTGAGCAGGAGAACCAAGAAGCCGGTGAGCAATTAGAAGAAGTTGTAAAACAAGGAGAAGCTCTATTGCAAAGGATTCAAGCTGCTTTACAGGATATTGCTCAAAGCCAACTGGATATGCAGGACCCAGCGTCTACATCTGTAATTAACATCAATCTTAAGACTAATTCAGTTTTCAAACAAGAAAATGTGAATTCTGTGAACACAGTGCCTTCGAATAATGCAAATCAATTATCCGATTCTACAGCAAGTTCCATAAATCAATGATATATTTTTTTAATAATCTAATTGTTCACATAAGTGACAACAAAATAAACTATAAAGTGGAGACACGATGGTAAAGTATTAAAACATTCTAATAGATCGTATAAAATATTTTATATTTTGAAGTAAATGATACAAATTAAATAAATGGCTGAAACCGACCGATATATTGAAAACTTACTTGCATCAAAATGTTTTAGTTGATACATTACTGAATTTAAATTAAAATATTTATAATCATGTGAAATTTAAGACAAAGTAACAGATGTTATGTGTCTTTGTAATTGTAGCGCTATCTCTTAAGAACTTGTATGAAAGTATCTCGCGGTAACGAAATCTTTCCAACCAATTTCATCTTTTTTTTCCCATCTGATTGTTTTGCTAATAGCTTCATTCTCCTAGTGACATCGCCACCGTACTAAAAATAAGAGAAATTGTAATAGAAATATGCAAATACGATACAGTGAAAGAATTCTTACCAGTTTTGCAGTTACATCTTTTCTATACGCTTTCAAAGTTTCCCTTGCTACAATTTTTCCATTAACTATAGCTTGAATCACTATATCAAACATCTGACGTGGGATAACATCTAATAATCTCTCGCATAACCGTTTGCTTATTGCAACAGCTTTAGTGACATGTACAATAGTACTCAATTCTTCTACTACGTTGCCGTTTAAATTAATATTTAACTGTAACATATAATTTGTAACGTATATAAAGTATGAATCATATGAAATGTCCATATATAATTAATATGTCAAAGTAAATAAACGTGATTCTAAATTACCTTCACTATATTCGAAGGCTCATAATCGTATTCTTCGTAATCGAAACTGGCATAACCCGAGGTTGTACTTTTCAACAAGTCATGAAAGTCGATAATAATTTCGTTTAGTGGTAATAAAAATTGCAGCATTACCCTGTTGTTACCAATATCTTTCGTTAATTGTTCCACCCCTCGCTTTTCAAGGCACAAAGCCATTACCGTGCCTATATATTCAGCTAATTATACAATTAAACATCAATTAGATTAGCTTGTTCATTACCTGTAGTTATGTCGTTTAAGATGTAATCGTTAAATCTACCTGGTGTTATAATAGTTCCTAATACCATAGGCTCGTAGAACTCTGATACGATTTGAGGAAGGGGAAAATGCGCAGGATTATTGAATGTAATCATATCGGTGCCATGTTTTTTGATATTTTTGCTGCCAATAATTTTTGCTTTGTACGTAACATTAGGCACTGTGACGATTGGTTGCGCGCCATATTCTTGTTCAAGACGCTGCATAAAAACTTCCATATGCAATAAGCCTAGAAATCCAATTCTCCACCCTTGTCCGAGAGCTACGCTGTAGTAGAAGTAAATGCTCGATTAGATAAATTACATGCATATAAAGTGAATATATTTATTATTTGATTTAATCTACGAGATGTTAAATGATATTGCTGTATGTACCTAGAATCCAATGTAACAGAAACACCACTATCGTTTAATGTTAATTTTTCAATGGCAGTACGCATAGTATCAAATTGCGACTGATCAAGTGGATATAGTCCTGAGAATACCATTGGCTTTGGTGACTTAAACCCTATTAGGGGTTCAACAATATGATTTTTTAGATGCACTGTATCGCCAATGAACGCTTCTTTGGAAGATCTCATATTACACGAAATACACCCTATTTGACCTGCAATTCTGAATATATATTGCCATGGGTAGACTTACGTACACATTTTACTGCATCTTAGGATAGAATGACTTTTTCAACACTTTTTATTAGGGCTGGGACTATTTGTCGAATTTTTTGGTATTCGATTATTCGAATACTTCAGTTGCTCAGTTATTTGGCGAATATAATTTGAATATCCAAGTATCCAAATACTATTCGAATATTTAAGTATTCGAATACTTAAATACATCAGTATTCGAAGACTTAAATATTCGAATAGTATTCGAATACCGAAGTATTCGAATAATAACATTCGAATACCGAAGTATTCGAATAATAACATTCGAATACCGAAGTATTCGAATAATAACATTCGAATAATAACATTCGAATACTTGTAAAACATTCGAATATTAGTATTCGAATAATAACATTCGAAGTTTATTCGTAGCATTGGAATACTTGTAAAACATTCGAATAATAACAATCGAAGTTTATTCGTAGCATTCGAATACTTGTAAAACATTCGAATAGTAGTATTCGAATAATAACATTCGAAGTTTATTTGTAGCATTCGAATACTTGTAAAATATTCGAATATTAAATTATTCGAATAGTCCCAGTCCTACTTTTTATAGAATTCTATAAAATAACGAATAGCACTTACAACTTATTTACAGATTCTTCTTTAGGTTTTAGTAATGCCATCGTTTTAATTTCATAAGATTTTTTTGTATAGATTGAAGTGAAATACTGTCCTACTGATAAAGATCCTTCTTTAACATATATCAAAGAAATAGCCCCTTTATATTTGTCGTACCAACTATCAAATATCAAGGCTCTGAATGGTTTATCTCTAAATGCATCAGGCGGTGGAATTCTTTCAATGATAGTATCCGGGATCTTATCTACTCCAGTACCTAATTTAGCAGATACTTTTAAAACGTCTGCTTCCTCTATGTCGAATAATGTTTTTAATTGATGGATTACTCTAGCAGGATTGGCATTTTTCAAATCTATTTTATTAATTATAGGTACTATAACCATATTTCGTTTAATAGCTAAATAAAAGTTAGCCACAGTTTGGGCTTGTACGCCATCGTTTGCATCTATTACTAACAGTACTCCTTGACACGGCGCTAAAGAACGATGAACCTCAGCCGCGAAGTCTACATGACCAGGTGTATCTATTAAATTAAGAAGATATTTAGTCCCTTTATACGTATAATTGAGAGAAGCAGTTTGAGCTTTAACTGTGATTCCACGGTCCTTTTCAACTTGCAGATTGTCTAGTATTTGTTTCCCAGAGTTTGTTTTTATCGCACCAGTTAATTCTAAAAGTCTATCAGCGAGAGTACTTTTGCCATGATCAACATGTGCTATAATACTGAAGTTGCGAATGTTTTTTACATCTATTTCAGGCTCTTTATTAATTTCCGAGTTTGTAGAATAACATTTCTTTAAAAGAAGTGAATATCTCCTGAAATAAAGTATATTATATGTATACATTAAAAACTATGGTCATTTTAATATTTGGACACCACACTATCTCTAAAATTTGTTGCTACGTATAATGAAAAAGTAATGAAAATACTGGTTTAATTCTGTTACAGAGTGATGCACTATTTATTCTAGTGTTCGAAGACATGAACAACCTTTTGCAATATATACAATTATTATGTAATAAAAACATTCAGGTATCATTCAAAATCGAATTTGGTATCGTTTTTGTATATACTTTTTGTAATTATTCATTTTTTAAAATTGCAATTTTAGTATTTGCATGAAATGCTATATTATTTAATAAGTCCTTTTAAATGTTCAAACATTAAAAAGTTAGTTTCCCTTTTCTTGCAGTCATGTTTATCATTCTGCTTTTGAATGAAATAGATTTTTACAAACTCATTGTCCCAACTTCATCATATAGATTTTAATTATACAGTAAATATTATAACACCTATTCATACTTCGTTCGGACTCTTTAGATTAATAGATTTTAAAAAAAAATTAACATTTTTAACTTTCTGGTATAGCAGACATGTTCATATTTTAACTGTTCTGAAGTTTTACATTCAACTATCTGGTCATCCTATATGAATCTTGTGGGATGAATTAGAACAGTGGTTAGAAGTGATTAGAAAAAATTTATTGATTCAAAGGTACAATTAAAAGTACAAGTGAAAGAAGAACGAAGTGGTATACTATATCGAATTAGAATATTTGATACATATTATTCAGAATCTACTTAAATGTCTAAAAAAAACGTTATTAAAGAAAACAATTATGTAACTAAATATTACCATTGTCTTTTGTTATAAGATTTGTTACCACCTAATTATTTTATATCATTTTATTTAAAACTTGTAATATAAATCATAGCTTTCTAATATTATTGCAACTATAGTTATATTATTATTACAAAACAACTGATTAAATCTGTGCTAACTAGAATAAATAATTCATCTGTCTCTAACATAAATATTTGAATTTTCAAGTACGTTTTATTATACGAAGAGACAAATTCGGGAGTTGTATGGTATGTATATATCTGGGCATTAAAAAGACTATAGACGAAAGTATATATTCTCGATCTTTTAATGAAATTAAATTATTAACAGATGATGAATTTGAAAAGTACAATAATATTTTCATGAAAATATAATTTAATATTTAAAAGACATGCGTAACACTGACCTTTCGAATGTTGATGCACATATTTGGAGAAAATTATAATGCCTTTGAGTATACCGTGCATAACAAGTAACCTTACTTATTTTCATAATGATCCAACAATGGTTATTTATTAATTATTTCCAATGTAAAAACCTACGCGAACAAAAATACGTATCGATAAATTATATTTTCTTCGTCTTATTGTCGTAAATATTATTCTCTAGTTTGTGATTTAATTATAAAATACATACTGCTAGTACGTTATTTATTCCTAAAGAACATCTGGAATTAAAATGTCATTAAAAGGTACATATAATTGAAACTATGCGGTTTAATATAAAAGAATTATTACAAGTAATATTTGCATATTGCGAATAAGACAATCAAAGTTTCAAAATGAAATCATATTCTTTCGCTTTTCAAGATTTAAGGTTAAGTATCGTACACGAATGGTTGCTGTTACTTGGAAACAATCGATAGTAGTGTTATCTTTACGTTAATCCGAAGATTGTCCCAGAATACTTTATGTTTTAAATTTAATGTGGAAAAATTTGGAAAGAAATATTTTACATAAACTTTATTAACAATTTGGAAACTCCTAGAAATATGTCTGTCAAACAATTTGGGCAGGTAAAATCTTACTTTGCATTGGAAGGGAATTATTACAAAGGTTAACCTAAAATGAATAACGTAAACATATATAAACGAACATTTTTAATAACACATTTAATAAGTAATAGAGTTTAGAATGAAATCAGTTATAAAGATTTTGTGATATTATTAATAATATATGTATGTTACTTTCATACATGTTAAAGAATAAGAGAAGTTATAAGAGAATTTACTAAAATGAAAATTTCAGCGATTGTATTATATACCAAAAATAACACGTTGGTCAAGAGGAATTGGCGCAGAATTGCCAGAAGAGTATAAAAAATTCTGGAGAGAATGGAAATTACAAGAGCCAACTGCTGTTCATTACATAAAACAAGAAGGGAACTATGTAAGAGACGAAGAAACAGAAGTTGTGTAGGTTGCGAATAATTATTGATTTTAAAATGTTTCCATTCAACATTTGTATATAATATAACATTAACAATTATATGACTCAGTTTAGCCAATATTTGATTCTTTTTCTCTTAACATTCAAGGACTAGAAATTAATATAAATCATTTTGAAAACCTTTCACTCAAGTGTGTGTTCGTAGATGTAGCAATTTTATTAAATTTATAATGCGTTAAGTTCTTACTTCTCTATTATTTTTTTTGAAATTTTATTTAATTTCACGTTAAATTGGTGTTTATTTATATAGGCGCCCGGTTCAAAATATGCCATTACCATTGACATGTCCCAAAGAATTTCACCAAGGCATATGGGGTGGTGAAGCCGTGATACAAGGTTTCCAGAAGAAACATCGTCGAAGTCGTAGATATCCTCATTTTTGGTTTCCTGTGCTCAAGAAGTCTGTAGTTTATAGCGAAGTTTTAGATACATATATGAGCGTTGTTATTACCAATAGGACTATTACTTTAATTCACGAACACTACGGTTTTGATCATTATTTATTAAAGGTGCATACACTGATTATGAAATATTCTTACATATTGTCTGCTGATACTTTGAAACTGAAATTTTTAATTACTTAGACACCTGCCTGTGATTTGAAGTCTGAGCTTGCATTAAAGATAAAACGTCAAATACTCGCAGCGCTGGCTGACAAAACTTTATATCCAAGTGATCCTACTAAAAGGGAGAAAATTTATAACAAATACAAGGAGTATTTGACAGCGGTAAAATATCAGTTTTGACACTATAGAAAATTAATATATACAGGAACAGATATTAAATAATTATTACACATTTATCGTTAGTACACGAAAGAAGAAATCGAGTGGTATGGTCTAACGTATAAGGAGGCTTGTAAAAAATGGCTAAGGCAAAAGGAAGAATTGACGAAGGTGGAACCTTTGAAGATTAAATATAGATCTGAGTTAATTGCAAAACTTAAAGAGAATAAAATCGGGGAAGCAGAAGGTGTGGATGTCTCGCCACCAGAGGGGTAAGTAAATATTAAATAATGTTTTATTTAAAACTGCACAAGAAGTCTGTGATAGAATAAAATGAAACATCGCTTTTGCAGACATTCATCTTGGATATCAAAGCTCAATCCTTTCGCCAAGAGTTCAAAAACTGAATAAAAACATATAGTTGTGTATCATACATAATGAAAACGAGTAAAATAAATTGCGTACAGAACAATTTTCTTTTTCCCCCCTTATATTTAACACGTTACAAAAGACTGATGCTTTAGTATAGAAAATTAAAGTCTTCAAATGATTTGTCAAATTATATCCGAGTGTTAATACGTGGCTCCAAATACAACATCAATTTCTTTAAATTTGTGCTGCTTATGCACACAAAACCTAAAAGACTGTTAACGGCGTATATGATTATAACAACATTCATAAATATGATTAACTGAAAGGCTTTTGTCTGCAAAAAATAAACTATGATATTGAACACTCCAAATCACCATCTTTTGGTAAGCAATTTAACGACGAAGCTATAGCCCTTGTAATATATGTCATTGTTCCAAAGCTACCGCTTGGAGCACTATCATAAAAATGTTGGCAAACATACGCTGCTCCACCGCAAAGAAGATTTCCCATTGCAGTTGTTTCACGGTGTTCTTTTGGTTTGGCACAGCATAAGGTAGCATCACCATCAATTTTCATCTAGTTAGTTGAAATATATTTAATAGTCATGTTTTGTAAATTTTGCATTCGGGGGTTGAAAGCTGATATAATATTGGTTCCAGCGCACGAAACAATTCCAAACAACTGTTACGTCGAATAACAGTTACAAAGAATTTACATTATCGGACATATCGATTATGATTACGGTTTCAATATCGGGTTCCGTATAGATTCTCCTATCAGTTTTCAGCAACAATATGTCTAATAGTTTAGTTTCTAGTTCACCGCAACGGTTCACGTAAGAAACCATCTATAGAGTGTGCGTCGCGTAAACCATTACAAGCCAGTACCTCTTACAAAATTAGACATGAAGAAATTGTTGATTAGGTAACGTTTTGGATACAAAAGTTGATTTTTTTTTAATGGAACAATACGGTTTTGCCCTTATAGTCATGTTAGGGCTATGCAACAATGAATACAATTATATACCGTTGTGTGACCTGTGTGGCGAAAACATAAACAATCAGTGGCATACTATTAGTGAGAGTACACACTTTTTATCTGGCAATACATAGAGTGACAGATGTTATCAAGTATAATTTAAAGACCTTAAATGATCGTGTAATAAATGTGTGTAAAATCAGGAAAAAAGGGGCGCCTTATTTTGGTATAAAAACAATTATCATTTGAGAACTGAATTGAGAATCATGAATTTGTATTTATATTAACTCGTTCGACTCTACGATGCGTGTGCATACGCAGTATGCGGTTGGTCATCTTGACATTTAAGGGGGGAATCCTATTTTTTCGGCTGAAATCATAGCAAAATTTAGGATTTTTTTTAAGAAACCAACGATTCGATTCATGTTAAAGTGTTGACTATGTTTTTATGCATCTTTGAAGAAGTCGCAGTTTCTTTTTTATTATTAATTTTTAATAATAAATATAGGAGTTATGTATGACCGACTATCACGCCGCGCAAAATTCCTTCCCCGCTTTTTGATTTCTTTTAGCATGTGAAATATTTATATTCTCACTTGCCCCATTACTTTAGGACACTCTTATATAACAATTTGTAACAAAGTAACAATTATATCTTTAACTCTTTGCATTCTAGAATGAGCTGGAGCGAAATATTATATCCTGAACAACTCGATGTTGGAGTTTTAAGGATTAAAAATTTTAATCTTTATGCAATCGGTATCAGAATTGTAACTTGAACCGATATGTATGAGAACCTTTTTTTCCCATAACGATTACAATATTATTTTCATTCTTCGTAACTAAAATTTTTATATACCAGCTTTCAACAGTCATTTCTGTACATTCAGATAGGTTATTTGTAATGCTTGAGCTGCTCTTCGGGCTTACCGTCCAAGTGTGGACCGATCACATAAGCATACACACGAACCCAACAAGCTAGTGAGTGGGCAAGGACAGTGTTTCCCAACTTATTTTGAGTCGCTATTCCTTTTTATAATATTTAAATAACCTGCGACCCCTCTCTGCATATAAGGTAAGGTAAATATTTCCATCCCTTCATTTATGAAAAGTCAGTGTTACATCATTAATAAAATATGACAATGTAACCATATTGAAAAAAAAAAAACGTTCGTGGGAAATATATCAATTCTTGAAATGCTAACTAAAGGAATGTCGTTGATAGATTATTTCTCGAAAAGCTCAACGATAACAGGAAAATATGCTAATTTTTTTAATCAATTGAAAGAAATATATTTTTTTGAAAGACGTGGTGCAGTGTAAAGGAGAAAATTTTGCCCCCTTAATGTCAAAGAGATTACATTGAAAAGTAAAAATCTTTCCATTCCGGTCCGAAAACTTTTCAAATGACCCATGGAGTACACTGCATTTCGATGAAAGGTACCAGTTTTTCCACCGTGCATATGTGATCGGTCGAAAATATGCTTTAGCTATAATAATGAGCACGACGAGACACGCAATGCAAGTAATCTGAACGTACTCTAATAATTTTACTATCCAGTCACATTAGGTAATAATATATATATACCTGGTCATCCAAAAAGATTGCATTAGCCTTGTGAACTAATTGTTCTACAGCAATAAGTCCACCCAGGGAAGCCACGACATTATATTCAGTTACAAGCGTTAATACCATTAAAGCTTCAACCACTAATTGACGATATTCCGGTTGTGGTATGGTATTCAAAACAGTTTCAACTGCTAATGCAAATTTTAGTTCTCCAGGTGTCATTTCCTGTGTAAGATTCTGAGGTAGGACTCTACCCTCGATTGCCAAACCTTGGCACTATTAAAAGTAAAGATTTTAATCCAATGAAAAATTTCATGTGGGTATGAGGAAAAAAATATTACACTTACCCGTTCAAGTACTTGCCATACTCGGGGATAAAAATCTCGTGGCACTCTATTTAATGCCCCGTCCAACCTTCGTCGTCGTAACCACTGACCTTGTCTGTCGGGTTCTGATTCGCTACCATCCGTTTGGTCAGGACTTAAGAAACCTCCAATTTGTGATTTCTAAAATGTGATAATAAATTTATGATAAAGTGAGAAGAGAAAATGATAGTAATTTTGTTATTAATAAGTACATTACCTTACTGACTCTACTCGATTTGCAACTGATAACAGAGAAATTACCACGACCAACTGAAAGTACAAATAAATTATTCAGAAATCAAGATATTCAAACTCATATCTTATCAGATATCTAACGTTTGAATTGTACTTAATTGAATAATTTATTAATCCGTTAAAAAACGATGCACATACCACTACTAATGGCAAACTCTTTCCCACTCATGATGTGGTGTAAAAGATTCTTCATCTCAAACGGTGATAAATTAAGTAAATGTTCAGATGCTTCTTCTCCAGTACATATTAAAGTCCTTGATAATTCAGTAGCCATTACTTGGATAATTAAACCTACTCTGAGTCTGAGCATTTCGTGAAATAATTGGGGTTCTGTTCTAATGAACATTGCCAAGTAAACGAGTAATTCCTGTGTTAACATAGCGGTTGATTCGTCGTCTCCGTACGCTTGATGAATTAACGTTCGTAATTCATTTTCTGGCAACGGTGCAACAATAGTGTGTTCGTTGGTTGGTGGCATTCCAACTGTAACTTGTTTTTGGCGGACTAATAAATCGGTGACTGCTTTAGCTAAATCTTCGACTCGTTTCCCTAACATGCCAGCAGTGTGTCGTACAATTCCCCACATTTTTTGTTGGCAAGCTTTCTCATAAAGGTCTTTTAATAAATCTTTGATTAGAACTGGCTGACCGTCTAACATGCCGGTATTAAAATATAGGCCTTGCGAATCAACCTAAGCATTTAAGTTGATTATTGTTTTAAAAAATATGTAATAATATAATAACGAATAATTATACGAGAATATCATAAATTCTTACTGTGAATAATAATTGCATTTTGAATTTAAAATTGTTATGGACTCCAAGTTAAAGTAAAGTTGTGATGCATTCTAATTAAGCAACTACAAAAGTATTCAATATATGTTAATGTTACTGTGTAATGCTTATAACTCACAAGATATTGTAAAATATCTCCTTGCTCTTCTAAACTCTCAGTTTCTCGAAGCATAGATAACAATTCCTCGACTTCTGTGTCTGCATATTGTGTTTCGCCTATGCCTCTATGCCTAGGTACTTTCGGACAATTTGTCCAAGATGGTATATCATCTGTAGGAGATGGCGTACGATCAGCCGGAGCTGTTTGCGCTGGATTAGAAGTTACCGTTGTATCAGTCACTTCAATGAATGGACTTGTAGGTAAAACTGTCGAAGGTCTTCGATCCTCTCCTGACATACCAAGAATTTCAGCTACGAATGATGATAATTATTTCTTCATTTTTTCCCAGAAATTATTTTGTACATCATTAAATTACTTGGTTTTTAAATATATTTACAAACTCCCGTACTTAAAGAATTTTGCTTTAAACGCTTACAAGTGTTTTGTGTAAATGTTTATTGTTAAATGTACATGTCAATTTTCTCTTTTATATATTTATTAGTTCGTAGGGTTACCATACGTCTCGGTTTTCAATCTTTGCCCCGGGTGTCCCGGTCGGTTTACAAATACGTCCCGGTTTTTTTATTTCTTGATTTTTGACGGAGTTTTACGAAGAAATTAAGAATAATGAAACATTTCTGAAGGAAGTTTTATGTACAGAAAAATATGACTTGGCTCCCAAATTGTTCTGTCTCCTTTTTCTTACCTGTCTCGATTTGCTGGTGAAGAAATATGGTAACCCTAATTAGTCGTATACTAGGTAAGCATATAGATTGGCCGCAGATTCGTGCAGGATATGGCAATACCATCTGTGCCCGCATTAAGCAATGGTTTTGCGGGCAGAGATCCTACTATCTATCTGCCGTTAGACTGTCAGCAGTATCAGTTAGTCTGCTAACATCACCGAATATAACAGATCCTGTATCGAACCTGCAGCCTTTCTGTCAACAAACATTGGTGGCATGCGTTGGGTAAAATCTGCGCGAACAGAATTGGCTGACTGGGTATTATACATGACATAACGTCCAATCAAAGTATCAGGAATTCAAGCAGCTTACAACATTATTACATAAAATAAGTATAACTCACGTTCTACAGCAATTGACCTGGTTTTCTTAATAGCACCTTTTACGGACATTCTACGTCTCAGATTCTTGCCAGTTCGTATTACTGGTCTATTGAGAAGACCGGTGCGATGCGGGAATGCGCCCATTAGATGTTCTTCCAAATATTGCTGAACCTTATCAAACACAACATAAGATATAGCATAATCAGATACACCATTTGGCAACAGAAATTCTATTTACCTGGGGGTTTAACTTGTCTGGCTTACCATCCTCTGAACTTCCCAAGAAACTTAAATTTGTGATGCAGGAAGTGCTTAAGAAATCATTTAAATTTCCCAAAGAGACTCGTGTTCCATTGATATAACCGCTTTTTAATTTCTTCATAGTTGTTATCATTGCCAGTGGTATTTTTCCCTGATCTGCAATAATAATTACGTATGTACAAAGTGAAGAATTAATTCTGTATTTGTATAGGAACAAGGGAAGGAATGAGTTCTATGATGCTTGTAGGATGTATTAATTTCCGAGAGACTCATTTACTCTTCAGCATGCTGAAATAAAATTTTCATTCCTAACGATGATTTCAAGATGCCTATGGCATACCTAGATGATTATGAGTAGCGACAAGTGTTACGGTTGGCCTGCCGAGCATTTGCTTCCAGTTGATGGTGAGGAAGGCCAAGTTGGTTGTAAAAGTGTTGGCAAGGAGGGCTGCATCGTTTGTCGTGTAGTACTCCTCCGCATCAAAGTTCTAAGACATGCAACAAACGCGCACACCACCACACACATAAGTTGTTTCCTTACGATGCTATACTATACTCTCAAGTGAAAATGGATTCTCCGCAAATGTTTTTTTTTTAATGTTTAATTGCTATGCTTTCATTGAAATTCAGTATTTAATCGATTTTGCTCATGATGAATATGATGATATTAACTTGCAAATATCACACACTGAGAAACAATAACCAATAAAACACTAATATTATCTATTTAAGACCTTCCATAGCCACTAACAAAGGATGATCACAACTTGGACGAGCACACTTTGGTTGAAACGGACCTTAAAATATAGTGGCGGATGAGTTTAAACAAATCTTGGAATATTAGCCATTAACACTAGAACTATCAAACCAGTCAAAATGACCAACCAGTCAATAAGAGTTGATGAAAAAATGGAGTTTGCTTAATTATGTAAGATATGAAAAAATGTCTTCAATAAACATTATTTGTTGTTAAAAGAGCTAAGACTATAAAGATTGATATACCATTTTATTACAAAAAATATGGATATATGCCCTCCTAAATCCCTCAGACTTCTGTATATACATACCATATAATAAAGGTCTGTGTACATATTGTAAACAATTGAACATAAATAATGATATAACATATAGTGTAAAAACAAGCAAAAAAAGCGAAAAAAATAATGACGTAACAGAAAAATTCTTAAAAAGTTGCTACTATCTTGCTGTGGTTAAGGAGATACATACGTTGCAACAAAAGACTCAATTTTTTAATTTACCTATTGAGCTTAAAACAATGTATGAGTCTGACCAGGGTCCACAAAAAACTAAGTCAATGCGACGACTTCGAAATGTTATTGCTCAAAGCTATTTTTTAAAATAATGATTAATTATTAGTAGTTAATATTTTCAGATTTATTTGTGCTCGTGGGCTTCTCACTTTAAGTTTGGGTTTATCCAAAAAGTACTCATCCAAATAGCAACCATTCTTTGTCAGCAAAATTGATAGCAAAAACAAATGCACGCATGCAGGCAGACATGTTAGCTTTTCTTTGGATGGTGTATATAACTTTGACAAGAAAAAAAAACGGATATTCTGAAAAACATCTATATTTAAAAACCATATATTTCATCTCTGTTACTTTAAAGCCAATAATTTGAAAATGTTAATGTTATAACTTAATCGTGTATTCAAGAAGAACTAATGAGTTATGGTTTTTAAACATTGAATTACTATACCTAGATGAATGTTCTTGAGGGGCATGACCACAAGAGGACGGCCTAACATGTTCTGCCAGCTAGACTTCAAGAAATTAATTTCGCCTTTGAATATGTCAATCATGAGCTCATAGTCCGATGCGATGTAGAAGCGGGTCATGTCTGTCAACTAACATTTGATGCGAGAACAAGAAGGAATCATCAGAAAAGAAACAAAAGTATAGAAGTGCGGATAACTTGATGTCTCTGAGAATACCTACCTGTGGAGTGAATGCAAATATTCTATCATTCAGGGAATATAATTTACTGGTGCTTAAAATTCCTACATCTCTAGATTTACGTCCGGACAAACCCAATTTTTTGTTTCGACCTACAAATAATTTTAATTTAAATTCGCCAGAAAAACGATGTAACAGTACACGAATAACATAATACAAGGATTTGATAATTCAAGCATACCTAAATAAGTGTATAAATGGCTGAGAACTTTTGCTGGTTGTACTTCTATTGGAGAAACCTCTGCGATTGTTTGCACATGAATATCATGTTGAGCTATTTTTTCTCTAATTTCCGCATCTTCCGCTAGTATAACAACTTGTACTACGACATCTGGTTTTTTTTCACTACATAAACGTCTGTTCAAGGGATCTAATTCTCCCACAGCAAGAAAACCCTATTATAAAAAGCAATGTCAATAATTTTAATTACTATGCATTTCGTATTTTTCTCATACTTTTATACTTACTTCTTGCAGTAATTTTCCTAATATGTAAAGAGACTGAGCCCACATAAATGGACATCTACCTAATGCAATTCGTTTTTGACTACCTGGTTCAGCGTACTCTGCTGACACATTTGCAGGTTCCACAGAATACAATTCAGGCACTAACCTTATCCCATCATCCGCTTTAATCATTATTTCTTCTAATTGCTTTGTATATTCTGCCACTGCTTCTTTATTGCCTTGGAAACAATAGTCCACAATTAAATAACAGAAGAACAAAGGCCATTCGCATTCTATATTTTCAAACATTCGTAATTCCCATGGCTCATAATAAAGTCTGTGATAAACATAATAAATTCGTTAATGAACATTGATATTATATTTGAAGAAAAGCTCTTATATTATTTTGTTTCACCTGTTGGGATCTTCCTTCGGTGTTTTATATCCGTCTCTTAAGAACCTTTTACATCCGTAAGAACCTTGCAACTTTTTTGTAATAGCATCTCTCGTTAACTGAATTACATTTGGTTCGTCGACAGCAAATGCTGGGAAACTTATAACAGATAATAATCCGCTGTCTAATTCTTTTGAGTTCGATTCACGCGGCAACATGGACTGCAAAACCGCTTGACACTTTTGTGCCTCATCTGCTAATACATGAATTACAGAGGTAGGCCCACCTCTTGCGCCGAACAAATCTAATTCATTCATCGCCTCCATTGCAGCTTTAGCCATTCCAATACTGCTTGCATTTAATTCTGGTAAACCATGATTTGTTTTGTCACCTCTTTCCCAAATTCCGTAGTCAGGAGTACAGTAGGCAGACTCAATGTAAAATACCAAATTTTGAATAAACGCGACCTGAAGTTGGTGTATATAAGTTTTTAGTTATTACAATGAAAATGATATTTTATATAATACACAAGATGTCCTACGTAAATGTCACCACAAAATTTCATTTATAAAAAAATTGCTTTACACGGAAGTGACTACATATTTCTCACAAAAAGGCACAGGGAATTTATCTCCAAATTTCGCGTGATGGTTGTAGGACGATAGTATACAGGCTCATGCTGCAGCTTGGAAAATGTTAGGTATAAATAAACACTCTGTTATTTTAGAGATACAAGTAATTGAAGTTATGTATTTTGTGACATATAATGTCCATATAAGATTTTTCATCAAAGTGTCTCGAAGATATGAAACATAAGGACACAGGTCATGTACTTGAGATCTACAGATCAAATCCCCTTTAACTCAATATTTTTTTTCAATTGGTTTCAATTACAATAATGATATGCACGATGATAAATTATTTCAAGAAGAGTTTATAGAAAAGAATAAACTATAAATATGGTTTTGTTACTCAATTGTAGGATCAATTTTAGGACTTTACTTAATAATCCAAATTATTTCTGGTATTTTTTTATCTTTACATTACTGTCCAAATATTAATTTAGCCTTTGAAAGAGTAATTCATATTATAAAAAATGTAAATTTAGGTTGATTAATTCAATTCATATAAATGGTGCATCTCTATACTTTATCGCTATATATTTACATGTAGGTCGAGGAATCTATTATCATTCATATAAATCAACACCAGTATGAATTATAGGAGTAATTATTATATTAATATCAATAGCAACAGCATTTCTTGGATACGTATTACCATGAGGACAAATATCTTTTTGAGGAACAACAGTAATTACAAATCTTTTATCAGCTATTCCTTATATTGGTCAAATAATAGTTGAATGAATTTAGTCAGATCAGGCACCAATATAATGGGTTTATAAAAGAATTTTTTTTCAAAGTTAGACAAGTTTGAAGTTTCATGGTCACATTTATGTGAAACATCTCATATGATATACATTTACCTCATCTAAATTAAAAACTATTTGTAACCCAGATGCTGTCATTTGCGCTAGAATCAACAAATAAAGAGAAATAGCATCTATTTGAAGATGACCCCATTCTGTATCAGCCACAACAGTTTGTCCATTGACAGAACTGTATTTGGCATGCAGAGCATCAAGTGGATTTTGGCTGGATTTAAATCTTTCAACCTTTTCTTTTTGTTGCATCATTGCCATTAACAGTCCTCTCATTAATT
Organism: Andrena bucephala; assembly: GCA_947577245.1. NCBI lineage: Eukaryota > Metazoa > Arthropoda > Insecta > Hymenoptera > Andrenidae > Andrena > Andrena bucephala. Next base: position 82,716,777 of record OX387715.1, read on the forward strand.
TCACGCAACTTTGCTCAAGTTCGTATGTCTTTGCCCTATCTTCATCCGCATCAGCTATTTTCTTATATGCCATCGAAAGACCCCACACAGCAAGAATGCAATAGACATTGTCACGAACCCATGCGTGGTTGTTTTCTGGACTGGCAGGGAATAGGCCTGTGACTGCATGTTGATGCTTCATTATAATTTTGTGAACAATTCGTTGGTAATAATCCAGGCGGACGCCAGAATTACTGCGGCTCCGCATTTTGGGAACGTTACAGTCAAATCTGAAAATGTTTTCAGTTCCGTTTTATAAAAAGCTACTACAATTTATATTTCTGTAATATATTCGTTATATCTATATATTATCTGGAGGTTAAGTTCGAGCTATTATTTTTTTTTAAAATACTTTCACAATTACCTTTCAAAGTTCTTCATAAATATTAATAATTGTATCGATGTAAAGGAACTGTCAAATGAAAAATATAAAAATTCGTGGCACGCACATTTTAAATATTTATAAAGGTCGGAAACATACACACATTCGTATCCTTTATATACAATGTGAAACGAATGTCAAACACAAGACCTCTACATTGTCCCAAAGGAACTACCAGCGCTGTCTCGAAAAGAAACCGCGTTTTCTGTCTCGGAAACAACTCGTCGGTATATCAGGGTGTCTGTTTATAGCAGGCGTTCCGAACCTCCAAAAAGTTAGCCCCTCATTGAAGAATATATCAGATTTTCTTTTATGCAATCGTTTGACTGAAATTTTTTTATTCGGCTAGCTCTTTTTATTTTTCATTATTCATCAATAATTTCATATGAAATCGATCGTTCGTCGTTTGTACATCTTTGTTCACTTATTTTTATTACTTGTTCACAAGCAATTATCTTTTAATTAACATTTTTAATGAATATCTATTGTGTCATCACTAGATCTCACAATGGCGCATGTGTGAGCGCGTCAATTCCTATTGAAAAGGTGCGATTTCAAGGTAAAATTTCATGCTGACGCTCGACGCTTGATTTTGAGCGTCAAAATCAGTCAAGTGATCGGTCCACGTGACTTTCAGCGTCAAGCAAAAAAGCTAAACTCAATTTAGCTTTCCCGTGCTTGTCCGCTTGACTCGCTCGTTCACTCCGACTCTGTGATGCACTGTGATGCCAGATCGGGGACGGGTTCCCTCGAGAATTTCCCCCACCTCGTGCATACTACGCCGGAGCAGCGTGTCCGTGAGCTCGGCGCTTCGGAGCCAACTCACGGACACGCAGCTCCGACGTAGTGTGCGCGAGGTGGGGGAAATTCTCCAGGGAACCCGTCCCCGATCTGGCATCACAGTTCCGACTCGCTCGTTCGTTGGTCGAGCGTCGGTCACGTGACTGGTTTTGATGCTCAAAATGAGCGTCGACGCTGAAAGTCCCGTGGACCGATCACGTGACTGGTTTTGATGCTCAAAACGAGTGTCGAGCGGCAGCATGAAATCGCACCATGAGGAGTAGAAAGAATGTACGAGTGGGGGGTAAGAAAAGAAAGATTAGGGATCAGGGAAAGAAGAGGCAACAAAGAAATTAAAAAGCGGTTTTTGCAATGCGGCCGAATTAAATAGAAAGAAATGTGAGGATAAAATAAGGGATATGTGAAAGATAATGACAGTATGTATTAGTCAACAGTTTGTATTTTTTAAGAAATATTACACAAATAAAGAAGATTGAAACAAGAGGTTCTGTATAATAATTTAGATTTATTCATTTGCAGGTTACTTTCTTTTTATTTTAGGAATTTTTCTTTTCCTATTCCTATTTTTTACATTAGTAACTTCATAAAAGTTGCTACCAACTTTCTTCCGTTTATTTGCTCTTTCTATAGCTCGTCGTTGTTTACTTGTTAATTTTTTTCGTGTCTCTGTTTTAGGACATGAAGAAGAAACTTCAAACATACCACTACTTGATACAGTATTTGTATTAAACATTTCATTATCGCTTGAATCATATTCCTCTTCTACTACATTATACGCATTCTGTAGCAACGTATCTTTCTCTAATGGAAGACTAATTTCATTATCAGAATGTTCTTCTCGCTTATCATTTTCATCCTCGTTATTTTTCTTATTTTCTGCAATTGATTCTTTTTCATATTCCATATTACTGCGTGTAATTTGAGTTTCATCGTCAGAAGTATCATCCAGGTTTGATAAAATCGAACTATTTTCAAATGTATCCTCATCTTCTTTATGATCTAATTTGTCACTTACAGATTCATTACCTATCATAGGCAAATCGTTTTTAACATCATCTCCTGAATACGATAAACCAACTCTTATTTTTCTAAAATCCTGTACTACAACTAATTGAAGTTTCGTTGGTTCTTTGTTCTGCACATTATCAGTTTCTTTTGTACCAACATCATTACTTTCTTTTTGAACATCATCGTCTTTGACAGTAGATTCAGTGGTCATTGTTGGATTCGATAATGGCTCCTCAAAACCAGGTGGAGGAATATAAAAAGGTAATTTACCACGCTGCCAATCATTTAACACCATCCGTGATGTAATGGTAATATCTGGCTCTCCTTTTTTCAACAGTTTCCCACTTTTACGAGCCAATTTTTCCAAGAAATCAGTATGATCATTCCAATCTGTAATTTTATAAGTTTTGCGTATATATTCTGCTTTCACTCGCGACAATACTTCCGAAACATAATCTTCGGGATTTTGAACACGTTCAACTCTTACTACGCCTTTTAATACTTTTTCTGTATCAGTCTCTGCTGATGGGTAAACTACACCTGGGCAATCTATTAAATAAATCCGGCGCATTAAAGTAATATATTGCCATACTTTTGTCTCACCTGCTATTGGCGCAACCTTACATACTTTCTTTGATCTTAAAGTATTTATAACTGAACTTTTTCCTGTATTAGGATATCCTATGAAACCTACACTGATTTGTTTTTTATCTATGTGTAATTTTGCAAATTGACGTAACAAATTTATTAATGAACCTTTACCGAATGGATGCGTCAGTGAAGCATGAAATGCTACTGTTGGATACTCCGAGCTTAAAATTGCGACCCACCTCTGCGTAACCCATGTTGGAACAAGATCTACTTTATTTAAAATAAACATTAAATGCTTGTGAGGTTTTTCCGTTTTAAGATATTTTTCTATAGGAGGAGATCTAGTTCCTAAAGGATCTCTGGCGTCTAGCACTTGCAAAATGACATCAGAAGAATCTATAACTTTATACAACTCGTTCCAAATTCTTTTGCTTTGCCCTGCTGACATAACCCAGTCTCTTTGTGCTTCTCTTGTACCATCATCAGGGCGTATAAGATCAATATCTTTAGAGTCTCTCTCTTTATTATACGTTTCCTCTTTTTCCTCTGTTAATTTTTGTAACTGATCATACGATGATATTGTTAAATTTGGCCTTTTTCGAACTTTTTTTGGACCGAAAACGCTTTCAAAACTTTCAGTATCTAGTAAATGTACCCTTGCATTTACAGCTTTCTGTTGAAGTAAAGTTACTGGTAACTGCGTGGGTTTCATAACAACATTGTAAGGATCTTTCATAGCTTTTCCTAATTCATCTTGAAATTTTTGTAAAGCATTTTGAGAAATAACCCTTGAGTTACCGAACCATCTCTGTGAAGGTTCCACACGAGCCATAGTACCGGATGGTTGCCAGCCTTGAAACGGTGCTGGAGTAATTATTTTACCTGTACGATCCCGCTTCGGTTTTTGATTGCGATACATTTGTAACCTTTTGATTGTGCTCTTTGATCGTACTTTGGCTACACCTTTTAATCCCTCCGTAGGCCGTTCAGGATTCATACTGTGCCTGGAACGATTAAACCCCTCTTTCCGAGGAGGTTTATTCGTAACACGTGATTTCGCCATTTTACCTGGAAAGCAGTATATTAACATTTCACTACCTAATATATTTCTTATTAATATGTAAAATTAGAAATATTATTGGTGTTGATTATAATTATTTTGTTTTAAATCTCAGTTCCTATCTGTGTGATACATGTGGCATGCAGGTATGTAATGTAGGATAAATAGCAGCCTGATATTGTCATACTTTTTTAATACATAAAAATATGGCAATTAAATTTTTGTAAACCTAAAGTTAATTAGACTTTTTTGATTTTTTTACCTGAAAATAACTAAAATGAATAGTGTCAATTTATGTAAAGTGTAAATCTCAAGAAAGATCAACATCACAAAAGTATCTGTCATTCATAAAACTTGACCAAGTTATAATAAATATTCGATACTTGCTACTTCAAAGCTCAGTTAATATACATTTCTATGTGTATTAATTTTTCATTAAATCAAGGATTGGTATTAAAGAATTTTAAATTTTAGAATAAAGTGTGAAAGCAGGAAGGACATGCTCAACATGACCAGACAGTGAATGAGTATTACTGTTATTAATTATAAATTATAATAATATTACTGTTTGAAATGTAGTACATTTTAAATACTATTAAATTATATCAACTATTTATATTATTGTAAATTACAGTAATATAATTATTGTAATGTAATTTAAGTGATTTAAATTAGGTATGTAGTAGAAATTAGAATATCAAGAGGAAACATACCTTTCTTCTTGTATAATTATGTACTTAAAATCTTATTTAAATTAACTTTCATATGCTTGGAGAAACAGTGAAATTTAAATACGGTTCTATCATTCGTTTTCGAATGTTTTGATAAATTATATTAAACATGTGTACGTTTAACATGTGCACCGATTTGCACACTATTTCCAAGAAAGGTGAAGAAAGGTACGCTCACATGTAATTCCTGTACTGTTACAATTCCCGCCCTCAAAGCTAACGGCGTGTAGCGTAAACTCTAGAGGCGGGAAGTTTGAACCGGACTACACTAGAGACACTATAATACTCTAGACTACACAAATGTAATAGGATAGGGAAGTAAAAGTGAAGCATAAGTCTAAAGGGTTTGAAAACAGTAAACATACTTCAAGGTTATAATTTAATCAATACCTACTATTGATATAAATGTTTAAACATTTGAACTCTACTTTTATCCTTAGAGCATATGCTCTAAGCTTTTATCCCTTCGCCTAAACACGGAAAGTCATCACAAAGATGCTAAACCAGCGGTGTGGCCCTTCACGCGCCTGCTTGCCCTTCCAAACACTCTGTCCCTACACATTACATAATATTCACGAGGAATATGTATGCAGTAGTGGCATTGGCTCGCTGTGGCGACGTGTGTCACTAATGCTGCTAATAGCGAACTCGGTATCCTTGCACTGACTCTGTGTTGGTGCCAGAAATTGACATTGATTAATTGATTCTTATAAAGCTATCTTCGTCTCTATTAGAAGCAACCGTCTTGTAGTACGATAATTTCTGGCACTAGTATGTACATACAGAGTTAGGGCAAGGATACCGAATTCGTCATGTATAGCGTCACGCGTATCCCTGACGACGCGGACAAAAGTGGGAGAACTCCACACTCTCCACAGAACATGCGCGCTCTGGCTTGAACAGCGTTTCATTATATATTAAGCATTTTGCGAGTGGAGTGCTTTAGCGCTCCATGGACATCAACCCGCGTCCCAACTTCCCACAAAGAATTCAAAATTATTCCTGAAAGCCGCGCAACAGGCGAAACAGGTACAGGAACCGAGTTTAGCTTTTCCGCCAGACGCTCGTTCACTCTGACTCGCTCGTTCGTTGGATGAGCGTCGGTCACGTGATTGGTTTTGAGGCTCAAAACGAGCGTCGACGCTGAAAGTCTCGTGGACCGATCACGTCACTGGTTTTGACGCTCAAAACGAGCGTTGAGCGTCAGCATAAAATTGCACCATATTACGGTGTTTTAACTCCGATTTGCTCACGAATGAATTAATTCACGAAAATTTATATAAAAATATAAAAATTGGATATGCAAAAACTAATTGCTGGACGGTTGACTTTTAATCTGGTCAGATCTCAGGGCAGACTTTGAATTGAGGAATTAATCTATGTATCAAAATACGTAGAGCATTATACATATTTATATAAAAAGGACATTTCAATATTTACGCCCCGCGCTTTTATTTTTAGCCATCTGAGGGTATTCTTCTAAGGCAGTTATTTCGGCCGGTATCAAGATAATTTTACTGTTGATTTATCCTGCATTTGTGATATTGAATGTAACGAGCTTTCAAAAGAAACTGAATTATATTTTAAATTGATGTAGATTGAGCAGAAAATAACATAAGATTAATAAGAAAGGATATTAAAACGTCATATGTTGGTCAATTTAAAGAAACTAAAACGTTATACAAATACGTGAAAGTGTTTTTATTAAATTGTAAATACATCACTTCCGTTTTACTTTTGTGTGGTGGGTGCTGACTGATTGGAGGATTTAGAGTCTCGCATGGAAGCACTACGTCTTCGTTTCAATTCTTCTTGACGTCTATTCTTTGCCTCTTTTTGCCTTTGCGCTAACAACTTCGCATAGTCAGCAGCTTGTTGCTTACGAGCCAAGCTACGCCTTCCCTTTAGAGCTAATCTATGTCGCTTACGCTGTAACAGTGAAGTATTTACGTTTATTTCGTTCTATACTCAGTACTTTTGTATTTTAATAGGAAATAAATATCAAAAATATGTATACCTGTAGGGTAAGTGGTGTAATAAGACGTTGAATCTTAGGAGCCTTAAAACGTTCTTTCTTGCCTTCCTTCTGAATTGGCCGTTTCACAACAAACTGGCGTACATCGTCTTCCTTAGACAAGTTGAAGAGCTTACGAATTTTGCTTGCTCTTTTCGGTCCTAACCGTCGGGGAACATTGATATCAGTCAACCCTGGGATATCCTGTAAGATGTATTTAACTGTTTTATAGAAGTACTTCTTCAGCAAATTGCGAAATTTAAGCAAAATAAAATAAGTGTTTCGTTCGTACACTGAGAAGAAGTGCTTGGTATACAGTACTATTTCTCAAATCAAAAAACGATATTTGATCTTCCATGTTTACGATAGTATCATTAAGACACAATAGCAAAGTTCTTAGATACACCCTGAATAACATGGTTCATAAAACGACACGAACAATGAGTAAGCGAAGTTACAACATATACCTTTTCTCCTTTCTTCACGATAACAAGAGCAAGTACGGACAAATTAGAGTCAACGATGCATCCACGAACAGATTTTCGTTTACGTTCACCGTCACGTCGAGGTCTATAACACGAATGTCCTTTTGAGAGCAGTAAACGTACACGACCTATTTATAAACATAAAATGTTAGAAACTAATGTAAACATAACATTACAACAGTCGAGTATGAAATAATGAATATCATAAAATTATTTCAAAGAAACTTAAACAAAAATTTTGAAAACTTTACCATTGGTCAGAACACCCTGTTTCATGGGGAATCCTTGTTTGTCGTTGCCACCAGAAATGCGAACAACGTAGCCATTCCATTCGTTACCTAGAGAATCGGCTTCCACTTCTGCGCCCATGCGCTTTTCATAAAAAATCCTAAGCTTATGCTCGTCCGAAATTTCGAACAGCTTCTGACATCCTGTCACAGGATAGGATACGTTTAGCTGGAAATAAATAGTACGAACATTATATTATAAGGCATAAGTTACCTACCAAACATGTTTTAATTTTAGGCTGGTAATACGAAGGTAAGGGAATTTACGTCTTTCGCGTTTGATTCGCCAATAACTTAAACGATTATATTTATTTGAAGTGTGACAATTTAATAAAATATTCATTATACGTTCAATACGAAACAAAAATGTACAATTTAATACGATAGGATTCAGAAACATGTTTAGAATCAAAATTATATGCATATAGAAATATTCGGCAAAAAAACCGTTCGCAAGTTCCTGATATTTAGATTTATCTACTAATTGTTCGTAATTCATGTAAGATTCTTAAAATATTTACGGATTTGTACCTTCATCGTGACAAGTACCAAACACTGCTGGGAGCCATGAACAGAAAGAAGGTGTATCGATCAACTCGTCGCTAGGGTGCGCATACCGGATATCCGTTTGAGATGGAATGAAATTTTAAACTAAAACCAATAATTTTTTAACAAACTTGCAATACTACGTAAATATCCATAGAATCAGTGATGTTTCAATATAAAAGGATAGATTAGACATAGATTAATGTACAAGAAAATATAAAATCTAAAATTTTCAAGTCTCTTTCGACCGATTCAATCAAACTTTCGTTTTGTATAAATTTACGAGCATATGCAATGTTATGCTATAGATATAGCGCATATAAATAGAGACGTTATGTTGATATATCATAATATTTTATTGCGATTATTCTTTACGATGCTACGGTCTGAATAGAACGATCGCATTCTCTCGACAGTTTTATGGATAAAGGACGAGATTATTATTTAAATAAATATTACAAATAAATGATATTACCAATACTATAATCAATTCTGTATAACAGATAGCGGCAAGTTTATAAATTCATTGCAAAAATAGGGCACAATCGCGGTTTATATGCAATAAGTGATTCACACTATACCAATAACTGTCACTGTTGTATTGTATCGAAAAAGAGAATAGCAAGAGATGGCAGCATTTTGAAATGTCGACTTGCAGGCGTGTGTGACATTTTGATGTAGTGTGTTTTCGATGATTTTCGTTATGTATCGATTTAATACATAGATATTTGTGATAAACGAAATTTACGGAGCATAGTTCTACTGATCCCGTATAAAATAGGTGATATTTGAATGGGTAGGATTTGTTCTCTTATAGGTTAAGGACTGTCCACCCGGAATAAGGGAAGCGATAATTTATTTAACGATAATAATGTAACGACAGAGAATATTTGATTTTACGCAATAATCTTCTTCTAATACGGCAGCAAGCGAGAAGAATGTTTCTTTAAATTCTACAATAAGATTAAACGTTGAAAGAAGAGAATAGTCTTAGCACATGTTCATTGTTAACTTTATAGATAACTTTCCAGACTAATACAAATAAAGTAAGGTGGTTTGAATTTAATATAGAAAATAGACACGATTCGATTACACATCGTAATTAATATATGTGATATAATCCAATATTTGTTTAGTAGAAAGATATGGATGCTGCGGTAATAGAAATTCTTCAACAAGCGGGTAGTCAAGATCCCAATATTTTAAAGCCAGCTGAACAAACGCTGAAACAGTGGGAAACTGAAAGAGGCTTCTATATCGCATTATATGTGAGTATAATCATATATGTTAAAAGCCTTGTAAACTTCTAAATATATCATCCAACATTAACATCTTCATATATAACCAAAAATTATATTTATGCTGATATTATTTAAAGAACGGGTATAATAATTGAATCTATCGCAATCGTTTTAGAACGTATTTTCCAATCATTCCTTGACTGTCAATATTAGATGGATGGCTATATTATGTTTTAAAAATGGTGTGGATAAATATTGGAGAAAAAATGCACCGAAGTGAGTACCGTTTAATAATATAATAAAAATTAATTTATCACGTAACTAGCTTACATGTTATTAATAAGCTTCTCGGTGGTAAGATTTTAATGATCAGTCTACGCTATGTACAGTCAGTCACGTAAGAGCGTACGTTTCATATTTATGAAAAATGACACAAAGTGCCGTGGGGACTGTGATAATCTAAACATATATAGTCTTCGCCAGTGTGTACTGGTATGTGTTCCTTTGAAGCTCGTTAGTATCAATTTTACCACTGAGAAATATGGATCTGTTCGGGATGACTGCTATGTACGCTAAGCCGCTAGAAGCGTCTTCCTGAGTTGCCAGCCGGAAGGACGAAAAAAGGCAGTTGCGACTGCAGCAAAATACCTAGCCAAGGTTACTAGTAATCTTGGGTACCTATTAGACGAGCTTGGTCTGTTTATGGCAATCCAGTGACGCAAAGAACTATTAAATACTCAGTTACAATGGATGTTTGGGGTTGCTTCGACGTGCATGGCTTTGGCACTTTGCGTATCTTCACAGACAATTGGATCTTACCAGAAATTATTAAATTGTATCGGGGAGGGCATCTAAGATTAGTGAAAAGTTGGTTTTACCAGATGTTTGTATAGAGCTGCAAGAGAGAAATGATATTGCTATGTTGGATTGCCTGTCTCGGTTACCAGATCCAAATCTGATGAAAAATTTTCAGTCGATCATGCAGTAGAAACTCGGATAAAAAGAAATATGTCGGATTCATGAGACATAGAAGTCGTTATCTGTGTCATACGTCGAAAAATTGGTAGAAAGCATGCCCAGACGGTGTCAAGCTGTAATCGTTAATGGAGATTTGGCTCATTACTAATTAAGTGCATAATAGCTTTTCAAATGTATTTTCAATGTGTATATAGGGTTACACATGGCAGATTAATTTTTACGAGGATATCGCGAATACACTCTTGCGTGACTGACTCTATAAAGATCATTAGTTGTTAATTGCAGACTATATTTGCCAGATGTTTATGAGCATTTACTTCATTGGTTCATTACTTGACTGTACACTAACAAGGTAAGGTCTAACGTGTTACCTTCATTTCTCAACAGGCTTTTGCATAGTGATAGATTGTTTACAAGATATATAATATTATAGTTTTGCAGGTTTCCCTTTTCATAAGTACATGGCATTTGCATACTAAAAGTGCATTTTTTGTGCGAATTCAAATTCCGTTATGTTGTTTCCAATGCATAATTTGTTTGCACTGCTGAACTTTTCAGAATGCACACATATTTATTATAGATAATAATAAATGTATTTATTAATTCTAATTTGTGCTATCAAAAAATTAATTATTAAAAGTTTATATTTATATGATAGAATCCCTATAATAAAAAGATGCCGAGGAATAAAAAAGAATTATACACTAGAAAAAGGTAACAACGAGATTCGAACTCGCATGAAAAGATCGAACTTTTGGTAGGGAAACACTTATACCTCTGTGCCATGTTTTTACCGGAACAAATGACAACAGAAGGTTGATACCTACAAAAGTTTAATGTTAAATATCTCATAAATTATTAATCGTATAAGCATAAAACCATGTATCGTTCACTTCACTATTTCAAGCTCTAACACTGTGCAAATGCCTATTTAAAAAATGAAAATAACACCTTGGAACCTTCACTTGTAAGAACCACCTTCAGCATTCAAAGAGTTATCATAAATTTAACGACCAAATAAAATATGCTATTATTTTAGCGCAATTGCGGATGATGAGAGAGAATTCCTTAGACAGCGCTTAATAGCAAATTTTGAAGAACCAGTAAATCAATTGGCTGTACAATTGGCAGCTGTTATTGCTAAAATTGCAAGGTAATTAGTTTCGATGAAATCTATCATGCCGATTCTTTGATGTACAAAATAATTAAATGGCAAAATGTTATGTAGATACGATTGCCCCAGAGAGTGGGGCTCATTAATTCCAACATTGTTGGATATCATTCGAGGACAAAATCCATTGGCTCAACATCGGGCACTGTTAACGTTATATCATGTTGTTAAGTCCTTAGCATCTAAACGTTTACCTGCGGATAAACGATTCTTCCAAGAATTGACCGTTAATATGTTTAACTTCATTCTGAATTTATGGAACACATACACGGAATCTTTTCTTATAATGGCGTCGAATGGAGCAGACACAAATCAGATGCAAGAAGCTTTAGAAAAAGCATTACTTTTATTGAAAATACTTAGAAAACTTGTCGTATATGGGATCAATAAACTTTCGGAATCTCAGGACTCTATGCTATTCTTAGAAATTGTTTTTAAACGTGCAAGAACGTGCCTCGAGTGTCGTTAGTATTCTGAATTTAAAATTCACACCACGAAACGAATCAAATATATCTCCTTTCCTGCAATATATTTCATTTTAGGAAAAACGTTAATGTCAAGGGATATGCAACTGGATACATGGGACAAATTTATAATTCACCTGGCCAAAGTACTAACAGAAACATTACAAACGCATCAATTTGGTTGTATTGAACTGATACCAACGTTTCTAGAATTCTCTGTTTTTTACTGTTTCACTGAAGCTGGTCAAACTTTAGCATTTGAAAGATTTATTATTCAGTGTTTAAATTTAATAAAAAGCATCGTACCTTCTATATTTTTTAGGTCCGTTGTGTTTAAAAATCCGGAAGGTATAAATAATTATTTGCTTCATCTGTATACGTTTATATATACAATACCGGTGTAAAATATTAATAATTAAATCTGTAAATTCATTGATGCAGACATACAAGATCAACTCGATAAACAAAAATTACAATTGAGAGCATATCAGCTAAAACAAGAATTTTTCACACCTGAAATATTAACAGAAATCTTTTCAAGGCTTGTAACACACTATTTTCTCTTAACACCTTCTGACTTGGAACTGTGGGATGCGGACCCAGAAAGTTTTTGTAAGTATTAAGTACGATTATTGTATATTATACAGGGTGGGCCCAAACGATAGCTCATTAGTCCGGGTTCTAATAAGAAGTGCAAGAGTAAAAGAATAATATATATACATATATATGTTCTTAAATACCATTTTAAATGGTTTCTGCTAAAAATGTTTATGCACCATTCGTCTTATTCAGGAGAACAAGAAAAGTGTAACGAATAAAACGTGCAACCATTATTTAATCGCAATCATCATGTGTATTATTGAGTAAAAGAAATATTAGCAAAAGTTGCTCAAAATATTTTTCGTCTACTTATAAGTATGCATGCGTACATGTTTTGTTTTACTATTAGTGAAATAATAATATTCTTTAACTACCATTACAAATGCAAAAGTTTAATAGCAATAACTATTTAAGGAACCATTGAAGAATATATATATTTATTGGCACCTTTCTACTCAATAGTGTATTTATATCCGCGGATAGCTGATAGTTCATTTGGGTATACTCTGTATATGCATGTTGCTCGATTATTTATATATTTATACATTTCACCGATTATTTTATATGGAAAATTAATTTCAGTTGTTGACGACGGTGGAGAAGCATGGAAATACAGTTTGAGGGTAAATGTTTTAAATATTATAAATATTATGTATGGTATTGTGTAATTATAGCATTAAATATTCACTTACCTTATAATTGATATTTTAGCCTTGTGCAGAGTCTGTATTTGTAGAAATGTTCCAATATTTTAGAGACATTTTTGGATCGGTCTTAGTTGAATTGATGCAAAGATATCACCAACCTGTCGATCCAAATAATTTGCATGCTATTCTACTAAAAGATGCAGTATACAATGCAGTTGGTTTGGTTGCTTTCGAGTTATACGACGAGGTAGGAACAAACTATTACAAAAATTACTGTAACCAATCGGTTATCCAGTTATCACATTTCTATGTATTAGGTAAATTTTGATCAATGGTTCTCGACCACGTTAAAGGAGGAACTGAAAATTCGAAGTAACAATTACCGAATTATTAGACGACGCGTTTGTTGGCTTATTGGTCGGTGGACAAGTAAGTGGACTCTTGAATTTTCTTCCTATAAATATTACGAATTTTACTATATAATAATGCCTACTTTCATTGCAGTTTGATTTAAGCATTATATTGAAATTGCAGGTGTAAAATTAAGCGCAAAATTAAGGCCGGAATTGTACGAACTTATGGTTGAAGTTCTAAGTCCCGAAGAGGATTTAGGTGTCCGCTTGGAAGCGAGCGATGCGCTGAAACTTGCAATAGACGATTTTCAATTTAATCCAGAAGAATTCTCTCCTTATTTAGAACAAGCATTCTTTTTGTTATTTTCCCTTCTGAAAGAAGTAAAAGAATGTGATACGAAGGTATACAGTTAGACTACTTTTAAAATTCTTTCTTTTTCATTTCGAGGAAAAATAAATATTGTAATTGTTTGTAGATGCATGTTTTATATGTATTGTCATTCATGATTGAACGTGTGGGTAACGAAATAAATCCACACGTTGGGGTTCTCAGTTCGTATCTACCAGCCCTTTGGCAACAATCCGAAGGACATAACATGTTAAGATGTGCTATAATTTCGACACTTACACATCTACAGAAGGTAAACATTTTATTTATACGATTTAATTAAGCTACTAAGTATATTTAATATTTCAAACAATAACTTAATGTTTTGATTAAAAATAGGCCTTAGGCCCTAAAAGTGTCATTTTAGAGCCACTGGTAATAGGTGCTATTGCGTTGAGTTGTGATGTTAATCAAGAAAGTCACGTTTATTTGTTAGAAGATGGATTACGATTGTGGTTAGCTTTATTGGAAAATGCACCTGCGTCAACACCAGTTATAATGGATTTGGCTAGAAATATGCCCGCATTATTAGGTGTGTGAATAATTTTACACATTTTACTTTTGGAAAGCTAAATAAAGTTTAATAACAATAGTAATACAGTAATTCATTTTTTTCAGAACAATCCTCAGAGAATTTAAAATTATGTTTGTACATAATTCAGGCGTATGTAATATTAAACCCACAAGAATTTTTTAATCAAAGAGGAGCAGCAATAATCGAGATCCTTAGGTCACTCTTGGGAGATATGAGGTGGGAAGGAATAGTAACGACTATGAGTGTTTTTGAAACATGCTTGTGTGCTTCTCGGCAAGGCGCAGAGTTGATTAAACCTGCTTTAATGAATATATTCAAGTGAGTATAAACACTTTCTGCCACGATAGTGAATTATTGGTAATAACGCTTATTTTAATTTTCATAGGAATGTGTATAAGGAAAAAGGCCCCGTACCGACGATGACTATGTATTTATCTATTGTGGCTAGAGTTTTATGGTTTTATAAAGATATTTTTATACAGGTATTAAGATTTTCATATGTTATTATTATTTTTAATTTAAAAATTCTTATTCCCGTCTCTGTCCTTACTCTTCCTGTTCTTCTTCTTTCCCTTCCTCTTCTTCGTCTTCTTGTTCTTCTTCTTCTCCCTCTTCTTCTTCTTCTCATTATTATTATATTGTTTAATTTTAAACTCTAATTTCAATTACATGTATGGCTATTAAAAACGTACGAACTATTATATAGACAATAAGCGAATTAACCAGAAAATTTAGTAAACACGAAACAACGGAAGAGGCTGTACTTGGACAAATGATATATGTATGGGTCGATCACATGGGATGTACTACTCAACCAGAAAGACGTAAATTATTAGCCCTCGCACTCTGCTCGCTTGTTGGGGCTAACAGTCCTAGTGTTCTCGAACATTTTTCACAGATAATATCTAATATCGTCGAAACTCTGAATGATATAACCAAGCTGGATAGTATAGAATGTACCTTTGAGTAAGTGTATTTTTTAAACTTATGCATAACGATTAAAAGGTATAGTTATAATAGAAGTCATTATTTTGTTTAATGCTTTTCGTTTAATTTTATTAGTGGACAATCTAGTTCATCGGAATACGAGGATGAAGATTATGAAAACAAACATGAACAGCGGAGACGACTCGCCTTCGGCGATCCTGTAACCTGTATATCTTTAAAAGATACATTACAGAATCAGGTAAAGCACTACGTTTTATTAGTACAGTACTGCTCGGTTAAAAGCTCGCGTATCATCCCGTGCGCATTTTTTGTTTGGGCAAACCAGAGACCGACCCCGAGCGGCCTCGGAATGAGCCGTACACTATTGAAACTTTCACGTTTTCTATTTTTATTGCGATTTTCAATCATATTGAAAATGATACCAATGAATTCCTGAGATGTTCCTGATCAAAATGAGCCCAAACGCTATGCTATTCGAACTATTTTTAACGATACGGGGTGCAAAATTGATTTGCAGATGTAATGAAAAATATAAAAATTTCAATTTTGAGTAATGCGTAAAATTGATCGCGAAAGCTGAGCTTATCGCTCTAAATAGAGTCTAAATCGTTCGTCCGAAACGTTCGCTTACACGATGATTTATGAATTAATGAAAAATGAAACCCATATTTTTCATAATATTTTTAAAAGTGTGATATTTATGAATTGTTAAAGTGCTTCTGACGAAAATGAGTCCAAACGCGACGCTATCCGAACCACTTTTAACGATGTTCGAACGGAATAATTTCTACATTCCGCAAGCAATTTTGCATCCCGTATAATCGAGAATAGTTCGAATAACGTAGCGTTCGGATTCATTTTTATCAAAAACCTGTCCGAAATCTATTGGTACCATTTTCGAGAAGATGCAATGAAAAATAAGAAACTTGAAGATTCCAATAGTGCATGACTCGCTAAGTACGAGCTAATCGCTGCCGGCTCTCGGTTTCCTCGTCAATCAGTTCGCCCATAAAATCCAGTCGACCGTTGACAGATTCGCTACCATATACCGGTTGAACGTTCGCGTGGTCGAGATCGAAAGCGAGCCTTTAATAGGGCAGTACTGCAGTCACTTCTACCAGCGATAATATTTTTCTCGGAATACTGGTTGATATCTATATTAAGAATTTAAACTTTATTTCAGTTAATTACGTTACGGGGACTAATCGGGGACAGCCAGTTTAATCAATTGATGTTCACACTTGACCAGGAAACTGGCGAACAGCTGAAGCATTACGTATCTCTATGAAAGAGGAGCGAGTCAAATTAAGAAAAATATTATTCAGTCAAACGCTATATTACGTGTAAAAAAGGCTTTACAGCATTCTATTGTAAAACGGCTCTATTTTATTGTATAATACTAGCTGTTTCACTGTACTAATAATGTTGATAATAAAAACCCATGTCATTTCAAATTTATTCTACACGTGAATCTTTTATCTCAACGATATAATTAAAGGTTACTAGGTATATCTAACGAGAAACCACTGTGCGGAGCCGAGATGCTGCCGCCAGAAGGATATGGGGATATGAATTGTATATCCCCATAAGCCCACGTTCTCTAACGCAATTATAGGGCACACGAATAACCGCTATTGGCCGACGCGACAACATTGACGAACACAAAGACAGCGGACAGGACAGAGCGGTGCGAGCGAAGTACCCCCCTTGTTCCTGTGACATTCTGGGGGACAGCATCTCGGAGTTCCGCACAGTAATAATTTGTCATTATAAATTTGATAACTCCCTTCATTATTAAACTATTACGCTAACGTGGTTTTAAATATCCATAGTCAGTGCGCATAAATATCATGTGCTGCATACAAGCATTAGTATACGAGTTCGAAAACGTTTCAATTTTATCATTTTCCCGCTTGTGAAGTAAGTACACGTTAGTGCGAGAGCAATCTAGCGTCGCTGCTGGAAACTCCAAACAGCTGTCGTCTGTATCAAACCGTAGCAGGGGGTTAGCTCAATTCTTGTTTCAAGTAGTGGACTGCTCTCAGTAAATTAACGTGCGGTGAGTGTATTAGTATAAAATGTGCCTACTGGTTTGTATAAGATTGATAATTTTAATGATTGTGTGTAAGAAAATGTTTAAATCGGCTCGTTTGTTCAAAGAATGTGTGCGATATAAATCTACATGACTGGTTAACACTTTTCTTTCACATGTTCGAGAATTTTTGTTATTCTCACGTACACACAGTGAACAATAATGTTTATTCGAACATTCTATACTTACAAAATACAAGGTGGACCACCTAAAGTATTTAGAAACAAATGTCGAAAAGACGCCATGTTCATTATTGGTTACTAACAGCAACATCTGTGATTGGATGCATGATATCACTGGAATTCTCGTTATTTCAAATTTCAGTGAAATGTCGCATACATTCACAATCGGTATACTTATTCGAGTGAAATGCAAACCGATACCGTAAAAGAAATATTGTTTTTGCTTGAATTTTTAAAATGTCAATGTTCCAAAGTGTAGATTCATTATTCTCTTTGTATTATTGTATTATGCGAAATATTTAGTAATGACACGGCGTGTGCAACAGTACTATTGGCAATAAAAGGTTAATTAGAAATAACTTACCGACAATCGCAGTCGCCAGCATGTGATGTTATATATAAAACATAATGTTACGTTCACTTTCAAGATCATTATTTAATAAAAAAGGGGGTTATCAACTTAATATATTTTATTTGAATTCGGGGTTAACTTTAACGTCCACGTGAATGGATACCGAGTGTGCATGTAAAAGTCGTAATTAATGGGAAATAATTTCATAGTTGAAGAAGTATAAACGTAACATGTTACAAAATGAATTTATACAAGTAAAAATATACCAGCTATAATTATTTGTTTTGTAGCTATAGATATCTATATAAAAATAGTCGTACATAAAAGATGCACAGTACAGATGCTTACTTTCGTCACAAACTTGCGATATATGATCAATATTTAGATGGATGTTATAATTGAAACATGACATTCATTCAGATTACCACAGATGCATAGGTATGTCATTCTTATAAAGTAACAAATGTGCGTGGTCACAAATGACGATAGTGAGGCGTAATATAAAAGAACTGTATATTTAGGTTAGTTTCTTTCCGTTTGTTTTTTTATGCAATCAAAATTCAGATTCATTTAAATGAAATAGTTTCCCCAGAGAAATTATGAATATCATTAATTATTTGACTAGTACTGATGTGTTTTTACGTCCAAGTTATTTTATGCTTTCCCTGACTGTGACGTATCTTTACGTCGAGGTTGGAGAGAAAGTATTGCCCCATGCATCTAAATAATCTAGGGACATTTGAAGCGATGATCATAAGAAGAAGGCATTTTGTAGCGCTACTTATGCGCTGGTTCATAATATTATACTCGCATTAGTATCATTTTTGCGTTAGCATTATTATCAGTATTAAAGTCGAAGAAATTTTGCTAGATCAGAAGTCAGAAATTCAAACAAGTCGATTAATTAATGGCAGAACGGTCACGTGGGCGTGGCGTTGTGATCTGCGCCACAGAACCTTGTGTCATAGATGGGAATGCTGTTTTTCGTAGTGTCTCTTGGGAGGCAAGAGTGGAGTTGACAAATATTGTGTTCGGCAATGTATTTAACGGTGTATAAGTAGTGCATACCGGAGATATAGTCACTAACCGGACACCTTCTCAAGTTGCATGTAAAGCGATATTCTTATTGGTCCAACCGCTAAATGTGTTCTATGGCACTTAATACAGGGTTGCCCTTATTTGGCCACATTTCTGCACATTCCAGGGTCTTAAGGAATATATTAAAAGTTAAAAAAATATGCTGAAAGTGTTCCTGAGTGGTTGGTTTCTCACCGAGACACTCGGAGGCGGCGCCTATTGATTTCACCCTCTGCTGCTTTTATGACAACATTATACCAGTAAACGCACTATGCATAGAACGTAAATTTTATTTCTTTCGATATAGATGAATTTATAGCATCTGTGGGAGTAAAATAGTCTTATTTGTACAAAATATTGGTATTGTTCAGTGTATGTATGATATAAATAGAAGTATATATAGGAAATAAGAGGTGCCAGTGACAGTGCCTAGGGTTATAGGAGATTAGCTGGATAATGCTTTACGTAGTATTAGCGAATGCGTGAGGTCTGCCCGATTTGAGACGGTATTTCTGATTCCCTAGTAGAGGCAAAGGCTCTTGATTCTTTCGATTAACATGGTTGTGAGACGCTCAGTTTGGTTTTTTGATCTCCTTTTGAAAGCCTTTATAGGAGAATCATCTATGTATATATAACACTAGGGATGATAATTATAAAAATAGTAATTCAGTAAAAAGAATCCATGAAAAGATAAATTTCAACTATACAATCGCAAAATTGAAAAAAAAAAAAGGATTCATTAGTGACATCCTTCTGGATGCTGTTACACTTACAAGGGCAGTGCACAGGGTTTGGGACACCGAATTTCGCTCGAATTTGACACACTGTTGGTGCACGACATACATATGTGGTAATATGTGGAACGCATAGGGCGTGTTACTCAAAATTTTATAAGAAAATCGAAAAAATCGGTGAAAGCTTTACCATTTCTAAGATTTCTAGTTTGCACCTATACGAAAAAAAATTGCAAGTAAAGAGTGGTATAACGGCAGCATGACGGATTGTAAGTCGGAATGTCCCGAGTCCCTTGTGGTAGGCAAATGTATAAAAATACATTTGCCTACCATAAGGGACTCGGGACCTTCCGACAAAAATGTATGCGTATATATAAATCATTCTATGTCAGATCGATCAATTTCTGCAGTCGATGTAAGGATTTTTGAAAAATTAAAATATGACATAGTCCGCGTAAAATTGAGAGGGGTTTATGTAATCGTTTTTGGTGGTTTTTAATTTATTTAATGATGAATACAAATTGTCCATGATTGTAATTTTTGCCTATTTTTGCTTCAACAATTACACGAATTTTAACTTAATAATTCAGGAATATATATTTTGGAATTCTGAATATTAATTTCACATTTCCAGAATATTTGCTTTACATTTTCTAAATATTTTTTTTATATTCCACGAATATTTAGTTCATATTTTCTAAACATTTATTTCACATTTTCAGCATGTGTATATAATATTTGGAATCAACATCTTTTTCATATTAAAAAGTGTGGCTAAAAATATATTTTTTTAATGTTTGGATAAAATATTTAACCAATATTTTGTGCTACTAGAGATCTTTCTAAAACCTAAAACTTGAAGAAAATGTAAAGCAGAAGATTCGATTTTTTGAGAGTTGTAGATAATTCCCTTAATACTTATTTGTGTTATAATTAATTAACATCATTTACATCACTGATCATAGGAATCATTGAAAATTATAAAAAATATACATACAAAAAATACGCAGGGAGGGAGAGGATTAGCACTGTGTGGTTTGAAACTCACGGCTGGGTACTGATCCTACGTTATTCTTTACTCTTACGGCTTTATTTTTATGTATAAACGCGAATAATTCATTTTAGAACGTCAGAACTTTATGCGTTTAACATAATTGTACACTTGTATACGGTGTTGCATTAACAATATGTATGCAAATTGTGAGCCAAATCGATGACCCGAACCTCGTGCACTCCCCTTGCCAATAAAATCACGAAAGTATTTTTTTTTCACTAACGCGATTTAGAAAGTACCAATAATGAATACCACCATCGAAAAATGAATAAATGAAAACAATGTTGAACGAGTAGTACACAAATGTTCGGCCGCAAATATTCGTGAAGTACTGCCATTACTATTCGTAGATAATATTCGTTAACGCATGTGTAGAACCGGCGTTAGGCATGTTCCAACTCCATGTGCTTGGTGATGTGCAAACTGGGTGCGCGTAAATCATTATGCTGCTGACCATTCGATGATCCGGATCAAATCGAGTGGCACATGCATTGTTATAATAATAAACGGACTTGTACACTATTATTAAAAAGTTTCAATATATTCAGTTTCTAATGCTTCTATTACATACATATATTACTTTGCACTGTGTTTTATAATTTTTGTAACAACTTGTGTACGGCCATCTTTAGAGACGGCCATGGTTATAGTCATTCAAGCGTAGAAATCTAGAATTTTCATTCATATCTGTATGACATGAAGACACTTTATTTAACGGTAATTTTTCGGTTCAGTTTCCAAGTTTATCATATTCATGTGCTGTATAACCCCGGGTCTCCACCAAGGCGAACACGAACAAAAACATTGTTCGCGAACTTTTTCGTCTGTTCTTGAAAAAAAAAAACCGCGTACGTTCACATACGATTTATACGCTAAGTTTTTTTTTCATGTTCGTGGCGATGTGGACTCGGCATGAACAGACGAAGAAGTTCGCGAACAATGTTCTTGTTCGTGTTCGCCTTGGTAGAGACCCGGGGTAAGGGGCCGTCCTTAAATTACGTAGGGGTAATTTTGGCGATTTCTTACCCCCTCCCTTCCCCAAAATTCCGAATATCGAGGGAAAAAAGTTATCGATTTGGCGTAGAATGACCCATTTCAGAGTTCTTTATTGGAACCAAGTCAACATTTTAGTTTCCAGCTGCAGTAGTAACCCACAACCATACACTTTTGCCCCCCGAAGTGTATCAATTTAAAAAGTTATGCGGCTAAACTAACTGTCGTAGTGGCTTCCTAAAGTTAAACAGTTGGTTCGTCTTCGAAGTTCTAAATGTACTCACAATAGTCACAATCAGAATGTCTCTAAACGTACTCAGTAAATAGAATTTAACTCATGGTTATAATTCTTTAACTATGCAAAATAAAAAAAAAGTTTCAAGCAAACGTTATTAAGTCTGATAAGAGATATCCGAATAAAAAAAAATAATACGCCGGTTCATATACAAAAAATGAGGGGACCTCGTTTATTCCCCCAGGAAAATTTGTTGCACACTAAATGATTGTAACACTTTATTTGGTGTACCCTGTATATCACAATTCTTCCGGCAATAATTCTTCTTTACGTTCAACACATTAAATTTTCTTTTACAAGTAAGTTATAGTAGATATAATCGTAAACACATTTTCTTGGATACTTGCTTCGTTAATTTATTTTATAGCTGTTAATTATCCCTTTTTATGTAAAATAAAAATATCGGCTTTCATCTGAAAAATAGTGTTTGAATTTTCGCATATCATGCATTCGTTTCGAAGTTATGATTATTTAAAGGCAACAACTTCCAATTTGACGCCCTATGCACATTCCTCTTTATTTGCATTTTTACAACTTTCCCATCGTATTTCCTGTCAGTAATTATGCTTCTATAATCCCACGGGACTTACGGTATAATCTCTTATTAAAATTTTAAATGTTGGAAGAAATATAAATTTGGCTATTTTATATCACACTCTTTTGAAGTGATGTTTGATCGTTTCAAAATAATTTATTAGCAAAAGTGAAGAATATGCTTTTCCATAATTTTTAATGCTTTACAAATATGTATATCGCGATTTAAATTAAATGACACAAATTTCGTTCTCAAGATGTACTATTGTAAATGTTAATAAAAAAGAAGGCGTATTTAAAGTTAACGTCGATTTGGCGTATAGACGATGAGTATAGTTCGTCTGTAGAAATAAGATATACATTGGGAAATATTTTTATGAAACGTGGGCGTGGTTTGAACAACGGAAGTACAGTCAGACACATGGGGGCGTACAAAGCGACGGAATCATATCGAATGATAAAACCACCCATGACCCAATCGTATTTAGACAGACTTTTCATTGATTACGTGTTAATACATGCATCGAGCTTTAAAATGTTTCTATTTTTTAAGACGATTTTACACGATATACAATAATTAGATTTTTATTTAGCATTGCATGTTGTTTACACATTGATATTTTCGTCTTACAGAGCCAAGTTTCATTTTTTTATAGATTTTCTTTATTATTTTTCATCGTTATCCACAGCAAAATTTTCGCAAGTCCTAGCATATTCGCGTATTTTATTTGTATTTTTTTTTAAATATATCACTATTGTTTTTTATACGACACGCGTTCAAATATTCAATATTTATGGAATATAAGGGTTACCGTTTTTGAATGTTGGATTCTTTTATTAATTTATGAATTTATTTTGACAATTGATATTTCTATAAGACCTTCGGTACGTAAATTTCTATGTTAGTGTTTACAGAGTTAAATCAAAGGTAATAAGGGTTGGGAATGTTAACTGTTTATTATACGGGAACCGAATTGTCCGAAATAAATGTATCATCGTGGAGCAAGTTATATTACAAAAGTTCAAGTCGAGTAAATGTATAAAATGTCGATCATCTTTTATTAATCATCACTGTACCTACTAACATAAGTTCAGAAAACTATTCCATGCATTTTGAACATTTACAGGGGTGAACTTTTCCTAAGAAGAGAATACGCCTCCAGAGTGATACATATTTATTTAAGAAATTACTAAGTTTCCTGGCATCTGACTTCATGATGATTAACAGATTTATTGTATATTTATATATTTATATATATATATATATATATTCCATTTAAATAAACAACATTATAACCAATATCCTGATAACAGATTACTGTCAAGGTAATCCAAGGTTATCACAGAGTCGGCTCCTTTGTCCTCAGCAAATCTGATGTTTGACATTTTTTTGTGTCTCATATTGTTTGCAAATAAAATACAGTAACTGCTATCAGAGAATCGCCCTTTATATAGAGCAGGTATGCACAACTGAATGGTTAATAGTAAGGTCACGGGCAGTAGATGAGGAGTGGAGAACATCTCAAGTAGTGGACGTGCAACGCTGCGTAAGTGAATAACTATTGAAAGAGGGTGCATTGTGAATTCCAGTGCCCGCGGCTGTGCTCGCTGTTGTGCTCGCGGGCGCGCGTGCCCGCCAAGCCGCCAGTTGTGCACGCCTGATGTAGGGTGTGATTGAATTAGGTGATCAGACTTTAGGAATGTATTCTAGACATCTCAAGTGTGAAGAGAGGCCATATAAACATGGATCCGCGAACTGTTCGTTTCTAAGACACCTACCAGCATTGTTAATGCACGGTAGAGTTTTAAAAAAAGGTCTGTCAATGGTATCAGTCCTCTTATCATTTCTTTCTGTTGGAAGTAAATAATAATAGTGCTTGAAAGACCAATTACACGGCGTGTACATACGTCTTCCTGATTTAAATCTACCGGATTTGTATTTAAAGGGACGTCTCAAGACTTTCCTTTATAACATTTCTGTTTCTACTGTGCGAATTCTTCACAATTGTATTATCATTTTATATGATAATATTCGAAATAGTCTTCTAATTTTTTACCATGATCGGTAGTGCATGCAACGTGGATGCATCAGTGAGTCAATCAATTTCTTTAACGATGTATATAAATAAAGTCTTTCTATCTGGGATCGGAAACATTGCGGGATCCATGTACGACCTATTTTTATTCTTGAGATAAACGGAATACACTTCTGAAGGGCAATGTTAAGTTTGTCATTGAAGAGATCTCGCCAAGACGATTCGATTGATACCATTTTCAATTTTAATCTCAACTGAAATTAAATTACTTAAAAAAATGTCCTTAAATCTCAAGATTTTGTGGTGTTGAACAAAAGACGCCAGTCGCAAAATTCCATCTGGTTCGAGGATGAAGTAAGCGACACTTCTGTAAGTTAAGGTGCCAAATGTGCCTGACGACTGTTATTTCAGGGCGTGTGTTGGCCTGCGATTTTTGCTTACCTTGCCGCATGGCTCCCTTTGCCAACGCCAAACAAGTGCACAAAATCGCTGCTGGCCACATTTGGCAACTGCAAGAGTGTCGCTTACATTATCCTCGAACCAGAAAGGATTTTACTACTGGCTTCTTCTGTTTAATGTCGCAAAATCTCGTACTTTAAGTCTATCCGATTTAAAAAAAAAAAAAGATATCAATCGATTCATCTGGCCGAAATCTTTCCAGTGGTGTATAGAAATCACGGGACGCTCGTAGGCCAGTAATCTACAGACTTAACGTTGTTTTTTATTCACCTAGTCCAGTTACATCCTGTATACGCTCACAGTTGAGTATTATTTAACAGCACTAGTAATGGGTTCGAACGTATCGCGAGTATTTTTGTTTGATCGAGTACTTTCCGATCTACCTAGCAAAATAAACTTTGGATATTGAATTAATCAACATTCGAGAAATCGTAACGAAATTTGATTCTAACATTAAGTGATAAAATATTATTTATTATTTGTTATTCTTCATTGATCAAATCACCAAACATAACAATGTGTGTTTACCGAAGTATGAGGACAGCGCCTGGGTTGTTCGGATAGTTAACCTATCATAGGAAAAAAACCTCACTTTATAATTATTTTAGGTAAATCATAAATACTGCACATACAGTTACTCACAGAAGTATTCGCCCACCCCATACGTGTAACATATTTTACTTATTTAAGTAATGTTAAATTCAAAATTACCCATTAGAATTTACATTAGTATATATCTTGATTAATATATTTTTGGTTAGTATCTACCATCTACCAAAGAAATGCTGAAATAAATTTTCCTACTTAGAAAAATGGAACAATATATACCCGAATTTCGCAGAAAATAAGTTCAATCTTTGCATAATATGATTACAGTTTAAAATAAAATCACAGGAACATTAGAATAAATTAAATATAGAGTTTCGGCTAATATTTATTTGCCCTAACTCCGCTACTTCCATGGATAATACTTTTTTTAAAGAAACTGTGTACAATTATTTAATAGAATGCAACCAAAACAAAAGTATATTAATCGAGGTTTATATTAATGTGAATTAGAATTGCGAATTATTACTTTGAAGTCGATTTAATATGTAGAATATGTTACATATAGGGTAGGCGGATACTTTTGTGAGTAACTGCATGTATAATAGTTCCTAGTGAATAAAAGTAGGGCAATGTTTGTAAGATTCACTATCTCGGTAAGTCTGATTAGTCAAGAATGGATCATTGAAGCCATTATGAATGTAATAAATGATAAATTTTTTAAGTTCATCGACTCTGTGTGTAGGTTTTGTTTCAATAAGCCTGGTAACGAGAAATCCGATTGACTAGCTGTAGAATTCGGGCTCATCGGCCGCTTTCTTGAATCAGTAGGTACGCACCGCGATGCTTCGTGGCACGTTGTGATAGTAATGTTCAAATGAACTGTATGCAAAAAAGTGATATGTTAGAAAGAAAGCTTAACAGAATTTGGTGATATTTCTCAGATCTTTGAAAACTAAATTTCTCAATGACAAGTACAACATAAAGAATTTATTTAAAATTATTCTACTCAGAAAATTTTTACTTCTTAACAAAATAATTGTGTAGAACTTTCCAGAGTTGACTGAAAAAAAAGCATGGCCACACGAGTAATAGTTTCAGAGATAAAAATTCATCTAGAGATCAAATACATGCCAAAATCGGTCAAAATTAAAGCATTGATTAGCAATATTCATTTACTATTGCGTTACGACTACAATGATGTAGCATTTTTAATTTAGAATTCCCACCAGAATCAGTGGATATATTTTTATATGAGAATTCCAAAGTACCCTGTGCAGAACACGATACTTATTAATATAACTTATTATCTAAAATGACGCGTGTAATTTATATAAGTGTCCAATAGCACTGCATTATTTACACTTAAAATCGTTATCTGCAAATTACTTTCCTCATTGGATGAAACGAGTCCGAGCTTGTGGAAGAAACATCAGTCGTTTTCCAGAAGGAATGTTTCTAATAAATTGTATATCGGAAAGTGAAAGCCGTAATACGTTTTTACTGTTGCACTGGGGATACGCGTATATTGTATTGGGGATTTCATTTCTAGAACTTCTCCCACCGTCCAAGACGGTTTTCTCTGCCACCCAGTAGTTTGCGTTTGATTTCGGCAAAGAAAAGAACGCGCGAAGAAAAGTACAGAAAGCAAAATCATTGAAAGCAAGTGACAGGGTGTCTAATGGGGGAAACGAAGAGGCAAAGCAGGGAAACAGGCAAAAATAACGAAGGAGAAGGAAGGAAACTGGAATAACGAATAGAACAGCGAGGGTCGATTTCGAGACATGGGGGATGGGGTGTAGGCAGAAAGATTGTAGGGAACAAAGAATAGACTCTACTCAGTAGAGCATGGCGAAAGATTGGATAGAAAGTTGACTCGAAAGCCGAAAGAAAATATTGAAAGCGCAAGAAGTGGCAGAGGGGCTGTGGGAAGACGATGAGAGGAGAACGAGAGAGAGAGAGAGAGAGAGGGTCGGAGCGATTTACACGAGCGGGTGGGAGTGAGAAGGAGGGGAAAGGGGGTCAAGGGAGGGAGAGAAACGACTCGTAGCCGGGTATCGATCGTCAGCTAGAAAACTACCCCTTGAGGAAGAGGCGCAGTGTGCAAAACCGACTACGTACGGGTCGGTGGTGCTCGTGATGTTCGTGATCCACGCGCATCTCTGAACGGTTTAGAGCTTTACTTGCTTTGCACGATCGTAATCGTTTGTACTCCTCAGTGACAGGCATTGGTATATACTGAAGCACATCGTGCCATCAGACGCAAGGTGAGCGATCATTCTGCTCTAATGTCACGCCTGTCATTAACGATGTTCTATGGTCAACTCATCTATGAGATAACGCATCGAATTCATTCGTTCTCTGCTCCACTTGTTCGGACTCATTCAGGAAACCTGATAAACCTCGAAGCGCATGTTATTTTTGTATTATTTTATCCTGAACCTCGTTTCCTCTAGCTTCCCAGACGACATCATTCTCTTATCACTTCCCCATTGTTCGGAACACACAGTTTATTAAAAGAATACTCTTCGTTTGCCTTCGACGTTTTAGCCAAGCTAAGGTTTGCATGAAACGCATTGTGCTGACAAAAAGTGGCCCTGAAAAAATTGTCCTCTATAATCCCTGTCGTGGCAAGAATTATGTACGTGACTTTTTACTTTTTCACGCGTCACCTTTGCCCTTATTTATAAGACACTTGCTTTCATTCCCTTTTCTATTTCGAGAAGCATTTATTAAGGAGGACGACTGTTGTTAATATTTCTTTACGAGCACAGCACTCCGTTTTTGGGATCATCACTTGGGCACTATTATGGCAAGGCGATTAGTAGCAACAATAGTTCGTTAGGAACGACGTAATGATACTGGTATAATGCAATGTGTCCAACAAAATGGCTGTTTCGACATTATCGGGCACAGCCGTTTTAAGCAAGAAATTAGAGCTTCTTGCGAGTTGTTACGATTAATTGTTAATGTGTGCAAGGGTGATGTATGAGATATGAAAAAGGATTACCGTTGGTGTGTGCGTGTGTCGGTGATTATTACATCACAAGTAAGTCATGATGCTGGAAAACGTGGTCGATCGATAACATTGAAAATCATTCGTCCATGGACGGCCGGATCTGGCAAGTAGCCAACGAGCCAGTTATCAATTCAAACTTTTCACTTCGGTTTCGAGTTCTCTTTTCGAATTAGTTTCTCGACACGTACGTATCTCTGTTGCAGACTACCATTGAAAGAGGAGGCAGAAGAAATTCCACCATGGCGTTCGCGGGGTTAAAGAAACAGATTAACAAGGCCAATCAGGTGAGTATTTTGTCACGCTTCTTCTGTCTAGGGCAATCAATGGAGAGGAAATGTGTACTCCTACGGTACACATATGTGTTATACATAGGCGAATTAAAAGGTTCGTTCATGTTTTGTTACACTGTTACGAATAAGACCAGCCGAATATCGAACTTTTCACTACAAAACCATAATTAGTGTCTTCCAACTAATATATTAGGATAATCTGTGGTAATTATCAATTTGCAGTTACTTTGTTCGGACGTACACTATCTCCGAATTTACTGCGTCGTGTGTGAAAGAAAGAGAGTCGTATAGTGGAATACTGAACTACTTCTGCTGTGAAAAGGTGAACTGTTTTAGTTTACAAAAGTATAAACAACCTCTTTATAAGATTTAATACTGTGTTAAATAACAGGTATTTAAATATGGCGGTATAAAATTATTACGTTTCAAGAATATTCAGGCACCTTTTAAGGGTAAACGTTTTTATATGAGGTACTCGTAAGAAAACATAGCTTTAGTATTTGGTTGCGAATCAGTTTTATTTATTATGCCTCTCGAATCCTTTCGAGAAATTTGAAATTATTTATACTAAATATTGCGAGTTAATATAGTTTAATTTTTGTTTGCCTTCTCTGGGAATTTGAATTTCGAAAGGATAGAAAATTTGCGAATCAATCATTTTAAATCTTACAAAACATCTGTTCTATGATATTCGCGTCAAGTAACTGAAAATATATTTGAAATTGTTTGAGCGCATTTACGATGTAAATATTCTCATATTATTCATACATTATGCTTAAAGTCATCATATTGATAGATTTTAATTTCGATAATTTTATCAGTATCAGAGTTTCTTCTCGGCATAA
Organism: Andrena bucephala; assembly: GCA_947577245.1. NCBI lineage: Eukaryota > Metazoa > Arthropoda > Insecta > Hymenoptera > Andrenidae > Andrena > Andrena bucephala. Next base: position 82,746,554 of record OX387715.1, read on the forward strand.
GAAAATGTATATCCCCTGCAAGTAGGGAGATCAAGGCTGACATCCTTGTTCAGACACGGCGGTTTTGACCGCGCAGTCTCTAAGTAGTTTTGTAGGATCAAATAAAATCGTTCACACTCTGCCGCGCGGCCAAAACTGAAACGAATTACATCTACTTTACCTCCCACGCAAGTTAAAATATAATTCTAACCACATTTTGGTGAATATCTGCTCCGTTAATTTATCGCTTTCTATGGCCGTTAATTAATCTTTTTACAATACTAATTACATACAGTAAAAATATCGACTTTTATCTACAATTCATTTCGAAGTTATGATTATTATTCAAAGTCAACAACTTCCAATTTGTCGACTTACGCACATTCCTCTCTATTTGCATTTTTCCACAACTTTCCCATCGTATTCCGTGCCAGTAATTATGATTTTATAATTCCACGGGATTTAAAATTTTAGGTGTCCGGAGAATCATAAATTTGGCAATTTTCGTTCACCCTCCTTTCAGTAGTGAATAATTCATTCTGAGCGCCGAGCTTTGCTGTTGGTTCTCGGACGGTGGGAGCTCGGGTGTGATAGGTCTTTGGCCTAGGTACTTAAAAAAAGATGTGGGGGGATGATTCGCGAGCCTTTAACCGGGCATTATTGTACACGCTTTGGTAACATATAACATACATTTTTTTACATATGCCTAAGCATTTAAAAGAAGTCATTAAACAATACGTTTATCTAACTAAATATTTCTAGTAGGTATATTTCATCTTCACTAACATGTATAAAAATGTTCACATTTGTAAGGTGTCTGAATATTTTCGTACCATAATTTTCTATCACTATCTTTAATACCGATTGTACAGGGTCACCGAAATTTAATATCTTACAAAACTCCTGAATTTTTTATATTAACCTAAAATATCGAAGGAAATATATCCTTAGTTTAATGGGGCGCCTCGAATACTTGAGGGCAGCTTTGCAGTGTTACTTATGGTTTTTAAGATTTCAGATCACCTTGACTGTGAGTTGGGATGCGGCATTTTTTACCATACAGTCTTAAACCTGATACGAAAACGAATTCAATGACTGAGATACTTCGACTATCGTCGGTTGGATTTTCACGGCAATAATTTATGAAAATGTACTTCGCCACCTCAGGGACGCTTCGCTGGCATGCAGTCGAGCACGATGAAGCCTGCACGCGAATGGGTCATCCGCTAACGGAAGTTAAAATTTTTATATTCATTAAATATAGATGAAAATATTGCCAATAGATTGGTAAGTTTCTCTTGATGAAAATGAGCCTACACTCGGCTTCATTCAGACTGTTTCTAATTATACATAACATACTACTGTATTCACAAATTATGTGTAATTAACAATAGCTTTGATAAGGTCGTATTTGGACTCATTTTCATTGGCAAAGCCTCGCCTATCAATTCGCAATACTCTCGTGAAGATGTAATGGACAATATAAAAGTTTAAATTTTCATTAGTGGTAGCTACTGACTTTAAAGACTATCTGTATCAAAAACACACCCCACTTACAATATCGATATCATCTATTGAGTAGTTTGAAATCGAATTGGTTGAATATCATCAAAAGTATCGGTATCGATCCGATCACAGTAGTGGCACACGTGTTCAAAGTGCAGGGCGAGCTGAACAAAACTTTCCCGGCAGAAGTGGTTGCTCAGAAAAGTCTAACTGCCTCGAAGGGACAATTTTCGAAACCCTGGGCCAGTCAGAGTGTTAATGCGGATTCACACATATGAGTTTTGTGACGGTGCAGCGCCGTCACTGTCATTCGTCTCATTGTTTCAGCATCAGTAATTGACACTGGCAATGTGTGAACTACTCCAGTCCAAAACAGGGAAACGATATTTTTTTACCACTGACACTGACAGCACTGAACCGTCACGGAGCTGATACATATTTACGAATCCGTCTTTAAGGTGACTTTCAATAATACACATTTAACAAGCACACAGTGGATATTTGAGGCGAACACTTGACAATCACGGTGCATCATAGGAAGATTCCTATCGATAGGACTTCGTGACGTGGTATACTTTCGATGTGAATATTGAGAGTGAAGGCCACCTTAAGATCATACCATTAAACGTCATTGAATTCGTCGTTGCGTCAGCTGCATATGTATAAGACTGTATGGTCAGAAGTATTATATTCCATCTTGAAGAAGTCAAGGTGGCCTTGAAATTGTAAAAACTATATTCATATTTTCTATATGTCCCATTAAATAGAATATATACTTTTTTTTTTTTTGACTAAAGAGTAATGAATTATTAGAGATGGCAAGCTTCGACAACTCAACTTGTATAAGACTATACTAAAATTTGCAAACTAGGATAAGTAGTTGCTCCTTCTACAGTAAAAGTAATTCAATATTTCTGTATTCCTTCATTATGCAAATCGAAGAAATTGAAAAATATTCTGTTGTCAAAATATGAAAGTGAGTGATTGTAGTTTCATCATAGGATTATGCGTTACAGTTTCAATATACACGCACAAGGTCTAACGAGGCGTGCCTTACTGATATTTTACTTAAGACGCGCCCACATCACTCTCATTTATTTATATTTAGCTGATCAAGATTCTGCGTTTGTATCAGTCGAATTTTCATGCTCACTTTCAGACTAACAATAAGGAATTAGTTTCACCATCTTTTTTTTTGATCGAACGTATATCTCATGTTGAATGGAGACTATAGTATTAGTTTTAATTGAATAATTGACGAATCACTACACGATAGGTGATATTCTAGGTTTATTTATTAGCATCAAGACAAGAAGATTTGAATATTTACAACGCTATATGATTCAATAGTCGATAGAGTTGAAGACTGGGAGAAGTTTTATTAACTATTTTCTGGTTTGAAAAGGTCACTGCGATGATTATCGCGCACAGGATGCAACATACTTGCAACTTCTGTAATTATTGCAGAAGATAATTTCGTAATCCTTAGCTTAGGAGAATCGGTTTTGAATCAGGGTGATCGATGGATGAGGTGACCGCAACGTAAAGACTGTGGTAATAACATTAATAATACTGTGCAAAGAGAAATGCTACTTTCTAAAATCGTGATAGCCTGTCAATAATCTAAATATGAGCTCTTCTCTTCCAAATCCTCCCTCCCTCCCTCTCTCCCTGTCTTTCTACCGTAAATTAAAAGATACACTTTCATTAAGCACCGGCTATCTATAATATGGATTATTTACAAACAGAGAATCTAACACGAATCGTACCTCGGTTAACCAAGAAAGGTTACTACAAGTTACAGTAACCCGTAGTAAACACAAGAGAACAGTTCCCAAGTGCTGCCAGTGAGGCGGTTAACCCGTTCGCAGCGGGTTACCAGCGACATAAGGTTCGTAGAGGTTCCAACCGCTGCTTAACCCTTATTGTAACCCGGATTATCCAGAGACGGTTACTGGTCTAAGCGGGTTAAGGGGGGAACTTGCTATAATCGGCAGAAATCAAGGTTCTATTGGGGAATTTTTTATCAGGAAACTATACCTACAATCTTTTTAAAACTTTTATGCTATATTATTAAGTATATGAAGAAGTGAACAAACATTTTTTTATATAGAAATAACACTGTAATTCCAAATGGCGCAAGTGTGGTCGCTCCCGCGCCCCAATCGAGATCCAAACCGATACCTCGTCGCATATTGAAGCAGTCTAGAGAATATTGGCAAATTAGTGAGCTCATTTGTATCGTTATCGAATGTTAGTAGAATGATACAGGTACGCGGCACCAACAGTCAACGTGAGTGCTAAGACTGCTAACAATAAGTAGCGCATTATACGCGGTTGCTGACTGTTGGTGGCGTGCGAGATTTATATATATCGCCATATCTTCTATAATTATTTATTAATCAGTGTGAAAAATTGTGAAAATCTTCCTTGTATATTAAGAAAAAACTTTGTCGCTGCAAGTTATACGTACCTCAAAACTGCCTCGACTTTTTAACGGCGAACGTTGAAAAACATGGGTTCTGTCCAGTATTACTTTTTAATTAAATATTATTACATTTTTTAACATAAGGGTTAAGGCATTTAACAGAAAATGCGTTTTATTAAAAACAGCGTGAGTGTCATTCTGTTTGACTTCTTCGACTCTTTCTAATAACAATTTGTCCATGTCATCGATTTCTATTTCGGAACAAACATTGACATTAGACATTGATGTCGTTTCAGTAGTTTCTAGTATTTTCCATGTATATATTTTTTCATAGTGCTCCCATGTGCTTTTTTTTGTTTTGTTTTGACAATAAAATTTTATACCGTGGGCGAAGAAAGACTGATGCTAGGAACGCATCATTTTCAAGCAGTATTTTCTCTTGTGAACTAATTGAGTTGCTTAATATGATCACATCATTTTGGATTTTTCTTATATTCAATTTAAATTTTGTAGCAACGTTTTGGGTTTCAATGTATTTACTAACTGTTGCACAGTGGCCCATTCAACGTCTTTTAAATTCGCTCCATTTATTTTTTTGCAATAATCCTTTAATTCCAAAAGCCGTTCTAGCATATTAAATGTTGAGCTCTATAGTGTTATATACATTTTAAAGCTCGAGCCAAAATGCGTCGAAGTCCTTATCTGCCAACCTAAACACACTACAAAGGGTCCCATGCCCACACTATTCCAATATTTAATTGGGTTTTCGTCCATTGTAAGATTATCAGCCAGAGCTCCCTGTTCTATTAACGGTACAGGATATCGGTCTTTGATGGTCACCGCATTTAAGCGTCGATAGTTCACACACAACCGTTTATCCCCTGTTTTCTTATTCACCAAAGTGATCGGACTAGAGTGTGGTGATACAGATTTCCGGAGAATACCGTTATCAATTAACTCGGCAATTATCTTCCGCGCTATTCTACGCTCGATCGGTGGACGCGGGACAAGTTGGGCGAGGGGCCGAGCAGTGGTAAACAAAGCCTCTGTCGCACGGGGACTTACCTAAAAAAAACTGTGACGAAATTTACGACAATTGGCATCGCCACAAGATTCTGCGACACTCAAACCAAAATTAAAGGGTATCAAAGGGGATAAAATCCATTGTTTCCATTATATCCACTGTAGCCCATTGTGCTATCGAGACACACACGCGCAGAAATCATACAGAATCACCCCCCCCCCCCAATAGAATAATATTAGATCTCTTGCACTTCTAAATACAAGAGATTGCTTGTAAGATATAAACATTTGAATGCATTGGATATGAAGGGATGATTGTTCGTGTTCTTGTACCACCTCTTTCAGTTTTTAAATAAACTTTTCACTTTGATCACATATACTTCCTTTGCAGAACAGTCTGCACACGAAGCAATAATTTTTGTCTTCTTTTACGCTATATTCAAGCCAGCTATTGGTATCGGTCGTAGTATCTTGATGAAAACGATCGCTATCTATCTCTGAAATTACTTTTTGGAAAATTTATCCGAGGTTGCAATGGACTGGTCTCGAGAGTGCCAAGATTTAAGTTTCGTTGTCGCTTAGTAAGTTTTTCTGCTCATTTACACTGCGAATGCCTATACAACTACAGTCGCGTCGGTATTTAAGTTGATGCTAGCCATTCATTTCAAAGGCGAATGCGGCGAAACTTTAGAGTTCCCAAGACTACATTATAAAAAGCCAATTTCATTTTGGCAAACAATAATTTGGAGCGACGAATCCAAGTTTGAGTTAAAATCCAATAGGAAGCGAAAGTATGTGTGGAGAAAAGAGGGCCAAGCCTTCAAACCAATCTTAGTAACTCCTACCCTTAAACACGGCGGTGGCTTCATAATGGTTTGGGGCTGTTTTAATAATGAACAAATGGGAAATTTAACTGTTATCGAGGGCATACTAACTGGTGTGAGGTATGTCGAAATACTGCGGGAAAATTTATTACCCACGATCCAAAATTTGGGACCAAATAAGGAATATGTATTTCAACAGGACAACGACCCAAAGCATACATCTAAAGTCGCAAAACAATTTTTGCAGGAACAAAACATTCATTTATTGTCCTGGCCACCTCAAACTTCAGACTTAAACCCTAGAGAACATTTATGGGAAGACTTAGACCGTCTTACACCGTAAAATCAAAGATATACTAAGTCCCAATTAGCAACTGCATTACAACAAAAATGGCGTGAAAGTGCACCTTCTGTATTAAAAAAATTGATCTGCAGTATGCACAATCGATTGTTGGAGGTCATAAGAGCCAAAGGCTACCAAACCTCATACTAGTTATGTATTTAAATTAGATAAAATGTGCATACTTGTAAGTGACAACTTAATTTCCGACCCAAGTAAATTACAACATTTCTATTGTTTATATTATTATAGTGATACAAAATTAATTCATTTATGTTATTGTGTTTGTTAGGAACTAGGAAATATGTTTCTAATAAGAAAACTTTAAACTTATCAGTAATAGAATTATTTCCATTTTATGTATTGAAATTTACAACGTCAACTTAAATACCGACGCGACTGTATAATGTATTCAACCATGCAAAACAAAACACAAGACAAAAAACACAGAAGTCTGTGCAAATTAAACGTTCGCAAATAATATATATTTGTGCAATTGTTACCGTAAGTGAAGGCGTGCGCCTAGTGTCTTTCTCATTCTTGATGCATTGTACTTTTCGACTATCTGTCACCAAGCTTCCGTCTTATCTTTCAAACTAGTCGTATCACTTTTTTCTTTTCCATTGTTCTTTTAAAATATTAAAAAAAAAAAAAACAGACGCTTTTCTACGTCTGTATAATGTTTGTTAGAACTCATCTTTATTTTGCAAGGCATTCTTCTACAGAACACGTAGGTAAATAGTATGAAATAGCACATGCGTACGCGGCGCGAGAAAAGAAACATACAAGATGTATTTTCAATATCATTCCTGATTGGGTAATTCTGCTTGGCTACATTAGACAGTTGCCGAACACAATATATGATTTGCTTAGGCATTTACTTGACAAAGCAAGCCTTAAGCACCATTTTTTTAACTAAGCAAATCTTAAGTTCGAACTATGAAAACATGCATGTCTTAAGCTAGTCTTATTCGAATAATGCGACCTTTGTCAAGGAATCTTTAAGCAGTTGCTGAAGGCACGACTGTGAATACCGCCCTAGGGCGCAGTCTGAAGATGCTCCCTAGCTTCATAGTTGTGTCTTAAGATGATCTTAAGGTCGTGTCTTAAGCATTTGCTTGATGAAGATCTTGTTCAAATAAGTAAATCTTGTATGACGTTGCATGTGTCAAATAGACGATAAACTGAGATTATATTTTCAAGACAACGTCTTAGATATCTTGAGAGTCTTGCGACTATCCTATACGCCATTACTTGCGTAAAGGAAGCGAGAGTGACGAGAATGAAAATGGATTTTGAAGAAGACATCGATATTAATATTGATACATATTAGCGATATTGATGATGAGGATAATATAGCGGATAATCAAGGACGAAACTAGGTTGTAAGCACCCGGAGCAAGGATTCTGTTTGCCCCCCCCCCCCACATTTTACCCCATGTATTGCCTACCTTAGGAGGTTGAGTCCACACTTTACATAAAAAAGACATAATAAACGTGTTTATTAACTGGTTTCAAACATATTGCAAGTACCCTAATTTGTTTGCTGTTTGATAACAGATAAATAAATTTGAATAGATAAATTTAATTACTTTTCCATAAAATGTGTGGGGGAGACCGGGTATGGTTGTCTCATTTTCTTATTTTGATTTTTTTACGGGTCATAGCTGCAGGGAAGTTTGTTCAAACTTAGATTAATCTAAACTACTTACTTTATAAAAAAAATTGGTCCTGTGGATTTTGTCAACCAGATTAGGAGCTAATTCACATTATTTGCAGGAACTATTTTGTGACAACATACCCCAAGGCCGGGTTGGTTGTCACAGTATCTGGGGTTGATTGTCACACATTGAGATAGCTCAGTTTATGAATAAAAAGTCGATTCCAAAACACTTTGTAAGTTGTCAAAAAATTGATTGACATTATGTTTGTTAAAGCTGGTTGCACGTGCCAAGCTAGGGGTGATCTTATTGATAATTTATTATGCCGATGAACTATTTTCGATGAACTTGCTCCACACGTCTGAAATTAGAGCAAATTTGTTCACACTCAAACGTTGGATTCGTTATTTTTTTGCCGAATCGGAGAAATCTCAAAATTTCTGTGAAAGTGTTCCTGCTCATAGCTTTCGAAAAGAAGGGAGGTCCTCATTTCGAATTCCACAGATGTGAAGTGGGTAAATTTTTTGCTTGATAAGCGCCACGTGTGTATAAAACTCCGATAAAAGAATATAATTCTGGAGTAGGCAGATCCCATTCAGTCCCTAAATCTCGCAAGGCTTCTGCTTCTGTACATTTTTTTATGGTGTCAATAATAGTATGATCTATTATCACCAAGAATGCTGATTTTGCTTTACCAGACATAATATTGCGTTTAGCGTATGCCGTTCGACATGACACTTCTCTGAAGCTAAATGGTGGTGTTCCGATTGTCGGCCCTTCTTTGATTCGATGCCAAACAGTTCCATCAGGAGCCGTTACACTGTTCTCGACATTTTGCTTATCATCACTTTCAGAATCCGATAAACATCTTCGGCGCTTTTGTCCTCTACGGACATTCAAAATGTTTTCGTCTTCATCGTCATACTGACTTTCTTCACTGTCTGGAAAATCATTCCCACTTTCTCTTTGCTCATCTTCAGATATAGAATTTTCCCCGTCTGGACTCGCTTCACTTATGTTTCGAATTCTTTTCAATAACTCTCTCAGTGACCGTGCGGACATATTCAAGGCTGCAGTAAAACACAGGGCCTTGTCGTACTTGATTTTTTGTAGGCTCTGATCTTAACTCTCTGATTGGCGGACTTCAGCTACCGCTGATGGAGGGGGAAGCGCCTGCACGGGCGGTGGTTGTGTGTGCGTGAACTGCACCTGCGTCAGTCACACACACGTAGCCGCCGCTCCTGTGGGTGTTTCCCCCTCCATCAGCGTAGCCCACCGATCCCTGGTTTCTTGTAAATCTCCGATAGGAGTCCTTTCTGTTTATGCGTTACGTCGTATGGACCCGATCGGGTTGTTCAAGTGCTCACGCCGAAACCAAACGCACATATCAGATTCAGATAAATGAAACTATAACTTGAGAAGTGTATCTGAGTTCAGAACTAAGGTTCCAGTTGGAGAACTGCAGAAAAATACGTAAATTTCGTAAAGGGTCAAATGACCCCTCGTGGTACATAAGGTATGCAAAGAATTTTTGTCGGTAAAAAATAAGCTAAGAGAAAAACGGAAAGCGAGAAATTGAATAATCAGATAATATAAGAATTTACAGAAAGTCAGATGAGCGAAAGAAATAACAATGAATGTACGATTTTAAAGTAAATTTTGAAAGGTGTCATTTGACCACGCTTGGTACGTTTAGTGTTAAGCTATCAAATAGCGTGTCAAAAAATTTACATACTCTAGCTGTCCCAATGCTATTTACATCTAATTTATATAGACCATTTGGATGTTGTTCGTCTGTAACAAGTGAGTTTTTTTTATAATTTGTGCAACAAATATAATCTCAGCTGATTAGAAATATGAATGTAACACAATATAATTTGATTTACAAGATATTATAATCCCCACACTTACTATTTTTAGCCATCGAAAATACAGCCACAGCCATTGAATTGCTTAAAACTTGTGTGGCATATGCCACTTTCATTCTCTTCTGTTGGTTCGGGTTTATGTAGTGCGGTTTGATCCTTCCCAACATCTTTATCTCCTTCAATTCGTCTTTACAATCATCAATTTTATACACCGCAATGATATCCTTCCACGTTGCTCTTAATGTAGGGTTCAATTACATATTTTGTTAATAGTTTATTTCTTACCTCTCAATATGACACTTTCCTGCACCTTCCTAGCTTTCTTATACTTTGCTGTGCTTCGTTACCCTTTGTCACGCTTTGCTCTGTCCGGTTATGTACCGTTATATTTTGACTGCTGTAGTGACGCTGCCACTGGGTGGCGCTGATTATGTTGTATTCCCGCCACAAAATAATCTCATCAGCGCCATCTGTTAGCAAATTCTTTTAACTTTATTGATCCCAGCGCCTCTGTCGAAATGTGCCCCTAACTAAATTTTGCCAACAGAAATATATGCGTAGTGCCCACCCCTGGCGTTAACGCTCGCGAGTCGCGCGCGTTCGCAGTGCGCGAATTACATACATAGATGAGCCTTCGCGGTGCGCGCAGCGCCATTTCGGTGGTGTCTTGATTTAATACCGCGGCCGTTTCAATACGGAATACATACGATACGAGGTATGCGGAGGAAGGGACAGCGAATGGATTTCATGCTGGCGACATGACTGGTCGTTCAGACGCTTTCTTTTGAAAATAAGAAATGGAGAGATGTAATTTTCCGAAGTAATTTTCACATTTATTGTTATATGTTCGTCACTGAATGGAATGTTTGAATAATTTTTTTTTTAATATTCTTAAATGTGTAGAGAATAATAATCAATAATAAAAAAATCGATTTTTTGAAAATCTGGGAGTTATGTAACACCTTAACGAAACTATGCTATTCGGCTCGTCTTTGATATTTGCGGTCTTCTTTTAGCAATACGATGCCGTCGCTATCTCAAACGAAATTTTATGGCTTGTTGCTGTCGCGTGCCCTCTCGGTCACTCTCGCCAGTGCTCTGGTAATCCCCGCGGCGACTACAAATGAAGTAGCGGGAATAGAAATGTTCACTGAACGAAATGGATGAATCTCGTCATGAAACCAATCGCTCGTGTTGAAATAGGTAATATCACACTTCTAGGGGTAGAAACAATATGTATGGAAAGCATAGCCTCATTGACTTCTTTAAATCCAAAATATAATTGATCAAATACCCACTACAGTCTGTCGCACAAAATAGGGTATGCGTTTTCTCTGAAAATAAAAACGGAATTTAAATATTTCTTTGTTGGCATAAAAGTAGTCGTTGAGTACCATGTCGCATTTACCTAATAAGTTGTCCAGTCTCCATCATTGTCTCCATCTTCTTGGCATGCTCTCGACCAAGCTTTCCGCGTACTTAATAGGTAAGGATCGTCATATATTTTTAATATGTCGAGAAAGCTGCTTTAAAGTGAAAACAAGATTTCCCGCAAGTCTTCTCTTCGTGTAACTCCAAACATTTTCAATCGGATTCGCATCCGGGGAATGTGCAGGCCAAACCCATCGTATCGATGTCATTTTTCTCTTCCCAAGCAGTGCAGACTTTACTGCGATGCTTTGGGTCATTGTCCTGTTGTAAGACCCAGTTTTCATTTCTTCTTTTAAGGCTGCCGAATCGATCGAAGCGTTCCCTGTAAACAGACGGACCCTAATGAAACTACTGCGGTCGATAAAAAGAACTTGTACATAGACGACATCTCCAGGTACTCTGTGTAGACGAATTTTTTACGCGTAGCTGCCACATCTTCTGTTCTCTTTGTCTCTGCTGCGCTGTTGCCACAGAGTCTTCTCTTTCTATCGAAAAGTCTTGAAGGTATACGCTTACAGCATATATGCTCTAAGGGTATACGGCACGAGAGCTGCGGCTAGCGTCAGAGCCTCGCTGAACGTAGCAATAATGAAAGATAAAGAGAGAGGTCCAGGAGTGTAGGAAGGAAAGATGGAATGATACCAAACCTGGCATAATTTGAACTATACCATAATTATTAATGATATTACACATAAAATTTATTTGCAGAATTAAAATTTTAATCGATGATACATCGCCGAACAACTTCAGGCGGCAGGTTAGACGAGTGAGCGATACAGTGTCGCTCAGCTCGGGCCTTGGAGGACGGATGAATTCCCATCGAATAAATTGATTCGTCCCTGGCGTTTCAAATAAAAATAACTCTGGGTTTATCCGTGGTGTTTGGAATAAAGAAAAATCGTGTTATTCGAAGCTTCGAATAATGGATAAACATAAAATATCTTTTATTCGAGTTTATCCAGATATTATCTTTGCTGATCTCTTTTCTCCAGCTGCTTTGCCGTGATTCATTCAAGCCTCCCTGATGACAAAATAGTAATAGGGGAAATGCGGCAACAGCACGATACGACTTTCGATACGTATTGGCAACTATGTCTTTCAATCATTGCTGGTGTTACGTAGCTCGAATATACCATCAACGCCTCTGACGGAGAACCCTTGAAGTCACTTTTCGAGCTGTCCTCAGTAGACAGTACACGATTCATAAATTCATTATTATTTCAACGTCTACTGGAGGCAACTACATATACCCGCAAAAACTTCCTTTTTACCGATTCCAGGACGAAAGTGGAAATATACGGTTTGTTTGCTACACGTGTAAACGTACACACTTAACCTAGCTTGTGTGAACGTAAGCCTTATGCGCGTATCACACTAGCTGCTGCGGCCGGCTGATTCCCAATTACACACAGGAGGCGCACAGTGGTTCCACGCATAGAGGAGAAAGTGGAAAAAACTCATAACTTCAGCATTTCTCAATATTTTTTAATTATTTTTGTTTCGTATTACTTCTTAAACATCAAACTTTCTTGGGTAAATGTATTAAATTTATCTGCATCGATAGCGAAATTGCTGCAAATCACTTCTAAAACAACAGCCAGTCTTTTTATTAATGTTTCGTCAACTTGTGTTATTTCGGCTGTTACACTCGGATTTGCAAAAAACCTTCTGGAAGTGTTGCCATTATTTGTTGTACCCACTCCTTGCTTAACCACATCAACTATTATTCCCATTCTGTCTTTAAATTCAGTTTGAATACGTCGTTTGGTTTCTTCTTTGATGGGTAGGGTTGTTTCTTTTTTTGTCCTCCATGACTTAAAACTTAAATTATAAGCTATATGTAAAATGTACTCCATGAACCTGATGCGTGCATGCAATGGAGACATTCCAAGCTTAAGAGCTTCGTCATTTAATGACTGGCGCCTATTTTCAAGTCGTAACATGTCGTTCATCTGCGATGGTATGGCTCCACAAATAACACAATTGCTTGATGATGCTGTATTAGTTACAGCTTGAGCGACTTTCCCATCTATCATCGTAAAGTACAAGGTATGCTTGACATTAAAAATGCGCCCACGCACATGTACTTCCGTTTTATCCAGTCTTTCGATTTCACTGTCCACACGAATTTTCTCTTCTTGTATTACACTTGGTGTCTCCTTGATAAATTCAAATTTCAAGGCTCTGCAATACCTCGTTGAAGACGGTCGAAAATTGTTCCAAACACAGTTGGTTTCATTTTCCAGTAGCGTCAGCTTCAAAGGCACAATGGATGTCATAAATAAATTAGACGCACCAATATCCAATTGTGGATCCGAAAATCTCTGCATATATTCGCTCTGGCTCGATGCTCCATCACAGCCCCACTTCGTGTGCAATATAAGATTTTGCTCTTCCAGTTCCTCAATTTCAGCTTGACTTTTTGTTTCAAAGATCCTTCTTGTTGTGTGGTCAAGTAAATCTTGTAGACTGACTTGTGCCGATTTCTCGGTGATCATTATATTAGAAGGGTAACATTTGTTTTTCGCTTCTAGTATCTTCTTATAAGTGGGAAATATATCGTGGCCAATATCTGCAGTTGCTTTCCTGAGAATATTGTATTGGTACTTGGTGAGTTTCATTTGCGTTATTAGTGCCAAAGCAGAATCAGCATCAAAGGCCCTAGTATCAGCATCCGGAGCAGATGAAGTACCAGCAGCATTAATAAGGTCCTGGGAAAACGAGTCTCGGTGCTCGCGTACTTTGTATTTCTTCGCTCGATCACAACAGTCTTCAAAATTTTTCCTTGGCCTGCCTTCGCTATTTGCAGATAAATTCACAGCTTCTAAATCGCCACTTATTAAATTTACCGCAAAGACACCTTGCAGCCAATCGCAGTATTTTTTATTAAACTTCGTTCTAATACGGTGTACTGACCGAAGTCTCAAATTCAATTGTGGTAAAAATCTTTTATTAATTTCACCCACTATTTTATTAATTTGGTCGTCTTCGAAAACTGGATAATTTTCACGTAAGTAGTCCTCAAATGATTTATTGGCGCGAAAGAAAACGTCACAGAGATTTGTGTACGGAACGGCGAAATTGTCCATGATGATATATTATTGATTTATTTCCACGGTTTATTAAATGCGCGTATTGACTTGTACTTACTGGTACTTGTGTCTTACTGAAATGTGATTTTTTTTGTAGGAATTTATATACGATGTTTGAAGAGGCGTGTACATCCAGAAGCCGGAGTTTTGTTCGCCAATTTAAATACTATTGGTCAAGACAAAAATTCCTCCGTCCAGATTTTTTGGCAGAGAGATGGAAAAGTGCTTGTAAAATTTTACGGGATTTTCCGTGTTTTTCACGGGCCTTTGTCCTACAGCGCGACCATCTGCATGGTGGCCTAAAGAGCTTAATGGCGGGTCGCGGTTTATTGCAGGTTTATTACTGAAGACATTTGGTTTAGTGCACGTGCTCGTTCGTCGCCTAATCCCCAATTGCTGCATGCTACTTTCTGTACTTCCAGCAGGAAATTCGGTAGGCAATAGAAAATCGTTCCCTTTGAAGGGGTACAAGGAAAATGCAACGCGTCACGAACAAGCGGCAGTAAATAACTGTGACGAGTACCTGTGACAAAAAGTTATTCTATCATTTCGACTTATTTTGAGCCATAAAATCTTATTTTGAACCCATAAAGATCCTATCCCAATGTTTCAAGTAAACAGAGACGTGTCATAGTTATTTACTACTGCTGGTTAGTAATGCGTTGCTTTTTACTTGCAGCCCTCCGAAGAAAACGATTTTTATTGCCTACCAAATTTGCTGCCGAACGTAGAAAAATTAGCTTGCAGCAATTGAACTTCTGGTACTTCGGTGGAACGGGGTTAAAAAAAATAAAAACTGTTTTTCGCGAATATCTCCTCATCTAGCAGTTTTACGACAAAAATAGTTATCATAAAATTTATACCTCAGGAAAGTCTACAAAAAAGGTCTTATGAGTTTTTTTCGTAGGAATAATCATTTTCATGTATATCGGGTTATCAAGTTTCAACCCCCATATTTTTGACAAGGGAAGATCTCGAACCCGGTAATTCCAAAAATTTTGAAACTCTGTAAATATGTAGGGGATGTCCTCCTGAGTACAACGCAATTTTGTTTGCTCAACAACAATTGGCGCAATTGGTCCCAGAATTTTTTTTTATTTTGTATTATTACGCGTGAACTGTAAAAACGGTAATTTACCAAATGATAGTGCTAATTAAAAGAAGTAACTGTTTCCTGAAATTTTTTTCTATCTTTTACAGTTCGCCCACAAGCGAGTAATAACACAAAGGTCCATACCAAAATTTAGCTTGCTGGGATTTGTTCCGTAGATTGGGCAGATTTCTGTTTAATTTCACTGGACTATTAGAAGGGGTTTTTGGAGGCGAGGGGCTTGATTTAGATTTAGGTGCGAGGGAGGAGATCGTGCCTCGTTGGACGAAGAGGGGAAGGGGATTTCGTCCTTGAACATCTCGAGATGGGGACCGAAACATCTTCTGGATGGCACAGTGGTTGGGCGAGGGGTAAGAGTTGTGTTTTTAGAGACAGTGACGGAATCGTGGAGTGGTTTATGGGGAAGCCTGTAATTAGGACGCTGGAAAACGCTCGAGACGTCACAGAATGTTACAGATCAAAATGGCTGTTGGACAGTGTTATCGCCATTTAGTTTATCGATCCTATCAACCAATTGCGTTGAAGTAGCCATTTTTACTTTACTTTTACTTTTACCTGTTCGTTTCTTCGAACACGTGGTGAACTTCTCATAACCTCACTTACGTATGCTTTTCTCTGCAAATATTCCACCGTTTTGGTACTCACTTATATTTGCGCGATAGAATAATCACTGGGCCCAAAACCTTGTTGGGCTTAATTGGAGTAACAAAAGGTTTATCGAATAAAAACGTGTGAATCGAATTAGAAAGAATATATACGAAATCGTGTCCTTTCTCGCTCGGCGTCTCCGATGCATCTGAATGACCCGATCGGAACTCGAGCGTGCACGAGTCGCAACTGTGTCGCTCGTGTCTCGCTCTTCCACCGCGCGCGTAATACGATTGTGTGGCAAACATCCCATCAGAAAAGTTCGCGTTCGCCTCAGTAAAGTTTCATGCGAAAAACAACATTTCAGTGGGCAGTCGTAGCACTATGGAGGTACCAATGTAAGTATTATTATTTTAAATATACAATTTCCTTTTTTACACGGGAAGGAATGAGAGTGAGACCGAGGGCACAGGTAGCATCTGCGTTCAGATCTATCTTCTCTTGCTGGGGCTGAGTTCGGGGGAATGAAAATAAATAGACACACACTCTGAACATATGTTATTGCACTAATTAACATCATCTTTACAATAAAGAAACACTATAATTTACCAAACACTTACGAAATCGCAAAAGTTAAATGTTTGTCGTTAAATATTATGCAAAGCAGGAATGTCGCATATGATGATTTACCATTGTACGCAGAAACTCGCTGGCTTAGTGCTGGAAAATTATTAGATCGTTTCTTTGCTATGTGAAAGGAAGTAATTGAATTTCTAGAATTGGAATTGAAAACTAAGACTTGAAATTATAAAAGAATTAGAAAGTCACGAATTTCTCTGTGGATTAGCATTTTTCACAGATGTAATGTTTCATTTTAATGAATTAAATTTAAAATTTCAGGGAAAGAGGCAAAGAATTATAGAATTATAGAAAATGTATTAGAAATTTCGAAAGAATTTGATAATCAGTTTAAAGATTTTGAAAAAATTAAAAATGATGTAATGTTGTACAAAAAACACAATGCATGTTGCAATTAAAAGTCATGAAGTAGATTTACAGTTAGAGTTGTGTGATCTACATGCAGACCCATCTTTTTTTATCAAAAACAAAAACGGGTGAAGACTTTTTTACATTGTTGCCCCGGGAAACATATCTAAAATTACGTAATTTTGGATTAAAAATTACTTCAATGTTTGCGTCCACTTATGTGTGTCAAAGTAGTTTCTCGTCAATGAAATTAATAAAATCTAATCACCGCGGTAGACTAAATGATCTTTCTTTATCAACTGCATTACGAATCACTACGACGGAGTTAGATATTAACATTCCGAAACTCGAAAAACATTAATTCTAAAAATTTTGCAAGTTATTACAATTTTAATCCAAATAAGTGTAACAATGTCCATTTTTTTAGTTTATTCACGTCATATGATGCATTCCAAAATAGAGATGTTATCTCAATAAAGCTGATGGCATGTGTAATACGAATTGGCTGCGGTTGCAATGTACAAGGGTTCACGCGAACTTAGATTCGCTTTTGATCAGGCAGAAATACGAAAAGTTTGCTGTCCTTACAACTAGAGTTTCAAGTCAAAATATGAATGCTACCCGTGAAACATCGTTGACTCATTTCTTTTATGACCCATACGCATCGTCTTCCTTTTTTATCGTTTAGGTGGGTGATTCTTTGGCTAAAGCAACTGACATTTCCAACTCTAAAGATAGTTTTTTCAAAGAATGTAAATAAACAACAAAGCTCTGAAAAATGTGGGTCTACATAGACCCAGTACGAGCTTCCAAGGGTTAATATCGCTTATATTAATATAACTTAAAGCCGATAAATGTAAGGTTTAATTTATCAAAATTGTATTAAAATATTTAAAACAGAACCGGAGTTACAGATTTTTTATCGCGGCCAGGGTGTTTTGTCCCACTTTTGGCCGTGGGATTGCAACTTAATGCTGAGTTTTTGCTGATCCTGTGTACAATGATAGTGCTTGAGAAATTGAAGCTAATGATATCCAGTTTGAGGGGCAGACGGTTAATACTTTCCAAGATATTTAACGTTAATGTTTCCGACACCATTATGTTCTGAAGTGTGACTACGTTTTCGATAAGTGGCCGTGGTGTGGTCTGTTTTCGTCACAGGTTCGAGTCCTGCTGAAGGATATTTTGCAAGATATTACTTTTTTCATTTTTTTTTCTTTCGAGTGCGATTCTTTAAGTGCGATTCTTTAAGTGCATATGGTCGCGACGCGTTCCCCTTACCTCCGCGTATCATGCGCCTAAAACTGTATTTTGGTGCACGCGTAGTCGGCTAAAATTCGAAGTCAATTTTCCCGAAAGTGAAGCACGATATTAAAAAATTGTATTCCATATTTTCGTATTATTTTGGTCTGTAAAATCAACCCTTAAAAGGTTTACCACCTGTCGTGCAATACTCCGTATATCTGTGTGTGAATGTATCAGCTAATCCGTAGTAAATGTTTCACACACACACTCTCGCTTACCGCCCAACGCCTCTAGCGGGTAACATTAGTCATAGCGCGAATTTGAAATGTCGGTTACAGTAGATTGTTTTGATATTTTAAATAAATACGTTAAGCCGCGTACTCATCTGAGCATTCGCCGTACATGCGCTGAGCGTTCGGAGCTCGGGGTGTATTCATTCACAAAAGTTCCCATGGTCACCGATCCGAAGAACGAGAACCACGGTCGTGGATAAAAATATTGCAATAGCTGTGCTGGTTTTATCGTGTTGTATGCATTGCTTTAAAAAAAAAAAATGGATAAAAAGAAGAAATGGTAGTGGATGAAGAAATTATATACTAACAGATGCAATGAAACATTTCTACGAGATTTGAATGTTGGAGTAGGAAGTAATGAATTTAAAAACTTCACTAGAATGTGGTCAGAATATTTTTTGTTATATTAGTTACATCCACGATAAGGTTGCAAAACAAGATACTGCCTTCAGAAAAACGATTACACCTGAAGAAAGATTGGCAATTACTTTAAGATTTCTTGCAACCGGTGATTCGTATAGTAGCTTACAATATCTTTTCAAAATCTCAAAACAAGTTATTTAAAAAATTGTACCAGTAGTGTGTCAATCCATAATTGAGAGTTTGATTCATTATGTAAAGGTAAGTCATTTATTAATCATTGTACACAGCTAAGTATTTTTTTAAATAATTATTATATGATACAGATATGTAGGTGAAACTGTCGGAAAAATGGGAGGGATATGAGTGTAGTGTAGAGTCTGAACTATTGGACAATGGAGATGGATGTGGTGAATCGGAAGATGGAATAGATGTGTGGTAAGTGTCATAAGCACTGGAATTTTCATTGAATAAATGGGATAAAACATGTGGATCGTGTCTATTATAAATGGGAGTAAGTTCGGTGTAGGTAGTAGGCGACGTAGCTGAAGAAACAGGATTTGTATAATGTGGAATGAATGTGGATGAAGAAGCATGTGGAGTATTACTGGATTGTTGCAAGGGATTGGGTGAAGGCGGGAATAACCCACGACATTTAAATTTCATAAAGGATATTGTTAATTTTATGTTGTGCCATTATTCGGTGCCGTTCGTCAGATTTATGTAACTTTGCCGAAACATATTTACCGAATGCTAAGCACTCGTCAGTCTCAGAGTTACGTGCATGGACAGCAGTTTTTATGTACTTCAAAGCTTGGTCGAGTTGCCCAATTTTATGTACATAAAGCTTGGCCAGCGCACAACGAATCTGAAGATCGCGGGTTCGTCGCCGAGGCTCCCTTTTTCCGTGATCTTACATTTGGTGTCAGAAATGGGATGGGCGGGAGCACCGATCGCTACACGAAGTCGAAAGATGGCGTTAAGGTCACGCGTTGTGTCTGCGACGTGAAAAATAAGAGACACCACGGCGACAAAGACATTCGAGGGCGAATGTTGTCACACGAGGGCCGAGTGTGGTATCAGGAACCCCCTCCATAAGAGGAGGGCACGGAGAACCAAGACCTTGGGAGTCGGCGGTAGGTAGCCTAGGTGGCTAAGGCGGCTGACCAGCGCGCAACGAATCTGAAGATCACGGGTTCGAGTCCTGTCGCCGAGGCTCCCTTTTTCCGTGATCATCCTACATATCTTTATTGATCTCCCAGTTCTCTACTACTTTCAATAGCCACATTTGAAGGTACTGGGAGGTATGTCTCTCATCCAATTCCATTACACCAACTGCAATGGATTTATATCGATCATTTAGAATAAAATGACATGTTACTCCCAGATAGCTCCTTCACATTTAATGGGTCTGTCCCAATATCTGTGGTAATAGATAAATGCTCTACGTTTGAGAGCTGGGATTTAATCCTATTTAACATCACCTCGTACTTTTCCTGTACCATATTTGTTACAGTCTTTCTACATGGCAAGTTATATAAGGGAGCGATAGCTTTTACGAAAGTTTTAAATCCCACCCCCTCCTTTGCAATCATATATAACAGTTTGTTAGTTATTACAGCAGTTTTTAATCCGCCGCCTTGAAATGAACTTTGCTTGATGAAAGTCGCATCTAATTTGAGCTGCTTTTTGAATATCTCACTTAGAATTAGTGCGGCTGATGATGTTGAAGACCCAGAAGTTGTCGATCCTGTGGATAATGCACGAGATGTGGAAACACCGTGGAAAACGTCGTTCGGCAAGATGTTGCGTATCACGGGTATACCGCCGCCATTTTGTACGAAAAAAAATACGACTTTTTCCGTCGAGAGTTGTACAATAACAGGTTCATATTGAATTTTTCATTCATTTCATTATCTTCCTAAAAAAAATTGCCGAATATGACTATAACTTTGTTTCGTCCAAGGTGGCCTAACATTCTAGTAGATTGAATATATTTCTTTCATTCCTAACCTTGTGTGACCATGAAGGTCATAGTATACTATATGGTTGAGTTTGTCTTAACAGTCGCTTTCATATCGGGTAATTAAATATATAGCCTTCCATTTAAAAAACTGAAGGTCACCTTCGTTTCACGCAAAATATTGCGAACACCAAAAATTGACTTTCTGTATTATGTTGGGTATAAAAATCAGTAAAAGTTTACCTCTAATTTTTTTTACCATTTGCGAGAACCCTGTATAATTGTAGCCGCTTGGTCGCTGCTAGTACCGCACGACTCAGTCATCAGTGTAGTCGGTGCTGGCGACGCAGCGTAACATTTAATTAATTTTCATTTGGCCAATTTTAAAGTGTCCACAGTTTGTAAAATGTGTCCACAAAGAGGACAAACAGGGGTATATCTTCAATTTTTTTCAAATTTTTAAGAAGGTACGTATTTTGAGTAAATTGCATTTGTTTAAAACAATTGCAAAGAAATAGTCACCAATTTGTTTTTTTTTTACAATGAAATAATTTTTATTAGGTACTCTTGTATCTACACCGTACGTTCCCAAAAGCTCATTTTTATCAGTTCCTTAATTCAAAACTTATAATTTATTGAAGAGAGGTCAATACTATATTTCAAAGAGCTGTAAGGTCCACAAATTTAAAAATTTTGAACAATCCTTCGAGGTACGTTTATATATCACTAAAAACTACAACATATCCAAGCTTCATCAAAATCCGAAATGTTACTCCGAAAAGTGTCTGATTTCTCGTGGAATGGACCTAATAGTACGTGTATTAAAGTGTCCTTAAATAGACGAGGAAATCTGGTTTATACCAATTTGGACCACGAAATAAAAAATCGCCTGGTAATGAATGTTTTGCCCTTTAGTGACTCAAGAGTAATAGAAGGCTGGTCTGTTTCGAAGTGATTCAAAACATGATAGTTTTAAATTAAAAAAATTGTGCTTCAATTTCTGTTTGATATAAAAAAATGGAGAAGATAATGTCACTGTGTGAGCCATGTTTGTTATAAACATCGTCGTGGTGTAGCAATTCTTATGTATTAATGTATTGGCCGATTTACACTACAGTTCACAAGATTGGGTACACACATTACTGAAAGAAATATTAAATTTTGTACTCACGGTTTAATATTACGCCTGTCATTTGAATAAATTTGTCAACTAATAGATACATGTGGGGAATCAGAAATATGATGACGTTATAAGTTACATAAAGTTTATTTATAATGCGCCCTATTGATTGGGAAGTGATCCTTTTATCAAAATATCCACCTTTCTTTGTATTTCTATTTTACATAGTTTTGACATACACATTACTAGCTTATATTACATTTGTTTATGTAACTATTCTGCTATAGTTCCCATAAATATCTTTTTTACTCAATATACTTGAGAATAATATTCTCTGCTTTGTCAATCAAATCTGTAAACTTTGTAATGTATAGCTCGACAAGTTGGATAAAATTCTACGATGCGAGATGCTGGCCCAGCCTCTCCTTCCACCAGGCGTGTTTATACAAGTGATCTTCCCCTTCAGTTCTTTGATGACGGCATCTTAGATACTGTTACAGTTCGAATACCACAGCCTGATATTTCTTTTATTTTTATTTAATTCATAACATCTGATCGCAATGTTAAAATATTAACTCCTGTAAAATATCAGTCTTCCAGTTCAAACCGTTTTCAAGATATTAGACGTTGAAGTCGTAAAAAAGTGGAAAGAATGTACGCAAGTGTCAGTAAATATTCATACACTTATACTAATATTTTTTTCCGGAATCTATTTACTCTTTAAAAATGTCGGCACTTCTGTTCTCGTTTGCCCATGCGAAAGAACTGTTATTCAAGGACCTGGTTAAACTTGTGGAACTATACAATGACAATTTCCTAAATATTTGTCAAACGTAGCAGATATGTGCGTAAAGTAACAGTGAGATTTACAAAAACTCGAAAAATAATTTTAAGAGGGACAAAAGTAATTATAACATCATAAAATGCTATTCTCTACAGTTAGAAGTGAATTAAATGCTTTTAAAGTACAAAAGTCATTCTACAAATGTCTGAGGGTTAGAGTAGCTGCAGTTAGATTATATTCTACATTTTGTATTCGAATGCAAAAGGCAAATATGACAAGTGTACCCAAACTATTGAGCAGTAGCGTACATATTTCAACGTCATTACTAATGCAATTTCTTGTTAAAGTACATGACAGAAAAAATGGGTGGCGCGGAAGGAACCAAGCTCGACGTTGACTTTATGGACATGGAGAGGGTAAGTAATTTAAAAGAAATTCAAGCCTATTCGATATAAATCTTTAACATGTTACGTTTTTTGAGTGGCTTGAGTTCTCAGTTGCTTAAAATTACAATATGCAATAATTTCTTGCTGTGTGCGCGTTTTCTGTTCGTGCTAAAAGTTTCTTTTCACTACCTGTCTAACTGGCAATGAGCAACCGTTCGTCAAAATATCCGTTTACATGTACTTTGCCGGATAGTTTGATAAAGCAACCGCATGGTAGTCTTCGTAAAACGTAGAATACAATGGGATTCCCCTGAAGAAATTTTGTTTTAGTCGAATAAGTCTTATATTTTATGTAAAGAATTCTTGCCATCAAAGTGGTCCTGCGTTTTCCTCTCCAGTTAACTCTTTCCACAATAATATTTTTTAATACCCAAGAATTATGAAATCTATGATCAGGCAATATTTTCTACTTTACTTGAGTTAGGAGGAGTAATGAATAAGGAGGGCAAATGGTAAAAATACAATAGTAATGGGAACGGGTTTATTGCAAGTTGTCTAAAGACAAATATTACGACGCTAGTTACTTTTCGACGGTTGCCTAGTATGAGTCTCTAAGCTTCGGTTCGACCTATGTCCGCTCAGCGTCTACGACGCATAAAGGCTCCCCCAAACCAACGCGAATATTCGCGCCGCGGATCAGATAAGGCGCCCATAAGCCGACACGTATAAAAAACTCTGATCCGCGGCGGATTCTCTTCGCGCGGCAATATTCGCGTTGGTTTGGGGGAGCCTTAAGTTCGCCAGAGCAATACAATATTTACTTTGCTTACGCCAGACTGAGGGCTTACTTGCTGGGGCCCGAGTAACAGCCGAGCACTGAACTGCTTACCTTGCTAACCGTTGTGTGGGTCATGGAAAATCTACAAGAGTGTGTGTGCGTCCATACGCGTGGGGCCCTGCTGTATAGGCTCATAGTATGAGCTTGCATCAACGCACACATACTCTTGCAGTTCTTCCACAACCCATGTTGTAGTTAACAACGTAACAGTTCCGCGTTCGGTTGTCACCCAGGTCCCAGAACTTAAGGAGGTCTACGGCTCCCGATTGCGCACGCCTGGTGTTCATCCTTAGTGGGACTACAGATCTGTCTCGAACCAAGATTCGGGACCGTCCGTCACCTTAGACCAAGTCAGAAACCTCGTCCTTAGATAGAGACAATAGTGTTTTTTCATTTACACGCAATTCGAATTATTTCATAAATCGGCAGATTAATCACGTGCCATATCTAATTAAAAATCATGTGAACACAATCCACTAAAATAGTGTTTGGACTCGCATTCAGTAGGAAACTTCACTAATTTTTTCATGACAATTTAATAAAGAAATATATAAATATGGTTTTTCATTAACAGAAGACTCGTCGTGAGTGCTTTTCTAATTGTAGTCAGCTGCTGAGAACGAATCCCAAGTAGCTTCAGGACCCGTCGTTATTATTCTATTTCGTTCACTGTCAATGTATAATATTCCGTTCGCAGACCTTGTTGAACAGTTCGATCGAGTATCCAGGCTGGCGTTAAATTAATTAGGTGTTAAATACGCTATCTGTCTTTTCTATAGATACGCTGTCGGGTCCCCTCGCGTGCGTATAGAGAAGGAATATGTAGTTTATTGACAGGACGAACAACAGAAGAGTGGGAAAGCAGGTGGAGTCGAGCGGACCTCAATCAGCCGCCGATCCCTTCTTTCTTTTCTAACTTCTGTTCTCTACCCTATCTAACGCAACAGAACGCAGAGTGGACCACTCCACATGTGCAGTGCACGTGGGCAAAAAGTTACTCACTGTGAGGGGCTTTCTCAGTTTTTTTCTTTCATAACCCCGTGAGTATTGCTCTGGAGAACTATACATATGTATATACAGTGTTTATTCGCTAAGAGATCGCGGTTCGGGGACCTGCGGTGAGCTCTTAACGTAGAAGGGATACGATTACAAGCAGTTCCTCGCTTTTTTTTGCCGAAGGCGAGAGTGAGATGGGCTGATAGCGAGACAGAGGGATTGAAAACGAGCAAGGAACGGTACGTGACACATGAAGCGCTGATACTTTGTTTCTTGCGTACGCGGCGGTCGTGAGCGCTTATGCCAGAGGTCCACAAAGAGTCTTTGCGATTCTGGGCGCCGGGTTAAAGCCGAGCGTGAAGCTGTTACGTTGCTAACCACAGCAAAGGGTGGGGGTAACCCCTACGCTCTGTCTCTCTGTCGCGCCATCGGCGGCTCGGAATCGTCGACACTATTCGTTAAGTACTCGCCGCCAGCCCCGATCGCGAGCCCATAGCGGGATTTTACTGTACATATGGTGTGTCTCAAGGGATCAGTTGCGTTTAAAAAATAATGAGGAACGCAAATTACGAACAAAACTAAAATATAAAAGGGATGGTCGCGATTTTTCATACACATTAATTATTCATAATCTCCTGTTCTGAAGCAGTCAGTGTTTTCAGCAATTTAAGTAGAGTTATTGTAAATATCATAATATATTATAATCGTCAGAATCTTATTAAAATAGTTCCGGATGAAGAATATGTACTTCTCTAGTTTTAGACATGTAGAAAATAAAACTTTTTGGTTCTTTTTTATCTAAGTCAAACGGTATAGCCGTGAGATTGGACACCGCGGGAAACGTCGCTCCTCAAGATCTTGCGTATCACGGCTGTACCGCCGCCATTTTATAGGAAAAAAATACAATTTTTTTTCGGCGAGAGTTGTACAATAACAGGCTTCATATTGAATTTTCTGTTTATTTCATTATCTCCCTAAAAAAAATGCCGAAAATGACTGCAATTTTGCTCCGTCCAAGGTGGCCTAACTTCTTAAGGGTACCCTCTCATTAAACTTTTCCAAAAAATAGATTTTTTTATATATATATATTTTGATAGTACATTATTTGAAGAACGCCCAGTTAAAATTTGGCTTAAAGATTCGTAGCGATGTAGAGTCCACAGGTATAAAACTGACACGTTTTTCCCAAAACACATTTTCTCAAAATTGCGTAAGTCCTAACAAAAGAAATAATCGACCGATTTCAAAAATTCGTGCGGAATTTCGTTCATTAATAAATTCTCCGTGGAATCGTCTATGATGGTTAGGTTGGACTTTATTTTTCGACATTCAAATTTTCTTCGGGACACACCCTACAATTGTGCCACTGGACGATAAAATATTCTGTGCAAAATTTCAAGTCGGTCGGACAACAGGAAACCGTGCCGCATCGAATTTGAAATTGTTTTATTTTTGGAATTCGTATTTCTCCATTGTAGTGTATCGTTCGTTAATATACATGTTTATATATCGTTGACTTTGTCTTTTTTACGCTCTGTAACAATATGGAATCAAAGTTTAAGATTACTAAAAAAAAAATTATGTCCTTGATATCTCAAAATTGACCTTCAGAAAAAACGTTTTCGTTGGTATTATTTTGCTTTGTCAAACAGTACAACTTTTGTCTAGTAGAAGGTACGTACAGAGGATCTCGCCACAGGGTGGCGAAGGCGAGAGGCGTATTTTGATAAGGGGCCTGTGGTGAGCCACACAGTTCTTACTCAGGACTATTTTGAAGCGAGCTTGTCGGAATTCTAGATTACGATTTTCCATTCATTTTGGGCAGGTACATGATTGTCAGTAGACTGCACTTCTTGCGCAACGTTTCATGTACCGATAATAATATTTTTTATCTACCAGGTCTTTTTTTTCGTTCAAACTTTAACCTCTAAATCTATATGTCTAATTGTAAATTGTATTTAGTTATTCTTTTTTATTATAAATTCTACATTCACTAATATAATATTTAGAGTAAAGCCACGTATAATATAGATCCAATTTTTATACGCTTAAACATGCGTTTGAACTAAGAATGTTTTCCAATATAAACACAGTATTTCCTTTTTGAATTACGTGCCACGTTCCTGTTGTTTCTAATTTTTGTCTTGCAAGCAGTAATGTAGTAGTAATTATGCTTTCCGATTTTTTTGCAACATACAGGTGCTTGTCTCGTGCAAATTTTTATTTTCAGCTGTGTTCCAAAATTGACTAAAAAATGGCAGTGTTCTATCAACATTAAATACCTCGTAATTTAGTGTATAAGCCTAAAATAATATACAACAAGCTGCAGGCCTTCATTTCAAGCCTCATGTAAACATTTATTAGATAGTCAGAGTTACACCTCAGGATCTTTCCTTGTCGGTGTGTATGTCTCGTTCATTTTTCTCGTATAATAATAAATGGTAGGATCGGTCTAAAGACGACATAATTTGGATTAATGCAAGAAATAAAAACTTTATCTTCCCGCGGTGTACAAGGTGTTCCAAAATTCAGGAACTTCTCGGAGCATGCAATATCCTGATACAAAAAGACATCAAAAAGTCCTTTACCGTTTTGAGATCCGAGGCTCCGTTCTCGAGATATTAACAGTTGAATATAAGCGGCCCAACTCCTGGGCCGCGCAGTTTAAAGCTGAAACAGCTAAGCGCGGAAGAGTGACCCCTCGCACGCACTCGCAGGAGGTACGCGTAGATTCAGACCCACACACGCAGTAGAACCGACCGCGCTGTGCCGGTTCGCCTGATAGCGCCTCTAACCCATTTTCACGGTCTGAACCAGCACGGTCGATTCTACTGCGTGTGTGGGCCTGTATCTACGCGTGCCTCCTGCGAGCGCGCGAGAGCGTATGCTACCGCCCGCTCAACTGACTCGGCTTTAAACTGCGCGGCCAGGAAGTTGGGCCGCTTATATTCAACTGTTAATATCTCGAGGACGAAGCATCGAATCGCAAAACGGTAAAGGACTTTTCGATGTCTCTTTGCATCAGGATATTACATGTTCCGGATTGTCCCGTAATTTGGAGTCACTCTGTCTGTACACGCATGGGCGAACACGATCGACATGCATGTAACTGAAACATACTGTGTCTAATAGAGTGTCCATAAAATATCACTAATTTGATCACAGAAAACGGACGTCACGTATGAGCTAGTGGAAGAGTTACAGATGAAAACAAAAGAATTCCTTCAGCCAAATCCAACGGCAAGAGCAAAAATGGCGGCTGTTAAAGGTATCAGCAAGCTTAGTGGCCAGGCGAAAGCTTCGACTTACCCCCAACCAGAAGGTGTTCTCGGCGATTGTATGCTCACCTACGGCAAGAAGCTGGGCGAAGATAGTGTTTTTGGTATGTAAATTTGATTTCTGTACCACAGTTCCCTGAATACTTGCTTACGCCCATCATAATTTACTCTGTAGTACATTAAAATCTACAATATGTAAGTTTCTAGTGCAATGGAGAAGTATGCGTCTGTTCCTCCGTTGTACTAGTGGGACTCTAGCTGGTCGATACGACCTGTCGCAGCTAGAAGATCCCGCCTTTAGTCCGCGTCAGACGCTTTGTACGCGTATTTTCAGCAATTAATAACTCGTAAACGAAGCAATTTCGTCATTCGTAGTTTCGTCATATTTTGTCATGTAGAATCACTCCTTAAAGTTTTTTACTACCATTAAATACTCGGTATGCAGCGCAAATCTTTCTTTTTGCAGTCTTATTGCTAGTTATTTCCTTTACAAGAGGTTTTAATTCTTCGATGATGTGGAACCGCTACCTGTGGCTGCTACGTATTCACTTATTCCAAGATAGTTTACAATACAGAACATGTCCATCAAAGTAAATTTCCAGATTATTTTTATGAGGATTACTGTAACAGTTCTGTAGATGTTTCTGTTTCCAAGTGGCGCGAAGGGAAAAAATTGTCACGTACATATATTTCTCCTTATCACTCATTTAATTTTTCGAATTTTTTGGCTGCAGTTTGTGACAAATGGATCAGAAAGGCTGGCGGTTTTAAAAATAAAAAATCAAAATAGTACAAAATTTTGTTTTCGATGGTTTCAGGTGTCGTTAAGCAAATTTTCTATAATACATAGCATATTGGGCCATTGAACTCTCACTGTACTAAGTACTTAAAGCGTTGTTCGTTCCTACGCAATTTAAACGGGAGATGAAAAAATGAATTATTAAACAAGAATAGATTACCTATAATGAGATAAATATCACGGTGAATACTCTAAGGGTTTAGTTTAGAGTTTAGATGCTCCACTGAAAAATTATATCACACTCGTGATGGGAATGTTTTGCAAGTATTTAGTGGTACTCATTTGACGAATAAATACGCATCTAAACGTAAACGGTTTTCTGCTATTTATATTTTTTAATTTTCGTAGCTCTGGCTCTCATTGAAATGGGCGAGGCTATGAGGCAGATGGCGGACGTGAAATATTCGTTGGACGACAACATTAAACAGAACTTCCTCGAGCCTTTACACCATTTGCAAATGAAAGACCTTAAAGAAGTTATGGTGAGTAGTGTGCTTATTGGAAAAATTCTCCATCTTCTGTACTTCAAGTGAATATCATCAAAGAATTCCTGCCTATCCTTTTAACACACAATAAGAATTTTTAGATTTACATATGTTCGTTTTGTTTCAGCATCACCGGAAAAAGCTTCAGGGGCGAAGGCTGGATTTCGATTGCAAACGAAGACGTCAAGCGAAAGGTACATTTGCTCGCGACTCGATTTACCTTTCCCCATTATTATACATTCATTTAAGGATAAGATCGGGGGTGCACGCGTGTTTGCAGTGTGAAACCTGATGCGTTCCCTTTGCAATTATACATATAGTGTGAGACGTGATTTGTGGCACAGCCAAAAATGGAATTCTTCCTGTAAAAAATACAGCGTTTAAAGTTTCGTTTTCGGAAAAATCGATGTTGAAATATTCAGCAGGAACACGGGCGATTAAGCACGATTTGGATGATGTCTGTTATATATATATTATTTCTTAGGTTAGTGTTAGGATTTGTTATGTTGGCGGTGGTATACTTCAAATAATAGTTGATTTAAAAATGCTATTGTACATAATAGCAGATTTTTACACAATGTTTGTTTCTTACGATGTTAGAAATTGTAATAACCAAGTATGACAAACATATACTCCGTGATTTATATCTACTTACAGAGTTATATGAAAATGAATACCCACAGAAAAGAAGTTGATCTTTTTTATGGGATCTAGGATGACCTGTGTACTGGAAGATTAGCTGTTCTAATTTGTCTTTTTGTGATGCTTTTTCTTTACGTGCATTCTCATTTCGTTTTTCCGTTGCGTAGTCCATGTGTAAATACCATCTATTGTGATAACTCATGCAAACGCAAGTTGTTAATGAAATTATATACAGTGAGTCTCAGAAATATACGTACCCCCCGGTGGTTGACTTTGCACGAATTGATATTTTTTTTAGGAAAAATATATTCGGATCTTTTTGATAGGAATATATGGTTAAGCTTTGGATTAATGCTAACTTTATTGAAAAAATAACAATTCAGTATAACAGAACTAAATATTTTTGTGAACTATCACAGAAGTAACATCGACAAAGTTTTCATGCTTATACAGTTTAAGCCAAACATAATCAATATTTTAATAATTAATATTTTCTTAGACCGCATTTAGACTTAATAATTCTTTTTAAACGACCCGGCACCAGTAACATAACAGACCCCATCCAGTAACATTTTTCTATTAGATCATCCCATTAGTAATACGGGTTTTCTGAGAGTTTAATTTAAAACAATGGAACTCATCGCGATCGCCATTTAAGAGAAAATTTAAAGGGCGATTCTAAATACCAAAATAAGCCGAAAATAAAGAATAACGATATTGCGATTGCGGCTTCGTTTGTTAGTTATAAACGGTTAAAGATCTGCCTAAAAGCAGGCAACCTGCGTACTGCGGTGTACGCGGGACAACTCAGGCGAGGGGTCGAGCAGTGGTATTCAAAGACGCTGTCGCACGGGGTCACTAACCTCGGAGAAGCTGCGACGAAATTTGACACTTGACATGGTCACACGATTCTACGACACTTTCCAAAATTAAACGGTATCGTTGATTTACACCAGACTTGCCTACTCGCTGAAATCCATTGTTTCCATTATATCCATTGTTTCTATTAGGTATATGCATTTTTTCCGTTATATCGACTGTAGTCCATCGTGTTATCAAGACACACATGCGCAGAAATCACATAAAACACAGAATCACACCACCCCCTCCCAAAAAATATCAAATCTCCTGCACTAAAACGTGTAAAAAAATTTAAAACCGAACACAAATTTACCGCACTGAAACACGCATTAATACATTGGGGTATTATTTGTATAAATTATATAAAATGTGACAAGTGTAAAAATCACAGATGAAGCATATGATGCATGCAAAGCGAAGGCAGATTCAATAATGCTGGTCATTTTGTGAAGTTTTGTTATAACAAATGAGGAACTCCTTAATGCACTATTCTCATCCAGTGAGCAATTAGCGTTGGAAGCCTTTAGGCACTGATCGCAGTCATAGGGTTAAAGCAGTTTGCGACAAATGTCGCCAGTTTTGGACCACTTGTCATCAAATTTTTTAATGTTATTTACAACAGCTCTACGTATCATCACAAGTAATTAGCGTCTTTGGAGTTCCAGTCCGTGGTTTGTTTAATCGCAGATCTATTGATTTTATGTTTCTAATTACATATTGCATTATAGATTTACTTCTGTTCACAAAATTTGCAATTTCGGAGAAGGCTTTCTGCTATGAAAGCGTCATGGATTTGCCGACTCATTTTCAACACTGTCTGTTTCTCAGAATGCGATATCGCGTACTAATGGAGTATATATTACTTAGAGCAAAACTGAAAGATGAGATAGGTCAAATTTGTAAATATTGTAATTCCTCGCGTACACGATTCATGTAGTACGATTACTTTTGTGATGCTAGTTCTGTGATAGTTGACGAAAATTTATATTCATCTTACACTGAATTTTATTTTTTCAACGAAATTCATATCAATCCAAAGCTTAATTAACACAGTATATGTCCCCACTGATAAGGATTCTATAAAGTGTGTTTGAAAGAGATAGAGGGAGTCGTGCAGTACCGGCCACTCTGAGTTTTTCTACTGTCACTTAAGTTATTGGTGGTAAAAATCAAATTTCAAAAAAGTAATTTGTAGTACATATTGTGCTTAATAAAAGGAGATAAATCGTTTTTCTTAAATTTTATCATAAATATTAATAATTCGCTGGAATAAAAAAGTTGTAATTCGCAACGATCGAAAAATTGTCGTCCAGTACCGGCCAACTACTTAGTTAGTAGATTTTAAGGTCTAAGTAATTAATAATGTTAGTAAAAACATTTCAAAATAGAATAGAACTTTTATTTAGGCACGTCTACAAATATCACAGGTAAAATGATCGACATTTTCTTTGTCCGTACACTCCACGTGAGCCCCACCCTTGCATTTGATGCACTGCACCTAATCTTCGCGGAATGATTCTTTACAAATGATGCACTACAGTGATTTCATCAAAGTCTTGTTTAAGTTTAGTTTAGTTTAGTCTAATTTTGTTTCAAAGTAGCATTTTCAAAGCCGGATTCATATCGTTCTACGTTCATTTTCCTTTTTTCTGTTTAATTTTGGACATTTTTTTCTGCAGAAAAACAAAGAAGAAAAACCTAAAGACTTTAATTAAAGGAAAAAATTTAAAAAAAAAAAAAAATGGCCGGTACTGGACGATGATAAGGTGGCCGGCACTGCACGACAAAGAGCATGAAAAAAGTTTTATGTTTGATGCGTAATATACAAAGTAAATTGCGAAAAACGAAGCATTTTTGTATACCTAATAGTCTAAAAATAATTTACGAAATATGACAAAATTATTTAAGTACCTGAAAAATAAGAAACCAACTATGAAAAATTACTTTTGTCATACGGAAAACCAGCATAAACGTCAAACGTCTTAGAACTCTGGTAATACCGAATAAAAATGAACGTCACCGGAATACGTTGCTCAGGACTATAGTATTTATTTATTTATCCATTGATAGTGCAGTCAACTAACACTAGAAGTGAGATCTAGCTTTGGCCCTTACTGTACGCTGCCCGGTACTGTACGACTCTCCCGTACGTCGTTTAAAACCAACAATTGAAGGGGTCCGATTACTCCTGTGACTCTCTGTATGTCGTAAGAAATAGTATAGTTATTATATGTAATCACGAATAGCTTTCTATCCATTTATTTTTTGTCATTTTCTAACGAAACGAAGAAATCATGCAAGAATCTGCAAAATTAAAGAAATGAAACAAATTATTATTTTCCTTTCATGGTTTTTTAATTCGCTAAGCAGAACTTTTTTAGCGATATACAACGTTGATGAACGTTTCAGCTATTCTTAACGTAATGGAAGATAAATACTCTGTAAAAAATATCACAAAATGTTTATTATTCGACCCGTAGAATCGTGAGTTTTTACAAATGTTAAGATTGCAAGTAAAAATAATGGGCAACACACAAACACAGTAGAAATGTCGTGTTTAATTGCTCGCATATCCGATGAATTTTCGAAAGTGGTTTTCTCGAGGACAAAGTCTCACCAAGAAATTTTCTTCCATATTTTCCCCGTGTTTTTATACAAAGATTAATCCGCTTTTCCATTCTGTTACACATTACGGATCACCTTATACATATTATTTTTAATTTTCGGAAACCAATTGATTGATACAATCTGGAAAAGATCGTATACACTGAAGCGATTACGCGATTAGATACGTGTTCTTCCTCAATTCTCATACATTGCACATTGCTATAGACATTTTTATTTGCATGTTCTAACTGGATGCGCATGTATAATTATGAGTTAATTACTTGTGTTAATTATGACAACACATCCTGATATTGTCATTTATTAAATATTTGATTTGAAAATGTATCTGTAACATTTTATAGTACAGGGTGGAGAACATAATTGAAACCATTTCGATGCCTAAATATCAATTTTGACCAAAATTATTCAAACAAGATAATACAGAGTTTTCCTATTTTTTTATTTTCCAAGATACTGAGATCTCTTTCAGATTTTGGAATGGAATGTAATTATTTTTCTATGACAAAGTCGTAAAATCTTCTATATAAATTTGACTTCGTTTAAAATTTTAAATGATATCGATTTTAATTTTTTTAACTCGTTCAAGTGAATGAATGAATTGAAATACATATATTGACATCTCGTATAATACTAAGAGGGGATGACCATCCTAGTAATATTTAAATTATTTAGTTTACGAACGACAACCTACACATACGATTAACTGAATCGGCAATACCTATGCCAAAATGTATTACAAATATTTGGCAGAAATTATAATCAATTTGGATAAATAATGTCAGCGTGTATCACGATTCAAGAGCAGCAGTTTTCTATAAAACAAAGAAAGGTAACAGAGAAAAATAGTTACGGCAAGCGTTATATGAAGGTTTCTGTTAGAGACAAAAAACTGATTTCGGTTCAAGAAACGAAAAGTAAGTTTGAAGTAAAACAAAATCGATAATGAATATAAACACTTAATAGCATATTACATAGTATCTACCCTTTGGATTGCGTAATATTTATTTTGATTAATTTTCGTGAAAATTAATAGTTGCACAGTTATCGAAGGTGTTCCATTTATAGTTAAACTGAGCAAGCCAAGGATCACTGAGGAGGAGTTAACAGGAAAGTTTGGAGAGAATAGAATCTTGAAATATGCTTGGTTGCCAGCTATCTAACACTATGTTGCTGCTGTTGCTGTCCTCCCCAATCGCCCGTGGTCAACGATCGAAAGCGATAAGCTGAGCTGAGCATATGAGAAACAGAAGACGGCCAACTTTGACTTACAATTAGCTAAAAGCTCACGCGTACATTAGTTGGAAGAGGTACATATAGCCAGGTCGTATATTGAACTATCGAGAGGGTGCGCCGACTAATGTGATTCTCATATTCCTGTCATTTCGATTGTGCCCACGCTCGAAACATGTTTATTGTTTAGTTTAAAGCTGGGAATCCACCTGGGAGCTAAGCTAAGCTAAGCCATGCTATGCTACGCTACGATACATTTTAAAAAAGTAGTTTCAATACATTCTTATGAAACCGTTTCCACCAAAAGCAAAGCTAAGCTGTGCCATGCTGTGCTATATTTTAAACAAACAGCTTCAATACATCATTTTCCACCAAAAGTTACGTTTTTGTGTTATGTTCTTGTCGGGTTAGCTGGACGTAACACGAGATTGTCCTGCGTGTGATTTTTCGGAAACATAGCAAGGCATGGAACAGAAACGTAGCTTTTGTTGGAGAATGATGTATTGAAGCTGTTGTTTTAAAACATAGCATAGCATGCCACAGCTTAGCTT
Organism: Andrena bucephala; assembly: GCA_947577245.1. NCBI lineage: Eukaryota > Metazoa > Arthropoda > Insecta > Hymenoptera > Andrenidae > Andrena > Andrena bucephala. Next base: position 82,781,851 of record OX387715.1, read on the forward strand.
ACAATTAGCTTTTAGTGGAAACGGTTCCATAAGAATGTATTGAAACTAATTTTTTAAAACGTACCATAGCATAGTATAATAGCATGGCTTAGCTTAGCTTAGTTTCCAGGTGGATTCCCAGCTTAACGATCCATTGATTTTATGACCTTGCTATGTCTCTTCCAGCTGCTATACCTTCAAATAGGATACCGGGCTTAGAAGTTATGAGAAGTGAAGAGGGGATTGACGAGCCAGTCAAGGATTGCTTGATTTCGCCTATTTCCTCACTTCTGTATTTGTGATGTGCATCGCGGCCTCTGACTTTCTCAGTTTACCTATACGTGCCTCGCCCTGTATTTCTTGCTTTCATGATTTGTTAATTCTCGATATTCATTGGGTATTTATTCGCAAGGATATTACATGTCTTATTTGCTTTGTATAAAAGCGAAGCAATCTTGTTTTTTTTCGTTTCTTTGAATGCTTCTTTAATCATTAGCTGCCGGAAAAAGATCTGCCAGTCCACATATTGGAAGTCCAGTAAAATCTTCGTCACCATATACCGGTATGTGACTTCTTCACGTACAACGATTATCATGTTTTTCGCTTATACTTCTAATTTTATAGGTTGCTACGCTTTGTATAGAGTAAGTGACAAATGTATACCAATACTTCCGGAGGTGAATCTATAGTCTAAAAATGTGTGAAAATGCTATTGCGAATATACAATAGATCATATACATATATCATAATTTCTGAGGATTCTATCAGCCGGTGATTGAAGCTGCAAACGTTGGGACTCTCGCAGCTTTAACCACCTCGCTATATATGTGTATATTGATTACAGAAATGAATTTTTCTAAAAGTTGTTCAGGTAACTGAATTATTCCTTAAAAATATGAATTTAAAAAAAAATATTTCTCTACCGAATAGTTCTCGAGATATTAAATGTAATGTGTTTTCAACCTTTGTCGCTTGTTTTCACCTATTCAGTATTAATGATCTCCGATAAAATAAAATACGTGTTGAATATTTTTCTAAGAACTATTTCTTACAAAACTTGTATTGAAATGTATGTCTGCTATCTCAGTACATTTGTATTTAACCATGGTTGAAGAACACAATTAGATTAATGAAAATCATTGACACACTGTTTAATACTAGGGGTGTGAGCCTCGGGTCAGGTCGGGTAGCGATCGGGACTGGTCGGACCGGGATCCCGAAAGTTTTTCGACACATAAATACATTCGGGTCCCGAAATAACGGGTACTCATTTGCGACTCGGCCCCCGATTTGCGATTCGGGACTCGATTTTCGATTTGGGATCCGACACGCGATTTAGCACATCATTTTTTCCGTCTGGTCTTGTACATAAACTTTTAAGTTGTGATCTTGCAGTGTGATTAAATGCAAGAATTTTTAAGCAAGGAAAATATTACAAAATCTAAGGTGCGAAATTATATTACTTTATTTAATAATATAAAGAACTTATTTAATAAAAAAATTCAATAAAATATAGAAATTATTTAATTAAATAAAATAATATTATTTCACACGTTATATCGCGTAATATTTTCCTTGCTTAACAATCACAAATTAAAGGTGCAAGTACATGACCAGACGGAAAAATGATATTCTGAATCGAGCGTCGGATCCCGCAACAAAAACCAGGTCCCGAAATAACAGGTACCCGAATATGTTTATGAGTCGACAAAGTTTCGGGATCCCCACGCGAACTCAAAAAAAATTCCCGACCGACCCGAGTCCGAAATATCGGGTACTAGTACACCCCTATTTAATAATTTGATTCGTGCCTGGCAAAATTGTTTATACCTAATTATTAAGCCCGATCAAGATGTGTTCATACCGTATATGTGTTGCAGACGACACCGAACTCTGTGGACACTTACTTTAATCGTATATAATTCAGAAATTATGGTATTTGTATTCGTGACCAATGAATCATTTCGGATGAGCACGCGTGTACAGCGGACAAGCTGCCCTTTAGAACTTCATGCAATGGGCGATTCACATTTTTCTTGCTATTTGTCAGGCAGAAAAGCGCCCATAAAAGGACGCGTTCTCCGTCGTGCGTATGTGGTTACGCAGAACGAATTATCGGTCTCAAATGTACGACCTATGTTTGTATAACATTTTTTACTTGTTTAGTGTGTAGATTCATCTCCTGAAGTATTAACATGCGTTTATGGCTCACCCTATATATGGTATATTTGTATAAAAATAAGTAAAAATATTCCGTAAGTACATCGTATTCTATACACTCGTAAAATGCTATGTTGAGTTAGAGTAATATAAACAAAATCTAAATTCACCTACTTTAATTTTTTAAATTTTTACGTATTTTGTGACACAGTTGCGTATACTTGTACCACGGTAATCCATAGTTATTTCAAATCATTGTGCGAAGTGTAAAGAATGGCAGGTATACATAGCCACATGAAGTGTTTACAAATGCACCAAAGGTACTACAAATGTTGGATGTATCACTTCGTAAACTTCACAATAAAGTATTAATATTTGCACATGATTGCGTTAGAAGTGGTGGAATGTACATAATCGAAATATTTAGCATTACTTTATAATTGATTTAATTTCGCTATTATTAAGTTTAATATGCTTTCTGTTTCTCTCTTTCTGTTCTCTTTATATCTCATGTATCGAACTTAAGCATTGAGGCAACCCTGTAGTGCAATTTTTAATGTATTCGCCGGCGCAAATTTTGCGAGCAGGTTCTCACGTTTCAGACGATGAGATTCGTCAAGCCGAGGAAAAGTTCGCGGAAAGTCTGCACCTGGCACAACTGGGAATGTTCAATTTGTTGGAGAATGATGTAAGTTGTATGAAATATATTCGTACAATATTTGAAGTACTTTCAAATAGAGTCTATACGTATATTTACTATTCATAGATTCTTAATATACTGTAATATAATATTTTCTATGCTTCTTTGTATTTAGGTAGAACAAGTCGCACAGCTTGCGACGTTCAGTGAAGCTCTTCTGGACTACCACCAACAGTGTACTGAGGTTTTGAGAACACTAACAGAGACGCTTCTAGAGAAGTATGTATTTAATTGTGATCAGCCTAACATTAACTCTCGGAAGGCGGAGCTGGGTCATTCTTGACCCGTACCAAAATCTCGTATAAACGTGTTTCGGAATCGGCTTTGACATCTGCATCAAATGGTCATTAATTCCGGTTCGCTGAACCGACTCAAATGTGCCGCTAAAAGCCTTATCGCTCTACGAAAAGTTTTGGCTTATGTTTTTATCGTAGGATTAAAGTTTGGGTCTCCAGTAAACCACGTTCGACATCCGAGAGTTAAGAGTTTTATGAATATTAAACAAAGGATTAGATTGCAATAGACACAAGGACAAAACGAAGTATTGGTTCTTTTAACTCTTAAGTAGGCGCACTGGCAAAGTCACACAAGTGGGCGCATGGGGTCAGCAGTCACCCCAACTTTATTTTTAAAAATAAATATGTTGACATTTTTGTACCGTGCAGCTTTCAATAAATATTTCTTTAATTTTTATTAATTCCGTGATATTAAGAATTAAATAATGAACGATCTTTTGTAATCTAATATTTGTTTGCATATTTGTTACTATAACTGCTTTACGTTTTAATGTCGTCTATTTTGATTATAGGAAAGACGAAGCAGCAAGCAAGCCAAAAATGGAATTCATACCGAAAACATTGACTGATTTACACGTGGATGGATTACCCATATCGGATTCTATGAACGGTGGGAACTACTCTCTTCACGGTAAAACACATTTTACACGTACACATACAAGATGATAATATTTACGGGTGGATGGCTGTCTGTTTCTTGTTCCCTCTGTATTGCAACATTTCTACGTGTCTAACTATACACTCTGTCCATATACGTTGTCGTATTTCCTCCTAAGTGATTTTCGTCTATCGTCTCTTTGGCTGTAATAACTATATTAAATTCCTACTTTCTCTCTCTTTCTCTTGCATTTAAAAGAAGACGTTACCATCGCACACGTTAATGTCATATTCAGGTAAAGGGGAGCTATTTTAATACTTCATCGACAGATGACACCACATTAAGTTGAATCTAAAGGTGGTGGTTATCTGTTGCACTTTATTTCTAACAGAAAAATAATGTCACGGGAGTGTAAGGAAATGAAACCGCACTCCACGATTGAACTTGTCGGAAAGATTGTTTAGAAATTTACTGCAGCGCAAAATACGATGAATCGAACAGGAGAGAACTAATAGGCTCGCAAGAACAGAATTCCACGTTATATGAATTCATATGAATTTGTATTATTATTCTTAGATTATTACTGAGCACTCAGTCGTGTTGAACCATTGAAACAGCTGAGCGTCGAGCAGTGATCCCTAGCACGCACACGCAGCAGTTACACGTAGATACATTACTCACCCACAGTAGTGCTGTCCGCGCTGTTTTATTTTCACGGTTTGAGCCAGCGCGGTCGGCCCAACTGTGTGTGTGAACCTGTATCTATACGCACCTCCTACGTCTGCGTGCGAGCGTATGCTACCGCGCGCTTAGCTGACTCGGCTTTAAACTGCGTGGCCCGGAAGTTGCACCGCTAATATTCAACCGTTAATATCTCGAGAACGAAGTCTCGGATCCCAAAACAGTAAAGGACTTTTCGATGTCTTCTTGCATCAAGATATTGCATGTTCCGGATTGTCCCTCAATTCTGGGACACCCTGTATTTCTATACCCACTACTACTTTTGTAGTCACCGTGGGGAGTGCGGAGGGGGGGGGGGGCTGGAAATGAGCGAGAAAACACGTGATAGCGACATGCGATATATTTTGGTCGAGATATCGGCGGCACCATCTTACTGAAACAAGACGACATAGAACAACGGCGAGCGGTTTAGCATACACTTTCGGTCTGTCCGCCGTGCGTCGGATTAATAACGAGGCAAAACTGTAGTAACCTTGAATTCGCCTACAAATTTGCCCCTCGTAACATCATTCTGAACTCGCCTTGCTCTTAAGAGTTTGTTATATTTTTCTCGTTCAGTGTATGTATAATATTCAACTCACAAACAGTTACCACATTCACAACACACATGTCACACATTGTGCGCCTGACGCCTGTTCTATGTGTACTATGTGCGCATATTTGAATGTCTGTCCTTCTGACACGATGTAGGGGCAAGTCAAGCCGGGTCTCCGATCCATGCGGACGGGAAGCGCTCACAGCTCGAGCTATTTCCGGCCGGAAACCCGCCACAATCTGCCAATGGTAAATTTTTCATGGGGTTGTTGGCTTCTCTTACGCTAGGCTTCATTGAACCGATAAATTATTCAATATCAACTTCACCGCTTTTGTGAACCATATTCAAGGTCTAATTAGTGTTCTGCATTCTGTGTACCTCTGTTAACGTACGCTTAATTAGCAACCGTCTATCAATTCTTGCCACGCATGTTTGTTAAACGATTGTACATTATTTTGTTAAGTTATGCATTTCGTAGAGAGCCCTAATTCGTTTGATTTTGAAAGTATATTACTACTTTGATTAGTTTTTCGTGAGAGCGAGCGTTCGTTTTAACTTTTTAACTTTTTTTTAATTTTATATTACGTAAAGACTGTCATTTTGAAGAAAATATTGGAACAACCAAGCAAATGCTTACATGTCGTAGTTCTGATCACATGTTTGTAAGACTACCACAGCTTAGTTAAAAATTTTATTGCGCCATTTTCTCTTTCTCAGGCTAATCGGAATTCTAATACTTTTCAGCCTCTCCTTTGGCATCGCCAAGTAAATCTCCAGCAAGAACTCCAATGGCAAAACAACCTTGCTGCTCGGCCTTGTACGATTTTGAGCCAGAAAATCCTGGGGAACTTGGATTCAAAGTAACTATCACACAATTATTCATTTGAGTAATATGTTCAGCGATTGAAGACACATATGTTTCTAGAAGTATAATTCTTAAATACTGTTTATGAAAACTACTACCTATGACTTCCTGATATAAACCGTGTTCTTCCGAACTGTTGCTCCAACACTTCAGCAATATTGCGGTCAACTTCATCTGGGGCCTGTCGACTGCCTCATCTTACGGGTCAGTAATAGTGTTCCTTCTCGAGAATTCTTTCTCGAGAATTTTTCGAGAAATTTTATAATTTCTTATTTCTCATTTCTCGAGAAATTACAGTGTTTCTCGAGAATCTTCAGTGTAGGAAAATTAATATAAAACCCATTTGTTTTCAGGAATGAATTTTCAGTTAGTTCAAATTGTGTGTTAATCGCGAACATATAAACACATCTACAATCTGTAATAAATGTTAGCAATACATACGAAGAATTGCGCGATTGTTTATAAACTTTTCTCTTCGCATCGCCGATGCTCTATATACAATTACACCAACATACACAAGTTTTGTCTAAGTTGGACACGAATAAAAATTGAGATAAATATTATCAACATTATTCCAAAAATATAAATTTTGCAATATTTTTTTAATTTCTTAATAATTCTCGAGAAATATAATTTGATTTCTCATTTCTCGAGATGCGAAAAATATCGAGAAATCAGGAACACTAGTCAGTTGTCACAAATCGCAGATCTTTTTAATTAGTCAGCTAATCAGTATTCTAAGAAAACGCGGTTTACATCCGGAAGCCTCAAGCATCAGCAGCTTGGCTTATGAAAACCTTAAACATCCCAAACGATCGTGTTACGCAACATGATGGTTTCCAAATCATTCTTTGTTAGTCTAATAACATGTCTAATGGTTGTGTTTTCTTGCAGGAAAATGATACGATCACTCTGATACAGAAAATTGACGAGAATTGGTACGAAGGTAGCTTGAACGGGCGTACCGGATATTTCCCAGTAACTTACGTACAAGTCGTAGTGCCATTACCTTAAGAGGGCGTCGCGCGTTTCGAAACCAAAGACCCTGCTACATTCGTTCACCACCGTCTACCACAAAATTGTCTTACGCTCCAATTAGCCTAAATCTCTCTGAAAGTCTCTCGATTATCACTTTAATTATGGTTGGAATGCTTCTTCAAAAGATTAATTGACAGAATTTTCCTATTTCATTCAGTTTCTTTTATTTCTTGTCCCGAGGATAGCTACGCGCATGGTAATGTACATATATAATGTTATAGTGTCTTTTATCGACGTAAGGATATTCGTGCGCATAAATTCATATATATGAATGGCTGCACAGTAAAGTGTAAACATAAAACACACCTACATACACATACACATGTACATTATATTTGAAACGTACCTACGATGGCAGTTCGCTGTCAAGAGCGGCTCTTTTCTCGCGTTGTGTCGCTTTATGTCATAATCATCACAATTACTTCATAAAATCCTCATTAGTTTCTCACCAAAGTTTAATTGCACAAAGATATCAGAGCGCCAAGACTGCACTGAAATTCGACTAACAAGAATTTCCAAATACTTTTTCATCAAGTATTTTGAGTTACTTGATCAGTGATTACGTATTATGTAGTAAAACTTTAAGTTACTTTATTCCAAGATAATCATCGATCCGTTTGAAATATCATTGGACGGTTAAGCGTTGAAAGTGCGATACATTGCTTACTTGATTCGTCATGTTATATTGTACATTTTTTAATTCATTTACTTATTTGCTAAATTTCGCGGTTCCCTTTCCGGAAAATGCTTTATCGAATCATGGCAACGTTGCGAATTGATCTATACAGTGTATGCGCAGCAAAAATCGTATCATGTGCAACATATTTGTACATTGCATAGCGATTCGTTTCCATATCCAGGTCGTTCGATGTTTCTTGATCGTTTACCATTATTTTTAACCATGTAGGTGGCACCAGAATAGAACTATTAGGATTTAATTTAAGCGATCTTCAACATGGCGGAGAATCTCTTCCACGAAATCGTTGTCGACTATATAATTGTAAACAATTGCGTTTCCTAGAATTCCATTTAGATATTCTATCGTGATTACTTCAAGTGATAAGAAAATATGAATTATATGTGTTAAACCGTTTGCCCCTAATTTTACATATCGTTCATTAGTCTATCGTAATTTTTATACGGTTGTGTTAGTGACAGCTTCTTATTTGACTTCCTTTAATGCAATTGAAATGCTAGTAAGAGCATCGAATTTTTGCCCATGCTCGTTGTTTTATCACCCCTCCTCAACCCCCCCCCCTCCAATCTTCAAGAAAAAAGACCTAAATCTAAATCAGAGTTCTTACCACATTTACGTCTTCGCGTCACAAATATTCAGTTTGTTCTTTTCACTGACTTTGTACGAGAGTTAAACCGCCAGAACAATGAAAGTAATTAAGGAACTTGACTATTTGTTGCCACGTGAATATTATAGGTAATCTTCAACAAGTATATGCTAAGCATAATATAATAATGTTAGAGTATATATAACTTACGTATTATGTTGTCGACGACAGCGGCAACGGTGATGACTACGACGACGGCATTATGATTGTAATAATTATTATTATTAATATCCGCGTCCTTTTCCATTACTGTTACGGTAAAATGTTACATTGTAAAGTGTTCTTGGCCTTACCTTCACATTCTGAATCATTTCAAAAGCAGTTTAGTGTAGTTCGTATTTAATGAATTCGCGGCACTTTGAACAGTGTTTCAATAACAGTTACTCAGCTTTATGATAATCGAAGTAGCCCGTTCTAACTAAGATTAATAATGTTAATACGCAGTTGATCGATATTATTAAACGGCTAGTTTTACTTATACTTATTACTGTTGAATTAGTCATATGTGTAATCTTTATAGTAAGTATTTTTTATGACTTAATTGCATCAATATGTCAGTGAATTATGTGTAATATATTTTCTGAAGCAAATGATATTAATGTATCGTGTTGATTTGGAACGTTGTTCTAATGGCCGCTTATATTGTCGAGAATGAAACTAAACTTGTGTATTGATTTGATGTAACGGATAGTTACAAATTATTCAGGTATCCGATACTACTACCGTTGTTACCGTCATCAGCGATCAGTCAATGAGGAAGAAGATTACGAGGAGAAAAGAACATTGATAATTTTATTGCAATTATTGCGAGCCACGAAACTTTTTCCCCGAAAATTTGAAGTTGTATCGATGTTGTGCAATATTAAAGTTTAATATCGTGGTGTTTAGTCGATTGCTGCGATCGCTGGATCAGTGTTTCTCAAAGGCAATTATGGAAGAAGCGTATTACGAAAACTAATAAATTAATACACTGAACAATTTTCCGTCAGGTCCAATGATATAAAAGGCATTTTCAAATGGCCTGACCAAACGAATCATCTTGTTACTTCTTGTTACAAACGGTAGAGAGGACTCTCGTTCTTACGATTATGTCTTCGGCAGAGCGACACGCTTATGAAAGAATGTAATTCTAGCAAATAAGTCCTATATGAATGTTTTCATAATTTATCGAAAATATAAGACAAAGATAAAATATAGCTAATAGCAAAGTAATGTTACTTTAATTGTAGCTGTGTACCACAGATACCAGGGCACATTGTAATCATTTTGTGTTCCTTTAAACGTGAATATCTGCTAGGAATTTTGTCAATTAATAAGAATATTTGAGCCGTGAGTTTAATCTTCCAAGCACCAAGAAGATTTACCAGGGAGGAACGGAAATGTTAGGTACAAAAGTTGTTGAAAGCGATGAGAATGTTTTGTAACCTGCGTTCACGCGCGAACGATAGCAATATAGTAATGGAGATATTTTCTTGGAACGAGAGACATATCAATCTATCTGATGGATGTGCACGATTTGAGAAACACTGTGCTGGTACGGCGAATGAACACGATGAGAAAGTATCAAGGGAAATTGATTTGTCACGTGATATTTATTTCCATGTTAAGTCCGCATGTGCTTTCGCTCTTGCGGTACCTGAAACACCTTTCACTGGAATGCAAAGGTGACCGACGATCGTGAGATAAAATTAAAACAAGAAAAAAAAAGCAGAAAAAGTAAAAAAAGAAAAAAAGGCAAAACAAAATGATCTATAAATATTAAATCGGTATCTTACTCTATAAATGTTGGCTATTGTTAAATGTTGAATATTGTTCTGCGGAGGGCTTGCCTTTTTTCGAACGAACAGACACCGTTTTGAAGCTAACATTATTTACATTTTATTGTATCTATGTTTCGTTATTTTATTGTGATAGCGACGAATGCGCTTTTTACATGTAGGTTTATTATACAGGATGTTTCAAAACTATGAGTGCCATACATAATTGAGTGATAGTATTCGTAAATCGAAACAATAAAGGTTGGTCAATGCTTCGTGGTAAGTTCATAAAATAATTATTCGTCAATATTAATCAAATGAACAATTTTAAATTAACGTAAGGACTAAGAAATAATTAAGGAAAATAGCCATAAGAGAAACGGTAAGAAGTATCGCGACTACTTGGATCGAACCTGTAAGAAACTGTAAGACAGTCATTCCACTTAATTTTCTAAAGTTGTCAATCATTTTGTAGCATGTCATGCATTCGTAGGAAACATAATTGGCGTATGCCCTAATGAACTGAATATTTAAAAAAACTGAATACGTTATTTATTTTATGTATTGTTTTGGAACACCCTGTTTCTATTTTTTATGGAAACGTATTATTTCGCGATAGGTAGGCTTAGCTCTAAAAGTATTATGCAACTTAGAAGATAGAGGCACCATTTTCGAACGCACGAGTCCCGTTCGAAGCGACAAGCTCTCCGCATTTTAATTGTAATCTAACTATTTGGGGTTCGAGCAGATATCGAATCTATCGCTCCCCGTAATGTCACTGAGCATCCTTGGTCTGGAAAATCGAATTACAGATGCTTCTTTTCTTTTTCCCTGTCTATAAGTTAGCCTGCCATGTGTATTTATCTACTTTGTTGAAGTGTGTCTGCATCAAAAGACGACTAACTCGCTCGCTTTTCTTTGCTTCTCTTGGCTCTGGTTCACTTATATTTTGTAAGCGTCAGAATGTCCAAGATTCACGAGAACCATTGAAGGGAGCGAGAACTCCTTTTACATTAATGTTACATTCTCTATATTGTGTCGTCTTTGAGTTTCTTTCTCGAACTCTTTGTAACTGATAAAACGTAAAGAGACAACCAGTGGATGCAACACAGTGATACTTTCAGACAATACATTACAATTAATTACACTTATATTAATAAATTATTCTATTATGAATATTGAACTCCGATTGAAAATGAATATACGACATGTACTCGATTTCGGTCAGTGCTAAATAATTATTATCACTAATTAAGAAATAAAGTGTGCTCTATGTCATGCTACGTGGCCCGAAAGTGACTATAAATTTACCCTTCCACATGTCCTCCAAAATTCTGTAAATTAAAAGCGTTCCTGTCTTTTTTTTTTCTAAATAAAATGTATGAGCAAGCCGATATAGACTCTATTTTTGAGATCACTATTTTAAATATGTATGTACATAGTTAGAGGTAGATGAGTTTGTAATTGTATATTCGACAGTATAAACGATTTGGTCTCTGAAGAATGAATTCAATATTCTATTTTGAAGAATGAAGTGTCTAAAACGAGAAATTAATGTATGTTTAACCCTTTAGTGCCCAGTGTGATGCATACGTCACCTCATTTTCAGACGTATAAAAAAAATCGATAGTCGATAATTTTGGGTCCCAAAATGGTTCAGTTCTCTAAATAGCTCCGAGATGCAAGACACTGATGCGTTTACCGCTGTAAATAATGTTTACAGTAACCATAGAAACGTTTCTGGCGAAAGCATGTTGGACATTTTTCAATAACCTGAAACATTGCTCTTGTCTTCTTTAAACAGTTGAGAGTAAAATTATTTTTTTTACATTTTATTTGGTAGATACGTGTAAATTAATTGTTATACTAAAAGAATAATACTTGTAAAGTTTGATTTATGAAAAAAAATCGCTTTTTTAATCCGTACACACTCAGTTTGACGTATATGTCACATTGAAAAAATCATATTTCGACTGGCTTTTTTGGGAACGTAACGATAAAGTGCATGTATTGGGACCATTTTTCAGTTAACTAATCGCAAGATATCATTTTTTTTCGCCGAGAAAAGTGTCTGGGCCTTAAAGGGTTAATATTTTTAAGTATTTGCTAAATGTTTGATCTGTACATCATGACTTTTTGTACAGAATAACTTTCAAAAAATTAGTTATCCCATACAAATAGATGATCTTCTAATTATTTCAAGTAGTGCATTTAAATATAGTTTGAATGCGTTAAAAATTTTGTCATTTATTTCGGAACCATATTATACATATGTATTGTTGCAAGCACCGTGTACATATACCTCCATGGCCTACTGGTGCTCGCATCCCAAGTTAGAAGACTGTCGGTAAAGACCGAAATTGAAGGATCGGATGTAATAACTAGTAAGGGGACTAGTGCTCGAAAATGGGAAAAATTATTGTCCAAACGCTAAGTAAGATTGGAAAGTTAAATGTTATTAAACTGAATTTTAAAAAATATAGTGTTGTAAAACTCGTCTCGACACATTTTTTCTATTTACAGTTTGTTTATCCCATCATTACTATTCGAGCTAAAAATTATAAACAAAAAAATTTTCATCGTCCAAAATCATTATTTCTTTGAACGTAAATTGCGATAACTTGAGTAAATAGTAAGGGATCGTTATGAGACTTAAAATATAACATCAGAAAACTCTAGCGATGCCGTAAAATGTATGCACAAAACCCTTATGTTAAAAACTGTAATAATATTTCAATAAAAAATAATACTGGGCATAACCCATGTTTTTCAACGTTCGCCGTTAAAAAGTATCGAGGCAATTTTGAGGTACATATAACTTGCAGCGACAAAGTTTTTTCTTACTATACACAGAAGATTTTCACTAATTTTCACGCTGATTAATAAATACTTGTAGAAGATATGGCGATATATATCAATTTCGCGCGGCATCAACAGTCAACGCGAGTGTTAGAACTGGCTAAAACTGCTAAGTAGCACAGCAAATAGTAAAGCAGAAGATTTCCTCGTAAGCGGCTCGTTGGTCGGGACCGGCGTTGAGCCCGTATCGTGAACGGAGCCTTAATACCGAGTATTCGTTTCTCACTTCTTTCCGGCCGAAGGGGGGAGTGAGATGGAACGCTTTGCGTGCGCGACGGGCGCGAACGCAAAGGACGGAGTGTCAGGCGTCCGAAAGACGGAGTGAGACAAAACATCAACGCGTCGTCTGCCTCGTACCGTCCTCGCTCGCTTTCAGTGCCTCTCGCTCGCTCTCGTTCCGCAGAAGTGGTGGGGATAGCGAAAAGTCCACATCGTGTACACCAAACCGAGCCCGTAACGAGACAATACTGTATACGTGTGACTTGTTCAGAGTGAGAGTTTGACATAGAGGGCAGGCTTTTGCTACGCTATGTGCAAGTTGTGCAATCAGCGTTGTTAGAATAAAATTATTTCCGTAATGTATTTCATTATGAACAGTGGTCCTGCGTGTTAGTAATGTTAATGCGAACGTAGAGTCAGTGTTTTAACGCATCTAGCACTAATTCAGAGCACCGGTGCTCATATTACTTCTTCATCACGAAATATTTGTGAGTGTGATGCATTCTATTCGGTACTGACCCTGCAGCTGCAGGACATTGGCCTGCAGATCGAATAGCTACTGCTGAAGGGGGATGCCTGTATGCATGGATAGCAGTGACACAGTTTACAACGAACGGTGAGTGATACTTTTTCATTCTTTCAATCTTTCTACATGCCATCGAACAAAATGATTGCTGTAGCGAGCGTAGACACCACGAATACATAGGTACTTAGTACTCGCGAATTGTAACATTAATGTGTGTGCTTCCAGATGTTTAATACGCGTAGAAAAGCGGGATGCTTAATGTATCGAATACGAATTACATTTCTGAAGTTGAACTCTTCCGTATGAGATCTTTTAAATCTTCTTTCTTAACAATAATTACATTCGAGTCATCAGAAAACATTAGTTTGGTATAATAACTAACAACAGCAGTCATTGTTGGTACTACCTGCTCACTATGCCCGCTACTTTTGCTTAACCGTTGCATCTGCTAAATATAAAGAGACACCAATGGCAATATTACGAGAAATAAAAAATGCCACATTTACCATATAATAATAAAGCTGTCAATGTGGCTGCTATATAAACTTAAATTTCTTTCTCCCGTGCATTAAAATAATTTTAAGCTACTAAACCTAAAATTTTATACATTGCGGAAGAACTTGCACGCGTGCTTAGTTTTAACTAGCTGTAGTCCTAGCAATAAGTCTTAGTTTAAGAACTTTAGTCGTAAGACTTTCAAAATTTTTCAAAATGCAGGAAGCATTGGTCGAGCATGGACCAGAAATATTTCGTAGAAATGGGTCAGTTTCGTAGGTATCTCCATGTCGGTGTGCTCGGGCAATTGGTAACGTTTCCCAAGTATTGCGACTTGCGAAACGGAATCAGGCTGAAGCCTACGGTCTAGGTTAAGGGGTAACACCATTCTAGAGGCAGAAAAAGAAGACCTAAATTTGACAATTTATTTTGTGAGTATGACAAACGGAATAGAATTTCTTCTCAGAGGGTTTATTTAACACATATTGAAGTACGAAAAACAATTTTTTTTATTGCCATTTTCATGCAAAATGGCGGCAACAGAGCCCGTCTTCGAAAAAAGCTTTTTTGAAAACGCCGCCACGGGAGGACGGATTTCTCGGCATGTATGAGTCCTGGAACCAAAAATAAAAAAAATTTATAATATATATACAATTGGCTTTGGAAGTACGTAGGGTTATTTTTTTAAATAAATTTTTGTGGAAGTGGTGCACTTTTTAAGAAATGAATCGATTCTTTGCCCTAAAAATGAGCATTAAATTGTTTATAAAAAAAAAAGTTTACATTCAATCAAAAAACGGCCACGTACTTCCAAAGCCAATTGTATATAGATTATAATTTTTTTTATTTTTGGTTCCAGGACTCATACATGCCGAGAAATCCGTCCTCCCGTGGCGGCGTTTTCAAAAAAGCTTTTTTCGACGACGGGCTCTGTTGCCGCCATTTTGCATGAAAATGGCAATAAAAAAAAATTGATTTTCGTACTTCAAGTACGAAAGCTCGAATAAGCTCGAATACGACAGCAAGGTTAAAAGGCGTATGTGTTCTTGTTTTGTTGTGATCCTTCTTTCTCTGTCGTTGCACGGAATACGTTTATAAAACGATCTTTAAATTGTTACTCTAAAGTCTAACGGCATCATTTGTAAACCGCGGGTTTCGAATGACTTAGTTTTACACGTGTTGAATTCTAATTCCTACCACGCGTAGCGTTTCAACCTGTTTCGAGACTTCACCGGTAACGTTGCATGCGACACTAAAATGGTAAGGGGTCCTAGCACCTGGTCTGTGGTCCTAGGAACCCCCAAACCGGTCACAGAAAAGTGCATTGGTTGATAGGTCTATCCTGTACCTCGTCTGTGCAGAAGGTAAAGCAGAAGGTAAAGCAGAAGGCAAAGCAGAAGGTAAAACAGAAGGTGAAGTAAACGGTGAAGTAGGAGGTGAAGTAAAAAATTAAAGTAAAAGGTAAAGTTAAATGTAAAGTAAAAGGTAAAGTAAAAGGTAAACTAAAAGATAAAGTAAAAAGTAATGCAAAATCTATTATACACATCCTATTATCCTAGTATACATTTATACAATGAAAAAGTTTTAATGACTGCAGATTTAATTTCACCAATGGGCTGTGCTCGAATTGAGATTCAGACATTTGAATGGGGTATGCATGTTCAAAATAAAAGTTATTTTTCTTAAGTATTATTGACGTGAGATTTACTAAAAAAAGTTACTATTGTACAAGTATAAAATTTGCGTGCTATCTCAACGCACACAGCATTGGGCATAACTGTCTATTTCGGTCTTTAAAGGTATCCTATGTATGTAGAAGAGTGGGTGTCGATTATAAAAAGGAATTTGCTTATCCGGAGAATGGCGGCAAGGCATGATTCAGCAGATCATTTGCAGAGTTAACCAACCCTGCGACATGATTTACCAGGTGCGGGGCCAGCATCCATAATGCATATCTTCCCTTCTGTGGACATAATTGTATACGATATTACCCGAGGGAACACGGTTCTTCCCGGTAACAAGGCATACCATCAACTCGTAGAAACTTTCATAAAGCATTCTCCGCTTGACGTCGGTTCTGTATATTATTTTCTTGTATCGTGGGATCAAGCCTCTAATCTTGTTTTTCTTCGCATTGGATTATTTCGCGTTCTGCAAAATAATTATTTCACCAGGTAATTATAGAAAATATCGGTTTTCTGTGCCTAATTACAAAGCACAGCTTTCCTATATAAACTTTCCTAGTACATGAAACGTTTCTTCGTCGACTTTTCTCAAATAAAAACGTGTTAAAGAAAAGCAATAAGCGAGTAATTTGTTCGAAATAAAAGATACTGTAGTCTTGTTTTAAAATATATTACAATTTGCGCTGCAGCAATATTTTTACACGAATAGAATTTTGCGATAATTCGTAATCATACTTAAAAATCATAACATAAGTGGATCTACAGTGTAGGGTATAAATCGTGGTAGAATTGATAAAGGAAGTCATCATGTATTTCAGAAAAGTATGTGGAAAATATACAGAAAAAATTCGAACAAATTGACGTTATTTCTGGTTATGTTCGTATAAGATGTAGTTGGCTTTCAGGATTAATTTATTCATTTAAGAAATTAATACTTTGCTAAATCAAAATTACCTAATAAAACGTTGTAGGTAGGTAATGATACCTAAAACAAGGTTCAAATTACATACAAAAGTAGATAATGTTACCCCTCTATCTGGATCCTGCCGATTTTCTGTACCTAGTATGTACATATGTAGGTATTTATGAGTTTTACTACTGGGCTTGGCCCGAAATTTAGATTCTGATTTCATAAAATTTTTTTTATTTATTTTTTGTGAAAATGGTCACATTCATCTAGATTAATCAGGCATAATGAGCTGAGGCACATTTTGTGGTCCCAGAGTTTATCGTTCGAAAGTTTTTAGGCGACAGACAAACACACAAACATATAGAAGCTTTCTGCTTTATATGTATTTGTATTGCAATTATCTTTAATTGTATCGTAATAATTAGATTGCTGATATCTATGTACATATGGCAGATACAAATACACAAAACGTATGCAAAACCTGCAGAGGATATATATTTTTTTATTGGGAATAAAGAATAAAAAAATTTCATGCGAAGCTTTATTTTCGAGAAAATTAATTAATATTTATCGAGTACGTGTGTATTTGATCGTACCTCGACGTGACGGATTTCATCGCAATTTTCATTATTCATATTGTAAGTCCGGGATAGTTCGACCACTTTTTGGAAAAGAAATTGTAGCATCGTTGTTTTTCACATTTTTTTTGTTTTGTAGAAATTAAAGCAAAGCCCAAGCAATTTAGAGTATACATAAATTATAGTATGCGACAAATTAAAATATTTATTTTCATTTTCAACCAAAAACATTGGCACTGCAACTGGTCGGTCTCACCCGCAAATCGGGATTAGAGCGTCCACCCACTACGGGTGAGACCGACCTTGAAAAAGTGTAGCTTACAAAAAGTATAATACACGAAGAGGTTAATTGATATGTTATTTCTTCTTCAGTTTTCCACGTAAATCGCAAACATTCTTGTACTTAGAGCATCTAGTACCTATCATGAAACCAAACGGCTGCTACGCACACATTTAATCCAATCGTCGCTTTTCGAGATTTCGAAATAGTTTTCTAGTCCCAGTCTTTTAACGACATATCCCTATCTTGTAGAATGGAATTTTCGCTCCCTGAATCTGTAGATGGATTTACAGTAAAAAAGACACATGTAGGTAATGTTTAGAAAACGTTTCCGATGCCAATTACAAGAATAAGAAATAATAAATACGAGCATGCTATATCTTCATCGACATCCTACAATTTTCGTCTGAAGGAATTTTTCGCACCATTCATATTTTTCGAGATAGTTGCACTTTTTCAGATACAACGGACTCACTGTATATTTAACTAATGTGGTCGGACTGTCCCGTATTAATGTGGTTGGACTATCCCATAATCAAGCGAGTGATCGACCACCTTGCCAAAATAAATTAAAAAGGAAAACATACGTATTGTTGGGGTGACACTGTAGTTTTATGCATATTATATCCCCCAATATCGGAATAGTATAAATAAACTTACCTGTCTTTCAAACATCACCAGCACTGTTACTTGGTCTAAAAACATTTAGACTCGCATAAAGTCTTAAGTGTTTCTTATAATTTAAATATGGATTTTCGACAATGATCAATGCAAGATCAACAACAAGCGCATTCATTTTTTTTTGTGTCAATGACAAAAAGTGCCCTCTCTTGCGTCAGTCTTAAAATATCAACACTGGCCGGGCTCTCCCGGTGGTCGAATTATACCGGACTTACCCTATAGAATATTATTGATATAACACATCCTTATCGGAAATAACCTTCTATGAATTAAAATGGACAACGTTGGAAAAATTTGCAACTTATTTCTCCACATTTCATTAACGGAATCGCATAAAAATGATGAATTAATAGCGATTTGAGGATTTCCAAAAGAGGTGACTACGGTTGGGCAACAATTTTTACGTAATTTGCTTTTCAATCACGTGGAAATCCCTACAACGGTGTTATTTTCTGCCATTATCATTGCTTTTGAATTTAAGAGAACTTGTTGGTGGGTTTTTTTGTCGAACGAAAAGTCGAATTACTTTCTCGCAGATACAATACCCACTGCTCGTTTGCGTCCCATAACAGGAGGGTCGTTTTTATTAATGCACGAGAAAGGGGCACGTAAGCGGCTTACCTCCTGCAATTAAAATGTTCCTTTAAATACTCAGCTTGACGGCGTTATTGTAGATGACTAAAAGTTGTATTTAAGTCCTTGCTCGTTATACTAGTTGTCGATACGATCTCCGCTGTTAGACGATAATACAGTTAAGAATATAATTTCTTTTTTATATGCACTTTACCATTATGGCTCAACTGTAGGTTATGTGAACAATGTTTGTATTTACCATAAATTCTAAGCCGGTATCTCATGAATGGATAAAAAATAATTATTATGTCGAATGCTCGATATAAAGTTACTAATCATTTGACACTGCACTTGTTTGTGCATTTCATGTACTTTAATATTAATTGTACTGAATAATTTTACTAATTTTATTGTTGAATCAAACATTTCTTCGAAGTTTGCGAATTGAAATCGTCTTTCGACTAATTAATCCCAAATAATTTATCGAATTATGACATGGTTTAGTCAGAAGTTACTCAGTTTTAATGGAAATAGAACAATTTTATTTTCAATCATTGCCAGACTTCTCTACTTCTCCTCTGTTATACGAAAATTTAAAAAATTATATTGGGCTTAAGACTGTGGCCTTCGTAATGATAAAACAAAGTGTATAATCATAAGTTATTCTGCTTTATATCTTAGGAATTTATTAAGGGGTCATGCTCAGTCAGGAGGCCGAAAAAAGGGTGATCTTTGGGAATTTTTTACTCGAAAGCTATAACACATTTCTCAAAAATTCTTTTTTCCTTTTAAAGATTGCATCTAGTACTGTGTATCGTAATTTTTTTATTTAAAAATATTTATTAATAACAAGGTTATTGTCCATCTCTCAAAGGTCCTCTCAAGAAAAGGCTTCTGCGGTGACCACTGCTGTTCGAAAGTTGATCATCTAAATTAAAAAATTCAAAAGAATTTACTTAGTATATTATATTATCTTGTCTTTGAAGGAAGGATTTTTCGAAATATTGATTTGGGAAAAAATGGCGGATGTTTAAAGTAAAAGTTTCAATTTTCATCATAAATCGTGCCTGATTTTCGTCAGTTAAAAGAAAACTAAGCATTGGATAAAAAAATCCTTCGTTCAAAGACTAGATAATATAATATAATAAGTAAATTCTTTTGAATTTTTTATTTTAGATGATCGACTTTCGAGCAGCAGTGGTCACCGCAGAAGCCTTCTTTTTGAGAGAACCTTCGAGTGATGGACAATAACTTAGTTATTGATAAATATTTTTAAATAAAAAAATTACGATGCACGATACTAGATGCAATCCTTAAAAGGAAAACAGATTTTTTGAGAAATGTGTTATAGCTTTTGAGTAAAAAATTTCCAAAGACCACCCTTTTTTCGGCCTCATTTTTCAATTTTACAACACATTTTAAAATATTTATCGTATTAACTGTTACATTCTATCAAATGAAACTTATTTTATTCTGTAAAAAAATATATATTCTTCAAAGAGGTCGTTTCATATAGAGGGTGGCTCATTTTATCCCGTTGGATTGAAAAAAAAACAATGTAACACGTAGAAACTGAAAGAAGTTAAGAGAGTCATTACTTAGATACTACCAAGCGGCAGAGTAATGAAATCTTTAATATTTTTTCCGACTAAATGGTTCGTTTGCGACATATGGTTTCTTTTAAACTTGCTCTCTACTCAACGCGCAGAATACGCTGATGTAAAAAATATGTAACATCAATTTTCAATGTTATGATCAATTTTGCCCATCGATCCAAAGGTGTAAATTCACCCCTTGGTAGCCACGACCAATAATTTATTTACACCCTGTACATTACTCTAATGATTGCGTGATGAAAACATTATAGTAGATAATATACAATTGGCGTACACACTTTTTGACCAGGTTCTATCAAGCCAGCATGCCTAATTTACGTAAATTATTTTCCTGTTTATGCCCTCCACAAATTCCTGGACTTTGGAAGACGCATATTCTGCATTCCCTTGTTACTGGACACCCTTGCGTTTTCACGAATGAAATAAATCTTGCCCTCTTACAAATACTTCTAGTTTCGGGGACGACGCTGCCCGTTATGGCTGTACGTGAACGTGTATCGCAAGGACGTGAGGTAGTTACGGGAAAAATCGGCACGAGGAATCCCACTCGTATTTGTAGATTCCTCCCGAGAGGCAGTGGAGTGTCTACGTTCACGTAGCCAATTTGCCGGAACATTAGCCGCGGACGATGTTTCTTCTAGGGTACCCATTATTGACACGCTCTGTTCACAATTGGTTGTAATCGATTGTATTAGTGTTTTGCGGAATTCGACAGGACTTGACTTTCTCTTTCTGCACGAATGAAATATGTAAATATTGGATGGCCATTAATCCCTGGATGGCGGAACGTGGAAGTCGGTAACGGGAATCAAGCCTGCCCGATAATAGTAGGTATAGGTATAATAAGCGAAGGATTCGATTTTAGAAACTGATGAAATGACGAAACTTGGGGAATATATAGAGGCTGCTATGATAAATAATAAGCTATCTTGTTGTGCTGCCAGAAATCACCCCAAAGTGGTAAAACCACACCTCCGAAGGTCAAGCGGTTTCTCGTTTTTATTTTATTTTTCGCAAACAATCTATAGAAAAAAATATTACTTCTATTGAACAGATTTATCGTTCTATTTGCGTGATTGCAGAACATTCCTAAACAAGAATATATTTTTAGTATGTATGTAGTCCTGATTTTTATCATATGTCTTGATTCTATGACACTTGGGTTTCGTGTAAGATTGTTTATTTTTCGAGAAGAATTAGCTTTAGTGGAGGAGGAAAGGAAGCTGCCTGACTTTGTCTTTCGTTTCATGCATCGTTGAATTCAATCTGGTATTTTGAATTTGGATTTTTGATTATGTTGAATATTAACTTTTTTCACATCATGAAGAAGCCACAGTTTTTCTGCAAACAGAATTATGATCCCCCTTTTATTTTGTATTTGATTTGGTAGCAATGGACCATGTTGAGAGTGTACGCATACATATAAAGGGTTAGCAGTGCTGATTTGCTTTTCATGGTGGCTTCTCCATATGAGCTTCCGTTATCTATTTTTATTTTATTTCGCTATTTTTCGTTTTGGGCAGATAAAAAGTCAGTTTTACGAAGTGCTTGGACTAATATCGAACGAGATAAAAAAAGAGCCGAGTAAATGTTATTTGATAAATTGAACCGGTTTCCTCTGCCACTCGACATTTTTCAATTATTTGAGAATATATAATTACACACAACTAACTAAACGCGTGGGATGATTAAGTTATTTATTTATTTATTTAGGACATCGCGATTGGCAGCCTGCATATATGCAATGTATATTTGGCAACTCGGGCGTTTAATCTTTAAAGTTTAAACGCTGCAACTAAAGGTCTGGGTACACATATATCAGTTCCGTGTCAGTACCGTTTCAACGCCCCAGTGATAAGAAGAAGGGTATAGAGGATCTCTTCTTCTTACCACTTGCACGCCGGCACGGAACTGATAAGTGTGCCCAGATCTTAAACGTTGTAAATAGACTGTACCATTATTCACAAAAGTTTCTGCCCACCCTATACGGGACATATTTTAGATATTTAATCACTGTTGTGATAAAGTGGCAGCAATAAAAATATATAGTTCCACTTAAAAAAATTCCATTGATATTGAGATCTGTGTAAATAATAGCCTAAACGCAAATCTTAATAGAATATTTTCCTTCATCAAATCAAACAACATACATATGAAACATATTTTCGCTTTTTCAATAGTTAGAAAAATAATAGTGTTCTGAACATACTGTAGAAACATAATTGTAAAAAATGATTGTCCTCCGTGTTTTCATCTTTTACGCATAGATTGAACTACATATTTAGTTTCTTTATAAAATGTTTGCTTATCTTTTTCCATTTTTCGACCCAAATTTATTTATGTACATTTTTGTGATGGATGGTACTAATTAAATGTGTCTTAATCAAGGCATATACTAACGTGAATTAGAATCATTTAGGTTTTTTGGTACCATCTAAATTTAGTTTTAGGCATTGTACTGCGATCTGCTATCCAAAGAAATTTTCACCGTACGGACTGTACGGATTGCACAATAATTGTGACCGACCTGCAATATTTTCTCGTTATTTTGACTTCTTTATTATTTCTTATCCAGTTCTTATCCAATTTCGTGAAAACGGTACACGTTGCATTTCTGAGCATCGAAGGCGTCTTTTTTGTACAGTCTTGTATGTTACACTGTTTGGAATCACTTGGCAGGAATTAGTTATATTGTATCAAGAATGATCATGACAAGAAGAACGAATATTAGTCGGGAATAAAGCGAATAATGTCATGTGTTTGTATTAAACCTTTCTTTATCATCTTCTAGTGGCAAATTTATCTGTAAAGCGACTCCCGCATATGAGGATTCATCGTGCATAATAAATAGGATAAAAAGGCTCGACTTCTTTCTACTTCTGCTTTTGAGAATGCGACGTACATAAGTATATACCATATGTGGTCGAAATCTGAAATTTTGCTGACGATCGTCCGGGGACTACAGTGTTGTATCCGTTAAGGGTTTCTGCTCATTGGAGCGTCCTTATGTATTAGGCGGGAGAGCTCCCTAAGGATTTCGCAGGCGGGATATATCCAACGACCAAGATTACACAGTGCATTCTCCTGTATACCAGTTTCTTCAGTAATTGAAAAGGATTTGTTCTTTCTGAACAATCTATCGCAGATTACATTCTATTATACCTTCCCGAGGGTTGAATAATTTACTGTCTCATTATATACAGGATGAAGTATTTGAAAAAGGCACCTGAAGAACTAAGTTATTTTTAGTGATAGAAAACGATACACTTCGACAAATGTTGCTTAGTATCAACAGGGACATACACATATTCCGATATCAACAGCTGTTTTGTAGGCGGAGGCAGAGAGAAGATATGCAGGTCAATTCTGTTTTTTTTTTTAAGTGGAATGATACTGTTTACTTACTATGGAACAGAGTGTCTTATATAGTGTCTATAATAATGCAGAGGCAATCAGATCGCTCGAAAATCAAGTATTTTTTGCGAATTAATTACAAGGAGATGAAAACAAGCACAGACTTTTCCTTTTATATATTTAATTTATACAATGTTTATTACTATCACGTAGAGTAAAAAAAATTTTTTTATACATATTTATTTTACAAATGGCACTACACGAGGTTGATTATACAGTGTTTTAGAAAAAGTGTCTGGTTTTACTTTGATATTGAGCTTAAAAATAAAGGTACAACACTGGCTTCCTCGGAATATTTCTCCTAGAACCGCGGAAAAAAGAATTCAACAAAAATGATTAAAATAGCGACTACAAGAAGGCGATTTTTACGATAAATGTCGGCAATTATGCAGAAAAGTCAACACTCTGTACAACTTTTCTTTAAAAATATAGCCGGCACTCGGCTTTAGTTTTCGCGATATTCGCAAAAAACCGTGATCGGTAGGTTGTTGGGGTTAGTTTGTTTTAAGTTAGGACACAGCTCTTGTTATGTAAACAAACCCTCCGTACTCCCCCAGTATATGTTACGACATGAGCAAGCATACACAAATCGGTGGTTGATTGGGGTTTGCTGCCTATCTATTTACCGCTGTCGAAGGAGTATGATGCTAAATGTCGATTTTCAGGAGTGCACAGATGGCTTTTGAACGTGGTGTAAAAATTTCAAGTCGATCCGAACGTCCGTTTTTTTGCAATCACTGCAAAACTACAGAAAAAATGCCTACACATCAGACGACTGTAGCGTCGTCATATATACGGGGTGTCCCAGAATTGAGGGACAATTCGGAACATGCAATATCCTGATGCAAAAAGGCATCGAAAAGTCCTTTACCGTTTTGGGATCCGAGGCTTCATTCTTGAGATATTAACAGTTGAATATTAGCGGTCGAACTTCTGGGTCGCGCAGTTTGAACCCGAGTCAGCTGAGCGCGAGGTAGCATACGCTCTCGCCAACCAATCGCGCTGTTTCAAACTGTGAAAATGGGTTAGAGGCGCTACCAGGCAAACCGGCGCAACGCGGTCGGTCCTACTGCGCGTGTGGGTCTGTATCTACGCGTGCCTCCTGCGTGTGCGTGCTAGGGTTCACTGCTCCGCGTCAGCTGTTTCGGCTTTAAACTGTGCGGCCCGAAAGTTCCACCGCTAATATTCAACTGCTAATAACTCGAGAACGAAGCCTCGGATCCCAAAACAGTAAAGGACTTTTCGATGTCTTCTTGCATCAGGATATTGCATGGTCTGGATTGTTCCTCACTTCTGGGACACCCTGTATTGAACTCGCGTACGGAACGGTAACCTACGGGATATATTATTGTCGTAAAAGGTGTAAAGCTTTATTATATTCTGGGCACTTATATTGTGTTCCGTCTAAGAAGACGGAATATAATTAAGAAATTATCCCTTGTGTGGTAAAAATTGTCACTATAGGTAGAGAAGGGCAACGACGTTAATCCTTACTGCACGCCTACGAATCCACTTTCGTACACGAGTGCCCCCGAATCGTAAGGAAGCTCCAAAATACAATAATTAGGGCAGAATTCCCTGTAACTTTTATCAAGTTCAACCTAAATTTTTCACATCTGTAGTATCTACATCTAATATGTATCCATCTAAAACAAATGAACTTAATCGTCTGATGTTTCCCTCAAGGCCAAACAGTCATTGAATGATACGAATCCTATTTCCTGCTTGGTTTCAGAAATATTAGTTTGTAATACTGTTAAACTAACTCACTGTATAGTAGAAATACCATCAAAGGATGATTGTAAAAAGATAAGATAACAATTATTATGTATTTCGAAATATTAAATGAGAATTGATGTGTGGAGAAACGAGATGACAAAGGTATTATATTGATTAAGACTTTTATTGTTAATCCGATTATACATAGCATTTCCATACGCTGTCAATTGTTACTTTCGGTAACGTAACATGTACAATGTACATACATTCTACACGGCGTTTCTTACAGCTGTACTGGTGCAACGGCTATGTTAAAAAGCAGAAGAAATGTTTACGGTTTCCATTCAGCCTTTGACGTCAGCATTGTGTCGTGTATGACACCAATTCCTAGGATCGATTAAAATTATACGCATCGTTATACAACAGAAATATAGGGCCATTTTACAGCAGACGCTTTCGTGACTCGCTACTGCTGTCTAGGATGTAAGAATTCACACGTAAGATTAGTCAACGTCTAATGATCAACAAATCATTCAAAATTTGAATTCATGAACAGTGCCTTCATTAGAATTAAAATTATAATCGATGCAACAACTGGGAGAATTGATCAATATAACATTATTTGCTTCACCACCAGGTTTATAAACGTGTTAAAACAATGTGGGACAGTTTTTTAGGATCGATTGTGTATGTAAACATTTTATGAAAGAAGTTTTATATGCCCATTATATACAGTATATCCGACAGGTTTGTGCATAAATTTTGCCAGCATGTCCTGCGGTGAAAAATAAGATAAAACTTTTGTACAAACATAGGTTCTCGAATGCTTTTTTAAAAAGTTACAACACAAATATGAAATGATTGGCGTAGTTAGAAACTAATACCGGTGAAAACTATGACTTGATATTGTCCTGTTAGAACCCTTACCGATATTCTCCAACAGCTACTCGAATGCTTTTCGTACAAAATATTTAAACGAAATGCATATCTGCATATTCTTCAGTAAAAAATACTTTTAGCATTTTGAAGATCGTAAACTATTACCCGACGGGCCACAACACAACTGACAATAAATTAGTAGGTACCAGAGTTGGGCATTAGTGGAATCAATTTTTATTCGACTAAATTTTTATTCGAGACATTCGAAACTTTTCTTAATAACTTTTTCTTAAAGTATTTATGAAACTATCCATATTTATATGACATTTATGTCTTATTTTTAGCCGCTGGACGCACTGGCAAAGTTTTTATGGAACCCTGTGGGGCTCCCCGTATATTCGATGACGGTTAATCCGGCGTTGGTAAGGTGGGGAAATGTAACAAGAGTAGTAAGGTGGGGTCCCACAGACTCCGCAAATAATTTAGTGTATTATAGAAATCAATTTCTTTAATTAAATTTTTATTACTCAAAAATACTTAACTAATTTAACGTCTTTAATTTTCAACAAAAATATACTCTTCCTAACTTATATAATGAACAAATAAAAATAACTCTGCCACGCGTTGTTAAAATGTTATAATCAATTTAAACTTTTTGGGGTCTGTGAGACCCCACCTTACTAACGCCGGGTTAATCTGTTCTTATGTGCTGCTTGGCATTAACGTCCAACTCCAGCTCTTGCGAAGATGAGCAGCATTTGTTGCTTGCAAGCGTAGGCAGAGCAACGGCAGGAGCAGCAGCCGTAGAAGATTGGAGATAGTGGCGTGGTATGAGTGACTATTTAGAGCTAGAAGGGATCGTCGGTTTCTACATTTGCAGATTACCCCACCATGCGACTTTTGCTCTTAAGCTTTCTGGACACTAGCAAGAAATTGCGACATTTATTGCGACAGTTTATGTCAGCGTCTGTGTAAACACGTCTGAGAGTAAGGCCAGCAAGTTCTGTTTGTTGGCGACAGTCTTATAGTGCAACCCCTCTGAACTCTTAGTGTTAACATCCGATAATATTCTTTCAGAGAGAATGGTTTTATTTCCAAACGTACTAGGAATTTTTGGCGAGAATAGAAAGCAAGTAGGAGGTGGACCATAATGTTTGGCTCCGAATCCACGTGCACTAGTAAATGCATAAAGCACATAACATCAGTTAACGTCCTTTAAGCCCACGCCGGCTCATTTTAAAAACGCAAACTTTCAGTTCCTAGGTATTTCATACTCTGTCAGCATGGTTTACCAGATCTACCAGCTTTATGAGTCTTTTGCCTACGTCTGGACTGCAGTGGGTCATTCGGAGTCTCGCCTGGTGAAAACCGTTCCCACCCTTGTTAATTTGTGACTTTCTCCATCCATTTCCATGAAGGTGGAGCCCACTTTAATTAAAAAAATTTGATCCACCCAGGAATGTTATTGTCTTTTTAATCGAAGAGCAGCAGTTTGTTAGGCCCAAATTTTACTAGATATATTACGTATTAAATATTTAATACCAACTCTCAAGAACAGTGTAGACATGCGTCACATATATTCCGTAAGACTAACTGAGATTTCTCTCGCAACTACGTACAGGCAATGATTTGCGAGAAAAAAACTGCCGTAGTGCATGTTTATTGTGCAATAAATATCGCAAGTTGGTTGCTACTTGGTGTTCAGAATACTTTAGGAGGCCAAGTTGCCTGGCTTGATTGTTCCAAGAGTGCAAGAACAGCTTGCGTTTCCTCGTGCGAGGAAACTCTTGGACGTGCGTGGTATGGAGGAACAGTTCTAATGGTGACAAGTAAGTCCGTCACTCAATTTAAGCTCACTTTAAGCGGGGTCCACCTGACTGCGTGTAAACGTTGAGTAAGACTGAGCGCGCATGTATTTTCTAATGTAGACGTATCAAACTGGGTTCAGGCTGGAATACGTATGAGTCATTCCACGCCATATCAATCACTTTTGTACATCAATGTCTGGGATTTTGGTGATATTGAAATATATTGCAGTCAATGAAAATATGGGGAGGGGTTCAGTTACGATTTTACTGCTTTCGAAATTGTTTAAAAAAAATACGCGTCCTCAAAGTACGCAGTGTTTGCCGATTTTTACGAAAACCGCCTCCACAAATAAATTTTCATCTCCGACACTATTAAAGGCATGGACTACGGTCTTTTTTTATTTTAATCATGATGGATGGATGTCTGTGAATAAATTTGTTTTGTACTCTAGGAAAGGTTTTCGCAACATAAAAATAATAAGAATATTTTTGTTTTGCACATTTGAACCCGTGGGCACTGGCGGGTGTCTTGCCAGCGTCTTTGAACATGCCTGCTTTAAGGTCTGGGCACACATATCCGCTCTCTACAGCAAGCCTGCTCTAGCTCATTACAATCAGTAAAAGTAATCAAAATTATATAACGTTAGGTGTGATTTTCATCAGAAAAACGCCAGCAATTCATTGGCGATACTTCTATGAAGATCCAATACAAAATATAAAAATTGGCATTCTCATTACCGAATGTCCTATTGCTGTCTTTGTCTTTATGACTCTAGGGCAGCGCTGTCCAGCGTAGGAGCCCTTCACTCGCCTGCTTCCCTTTCCAACCTTTCTTTCGAGCAGCGTGACTTGTTGTCAAGGAAACCTCGTGACGCTAAAAAGGAGACCGTGACAGTTGCGTAGACAAGGAAGCTCAGACGCTACGTACGACATCGACGTTCACTGTTACTTTGACTCGGCGGCGTCTTTGCGCCATGGCAACGACGGACGATGGTGGGGACGGCTTTTGCCTCTCAGGAGGCAAGTTGGACAGCGCTGCTCTAGGGTGTAGGACTCCCGAAATGCGTCGTTCGAGAGCTTCGACCCGAGAACCCATCAAGGCCATAAATGAGTCCCATTTAGTAAAGACAGAATATCGGGACCAACGAATTTTAACGTCAGAGTACGGATACGGATTCGGCACTGGAGGAAAATGACGTCAATGACACTGACAAGTGTCAACTGCTTCATCCGGAAACAGGGAAACGATATTTTTTAGCACTGACACTGATGGTACGGAACTGATATATGTGCCCGGATCTTTAGGCTGACTAAGTAGAATTTCAACGACTCCACCGTGAATGCAGAAATGGAGATTCCTAATTTACAGTGCCTTTGTGAATTACTTTCTACCTCATTCCTGTTAGTTTTTTCACTATCTCAGTCTCCTTCTATCACGTTGATTAATTAGTGGGTGCAGACGGACTATGGATTTGACCGTAATATATGCCTCTTGGATGACAAGCTGAACAATCCGAGCCCGTCCTCTCCGTCGGTTCGTTTCCTGCAATCATCATTGTTGAAAATTAAAAAAACTGCCCGGCGCAATGAGAAATAAGAAACGAATAATCGAAATACCTTTGATTTACCGAGGATGGGATAAATAACAAACCTAGTCAAAGAAATCGAACAGAATTGAATTTTTATTCGTGGATGGTGCTTCTTTACATACAGGGTGTTTATAAAAAATGCGAGACGTTTTTTCAGGATCAGTTCTACTTACCAAAATAATAAAAAAAGTTGGTATATGCATATGTCCACGAATGCTTAGATTTGGAGGTATAAGCATTTTTATATTTTGTAAAACACGGGCACCGGGTTTTTTTTAAAGACGAGTAGGAAACAATATGAATGAAAATATAATATACAGTAGGTCAACTGACAAAAGCGTCTGTAAGGCGGTTGCATTTTAGGTAAGAACCGATCCCGAAAAAATGTCCCACAGTTTTATAAACACCTTGTATATGGAAGATGCGAGTGTCATTCAGTGTCCTCATTCTTTAAATGATTTTTTTTATTCTTCTACATAAATTGTTGGATAACTTTTGCGGGCGGGTCTTTATACATAGATACAACACGGCTGAGAGTGACCTAATTTCTCATGGCCAGTTTTTTTGCCCTGGGCCAGCGCTGTCCAACTTGCCTCCTGAGAGGCAAAAGCCGTCCCCACCATCGTCCGCCGTTGCCATGGCGCAACGGCGCCGCCGAGTCAAAGTAACTGTGAACGTCGATGTCGCTTGACAACAAGTCAAGCTGCTCGAAAGAAAGGTTGGAAGGGGAAGCAGGCGCGTGAGGAGCTCCTACGCTGGACAGCGCTGATATACATACTTACATAAGTACATATATAAAATGATGTTGGCAGAATATACTCCCACGTATGAATCGTTTTTTATTACAACTAAAAATGTAACGAAATGTTACATACAAAACATGTACAATAATATCTGCGGAGATTTGATAATTTATGAATTCAAAAATAATATCAATGATTATTTATGATTTATACATTTAGATTAATATCGTGCAACAGACAGATACGATAGAATCGAATTTCTTCCCAGAGCGTTTACGTTAGTCAAAGTGATCTCCCTTATTGTCCACGTTCGCCGGCAAGGTACCGCGCTATCTCGTTATTTTCGGCTTACAGCTGTTTTCAATAGCTAAATTGATGTCCCAGCAAATGTATGCCGTGCTTTCACGGTGGTAAATATACATATGTGACATTTAAAACGTACACATATTTTACTGCTTATTCCTAAATTCCTACATAGTCAACGATTTCGATGTGCTTACATGTTATTAGAGACGCTTGGAAAGAGAAATCGATAGAAAATAGAACGAAGCAGATGTACACAAAATAGAAAATATCACAACTTATAGAAATTTCATATAACTTACCTATATTTAGTATCTAACATTTGACATTGCGTTGTATGTAATGTACTAACTTTGTTATCATGGATAAATATGTTTCTTCAATGCAAATATTTCTGGTCACTTCAAATGTAACGAATATAAAGGAAGAACGACATGTTAGTTTCTTTAATAAAGGGTGCATTATGATAGATTCGAAGTTTCTGGTATTCAAAGTTTGTCGAGAACTGAACTAAAATTGTGCTGAATCCGATTCCACTCAGAATAACAACTAGTCAGAATTGGAACTATGATAGTGCATGGTGAAGTCCGACTGGAATCTGGAGTGAGACTTGAAATTTTTAGTATCTAATTAGAAGTTTTAAAATTATTAAAACAAAATCAGGGGGCTTTTGATGCACTTCACACCTGTTTTCACTATGTCAATTCATATTTAAAAAAAAGAAAGTATTTTTGCCCGTTTTCGACTCACCCGACGTAACCCCCACCCTTTACCGTGTACGGGGCGCGGCTAATCCTGTTTTTTTTCTAATGAAAAAAAAGTAATTACTTTTTGAGCAGAGCTGCAACATTTTTTGACTATGACAAGAAAAGAATTCAAAATTTTTTTCGACCCAGCCTAGTATACAATCTCCGTTGTGCACCATTGATACTTGGAAAGATGCTTTTCAGCCGGTATCCTAGGTACGTTGCGTGACTGCAACTGAGGTCTAGTACTTCAAACGAGTGCCACGCAAGTTACAATACATATATCGTGCAATGACAAAATTTTACTGTTCATAATTTTCATCCTATCTTTATCAAGAAATTCACGAATTGATTAGCGATTCTTAGTGTCTGCTGTTTACTTCTTCAGTTGTTCGTAAACTGATCCAGTCACTAAAGACTGACTTTTGATTAAATTTGTAATTTTTCGTCTTATTTTAACGTAAGCATAAACAATACATGTATATAGACTTCACTCTAAATCGATATTTACAAAACAAGTCAAATTTAGCCAACAGATTTTGACAGTTATTTTCCTTGATAACGAAAGACCATGCAAATAAATCGCATTCAATATTTTTTTATTTATTTTTACAGGACGAATCACCCCCTTTCTTTCATCACGATTACTCGGATAGCCTGTGTTTTCGCAAAGTATTATGCTACACTGATTATTCGTAATTTTTTAGCACAAACGTGCAAGCGTTAGAGAAAACACGCCTCCTTGTAAAGAGGAGTTAATCTGCAACCCCTTTTCCCATCGTTACCAGCTCCGAGCTCCAATCTCATCTCTGTTTGATATTAAGGCAACCCTCCGCCTCCAGTTAACACGGCGGTCGCGACTAATTACTCTAATTAATTGAGACTCTGATCTTCTCGTGAACTGCTCGTGCTGCACTAATTACTAACTACTAATATTAGGGTGGCATAGTTCGAAACATGGAGGGTTAAACACTAAATGAGCGACGTTTGCCATTTCTATTAAGATCCGAATGGTAATTATTTTCAAAAATTAGGTACACAAAATTGCGTTGGCTATTTATCACTAAAAAGCATTTCATTTTAGTTCTTCGTTTTGAACGACGACTGGCATAGCGGGGTTCAAACTATTTTAAAAAGATATTAAACTTATTTAACGATTTTAGCATACAAATGTAGTGTGATAACGAATTAATTCGTCCACATCCTCGATAAAATATACTGCCATACCTACTATTTATAATAAAACTGCAGAACGTGGTAGAGGAATATCTTGAATATTGTAACAAGGTGTATCTTACAAGGAGAGTATTTTAGGTGTCCGCCTCCGATCATTTTGATTTTTAGATATGTTATAGAGGACCGAAAAATAAGAAATACGTGTTTTTTTATTTTTCCCCGTTTTCATATTTGGGGGGTGAAAACTGCGTTCAAAGTTAGGGTTGAAAAATCATTTTTGTGGAAAAAATGGACTTTTTAAAAATCTGGTGAGTCAGTCATATTTCGCATTCAAAGACACAAAATTCGTCCATTGACACTATTCTCCTATCTCTAATAGTTCTCGAGATATTCCACAAAAATGATTTTTCAACCCTAACTTTGAACGCAGTTTTCACCCCCCAAATATGAAAACGGGGAAAAATAAAAAAACACGTATTTCTTATTTTTCGGTCCTCTATAACATATCCAAAAATCGAAATCGATTTTTTCGTTATTTTGTATATAAAAGTTTTGTCCGAAGAATTATTATACTGCATAGGTAAGATATTTCGAATTTCTTAATCACGCATCTGCTTCATTAAAATAGATGTAAAGGTTCCATTACCGGAGACAAAAAATTGAATTCTAAATCGTAGAATGCGCCCGTAAATTTTTGGACTTCTATTGTTAAATCACTCTAATATGAAGCTAATGTTTGAAAAAATATGCTACGTTTCTGTTGAACTCATTATACGGATAGTCATGCTGTCCGGTTTCTTCTTAAACATCTTATTAGATATATTCAAACACATTATTTTACAAATTTCAATTTTATCGGACTTAAGGGACTTATGGTGCGACCACATGGCGCGTCGCTCGGCGAGGTTTCTAGATTCGTAAAATCTGTTTACCGAGCGCAAAGCGATAAGCTATTGGTGTTTCAACAATGCGGCTAGCCCAAGTTGAGCATTTCATGCGCCGCGGAATCGCACCTTTAGCCAGGTCAGCCACGATGTGGGTAGTGACGTACACTAGGCGTCAAAACCGGCTTCTCTTCGAAAATTTGGCAACGTTGCACGGTGGCGCACGCACCGTGGAGCCAAGGGGCCCTGCCCCCCCCCCCCCTCCCCCCAAACAAAAGGAGAAACAAGTGAAAAGGAACGGAGTTGTATCAAGCGCCTGAAAGACGGAGCGAGACAAAAGTATCAACGAGTCTCGCGTCGTCTGTCTCGCCCCCCCCCCCCGAAATAAAATTCTGGGTGCGCCACTGACGTTGCATGTCACTAGAACTACTGAGTTATGCCTAGTGACATGCAACGTTGCCAAATTTCCGAAGGAAAGCCGGTTTTGACGCCTAATTTATTAACTTAGAAAGACCCACTTGACGCATGGTGTCGTATGTCATCACTTTGACTACTTCAATCACTACGAGGTACATAAGTGTGTTTTCCTAGGTGGCTATGGTACTGTCATCGGCGTATCTGACCTGCGCGCCGGCAGTAGTCTGACGAATAAGGGGTCATTCCACTGTGACGACGTGAAAAATGGTCATTTTTTAGGATTTATTTTCTGGTAAACGAAATGTTCAACGGAAATAATATTTTGTCTACTTATTAATACACTTATTGATAGTATAAAAAATCTGTTTTAAATTTTTAATAGTGTTTTTTTTTATATATATATGGCACTGATGCGAGCACCTTGAAAAAACGATGTTAGTGCTGGTGCAGGTGATTTCGGGAGAACGATTCATGCAAAACCAAAAATTCAAAGTGTGCTGTAGTCACTATGAGTGTGGTTATCGTTGGAGGCAGAATTATTTTGACTGATAAAAAAAACAAGATGGCAGAAGTTTGAAGTTTAAGTGTCGAAATACAGTGAATTCGTCAATCATTTTACCTCGTAAAAAGTACGAAATTCTTAATAAAAAAAGGTTTCCGTGGTCTCTGCGATACCCACTGATGTGTGCAATAACGTGTGAAAATTTCAGACTGATTGGTCAAATAGTTTTTTGCAATCACCAGTTGAAAAAATGTCGTTCTGTGATAATCGCGTTTATAGTTTTAAAATATATTGAAAAAATTCTTTTAACTTTTTTTGTCTAATATAAGAGTAGCTTAATAAATACCAAAAAGATTTATTGCATTATATGTTGTATCTACGGAGAAAAAAATCTTTAAAAACAGCTTAATTTTTCGGCCGATCAAAGTAGAATAACCTCTTAAGTCCCTAGCGTCAGACGTTTTTTATGCGTATTTTCAACAATTAATAACTCGGAAACGAAGCCACAAACTCGATTTCGTCATTCATGATTTTCGTCTTATTTTGGTATCTAGAATCACCCGTTAAAGTTTCCGATGCATGTTGACGAGCACTCTGCACACAGGTTCCGTCCTTAGTTCAAACGTATGCAGCGCCTAAAAAGGGCAGGGTCTGCTAGATATGTCTTACTGACGAATCCACTGGCAGACCCAGGACGGAACGCACTTCTCGTTCTCTTTCCTCTATCCTCTATCTTTACTTCTCCACAATAACAAGAAAAATTGATGGTGTACGATTTAGGAAACCGTTACGATCACGGCAACTCTCCCTTATACATATACATATAATATTCTTATTTGTGTTTGTGAAACAGTTCTCGCAATACGCAAGATTCATTTCTGTCAATGTAATAAAATCGTCTTCTATTGCTAAAAGTAATTTTATAGGATAATATACTACAATAGTATTTTCTATGTGTAATAAGATCTTCTGCTGAATATCAACAACAATGTTAGCGTAACGTCAGACATCTTTCCCAAAAGAGTTATACCCTGCACGTCAAAGCATCAAATCATATGTATTAACTACTTTCCTTATACTATGAGAAACGTAATTGAAATTCACGATTTTAGGGAAAGAAATCAGACGTTTGCTTTATATAATTTTATGTATCGTACCTTTTAGCGCATTCGTGTGTCTATAGAAACTGTTTCCTTGCCAGCTGTCAGGACTTCTTGCCGGTTGAAGTTCTAGTTTTATGTCGCGCATAGCTGCTGTCTCCTCTGCTACTTTTTCAGCTTCCCGTTCCTAGAATAAAGTCGTATTGGAAGTTTGAAATATCGATCGTCGAAATCCACTGATGCATAAATACATGACATTAACATGCCATTAGATTTATAACATTCTATTATTCGAATAAAAGTTTATCCAATCCCCCGTATAAAATTTGTTCAATTTTCAAGATGCAGTAGGTATGTAATTGAACATAAAGGAGTACAGTACAGGTGTGTAATCTAGTCTGGAAATAGATGAGTGTTATTGCACCAGCAGGAGTGGTTGTGCGCGACCTTTCCACATAATGACAACCGACACGATGAATAAGGAAAGGAAAATGAACGAATGTCTAATCATCATGTTCATACACTCAGTCATACAACGATGGCTACAATCGTACTGATGTATTGTGACCAACGGCAGCTTTCTCGATAAGGCAATCTATCTAGAGGGTGTTTGAAAAAAGTTCAGGATATATAGGGTAGATAGTAGACATTAAACTGAGTGAAAACTGCTTAATGAATATATTCCACCCCACTTTATTTACAAAAATAAAGAATATTATTATATTGTAACAGAAATAAATACATATAACTAACAACTGTACAGAGTGTTCTGTACAAATAGTAACAGTAGCACAACTGAAAATGGGCTAATTCTTCTTGTAAAAAGAAATCGAAAATACAGAATAAAATTTATTTTTATTGAGATGATATTCTATTATTGAGAAAGCCAGCATTGAGGAACCAAAGGCAAAGATCGTCGCAGCATTCGAGGAATTAAAGACACATAATACACCGCAGAAAATGCATTAATAATTTAATTTACAGTGTAAGGCTCTGTATGTAGCAACGTGGATAATATTTTGAAAAAATTCTTTGAAAATTCATCTGAGAAGATGACAGTCTTATCCTTATTTACTAAACTATCGTAATCGAATACAATCTATAGCGATATCTGTCATACCGATATCTGCCATTAGTTAAGTCAGCGCTGTCCAAGTTGCCTCCTGAGAGGCAAAAGCCGTCCCCACCATCGTCCGCCGTTGCTATGGCGCAAAGACGCCGCCGAGTCAAAGTAACAGTGAACGTCGATGTCGTGCGTGGCGTCTGAGCTTCCTTGCCTACGCAACTGTCACGGTCTCCTTTTTAGTGTCGCAAGGTTTCCTTGACAACAAGTCACGCTGCTCGAAAGAAAGGTTGGAAGGGGAAGCAGGCGCGTGAGGGGCCCCTACGCTGGACAGCGCTGAGTTAAGTGTAGGTACTCAAACTCAAATTTTTCAGTCATTTTTCTGAATAACGGAAGGTCGTATAAAAGAATTTCAGTCTACATTTTCGATTTGTTTTTGCGTAAAGAATCAGGTTTTACTCGTTTGTACTACAATTATTTGTGACACCTTGTATTTAACTAATATTGCAATTAATAGTTCTTATTGTCATGAGTGGAAAGCACCAGCCCAAGCCAGACAAGGAATTTTTGAAAGATTCGGTATACTATGACACAAAGATGTGAAACCTATATGCAAATTAAATTAAAGAGCATATTCAGAACATTTCTCTAGATTTCAAAGTTAGCGCACGTAAAGTGTTCACGTCATTTATATTTTATATGCATTAAATGATAACAGCAAATCACTGACGTTACCAAAATTTACATCACTTCTAACTTTCATCTATTGTTTGGATCATTTCTCGACCAGGATCGTTTCTAGTGTATTAAAAAATTATACGTTTAATAATTATTAGAGGTATATTAAATCATTTCGTCTACAGTAAATGTGACGCATAACCTAAGGCACGTTCACTTTTTGTAGGAGTGAAGTTTCGAATTTTTCGAGACAAATCAACTCTCTCTTATGCAACGCGGAGGAATTTTCGAACGGCGAGTTAGCTCATCTTCTCCAGTTAAGAGATTGAAAATATTAATATCACGACTTATGTTTAAGTATTTTTTTTAGTTGAGTGGGTACTATTTTCCTTGCTAGTCTTGAACGTTTTTTTAACACCCTGTATAATCTAAACGCAGATACCTATGTAAACTCAGCGAGGTGCCTTATTTAATATTTTCACCGATAGCAATCGTCAAATTACTTAGATTAATTTAATCCCTCGGCTCAACGGCGATCGATTCATGTAAATTATTCAGGGCTGCGGGAGTCAACGTTCCTTGTGTACTTGCCAGATGTTTTGATAGTCGAAGAATAAATATTTTCTTATTCGGAAATAACCGCTACTATAAACTACTCCCCCAATTAAGTGGTTGATCTAAGTTGAATTTTTCGAATCGAATTTCAATTAATTTCGATGTTTGAAACGCTACACCGTCTAGAGGTCGAAAAAATTACTGTGCTCAGAATATTATATTATTTACCAGTGTTACTACTGTTAGATTCTGTTATAAAAGTTTATCTGTGTAGATTCAATTTTGCGAATGTATTAGTTACTGTAATTACTGAGCGGTGAATATTAAGCGAATATTTATTGTTTGTCAGAAATCCATCCTCAATTAACTAAAATTTTTAATGTTTTCCGTTGAAACCTTTTTTTTTCGACAACTTCATACTTCCGAGTAAATCCGGGGTTCCCATTTTTCTGGTACACGCCATATGTATAATACATCGTGTAACCGTCTAAAATCGAGAGAGTTTCGGATATGTATCCATAACTTCCGAAAAACAATAGTTTTTTGACTGAAACATTTTTTTTTAAGTAGTTCATAATACCTACTATGTAAACATAATACGAAAACGAAAAATCTTCATCAAGACGTTGACTTGTAAAAAACTCCACAAAATGTACACATTTTCCGAGCGTTCAAACGGGTATACCCCCTTAAGTAAAATTCAAAATTATCAACGTAAACCCACGCCAAAGCCATGTACAGGATGCGAATACATGAATACACGCCGTCACCACTAGTATTAAAGATGAAAAGGATTATGAAGGAAAATATTTAATTTCTACATTCCTTCGTTCAACAACATTAATATTATTATTTCAATCTAAGACGAGTATATAAATCCCATTTGTATAGGTACCTGTGTTTTACGATCAACAAGTAGAAATCGATATTTGATGGGTTCGGTTACTGGGGATAAATTTTAGCAATGGATTATGTGAATTGTATGTAATAGACATTTCTTGTGCCACTAGTTTACCCATTAGAATGTTAAACGAGCAATGCCAAACACCGTTTCGAAAGATCATCATACTTAAATTCTGTACTACAGTTTTGTTTGCGTGAGTGCTTTATGTGTTATCGATCTCTATGATAAGATTCAACAGCTAAACCAATTCTCTGAAAAAGCCGCGTGACCAATGTTATTTAAAAATCAACGTATATCGGGATTTCCGCTCGTTACGTGACAAAGAGTCCACGAAAAATAGGGTTGCTGGTGGATGGACACGCGAGAATGCATTTTTAAAAGGCTTCAGGCATATACTTTCCGTACAGCATAGATTCCCGTCTCAATTATTACGCGAAAATTAAATCTACAGTTTTCGAAAGATCGATTTAATACCGTGACGGTCACGATTAGAAAGTATTATTTAAGTCTCTTTTTGTTCGACTTTCGGTAAATTGAAACACGAGGACAATAATACAAAATCACCTTTTTGCACTGGATGCATGAGTGACGGTTACGTTTATTAATTACCGCTGTTTATTCAATGTGACTGCATCCGACATATTTTTGCAAAAATTTAAGGAATTTCAAAGAGCTTTGTTGGAGATTAAGTTAGTAAACAGTACTCTAATATTGTAGTAGCATAAACAACATCAACAACAATAATGATAATGATACACCTTTATTACTCACATACAGAATAAATAACAATAAGATATACAAAGAATTACAGTTAAAGGTGTTGTAATTTTATTATACACGCTAGAATACTTTTTCGATCCGCTCACGACATTCCCTCGTACACTATTTTCGTTCTCGCACATCACGCTCCATCGTTCTAACCGCCCCCCCCCCCCCCCTGCTAACTGTTTCTCTCGCTCTTTCACCTGCTCTTACTCCTTTCGCCAATTATCCTACCACGCACTCGGTATACAGTCACACTGTGCTTAGTGTCTAGCACGCGTTATAATTTGTTCCTAATTCTCCCTGTTTCCACACTACCGCATTCTCTCTTCCTCACTCACATAGGCGCCGTCTACAACGTTGTGTACAGATTGAGGAAGAAACAATTTCACCGTTATTAAATCTAATCCTCGCCGAATTTAAATTATTTATAATAGTTTAGAATAGAAGTCGTTACAGCAATCGTAAAGATTAAAAAAGTTAAAGAAAATCGAATAGCGGAGAATAAAAAGTTGTAATAATAAGTACTTATATTTACAAGCGTCTTGTAACAATAGCCTGAGCAGTTTCCCTTTGAGTTTTAGTACAATAATTCACGGATATATGTAGATTGTTGATATATTAGAGGATAGAATTTTGGGAGTGAAACAGTAGAGATCGTATCCAGAATCCAGAACTGCTTCATGTTTAACCGTCAACCATCATTCCACAACGGAGTGAGACTTGAGACCCGAGAAGTGGGGACTCGGCTCCGCGGGCGCGTCTGTTGAGCACGCCTGATCTAGCCTCCGGATCAGGCATGCTCAGTCGGGAGCCAAAGAAGTCCTTGGGGTCTGGTGTCCGGGTACCTACAGAGTGCGGAATTATTAAGCCGTATCTACATTTGTCGTCGCACCTCGTTCTGTTACCGCGACCTGTTACCTAGCTAACTTAACGTGGTAACTCCGCACTGTGACTCGTTACTTGGTTTGACCGTTCCGATGAATTTGTTACCATGGTCATGACCAGTTAGCTCAGGTGCGGTAACAAATGTGGACCCGGCTTTACGTTGCTAACCTCAGCGCTCGGTCCGGACCCGGGTCCCAGAATCGAAGGGGATCTACGGCTCCCGACTGAGCAACTCTGCTCTAGAGCGATATAAGAATAGTGAGGTGTGTTCATACTTATAGGTATCATAAGAAGAATGATTACTATTTCGAATACAGCTTTTTGTAGTATAATTAGTAATAATTAAATGCTACAAATTGGCCATCAAATTGTGCTTTGATTAGCATTCGTGGGGCATGGGAAATTCGTGCTTTACGTCATGCCGTCATAGTTGTAGCTTGAAATATGTAAATCGAGGTAATCGCTGAGACGCACGATTCGAGATAGGGGGCTACAGAATAGGCCGGTAAAACTGATTGCATGCGTGACGCCTGCTTTAGGTCGGAATAAAACATTCATTCTAGCGCGTACGGCGGTTATGTTGTCACGTAATGCCGTATGAAAGCCACTCCGATTACATTTACTATGTTACTCACGACAGATTGGTCACTGCTGCCTAATAGCGATACCCGGAAATTTGATGCTAATAATTTCGATAAACTGAGAGCATTGTTTTTTCTTTACCTCATCTACGCTCCAATACCATATAGGTATGTTGTGGCCATTTGGCCACCGTTTTCAATGCATGTATAGCACAGCAGGGATTTATTAGCTGCACGCTAAACGGACTCATTAATTGCATGCAAGTATTCTCCATCAGTTTTGGGAACCACAGGATGTACATATGTGCCTCCTTTTGAATTTCAGTAAAAATGTGTTATTCTCGTGTGCTCGATCTTAAGTTTACATATTATTATCTAGTATTGTTTGGTCTGTCTGAGTAAATTTGACCATGGCTTTGTTGTAGTATCTGTATTGAATCATTCTTCGTCTAATTTTCATGCATATAAGGATGTGGAATCTTTCCATCCATCTGTCCCACATCTTCCGCAATTTGTTTGCAATATTTTTAAATATCAGTAAGTATTTTCGACAATTGGTATGTTGGTATTAGAGCAGAAACTTGTTTTACAGTTCTTTCCGCTATTTCGTTTCCAGTGACACCCACGTTCGATGAAATCCATGTTAGTATTATTGTCTTGCCTTGTTTTGTTGCAATTTGCTTAGTTTCCAGGATACCTAGAATTAAATAATCTTTATATACTTTGTTATTGATAGCGTGGACTGCACTTCTGCAATCGATAAGAATTATGTATAATACTTTTCGCCTAGAGCGTTACAGGCAGCTTCAAATGCTTGTTGCATAGCGGATCGTTTTATTTGTTGCAATTTTAGTTCCGTAATGTAATCTGATTCTGGTTATAAAGTCTTCATGAGCATAGCACACACTCTTCGATTGGAACAGATTTACTGGTGTATGCAGGGTAAACTCGGGTAGAGATAAAATCGTAGTACTGTATAGATAAAATCGTAGTACATTTCTTGTGCAAAAGCAAATTAAAGATACAGAACACATTTTTTTTTTCGTCTGAGGCTTTATTTCAGGGAAAATTAAGTTTGAAAATCGTGTTACAGAATAGTAATGAAAGATTACATAAATTCTTTGGAATTTTGCTGCTAAACATCTCTATCATGGAAAATTATCTTAGGCTCCTGAATACGCCCCTGTTTGCATTGTCGTTTGTGAGGGGCAGGTAGACAATCTACATACATTTCTTTAATTATGCAGGTACCCTTATTCATTAGAAGTAGGTACAGCGAATTCGGTGCAAGGATAGCACGATAATTACATATGAAATTTAACGTCATCCATCAACATATCTGATGCGTACGTAGTGGAGCATTTGTATAATATCGTGACTGACGGTAACCCTGATTTGGGAATGCTCTTGTCAACGAGCAGGTGTTCAAGGGTGATAGTATGTACCCCATCAGTTGATACACATCTTTACAATTGGCACATATGTTACTCATAACATCCATGCAACCTCTGTGCATACAAAACTGAATGCTAGTGAGCTCGTTGGTTGTGACCGATTGATTCGCCATGGCCAACAACGGACTTTAACCCCATATGGTTCAAAACTAATCAAAATCATCTGTGCAAGTATCATCCCCTATATGTAAGATATTTTACATATCATACCTTCGAAGTATCAATTTTTAATTCTAATTCACATTTGTATAAATCTTGATTAATATATGTACCTACTTTTGTTTTGGGTGTATTCAATTGAAAAATTGTAGTTTATTTAAAAAAGTATTATCCGTGGTAGTAGCAAAGATTGTGCAAAAAATTATTCGCCCAAATTCAATATTTATACAATTTGTGCAATTACAATAAGCAATAGGTATCCTTCTAATATCCCTGCGATTTTATTATAAACTTTAATCTATTATGCATAGATTCAACTAATTTTCTGTGAAATTCGGGCTAATCTTGTTCCATTTTTCTAGGAAAATTTCTTAGAGCATTTTTTTCGTAGTTGGTACTAACTAAAAATATATTAATCAAGGTTTATACTAATGTAAATTATAATGTAAGCAAAGTTATACGTATGAGGTAGTTGGACACTTTTATAAGTAATTGTAATCTAATCGATACAGTTTTTAATTTAGTATTTAATATAAAACTTATTATTTGTTGATATCAAGAAGCTGAGATGTACGGATGCTTCTTTATATCACTGCATGTGTCACACAATGGGGTTATTATCGCCGGCTCACCAGGTAAAACAAAGGAGTTACATTTTCTTAGAATGCCGACAACGTACAAACGAAAGATAAATATCTCCACTTTATCATGTCAAAAGAAGTAGCACTCAAACGTGCGCATCGCAGACGCAACACATCCTAGATAGTATTCCCGATTTTTCTTCTCTTCCATGGACGTTCTCGTGTATTCCCGCGGGTAAATTGCCTGAAAGATAGATGCGCTCCTGTTCCTGCGCTAGGAACAGGAGCGAGGACAAAGAGAGAGCAAAAAAGGATGCGAAGATTCGTGGCGTACAATCCACGTCACGAAGCTCTTATTATATCGCTCGTACGTGATGCGCACAGATGTTGCTGATACCGTTCAAGTGACAATGGAGGAAAAGGGAGGAAGGTCTAACAGAAAACTGAAGATAAGACAATGAGTTGCAAGGACCAAGTGGCATTGAATATAGCGATGGATGTGCTGAACGAAAATCGTGATACTAACAAGGGAAGGATTCCAACCCGAAAATTCTGATTCCAATGAAACATTACATGAATACATATAAAATATTTAAAAAACCAATTTTTCGGGGGAAATTCACTTTCAAGAGG
Source organism: Andrena bucephala (assembly GCA_947577245.1). NCBI lineage: Eukaryota > Metazoa > Arthropoda > Insecta > Hymenoptera > Andrenidae > Andrena > Andrena bucephala. The sequence continues at coordinate 82,825,823 of OX387715.1, forward strand.
TGACATCAGCTCTGAAAGTTATTGTGTTTTTTCAATTTTTGGATATAACTTTGTCACAGTACGGGATATAGCAAAACTTCAAATAGAAAAATTATTTAATTTTATATGATTTATCACACTGCTATTTTCTTATCGCGATTGCAACTAAAATAGTTTTAGTTTTAGCCTAGCGTTTAATTTCACAACTACTAGAATTACACAATTATTATTAGAATTACGCTTAAATTATACTGAAGGTATTAAACAGAGAATGTGAAATAACTTGTTCTAAGGTCTTGAGCACAGTTCTTTACGCGTTCCAGCGTAATGAAAGTATGCAATACATTTCAAAAATTGGCGAAAATGAGTAATGAAAAACCATCTGTTATTACTAGAAACATAACTGCGAAAGCAAGAAAGTGTATAGCCATTTGTTCCAAATGCAGAATAACTCGTTTTAAAAATTGCGTTCACGACATCTATGGTGAACATTTTGTCATGAAATTAAAGAGAGAGTTACGGGAAACGGATAAGAGCAATGTCTTAAGTAATGTTGATATACGATCTTATTGACAGATTGCTGTTCGCGAAACACTGATCGGGTTGTCGCCACAGTGGGCTGTAGGTATTGAAGAATTTAGTGACATTTGGGTATATATTTAAAGATATCGGAATGAAAATTGCGGTAAAAGTCAGGGATCGAAAAAGTTCTCGAACCCTCGTTTTTAAAAAATTCTGTTAGAACTTATTTGTTTCGATTAAGAAAATATCTGTTCCTGTGGAATTTTTATTGAAACAAATGCTACCTTCAGGAACTTCTTTAAAAAGTGTTCTCATGGAATAGATATTTTAGAACCTATATAATAAAAGTTCCATGGAAACAAGTTACATTAGAACATTTATTAAAAAAAGTTTTCAAAAGATAAAGAAAAACTATTAGGTACTAAGTAGTTTTATTTAACAATATACTATCATATTCTTCATGTGTTTATTTAATAAAGGGTATGAAAATCATAACATAAGTAATTAATGGTTTTATAAGAAGTATTGAACGGAAAAGAGAACTTGTCAAGAATAATACCTAAATAACATTTTTTTATAACTTACATGAACCGAAATACATAGAAAATCTCTAATATAATATATAATATTTATATTTTAGTAATAGAATATATGAATATACATCTACGTATTATTATACTATTTATGTTTTGCAATTCAATTTGAAGAATATTATATTATATTGTTAAATAAAACTCGTACCTAATAGTTTAGTACTTTTCTTTATCTTATGAAAACTTTTTTAATAAACGTTCTAATATAACTTGTTTTCATGGAAGTTTTATTATAAGGATAATCATTCAGAATATCAATTTAACTGTAAGAATTATTTAATATTCTTGTAGTACTATCCATTGAATAGTATTTAGTATTTGTTAAATCCTTGGTAAAAATAGGATAAAATGAATCCTTTCTAAAGCTGTATAATTGAATCTTTTTTTATTGATATATTTTTCAAATTTTGTAACTTAACTGTGATAAAAAAAAATTGAAAACTATTTGGTACTTTTTTCCAATGCCCTTTTAAGTGGTTTAAGTCGCATGTTGGGGAAACTTTTCGTTTCCAAGTTATAAGAAAAAGCCTTTGCCTTTATGGAAAACGTTTAAAACGCGTTTCTCTCAAAACATGCCTTTGTTGTGTTCGCCCTTACTATCCGCAAGGTCTCCTATTATCTTTCAATCTGTACACGATGAGTAAATTATGAATGTGGTTTGCAGAAAGAGAAGTGAGCAGGTAAGTTATGAGGAAGAGAAAGGGAGAATCTCCCATTTGTAACTTCGTTCATCCGGCAAAGTAAGTAGGTAGAAATCCTTTCCCGCCCCTATCATCGAAGCCCGATCTCGCTCATCTATCCCTACCACGTTCCTACTTTGTCCTCACTTCACCCTCATGCCGCTGCGTGCTTTCCAGATTGCCGAGACAAGTGCTGGATGATCAATCCGCTTTCTCGCGAATGTTCAATTAATTCAGGCATAGTCTTGCATTCGGATCATATCAGACATTATTCGAATCACACAACTTTCCTAAAGTCTTGTTGAACTTTAACTGTTTCGATGGGTTTCAGAAGTCGTGACTAAAGGTCGCGAAGTCTTCGGTTTCTCACTCAACATACAATAAGTTGGTAGTAAAAAATATTTTTAACACACACGCACACATATGATCTTTGTGAATGAGCAGCAAGTTTTTGAAATCCATCAGGACATTCAAGACCCAGCAAAGCTCTGTGCACACATATAAATTCGGTGACGGTTCAGTGTTGTCAGTGTCAATGTTATCTTTGTTTCTGTGTCAGTAACTCACACGGATAAGTGTGAACTGCTCCATTCGGAAACAGGGAAACGATGTTTTCTTACCATTGACACTGACGGCACTGAACTAGGGATTGCAATACCGGTTTCCCGGTAAATCGCGAGAAATACCCTTAAATTTTTACCGGTAATTCGCCAAACTTTTACCGGTAATTCGATAAATTACGTATAGCAATATAACACATATAAGCGTTTATTAATTCCGTCGACATCTACTATGTTATCAGTGAAAATGAACTTCAGTTACTAATGAAGACGAAAACCGAAGTATCTCATGGAGAACCAACTCTGATCCAAAAGAAAACTAAGAATCTGAATCATGTCATCAAAAAAATGGACGCATTTTCAAGTAGAAAAAGTAAGGGGAAAGTATATACAAATGGCATATGATTTCTTAATGATTACCCGACCAAAAAGTGTAGATTATGAGAGCGCTTTATCCGTGGCTGGATTATTTTTTACAAAAATTAGGTCGCGACCAGGAAACTAATCTTTAGACAAATTATATTTTTTACGTACTTATTTGTTAAAAAGAATTGTTAAATAAAAAATATTTAATTATGTATGTAAGATAAGATTCTTTTCATTGTTTGCCTGGTGAAGATCCATATTAATAAGTATTGTAAATAGTTATACAAATATATCTATTTTGTGTTATATCATTTTATATTTTATGTTCAGAATAGTTTCACATGCATATATTTTTTATAATGCACGATTAGAGTTCAAAAAAAGTTTTTTGTAACGTTTACTCTTATATTTTAAGGGTCATTTAATTCCTTAAAAAAATACCGGTTAATTACCGGTAAACCGGTTTTGATTGAAAATTTTACCGAATTACCGGTAATTGAAAAAGTCGGTAAATTTGCAATCCCTACACTGAACCGTCACGGAACTGATGTGCATTCGTAGACCATAAATTTTTTTTAACATTTTTGATATTCGAATAACATTCGAAATGGCTTGAACATTTTCTCACATGTTCGAAGCGATTCGAAGCATCACGAAGCCCATCACTAGCGGAGCCACCCTCCCACACGGGACAGCCGGTAGCATCGGCATCGCCAGACCGAAAATCCGACACGCTCGCCTGCCTCTATACCAGCCCATCCTCGCGTTATGGCTCGCTCAATTGTTTCAGCCCCGTTGATCCAATAAAGGATTACGGAGAAACAATCGTAGCGTGCGCCAACATCCTCCTACTTTTTTGCCACTCGCCCCCTCCCCCGCCCCATCTCCCACCTCCTCGTTCTTGTACACGATGGATTTTACGTAAATGGTAAAAGGTTCAACCGATATGGATATGTACCCGTTTTTGTCGACGAAAACACGCTACGGGCGCGTTCTTTTTCTCTGGACTTTCTTTCGCGAAAGCTTGCATTGTCGTCCTCGTGGAAACGAGCAATTTCAACGTGCACACACGCACGCATGTACGTTACGTGGGAAATACAAAGCAATTTTTGTTGGACCAACCCATTCGCAGATATAATTGATCACAAAAGTATTCGCCAATCGACCACACCACGCTCGAAATTGTATTGTCTAATTGACTTTCCAGTGAAGAAATAATCGCAATATGCTCCATTACAAACTTTTGTTTATATGTTCCTCATTGTTATAGCGGAAAGTACGCGTTGCCAATAGCCTAAGATGAAATAGATATAACTGCGCAGTGGTCTACAGATTCAGCGCAAAAGTATTTGCTCACCGATTAAGGGGGGATTCTTGTGTAACGGTCCCAAAAGCTGAAATTTATGATTTTTAAAAAAAAAACTATTGTTAATATCGCGTGAAACTCTTTTGGGGTATAAGGGGGCATCTTTAAACTTGATAGAAATTATTTTTTTATGTCGATTTTTATTATTTATTAATTATTGTGGAATCTTCTAAGCTCTTCGACGATGTACCTGACTCCTGTTGGCGTGACGTGTAGCAACTGTCACAGTCCTCTGATTGCAAAAAAATAACTATTTCTCAAAGTTAGATAGTTTACGCTGGGACTCAACCGAAAATTTTAATTTCAGTTTTTATTCATAATACTTTTTTCATCGATATAAAGTAAATTTATCTAAGGAAAAAAGTTACTTTTTCATTCAAACATTATCAATTTTCCAATTTTTCATTTGTTTTCTTTAAATTAGGTTCAATCCCAGCGTAAAATATCTAACTTTACAAACTGTGACAGGCACTACACGCCACGCCAACAGAAGTTACGTCGTCAAAGACGTTAACAAGATATTCACAATAATCAATAAATAATAAGGGCCGGTATAAAAAAATTATACAATTTTAATCCAATATCAATAGTTTTTTTTTATAAAAAAAAACATAAATATCAGTTACTTTTGAGGCTGTAACACGAGGATCCCCCTTAATTTAATACAAGAAAGAGCATTTTGTAACTTTATATGATCGAAGGAATAAACAGACCATTTTTTAATATGTAGAAAGTACTATGTATGTAGTTGAATTCTGAACTTAGTGAATAGAAAAAGTTTCTATAAATATGTGTCAAATAGGATCTTGTTCCTGTTAAGGGTACACTCGGTAGGCAAAATTCCTTTTTTATGCTTATTTCTACTGTATTCCTTTATTTTATAATAAACGGTTTAAGGCAGTATTCAATGCGTGTATTCATAATAAAGGCGCAGCTTTAAAATGAATTTTAGTTCCCATTTGATGAAATTCTAATTTGATAATCTGGTTTGCTGATATCTAAACAGTAATTAAAATGTTGCATGAGTATGTGCGAATATCATGACAGTTAATCCATCGCAACAGTAATATAATATTATCATTATTTTGCATTACAGATTAATAATAAACATCCCTGACGAATGTTCACACTTAGTATCGAAATGTTGAATTTTGCCAAAATCACGTTTACCAATCTAATTATATTTACGCAAATCCGTGTGTGAAAATCAGTAAGCATAACCCCTTACGGTCTGATAGAGCTGAAATAATGGGATATAAGTGCGATTTGTACAAATTCGAATCGGGGTTCCGGGCCACTCGCCGAGTGCAAAATTAGTACGCAATCGTGTTAGTCGAATCGCTTCCAGTCGGCCGATCTCGACCAAATTCATGGCGTGTTGCGGAATTATGCCGAGAAATCAATTATCCTATCCATAATGCTTTATTGAAGAGTATTGCTTGTTTGATTCTACAACCTGGGTGTATACATATACTATACCTGCGTCCTCTCTTCTTCATTCAAATGTTTTTAAGTAAGTGATCGCTTTTCATAACGATTCTTCCTTTATATAAATTAAATTTATTGTTCAACGCCAATGAAAACGTATCAAGGATATATTCTTTTTGTTAATTATAAAATAAATGCAACTTGTTTCTTACCATTCGGAAGTACACATTTATTATTCTTTGTTTAACAAGATGCACTGGAAATTTAATAGCGTTTTACACCGGGTGATTATAAAAAAATATTCATATGTTGATCCAAGTTTATGAAGTCTCTACAAGGTCCATCAGTTATTTAAATGTGAAAAACCTTCACAGTGCGAAATCTGTTGGGACAGCAATGGTTTGAATCGTGGTTTAACAGGCTATTTAGTATCAAGCTCTACATATTGCTATTGGGTCATTAGAAAACAAGGATCTCTCACGAACTCTTTTTTCGCATCACTTTTAATTCCGTCAGTAACTTCACTGTTGACTACACATTTGCTACTTCAAATTACAACGTATACTTGTTTGACCGAAAAATAGGTAATTTTTGTGAATTTTTTGTACGAAAACGGATCGACAAATTAATTTGAGGTTTGGCAGGTTGTTTTATTGTATCTTGAACTATTGTTCTGAATTTTAGTGTCACAGTAAAAAAAAACATGGCAGATACAGAGAGAACGTCGGAAAATAATCGGGTGGTCCTGGCGTTGAAGGAAAGTACTGTAAGGGGTATCTAAAACACGAAAAGGAAGAGAGATTCTTAATCTATATGAATGTGGCTATTTGTAGTAGATGCATTAAGAAAAATAAAAAAAAATGTTGAAAATGGCAGCCTTTTGAAGAAGATGAAGCGTCTTGATTTGAGTCTGAAAATGGTTTGCCTGAAAAGCAGGAAAATTTAAATAAAAAAGGAACGGTAACAGATACGGCAATAAATCTACTACCACAGATTGCCATATTCATATAGATTAAGAAAAAAATTCCTTTTTGTGTTTCACATAACCCTTACAGTACTTTCCGTCAACGCCAGGACCACCCGATTATTTTCCGATGCTCTCTCTGTATATGCCATGTTTTTTTTTACTGCCACACAAATATTCAGAACAGTAGCTCAAGATACAATAAAACAGCCTGCCAAATTTCAAATTAATTTGTCGCGCCGATTTTGTACAAAAAATTCACAAAGACTTACCTATTTTTCGGCCCACAAGGCGCAATCCCCCCTTAAGTAATCCAGGTGGACTTTCAGTTTAGCGTAACATTAATGTTACACATCTTTATACATAATATACATATGCATAAATACTGTATACAGGTCTACTGATTTTCACTCTGTATTCGTCAGAAGTAATTCGGCTGAATTCGGCGATCTCACTGCTGTGATCACTCATTATGATTTGAGAAAGTGTTTAAGTGCTATTTTAATGGAAAATGTACTTTATTTTAAACAGACAAATGATTTATGTCTCGCAATGCACGCAGTGTCTTTAAATGGCTTGCGTATATTGATTCTATAATATTATTTATATTTTTCCTAAGCTAGAATCCTTCGCAAGAGTTCCTTTTACAACATTAAAATTGTTTAATAAGTTGTTCGCCTTAAAAATAAGTTGTGCACGGTTTTATAAACCGTCATTTATTACTGCATATTATGGAATTCACCGATTGTCATATATTAAGCCAGCAATGTTGAACACTGGAAGTTTAAAATATTAATGGGCTTGACTGTGCACAAATACGCATAACGCGAGTACAACGAATCGTTTATCGTAGTGGAACATTATTTGAAAATTCTTAATTGCACGTGCGTGTTATGAAATCATTTTTACCTAAACCCTCTTATTCAGATATCTGTACTGTGAACACAGTAGCGGAGTTAACGAGTTTCATCCCCGACGCACCAAAGTTTCGACGCCATTCATGGACGATCCAAACATGCCTCCATTTACATTTCGAGGGCGATCAATCTAGCGATTTCCGTTTTTTTTTTTCGTACTGGCCACCAATTTCGAATTGAGTGGAGCCTAGTGGAATGTAAAATTACGGAAAATCGTTGGAATTGAGTAAGACAACATTTTGGAAACTCCATCCTAAATTAACCGTTAAAGACTGATGCAATATTTAACATAATCTGAACACAGGTACATACTTGGTTGTCTAGTAACAATGAATTCTATGTATGTACGAGAAATAATTATTATTAAATATTAAGTTATAAAAATATTGTATAATTTTGTAGTTATAAAGAATGCTGCAAAATATTTGGAATTATGTGCTTGATATAATGTGTTTATATGTGTGTGTGTGTGTGTGTGTACGTGGTTACATATCGTGTGTTGCATGTGTTAATTTCGTTTGGTTTTATAATAAAAAGTGGTAGTTACTAATTTTTTATCTAGCGCATAAGTTTTCATTCTTATATTATTCTAACCATAAGTACCTACAATATTTAGAATCTTCTAGATATTTATGATGAATTGCATGTCTCTTTGAAACCAGTCTCGGAAAAGATGTCAATAATTATTAAAAAATTGCATGAGCTGTAACCCATAATTACAGAATTAAAAACTGAAAATTCAACTGATTAAATAATGTTTTATGTGCATTGATAATCGGCATTTATAATCTCTTTCGCATTTTTTATTTATTTATTTCTTCAACGTGTTAGAGATCTTCCTGGTTTATGTTGTTGAATGTATTTTCCAAGATTTTGTCTTTCCCTTTGAGAGGTCGCTTTACCAAAATTGAAGGTTCTTATCATCCTTAATCAATTTCCAATTTTACACTCACGCGTACTAATTCTTTGAAATTAATTTTTCTAGGAGTAGTGCGACACTTTGACTTTGAGTACAACAATTCATGAACTAATAGGAAAATATTTTCAATTACGTTAGACCTTGAAACGAAGCAGCTGGAATTATATAAAAATAAAATTCTATTCGCCGATTAAGCAGTTAAGATCTCTGCTCTTCAATTTTTTCATTAAAATAAACTATCACATAATTCAAGACGAAAATAGAAGTTAATTAAATCGAAAACACGAATATAACATTTACAGAGCACAACACTATGCATTTTTTACTCGGTAGGAATTTTCATCGTAATAGTAACCGTAGTAACGAAACATTAATCGTGGCTCTTTCAAAGTTAATGTAAATCATGTTTGAATGCAAATGGATAGAAATTCGGTGAAAATATTTTCATAGAGGCGGAAGAGAATATAAATGGCGGAAGTCTGCGCGTTGGTGAAAATAAAGGACAGAAGTTGGATTGAATTCGAGGAGGGTGTTGGGCGGAGCAGGTCTGGGCTAACGATTATAATTAAATCAACAGTCGCCGCCCACGACTCCATAACGGATCTCTGTTTCGTGCCACGATAATATTTCCTTTCAGATAGTTTCTACAGACCAAATTATTAATACAGATAAGCAAACCTTAAATCAATTTTCCTGGTTACTATTCACCCTTTTGTTTCAGAAATCCTTATCCTTTTCACACACTTGAGTGCAACGTGATTAAAAAAAATTCGAAACATTCAACAAAGTATAAAGAAAATAGTAAATCAACAGTTATAACTTCTGACCGTATACATAGTGTGTACAAATCCAAACTGTCCTTGGAAGTTCAACAGACATCAAACCTCCCCACTTAAAAGTCTCAGGACACCAGCTGTTTTTAACAAAACTCTAGTACCTATTTGGTGTAAATTATGAACTTTGAACTTCATTTACTATACCGTCACCAGATCTCAGTCCTATCAAATAAGTAATCCAGGACGAACTAGATGGACAGGTTAAAAAAGTTCCAGAACAAGATTGAAAAAAAGAACAGCAGAAACCTTTACGATTTTCGAATGCAGGTGTTCGTAAAAAAATCTCCCTAAAAATAAGATAGAGAAATATGTGGGAGCATAAAAAAGAAATTAGTTCCGAAGAACATGTTTAGCAGCGTAAAATCTCTTGACATACGCAGTAACTGCATGATTCAAGGATATGTAGTTGCCCTACTGATCTCCAGATTTCGGAAGAACTGGGACATCTTGTAAAGGAAATAACTAACAATAAGAAGAACTGCGAACAAAAGGATTTGCGAATTATAAGAAACCAACGAAGAACGTAAAATTGAGAACTAAAGTAGCTGGTATTTTGAGGCTGATTGGGAGATAGAGAAAAAGATGCTGGAGCAATAACACTTTAAACAGTGCATTAAGTTTTGCTTTCTTAAGGAAACAATTAGGGTTGCTGACATCAGAAATATTTTTAAACTTGTACGGAATTCACTTAAACAATTTCTTGGATGGGTAGGCACTTAGTTTTGATTTAGCAAAATTGATAGCCATCCATATGTTGATCACCATCCATCCACTATATTTTGTGTAAGATAACTCTGGCAGGACGTCACTGTCGGATGTATGAAATTATATTGATCCCTACTCACAAGGGACACACCCGAAACGACTAACAGTAATTCTCAAAAAAGTATTTAACCAGTTCATTTATGTTATTTTTAACTCGGTATTATTTCCTGCTTTCAACGAGATGATTGCAGTCAAAAGGAATGTGTAATAATTCGCATTTAGGTGTTCTTGAAATCGTCCGAGGGTAATGAAATCAATTTGAAAATATAGAACCCACAAAACGAATTTGTCTAAACAGGAGTCTAGTTAGGGTTGAGGATCATGTTTATCCGCATTTCTACCTTATTTCTGTGAATGTGAGACGAGCATGATCTTTGCATTTCACATTTTGTTCCTTACGGTCGTTAATTAAGAAGATTCAGTTGGCATTTTTAAGAACCATTGTGTACCATTGAAAGCTTCTCCCTGCACCGAACGAAATGTCAATGTTTGACCTTATATATCCGTGGTACGCTTCGAAACCCTCTGTGATTAAATTCACTGGTAATGTCGCACGAGTGTACGTTACAACGTTCATCCAAGGGCATAGTTTGAAAAAAGTTGACCTGGTAACATTTTCGAAACGAACATCTTCTCCCCGAACAGTAGCACTCTTTTGCGCGGTTTAAAATACCACTACTCTTGTGCAGTTCCGAATTATTTTAATTGCTTGAAGATTCTACGACTATTGTTTATGTTGACCTCGGTTGCTCAAGTGTTTGCACCTTGAATTAGCAAGTCTTGTTGAAATGAGTTTTATGCCGGTTTGATAAAACACTAGTGTGGTTTATTAGGCCATGTGCAAAATAGGTGTTATCGAACGTGTATTACAAAATATAATGCAATACGAACTGTGCAGATGTGTTCTCAAGCAGACACCTTCTACGGCTTTTAAACTTTTCCGATAAAGTTAACCGTTTTTAAGAGAATCGTGAGAATTATGTTTTATAAAATGTTGTTGTAAATGTAAAGGAAGCAGGTGGGACTAAGATTTTGAGAATTTTATACTGGGATGTCTTTAGAGTAATATGTTGTAGGTACTTCAGAAAACGGATACCGAGAAAGCAGTTTCTAGGGGCCAATATCGTACTGGTCACCTAAATCGTACCTCATCAATTTCTCAGTAATTAATGAATATAAACGGCATTTGATGATAAAAATATCAAGTAAATGCGAAATAAGAAATAGAAACAAAACCTTTTGAGTTTACTCCCTATTTTGTGCGTGCTGTAAACATTTAAAAAAATCAGATATGATTGATGTAACTTTTTACCAGTTTATTTTAGCTGATAATAATCAAACAATGCAATTTTCTCCTGTATTTTTGTATTTTTTTAAAAGCGGGTTTAATGTACAATATTTTACATTCATTTTAAGTACATATTACATTCATTATAAAGATTAAATTGATATTTAGAAATAAATTAGCCATGTTTCCTAAATCGTACCACTACAATCGTACCAGTAGGATTTGACAACTCGTATGTTATATAGGTTATGCACATATATCATATTCATAGGTTATTGTGGCCTGTGTGTGATCCATATACGTATGTATATGTAACTATATAATAATCATTACTTTATGTTGAATATTTTCTACTCTATTTGTTATTGATACTATTTTTACTGGAGGTACGATTTAGGAGGCCGGTTGACTAAATCGTACCTTTTACAGTATGTGACAAAACGATTAATAACAAATTAATTTGTTCTGAACAAAAGGTTAAGCGTATAATAGTAGGTGCCTAAAAGATCTAGCTACAATATCCAATAGTCATTTGCGTTCAAATTAGTACCAAATATGAAATATAACGTAAAATATCTTAAGTGGTACGATATAGGCAACCCTCCCCTATATCTATAATTACATTTTCAAATTCCAAGTACTTTAAGGTTCAGCGATAAACACTGTGCATACATATTACGTTTAATAATAATTAATGGCTATATATATTTCGATAATGATAGAAATTGCGACAAAAATGTAGAGTAGAAGAGCTCTTGTTCACTGTTTATTCCACAAGAACTACCCAAGAATGTGACATATGTTATAGCGGTGGCGACGATAAAAATAATATCGGTGCGTTGTTCCTCACATATCCAACTACCTCGGGTAACAAGAATTTTACAGCTTAAGTAAAATTTTTTAAATTTTAACTTTTGGCCAGCCAACCGGGAAATTGAACCATTGTGCGCTGCGGCGGCCTGCTTTGAAATTTAAGTAGTGCGTACAATTTTATTTGGCACGCGTCATTGGTAGATAGGGTAAAACCGGGTACTTGTATAGAAATTCCGAGAAATCTTGTTTACCTGTGGGCTAAACAGTTTTTTCAAAGAAGGACGCGCATTTTCTGATTCTGTAAGGTCCAATTAAGATTTCTAGCGGTGTCCAAAGTTTGTTTTGCCATGTGAATTTTTGCTAGCAGGAAAAATACATTAGGCACGCGGTTTTGACCCACTTTTCCGATACGCCAGAATTTTATACACCATTGCTTTTCAATTTCCCTCGGTGTGCAACGCAGATGACTAAGTAGAACACTAAGTTAGTTGTTTTTTGGAGAAACTATTTACAGAGAATTGGAATCTTATTGTTAGAACTAAAAAGTCCGAATGAATAAGATAACAGCAAAACCTACGAATTGTGCAATACTTACTGGATAAAAACGTATTTTTTATTTCCTATATTTTATTATCCTATGATCATATTAAACTTGTTCAGACATTGAAGCTGAGTATTCTATTTGGTTTCTATGAACACGTTACTGTATTTTCATTAAAGGTGCGAATTAGCAACAAAGCAAGAAAATATTTAGAAAATAAGAAACTTTACAGGGTGATTAAAATTACGTTTAAAGGCAATTCAACGGCCCATTTAAAACTTTTTCCACGGGACGCGACAGGGTGGAATTACGTAACGAAGAGAACGATAAAAGAAGCCACGTGCACCTTCGAAAATCTAATGGCTCTTCAGACGGTCCAAGCGCAATTAAAAGTTGCGGTCGAAACTAACTAAACCAGTCGGAGTTTGATTTAAACGTTCCCGATTCCCCCTTCCTCTTCTACGTGACGGCGTTTAATTGCATTTAAATGGGTGGCGGAAGAGCTCTGCGAGTGTCTTCATGCTAAATCTAACGGAAACCCGATGCGAAGAGAGCAGACACAAACTCAATATTCGTTAATCATGATCGAGGTAAAGATCTTAATTGACCGGAGAAGAATTACGAAACGATAATCGCCTCGCACTTTTCGTGGTGTCCAAATATGTACATCAAACGTTTCTACTTTACTTTGTTTCTCCTTCGATGCGTTGTGAGAGCCGCATGGATTCCACGAAATTCAAATTTCGTTATATAGTACCTATATGTAAGAAGATGACAAATTACCAGTTCGTTTCACAACATGTTCGTGGGATTAATTAGTAACGAGACAAGTAAGGGACAATTAGTCGGGGACAATTGTAAAAGGTGGATTGTTACAGATCTTAATTTGAATCGGAACTGACGTAAGAATTGGAACTGGTCAATACCAATCCAATGATTGAGTGGTACTTGAATTTGAACTGAAACGAGACTAAACTCGTCAGAAGCATAGCTGTACTGGTGTTAAAAACATAGTGAGCTCTAATAAGTGATTGGGATGGGGTTTTAGTACGTTTTCAAGTAGGAGTGAGGGTGATAGGACAGGGAAATGTCCCCAAGGGTAAATAATTTTTCGATATATGAATTAGGATCGGTGACTCAGAAGCTACGTCAACGCAGGTGTGACGTAGGCATTGTGCCAGTGAATGAAATGGTTTCGGTTGAAGGTAAATATTCGGCTATGACAACAAGCTTGGTACAATATAGTTAGAATATTTATATTTTAATCAGATATCGTTTCACTTAGATCTGGTGGTTTTCGATCCACCACTGTGACAAGAATATTTCTGTAAAACTTACTTCATCTACCTTACAGATTTGTTTTACGTTAAATAAAGTGCACAGGTACATGCGAAGGAGAGTAATTGTTATAAATCTCATTATCGTGTTATTCATCCCTGATAGATTAAGAGATATGAAGAAACAGATATTTCTAAACCTTCTCACAGTTTTCTAAACATAGTCACTATATCTTCAAAAACGTTCGACTTTATCCAAACGCCACGTTACTCTACTTATACATTTTTTGCAATCCCTGCACCGACACTCCTTTCGGATCATTCCATGCGAAATCGGACACTTTTTGGAGTAAAATTTCGGATTTTGGTGCAACTTGGATATGTTACAGTCTTTAGTGATACATAAACGTATGTTGAAGGATTTTGCAAAATTTTACAGCTCTTTGAAATATATATTGCAAAATAATTTTTTTTAATCTTTTTTCAAACTTTTTTTAGTGGAATAATTTTTATTAGGTCTCCCCTGTAGACAGCTAAAAGCTCATTTTTATCCGTTTCTTAGTTCAACAGTTATAATTTATTGAGAAAAGGTCAACACTATATTTCACAGAGCTGTAAAATACACAATTTTTAAAATTTTGAAACATCCTTCGAGATAAGTTTATATATCATTAAAGACTACAACATATCCAAGTTGCACAAAAATCAGAAATTTTACTCCAAAAAGTCTCTTATTTCGCGTGTAATGACCCTCTCCTATTCTAAAATTTTTATAAAAACCCTGGTCTGAGTTACTCTCTCTTACAGTTCCAAATCAGAATCGTAACAATACTGAAATTCTGTCCACCAAACTCTACCTACATAAATGAGAACCATCACGAACATAAGAGTCTTATTAAAGTATCTCTGGTAGTAATACTTTGCGCGTACCTATCCATTATATTATTATATTATTATAAGTCGGGGTGAACTTACAATTAAACCACGCCATCGCCACAACGCAAGGAAGCTATTACGTTATATACAAATTTTTCTCCATTGAAATATTTTTTGTCGGTAGTAGACGCACAAGTTTTGCAGAGATTCTTCGAAATACAATATAGAGGGTGTTTCAGAAGTATAGACACAAATTTATTATTTAATAAATTTATCATTTAATTGAACTCATGAATATACATTACAAAATTATGAAAATTCACTGTCGATTATAAATTCTAGAAACATAAATGTGGAGAGGTCACCTTGTTAACAATTAATTGGTGTGCTCAGACCGAATATGTAAATTAATATCAACTAATAAATAGTTATCGATCAATTTTTGTATACAGTTTCAATAATAATAATAATAATAATAATAATAATAATAATAATAGTGATTTGCATCGAGTATTTGTAGTTTTCTGAGCGATTGCGCATGCATCTTTCTTATCATTTTATTTATTTACAACGATTTTCTTTGTTTTCGCAGTATCTGTGTTAATTCAAAATGCCTCTTATGGTTATGTAAATACAGATATAATGAATACACGTGTTGTACATGAACGTGGAACGGTCCAATGCGATATTCGTAAGCTCTATCTACGTACAGAAGCTGTGAAACAGCTCTGTTCCATAAAATTAAATATCGCAAGACCGAGTAGTTTGCTGATTTTTGTTCATAGAAACTTTTCGTCAAGTTTGTGCTTATAGTTGTGAAACATTTTCCATATGTCCTGTATGTGTTCCGCAACGACACCACTAATTCTCATGCGCTAACGACATCTTTTATGGATGCTTCAGATTTCAAAAGATCTGTCACTTTTCTACCTACATAATGTATCGCTGACAAGCGGCTTTGGCTTTGAAGCGAAAAGAAACGAACATGTGAACAGGACGTACAGATGTGAAAATGAAAATACCGGTCCCTCGTCTCCTTTCCTTACTCGATTCGACGAAGCGAGAAATAACTGCAAATACCGTTCGGGGATTATGTAATTACCGCAACACACTTACACACCGTAAA
The DNA here is from genome assembly GCA_947577245.1 of Andrena bucephala. Taxonomy (NCBI): domain Eukaryota; kingdom Metazoa; phylum Arthropoda; class Insecta; order Hymenoptera; family Andrenidae; genus Andrena; species Andrena bucephala. The sequence continues at coordinate 82,841,639 of OX387715.1, forward strand.
ACTCTCTATTCGCACGGTGTAGTAACCGTGTCTCTTCTTCTCTACACATGCTACGTGCTTTTGTAACGGGTATCTCTGTAACATGTACGCACACACTCGATAACGTTAAGATGAGGGTGGGAAGGAGAGATTTTGGCTAGTCCGTTCGCAAAGCATGGATCTGCCCCACTCGACACGTTCACCAACAGGGGGAATTGAAAATCTGTCTGGCAATCCGGATGGCTTATCCTGGCCTAACTCCCTCTTTTCTATATCTTTCTCTATCTACCATGTTACCCTGTCTTCCCTTTTAAATCCCTCGTTTACCTCTTGTAGATAATTATTGCTAATTGTACTTGACCCATGAGTTAGAAGAAAGGGACGAATTACTGCCATGGATTTCTATCGTGAATGTGAAGCCTTTCATTCATTGCACTGTAAACACAGTTTTGTAAAGCAAAATATTTTTTTACTTTGTATTTACTTTACTTTCGTTGTACATTTCTGGATATGTGCATAGTGATTGTATTGGGAAAGCAACAGGGGCGAACGCGGCCGGCGCTCTTATGTTTCTTCTCCCAAGTCGAGGCTTCAAGGACGTAATTGGCATACTTTTTGGATATTAGTGCAGTAGGGGTAAAGAGTACAGTGGTTGGCCACCTGACAGTGATTGGCCCTAATTTGAGAAATAAAAAAATATAACGAAATACCAATGTTATGCTTCTTTTAATGAACATATTCATATTCCTTGTACTTTCTTGCTTCGGATGTAATCAATATTTCTCCGCTCATTATATACTGTGATTATATTTAAAAGCAGATAGGATGACTCGGCTTTGCAGCTTGAAAATTACAGCGATTCGATCAAAAAATCATAAGAGTACAGTTGAAAGTTTTCGAATATTTTAATGTATTTGTGATATCTATATCTTTCATATTCTGCATATATTGATAAATAAAGGTTAAAACTTTATAAAAAAATTATATATTTGTTGAAATTATACATATTTTATGAAAATTACGGGGGGGCCAACAACTGTCATATGAATAATGTTGAATGGCAATAATTGACCAGGCGGCCGGCGACTATTTTATAACCATGATAAGGGTAAAACAGCTATTGGCCGTCTATTCATTCGCGGTATTGAAACGGTCATTTTTAAAAAAGATTCAACATCGACATAATTATAGTACAATTAAATAAAAAGATAAAGTACTATTAGGTATGTTACATTGTCTAGTTATATTTTAAGTTTCTTGTGATTTGAATTTTAATTGGTGTGTTCAAATTCAATTTGATTATTAAATTTATTTAATTAAATTGGAATTAAAAATGAAATTTGATTGAATTAATTGGATTATTCAAATTTAATTTGATTACTGAATTTATTTAATTAAATTGAAGTTAAAACTTATATTGTGATTACCTAGTAGATAAATTGTAGAAATTTTGAATTTTTTAGTAAAACTGAATTACCCTACAGTAAAAAATGCCACAAGTAAAAAAAGCTGATAAATATGGGGAAAAATATACAGATGAACAAATCATACAAGCATACATAAGATATATCCATTTTTATTGAATAATTTTAATCCCATTTCTATCATCAAATCATATAACATTTTCTTTTAGGTTATATTATGTGTCAAATAGCGGCCAATCACTGTCGAACCGATCGGACAACTACTGTCATGACCATGCCAATAACTATATTTCTTCGTAGTCAACACATTTTTTGTATATTTCTATAAATTCTTGCCTTTTTTTTATAAACTCTAATTATTTTTAGATTATTAGGGTTTTTTCGTACTTATTTATATTGATTTTCATTTCAAATTTACTAAATTCACATTTATAATTCACTATTTATGTGACACTCTTACTTAAGTGGCCAGCCATTGTACTCTTTACCCTATTTACTGTACTTCCTAGATGTGTTCTCACTTTTCTCCCTGGACCAGCGCCCGCGAGACATCCCCATATGTAGGGTAGAGGGCCCAAATTTCGTCCCCCTGCATTTCTCGATTCCTATGGTTGCATTTTCAGTGTCATCTGGTGGCAAATGTTGCATTATTATACGCCAGTATTCTGACAGACTAGCAAGTAACAGGTTACGTGTTTATGCGTTTGCGAAGGAGAAGAAGATTTTCGAGCACGGCGAGTTTTTACAGACTTCAGTATGATCGCACGTTGCTCGTAGAAGTGAATATTATTTCGAATTCGAAGTTGTAGCACATTTCCGGGCATATCTTGTAGTTTCTTATACGCAATAACTTTGAGCCATCACTCGCGTGGTCTGTTAGAGCGATCACCATATTGAAACTGCGCGAATTCTAAATTTTATGTAGCATTAAAAAGAAGAATCCTGAATAGATTATTTTCGTTCGAATACAGCTTCGCAGTTAACTGAGAGACTAATATTCATCGCGTAAATAAATATAACTACATAATTAAACGTCGCGAATTACCCAGGCGAAACTGATGTTTAGAATGGCAATTTAACAAAAGAAACATCGCAATTAATTTCTTATGTATTTAATGTGTTTTTCGTGCCACGTTGCGATGCTGTACACATAGGTACATTATGTACATAGAAGGTTGCCTGTGATCGAAACAACACGGTGGTCGTTCATTTAATTATATCGCTGGCGTAAGTGTATCCACGCTGTGAGTATATTACATTCAGTCGATCGCGCGTGCCCATTAGTTTGTGTGGTCACGGAGTATTTACTGACACTATAATTATCGCGATTGACGAGGCAAGCCGCACGAGCAGTCAGACCGCAGAGCAAATTCTAGGGACGTTGAGTAGTGTTACGTGGCAGCAACTCTCACCCCCCTCGCCATTTCCCCTCCTATCAGCTATTCCTTGCCCCTAGGTTTTCGTGACGATTTAAAGACCATTTATATGTGCCTACATATATGCAACGTGCACTCGACGAGTGAAGCCCCGGTCAATAGAGTTTCTTTTACTATTTTTAACGATTTTGCACCGTCATTACTAAGTGTAATGGTATTATTCGCCGTGCAATGGTTTTATATGTTTAATATCGATTATAAAATTGAGGGGTCCAATGGAAAACAGGCACATGCCACCGTTTTATGATTTTAGAGGAAAGCAAGTTGAAGGAAAAATTCTTTTCATAGGGAATGTGGTACGAAATTGTAATTATTTTAAACTAGGGTTTATACAAAAACCGACTTTTAAAAAACCGGTTTTCGAATTTCACTATTCCCAAAAACCGGTTAAACCGGTTTTTGAACTTTCACAACAAAAGTATGTGATTAAAATAGTAAATAAATATTTTTACTTATTTTAAAAATTGTCAGTTTATATTATGGAATTACAAAAATACAACAAAATAAAATATTCTCTATCTATACAAAACCAAATAAAAACAAAATTAAAATAGCTCAAATCCGTACGAATACTTACAATTTTTTAGTTCATCTAATATCTATGGATCTACAAAACTATAACACAATAAAATAAACTGCATACAAAACTAAATGAAAAAAAGTTAAATAACTAAAATCCGTACAAAATATGAATCTTTTAAAATGTGATACCAAATTTTAAATCTTTATTCCATTTCGTTTTGTTTTCTGAAAATATGAACTCATAAAGATTAGTTTTACAGTGAACAGTTACCTACTACAATTTGCTTGTGTCCGAGGCTATTTCAAGTCAAAATGTTAACGTTATTAATTAAATAATTAAATCAATTCTTCATATTAATTCTAGTATATAAAACCGGTTTTCTAAATTTAAAACCCGGTTTTCGAATTTTTCAAATTTATAAATAAAAACCGGTTCTTAAAACCGGGTTTTAAAAACCGACAAACCCTATTTTAAACGGTACTTGAATTAGCTGGTACATGACAACTATTTTCACACTATTATCAACAACGAGCCGAGTGGCATTGGGCCCTTTTCCACTACGCATTTGTTATTTCCCAGCGCGAAGAAAATTTAATATGATTCTGCTCGGTGAAACGTACGTGCTATTATAATAGGAGGTGGAGGAATTACACTACATTACAGGAACGAATTAATGGTACAAAGAAACGAGAACTGTTTTTCACTGGACCCCTCAATTATGCAGAATATGGACGTAAGTTGAATATGATACATATGCTGTATGTATACTACATCAACAAGAAGAAATGTTCAACTAAGGTGAATTGATGGGCAGAACTCAGTTAATTCGATTAACCTGAAGTAAAATTGTTTGATCGGTATTATATTACCCGGTGGTATCTCGCGGGCTGCTTACATAAGGGAAGCCCGTTGACGGGTGGAGCTACTTTTCTTCCAAGATAAATACATTCAGTTATTAAACGATCAGAATATATACTTTTGTTCACTACTCAATGATTAAGAATCGTGGTTGACGTTGTGTTTCGCTGTATTACTTTGTCGAAACACAGTAGTATATTTACTGGAAAAATATAATGCATTCTACGCAATATTTACATACTTGTATAACAAATTTCATTCTACATTTCTCACGTATTTTTGTACAAGGAATCGACCTGTTTGCGATTATGCCTCCTTTTTGGCACACCCAACGCCCTATATGAATTAGGAAGCAGTGGAAACGATGGACATACTCGTGCATTTGACGTACTGTACGCCCAGCAGTCTCTTTTACTCGACGTCGCCCGCAATCTGATCGCACATTGGAAGACATATTTTAATTGCAACATGATTGCCGATAATTACCAGCCTTCTGTTTACGCATACGATACAGGCAGGCGACTGATTCTGAAGAAAGTTCTCGTATAAAGTGTCAAGTGTTTGGGGACCTATTGGCCTTGATAATGGGTAGTGATCAAGCATTTTGTAAGATTCATTAGGACCGAGGGCGCGACAATGGTCACGTGTCGTCGGGAAACATTCAGCTGTTACGCTTCTAACTCTCGTTTCGGCGATGAGAAGCAACCAGCTATTGGAGTCTCGATTAAGTAATGGAATACTTGAAGATGTAAGAGGTTCTCTAATTTAGTTCCTTTTATAAACAAGGCACACCCGCCAGACACATATACGCTTATAAAAGAAAAAGTAATTGCAAAAAGTTCAGTAGTGACCATGTTTGAAGGGCTCCATACACGTTGAGATCTGTATCGATATATGTATTGATACAGATCGCGATACATGTGTCTGAGATTTGTGTCAAGTGTCAAAAAACATCACACACACGTTGAGACGGAATGATGAGACATCCGTTCAGGTTAAAACGCGGTTTCAGGGAAATTCCTGGTAACATCCGTCCTAAGTAAGTGCTGAACTTGTTTGTCAGTCGTTGCATCTAAACCATCTAAAAGTGTGTGTCTATGAAGAAAAAAGTAAACCTTTAGATATTCCTATCAGTTGCACGCATATTGATACAGGCGATGATACGAGCTGATATCGATACATCGATACCGAAACAGTTAAATACACGCTGAGATTTATCCATACACTCCGTTATTTATTAATATCTATATGTGTGTATATATGTCCATATTAATAAATCGTGTATTCATTTTACTATATATATTAATAAATAGTATATTTATTAATATTGTTATTAGGGAGGTGCGGGTGGGCTGATATTAGGTACCCGATGTTTAGGGTCGGTCGCAAAAAACAATCGGGCGGGATCGATTTCGGAATCTGTGGGTATCGGGCCACAAATAAATGATCGATATCTTGAAAGTTTCGAATACTCGTGACTCGATTCGGAATCCCGTTTCGAATGGCGAATTCGGTTTCCTTAGGTAGCTGACTTCTCAGCAGGGATGTGCAAAATTTTTATTTACACAAGTATTTAAAATCGACGAGACAAAGATGAAACAGGTTTTATCGTAAGAAAAGGAAATTTTTAACGAATTTATTACATTTTATTCAACAGAGAAAATATTTATATGCGAAAAACTGTCTGTCTTTACTTCTGCGTAAGGTTCCTAGCTTTATCTGTATCTTTATACATACATGTACAATTAATATGTTTATTGTATATAATAATACTGTAGACGTCTCGTAATAATGGAAGGATACAACGAACAGAATAATAAAAGCATTAATTGTAATAAACTATTAGTTCCAGTCATTGTCGTAGCAATATGTTTACGAATATAACAATGGAAGCAATATAAAAATATAATATATAATATGATGTACCCGTGACTTCTGGTACTCAAGTCTTGAATCGGGATGAGTTAGTTTCGGGACGAATCAGCTTATCAGCTTTTTGGCAGGCTGCAGCAGAAAGCAGAAGGTATACAATATTTTAAACACTCTTCATCATTGCTAATATTTATTCGTATTTTATGTTGCTATACGTATATTATACTTTTATTTTATTTGCATTGCTATATTTTTACATATATTACTATGATAATAAATGAAACTAATAGTTCAGCATAATCGACTTTTTATTATCCATTTGTCTTATTATCCAATTCATTCATTTTGACTTCCATATTAAAATAGGAATTTACTTCCATATTAAAACATATAGGTAGTACTTCCATATTAAAACAGGAGGAAAACGGTGGGAATTGCTTTATTAACTATACTTTCAAATACTGCTAAATAAAAAATATGACTCGTATTTTGTACTTCATAAATACAGTAGCGGACAACAAAGTCACTTTTTCGAACCATTCTACCTCTACTGTTTTTTAACATCAACTCAAAACTACAGCATGTGCCCAATATAAATATTTTGATAGAGAATTGAAAACTCTATAAAACCTAATAAAAGTTTATTTATTTAACTAATAAATAAAATACCTACATAACATTAAACACGACAACCCCCTTTTAAAGCTGTTAAAAAGTTACCACTTTTGAAAAGTAATAAAAAATCTGATATTTCGTGAGGGCACCTTCTGCTTTTAGGACAGCCTAAAAGATTACCAAAAGTAGCTCCTTTGTCGGTCCAAAAAATGTGTTATCCCGTTCAATGTCATAAATTTATTTTTGTTAGTTAAATAAATTCAACTTTAACTGGGTTTTATACAGCTTTCAATTATTCATCAGAATATGTATATTAAACACATTCCACAGTTCCAAGTTGATGTTAACAAATAACAAAAATAAAGCAAATCGAAAAAATGGTAACTATTTTGTCCGCTACTGTAGCATAAAGTGAATATACACATATATGTATGTATATATATATTGTATATTACATAGAATATAGAAGCAGATAAAGACAGGAACCTTATTCGAAAGTAAAGAAAAAATATTTTATATTTAATATGATTATAAATTTAACTAAAAATTTTGTATTGTTTGTATGAAGATTGTGTTATCCAAAAATGTTATATAGATAAAGAATTTGCATATTTCTGACGAGTACTCGATTGTCTGAAAAAATCTGGGTCAGTCAAGAGCAACAAGAATCCGACTACGAATGGGAAAGCTGATGCCAAATAAAGTCTCGCTTTTCGGTATCCGAATCTTTCAGGATCCTGAGCATTCATATATAGACAGACAATTTCGGGATCTCGCCCAATTTGTCGCGGCTCGACCAAAACTTGTGATCTCAGGTACCAGCACGCCTCTAATGATTATATATGGTGTCCTACAATCGGTGGTTCAAGCGGAAAGATGGTGACTACAAGAAAAAGTAAGTCCAAAATATAGAATGAAATTTTTTGATATCGCGCTTCGTGTTTGAGAAAATTGACTTCGAATTTTAACTGACAAGGGAACACGGCGAACCCGGACTCACCGATTGGAACGCAACTTTGCGGGTTTTTAGAGTGACTCAAAACAAGAACAACGGTGTGTTTCATTTGGTCCCTATGGCCCTTTAAGCGGGTGAAAACTAATCTCAAAGTCAAATTGGCACTTCCACTTTTTCGCGTATGACTCTCAAACCACAACAAACAGAAAAAAATGTTTCAAACAAATGTTTAATGGTACAATGAGCACCGCAAACCTGCGTTAACAAAATTTTGAAAAGAGTTTAAAAAAAAAATACCTGAACGAAAAAAACTTTTTTCAAAATTTTGTTAACGCAAGTTTGCAGTGCTCATTGTACCATTAAACTTTTGTTTGAAACATTTTTTTCTGTCTGTTGTAGTTTGAGAGTTATACGCGAAAAAGTGGAAGTTTGACTTTGAGGTTAGTTTTCACCCCCTTAAAGGGCGATAGGGCCCAAATGAAACACACCGTTGTTCTTGTTTTGTGTCACTCTAAAAACCCACAAAGTTGCGTTCCAATCAGTGAGTCCGGGTTCGCGGTGTTCCCTTGTGAGTACGCGTGCGCCGGAGTACCTACCTACATTGTTGGCAGCCGCCGCCGGCTGACAATGGGAGACACGTGAAGGTAAGGGGAATCGTCTATGGATAGCGCGACGCGTGCCTTTTCCACAATCCGAATTTACACGATTTATTTTACGTCTTCATAAGCTTTTTCTGTTACCAAGAAACGTAGTGTAGCATTTAAACGTTGCTCTCGGCGAAATAGCTTCTCTCATTATTGTGTTTTGCTTTGGCAGATTATTTCTTATTAAAAGTAGTTCATCATACATTTTTGTATCCATCCACAAATCATTTTTAAAGTCATCAGAATCATTATCGCTTAATTCTTTCAATAATTGAATACCTACCTATGACTCAGTCGTTCCTTTTCAATTAATTGCTTTTTTACCCACTTTGTACGACTTACGGTTTTTTTTTAACCATATTTCGTTTTGTGCAACTCTATTCAAGTTTGCAGGACGACTGAGAAAATTTTCAGCAAAATGAAAGTCCACAGTTTTGATCAAATCCGCGGGTAAACAAGGGATTTTCATCCCTTCGTGCGCAGTTATATCTATGATCTATTTAGCCAGCGTGATTTGTCTGTGAACTTTCGTCGTATGGTTAGTGGGTATTTTCAGTTTCGATCCGCCACAGACTTTAATCGCAGGTTTGTTCGCGACGGATAAAGACCGCGGAGAAACCTCCCCGGGTGTGGCCAGCTATTCCCGGCTATTTGAAGTCAATTTTCTCCAAAACGGAGCACGATATCAAAAATTTGTATTCTGTGTTTTCGATTTATCTTTCATACAGAATCACTACCCTCCCGCTTGTACCACCGTTTACGGGACACTGTATATACAGGATGGTCGATTTAAATAATGTCACCTCAATATCTCTTCAAATTATGATGGTACAAAAAATATTTCATATGCAATTTGAATGGTATTAAAGGACCAATATGTTGCAAGAATATTTGTTTTTCCAGGTCATTTTCCGGAGTTTTCAATGTCATTGATGTTTTTTTTTGCACATGACTGCACATTTTTTTCTAATGCATCGCGTAGCTAACGTTAAAATACTTCCAGGTACCTATAACAATATGATCTTTAAATGAACGCGAAAGTTATGTCTATCGAGATCGGCAGCTTCGACAAAGACACGACAAGCGAGAATCTTGGAAAAAATATTCTTGCAGCATATTGATCCCTTCACACCATTAAAATTACATATAAATGTTTTTTGTTCCACCATAATTGGAAGAGATATTTGGGTGGACTTATTTAAATGGACCAACTCTGTTTAATTATTAGTATCTATAGCAATAATAGTTACGTTATTCCTTATTGTAATATGTATATATCAATCGACTAATAAACAGTGGCGCACTCAGGATTTAATCTTGGGGGGAGCCGAGGTGAACGGATAAAAATACTTTTAATGCAAATTCAATAAAATGCATTAGGTGATTATAAACATTTATTTGAAGAAAAGAATCCAGTTTTCTTTTCTGTTTAGAAAGCTCTTGAATTACTTCAGACGTGGTTACATTAATCTCCTTTATCCTTTTTCTTTGGGGGGTGCCAGGGGGGTGCACCTTGCCCCCTCCCCCTCTGGGTGCGCCACTGCTAATACAGTAAATTCGCACACGTAAGGGATCATATACGAACGGAAAGTAAATTTTTATTAAAAAGTTTAACCTATCTCACGACTTTGTCTTTGCTTTCGACGAGGCACGCGATGGCAAATCAGATGTGCGTCTTTAACCCTTAGTATCATAGTGTAACACCCATGTTACACGAATTAAAAAAATCGTGCGCGCCATTTGGGGGCGTTTTCACGAACTTTAAAGCATTACTTTACTATTACCATATGTAATAAGTGTCCTTAGAGCAGAAACACATCCGTAGAAATTTTACTGTGATACACTGTCTCGTATTGTTGATTTCAACTCTTAGATTCGGCAGGACCACTGAAACTACCAGAGGTAAATGCTATTTTCCTTTCAGTATTCCAAGAAGTACTGTTTGAGATGTGTTTCTGCTCTAAGGACACTTATCACATAAGGTAATAATAAAGTAATGCTTTAAAGTTCATGAAAACGACCCCAAACGGCGCGCACGATTTTTTCAATTCGTGTAACATGGGTGTTACACTATGATACTAAGGGTTAAGGCGCTCCCCCCTCCCCCCACCCCCCACCATAAACATAGAGCATTTTGAAAAGTCTGACGAGTATATATTCTGCACGACGCATTACAGATGTGGAAATGTCTTTTGAACAAAAAGTGTGCGCTTTCAAAAACATGCATGCGGCGCACGATTACATAAAGTGGAATCCATCATTATACAATCTTTAAACATCAGATTTAATTTTTTCATATTCTATAGCGAAGGCTTCTAAGGAGAATTTCTATGCACGAGAGGCTGCATAAAATTTGAAGAAAAAAAAATGGAATATCTGATTTAGAGTAAGTTTAGTACAATGTTTACAAGGAACTCTTTATACCGACTATGAAATGTGCAGGCTCGCGTGAAGTTAATTTAGCATTAATGTGACTATCCTTACTTTAATTTAATTAGTTAAATCGTATTTTCGAGGGACTTGATAGGTGACTTTGTCCTATCAGATATGCAACGACTGTTTCATCGCGCCAGTTGAAGTTTACACGCAAAAAGTAATGCGCTTAATTATAAACTACTACTTACCGTTTCTCGAGGTGGGCTCCAGCATTGGGGGGAATTGCGACCACTGTGACTGCTGCTGGTCGATTTCGAAACTGAATGTAGATTGTGAGTGGTGATGTTGAGAGATGTCACTGGATCGTCCTCCGTCGTCTCGATATCTACCTCGTCGTCAGAGTTGTCCTCATTGTTTGTTGGAGAGGTGAACGGTGGTTCTTGTGTCACTGGTTCGACGACTGGCGGTCCACGAATGACGGGGCGAAAGGCAGATTGATGTAAGGATGGACTCACTGTTGGTATCAGTGGTTCCGTGGGACTGGAACCGCTTATGGGTGGTGGTAGAGGTCCTAGACAATCAATTGACAATTTGTTGTAACCTTCTTCCGCAAATGTCTGTAAGTTCTAGCGCAGTGTTGAATACATAGAACTTTATAGGATAAAAATGCAAGTAGGTATAATTGTTGACATGGACAATATGTTCACATTATTATTCAAAGGTTCTGACTTTGTCTGATTAAATGTCATAAAAAAAGTTCGTCAAGATAGTTAAAACTTAGAGTTGTGTATGTACGTCTTTTGGTTTTGCCTTTTTGAGTAGTTTCTTTGCAGTATTTTTTCATTTCACTTGTTATTGAATTTTATTTGCTACATGATATAGAATGCAAATAGTTAGGAAAGTAATTTTACGATTGTTTACATCATAAACTTGAGAAATAATTATAGGCTACAATTTTTGGATAATGTTATTTGCGAAAACTCTGCACGATATCTTTGGGAATGAAATTTCGTTTAAAACTGATGTTACTTTATGAAGCACTGAGAAACGTGGATTAGATATTGTACATACCTGTACCATTATAGTAATCTAGGTTGTAATGAATATGAAACATTAACTAACGATATTTGTTGCGAGCAACGGTTAAGCTAATCCTCTGAATAGCTTGTCAATTTATGGCTTTAATTTGTTACCAGTATTGATGCTGTAACTTTTGCACACCACTTGGATTAATAACCACCTGCAGCACAGAGAGATTTCGTCTACTATTAGTTAAATAATAATTTCTGCTGATTAACGTCAACCGCAAACATAATTTAAAATCGCGATATCAATCAGTAATGGACGGAAATTATGCTGTATTTTGGGGGATAGATTGGATATACCACACCATTGGCTGAAAATGTAAATACTTTCCATCAGCTGAGAAGTCGTTAATCTTTGGGATCGCAGCTGACTATCGAAAAAATAGGTGCTAAAGCAAGGTGCGAAGACATGGGAAAATAAAACGAGAAACTAGTGAATATAAAGTGTGAAAGATTTAAGAAATGAGTAAAAGTTTGTGAGTGCAAATTAAAGTGGAAATGGACAGAATCTTTTATCAACTAAAGGGGCAATCATTTTTTCTTTTCACGAGAATTCCTACAATATTAATTTTTTAAATTGCGCGGCCCGGAAGTTGCATCGCTAATATTCAACTGTTGATATCTCGAGAACGGTAAAGGACTTATCGATGTCTTCTTGCATCAAGATATTGGGTGTTCTGGATTGTTCAGAACAGCCAGTCGAGCCGGTGCTGGGTGACGCAGCGTCACATTCAATTAATTTTCATTTGGCCAATTTTAAATTGTCCTTATTTCTGAAAACGGATCCGTAAAGAAGAAAAATAGGACTAAATTCTCATTTTTTCAAATTTTTAAATAGTGCTCCGCTATTAAAACATGGCATTTGTTTAGAACAACTGCAAAATAAATGGTAAAAAATTGGATTTTTTTTCAGTGAAATAATTTTTATTAGGTACTCTTATGTCTTCATTGTACGCACTCAAAAGATCATTTTCATCAGTTTGTTAGTTCAGCAGTTATAATTTTTTAAATAAAAAGTTAACTATATTTCAAAGAGCTGTAAGATCCACTTTTTGACATTTTGAACAATCCTTCGAGATATGTTTATACATTCCTAAAGACTACAACATATCCAAGTTTCACCTAAATCTGAAATGTTACTCCGAAAAGTGTCCGATTTCGCATGGAATGACCCTATATAGTGGGAAATTGACCCCTGAAAATCCGGTCATTTTCAGATTTTGTGTTATAACTTGTGAACTGTAAAATAATCTTTTGACCAAATGATAGATCTAATTAAACGAAGTAACTTTTGTATTGAAACTTTTTTTCTATCTCTTACAGTTCGCGAGTTATAACACAAAATCGGAAAATATCCCAATCTTCAGGGTGCAATTTCCCCCCGTTCGAGTGAATTTGGGCAGCAAACAAAATTTGTGTTATAATCAGAAGGAAATCCCCTACATATTTATAAAGTTTCAGAATTTTTTAGAATTTTCGGGTTCGGTATCTTCCCTTGTAAGTAGACACGTGTCCACTGTAAACGCTAATCCAAACGTATATTTTACTTTTATTCTTTTGATTTTACACACTATTTAGAGATAGTGTTCAAATTGGCAACCTTGCATTTGTTCACATAACCATCTCGGTACTGAATTTTGCCATTGTATTAATTTTGGCATTATATAGGTGTTTTTGGTTTATCAATGTTGTAAACCTTTGATCGTATGTGTTTTGTGTGAAATCAAGAGAATGAAAGAAAAAATGTATATCTGGATTATCGTTTTACTGTAAGTATGTCTAGTGTGTCACTTGTGATATAATTGGTTAACAACGCGAAATAAAGCTATAATAGTGCATATGCCATTTATCATTCATTGTCAGAATGGCTTGCTGAACACGAAGGAAAAGTCTGTTGAATACATCGCGGAGCACCCTGTATATTTCACGCTATAAAATATTGATTATACGAATATTAGCAGTTTTTAAAATACAGTACTCCCTGGATTAGTGTCCTCGAGCCATCACTTATTTTCTGAACGCTGCGCGAGTGAATTCGGCAGTTGCCATTAAAGTACCTACACCTAAGTAGCTTATGATTTTATGTTACGTGTTACTTTACTTATGTATTTTATGTACAGCTGCACCCAAAGTAATTACGAAACAATTTTCAAAATCATCACACGGACATTTGAATGTTGTAATATTATAATATATCTACTTCTAATGTTATAATTTAAATCCTGTTACTTTAAGTAGAGTCAACGAGCTGCTTTCCGAATCAATCGTCCTAGTTGCGCGTCTCACGCAATTGAAAACAACGAGTCACGTGGGGAAGTAGAATATCTGTCGGAGTTATTGTTGAATTAAACTCACCAGGAAACAAAACTGGTCCTCTCTTGGCTAGCCAGGGCAGGGCATACGGCGGGAAAGGGAAGCCAGGTGTTTTGGCTGCGGCGGCGGCAGCGGCTTGTTGATGCTGATGCCAGACATAGTCCATGACGAGACTCCTTGACAAAGGCAGCGGCAGCTCTGGGAATGGAGGTACCCGCGGGTGCGTGGTCGACGAGACGAGTGCGGGTATTTGGGCCGTCGGGGATGATCTCGGTTGTTTCGCAGGACTAGGCGATTCTCTTGAAGTCGAATTGTTAAGTAATCGCTTTCTAGTTCCGCCATTGAACATCGCTTTGACATCCTCCCAGGCGTGGACCACTTCGTCCGGCAGGCTGCCAGAAAGCTTCATGTGACGCCGCCAGGAATTAAAATTCGCCGCGTCCGGTTGAACGTATTTATCCGACGGGCCGATTCTGTGCGAGTGGAAGATAAACTTGTTCGGGGAGAAAAACAGGCCGCAGTACGTGCACTTTATGCACTTGGCACGCGAACTGTTGTAGCGTGCTGGGAGGAAGGCGCCTCGGCATCCCCAGGCGCATTCGTGGTGGACAGAAAATGCGAAATCTTCCGGTAATCTTTAAAGAAACGATGACTCGATCAATATCATTGTGCCTTCATTGCTATTCAAGGATAATCACGTACACTTGACCGCAATTAACGCTCGCCCCGTGGACACAGGGTCCAATTTGACCCATCCTGCATATAAAATTACATACGTCACATGCTTATATAGGTAATTAGTATCATCTTTTTGAAAGCCACAAGAAGTTTAGATCATAAGAGATTGAAGTCTAAGGTAAAAGCTTATTTTGAAATGTGTATGAATGGAATTATGGGTCAAAGTGGACCTTGCATCCGACGCGTGGTCAAACTATCCGCAAATCCAAGGGTTAAAAGATATAATGTATCAATATCACGCGAAACAGTTAGTTGCTTTGGCTAGAAGTGAGGATCAGTCGGGCTTTGGTCGGCAGGCAGGCACGTAGGTGGCACTTGGCCAGAGTTTAGGAGATTTACTATTAGAAGAGGATGAATGTCCTTCAGCCTGGATAGCTTAATTGGTTAAAACAGTGTTTCGGCGATGGTCAGAGCCGGGCTTGAATTCCGTCTAGTAATCCGATCGACTGATTACTTCTCTCCTGTAATACGTGGAACCGGGAGGTCGATTTCAGAGGACACTATGGTTTCCATATCAGTGTCTCGTCTTCTCACTCAGCTAATATAGAGCCTGCTTCGAGATTAGTATTCTAAAATTTACAGGCGTATTCTCCACTTTCGTTAGCGTGAAGAAAAAAAGATCTGTAAGTTCTTGTTTTAATTACGGGTTACACGTAAAGTTACCTAGAAATTTATGGTAAATAATTGAATAGTAGACGTGAAATCCAATCACTTTCTATTTGTATTTTGCTGTAGTAGAAACAGTTCAGGGATTATAGGATTGAGTTGGAAGTGTCTTTGTCAATATTTACAATTGAATAGTTTGAAATAAAGTAGTAAGGTAAAGTAGATGTATTTTCGAAATTGAAGATTTGCCGACTCATTAATAATTGTGAGGGTATTAGGGCTGTTTTCTTCAGCCTGAAATATAGAACACACCTGTTACTTTTTGAATATCAAAATTGAATCACCCTGGATTTAATATCCGCTAGAATTATTTATCGGGTACAGATTCTACAAGCCTGTAGTATGGCTTTGTGCTTCATAAATAAATTGATTCGAAGAAAGTAGAAATGTGTAAGTACGAGAGTTATTAATCATCTACGCATACATGTATGTGACCATTATTGATCTATGTACAAACGTATATACATAAACTTGAAACTCAAGGTAAACAACTCCAATGATAGATCCCTTCTGTTAGTATTTTCTGATGGAGCATAAAATGGTAATCATATTGCTTAAAACAGAACTGGGAAGCGTGGGAGAATTTTTATTCAAATCGGAATCAAAATATTACGCAATGTTCCTAATTGAACTACATATCCCAGCTATCGATGAACATTTTTTTGTTAACACTGTGATTACCGATCACGTTATCCAAATGCAAGTGATAGTCTTATTTACTCGATCGCGAATTATATTAGTGAATAAATTTACCAAGTTTTAGTGGTATCAATAAATTGTTACGATACACAAGATTCATTAAAAAAAAGTGTAATTCGAAATTACATTTCTTTTGTTTAGCCGCTTAACAAACATCTTCCTCTTCACTTTGTAAATATTTGCAAATATTCAGATCAGTTTCTACGACACTGCTTGCCAAGCCACTGACAACTGTAATTATTGTATTCTCCTTTCACGATATGGTAACGAGAAATGAACAAATTGAAATGAAAAGAATGTAAAGTTCTGAGATAACGTAATAGTAGAAACAGGTAGGTACCTACTCTCTATAAAGATAAGTTTGAGGAAGTATTCGATGGAAGCTGACCAACCTGGGCGGTGCATTGTCGCCGAGGAACGATTTGCAGAGACGCTCGGCTTCCCTTCGCGTAATCATGCCGCATCTCCTGGACGAAACAGGCATAGCGCCGGCGCGACGGAGGATCTCTAATTGGACGGGGGTGCATTGTACGCAGGTGATGCCCAATGCTACTCTGCGATTGTGGATCTCGTTGTAACTGAACTGTTTCAACAACGTGTTGCTGATTTGCGCCAAACAGAGCCTCTCCTGTCCTTCGA
This sequence comes from Andrena bucephala, assembly GCA_947577245.1. Taxonomy (NCBI): domain Eukaryota; kingdom Metazoa; phylum Arthropoda; class Insecta; order Hymenoptera; family Andrenidae; genus Andrena; species Andrena bucephala. The sequence goes on from OX387715.1 coordinate 82,858,461, forward strand.
TCACGAGAGACACGATGTGAATCCCGTAGAGAGAAACGGTGCTCACCTGCAACTCCTACGGGTTTAGATTCGCAATGCAGTTCTTGAATCGTGAGTTTTATATTAGACTTAACTCTTCGATCTATTATATTTCAGATTCAAAACTGAAATGTGAAATTTTAAATTTATTCTCTTCTTTATGAACTTCTAATTAGTAGGACAGATGTGCAGGATGTTTTATAATAGATATAGAGGCATAAGTACCTAATGAAGAAAGTTTGTATAAACCTGTGTCCTATCTGACTTTCTGCTCCGCGTTATAGATGTTTCTGTGTTTCGATAATTCTTGTTACATTCTGAGGTAAAGGGGTACACGGGTATTTCGGGGTGAAAAAATTTCATTCTTTTTCGATTGTTTATGATAGCCACAAGTCTTAGAAGTATGTTAATAAAGATTTCATTGAAAAATTCGAAAAATTGCGAGATTTATAGCATCAAAAGTAACGGGCGGGCCAATGCAGGTAAACGCGCCGCGGCAGCCTTTAAAGCCGTTTTTCTTAAAACTATGTTTCTCAAGACGGTGATCATCGTAACTCAAGAACGGATCGATATTTTTTGTTGAAATTTGAAATGAACCTACAAAACACTTTTCTTCGCAATGTGGAACTCGGTCAATAATATCGCATAACTTTAACAACATTTAAGACAACATTTATCACAGGATTACTTCAGTAAAATCCTTCAAAGTTGATATTTGTTGTATAACTCCGTGAATTTTTATTAAAATTTTTTGACCGTGTTCCACATCGTGGAGAAGAGTGTTTTGTAGGTTCAGTTAAAATTTAAATTAAAACTATTAAGTCGTTCTCGACTTATGGCGTTCACCGTTTTAACGCGTTCATTGCGCAGCGCCCAATTTAACGCTTTGTAATTCCTTTAATTTTTAATATTTTTCAGTTTTCCTGGTCTTAAAAAGCGTGTTGTATCCACAATAAAGTATTGTGTATAAATGAGACTTTATTTGTCATTTTTGGTATTGTTACTTGGGTTATTTTTTCTGACAAAGGAAGATCCCGAATTCGGAAATTGAAAAAATTCTGAAACTTTGTGGATATGTAGGGGATTTCCTCCTGATTACAACGCAATTTTTGTTTGCTGCCCAAATTCACAGTAAGGGGGTGAAATTAACCCCTGAAGATTCGGCTTTTTTTCGATTTTATTTTGTAACTCGCAATCTGTGAGAGATAGAGAAAAAGTGTCAAGACAAAAGTTATTACTTTTAATTAGATCTATCAAATGGTAAAAGTTATATCCGTTGTTTAAATAATTAGAAAAAAGTTTCTGACAAAAAAAATGGATTAAGCTGTTTCATAACTATTTAAACATCTAATTCAGATTTTACGTAGAAAAACGAATTTTAGGAAACATTAATATTTTTGTTTATAACTTTTTTCTACTTGTTTAAACAACTGATGCAACTTTTACCATTTGATAGATCTAATTAAAAGAAGTAACTTTTGTCTGGAAACCGTTTCTCTATCTCTCACAGATTGCGAGTTACAAAATAAAATCGAAAAATAGCCGAATCTTCAGGGGTTAATTATACCCTCTTAGAGTGAATTTGGGCAGCAAACAACAATCGCAATTGTAATCAGGAGGAAATCCCCTGCATATCCACAATGCTTTAAAATTTTCTGAATTTCCGGGTTCGGGATCTTCCTTAGTGAGATATATATAATAATCACCATGAGGAAAGCGAGTGCTCCTCTATCCGACATTTCAAATGCTGGAGGTTGTACTGTAAAGTAGAAATGCAATTCTTCCTTAGTTATATGCAATGTCCTTTGTGCATTTCTTTTTACTAACACTATCCGCGATGTCTGATAGCGTATATTATAAACGTATTTATTGTAAATTAATCGGTGGTGTTCCATCCATTATAATAATAGTAGTAATATGATACCTGATTGGATTTCGAATGCGACTGTGGCTGTGGCGACTGTGCCGATTTTTGGGGCGTGGTTATCGACGGCATCGATAATACCGCCGGCCCCTCCATCCTAGAAAAGCGATAAAAAAAAAAAGAATAAATTGTTATATGTTCTACCAATTTGCAAAATGTTTAATATAGCATCACTTTCGTCGGCATATACAAGTGCTACTGAAACGATAACTATGTATAAATTTTACTTTTCTCGTAACAGCGTAAAACGCGATGAAACATGCGTTATTGAGCGATATGCTCCCCGATCTACACTCCTTCCACCCTCGTTGTAATTATATTTATTACACTTTATCGATCACTTGATATTGCGAACGAATCAGCTATCAGGTGTCATTAAATGTTCGCTCGCATTTAGTTCAATTAATTCGCATCATCCGTTTTTTATAGATATTTGCCAGTTTGTGGTCAATTAAGGATGATCACTGGCGACTGACCTCATTGATCCATGCCATATCGATCAGCTTTCGGCAATGCGGTGCTGTAGCAGCGCGTGGATTTCAAGTGTGATTAAGGGGGGATTCTCGTCTAACAGCCCCAAAAGTAACTGGTATTTAAGATTTATTTTTTAAATAACTGTTGGCCATATTGGATTTAACTCTTTTGGGATATAAGGAGGCATCTTTAAACTTGCAGAAAATATTTTCCTTGTGTCGATCCTTCTTATTATTTATTAATTATTGTGGAATCTTGTCCACCTCTTCGACGTTGTAACTCCTGTTGGAAAGATGTGTAGCATCTATCACAGTCATCTGTTTGCAAAAAAAAAATAGAAGTTTCTTAAAGTTAGATAGTTTACGTTGGAGTTGGTCCATTTTAAAGAAAAAAAAATGAAAAATTGAAAGAGTTATAGCGTTTGAAAGAAGAAGTAGGTCTTTTCCTTAGACAAATTTTTCATATTATTCTTTATATCGGCGAGAAAAGTATTACAAATAAAAACTGAAATTAAAATTTTGGGTCTAGTCTCAGCGTAAATTATTTAATTTTAAGAAAATTTTCTTCTTTTTGCAATCACATGACTGACAGGTGCTACACCGGATGCCAACATCGTCGAAGAGGTTAACACAACTCCACAATAATTAATACACAATAAGAAGAATCGACATAAAAGAAATAAATTCTACAAGTTTAAAGATGCCTTCTTATATCCCAAAAGAGTTTAATGCAATATTAACAATAGTTTTTAAAAAAAAAAATCATAAATTTCGGGGGCTGTTACACGAGAATCCCCTCTTAAGTTGGGCTTCCTGCTATCATTACTCGGAAGACCATTTTTAATCATCGCCTGTATCCTGGGTAATTAACTAAATTCGAAACGTCGCTACCTTATAGTATTAAGACTTTAGGACGACGCAGAGTACGTCAATGTAGAGTCGAGTCTAAACTGAGTCTAGGACTGAAAAGGACCGCATATTCCGTTGCTTTTACGCGTCTTCCTCTGAAAAGTGAAGTCTCTTATTTTGTATCTACAGTTTTGCTTCAATAACAATTTAGTAAGCTTGAACTCATCCTCTTAATTTAAACTTATGCACATTATCAGAGCAATTGCTGTACGTGGTTAAATACTGATAGCAAATATTTATCATTAAATAATGCGAAGCAAAAAAATCAGCTAAATGAGAGTTGAACGAAAATCTTTCGTTTGCAGAACGAGTGTTTTGGCCAAGTAAACTCCCCAGGTCACCTGTGACATATTTTCACTTAATTTGTACTTTCGTTATTCAAGTATGATCGGTGCATCAATTCGTTCCTTCACTGTTAGGTAATGTTAGGTGTAACAGAAATGTCTTATTTTACTACACCCACTTGCACTTCTACCAGAAAAATAGTGAAAGGTCATAGATGGCCAAGGAAAATACTTTGATTAAAAAGCATGTAATATACATGTTTTTAATTTTAATAAAGACTTTGATTCAATAAAGCGAACGAACTTTTGCACCGATCTAATATTAAGTTGTTGCACACCAAGCGATAGATGCTTTCGAGAAATTTTGAACTAAGTAGGTACAACATTTTACATAGAAATAAATTGCATTATCAAATTAAAGTAAGCTTTAAAAGATTTCATACACTTTTGCCATTATTACGTAAGTTATGGTAAAATAAGAAACGAATGCGGTACTGGGTGAATGACTGATATGTACAAGGAAAGAATCAAATAGATGTTTAGGGTACGGTATAGTTAAGAGCGTAGCAAATATTTAAATGGATTTTAAGAATGCATATACAGATTTTAGTCGTGAAATCTATGGAGGGTTCAGAAGCCAATCAGTGTAAGTCCAACTTTCCCTGAAAATGAGTTATATAGTTCAGAAAACCCTCTTTATTGTGAAAACTATCAGTTGATAAATGGTGCGAAAAAGTTGCTGTAAAATCTCCGAAACGTTGCGTAACCATTGCCGAAACGTTGCAGGAGTAATATTGCACCGCAACATTGCTGAAATGTTGCAGGAATCTTCCTATGTCCGCCCCTGTGCAACATTGCACCGCAACGTAACTACAACCTTTCTGCAACCTTTCTGCAACGGAGTGTGCTGTATGGGTAGTGTCGTTATAGCGTCACAATCGTTGCAGCCTTATAGCGTCATCGTAGATTCATTTGATACAGCATCGTTAATCTTAGTCTTAAAGGCTATTGTCAGTTAAGACACGAATGGAGTGTTGAAAGTCTTGCAAAGCCTGTCTTTCTCAATCAGTAACAAAGAGCTAAAGTCATCAACTTTCACCAAACACTTACGTATGTGTATACAGATATAAACGCCTTTCACAAAATATAGGGCATTAGCGCCTGTGGCACCCTGATTAGCCTAATTGTATTGCTCTAATAAGAAAGTAGAAGTCATCTAGTCAGCAAGGGACTGTTACAACGAGCGAATGTATTTGCGAAGGATTGCAAACGCATAAGGGATTCTACATACATACTATTTAGTTTGGATCGTCCACTTGGCGAGGATTAACCGTCGGGTGGTAAACGAGAGTGAGCAAGCAAGTCTGTTTTCAAGTTTTATCACAGAGCTGCTTCGTTAGCCCAGGTATCTTACGGTTAGAATTAAAGAGTATTTTTTAAAGCACTTTAACCTTTTACTTACTTAGGGTAAATAGGAAATAGGGGACTAAACTTTCGGAGTATATTCTACTCATAGAAACTTCAATGCCTGGAAACACTTATTTGTCAGGTCGATTTAGGGATTAGAATCAGTTACTCTATGCAACAGCGTCTGGCAAAAATACCTAACAAGTTTGGAGTTATATTGGATTGAACGAAAAGCTTTTGCGTTTTCTAAGGGGTGCCGCTATAACGCCCTATTACATAATTATTTAGTAGTTATTCTTTTGTTTTGCATAATCTAATTATACTTGAATAGACGACTAAGGAAATATAAACTAAACGGCTTCACATGATCGATGCAAACGACAGCCAATACCATGCGATTGGCCCCCGCATGCAAGGCCAGGCGGAAATTGTTCACTTCTACTGTGTAGTGTTCTTTCACGTGCAGTGTCTATAATTGAGGAGTCCTCGTAGAAAACACTGTATGTGCCAAAAGTGAAGGAAAACAATTTTATTGGAAAATGTTCTACGTGCTAGTGGTAATACTATAGAATAGAATTTTAATGCAATTTCCTTTGTTAATTGTTTCCTATGATAAATATCTTTTTGACACACCAATTTCAGACATAAACAGGGCGTGTAGTTTACGTTGCGTTTGCTTAATACAGGCGGAAACCACTTTTGTTAACTGGGCAAATATTAGATTGTTAAAATGGTCGATATGTTTTCCGTGTGGGCTCCTACAGAATTTTTGAAAATATCTGCTAAATTCTTTGAGAGCGCAGTTCACCGTTGTCGCATTGCTGAGTGTTTTCATCGTTAAAAGGTGGTTTACGTAACTGAAGGAGTGAAAATCGATTGATGCCATGACCTGGCAAATGTAATGGATAAGGAAGTACATATGTGCATACGTATTTCGTATTCTACTGGTGCAGTTTCTGGTATGGTAGGGTAAGTGTGGGTATTACTGCGGATATTCTAAAACAGATCATATTTAATGTTGGAAAGTACATAATCTCTTGAAAATTATTTTAAACTCTATTACAGATAATTATTAATAAATATGTACAGCAAAGTTATTATTAATTCTTTTATCGTAGTTTGAAATTCGTCCAGGCGAAACTTCGGTCGATTCCCGATATGGCGGTCAAGAAACCCTTTTTGAAAAACATTTATATTTTTGTTATTAACAGTAATACATGTAATGTAGCGTTATTGCTCGATAGAATACGAGTTATTTTTTCAGAAAAACAGTAAATGAGTCATCTATATTTTAGTTTTAATTTTTATTCCTCACCGCAGTATTAGGTGCAGTACTTTACACCATGTGCATGCATGTGTGTGTGTATTATTACTCATTCCTGCTGATTTTAGTAAATAAAGAAAGTTAAATAATTTTTCTATCTATATACAAGTGATATTTGTACTAAGGTTATGTTTCGCCTGACATCAGACCGCAGTAATACTTTCGCAGTAACTGGTATTTCGTTAGTAACTGGCACGCAGTAATGCATGCATGTCTGCAGTAACTCCTGCAATGAAATTGATCGACAATTTTTTTTAACCGTTTTTAATTAACTGTGCTTATTACCCCGCCCTCATATTTTTTTATGGAATTATTAAGGTCCCACCTTTCTTTTAAAAAAAGAAGGAGGAACTTTCATTCATTTGAACATAATAAATCATTTTAATTACTGAAATTTTATATTACCCAATCCCGGGATTAGTCCCGGAATCGCGAGATAGACTTTAAAAAATCCCGGGATAGTAAATAATGGCTGGGATTGTATTCCCTAATCACCATAAATTTTCAGAAACTTCTTTTAGCGTTGGCGTGAATTTAGGTGCTTCATAGGTATCCAGCCATTGAATAGATTTGACGATTCTCGTAATTTCTACTGCTCGTCACAATTTACAATTCCATACAAAAAAATCCCCGGATTTTTCCAGGAGACTCTTTGCAATGAGCGAGGAATGAAATACATACACACTGTTACCTTTCCATTAACTTAACTGGACGTTAACCAACTTATCTAATTCGCCACTTTATTCTAGACTAGGATAATGCTGGATGCTGCATGTCTATTTTCAGACACAAAGCCATTGCACAAGTACGCTGTTATATTATGGCTTTCTTAGGTCAACCACGCTGCTAATTTTGGGAGCTCATTTTCTTGATCGAAATATATCAAACTACTGTTACATTATCCACACATTAGCTGTATATGAGTTGAATAAGATTGATTCGACGAACTGAGTAAAAACTAAGTAAACCGATCAGTCTGTGGATCTATGTTTATTAGAACTTTTTTCGGTCACTTCACGATCTCTATTAACCAGTTAACTGTTTGCATGCCATTCTCGAGCAGTTTGTATAATATTATGCTGTTCAGATCGCTACTACAACCTGCCTTCTGATTAGGAAAATGCAACATTTCTCCGTCTAAAGCGTCCTGAGCCACGAATTCTTTCAAGCTTTTCCTCCCAGCCTTGCAAAGGTGCAGAGGGTGAATAGGGAAGCAGGAATAAGCGAGAAAAAGATCTAGCAGGAAAGAAGTGAGTAGAACGGAGCCGAGCGTCGGGTCCTTCATCGTCTTACATTAGTGGAACCGGTGAAGATTCTCGCTGGAAAATGGGGGATGGAGTACTAATAAGTGTACCAAGCCAACCGGCTACAAACTCCTTCCATTAGTTTAACGCCGGCCGAAGATTTCATTGAGATTGTGAATTTTTCATGGAAGAACGTCGGGGACACGAGGGAGGAGGAGAACAGCGAAATAAAAAAATAGCGAGCGGGAAAGAGAGGGAGACAAAGCCGAAGCAAGAGACGGCGAAAAAAAACGATAAAAGGAGACAGACGGATTTGATTTTGTGCAGGTATGCGAGAAGGAGGGAGGGAGGTCGATAGGTAGACTAACAAAGAGAGAGAAAATGCAAAAGGGATGGAAGGAGAGACCGAAGCAACCCTCGGTGTTGATTTTAATTGAAAACGCCTCCATGAAGGTATACTCTGTATACCGTTCGCCCGGGTATGGGTGTACGTACAGCGGTGTACGTAGATAAAACTCATCTACAAGCGAGTATAGCTCTGACGTAAAGCACAGAGAGCGCTAGCGTTCCAGCAAACGTCCCCGGGGACCGTGGAACCAGGGGGTAATTCAATTTGACACCCCCCACCCACGCTTAAACAAGGCAGCACCCATCCGACCCTCCACTTTCACCCTTCCCAGCACCCTCCTCCCTCGCCGTCTCTTTCTCTCCTTTCCCGGCCCTCTCTCTCATCCCCTCCCCCCCCCCCCCCCCCGCTGTCGTCCATGTTCCCATCCTCGTGCTCGCTTCGTCGCGCAAATTAAATTCTCATCCACCGTGAAACAATGCCGGTGCCCGAGCCGGAACAATCCCCTCCTTCGTACCACCCCATCCACGATCCCACCTGCAGCATCCGTCGACCATTTCCTCGAGTCACCCCCTTCCGCCTGTTACTGGATTCCGGTGGTCAGTGGTTCGACAGATCGGACTCGAATCGACCGCATTAATTACTTGCTACTTACAATTAGTGCAAACTAGAAACGGCCGCGTACGTTCCACTAATGATCGCGGTGTTTGTTCGTCTACTTACGCGGGCTTCATTAGCTAATTGAGCTCTGATAATGGAACACGGCTCACCGTTCATTGTACGGATGAGGACAGAAACGAAAAAGATCTCGGGAGCACGGGCAAGCCTCCGTGTCCCTTGAGGTCCATTAAATTCGCCCGAAGAAGCCGCTTAAACGTGTCACTTAAACAGTCGTAAATGTGGATTTTGATGGAGAAGATGAGGCAAGACAGCAGAAAAGTGGAAAGTAATAATTGAACGGAGGGAATGCTCTTTCGTTTGTACGTAAACGACACAGAATAAGGGCTTGTTAGCTGAATCTTGGTACAGGGTGCTCCGGAAGTGGAGGTGTAATCTTAATCGGTAAATATAATAGGATTCACGGGAACGAAAAATAAGGTTTTCATAAATATGAAGCCTTAAACTAGTCGTGTTTGAAGTCAATAGTCTAGGTACCTACGGTCACATGTACTATAAAATGAAAGATATTTTGAAGATTTCAGCATGTCAATTACAATGAATTATCGTTTACAGCTGGTGCGATGTTGAGATTCCATGGGTGATTGAAGTTTTTATAAATATTTAGAAGTGATTAGTGAACCAATATTTCTTATCATTTCACTTACTTGCAGGTGTTTTCCTTATTTTTTCCTTCCACGATTTCAATAAAACCTTGTATCTTTATGGAACAGACAGAAATAAAGGACATGTACGTTTTTTAACTACGGTACACAACTGTACGGAATGAAACTTTTATCCAAAGTTTCAAAATATTGGGGAAAGTTTTTAACACAAATATTCCATGGTTTTTAACGAAAAGTATGATGTTTATATAGTTGCTGGGCAGTAAGTTTGGTGGGTTTTTTTAAACTTTTTTTAACCTTTTCCTGAACATAACTCGATTTGTACGTCTTGGTGAAGGGTTTCGTTGCTGTCATAGGGTTTCGTTTTATTTTGAAAATGTTGAAGGATATTTATGTTTATTATATTAGCACCCTCCCATTTTTGTCTGCCACATATTCAGATAGGAACTTACATCCAACTACCCAATTCATTTTTCTCATTTTTACATCAAGCTGTTTTCTTTTGGACAATCGACGATGTTTATAGGTGAGCTTTTTATTTAAGTAAAGGCCAAGTTATTCTATTCTGTTTTTCATTGTTAGAATCTCATTGCTTAATTTAAAGACTCGGCTTATAATATAATGTGTTTTGTAGTAAAAATAGTGCGCGTACGTCTGCTTGCATTTATTCTGAATCTGCATTTCTGCCTTCATTCCTTTACTTCAACCAAAGATTTTTGAAGATTTTCGTGTACCGCTAAAATTGCTATGTCGTCGACGTATGTGGTTATTAGACCATTATTTACACTACGGACTACGGTGTGCTCCGTGGAACACTAGTTTGACTGGGACAGCATTTGGAGTAATATGCATCCTGGATTCACATCAGATCATTTTTCTTCAAGTAAGATTTCCATAGTTGAAGGTATTAATGAGAGAGGTTTTATTTAATTTTATGAAGCAATCCTCTATGCCAGACGCGGTCAAAAGCTTGACTAATGTCTATAAAAACGGTGGAACGTGCCTTTGCTCTCCTCAAAGCTCTTTTCTATTTTATTAACTATTCGACGGATTTGTTTAATTGTAATACACTATTCCCGAAATTTGAATTGATGTAGCTATATTAAGTTGGTCTTCTGCATAATGTGTTCGAGCGATTTCAGAAGTAGTTTCTCAAAAAATTTTTATATTAGCGTCACGAAAAAATAAGTGAAAATTGCAATACAAGAATGCAAATGAGCCTTTGTTCTCGAAGGCAGCAAATGTGTTGGGTATGAACATATTCCACTGTTATACGTATTTTATACTTTTTTCATAGTATTTGTTTTTTTCTTCTGAATTTACTATTATTATTACTATTACTACTACCATTATAAAAATTATATTCTTTATTACAAGGTATGTAATAACGTACGAAAACTTCGCCGTCTATTTACTTCTTCCAGTTATCGAATAATGTACCCCGCTTCTATGAGAAACAACCATGAAACAGGGATATAGCAGAGTGAAACAGACAAGATACAACTTGTATGCAGCACTGGGTAGGCGGGGACGAAGTCGCGAGGATAAGCGTACCCACGGGCTAACGGATTATTTAAATGCAAACACAATGTTGTACCGAGGCACATTGTTCCCCTCTCGGTTATTTTACAATTCAATCTGCGATCCTGGGTTGCTGGCGGCAGCAGCAGGGATGGGGGCCCAGGTACGGGGTCAGGAAACACTTGTTCGTTCATTGTAACGTTGTTAAATCTCTGCGCTTCCATTATGACTACATTGTGCTCTTATTTCACGCTCTCTCTCTCTCTCTCCCCCCCCCCTCTCTCTGTCTCTACCCCTGTTTCACCACTCCCACGAACCCCACCACGGTGCTTTTACATCCTCTACTTTTGCTGTCCTCCCCCTTTTGCTCTGTCCTTATCTTTATCCAGATTTTGCTTTTTCTCCGCGTCATTTTTCCCCGTCGACCTATCATTCTGGTAATGGCGTTCTCTTTTATAGTGACTGTTTATTGTAATTTCTGCACGACTTGGTTCGATAAGAATGAATGTAAATGAATTGTATTTTTCTATTAATATTCAGTGCATACGGTCTGAAAACACCAGAGCATCTAAATATGTTAACAACTGTATTTTATTCGTATCATATTTTAATAATGACTGTTGGGTTATAATTTTGAAGTATTAAAAGCCAATGTTGCAAGAGTGCTTTTACTAACAAGGAGAGTATTTTAGGTGTCCGGCTCCGATCATTTCGATTTTTGGATATGTTATAGAGGACCGAAAAATAAGAAATACGTGTTTTTTTATTTTTCCCCGTTTTCATATTTGGGGGGTGAAAACTGCGTTCAAAGTTAGGGTTGAAAAATCATTTTTGTGGAAAAAATGGACTTTTTGAAAATCTGGTGAGTCAGTCATATTTCGCATTCAAAGACACAAAATTCGTCCATTGACACTATTCCCCTATCTCTAATAGTTCTCGAGGTATTCCACAAAAATGATTTTTCAAATCCTAACTTTGAACGCAGTTTTCACCCCCCAAATATGAAAACGGGGAAAAATAAAAAAACACGTATTTCTTATTTTTCGGTCCTCTATAACATATCCAAAAATCAAAATGATCGGAGGCGGACACCTAAAATACTCTCCTTGTAAGTAGAATATGCCTGCATTGGGCAGACCGAGAATTTTTAAAAGGACACTACATACTTTGATGTACATACATAGGTATGAAATATGTACCTATAGAAAGGGATGTAGGATGTATAGAACATTTTGGAAACATCGCAGTAGGAATGTAGCAAGGTTATCCTTTTTTCACTCCACATGAATATATCGAGAATTGCTTCTAACTCTGGCGGGGTTGATTTTTCGATTTATTTTCATGCAGTATTTTTTACTCAGCGCAGAGAATACTCTCATACTCTGTAAGTCCTGAACTGTTTTTTAAAAACACCTTATATACTCTTACACATACAAATATTAATTGTAAGATTATTTTAAATTATAACCATGTGCAATTATAAATCTTTGTTAAGTCACAGTTTTTAGTATTAAAATTTATATTTTTAACACTCTAGATTTCATAAGTTTTCCTACTTCAAAAAGAATGTATATATGCATGTAATTTTCTTGGTAAATTGTCAAAATTAATTTTGTTATAACTTCTACGAAAGATTGATTTCTATTTTCAGTGAAATTGTTATTCTGTGCAAACAATGCGCGTTTTGTACTCGACGATAAAACTGGTAGCTCGAAACAGATCTATACATCGGAGGCCAGTGGTGGACTTCAAAGTTTAGTACTGTTTATCTTCGTGAAACCAATCTTTTTTGTTTTAGGTAGGGACCAAACTTTCAAAACCATTCATAGAATTTTGACGGCTCACTTACGAGTTGCCGATGACGAGTGAATAAAAATGAAGACGACTGACAATGAGATACATGTACTTATTATTCCGAATGACCACATACATATCTGTGGGTGAGTTCAAGAAAGGCAAATGTCAAAATTGACACTTTTGAATAATTAGCATTAGTAATTTTGCAAAAACTTGATATATTTTTTTTGTTCTTAATTAGGCAAACTTGCAAAATTAGTTTGTTTTATTGAAATCTATTGGGCTATACGTAATTGGTGCTTTACGTATAGTTAATTGCTTTAACTCAGAATAGCAAAACATTGACCTTGGTCCTTCTTGAACTAACCTTAGTAGCATTTCTGGTTGGCCCACAGTATCCCCAAGTTGGGAATTAGTCGGCCATCAAAATGCCAACAATAAATGCTGACAGGGCACCCACAGATCTATTGGATATATCCAATAGAAATGTTCTTTCCTAGGCGTCTTAGAAATTCGTGCGACGGGTGATGCACACCTCTCTTATGAAGAAGAGACACCTTTTCCGCCGCACGTGTGTATTCATTCGAAACGATTCATCGATAGACACTGCATCCAGATGAATCATTCTGACCAACCACATAGATACGATGAAGAAGGTGCCCCTTTTCCTTTCAAAATGTTGACAGTAGTTTTGTAACTGCGCTGCTAATGATACTGTACCAAATGCCGAAGTCGTGGAGAATAGAATATGGTTTCACTTAAAGAATTTACTACTTCAAATTTTTAATTAACTTTTGTATCATAGGTATTGTCGAGGTTTCGAATTTCTCTCTGGAGAAAGAGGGAACAGGGAGAATGTAAGACGTGGACATCGCCTATATGTATAGCATGAAATTGGAGGCCGCCTAGCAAAAGGTAGGCACACATTCAGAATTCAAAATTTTGACACTACCTAGATACAAAAATTAATTAAAAATTTGAAGTAGTAAATTCTTTAAGAGAAACCGTATTCTACTGTCCACGACTTCGGCATTTGGTAGGTATAGTATCATTAGTATTGCAATTACAAATCTACTGTCAACATTTGAAATTGTAATGAATATCAAGAGCCAGTTCATTCTATTACGAGCCAGAAACATGTATTGAACTGGTAATATTATAACGAAGCCATCCAAATCATTAGAATCGACACAAAAAGAATACTTTTTAAATGTTAAATAATTTTTAAATGTTTATTACCAGCTTGTAAAAGATCAGAGAAGTAGCAATGAAATTGTTTCGCGGTTTGCGGGACGGATTAGAATCTAGGGCATTGCTTTGACCCTTGGGTGGCACTTTTGTGACACCATGGATACAGTGGACCGCGAAAAAAAACATTGCGAACATCGCGCCGCCAAGCCCAAATCAATACCCTGCTGGAGTCAAATGATAAATCCGCTTACAAGGGAACGTGCGGCTCGCATAAGTGCAACTCATATTTTCGACACTCTGGTACTCTAGTCAGTCCAGTGGACCCACGTCACCATTTATGTAACTCTTCTTCGCGACGCCACTTGAGGGTTAAGCCTCTTGGGGTCACTTCTTCGGCTGGCTACTTACAACAGACACGACCCCCACCTTTTTAGGCTTACACACGCATCGGCGTTTCAACTATAGATTTCACAGATTTACGGGTGGGTGCTCTCAGATTTCCAGGTACACAGATACGCGATCTTCAGACTAATTTTATTACCAACTCTTTGCCCAAAGATTTTCCTAATTGAAGAATATTGCTTTCCATTTCTTCACTTTCTCGTTCTAAGGATTTACTTTCTTCGCCGCCTTATGACTTACTTTGTTCCACACGGTTGGCAAGTTTGCCTTTCTGTCAGGGAAGGGGAACGGGGGAGACACTGAGACTATTTTTAATTGGACGAAATTCGATCAACTTCTGAATTCTGTAAATCAACCGCATATTACGTGCTAGCAACATACCTCCGCGCTTCGCTTCGGGACTAAGAAATATTAAGGACTCCGTGAAAACACATTTCACCACTTTTCATCACCCCCTTGGGGGATGATTAAAGCAAAATCCTGAAATTGTTTTTTAGGCATTTATGTGGGTAACCTTTCGAAGTATACACCAAGTTGATATGTAATCGGGCCTAAGAGATTTTGTGGAATCCGTGAAAATAGAATTCACCCCTTTTCATCCCCTTAGGGGTTGGTTAGAGAAAAATCTTGAAATTGGGTTTTAGACATTTGTGTGGGTAATCTGTGTGAGTAAGAACCAAGTTGATATCTAATCGAGTCTAAGAGATATTAGGGAGCCCGGGAAAATACATTTTACCCCTTTTCACCCCCTTGGGGATGGAATTTCCAAAAATCCTTCCTTAATGTGTGGCTATGTCATAAGAAAACTATGTACTTTCCAAATTTCACGTTCCTAGGTTAAACGGTTTGAGCTGGGCGTTGATGAGTCAGACAGTCAGGACTTCTTCTTTTATATATATAGATAATTGAAGATTTTAAGTTTTTAAGGATTAAGTATGGAATTTTAATTTTGTAACAGGGATGCAGTAGACAAGTAGGGTTGATATTATTCATTATTGGAACAGTGTATATACAAAAATTGAATTATTCTAGTAAAAAATGAAATATTATATTCTACGTATATTATTATAATATAGAAAGGTGCTCAGTTTTCAATGCTTTCAATAACACTAGTTGGCAGACTTTATCTATGCACATACCTATGGGAGACGTCTGAAAACGCCTTTATAACGGTTTATTTTTTGCCATTATTATACATATTATTTGTTAAATTGCAACATGGAGAAACTATTAATTATATAACAGACATTAGAAACACTAAATGTTCAACTCCTTTCATACTCACTTCCCATTCATTATTAAAGTCTACTAGTGAAAAAGCTTAACTTCAAACATTCAACTTTGCGATGATTAAACAGCATTACTGTTAGAAGCAAATATTATTTTCACCAAAAACAAGAGTTATTGCTGATAATAATTGCTTAAGTTGCATCAGAAGTTGCACTGAAATAAATTGTAAACAAAGCTGGTCAAGTCCAGTTTTATTCTCGTTTTCCATTATTTATCAATTCGAACCTATCCCGCGCTGGAGTTTTAAGAAGGGTAGAGGATTCAAAGGATTTACCACTATATCAGAGAAATGAATTGTCCTCTTTGTACTCATAAAAATTCACATTATCCTAAGTGAGTTGTATTTTAATCCCTCTTTAGGTACATCAAACGATGCTCGCTGCTCTGAAAACCTCCCAAGAGGATTATGTAATTTAAACAGGCCCTATCTATTATATCTCGTACTTTCATACAATAAAATTCCTGTTGTTCCGCGCAACTTGGTACTTGCCAACTCGAAGCGGCGGGAAACAAATGTTACGAACATTCACGTACACGTAAAATACGATATTATTTACACGTAAAGGGAGAGCTGATATATTTTCCGACAGTTCAACTTTTCTTCGGGAAAAAGATGGCGATCGTTCGTGAGTAGCGAACCGAAAAATTACACGAACTGCCGAACTTCAGTAATTCACGAAATTGCCCCCAGATGCTCGAAATACGATGAAACTTTTCCCGGGGTCACCTGAGCCCCAGGGCATCGGACTTATTAATTCCCCTAAACAAAACAGGTTGTTGTTTTCAAGGTCTTTCTCGAGTTAAATCTAAAGTGATGCACGGCTAATCTCTGGACAAACAGTTTACGGTGTTTGCCTATTCGTGTAGAGAACGAATCCCCCCTCCGTTCGACGTGAACCCTCTTGTCCCCTGGGACCAGTTTGCTTTAAGCTCGTGAAACGACTATCAACTTACTCGGGGGCATCACACGAATTGCCCAACACCAATTTTTATAATACTTCATGTACTTGAAGGGCAAGTAGAATTTTAACGGCGTGTATGTTAAACAACTCGAATCTTTGCCGACAGAAAACACAAACGCACCCCTTCCATTCAACGTATAAGACAGATTCTCGAAGTTCTAACTATTCGATGTAATTTTGGATACTATTGGAATTATATCTTGACAATGAAGTTTCCGAATCCACGAGAAGAAATTGGGGAAGTATTTTGCTACCTGTGTTATCAAACTATTAGATCCTATTTATAATAAACAGTTAGGGACGATCCCGAACTTGCAAATTCAAAAAATTATTAAACCTTCGCAATACATATCTGGGCACGTATTACTCTTTTAATTTTTGCTGCCCGGATTTACTCAAAGGGTGTAAATTCAACTCCCTTTAGACTGAATTCGAACAGCGAAATGAAATAACGCATTATGTATTTATCGAAATGCCCTCTGCGGATATTCGAAGTTTCATAATTTAGTGTTTTTTTTCAGAATTCAATGTGGCTATTGAGAGTAATACAAATCATAAGCACTACACGATTGATTAATACTTACTCGGCATAACGAGCACTATCAAGGAAGGTATAAGTCTGGGAATTATTTTTATTTGTCGCTTAGCGAGATAAAGAATTATTGTGGTATTCCAGTATTGTAAATATAGCTATTCAAATCAATCATACTGGCTCGTTAGTCGCGTATTCATGTTAAATATATATATATATGCACATTTATACATATTGCCATGACTATTATAATATTATACCTAATATTTAATTTGAAAATAGTAATACGTTTAAAAACTTTGCCCAAGATTTTGCAGTGTACACATACTTTCTCGCATATGTGCTCCAAATCTATTATCGACTGATTAATATTTTCTATATAGTTTTTTCATTCAGTGTTTTCCTTATTTAACTACATTCCGATAATTTGCAGCTTTCCAGTTATAATTAAATACCAGTAAATGATTTCATAGTAACGGTCCATAAAAAGTCTCTCTGTTTATGAAAAACATACATTTTCTTCAAACATCTTTTCGTATAATAATTTTTTGTACATCTTTATACATCTTCCTTACACGTAAGAAAATATTGTGATTATTTCTTTATTTTAGGGTGAAATTAGATTGATTTATGTGTATTGATACAGAGATTTTTTATAATTGTTCTATTATGTAGTTACTAATTAACTTCGAATTGTATTATTCTTCCGTCACTGACTTTAAATGGAAGAGCACTATACAAGTATGCGGGCTACTTTTCGAAGTGTAGAGTAATAATGGAAAATTCGTGGGGGTTGAAAGAAAATTTAATATTCCTGAAATTCATATTTTTGTAGAATTACATCTTTTCAGAAATTAAATTAAATGTTTATTGAAACAATGCGTGGCGGAAATAGTATATTTGTTATTCAAAGTTGACGTTAATATTAGGAAAACTGAGTGACACCACCTTTTTTATGCAATTGTGTTAAATTCTTTCGAAATAATACAATAACGGTGTTCCTATAACAGTTTCCATTATCCGAATTAATAAAGAGACATAACTATTTCCATAGGGAACTTTCTGATAATAAAACTCTGGTCGATCATTTTACATTGTGCTTCAAAATATTAGTGCATAGCTTCAACAGTAAATTTAGCGCAATTGCATATAACGAAAAAAGTTCGTATCATCATTTCTCTTATGTGACCTTATTTCTGAATTCCACAAGTTTTTGTGTTTCACCAATTCCCGTTAGAAAGTGATCTGTATGTTTAAATGTAACAGCTTTGCAGCAGCTTGTACGCAAAGAAGTGCTCAAATGACCATTTTGAGTTTCGATACCAGTCTCTAATTATCTTTTCCTTGATCTCCCAATGCATTCGAAAGTTCCAATTTCTATTCTGATTTGCTGGAGGAGTTTGTCAACCTTATCTATCATTCTACATACTGTAAAGTGGAAAGTAAATTTGAATCTGGATATTGGCGTGGTCCGATGACATGTCCCCAATAATTAAACCAATTTTACTAAAACAAATCGTTTAGAAATTATCTCGCCAAATAAATAGAATCATCGAAATCGATTAAGTAGATCAGTTTGTTGCGAGAATTATTGAAATGCAAAAACGTCTGCAACTCGGGAGCGAAGTCAGAACAAACGGTCATACGAACCTTTTGCATTATTTTTATTTACTAAATTAACCCCAGAAATTAGGTCTCACGTATTATGACACATCCTATGCATTTCTTTATAGTTTATAAACAATCGATTTTGTTTAATACATAGGTTTCATATATATATTCTATCGCCAAATTGTAAAAAGTTTCTAATATTTGTGACTGCGTTATGTTGCATCATCTTGGGCTTCAAGCTTCAAATCGTCTAATATCAGTCCCTTATCTAATACGAGTACTTAAAAGAGTCAATAAAGACGTTACTCGCGCCAGTATTGGTACACATTTTCGCTTTGTCAATACTGTAATGGGTGCGTATGTAGAGTCGAAGTTAGTTTCGATGATTATGGAAGAACTTTGCAGAAGGAGAAATATTCTACAGGTCCTGTGGTCACATAATGAAACGTTCGAATTTTTATGAAGTCTTGGAGAGTAAATCATTCAGATGACAGAAATTCAGATAAAGCATATTCCTTTCATATTAATTTTCTCTGCCTTCGGGCGAATCGAAATATTTTCTTCTATTTATGTTAACTAGAGGGTAATAAAACTTAATTGAAACAGCCACTTGAAAGCAAAAGAGCAGAGAAAAAGTTAGATCAACCGATGACGACGCTGACATTCAGTGTAATTTTAATCATTTTCTTCAGAAAATATGTTTGCTATTCTTCAAAATAGGAACAACGTTATTGCGTTAATTAATTTAAAAAACCGGTAGTCATGTGTATACTGATGAGTTAAAAGAAATTAATTAGTTTACAGTCTGAATAGTATTGGGCATAACACTGTTTTAAACCGTTGCATAATAATATTATGTATTGCGTATTTGATAACAAACGGAACGAACCCAATATAAACAAGAATAAAGATACATAAGATAAATAGGTACACAGTTCATAATGAAGGAGATACAGAAATATAAAGTAAAAGTTAAACAATACTGTTAAAAGAAATTGTAATGAACATTCACCGTGCGAGGTTGCCGCAAGAAACAATATGTTTCACGAAAACTATTTATGATTGGTTTCATATAATAAAACTATGAAAAAAAAGAGCTCATCTTAAATGGTCTAGTTGGGACATGTAAATTACTGAGTTCCAATGATCTACTAATAAGTTTAAAACGAAATGTAAAATCTGTTAAGTCCACTTCATATTGGATTCTAATTATTGCGATGAAAAAATAAGACATATCAAAATGTCAGAAAAATTTGATTTTTCAACGAAACGTAGTAGCATATTTAATTCCTTTTATTTCAAACATGGTTCTGCCTCTCTACCGTTTCAGGGTACCTACTACTACTTAGGTGGTTAAAACTTCGAAGAGCAGTAGAAAGTTATGACATCTTTCAATTTCGCTCACTTTGCAGATAAGAATATCTCCATCACAGTTTCTTTATTCTTAGTTGCGAGTTATTTTTTCTTGCTATCAGTAGTAATTTACAGAGACAGCTTTTGATGCACACCAAGTTTAGCGCTTAAAGTGATTTCTCTGTTTATATTTACAGTTTCTGCGATCACTTAAGGTTAGTAGACTATTTTATGAACATGATACGCGATTATTAAACCACGAAAGAGGAATTGTTATCAACACGTAATTTTCATACATGTACCTTATGCTTTCATCAAAGATTAGGATTGGATTCTTAATTTATTATTTATATTTTTAATATAGGTACTATTGTATTATAACATTCCGAGAAAAGACATGTTAAAATTTATTTTTTTAATACGTTCTAAAACACCCAAAGGGGGAACCATTTTAACCCATGTGGGTATATGTTTTAGAAGTAAATATGTCTGTGTTACTTTATAGCCAAATACGAATTATCTCATTAATTATGATGTTACTAATTCAATTAGTCTGTAATAAATATATTCACGAATATAATCTGTGTCACTTGCTTACGTACAATTTCTCTTCAATTTTTTAAGGGATATTCGTAGTCAGTTGAGAAACTCTTTGACCGTCTCATTGGCAGTTTTTCAGTACTGTGTAAATTTCACTAACAAATACAAAAGATAACAGGAAAAAAGCATGACATAAAACCAAAAAACCAAAAATATTTAAGATATCAAATATTACACGATATTATATTATATTAGCTGTTACTGAAAAATTAATCTCTATCGCTATTCACTTTCTTTCTCGTTTACAGTTTCATTTTCCACCCCCTCTTAGACATTTACCAGAAACATCAGAAAAGTAAGTTACAAAACTTTTAGTTAATGTAGAGAGTCTTCCCCTTTTATCCTCGTCTCACTGAAAAATTGGTCCCTACAATGGAGAAGCGAATGCGGGCTCTGTTAATCTAGGAAAGATTTTAAGTGATTATGAATTACGAGACGAGGGTGAAATGATGATCAGTTTATAATAATAAAATTTACCCACCGGAAGATCTTTTGTCCGAATTATTTTAGGTTGTTCTAGATGCTCAGTTCATTCATTAAGAAGTAAAGATAATTTGTTTAAATTCTTCGTAATAACAAACGTTACATTTTTAAGTAGACAATCCAAGGGTTGCTTATTTATCTATTTCTGTGCTAAAATTACACGGCGTTGAAGAAACGCTGATAAGTACGAAGACTTGCTTGATTGAGGACATCGTTTAGGACCTAACTAAAGCAGGGAGATATTCCCTGAATTCGCTGCTGATTAGTCCCGTGTACGCGCAAGTTATCCAAAAGTGTACCAGACCATTCAAATAAATACCTGGTAGAGCAAAGCCTCCAAGCCGCAAGGAACCTTCTCCGTCAATCACAAGTCGGTCACCAATTCCATCACGCAACAGGGGTGCAAACCAAGTAGCCTACTCGACGGGACGTCCCTTTCCGTGGTTCTGCCTTCACAATGAACGGGAGAACTTGCCAAACCGTGGAGAAATTGAAGTATCGTGAAACAGTGGCAACGGGCGACACCGGAAGATCAAGGAACACGTTAAGGATGACTGCGAGCGACTGTCCATATTCGGGTAACGTTTCGGTACACTTTGTGAAACTCTCCCCCTCTATCTGTCTCTCTCTCTCTCTCTCTCTGCGTAACACGATAGTACAGGCATAGAGAGAGAGATGGTGAAGCGACAGGGCGGAAGAGGAAGAGAGAGAGGAGAGGATTGCGAAGAACCGCCCCCCGAGTATGCCACCCCTGTAACAACCAACCCCATGGCGACGATAACGGGGATGAAGGCGGAGCTTCGTTCTCTTGGTTGTCGGGGGTGGCTCGCCTCAGGGGTAACTACAAACACGTACTTACCGAACATTACGATCATACTCCAACTCGAGCCACGCACACAGGGTTACTTCGGAGCTTGTCCGTGAGCCATGCTAAACATGCATGCAAGAAAATGCCCCTTCCATCGCTCGGGCGAAACGTTTTTCAAGATTAATTTCTAACGGCGATTACGAAGCATGGACTAGAGGTATTATAATACTACAGTAATGTAGTAACGTTGCGCGCATACGTGGGACTATACGATATAGGGTGTTATAATTTTCTAACAATAACCAATAAACAGATACAGTCATTCGAAACTGTTACCTGCATTTATGTGAATACTGTTATGTTTAGAAAAAAAATGATCAAACGAAAGTTGCATGGTATCGAGGGAGGTGTAATTTGGGGCAACTGAAATCATTCTGCGTGCAGGTGTCTCGATAATTGGAACAAGACTTTTGTTTCTTTAAATGGAAACATGTATTTTTTTATGGCAAGTTGTAGTATACACTATTCTGAATGTAAGCATGACAGGTTGTTGTTGTCAAGGTGTTGGTGTCAAAATGTGTTCGCTATGTGTTAGAAATGCAAGGTACTTTCAAATTGACTGTCTTCCAATTGTTGGATAGGACGATTGAATCGATTCTTTTAGAAATATATGTGTGTGACATTTTCCAGTTTCTGAGAAAAACGATAAAAACTGTTTCATTTCAATAAACTTTTAAATTGGAAGTGTCTACATTGTTCTAGCAAATTACGTAACCAAATTTATAGTAGAGAACTGACCGAAAAAATTTGGAAACATGTTCACATGCGTTGTCGCTGTAGTAAACCGCTTTTTCAAAGACTTTTTAAGGTTTTTTGTTATTGAATACTTCTAGCTTAAAGGTGAAACTCCTCATTTCATTTGTTTGAAAATACATGGTGTTAAAACACTGATGAAAATTACGTGGAAAAATGTTCTGTTCATGACCGATACATCATAATATAATTTCCCTGTACAACCGATTCAACTGTTTCCGTTCATAATCATCTGATCTGGCGTGCCTGGATAACTTCTTAAGGGGTAATTTAAAAAATAGAGTTTGCGCATAAATTCCACCTGCGGTGGCTAATACGTTGCAGCGCATTATCGTTGAATATGCTGAAATAACATGGGTGAATTAATTACCCAAAGTGTCGAGTTGTCAATGGTCGTCGCAATTTAACATCTCTTGCAAATGAAGCTGACATTATAGGGTAGATGCACCATTTGTGGCCACTTTAAGGATTTCAGTGACTTTCATCGTAATTATCTTTAAAATTGTACTTCAAATCAGGAAACTAAAATCTTCACTAAATTTTACACTATCTTTACTATTAATGTCTAAGTTACCATTAACTAGAGAAATCGTTAAAGAATTAATAAAGTTAAAAAATATAAGAAATCCATTTTTCACCGTTTGTGGCCACTTGCCACTTTTCACGAAAGCAATAAATGTAACCTTATATTTCTGATGGTATACTAAACAAAATATTTACGGTTTGAAATTCTACACATAATTATGTGTCTACAAGCAATTTCAAGCTAAAAAACCGCGATAATTATGCACATGGCCAAAAACGGTACAATGGCCACAAACGGTACATCTACCCTACATATGTATAGTAAGAGCATGTTTTGTCCATCTCGTGATTATGTTTCTCTGCAAAGAATAAGAATGCTAGTTGCATTTAGAAAAATGATCACTGCAAAATTCCTATAACAAGATATGTATATATGTTTCTCCATAAACATCAAAAGTCTATCTTCAAATCTCTGTAACGATACCTCATAAACAAATTTCGTTGAACTAACTTATGTCGGTTTTGAAATCATGCATCTTTCATTTTGACCGATATTTTTTATGGATGAAATATTGATAAATCAAGGGAACAATTTCAAATAGTTAACTCTGCATATTAAAATACAGTGTAATATAACTCTTTACAAAACACTTTATGAACCTATTCAACTTTACTCAACAACATGTCCAAATCTTAACTATTCTCAAACCCTTAGGAGATTTTTAAAAATTAATTTTTTCCAGTTTCCTGTATCGTTGATTATTTCGAATGTTAATTCCGTCACTATTTTCCAGCCGTATGGTTGTTTCACGTTTCATTTTTTTGTTAAAATAATCTCTCCCTTAAGATACACCTTATTTGACTAATTGTAAATAAAATAAAAAATTTCACAATGTATATTTTGTAATATATTTATACCATAGGAACTTATTCTTGTGTTTTACAAAATATCGGAAAAACGAATTTTAGTAGCGTAAGGCACTGAAAGCAATGCTTAAAGTCTTACACTGCTTGGAAATGAACGCGGCGTGGCGTTAAGTAGCAAAAAAAGGCCAGAAATCAAATGAACTTTTAATTTTCCTGGGTAAGGAAGAAGTGTGAAGTACTCGGAAAATGTTGGTACAAGCGATCGTGCATCTTTTATTTCACAATAGCCACGATTCCCCTAACGAAATATCGTTTAACGAACCGCAAAGAGGCTGGTGCAGTTTATACCCCAGTTGGCCATTATGATTTCTGCCACCCCTACACGTGTAATAAATATTGTTGCGGACCCCTGCCAATTATACAGACGATATCTCGCTCTCTCTAGCCTTGTTCTCCCCTTCGCACTGAAATATCCGAAAGAGAGACAAGAGCGACGATGTGCGGAACATAAGGTCGCGTCTCCGTTTCAACCCCCGTTCCCTTCGTGTATTCAAGTGTTCCGAAATCCGTGACTGCATTATTTTATTCACGTGAACGATCGTCGATAATGTTGCTGTGAACACACTGGCAGATACCGATGTTTAAAATACGATATTCTCTTCTGGGTGGCTTTGGCGATGCGTAAAAGGCATCGCCAAAGGATGCGTGACATTATTTCTTTAATCCTTTCTAGTCTTTTAAAAAATTATACACTATCCAAGAATACAATTTTTCTTGTATTGAATAAGTTCAAGTGTCACTGATAAACTCGCAGAAGCTAACTATAAAATAACTTCTTTTGAAAAACATTATTCGGTTAATAACGCAAGAATTTTCATTTATTCGGGCAAACTACGATTACATATAATTTTCTTGTTTTCTATCTATCGAATAATGGCACCATATTTAGCAGTAAATTATAATATAGATGATGCTGTCCGTATTCGTGGTCATCTATGTAGACCTCAGCTATATTGTAATTACATACAAAAATATGTAGGCTATTAAAAAATATTAAAGTATCGGAAAGAATAACTTCGAATAAAAAACGCTGTTTTCATCATTTAACGCAAATATTTCTATGTAAAATTATATAAACAGAATGTGCTTTTATATAATAAATACATTGAAAACATGGAAAAGGAGAGTTTGTGATTTAGATACGTGAATAATTATTAGAACCACTATAAAAATGTATTAAAGATTTAAATAGAGCGCTTAGAAATTCGGACACCTCATTCAATGTCCAAGAAAATATCTTTTTTATTAAATTTATTTTGTTTATGGTTGCAGCAACATCGTAGGATATTAGCGACCACATTATTTGAGTTACATGGGGTAAATTATAAGTATAAATTAGGTACATACTTAATCCTATTTAATTCTACTGGTCTCGCTTTACATTTACATTTCTACTATATGTTATTCTAATGTATTTACAATCATATATGATTTTGTAAATTTGTGTAGTTATAAAATGTTATTTTGGTTACTTTCCGTTCGTCGGTGAACGCTACTTGAAGATTTCCTGAAATATTGAATTTATTTCGGTTTCATTGTAAAGAATGCCATTCAAACAAAAGGTGTTTTGGTTTTTTGATATTAAATATTCGTGGGTCAATTTGCAATGTTCGATTCTCAGACGAGTGAGAATTACTTGGCTTCTTGGGTCTTTGAGATATATTTGTGGGTTTTCAAATATATTCTTTCTAACATCAGAAAGTTTTTGTGGCCTAGATTGGATCCATTTGATGCTCAAATATTCTTTGTTTCTCTTATGTAGAAAACATCATCTTACTGACTTCCCACCGTCCTCTTCTTCCACTTATTTCATCGGTTAACCATTTCGGTACATAGTGTCGGGCGTAATTTAGCGAAAGTAGTGGTAGTTTCAAACACATAGCGAGTGCTCTTGATTGAGTGACTACTATTAGATTGTGATAAAATAATCGTCCAGACATTGAACTGATCGATACTCTAGAAGACTTTAAGTGAATGTTTTATGTAAATAATCCATGACCTGAGGAATATTATTAATTACCTATTATACATCACTGAAATACTAGTTGGTTATTATACTTATTAATGTTGTTGATTATTTGAAATAACTTTAAATTCGCTAACAAGAACGTAGTGAAACAAATTCACTATTTGGTATTTAAACTACAAGAGATCTTAACTTCTCGGTTCTTAGAATACTTGCAATAATTATTATTATAGTAATTCAACATATTTTCGGCAACTCACGAAACACTTGATTTTAATTTATTCTCGTTAGTGAGTTTACTACCAGCGAAGTTATTAAATCATACTACCTGTGAAATTGTTTGCAACCGAAATTAATGTAGTACACTAGTATTATTAAATTGCTAGAATTCCTTGAGACGAATAGAATATGAAACCAAACATGGGACATGTAAAGAATATATGATAGCAGTAATCCCTACTCCCGCAATTTGCATTGGTTTTAAGTACCCAATTATAGGAAACGTTTGCGGCCAATCTCAAATGGAAAAACTAAACTGACTTTATCCCCGGCTTTGTAGAAAGTATTGGTAAACGAACAGTAACGAGTCGCAGGCCACTGCAAACTAGATCCCGAACAAAAGAAGATGGAGCAGTTAAGTGTGGTTCTCAATGGACTCTCGATACTGAAAGGATCGCTTTGATGAGGACGCGTGTCGGGTATTAAAGCTGGCTGCCTGAACCAGCTAGACCTGTGGCCGATTTACACGAAACTCGGGGTTCGGTGGTTCGTGATACTGATTAAATCTGCTAGGGTAGTCAATGCTAATCAGTGATTAGTAATCACGATGCTAAGGATAAGTTGTGGCGGAGCGGTGCCGCCTGACCGTGCTTTTATAGACATTTTCAATGCTATTTTTGCATTTTACAAACGTATACAAGGGTGAACCGCGTAACGGCACCACCCCTATTTTTTTTTGTTGCTAGTGAGTCGATCAAATTTGTTTGTCACAGATGACACGGTTTTGAGGGACCTTCAAGGTGAACATCATATTTCTTCTATGTACGCTTTTTAAATCAATTTTAAACTTTTTAAATAAATTTTCAAGCCCACCTTCAACTTTTTTATGCATGACCCTATAGTTTTTTTTTGCATATCAGCAAGCAGGCATTGAAACAAATTCAACCAGCTTGAGGGGTCATTCTACTTTGGTCGGCCGAAAAATTAAACTATTAGTAAAGATTTCTTCTCAGTAAATACAACATATAATGAAATAAATCTTTTTTGTGTTTATTAAGATACTTCTATATTATAGAAAAAAAATTAAAAAGAATTGTTTCTTATTTGTTTTAATTGTTATTTTACAGTGTCAGTATGGCACCTAAAAAAAGAGGTATGTTCAAGGTGTAGGTGATTTCCCGGCTCAGGCTTATCCAAAACTAAAAATTCCAAAAGATTCTTAATCTGTATGAGTGTCGCTGTAGCTCCTAGCTCAATTAACAATTTTTGTTGAAAACTAACAAAATGGCGCCGGTTTGAAAAACTAACAAAACTAACGCCGGTTTGAAAAAAAAGTTTGACAAAACCCAAAAGGATGTATTCTAGGGTGTTCCATGAGAAAAATCTCGGTTATTTCTCGACGAACAAACTCTTTTTTTAAGTATCATATTGATGCTGTAAAAAACATTATAACAAATTAAAAAATTATTTTTAATCTTGTTTTTCTATAATATAAAAGTAGCTTAATAAATACCAAGAAGATCTATTTCATTATATGTTGTATTTACTCAGAAAAAAGTTTTTACAAGTAGCTTAATTTTTTGACCGATCAAAGTAGAGTGACCCTTTAATAAAAAAATATTTCTTTTTATCTAAGGGAATGGTATGGCGATAAAAACGTTCAGGCGAAAAGTGATTTTATACAAGCTAAATGACATGCGATGTCTCTTTAATGTTACATCTCCGAGAAATTTCTCGTGTTATTGCACGGTTAGTATTGGTCGTTATGCACTTACCTCACCACGTGTTTTGTGGGGTACGTTAAAAGCCAAAGTGTTCCACGATGCTCCAATAACGACGGAAAATATGTGGCAATGGATCATAGATGCATCTTCAGAATTGAATCGGGACAATTATTAGATTTACAAATGTATTCATTTGTTTCTTCGTCCTCTACACAAGTGAATAGAAACAAGAGAACCGCATTATGAATTTAGGTAAGTTCGAAGCTTAAGATTAGAGACATCGCATGTCATTCAGCTTGTGCAAAATCACTTTTCACCTGAATGTTTTTATCGCCGTATCATTCCATTAAATGAAAAACAATATTTTTTTATTATTAAACTCGTCACAATGCCTGCCAGCTGATAGATAAACAAAGCTATAGGATTATACACAAAAATGTTGAAGGTGGCGGTGAAAATTTATTTAAAAATAGACATAGAAAAAATATAATTTCATCGACTTGAAGGTCCTTCAAAACCGTGTCAACTATGACAAAACAAATTTTGGTCGGTCCGCTAACAAAAAAAATAATAGAGGTGGTCATGTTACGCGGTTCACCCTTTATACAGGGTGTTTCGCTACAGGTGACAATCCATAATAAAACTTTTTAATATCACGCTTTGTGTTGGGGAAAATTGACTTTGAATTTTAGCCAAATATGCGTGCGCTGAAGTAGATGATACACTTACAGAGGTAAGTGGAACGACCTACGGAAAGCGCGACGGGTTCCCCTGTATTTTGTACCTGGAAACTGTACTTCGGTGGACGCATACTCGGCTAAAATTCAAAATCAATTTCCTCGAAAAGGAAGCACGATATTAAAAAATTTTATTCTATATTTTCGTCTCATTTTGGCCTGCAGATTCACCCCTTAAAAAATTGCCACCTATAGTGAAACGCCCTGTATAGCGAATCATTTTCTTTTTCTTCTTGCGACTGATCACGTGGGTCAGCTCTGCAAAAATTCAATTTTACTGCCTATACAACAGTGTTACCTGAAAGACACTCTTCAATATCATTGCCATTTTTGTCTGTTGTAGTCATCTCGTTCCTCTGAAACCAATTCATTCATAATCAGAATGCGGCAATGGGTTTTCAATATTAAGCAGTTTACTCGTTTGCTAAATACTTTCTGTTAATCTCAACATTATTCTTGTCAACGATACAACACTTTTCATAAGATGAACCATTTTTCTCGTCACCCGGATCGTCGCGACATACGCTGCACACGCGTCTGTTTACAGAAAGTTCGGTCAGCAATTTTAAACACCCTTAAAGAACGGCCGCAATCTGGAGGGTTGGTTTGCAACATTAGTAAAACGGGTTTCGATTTCGGAGAGTCAGGTCGTTTGTTTGGAAGCGACGATGCGTAGGTAATTTCGACAGAGGGGTCGAGATCGAGTCGCTGAAGCTTCTCTGACGACACACGCGTTACATATGGGAAACGTCCGTAAGTGTGGACAGGACGTTGGCGTGTAACCGTACTGGCATACTGCGCAGTCAATTAGTTTAATAGGCTAACAGTTGTTGTCCGCCGGTGACAGGAAGGAAGGGTGGTGTCCCTGCGCGAACTGTCACGCCCATGAAAGGCATTATTACCGCCGATTTATCGATTCACAAGCGTAATCCGTAGTATCTACCCTGATTCTTTAATTTCGATCTTCAGTGATTTGCATTATATCTTTGGTAAACTGAAACCCCCGCTTTCAAAACGCATTTGTCTTTTCTAATATTTAACAGGCACTGATTTACCTACTACCTGTAAGTTATACAAACTCTGTAGAGGGTGTGACTCTTGCCTCACAGAGCATGTAACATTTATTAAAGTCAGCAGAAAAATTTCTCAAATTTTGCCGATCTGTTATCTTGATGTTTACAAATTTACTCCGCGTTCCTTCTAACCATTTTCTCTGTTCTCAGTCACTTGTCAGGACTGGTATCCACGCAGTTTTACTATTATCCTGTTTGGTTTAAATTAACGTACGCCTGTCTTTTGTGACCAAAGTTAAAAATACTGCTGTATAGATTTTTTTTTAAATGTAGTTAATGTAATTAAAATACGATAAATAATTCAGAAATAACAATATATATATGATATGAATAATAAAATATAAATATATTATATAATATTAATATAATAAAAATGTGATATAAAAATATAATTATTTTAACCGCGTCTGAACGCTACGATACCTACCTCGGTTTTTTATTTGTTGAAATCCGAGTAAATATAAAAGTTGCAGGTAGTGGCACCTAAAATTTGCATTCTCTCCTTCATAATTATCTAAGGTTTCATATAAAATAAGTCCGACGTCTACCACTTTTAAACATTTTATAAAAATCTGCTCAAAGCTTATAATTGTTATAAATCTTATACTGTATACATGGATTAAAAAATGCTTACAACAGAATTAAATACTTGAAATATACCTGCTGACATGTATAACGCCATCATTTAAATCTGTATTCTAATATTTTACATATAATGAATATCCAAAACGTTCAATTTCACTTTGAACTTTACGATTTTGTCTTCAGAACGCTGTATCTGGCCACAAAATTATCTGAGATGAATAATATTTTGGATTTCTGAGCTTCAAAAGTTTATCACTTTATAGCAAAAAAATTTTCAAAATATTAAACTTGAAAAATTGGATATTGGCCAGAAAAAAGCGGGTTAGTGTGATTTAGTGGCAATGTAAATTTCATGCAAGCAAATACGATTGTATCTTCAATATTCTATGTAGGCATAGAAGTGCTGCGTGGTTCATCACAGCTTTCTCACCAAAAGTACCCACACTTTCTCCACTCCATGGCCAGATCCTGAGGAACGTTCGTATTGTCGAAGGTAACGTAATGTCGGGTTGCTTGTAGTTTCAATTTTGCATCTCTAAATAATCATTGCTCAATCACTCGATAGCTACGCGATTTTGAATCGCAAATAAAATAAATTATTGCATATTCGCGAATAACGAATAAATGGCTTTTATTCATTATCCGTTATTCGTCAATCAAATAAAAAGACTGCGTAGTAGTTGCACTATTATTAAAGTGTTGTTATTATAAAATATGAAAAATATGTTAATATAAAAGCACTGTTATGTTAATATAAAATATGTTAATATAAAATCACTTGGCTGAACAACAAAATTTAGTTTCATAAAGGTAAAACTTTTATCGTAAAAGGATATGGCAGCCTAAAAAAAGGATATGGCAGCCTTTTAAAAAAATAGCAATTTTTTTAGGATCAGTTTCACCGATTTTCTTGAAGACCAAGGCTTGTGTAGAAGGGATTATAATACAATTCCGGTTCATTTTTGTACAAGTATAGTCACCTCATTCGTAATTGTGTTGTACTTAATGCCGCATCCTACCAGTTCTTTGGCAGGTGCATGCATATATATAACCGGTAATGTCATTGTTTCGAAAACGAAGCTGCAGATAAAAAATGTTATTCTACACTTTTCGGGTTGCTCCACCAGTTACAGGACATATATTACGAAAAACATGCGCATCACATCACCCTTGTTAAAATATAATCATGTCATCTAGATTTAAAATTTATCCACTCTAAAATTAGAACTTAGAATGCCTCCGCTGTTTTTAGTGATGCGAAATTTTAGGTACCAAATATCTGACATAAAATTGCAAAAAAGACTTGAGAAACAATATGGAATAAATATTTTATCATTTGTCCATTCGAAGCGAAGATTTGTTTCTATATATATATATTTTTTCACATATTTTTAATAAGGTATTTGCCACAGAGATACTTCGGATGGTAATGTTGGGCGACTCTTCCTGCACATGGTAGCAGTGAAAGAAAATAAGTAGACTGAAGTGACGTGACAAGTCTCCTAAAACTATATTATGTCTTAACCGAAGGAAGATTTTAATTAAAGAGAAGACGACGATGCTCGTCGGCGGTGTGAGCAAAGCGTTACGCATAATGTTACTCGACGTATCTACCGTAATAAGTGTAATCCGCGCGCCCTCGATCCTCTCGACACTAATAGTCGAGGGATAATACAGATTATAGCCCCCTCCGTTTCGTTCCTTGCCAATGAAGCTACCCTTCGAGCTGAAAGCCAGACCTGCTTGTCTGAACTGAACGTGTTTGCCACTCGAATAGCAATCTGAAACAATTCCAAAGCAATCGCAGGAGGTATTGTCGTGGTCAGCACTCTTCATCAAATCGATTTTCAATTATCCGTCTGTTTCGACGATCCCTGCTGGAAGGTATCTCTCCTCGCGAATTCCACCGAGAAACTGAAAGATTGTGAAAAGTGATCGGAATTCAGAAGATATCGGAAGACTGACGCCACGTTATATACCAGTGGTGGCCAAACCTTGTCATGATAGGAGCCATATATCGCCAACCAGAAACACTCCACCGCAGCATCTCCTATTATCGGAACGATATTTTATATATGTATATATACACACACGATGCTAGACTACTGATGGTCATCCTTTTAGAGGATCATTTTACAGGCTAAAATAAGACGAAAATATAGAATAAGCATCATTTTCTTTTTATTCTGGCACAATCACTCCCTAAAAGGATGAACGTCAGTAGTCGAGTAACCTGTATATATGTATAGTAAAATACTATAGAATGTAACAAAGCCAAGAAAAAGGTATCACTGTTATGTTGGGTTAAGGTGAGGTTCCGGTCTAAAAATCGATTTTTTTTATTTCATTTTTCGAATGTTAAACCTTTTAGGAATATGTGTTTAAAAGGATTTGTTGAAATTCGTAAAATTCCCGAAGTTATAGGCATTTGAGTAGCGGCAAATGCATAAGTAACACCCGGCCACTCGGCACTCACGTAAAACTTTAAACGCGTTTTTCTCAAAACTGTGTTCTCAAAATCGGTGGGACCTGTATCGCAAAAAGTTATTATCCGATTCGACTGAAACTTTTTTATTTTGAAGAATATACTTCTGGCTAGCGGGAAAGGCAGTAAAATTAAAAAAATAATGAAACTTTATAATTTTTAAAGGCGTTGACAGGACGAAAAATATAGGGAAAAAGTGATTTCAAACTTCAAGTGTCGTTATTTTCTAAAAATATGTTATCTTTTAAATATCTTCTGGTTTCCTTCCTAACTAGAAGTATATTCTTCAAAATAGAAAAGGTTCAGTCGAATCGGATAATAACTTTTGGAGATATAGATTTGACCTGTAGGTCCCACCGATTTGTATGAATTTTTTGACGCCTCGACTTTAACGACTCCCCAGTGCAGTCTGCAATGATTAATTATAAAAGAAAAAATATATTTCTATAATTTAAGACGTCCTTAATACAATGCTAAAAGCTCCATTAAATTATATGTAGTAGTTTCCCTTTAATTAATTCCTAAATGTCACCTATTTTTATGGGCTCTAAACCGGAACAGCCCCTTAAGAATGCCAACGTTTGGGTAGGTACTTAAAAACAAATATCTTTATGAGAAAATAGGTTTATTATAAATTAATTTCATTTCTTTTTATATAGATACATATCAATATTTTTCTTTTATTACTTACTGGTAGAAGGTTTGTGGTTTTGTAGTTGGGACACTATCGAGGCAATACTTACTGTATACGGGAACCGCAGTAAGGGTCTAGAAGAGCCGCAGTTTGACCACCACCGTTATATACCTTCATTGCAACGTAGCAAGTCAGTGGTTGCTATAAACACTCTGATGACGATCAGACTTGATCCTCATCAGGGTGTTTTTTTCTATGTATTAATTTAATAATATAAGGATACCTTATTCTATGCACTCAATCCTGAAAATATAGATAGAGGATGTTCTCGACGTATTGGGTAGATAGGTACTAGGGAATACAATCCCGGTCATTATTTACTATCCCGGGATTTTTTAAAATCTATCCCGGGATTCCAGGACTAATGCCGGGATTGGGTAATAGAAAAATTCAGTAATTAAAATGATTTATTATGTGTTAAAATACTAAATGTTTATTTAAAGTATACAAACTTACTGTATATCATTAGTCTGAAACGTAAGCTAAAATCATTTTTAACAATAAAAACAGTAGAACAATGATGAATAATAAAGTCTCAATAAGATGCGATTAGCAACTCGCGCGACGATTTTCAAATATAGCGCAAATTGAGAATAGCATTATAAAAATAAATATAGTTTAGTTAGTTACATGCGACTTAATATTATTATTTAAATAAACCATGATTACTATTGTCATTATTATTATGAAATGACTATGTTTATTTGTTCTGTTTACTTTTATATTTTCCAGGTGTTCATAAAGTAATTCAAATTTTTAAAAAATCCCGAAATTCTCGGGATTAGTTATATTAAATCCCGGGATTTTTGCAATCCAAAGAACAGCCGGGATCGTGGGATCCCGGAATTGTATTCTCTAGTAGGTACATGTTTAAAAATCTGTATACACAGATTATAAATAAGTTGCTTGTGTTTTACATTGTGATATAGTTTGATAATTAAGTGAGCAGTAAGTCGATTAAGCAATTAATAAATGAATTTCGAATACATTTAGTTATTATAAAGGGTTTAATACATTAGTTGGTTTTGGCGAGTGTATTATGTAGCAAAGAAATTCTATTTTTGTCCGTGTGATAAAATATAAATTTCCAATTAGTAAACCCAATTTAGATAGTTGAAGACTTTAAAAATTGTCCGTTATTTTACGTGGTTATAAATTTAAATATTCCAACAGTATTAAACATCAGCGATCGAAACACATATTATGTTGTTTCTTTCTACTTAACTGTCTCAATATTTTTTCATATCTTTTCATGTAATGAAACGTAGCGTTTTCATTAGTTGCACGCGAAAGGCAAACTGTTTGTGTGGATCGATAATCGACGCTTTAGTGGCACACGTAGGGAACGTTTAAAACGAGATCAGGAGTTTGTTTACGATCCTTTGAATGCCAGGCTCTCTTGAGGTTCGAGTGTTCATAGGGTGGAAAGGGTCATCGTGTACTTTGCCACGCTATAAGGGGTTGCGAAAGGAGCAGGGTTTGTTGGCCCAGTTAACACGTAACGGAGGGTTTCTTCCCCGTTCTCTTACTACTCGCCTTTGAAAAGGTATAAAACGATACTCTCGAATTACGCAATTAAGTGTATTTAAACGTAATTAATAATAAAATCAAGCTAGAACTTAATCGGATATTTTATTTCTTTCTGTATTTAATCCCCATTTCGTAGGATGAACGTAAGAGTTAGAATACCGTAGTGAATTCTATTGTGAATGTTTAAAAATATGATAATATTAAATATTATATTACGTTATATGTAGAATTATTTACATAGGCCATGCGTAGATGTGCCAAACAATGTGAATCTCGGTTTCAATGCTAATGGACTTACACTGATTGGCTTCTGAACCCTCCACATATTTAAAACATGTACAAATTTAACTTATCTAGAATCTAAGATATCTATAACCTAGTATGTGCATTTAATGTTTCTTTATTTTTTTAGTGTGTAGATCCACGCACTGAAACATTGGTTTCCGCTTCTACATCACTCTTATGAAGGGAAAAAAGAAACGATGACTCGGATTACTCGACTGAAAATCGGACATGAATCTTTTCGGTTGTCGAGTGAATGCTTTAATCCTGGAATGCAGACACTCGTCCTTTTTATAACTGTCACTACCTACTTACTTAAGTTCATTGTCGTGTATGAATCATATGAACAGCGACGTTTAACTAATAAAGATTGTGAGATTAAGTTTTCAACAGTAATGCTTCTCCAGTTTGTGAAAAGTAATTTCGATTCACATCACTTGAACTTTCAATAAGGTTCGTTTAAAGTTCGTTTCTAAATTGAAAAATCGATTTGTACGACAGTGTTCTGTAAACAAAGCAAGAAAAAGATTGTAGGTACAACCATAATTCTGAAAACAAAAATATTGAAAAGCGAATAGGTCAGGGAGAATCGATTGTCTGGCTCCCAAGATTGCCAGATCTTACAATAAGTGTTTAATTAAATTTTTAGAAATCTGTGTCTGCATAACATGTTTCCTTTATTTCTACTCAGAGAACATTAGAATTGCATTATTATAGTCTACATCATGTCACATTTTAACAACATTATTTTATCTTTTTGATGAATTTGAAACGTTTGCTCTATTGGTCTACGTAAATAAATGCTTGAAATGAATAAATTTTGAGGGTTCTAAAAAGATCATTCGTTTTCGGTGTGTACATTATTTATCGAAGGGGTAACTGATAAATATGAAATTCGTATTTTTGGCGTTATAATATTGACGAAAGTTTGTGTTTGAAGCTTGAAATATACTAAAAAACGTTTGTGTTCAACGATTAACCAATTAAGCATTAAACTCTCCAGGCTGGCACTGAATTTGTCTTCCAAAGCTTTTACCTCTCTCAGTTTTGCAGTTTGCAGGTGTATATTTTAATACATATTTTCAATAATTGTAAAACATTGTATTTCAATGAATCAAATGATAATTTCTACATACATAATTGAATGATTTTCTTATTAAATGAAATCAATAATTTTATTAACAGAAACTTTTAACATCAAATTCACTTCATATCTCTAGCGGGGCGCCACCTACCCGCCTGAAATTCGGCCGACCTCCACTGTTGGTCATAACCACTAGCTTCGATCCTGCTTTTCTAACATTCAATCTATTCACAGATTCTTTTCAACTTAACTATCAAGGAA
The DNA here is from genome assembly GCA_947577245.1 of Andrena bucephala. NCBI lineage: Eukaryota > Metazoa > Arthropoda > Insecta > Hymenoptera > Andrenidae > Andrena > Andrena bucephala. Next base: position 82,895,128 of record OX387715.1, read on the forward strand.
GTATGCGATTTTATGTAAAACAAATATTGAGGAGACAATAAGCTTGGAACCAATTACCTTGAACAAATTATCGCCCAATCATATATTCCGCTTAAACCAAGTAATTGTTATAACATTTCCGTAAATTCAAATACATAAGAGATACTACATATTCGCATAATTTCTCGTGCATCGCTGTATAAATATTTGTGAAAACATTTTTATTCATAAGTACAGCTACACAAACCAGCAATAAATAATATTTAGTAACGATTCAAATGTTCATTAATGCAAAACAGTTGGCACAGCTCCGTTTCCTCTAACGTTCTATGATAACTAAACAAGAATACACGGAGACTTTGGGAAAATAGTTAGCCGCAATCAGGGTGGGTACTTACCATTTCAAGGTTTTGTTCGTAGTCGGTCGTAAAGGCCATAATAGGCACGGGCTACAATGGAATATAACCATCGGTGGTAAATTATGTGGGGCACGTGCCCCGGCATAACTATAAAGAGGTCGAGCGAAGCTTTTGTTCGGTCTGCTTTCGAGCACGTCTCGAAACGTGTCGAAACGAGACGTGGACATAAACGTCTCAATAATGGCTATATTATGCTCTCGTTTCTGGACGTTTTTAGGGAAATTTCAACCACACAGCAGGGTGATGTGGCAGTTTATTCCATGGTAATATCTTGCCTTTCTTTCTCATACGTTATACTATCTAAATTACATGCAGCGACGGATTAGCCTCTTAAACGCTTATAGCAAATATAATCGTTATGCGCACGTTTATTACATAACGCATAAAATGGATATCAAATATTAGCGTTAAATTGATTTACGCAAAGCTGTGGGGGTAAATTTTAAATAGAGAAATTTTAAATAGATTTATTAAAAAGTAATTGTTTTGTGAGAGACATCGTACGTAGAAAATAGTTTCATTTCACGCGAAGTCACCAAGGGGAATTTAAGGGCCTTTGTGTTTATTTTACAGCTGATAGCGGCGTTTATAGCATATTCAGCACTCTCTCAGTATGACTTAAGGTCTTTTGGAATCAGTGAAATCAGTCAACTAAGTACATTCTAGGAATTACCTATCAGTTTATTCAAGTAATCAAGACTTATCTGCTTATTAACATATACTTTTATGATTAGTATCTACTAACTTTACTACACGGCTTCGCCTGAAATTTAGGCGAATTTAGTTCGAAAGATTTTTAGGCGACAGACAAATACAGAAACATATAAACTTTCTGCTTTATAGTATAAGATCTTATACACACGTAGTCAATAGAATTTTGTCGTGGTTAACATTGGATTGTGATGAAAATTAAAAACAGCAGTCATTGAAAACCTGAAGTCATTTTCACTTTTACTATTATCCCCTACATATTTACAGTTTACATAGTTACATCTTTCCTTGTCAAAAATATGGGGGTTGAAATCTGGTAACCGGACATACATGAAAATGGTTACTCCTACGAAAAAAACTCATAGAACCTTTTTTATAGAGACTTTCCTAAGCTACAAATTCCATAATAACTATTTTTGTCGTAAAACTGTTAGATAACGAGATATTCGCGAAAAACCGTTTTTTAACCCTCTGTAAAATATTTAGCGACGGTCGGATCGATTGAGACTTTTGACATATTGTTTAAAACGACCAAATAAAGGAATATATAATTTCACTGGACTATAAGGGGTTAGGCTACTGTCACGGTCCGAAAAAGTAGGTAATCTTCTGATGCAAATTGTGGAAAAACTAATCATCCATTTAAATTGCAGCTTGGCACTTAATTTTAGCACATTGTAAAGCATTAAAATCAGTTATAAAAATTATGAAAATATATATAAATATATGTCACGATGTGGCTCCGAACTGATGGTCTTAGCTTTCCGGTGGATCCTCGGCTTTGTCGGCTAGTATCGAGATCACGAAATTGTTCATTTTTTAAGGTGTTTCCAATTAAGTTTCAGAAAGAAATTGGAACTGTAGAACGAAATTCCTGAAGAGAGATTTTCAAAGGTGGGTAAAATTGCAAATTATCATTGCTGTTATGCAATTATGTCAAATACGACCTTTGAATTTACTAACAGAAAGAAAAAGGGGTCGCGATAGTATCGACGGAAAGTAAGTCTCATAATTCTAATCCCCATCCTTCAAGTTCAGCAATTGATAAAAGTCGGTAAATTAGTTTTTCTATTTCCTCTATCGGTAACCACAGTAAAAGACAACTTGTGAATAAGTTCTAAGGCGGAGAACTATTCGACGTAGAGGCGCAGCGTCTTCGAAAGGCTTCGACGATGAAATTCAGGATGTACCTCCTTTCGCTTCATGTTCTCCTGATACATTTGCTAAAATCTGGCCAAAATTTTCTAAACGCTCCAAAATTGAGATTGTAACAGGAGAACATGATGTGGAAAGAGGTGGCACTAAGTTAGCGTCTTCGGAAAGAGAATCTAAGGCGGAGAAGTATTCGACGTAGAGGCGCAGCGTCTTCGGAAGGCTTCGACGATGAAATTCAGGGCGTACCTCCTTTCGCTTCATGTTCTCCTGATACATTTGCTAAAATCTGGCAAAAATTTTCTGAACGCTCCAAAATTGAGATTGTAACAGGAGAACATGATGTCGAAAGAGGTGGCACTAAGTTAGCGTCTTCGGAAAGAGAATCTAAGGCGGAGAACTAAAATCGGCAATCAAAGGGTACTTTCATTGTACTCTTTGGACGCGGTTTCACGTCCCGAGTACTTTTATAAGGGGTGAAAAATACCCTACTATACAGGGTGACTGAAAAATCGGTAACGATCGAGGAAAATCAGAGAGGGGCAGAGTTTTCGAAAGGCCTTCGACGATGAAATTCAGGCGATACCTCCTTTCGCTTCATGTTCTCCTGATACATCGCTCCAAAATCTGGCCAAAATTTTCTGAACGCTCCAAAATTGAGATTGTAACAGGAGAACATGATGTCGAAAGAGGTGGCACTATGTTAGCGTCTTCGGAGAGAGAATCCAAGGCGGAGAACTATTCGACGTAGAGGCGCAGCGTGTTCGAAAGGCCTTCGACGATGAAATTCAGAGCATATCTCCTTTCGCTTCATGTTCTCCTGATACATTTGCTAAAATCTGGCCAAAATTTTCTAAACGCTCCAAAATTGAGATTGTAACAGGAGAACATGATGTCGGAAGAGGTGGCACTAAGTTAGCGTCTTCGGAAAGAGAATCTAAGGCGGAGAACTATTCGACGTAGAGGCGCAGCGTCTTCGAAAGGCTTCGACGATGAAATTCAGGATGTACCTCCTTTCGCTTCATGTTCTCCTGATACATTTGCTAAAATCTGGCCAAAATTTTCTAAACGCTCCAAAATTGAGATTGTAACAGGAGAACATGATGTGGAAAGAGGTGGCACTAAGTTAGCGTCTTCGGAAAGAGAATCTAAGGCGGAGAAGTATTCGACGTAGAGGCGCAGCGTCTTCGGAAGGCTTCGACGATGAAATTCAGGGCGTACCTCCTTTCGCTTCATGTTCTCCTGATACATTTGCTAAAATCTGGCTAAAATTTTCTGAACGCTCCAAAATTGAGATTGTAACAGGAGAACATGATGTCGAAAGAGGTGGCACTAAGTTAGCGTCTTCGGAAAGAGAATCTAAGGCGGAGAACTAAAATCGGCAATCAAAGGGTACTTTCATTGTACTCTTTTTACGCGGTTTCACGTCCCGAGTACTTTTATAAGGGGTGAAAAATTCCCTACCACACAGGGTGATAGAGAAATCGGCAACGATCGCGGAAAATCGGCAATCAAAGGATACTTTCATTGTACTCTTTGGACGCGGTTTCACGTCCTGAGTACTTTCCTAAGGGGTGAAAAATACCCTACTATACAGGGTGACTCAGAAATCGGCAACAATCGAGGAAAATCGGCAATCAAAGGGTACTTTCATTGTACTCATTGGACGCGGTTTCACGTCCCCAGTACTTTCATAAGGAGTGAAAAATTCCCTACTATACAGGATGATAGAGAAATCGGCAACGATCGCGGAAAATCGGTGATCAAAGGGTACTTTCATTGTACTCTTTGGACGCGGTTTCACGTCCCGAGTACTTTCCTAAGGGGTGAAAAATACCCTACTATACAGGGTGACTCAGAAATCGGCAACAACCGAGGAAAATCGGCAATCAAAGGGTACTTTCATTGTACTCTTTGGACGCGGTTTCACGTCCCGAGTACTTTCATAAGGAGTGAAAAATTCCCTACTTTACAGGGTGATAGAGAAATCGGCAACGATCGCGGAAAATTGGCGATCGAAGGGTACTTTCATTGCACTGTTTGGACGCGGTTTCACGTCCCGAGTACTTTTCTAAGAGGTGAAAAATACCCTACTATACAGGGTGACTCAGAAATCGGCAAGAATCGAGGAAAATCGGCAATCAAAGGGTACTTTCATTGTACTCTTTGCACGCGGTTTCACGTCCCAAGTACTTTCCTAAGGGGTGAAAAATACCCTACTATACAAGGTGACTGAAAAATCGGCAACGATCGAGGAAAATCGGCAATCAAGGGGTACATTCATTGTACTCTTTGGACGCGGTTTCGCGTCCCGGGTACCTTCCTAAGGAGTGAAAAATACCCTACTGTACAGGGTGACCGAGAAATCGGTAACGATCGAGGAAAATCGGCGATCAAAGGGTACTTTTATTATACTATTTGGATGCGCTTTCACGTACCGAGTACTTTCCTAAGGGATGAAAAATACCCTACTATACAGGGTGCCTGAGAAATCGGTAACAATCGAGGAAAATCGGAGAGGCGCAGCGTCTTCGAAAGGCTTCGACGATGAAATTCAGGATGTACCTCCTTTCGCTTCATGTTCTCCTGATACATTTGCTAAAATCTGGCCAAAATTTTCTGAACGCTCCAAAATTGATATTGTAACAGGAGAACATGATGTGGAAAGAGGTGGCACTAAGTTAGCGTCTTCGGAAAGAGAATCTAAGGCGGAGAACTATTCGACGTAGAGGCGCAGCGTCTTCGAAAGGCTTCGACGATGAAATTCAGGGCGTACCTCCTTTCGCTTCATGTTCTCCTGATACATTTGCTAAAATCTGGCCAAACGTTTCTGAACGCTCCAAAATTGAGATTGTAACAGGAGAACATGATGTGGAAAGAGGTGGCACTATGTTAGCGTCTTCGGAAAGAGAATCTAAGGCGGAGAACTATTCGACGTATAGGCGCAGCGTCTTCGACGATGAAATTCAGGATGTACCTCCTTTCGCTTCATGTTCTCCTGATACATTTGCTAAAATCTGGCCAAAATTTTCTGAACGCTCCAAAATTGATATTGTAACAGGAGAACATGATGTGGAAAGAGGTGGCACTAAGTTAGCGTCTTCGGAAAGAGAATCTAAGGCGGAGAACTATTCGACGTAGAGGCGCAGCGTCTTCGAAAGGCTTCGACGATGAAATTCAGGGCGTACCTCCTTTCGCTTCATGTTCTCCTGATACATTTGCTAAAATCTGGCCAAACGTTTCTGAACGCTCCAAAATTGAGATTGTAACAGGAGAACATGATGTGGAAAGAGGTGGCACTAAGTTAGCGTCTTCGGAAAGAGAATCTAAGGCGGAGAACTATTCGACGTAGAGGCGCAGCGTCTTCGAAAGGCTTCGACGATGAAATTCAGGGCGTACCTCCTTTCGCTTCATGTTCTCCTGATACATTTGCTAAAATCTGGCCAAAAGTTTCTGAACGCTCCAAAATTGAGATTGTAACAGGGGAACATGATGTGGAAAGAGGTGGCACTAAGTTAGCGTCTTCGGAAAGAGAATCTAAGGCGGAGAACTATTCGACGTAGAGGCGCAGCGTCTTCGAAAGGCTTCGACGATGAAATTCAGGGCGTACCTCCTTTCGCTTCATGTTCTCCTGATACATTTGCTAAAATCTGGCCAAAAGTTTCTGAACGCTCCAAAATTGAGATTGTAACAGGGGAACATGATGTGGAAAGAGGTGGCACTAAGTTAGCGTCTTCGGAAAGAGAATCTAAGGCGGAGAACTATTCGACGTAGAGGCGCAGCGTCTTCGAAAGGCTTCGACGATGAAATTCAGGATGTACCTCCTTTCGCTTCATGTTCTCCTGATACATTTGCTAAAATCTGGCCAAAATTTTCTGAACGCTCCAAAATTGATATTGTAACAGGAGAACATGATTTCGAAAGAGAGAGAATGAGTCGAAGACGGAGAAGTAATCAACGCAGATGCAGGCTTTACTTGTGATTGTGGAATTTGGGATTTAATTAGGAAATGGAAGTTATAGGGTACATTTCTACATTGAATGATGCGTTTTTTCTCTACATGTGATTTATTAAAATACTCTGAATAATGTACAGTGATATATAATAATTCGATTGTCTAATTACTTAAGTTTAACTTAAAAGGGACATATTGTAAATGCTGTAAATGCACTCTTCCAGTGCGTTTTCGTTACACCCCACATTTTACACAGACGTCTGGAAGACGTCAATTGAACGGCCGTTTTAGATCCGGATGGCTTTTAGGACGACTTTTGGGCGTCTTTAGACGTCTGTGTGCTATCTGGGACCAGTTGACACGAACCGACGCTTCCAAAGGAAAGAATTGCTTACCTATAACAGACGAAAGCTCTGAATTAATTAACCAGTCCTCAATATAATTGCTAATTGGATTTTGAAAGGATGTTACATATACCTTACTAAAATGTATTTGGATTTAATATGAGACAATTTTTAATAGCCAGTAGCAAAGCTTAATTGATGTCTTTTAATAATGATAAACCGTATCTTCAATTTCTGGTTTATTTTCTGTTAGGGCCCCGGTTTTGTCCTGGTCTTCTCTAAATACAGTCCTGCAAGAGGTAGTAGAGGGGCACGTTTAGCGGCCAGTACCCAGCAGGGTGTCGGTTAAGACCCCGCTGAGGGACTTCACACCTAAGTCACTATAGCTCGGAGAGGCACTATAGCTTATTGTTAGCGAAAGCCCGCCCTCTATGTTAAACTCTCGCTCTAAACAAGTCACACGTATACAAGCACGCACACATCTTTCAGTATTTCAACACACTTTCAGTAGTTCAGAGTAGTTCTTGCGTTGAACGCTGTTCATGAACAGAGGTCGCTAAATTCAGTCCTCAAATTATGGGTCGGTAACACAGTTTAGGTGGTGACACGAAGTCCCATAAGGTGATAGGTCTATTCTATACCTCGTCTGTGGTACTTCACACTCCCATCTGTTCTGTCGGTAATTCTTCTAACAAGCAGTTTACCAGGAATAAGTAAACATACATTTTTTTCTGGAAGCGAGATTTAATAAGAACACTTCAATTGCATTTAGCACATACTTCTTAATTATGGAGAAATCTATGATTATTTGTACTGTACTGGCGAAATTTGGAAACTAATATGAAATTCAACTCTCAAGTTCACACCGAATTAAAGTCGATAAATTCGCATTACCCCTTTACTCTATTGGTAATACCTCGTCCGTGGTAACAGTTTGTTACCGATACACATAGGTTTTCGTAGTTCAATGTACTTGACTGGAAGTGTTAAAGGGTGAAAAATGCACAAAATAGATGCACTGATAGAATCCATTTTACAGTTTTTAACTATGTACACGTCTGTACAACCGATCAAGATGAAGATTTTCTATTTTTTTTGTCCGGAATAATTTTTTAGACGCTTCAACTTATTAAATATTTCTGGAACACACTGTGTGATATATTAAAACTTTTAAATTATCGAATATGGTACTAAGTGATAAAACTGGTAAAATTATTTTCAGACATAATATTTAATCATTAACCCTTCGTTGCATAACTTCTTTGATTTTGGAAAAAAATACATTTTTGGACTCGTACAAGGGTATGATTAATATAATAATAAGGGGAAAATAATAAAAAAAATTGTACTTTTTTTATTGTTTCACTTTTTCCGCCATTACGATTATGATTACCTAATAACCGCGGAATTACAACGTCCAACACGATCCCAGTAAATGTTTAGACACTATTTAGGATATGTAGCATTCATGATAAAGTAGTTACAAAACACTGCATGCTAGTGACAGCAATAAAATTAAAAAGAAAAAATATATTGCATATTTGCAACAGTACCTACGCAACGAAGGGTTAACTTAGATTCAATTGTACTAAAAAGTATCCTGCATCTAATTTTCAATGTACACGTTCCCTATTTTGATTAAAGTCGATTCATTTAACAATCAGCAATACCTACAATGTATTCTCCATGTTGAAAATTAATGACTCTATCGCTTCAAAAACAGACAGCTAAACAGAATTCAGAAGTCTGATATTTTGCTGAAAAGGATAGCCCGAAATTCTCAGACCAGCCATGATGATCCAATTTCAAATTATTCACGCCAACGGCGGATCTTCCCGGGATGCTTTTGACGAGTGCCAAGCGTCCTTACTCGTCACCAACGAGATACAATGATGAATTGAGTTTTCATTGTCGTCGCTTAATGCTCACCCCACCTAAATACCTATCGAGTGCATTCATGCCCCTGATTTGGCTTCAGCCCCCTATATCCCTGTGGAATGGCCTGAAACGCGTGAAAAATCGCTGAAGGAGCTTACCTACGGAACAACGACACGAGACTTAAAAGGGGAGGCTACAATCGGGACGAGCGTATTTTGAATAGGACCGGATCGAAAATATAGGGGGGGGGGGGGGGGGTGTGATTATAAAGGGATCCTAAAACAGTGACTGCTAACGGCCTTCAATTTTTATAAAAAATGGCTTTAAACATTTATATAGAATTAGGCACATAATGCGTAAAAACTGAACACTTTCGAAAATATTAATGACATAAAAAAATGTTATTTGGCAATGATGAAATGTTGTAGGGGGCACACGTTTTAGGTTCATTTACTGTTTTGGTCAAACTTTCCGTTGGAATTTCAAAGTGATCGAAGTTTTTTTAAACGGAACAATATATTTTGCTTGCTACGAGTATATTTTTATAACGCAGAAAACGATGAGTTAACGATATGTGCAACGTACAATTTCCCTAATATTTTAACTACTTAGTGTGCTATTCTACTGTATTTCAAAAATTATTTGTTTGAAAAATAAGAGGTAACATCCATGTCTCCTAAAAAATGCAGATAAAGGAATTCTGATCCACGGAAGTTATGCACATTTAAATATAGTTCAACTTTTGTTTAAAATAATTTTTTGTAATGTTCAAGGAAAGTCCTGAACTTTCGTGGGGACACTTACGTGGGCCATCCAGCATCTGGCTTAAGCTTAAGGAATCCTACCGATTTAGAACACATGCACTTTCTAAATCCAATATGTTCCTTTTCCTTTGCATCGAAATGTGCAATTCAAAATTGCAAAATCAGATTGCACATAATACAAAAAGTCACAAGAAATGAAAATAAGAAAAGAGCATATTAAGACGGCTTGGGACTGAATAGCTGCGAAGTCGAGCATTAGTGTTTTGGCATTTCTGTTATATAGTAGTAGTGGGTAACACGGTGCTTGGCTAATACTGGTTGCCATTAGGATTGATAGAAAGGCGTCATAACTTTGAATAAATTGACACAGGTAAAGGTACATCTACACGTGGGATCCTTTAGCTGCTGTAAACTTAAGGTCGGGTTCACATATATTTGCCGGTGAGTTCGCTTTCGCGAGCAGCGCGCGAGGAGAAATCAGCCACCACCACCTGACGACCGTGGATTGGCAGTTGAAGTTGCTGGGCCCCCGAAGGGTATGAGGGGTAACGGGAACGCTGCTCGACTCCGCCTGAATGAAGCCGTGTGGCTGTTGTCTATTCTAACCCATCGCGCGACGACCAGGCGTAACCCCAGAGAGAGTGAGAACGTAGAGCAAAGGAACACCACCGAGGCAGGCAACCGGTGTGGTGGGAGAATACCCCTCACGAAACTCACCGGCCAATATATCTGAACCCGACCTTAGGTATTCGAATCGTGCAGGTTATAACAATAACTCGATGCGAGTACGAATAATTAGGTACTGGTGTAGTGTAATGTTTTCATAAATGGTGAGTTATTAATTTGGATGAACTTACGCTCAACACTTCTAGGCTTTGATGAAGTCACTATGAGATTTTTGATGGAGTCACTATGAGTTTTTTTTAAATACAGCCTGTCAATAAATAATTGACGTAGGTACTGTACGGGCAAAACTAGTAGATTGGGACTTTTAATCCGATTTCGTTACAAGATTCTTGAGTGAGTATGAACCCGGAATGAACCTCTAGCGAACCCGTTTGACTATTGGGTACGCTTGTCTCTTTATATATATATATACCTACATATATACAAAAATTGGGCTTGTAAAATGGTGAGGTTTGGCCAAAGTAGTTTGGCCAAAGATAGTCTATTTTTGAGATAATCTATTTTTTTTTGAAAACGTGATTCGATCATGCCATCCGAAGAAGTCCTCATCATACGTGGACGTCTCAGCTCTGAGAAAAAATTACGCGGTTCAAGAACTCTTTAAACACAATATTGCACATTAAATTCCAATTCTAACGTTTCAATTCTACTCTGGCAGGGTGGTTCCACCAATGTTACAACAATAGTCGAAAATCATTTGAATTTTACCATTGTTTAAACTTATTTTTCACCGGAATGTGGCTTGCTTTTATCGGCTAATATTCCAGCATTTGTTCCTAACTATCGTTCCCTATATTTCCAGGTCGTTTTCATTTAAAGAGCTGTCCTTCTGATGGTACCCCACCCTTGTTACTACTTCTAGTACCTCTGAAAGGGCCTAACTATGGCCGATTATCGTGGCCAGCGGGACCCTTTCAACGAAATTTTTCGGATGGCCACTGACTGCTGACTCAATCGGGAAAGGGTTGGAAGGATCGGTAATCCGCAGCTTACACGGGCTTGAGAGTAAATATTGATTCCAATATGGTGTCGACAACAATGGAACTTGGGGCTGGAGGTAGTGCCGGAATTGTCCACGATGGTTGAACACGAGCCGCTGTCAAAACAGTCATTACCACCTAGCAATAAAAGATTTCGATGCCGTCGAGTGCCTCCGCCGTTATCTTTAGAATCTGTGCCCGCCTACACGACAAGAAGAGAACGGAGCGAAGGCAGCGGGACAAGAACTGGTCTGTCGCGCGCGGCTACAACACCTTTTCCTAGCAGTCTTTTCTTTTTTGCGGTTAGGCACGCGATATCGAGTAAATCACCCTTTTCGAGTTACAACAATTGATCGCGATTGGCTCGACGATAGTAGGACGGCAGATATATTCGTATCTGCAGAATCTTATATGAAGACCATATATGAAGTGCGATTGTTTATGTAAATTCATATTATGCCGGTATAAGGGGTAGAAAACGGGGATTTAAACACAAACTTGGTGATTAAAATTTTATAAGGATTTATAACGGGTTTACATGTGCATTTTATTTTTTCACGGAGGCAACGCAACGCAAGACAGTGTTGCACGCGACTCCTTTCAGAGGTACCGTGTTCCATGCAAAAAAAGGACACGCCAGGTTTTCAAAAAAATATTCCACAAGATTTTCAATGAAAATAAACAGAATTGAAAAGTTCTTATAGGAAGCACTGTATAAGTGCAAAAAATCAAATTCTATACGTACTAGGGTGACTCTTATTTACTCTTGGTAAATTTTTTTTTCAAGATTTTCTTCGGGGCACCGGCCAGAATAGTTCAAAACAATTAAAAAAAACTGTGTAAAGTTTGAGCCCGATTGGATAATGGAAAAAGTGCCCCTGGGCCCTTGAACATTTAAATAATTATTTAACAACTCAAAAAGTCGATTTTATATAATGTAGGTAATCAAAGTTTTTGTTTATATAAAAAAATATGTCAAACAAAAGTTGTAGATCTGATCAAGGAGCATCTTTTAGGTTGTATTACTTTTTCCCGTGCGACAAACGGTTTTCGAAAAAAGTTCGAAAAACAATCTAGAACCCTCGGCTTCGCAGCCGCCAACCACTTTGCCCTCAGCCTCGCCTCGTAACAGAACAAAAAACCACACTTGACGCTGAATTTGTAATTATAAAACTACAAACTCTGCGAATGTATTTCATAACGACCCCAAAGACGTCGATACAATAATGATGTAAATATTTCATGAATTCATTCAAATTCAGTAGTTTACTTTAAGAAAGAAAATCTGTGATTATTTTCTTCTTTGTTATTTTATTCTTTATACATTTATGCCGTAAAAAGGACGAGTTTTTGTCAAATACGTGTCATCTAAACTAACAAAACTCTTAATTATCATACAATTAAAAAAATTATATAGTGTATATTAATGACAATTCTAGCCTTTAAAATAAACTCACGGCTACTTTTTAAATAATGTTTTATTAAAACGTTAAAATGTGGTTTACACCTTTCACAAAGTAGAATAATAATGCCGAGGTATAAACATATGCAGTAACGTCGTTACGATAGTATAAGTATTTCAGTCACGAATATTAGTTTAAGTTACTTCTAGGAGCTTCTAAGAGCTTCATCTTTGTTCGTAGGTTTGCTTTTTGTAAATTGTCTATTATAAAAAATACCTTGCTTCCGAATATTCCTAATATTAAACGCAATTTTTACACATGTCGACGAATAGGGAGTAATGATCGCACATTGGCCGAATTTCAAGAACAACAGAAAGTTACAAAGATCGTTTCCTTTCCAAGTATAAAGCTCATAAAAAGATACGCGCGTTTAAAATAGACAAAATACGGATCGTATATTTTGAAATTCCCTAAGTCATTAACTCATCTACCTTTGCCGATTCTGTCCACCTCCACGCCATTGGAACTGTTGATTTGTCTGGGAACGTCTCCGTTTACCGGCGCACCGCTGAAGCCTACCCTCGTCCTCGGCGAGAGCCCATGGAATTCCGGCAAGTTCTCCATCTCATACATCTGCATGTGTTGGGCAAATGAATCGGCGTGAAGCCGCGTGGCCATTATACCGAATCCTTCGACGAGGGCCAAGAAGACACCGCCGACCGTGGCGCTTCCTATCATCGACGGAATTCCAGTTCTGGCAGCCAGGACGCCACCTGTCAGAGCACCGCTCAATATGGAATTCCACGGATCGTCTTTCGCACGGCAGCGTATCAGGGCGCATTCAATCGCGGAGAAAAGACCACCCCAAACGGCGAAGTTCCCGGCTATTTGGGGCACTCGATTCTTCACCGCCGTTACTCCGCCAAACAGTCTTCTGTGAACTCCCGATGGCGCATTTCGGAATCCAGTAACGCTCTGAATAAACGAATACAATATTTTAATGCTTGCGGGATGAATCGAAGACCTTTTTAAATCCTGAATTTCAGAAGGTTCTGATATAGGTACGTAGTTACTCGACGCAGGTTTTGTGGATTGAAGAGTCGTTGTAGAAAGCACTGTAAGTGCCAAAAATCAAATTCTATACTTTGGTATTACCAGTGGCACGTAGATCACTTCTCAATATTTTTTTTTTTAATTTTGGCCATTACAGTGTTTTTTATAAGGACTGTTCAATTAGGTATACATGTAGGGGTTTGAAAAGCCGGGACTTAAAGTGGGAGACTCGTGTAACTCGACGAAACTGAGGCGATCTTTGTGAATTTTTCTCAAAGAAATGGTTGAATAAATCTTTTTGAAATTTGTAGAATATTTAATTGGACATCTAAGGAAGTTGAAAATTTGTTTTTCTGTAAAATAATTGGTTTATTATAAATTGTAAAGGTATTTCTCCGCGTCCTCGACGTCGAAGTAGTGAATCGGCGTGCAGCCTGGCGTCCGCTCGACTCACTTAAATAAAAAAATCGAGTATTTTTTGTATTCTTTATGAAATTACGCGGCTCCCTGTCGCTCTTGCTCTTGCTCGCAATCACCCGCGGATAGTGCAAAAGCTCGTTTAAATCTCGGTGGACCACTTGAGGGACTTTCCTTGTAAAGGTCTAAACACAATTATCAGTTCCGTGACAGATCAGTGACGGCGTGCCAGTGGTAAGAAGAAGACGGGCGTAGAGGGGTGTGTTTAGACTTTAAGACAGCTAACGATAAGTACAAAGTGATCTTCGTGCTCAGTTCGTTTCCAAAATAAACGTTTGGGAACTCCTGAACAATACTTTCAATATTTTGCAGACAATACCAATGTGAAAACATGCCAAAGTTAAGTACAGGGTGGATGTCCCTGAGCGTGAAAACATGCCGACACCACTCAAAGTGTTACTGATAATAAGCGCAAGAATTTTCACATGAACTATTTCACAAATAAATTTCCATCTAATGAAAATCAGGACGAAACGTAACAATTTGATCTACATATATGGATGCATTCATATTCAACAGTCCTGCATTTGGACTTATTTTTTATAACTTTTCCACCGAGTCAACTAAATAACTAACTTAGTTTTATTTTCTAATTATGTAGGATATATGTACAAGATCTTTCAAAACTATAGGTAAGACTTTATAACTCAAAATTGGACTCATGAAGAAAAAACAAGAAAGTTTCAAGAAACATTGATTTTTTTATATCATGAGTCAATAATTATTTTATAATTGCATATATTATAATGATTGATTTATCTAGATATGTAAGATGTCAACAACTTCTACATCTCAGTAATTAATACAAGTATATCTCAAAAGAAATATGTCTTAGATTTTTTTGAAATTCAAACTTTGTAGTCATGATGTTCCTAAAGAATTACGAATCAATATTTTTTATCGTTTCTCTTGCTTGCAGACATTTTCCTTAGCTTTTCCGTAACCTCAATGCTAATTTAAGATTATTATTTTTGAAACGGTAACGTGATATTGGCAGATAAGAAACTGAATATTTCAAGAATAATTAGCTTATGAATTCATATTCACTGCGACTCTTTTGTTCCGTGTTATGAATTCAGTTAGCCACAGTTCGGAAACACACTGTATACGATGTGGGAATTTTGCATTATCAGCGAGCTACCAAATTAACCATTTTCCACTAATGTACTTCGCAGATATATCGATGACATACTTGAAACAGCGATCCGCAAATGGTGCCCATAGTGAAGGCACCCCCGCAATCGTCTACTATCCTCCAGGGACACGGCTCACGATTATATTCCATTTCACGAAGTTTTGTCAATCGCAAGTTTCCTTCGAGGTGATAATTGACATAATCGACGAATTATACGAGATTATTTTGACCGTGACTCTACAAAAGTGTCTTACACATGATTTGATATTAAGTATTTGCAAAGAAGCAATGCTGTATTGCATTAAGCGTAATAGTTCTTTTAACGATTATTAAAAAAATAGTGACGTGATATATTTTAATATAAACGGTGTGAATGTAGTTATTGTATCAAATCGCACGAAGTATCTAGCGAATCACTTTCATTGCATTTTATCGACTCAATCGTTACATATTTATGATAATCTCGATTACAACTTATACATAGGTTTACAGTTATGTAAATTTATTCACAAAATGGGACCTCGTGTCCTTCAATGTTACTTTATTCATTATTCGTAATGTCCAATTGCAACAGGATGACAAAGGGAATAATTTACCAAATTTGCATTCTGTACAAATATGAGAAGGTTGAGCATTCTCGTCGTCAATGTTGTTATTTTATTAGAGAAAATTCCACTGAAGTAAATCCTATATATAAAAAGAACCAGATTATTAAAATTGTCGGTAAAATAATTAACAATAAATAGTCAATATTATATGTAGGGTACACACGGCTCAAAAATATCGTGTGAAGTAGGTGCCACAAATGCATAGGGAGAAAGTTCTTCACTATTTGTTTTGCTGACTTGATTCCTTGAATTATGTACATATTTTTTTAATAAATTGTTGAAGAGGACGATAGTCATACTTTACTGAAGTCTCTACATTTCAAAGCTTTGTTGTTAATATTCTATGTATACGTATGAGTGTGTGTGCGAGATCTGCGTAGGTCAGGCGTTCCAGGTATGAGGGTGGGGAGAGGTTTTTGTGTTTTCCTTGCAGAGGCCGAGGATTCTCGCCTCGTGGTTTTCAGTTTACCGAGAACATTTTGTAGGCAATATGCAATTCGGTAGCATTGAGATTGCTATCATTTATTGTCTACAGTTTTCTTTTATATTCACTTATCTCTATAGTCCTTACAATAAACTCTTAACACAAATAGTTACATTCGTTCATTCATAAATTCCACTGCTATACATATATGTATATGTAGAATTGGTAAACTTGTCAAAAAGCTATCTCCTCACCGATTTCAATGACCTTGACATATGTTGTTAAGACCGTATCACTCGTGCTTGCGAAGACTACGCCACCTATGTAGACCAGAAAACAATATGTCGTTCATAACCTACGAATCTTCCTTTATCTAAATCTCGATATCTTCTTAAAGCTTGCCCCATTCTACCCCCACTACTATTTCTCCATCTAGCCTTTAAAAACCCCAAAACATTTTTCATCAACGCTCAGAATCTCTCTGGAAATTAATCTTGATACTTATTCGTTATTAAGTTCAGAACATTGTACATATTACATAATAAGCCTCTTATTTAAAACGAACACTGGTGGTTCGAACTTCCTTGAGTCCATTCACTGGAAGAAATAATGTTCCTTTTGGTCAGAATTTTAACCTTATCTTCTACAGAAGTAGAAAATTGGTATGGAAGAATTAAGGGACACTTACAATCGAGTGTGGCTAACAAATTTATTAGGGTGGGCAAAGGCCCACGGTGTTCCTAGTGTTCCTACTGTGCTCGCACACAATCGACTCCCTAGCTCTACTCCTTACTGCTTGCTCGGCTTCCTGTCCCTGGAACCCACCAATTATGCACACACACACGCTCACACATTCGCACGATGTGGCGGTCCGAAATCCACGGTAAGTACATTTTTTCTTTATCTGTATTACTGTAGAAATATTCACGAAGAAAAAGGCTAATCATGTGAAGTCTTAGAACATATAAACATGGAGAAAGCATGCAATGGGCGAAAATGTAGACGGCGGTAGAAAGAGAAAAATATACATGAGGGAAACCCTCTCTTTTTCTAACATCAAAAAAAAAACCATGTCGCCCCTGGCGTTAGAAAGAGATACGGTGTCCCCCATGTATATTTTTCTCTTTTCACCGCCGTCTACATTTTTGCCCATTGCATGCTTCCTCCAGGTTTATATGCTCTAAGTGTGAAGTAGACTACTATTTAATCGAAGGGACGCGGTCACAATCGAATGAGCCGGTTGGACCAGAGTGCATTTGATTCTCGGACACTAGCCGCACACGCACAGTGAAAGAGCCCTCTAGTCCCCTTCTAGGCGGTCCCTATTATCTTCCTTGTGTAGGAGGGGCCGGCTCTTTTACTGTGTAAGTGCGATTGGTGTCCGAGAATCAAATGCACTGTGTGTATATAAGTGATTAAGCAAGATCTGCAAAGGGTGTCGCCTATTGGCCGCTGCATTATCTCTCGTTTCACGCGCACGAATGACTAATAGCGGTGTGGTGAGTGTGTCAAACTCATTCTATAGGCGGCGTCAAGAAGCGTTCCTCATGATACCCCTCAAGACCAATCTTGTCAGCTTCCAACAATTCTGTTTCGAGCTACCAATGTTGACCCTGAAAGGAATGCCTGTCCTATTGGTCAGAATTTGAACCCTGCCTCCGTTGCACATGTGATTAAACGAGGTCCACAAAGAGTGCCATTTATTGGTCCGTACGCTATCTTGTCTTACGCACACCAATCACTATAATACTTCTAAGTTTATTTTCGTTTAATGTTTGGGATAATAAGTAGAGCTCTTACTTTTGACCCGTCGGGTACCCGGGTAGCCGGAAATTACCCGAAACAACTTCAAGCCATTGAATGTAGGATTGTCTGTGGTATAGTCTGATGTTAGCCAAATATGATTGAACAATACCACATTCAATGGCTTGAAGTTGTTTCGGGTAATTTTCGGCTACCCGGGTACCCGACGGGTCAAAAGTAAGAGCTCTAATAATAAGATAGCAGAGATATTAAGGGACAATGCAGCCAAAGTATTTGGCCATATTAACTCTTCCTCTCAAACCTAACGAGAAGACCATGTCTCGCTGCAAAAACGAGAGATGGTCGAGTTATGATCTTTTAAATTATTTTTTATTATTTTTTATTTTTTATTACTTTTTTAATATTATTTTTGTTTATTTAGTTTATTTATTCACTTTTGTATTCATTTGCCTTGCTAATCGCCAGTAGGTAGTTCACTTTTTCTTTGATGTGTTCTTTACTTGTTTAGCGTAAACAAATTAAATATCAATGAATCTGTAGTTGTATTCACTCATAAATAATTTGGCTTTATCCTTTGTTAACTTTCCATGAATAATTACGTGAGTGGTCTCTGCCAACGACGAAAACCATTTCTCCCGGCACCTCGGAAGAGGTGGTCAGATGTCATGACTTCAGTTTCCAACCCGATTTACAGTAAATATTGTCTTAAAGCAAATATCGACCAGTTTTTCTGAACCGGCATAAAATTCTGAACATATAGGTTTGTTCTGATAAAAGAAGTAATTTCTATATTAGTTTTAATAGCCATTTTAGGGATGTACCCTATACCTAAATTCATGTTGCAGTGTCATTAACTGCTTTTTAAGACTTAAGGGTAATATTTATCACATTCCTGGAGAAATTATCAGCAAAACTGTAGCCTGGAGAAATGTCACCAGACTTGGAGTATCAAGGCGAAAATGGCATTGTTGGCAACCCTACCAAAATTTCGCAATTTTCTTAATTATTCAGTTTAGGATCGTCCCTCTTGACGCAACAACCAGTCGATATAATGTTTATATAATAGGGGATCACGGTATGCATAATATCCAGATGATAGAGGATATTTTGGAGCAACACTTGTTCGTTGATACGTAGTAGCCCTTCCGAAGGGGTAAGTCGATTTTCGAAACAAGCTCAGCGGGAAGCAAATAGAACATGAGCATCCTAAGTGAATAATAAACATCGCAGTAGGGTTAGAAGGTTCGCTGGTGTGGATGGGGGTGCAGTTTCGCGTTTAAGGTGACCATATTGGTCCCCTAACCCGTGGGGCTCCTTTCTTATTTATCCGACTACTGTCGCGGCGACCCTCCTCTGGCAGAAATTATTACTCGACTATTATACGGTGATTACCCAATAGTACGTGGGTGTAACAGGAGAAATAAGTGTGCAGTTTCATGGTAGGCCGGATCCGGTGACAGAGCGAATAAACCCATCGAGTGTTACCACGTATTTAACGCCGCGTCGAAACACATGTTCGTACATCTGTCCCCATATTCTTCTCCTTATCAGCTGATGTCCCCCGGGGCGGTGGCTACGTTTGACAAATAATTGCCGTGTTCGTCTTGGGTCTGTAAAGTATAAAGTTACGGAAATCGTGCAATCATGCAATTGATAATTCTACTTTGCAGCACTGAGCAAAGGAAGCGGAATAATTTTTAATTTCTTAAGGCTATCTCCGTTAAGTAGATGGGAAGGTGTGATAGGATTTTAATCAGTCGACATATTAATATCAGTGGATAAATATACCACTAAAATTCATCAATGCCTAAGTAGTTAGTGGTAGAGATACATACATACCTATGTGTGTAATAATGAAATCATAAATTTCGCAATTTAATGGCAGTAAAGATTGAAGCAACAAGACTCAAGGTCATGTGCGGATTCCTATTTTAAGTTTCCATGCGTCCTGCAGTTGGATTAATGGGAACTAGATGACAGTTGAGATATTTAGCACGAACTTAAATGAAACGTAAGTCAGACCTCAGACTTCATACACCCTTCAAGCTGCCTGTTTCGACACCCAAAACATGTTTGCTGTAACGCCTTATTACTTACAAGGGAACACCGCGAACCCGGACTCACCGATTGGAACGCAACTTTGTGGGTTTGTAGAGTGACTCAAAACAAAAACAACGGTGTTTTTCATTTGGGCCCTATCGCCCTTTAAGGGGATAAAAACTAACCTCAAAGTCAAATTGGCACTTCCACTTTTTCGCGTATAACTCTCAAAGTACAACAGACAGGAAAAAATGATTCAAACAAAAGTTTAATGGTGCAATAAGCGCCACAAACTTGCGTTAACAAAATTTTGAAAAGAGTTTAGAAAAGAAATACCTGAACAACAAAAACTTTTTTCAAAATTTTGTTAACGCAAGTTTGTGGCGCTTATTGCACCATTAAACTTTTGTTTGAAACACTTTTTCCTGTCTGTTGTACTTTGAGAGTTGTACGCGAAAATGTGGAAGTGCCAATTTGACTTAGAGGTTAGTTTGCACCCTCTTAAAGGGCGATAAGGCCCAAATGAAACACACCGTTGTTCTTGTTTTGAGTCACTCTACAAACCTACAAAGTTTCGTTCCAATCGATGAGTCCGGGTTCGCGGTGTTCCCTTGTTAGATCTCTTCCAGCAACTGTATATGCAGATATAATCAATGGTATCTACTCGAATTTTTATAATAATTGAATAAATGCATTGCTACCTCTTCAGCAAAAGTTTTGATGTCAGCTCAAGGCTGAGCAATTGCGAGGCCGAGAATTGGCGGTTGGTATTTTGTTAGTTATGGACGACATGGTACTTGCTCAATACCAGTTGTCACAGGAAGTTAAAGTCAGTGGACAACCTGGTGCTTCGTTGAGTTGTCACAGGATACTTGGCTCTCGCGGACGAGTCTATGAGAGTGCTGTAGCTAGTCACTAGGAGATTAGAAGTCGTGCATGACGAAAAGGGTTATGCAATTTCTGAAAAACAGATGTGACATTTTAAATAGCGGTGAAAATTATTTAAAAATATTGAAAAATCTATTACGATTACATGTATAATGTAACCAGGGAAGTCTGAAGAAGGAAAGGTTCTATGCACGAGCACAACAGGCGTCTCGTTACTCCTTTAAAATTGAATCTTACGAGCCGACGTGGTTTATGGCATGCAAATTGGGTTCGACCCTACCGCCCTTTCTCCAAAATCCTAATCCAATCCGTTTCTGCGTAAAGTGTACCTGCCCTACATTTTTATACGGCACACCGACTCGAAGTGCATACATATTTTACGACAAACGTTCACATAACAGCTGTTTTCTAAAATTCTTTGTGGCACGCGTTAATTTATGACGTAATCTTAAAATTTTTATCGCGCGAGCGACGCACAGTGGGGAAAATTTGCGATGTTATGGCCAAAACCACAAAAATAAATTTTTGAA
Source organism: Andrena bucephala (assembly GCA_947577245.1). NCBI lineage: Eukaryota > Metazoa > Arthropoda > Insecta > Hymenoptera > Andrenidae > Andrena > Andrena bucephala. The sequence continues at coordinate 82,916,319 of OX387715.1, forward strand.
TTTGACAAAATAAATGCAAATGTCAATTGAAGAACTATATCCATTTTCGTGGTCAAAACCTGATAACTTATTTTTAATATATAAAATTCGGCTCTTTCGCGTTCTGATATACGAGAAAATAAATTATCCAGAAAACAGCACTTATAAAAATTACGATCGATGAAGATTTTTTTATTATTTACATTTATACACTTAAGCCTATTAAATTATATTCCCCTTGAAACTAATACTCCTAGACGGAATCGGTTTTTTCTTTGTCAGAGCATATGTGGATGTAGCGACGTGGGCAAATGTTCGCTATCCGCCGATTATTAGCAAATGTTTGGCGCGAGCTTCTGTGCGAATTTTCGCAACTCCTGATCACGACGAGCACGAGTCGAAATGCTCGTCATTTATGCTGAATAAACGCATAGTCTGTAGATATCTATGTGCGAATACTTTGGCGAACAGTTTGTCGAATGACTGATCATTTTATTGAAATTCTATTATGTTTTTTTTTTATAAATAATATGTACCTTTTTTTCTAATGAATAATACTATTTTATACACTATTATTACAAGTTGAATTTCAGATGATCTTGTATAGGTAGATTTTTGTGTTTTGCCAATCGTTTGTTTAAACGTTATCAAAAATTTTCAAATACTTCTATTTTGACAAAAATCTTCTGCTTTGAACTGATTACATATCGTATTACAGAAAACTGTCCGCTGACACGCCAATTTCTTTACTAATTAGGAAATATGTTTGAAGACTTTCCGAAATATGATTTGATATTGACGGAAAATGAATGTAGACAGGGTGTCTCACGAACTCTGTCCACCTGGAATATCTACTTTATTTTTAGAGATATGAAAAACATTTATTTATATAACTACATTTATTTTTAAAAATATGGGTAGGCCAGAAATGGAAGATTCCAAAAATAAGCGACTTGAGAAAGTGAGAATAAGGATGTCTCAAATTCGTTATATGAGGTCTACAACTCACTGCCGGAAATACTCTAAAATGCGAGAATACATGAAATGCAAAATTATGTAATGAGGCGAAGTTTGAATTAACCAGCACTGGCAAAGTATTGAGCCAATATTGATGCAGTGTAGAATGTGACCACCGGGGCATCGCCGTCTTTGGAATAAAAAAAGGATCATCAAAATCGGTCCATATGCTGAAGAGTTATGCGGGGACAAAAAATAAATAAAAATAAAAATAAAAAATACATTCGGGTCGAATGTATAACCTCCTCCTTTTTGAAGTCAGTTAAAAAGTTGTACGGTACCAGAGGGGGCCTTTACATGCTGGTAATAACTTTTTCGTCAGTAGAAGGTTTTCGAAAATTTCAAGGTCACCTCTATTTTCTTAAATAGCATCCTATACTTATTTTCTCCGTCGCATAGCAACGGATGTTTAGACGATTTCAACGACCTATAGTATAATGATATTCAAGATTAAATAATGGAATAAAAGGACGATCCTTGTGTCATAGAAGGTGCTCAAACCGTTGTCCGTTTGCATTGAAGTAAGGAGCACTCTTCTTCCTTATCACCATATAGTGCGTGCTCTCGTTTAGTCTGGCGTTAAGCGTTCCCCTTACCTCAGTGTGGCCTACGGCTGCCAGAAACCAAACACTGTACTTTGGGGCACGCGTACCAAATCGAACTTCAAAGTCAATTTTCTCAAAACCGAAGCGAGTTATCAAAAAATATTATTTTATATTTTTGACTTATTCTTTTAAGTAGAATCAGCACCTTTCCGCTTGTACTACCAGTTGCGAAACACCCTGTATATGTTTAGGTATTATAGGTATAGCACGAAATTGTTAATTGTGTGCGGGTCGAGTTTGGCAGAACTCAATTATCAAATCCGTGGTCTATTTTCCTTCTACAAATTGTCCGAGTTAGACTCGCTATATAACCAGAGGTCAGAGAATTAACCAGAGTGAAAAGCAAACCTCTCAGCTGCTTGCACACGTGGTCGGCGGCTGAAGAGCTATCACTCCTAAGTATAAAATATGAAATTATTATAATTTTTATTTTATCTTGTTGAAAGAGGTACTGAATTGACAAAGCTTCCCTGATAAAAGTGAGCCGTAACATAATTCCAATTGAACTAATTTTGCATGCATCATGCCATGTTCAAGCCAGTTTCTAGAAGTGATGGGGATATCTTGCACGCAAGTAATGGTTCCGTTTAACCCCCAAGCAACGACTCCCTACTGTAACAACAAGACATTTACAAAAATCATTTCAATAGGGTGAAAGTCGAAGAGAAGAGAAGACTGTATATAAAAGCCAAATAAATTGACATGTCATACATGGATGAATTAGTCTTCCAATTAGCTGCAGGAACTTGAATGCTTGACTCATTGGGTGTACCTACAGCTGTTTTGATAAAAAGTTATGCATAGGTGGCAGATTTTTAATTTTACAGTTTATAACATTGTATAAATATATGGAGCAGTCGAGATTCAGTGTTTGAATCCGGGAGAAGATTCGAAGCGAAAGAAACTCTGAAATGCATTTGGAACGTGCAGTTTATGAGCATAAGGAGCAGTGCCGATAATACAAATACGCATGCTTGAGCACAGAAGTGGGAAAGTGGGCGTGGACGAGCGAATCTCAACGTTCGCCTGATCCCCACTCCTTTTTATTCAAACTTCTATCCCCGCTATGCAAGCAATGTGTATAAACGAATACAGCCTGGAAACACAGTGCCCGCTCAGTGCGCATGAGCGAAAGGTCGCCCCCTCCAAAGACTTCCCGGGGATGAAAGGAGGAGGGGAGATATCATCCGAATAGTATTGGATGTCTAGCAGCCAACATATTCTAAATAGGGTTCCTTTCTTTCCGAACCCTCTTCTTGACTCCTCCTAAATGGTATCGCGAATAGTCTATATATGTGCACACGGCGACCCATTGCAATCTGTTCACACGATTATCTCCCAAGTTATTCGGTGTTCGAAAAATGTTTCAATAAAGCTTGCTCTGTTTCGAGAGGGATATCTTGATGACGAACACATATTGTTTCTATGTGGAGATGTCCCTGAGATTTCAAGGTGATCTTTGTTTAAAAGGAACAGTATGGTCTTTTTAGCTAGGCACGTAGCCCACTTCGAGACGAGTTCATTGACCTAGATATGGTCTTCCAAGGTCGTTCAAGGTCATTTGTCATCGTTTAAAGTCTTCCTTCGTTCAACGGCCACAAGACTTGTCCTTGTCTTCTTCATTAGAAAGGACAACCATGGACGTCGATACTTTGATTGATGCTGTCCCTGAGTGACAGTTCCAGTCGTCGCAGTAACTAAAAGGCGTATAATCTGCCATCGTAAATTCAATCGATACCGGCACGAAGGACGCGCGATGATAGTCACAATAATACAGATTCCTTCGAAATTGCGGTGTAAAGGTACGTCCACACGACGACACTTTTGTGTCTAGATCAAGTGTCTTTAGTGTCTAGCTAGAGCGAGTTGCAGTGTCTTCAGTCTAGCTCTAGCGGCAACTCTCGCGACGATAGGTCGGATTCAGTGCGGACTCCTCTAGGCAGCTTCCAATCTTCCGGAAACTTTTTTGAGTGGGTATACACTTGATGTAGACACAAAAGTGTCGCTGTGTAGACGTACCTTTACGCCCTAGCAGCAGATGTTTTGTGTTTATCAACATAAGTGATGATAAATCGAATCATCAGCGTGAGTGCACATCATATTTACGACCAAATTGGTGAATTATTTCGGTGACGGAAGTCTTATGGCCATTTAGCGGAAAAAATTTTAAAGGGTTGTAAATGACCTTGAATGATGACCTTGGAAGACCAACATATCATAGGTCAATGAACTCGTCTTCAAGTGGGCTGCACACCTAACTGACAAGAAAACAAAGGTCACTTTGAAATCTCAGGTACACCTCCACCTAGAAAAATATATGTGTCCATCATATGAAAGAGAGTTAGTATCACTCGAAATATTTTTTGAATAAGGAATAATTTAAGAGATAATCGCGTGGAAAGATTATAATGGGTCACCCTGTAGTTATAATTAGAGTAGCTTTGTGATAAATCACTGAATAGGGGCATTGAGGTGTTGCAATTATATAATATACACCTAATGTCTTTTGAATTGAGGCAGTCAGAGCAACAACGGACCAACCCACATTAAAAATTTTTTTCTTTCTATTTTATATGGTTAGTAGAGCCTATTGGAATACGTTATTGCTACTAATTCAATTTCGAAAAAAATGTGGGCTTAGTTCGTTGTTGCTCTAACTGCCTCAAATGTAGATCGTTAATTGTATCTATATTAATTTCAATTGATGGAATGTCGCAAGTAGGAAAATTATGTATGCTTTTTTTACTGTGACTTGTAACTGCAAAATCAGTTCTTATTCATGCGAAATATTTTTAAATAGAAGAGAGAGGGACGTTTTCTATGGGACCGTCCGGTCTAAAAATCTATTTTTCTTTTATTTCATTTTTCGAATGTTTAACCTTTTAAGAATACGTGTTTAAAAGGATTTGTTGAAATTCGTAAAATTCTCGAAGTTATAGGCATTTGAATAGCGGGAAATGTGTAGGTAAAACCCGGCCACTTGGCACTCACGTAAAACTTTAAACGCGTTTTTCTCGAATCATGATTTTTCCGAACGGTAGACAGCATAACAAAAGAAATTATTAACCGATCCCATAAAACTTGGTGGCATTTTCTTTGTAAATGAATTCACTATCGCATCACCCTTTGACCATCAATTTTAGAGGTTATAGTTCTTCGTTATTAACATTTTTAGGCGCAGAATTACCCCCTTTTTCGCAAATTTGTGTTCAAACGTGTACCAAACATCGCCATTTTGCTTTATTTGCCTTCTTAAAGGCTGATGCGATAGTGATGGATACAACCTATAAGAATATATTTGGTTTTTTGATTTCAAACAATTCTACCTCGAGTTCTACTGTCTACCGTTTCCGTCTCTTTTGTTGCAGCAGTGCACTGAGCGCCACGTAAAATTCGAACCATTACAGAAAAATGAAAAAAAAAAGAAGTTTTTATATCCTTGAAGAACGAATAAAGAAAGGCCATAAAGTTTTTTACTGCAAGTTGTATACTTTTTTGAAAAAAAAAAATCCTAAAGATCACCTATTTTTCGAGCGTTTTGACCGGACGGTCCCCTTAAGGAACTGTTTATAAGCAGGATTTTAATAGCTATATACAGGTATTTCCCTTTTATTTTTAAAGGTGGTTCTACAGCTTCGCTAGGAACGTCAAATATAGAACTCGATCTGAAAGTTCCAACTGATGTGCATACTAAATCTGACACTGGCAATGAGCACCTAGTTTAGGATAATTACAATTCTTTTACGAATAAACCAAGCTCGCCATATTACATGGAACTGTGCCTAGCCATATTCCCCTAGTCCAAGTGATATTCCTCTATTCAATAAAATTCACTGCTCGCTTAATCACCGCTATTCGATATACGCTTAATCTCATAAACCATGGTCGATGTTCTATTACAAAGGGTAGTGTGTGGTTTGCCCGCTTACATGTACATATTTAATGTTCCACCACGATTCGTGCTCGAGAACCCCTTTCAGTTTCCATTACAGAGAACGATTAACAAAACAGGGTGTCCCCTTTGTTGGCGACTTAAACCACGAGACGATCGGCACTATTGAAGAACGCCACAGCCCGCGACAGCTGCCAGATAATATCGATGTCCTTCGATTGCGATATCGGCTTGTCTGCTATACCCTATCCGCCCTTTCTTGCCCAGCCTTCATTGTCTCTTAATTCACTTTCTTCCCTCTTATATTCGACCTTACCACGAGCCCCATTTTCGTCGATTACTCCAACTTCTCATAATCATATTGCTCTAAGTACATTTCAACTTTGCTACCAACTACCGATTCTGCCAGGTCGTCCGTGTTTTGTTCGAACGTCGACACTTTCACTGCTAACGTACTGGCGATTCAACGGAGTGGGTAACGGTCAGTCAGCAGTTCGGTCCAAGCTCGTGAATATATATGGAAGATGATAAAAATCGTGGACAAGAGCCAAGGAGGGTAGTTGGTAGTTCAGAGTTCAATCAACAGATCGGCTACTTCGTCGCCAACAGATGTCCTGCTGTAGGTACTCTCTCAAAAGCAGGAGTCGTGCGTTTATTTCGTTTTATTTTCCCGTTCTTTGCGAGCTGGAGCACCATCCGAAAAAATCACAACGCTCTCGAACTAAATGCGCGCTATTATTGATGGTCTACCGCCAGAATACAATGGCTTTGGAATAATCTGAAACACAGGCCACGGTTATAGCCGGCTGTAGCAACAACTTGAGTGTTTTCGTAGGTTCTCTAAATACGGCCTACAGGGGAATTTGTGTTGCTGAGTGGTATCACTGCAAGCATCATTCTAACGCCTGGAGAATCACAATTTTGTGAGCCTGAACACTATCTATTTGATCAGTTGACATGAGAATTACATCGTCATGTTCCATATGGAAATCATATGAAAAGAATGAGTAAATTTTGGTTCCAATTATGTAATTACAGTTAAGTAAGTCGTTATTTTTCTGTAAACTTAAACCCTGTAGGTATTTGTTAATAAATACATTCGTGATGCTGGGGCGTGGAAATTGTGTTTAACGCGAGGTAGATACTAGATACTATTATGTGCATACATATTTTTATAGAATAAAAGTATTTTTTAAGAACTTTCACCGTGTATTTTTTATTTTGTATATTTTCTATATTCTTCATATTTTACTTCAATAACATGTATATACAAATGTATTGAAATTTTCATGTTTTATGCAAACAAACGTTATGTCATTGCATAATATAACGATGTAATTGTGAAATGCTTTGGAAATCCAGTTGTATTATTCAAAATACTTTCCTCATAAGAGAATTAGAAGCCATACTTAACCAACCGCTTAAGCACCTCACGCGAGCGACAAAAGGGTTTCATCCCCGAAAGTCCTGTACGCACTGATAGATTACACAAATGCTCTTTGCGGGAATAACATGGGAGGGATGCGGCCAGAGGGGGTTTCAGCATCAACGGGATCCCATCGATGGCGGTTACCCTGAAATATTCATCCGAAACTTTACTGTCGTCGGCGACATTTGGACGTTAACCATGACAATACCGCGGCTTTGATCTCGTATTCCTAATCGCCGGACGCTATAGACGTACAAAAAAAAAAAACTGATCATCGATTTTAGGACCCTCTTTGCGATCTTCCCGATCGTTAATCGCTATGAAAATAATATGCCCGATTAGCTTTTCATATTGAGGCCTTAATCTTTTAATGTTTCTGTTTCTTAAAGGACAAATTCCATGTACAGGATCTGACATTAAAAAGGGTGAATATAAACATGGTAGGGAACCATACTGTAAAATCAGTTTAATTACAATGGTACAGTATAGTTTAACTTGTATAATATAGCCACATAAATTATTGCAGTATCTTCTTCACAATTTTACTGGATAAACTAAAAAAAAGCTATTTCTGTTTAATTGCCCATTGAGGATTAAATAAGTATGAATGGGGGCTATGACTTATGCTTTCAAAGCTTGCCTGTTATAGTTTTCCACACTAAATACTATATTCTTAAGAGGGGAACACTCAACCGAAAAATAGAAACAAAAAATTTTTCCATAAACCGATTCTGAAACGTTTCAAAAATATATTTTCAAAGTTATAGGCCGAAATTCAACTCCGTATTGATAATATAGCGTGGTGAGTCAGTGCGCCTCCGAGCGCCGAGCACACCTAAAACGCAGTTTAAACGCGTTTTTCTCGAAACCACGTTTTCAAAATTGGCGCCGGGGATAACTAAAAAACTATTTGACCAATCAACTTCTAAATTTTGCACACTTTTAGTTTATAATATTCCTCAGAATATGAACCACAATGTTTAACCAAATTATTAATTTTAACTACTTACTGTTTTTAAACCAATAAAACGCGACTTTTTGGCGAAAATGTTTGAAGTTCAGCCATTTTTAAGATATGCAATTTTTTTACACCATTTGTGGGTCGTATTCTTATAATAGGCACGTTGAAAAAAATATTATTTGTCTGTTTCACATAACTACCAGAGACGCTACAACCGGCGCTGTTTTGCGTCTCGAAAAAAAAATCTATTTCAGATACTGCTCTATTTCTTTTGTATTTATTATAATTTCACTGTTATAACATTTTCTTTTACTTGTTATAATGTTACACAAGGTACCCTTAAAGTTACGAAAGGATTGGCGCATTGGTATGTTTGTAAAAAATTTCTAAAAATTGATACAAAAATAAGCCGTTTCGGGCTATACGGGCTTCTCCCCTTAAAAAGCTCATTTCATAGATTACCTAAATTGTTTAGCAGAATATTGATAATCCTCATTTATTAGTTGTTGCAAATCATTTATGTAATTGAGAAGTTGAAATGGTAAACGATGTAAGTGCCAGTAGTTAAAATTCTCAATAGAGACAAAAAACGCATGTGTTCATTTTGTCACTTACAATTTGGAACATCGTTTATCACTCGTTTATCTCAACTTGGTCGTTTATCGCTATGGACTTCCAGCGTATACATACCACCTTCACAGATTTAGAGGGAAATAAAAAGATTACGGTCGTGCTTTCATCGTTTTTCCACAGCGAAGTTGACAATACGATTTTAGGTCTATCTTGCGATAGCCCTAACTATTAAAATAAACTATTTAACTTACAACTTTTGCCATCGTAATCCACATGAAATTCACATTCACTAAAAAATTATTTTCCACTAAAAAATGATTTTTTTTTTTTTTTTTGACACTTGCATCGTTTACCATTGCAGCTCCTCTATTCACAATACCTACCCGTTCTTATTCGAAACTACCATTCAAAGAACGTCTAGGCCACAATTAAACAACGGCTGCATACTCGAGGAAATAAAATGGCAGAAGTGTGGCAAACTGGAGAATCACTCGAATGCTTGTAGGAAATTAAGTAGGTACTGGACCGCCGGCCTTTTGCCGACGAAAAGAGGTACAGAAATGACAGAGAGGGTACAAGAAGCTGACCAGTTCCCTTTCACGACACGACCCCACGCCCATCGTTTCACGCGACAATAGCCACTGTTCAGTGACAAAGGCTAAACACCCAAAATATTGGCGAAAATCCTACTGTTCCGTTGCGGTGGTGAAGGCTGCGAGAGATGAGGCGGGGAGAGATGTAGAAATGGTCGAGCTAAATATTTCGAATTTAATCTATCCTCTTCTAATCCTGTTACACGGCCAAACGGTCACGTTTCAGCCGCACTGTCGGCCGCAGACCGGAATCAAGAAGGTGCACTTCGAGATGCCGAGGACTTCCGCTTCGCTTCTGGCGCGCCCACGCGGCAACGCGAGCCTCTCGACAATGCTAAATCTCGTTTCGACCGGCCTGCTGCCCATTGGCCCGCTTCTTACGGCATTATAAAGAACCACAGTGGGATACGATAATTCGTTCGACACCTCGTGGAACGCTTTCCCTCGCGGCGTTTACCCCCGAAGAGTCTATCATGCTTCGTTAAACCGAAAGGACCGTCGGTGTAAACACAAATGGTGTCCCGCAGAGGGCTTTTGCTTCCGCATCCCAGTGACGGTTCGCTATTTTGACGTTACGCGCGTCATCGCCTTTTCGAGAGCACTCGCCTTCAAGTACCGGCACCTTGCCACCTTGCCACCTTGAAAATCAACCACTAATCAATGGTGCGTGTAGGTAGGTACACGTGATTCTCAAACTTTTCATGTTACAATAACTAAGTAGGCACTTATAAATATTTATAAATGTTTGGTGCTTCTTGCCATTTATGCCATTTATGTCAGGCACAATGCTTTAGAATATTTGTGGTTATCTCGTCGGCAACATCTGACTATCTATATTTATAGTACTTCACATTAAAGTGATATAAAGTTTATAACATTCTAACATTAACCAGCAATAGTGGGCCTGAAATGCTTGAAGGGGTATTTTCCTGGGGTGGCGACTGAAAACAATTTAATTTTTCGTGAATTAAAAAGAGAAATAATTCTTGTTCTATGTATCATATTTTAAGACTATGACAAAAAAATGTGTAAGTAAAAATATGCATTTGTAGCGGAATAGAAGCACCGTGAAAAGAACAATATCTTTCCGGATGCCGGACCTGATATCAGCAATTGTAGTTATCTTAAACACAAAATTAAAAAAGAACGGTAATCTGCAGACGCGTGGCTACCGTCTGAAGAAGCATAATGAAGAATTATGGAGAAATAAAGAAATGGCAACGTCTTAAAAAAATTACATCAACTTTGGCAGAAAACAATTATGGTTTTGTTAACTGTAGTAATTCAATTTTGCAAATATTTGCAAATATTTTTTAGTGCCAGTTTTTTAAAGATGTGTTCAGCCCCCTGTTAAATTTTTAGAAAATATGTTTCCGACCCCGAATTTAGGGGCTGTCTTCACCCCTTCAACATGGACGATTGCCGGTAACAAAAAATACGCGTCAATCATTTTTTGCTATTCTACAATTCTGCACAGTCTCGTCACAGTCGGCGTGTTCGGGTTCGATATGTTCCCTTGTAAGGGGCGGTCCTTAAATTACGTACGGGTAATTTTGGCGAATTCTTACTCCCTCCCTCCTTCAGTAGAAGAATTCGTAAGATTTGATATTTCAACCCCCTCCTTACGTAATATTTTTTGCATTTAATTTTTTCAGTTATTAAAATTTTTTTAAATGTTTATATAATTCATTTAACCCGGTTTCAGGAAATATACACTAAAACTACTTTTCTGGAACATTAATAATAGAATTTGTATTTATTGAAAATTAGTTTAAGAAATATTACGTAAGTCGCTATCTGACTCCCCCCACCCTTGTAAGAAAACGTAAGAAATTAGTCGTAAGATCCATTTGAAATCTCAAGTCCGGGAAACAAGGAAGCCCAACGGGACCAGCACGCTAAAGTTTATAAATTATGAATATTTAAGTAGAGGTTGGCGTGGAGCTTCGCGAAAATGATATTTTCCTATCACGGCGCGATAACGTCGCGCAGCGTAAAAGGGATGCTTAGGAAACAGGGTGGTATACGTCACTAAAACGGGAGCATCCCTTTGCGAGGAGCGTCAAAGCTAATGGACCTCCTCTCTTCGCCGGTGCCTTTACGTTCTATCGTGTTTCTCTGGGCCTTGCGCCGCTTTCTCTCTTCCTTTTCGCCCCTATGCACCCCCATTCGTTATTCCTCTCTCCTTCTACCGCGCCTTGTTACAAAGCGGGTCGCGTGGGGAGGGTCTCAGAAGCCTTGCTAATGTTTAGTACTAGTTGATTGCAAGCTTATTAGAATATGCATAAAGCATCATTGTTAAATGCTCTTTCTCTGGGCACACGAACCCGGGGAGACTTTAATGGACGCGTGTGTTACATCTGCTCGCGATCAATCGCGCAGCCGCAGAATTGTTGGCGTCGTTGCTTAGTCCTGTTTCGCGGAAACATCCCTGCAGAACAAAGATGCAGGGATCGACGTTAATTATTGATTGCTGGTAGATTGAAATTGGACTAAATATACATGTAACAAGCAGTAATAAGATTTGTAGGGGGAGCTAAAGGAAGTGGTCCGGCACGGAGGAGTTAACGTGAGGTATTAAATTGTCAGAAAACACCCAATCGTAATGCCCAGATTGCATGCCAAATCTCCAATATATGTACTCATCGCTTTCCCCATAGAATTCGCGCTGTAAAGTGGAGGGAACAGCACCTCCACCCAGCTTTTCATCTCCCGTTTTGGCGTGCGCTGTAGAAACCTCGCTCGTTATTCGGTATTTCGTGATCTAAAAAAAATTTACGCCCAATTGCAAAACACATAAATAAAAGCCGTAGTAAAGTATATTCTTGAAAGATACAGGATTGAAAAATATATTTGAAACAAAATAAAGTAAAGTGGGATTAGCATTTTAAACAATTATAAAAAAATATACACGTGTACATATAAGTATAACCGAAAATAAACTTGGAAAAGTAAAAAGTAGCAGAAAGAATCCTACAAAATATTAACTTTACCTATACATTTTTCCAGATAGTGTTTAAGTTTCTGAAGGAAATACATAAATTCATTTAAATCTTGCGCCCAATCGTGTTTAATCAACAACAATAACTTACGATCAATAGAAAAATTCAATACTCTGGAAATAACGAAAAGCTTGATTTCTATTGTTAGTTAAATATCCTGGTGCTTCACAATCTCGTCGGCGTCACGTGAATGCGAAATCTTCAACTTTAGTTTATCGGATCCTACGTCTGTGTGCATATAGAGGAAAGTTTGAAAACCGATTAACAGTGTATTTGAAAGCATCAAAACTAACAGATACCTTGTGCAGTCCGCTTGCAGGAAACTCGGCCGTCCAAGCTTCAAAGTTACTGGTCGTCCCACCACGACATTTATTAACCTTGCCATCAGAGTTACGAGTATCCGTTTTCGTCGTGTATTACTCAGAGTATCGGAAAAGCAGAGATTAATCCTGCTCAATTTAGTCGAATTAAGACTATAATAACATTTGTTACTCGAAGCTTTGATCATTGCCGAGATTTGAGAAATTTATTTCACTTAATCTTACACATAAATTAAATATCTCATAATATATAATTTAGTTCACGACATATTAATAATGCATCGTATTATGCACAGTGATACCACACATTTACACATCGAATGCAGCCAAAGGAATATTATTACTCTTAAATAATTACATCTGTCTCTCTGTGTGAGGGAGATACCTGAGTGAAGATTATCTTCTTCAATTGAGGCAATCAGAGCAACAACGGACTAACCCAAATTTTTTTCGAAATTGAATTAGTAGCAATAACGTATTCCAATAGGCTCTACTAACCATATAAAATACGAAAAAAAAAATTTTTAATGTGGGTTGGTCCGTTGTTGCTCTGACTGCCTCAATTGTTACATTGCTTTCTTTAGCGGTGAATATGAATATATACTTATTAGCATCACTTCCCCAACAGTTCCTATCTATAGGTAATACGTTCTACTTCAAATGTATTTCAAATCTGTGTTCACATTTGCCATGTAGAGAAAGTAGTGCAAATATGAGCTAGTTAAAGTATTAGGTCACAGTGTCATCATTCCATCGGCAAAGGTGTAAAAGTACAACTGAGAAAGGAAAGGAGCTGTGGGAAACAGATAATGGCTTGCATTTCTTTGGTTAACATGTCTTGTTGCAAAACGTCTTAAAAGAACGAACGAACGAATCTGAAAGATTTTACAGGTATGTTTGTTTTACTATTTTAACAATAACCTGGCGAACTAAGAGTCAATTTGCTATGAGCATTATATTGTCGACATTGCAAGCTTATTTTCGCATAATTTTTTATAATGAATAGCATCGCGTAGTAATGACTTTCACTGCTCTAAGCGTCTATGAACAAGTGGTTTAAACACGGGCTACAAAGCTGAAGACGATTTCAGCGACGTTGGAACTCATCAAAGTGGGCATCCAGATGACGAGAACGCGAATTGCATGCCTTGTAGAGGACTTTTCTCTAAAGACACAGAGGGAGATGTGCTTGTGCAGTTGTTGAAAGGGACATATGTATCTCTGACTACTGTAAACTCACCATTACCATCTAGGTTAATTTTAATAGCATTCTGTACATGTTTCAAAAAGATTCAGTCTGAAGATATTTGCGTTTTTTACCGTTCTTTTAGATTATTTTAATAGTAGCCCATATTTAGACCCCACTTTCAAAACCGAAGATTCGCACTGTTATTTTAAATATAACATTTAAAACAAACATTACTTTGTTCACCTTATTTCACCTGCGTATAATAAAGCAAACGTATTGAACATACAAATTCAAGTGTCGGGTCATAAAAATCTTCAACAGGTGTGGCGAACATCCTGAAATAAAAGTGGTAGTCCATATTTAGACCACTTCCTCTACTCAATACAATCATTTTCTGTGTACTGATGTACCAGAATTCTTCAGTTTCGGAGACACTTTGCCAATTTCTTTGCATCTAACACCTACTACAATTGTTTTTTTCTAAAAAAATATATTCATATTTTTATCACACAACCCGGTGTCAGTTTCAATTGCACGTTGCCCATCTCTCGCTTGAATTTCCTCGAAAAGTACAAGCACATAAGCCCGATGGAAAATTCTGATACGCGTCTGGTAAACCAACGCCCTTTTACCTTGCCCGATGGACCAGTAACTCTATATTCAGTCCGATCAGATACGATTACAAGGCTCGGAAGAATATTACAAGAAACGTAAGGTGTTGAATGGCTTCGCGCGGGAACTCGTTCACGGATAGGATCAGTCTCTTCGGAGGCCAGTGGCTAGGAAAAAAACTATCGTGTATCCTAGGAGAGGAGCAATGATGGCTACTCGAAACCGAGCTCAAGCCTGTCAAAACACAATAAAACGTGGCCGACGGAAGAATCGCTGATCGATTTTGGTGGTCGGGGTCGATGTAACCTCTGGACCTGTCCGCTTGTGTGTGGATATACGTGGCTGTGTGCTTGTATACCTAAGTGTCCATACACATAGAGGCTGCGTGTATATAGATATCGGTCCATTGTGCGGCATCGCTAAAATGCTCTTCTCGCGCCGAATAATGGCGATAATTGTGACGAAATGGAGCGTCATTGTGGGAAAAAAGGTACCCGTAACGATCGAGGATGACGCGCCGAGTAAGTGGCAGATGCATGGCGCTCGATTGACAGCTTCTCCGATTTCTTCCTTCGCGTGCTCTGCCGGGGCTGCGTCTTTCATCAGGTCCTCTATTTTCTGCGATTCGAGCGTACATTTCCTTCGCATTTTTCACATTGTCGGATGATTAATTCGCTGTTTGTAAGGATGTCTGTTCGTATGGGGAAAGTGTAAAATTGTTTATTTAGCGTGCGAAAGTGTAAAATTGTTTAGTTATGCGACGGCGGTTGTAATAACAAACAGAGCAGAGTTGACTGAGTACGTTTGAAGGCGAAGTATAATTCGGTATTACTTAATTTAATTGTCCTCTGTTCATACTTAATAAACATCGGTTTTTCCAACGAGTTTGACAATCTTGGAATAGGTACATGAAAATCTTGCGCAGTAATAACGAAAATTGAGGGAACGTCGATAAAAGAGGTAATTTTGCTGCGTCGCTCTTGGAAACGTGAATACTTTTTCCAGTTGGAAAAGGTAATGATGCGATATTTTATTTAAAATCAAGGGGGAAGTGTATGTGTGCTTCGAACACACGAGTAAGCACTTAATAGCAATACTACTGTATACAGACGTTTAAAGTGAAAGGAAAAGCAAAGTTTTGTTTTTCATACAAGGAATTACAAGAATGTGATCACGGACAACTAATGTTTCCATTCAGTTATTGCGTGTAATGTGTATAAAGTTATCGTGGCGATAGTCTAGACCAGTTTCTTTTTTTACAACGATGCAGCACGCAATGCATATCAGAGGCAGGGGTGGGCAAACCTGAAATAAACAAATTGTTTTATACTCTAAATTTGTAGCAGAATAAAGTGCAAAAAGTTTTAGACCCATACATTGCATTTTTTTTTCTAGAAAAAATCATAAATGGCACCTATGTTTCCGCGGGAATTGATCGAGGAGCGCCCTTAAAAGCATGCAACTTATATCTATCCCATCAATTGCAGAAATAATTAAATTGTCGCAAGTTAAAGTGCCAGTTTTATGCATGGCACCCCCGCCGTACTTGTCAGGCTGGATATACTTTGAACATAAGCGAACCTATTTAACGACCAAATAAATAAGCTGGTTACGGTAATTTCGAATAGATTTCCAACAGACATTAAATCGACGCACCTTGCCTTTCTTACCATTCATCTAAATATCACGGCACATTCTCCTACCGCTACGTTAATTATCGTGACTCCCTCCCACTATGATTCGTGCCGTAATACCGTTCTCCTCCTTCAGGTACCTACACAGTATCTGTATACATCCGCAAACATGATGATAACTCTCCATTCATTTCTGAACTTCGTGCTTTCTAGCTGGATACACCTTATTTTGTTTTCCACCTTATATCTTCCTGTATTTCCTTCTACGATTTAATTCCCCGGCTTGCATCCCATAAATATTTCTTATTGTATATTATGTTAGGTTAATAGCAACGCAAGCTCTACACTCGCCATTGTACTGTAGGGGAAAGTGGAGTAATTGCGAACACCTAAGCAAGAAAGCAAACAAAACGAAAAGTATGTGAGAAATTAATTTGTTTATTATTTACGAACATACTTAAACTATTCATCTATAAAGTACTGTGACGAATTTTTGAAAAATTATAATAAAAATCAACTTTATAGTGACAAAAGCAAAACTCTTGGGGTAATCACGAACAGAGTACTAAATATTATAGAAGTCGCACAGAAAGTCGCACATAAAAAACGTTGCTACAACCTATACCTAATGTATTTTTCAAATTCCTCTCCTTGTGCGTTAGAAAAAATTGCAATTGGTCGGAATATCGAAAAAAAATAGTGAAGGTCGTTTTTTAAGCTTCTTTCTGAGCCTGTAATGAAAATTAAAAAATCCCTTTTGTAGATTTAAGTAAGTTTTATACATGCTGCAAATTTCATCAAAATCGGTTATCGTTGCTCTGAGCTACAAGCGCTTAAAGATCGCAGAATAAGGTCGAAATTCGCGAAATTCCCGAAATCAGCGATTTAAAAAACGACCTTTACTATTATTTTCGGTATTCCGACCAATTGCAATTTTTTTCAAAACGACGAAACACGTCACTTAGCAAACTAATCCTTCCAGCTTCTCAAAAAAACTCAAGTCGTTTGGACCAATTCTAAAAAAGTTATGCGATTTTAAAGGGTGTAAACTTTCTTTCGCCCGCCACCGTATCTATGGTACCTACTATACGTTGTTTTCGTTTGTAAAATTAAGCAAAAAAAAAAAAAGAAAAAGTTCTCCGCTGAACTGAAAACGATGGAGTAATCTCGAACGTTCAAGATTACACCATCCGATTTGTTCGTCAATACCCCACGACATCAAAAAATAAAAAAGAATTTATTTCAGAGGTTGAATCATGATTCAAGCAACGCCTTGGTCACAAAACGTTGGTAAAAAAGTGCTTTATTTCAACTTAAAAAAATTCCAATTGTATCATTAATTCAACGGTAATTACATGCAATTGAAAATGGACAAAATATTACTTTAAACATGATGAGAATAATAAATTGTGTTTATCTTGAATAGCATGAGCGTTCTGTATTTATTCCTGCCCGGCGTTGGATACGACCTGAACTATTAGCTAGTAGAGAGGGAACGTTTTTTTTTTTCAGTTTTTATTTATTAAAACGCCGTAACCATTGCGTTCGCGATTACCCCGCGTTCATGTTTACCCCACTCTCCCCTACTGTATTTTACTTAGAAATCATTTTTACATGTACCTACCATAGTGTATGCAATCTCTCGAAGACAGTTTGCACGCACCTGTGGCGTAACAGAAACACATTCTTATTTTTATTCGCTAAATTGCCACAGAATTTCAACTGCTTTTGATTAGTGTCACACGAAGAGCGATTTTATCCGGACGACCCGATAATTCCACGACTTTCCGCATTATCATTATTGTCAGTAATGATTTAAGTTGACCGAATCGCACAAAACGATATCCAGCCATGGGAAATATCGTGATTGCATTCAACGCACACGCCAGCGCCGATTGATACGAGGTACCGTTGTATTTCCGTGAACGGTGTACAGAAGCGGAAGAACGCAGGAGCACGGGGCAACCGAAGGGTAGAACCGATGGGCGAGGGTCGGGGCTCGGGCGGGGGGGGGGGGGGGGGGGGGGGGAGTTGGGGGGGCGCGGAGCAGTTATTTGCAATGAAACGCAACAATTGCAATCGGAGTCGATGCACGCCAGCGGCGTCTGTAAACGCCATACTGCCAGCTGGGTCGGCCTGGAAAATAGTGTTTTTGTGCAAGCCGAAACGGCAGATATGAAACCAGCATGGCGGATGCTTACAAATAGTTGCAGGGCGGCGCCTCCATATAAATGCGCGGCCGGTCTCCTTTCTTTTGTTCGTCGACTGAGCAAGGACGAAAAGGATTCTGTGAAAGAGGTTCGTCGTCACACGCAACCGGAGGGAAGCACCACTGAAATTCCACGTTCCTCCCCTTGGAAGCTAACCCGCTGCCTGTCGATTGGGAGGCTCGCTTTTTCGTTATTAGAACATGGTCGACTAATGGAACGCTTTGCCGTTAAGTACGATGATCGAGAGATTCTTATGTGCTATGGCAGGATTTCTTATGTGATTCGGCTCCGCCTTCAGTCCGCAGAGCTTATATTTTTAACTACTGGATGATATAAATCCCAGAGATTCATACGTAATATTTAGGGTAAATCCGGGAGACGCGGTCGACCTAATATAAAATGGCCATTAAAACTAATATAGATATTACCTATTTTATCAGAGCAAACCTATATGTTCAGGATTTTATGCTGATTCAGAAAAACTGATCGATATTTGCTTTAAGACAATATTTACTGTAAATCGGGTTGACAACTGAAGTCATGACATCTGGCCACCTCTCCCAAGGTGCCGGGAGAAATGGTTTTCGTCGTTGGTAGAGACCACTCACGTAATTATTCATGGAAAATTAACAAAGGGTAAAGCAAAATTATTTATAAGTGAATACAACTACAAATTCATTGATATTTACGCTAAACAAGTAAATAACGCATCAAAGAAAAAGTGAACTACCTACTGGCGATTAGCAAGGCAAATGAATACAAAAGTGAATAAATAAACTAAATAAACAAAAATGATAATAAAATAATAATAAAAAATAAAAAATAAATAAAAATAATAAAAAAATCATAACTCGACCATCTCTCCTTTCTGCAGCGAGAGATGGTCTTCTCGTTAAATTTGAAAGGAAGAGTTAATACGGCCAAATACTTTGGCTGCATTGTCCGTCAATATCTCTACTATCTTATTATCTCAAACATTAAACGAAAATAAACTTAGAAGTATATTTTAAATACGATTCGGTACACTGCTGTTTGACAAAAGAGGTTAACTGTAACCTCAATTTACCTTTTAAAGCCTATAAATCCAGAAAAACACAGAAGGAAGCGAAATGACACTATTCATTCAACTGTTTGGCTTCTTGAGAAGTAATTGGGCTGCACTTTAACGCATTTTTACGTAGACTCGATCAACTCTCCGGCCCGTATCGCATTTTACCGGATTTACCCTAGTAAATTATTGTAATTGGGAAGGAATAAACTGAAAGTAAGGTTAACGATCCTGTTACCAGTTTTAAATATTCGAAGAGGATGTTGGCAGTAACCCCCTCTTAATAAAAATATTAATTAAAATATTCCGATCGCTAAAGTTCAGGGGCGAGGTAAGTCCTTGAAAAAAATGCGGTCAAACAATCTTAACAGAGCCAAAGATACCTACCGCATAAAACAAAAGAATTGTCTGACCTCTCGATTCGACGATGTTTATGTATACCACATCTAAAACTAGATTTCAAGTGAAGAGCTACCTCCTTTGAATTAATTATTTAGCATTACAATTTTGTAAATACAGTAACCTGTTTCAATAGAATTCAACGTGTCTTAAAATTTCTAATTTTGTACTAAATTATTAGTGAGGTATGTAAATTATAAAGTTCGGCTATCCGAGCAGATGGAAAATTCAAGCTGCATAAACTTAAATTCATGTAGACAAGTAATTAGGTATGCGGAAAAAGCTGTTACATTATTCGAACACTATCGCTAATTCGACGAGACTACAATATATTTCAAAATTAGTTTACCGTAAAGGTACAGAAAAATCAAACATCAGCCATAGCTCTCAGCATTTTCATAAACATAAAGCACCAAAATTCTACTGTAGGTACATAAAAAAAAGGGAACAAAACGATCAAGTATTTCCTCAGCGCAAGGAAACATGTTTTCCGGATACTTAAATAGAAATCCACACCAGCTTCGTTACGAAGAAAACGTGCAAACGTCATTTGCCGTTCCTCGGCGGAAAATACCAACAAGAACAATGTGTGGTGTGCGTGGATGCGACAGAAATATAATATAGGGTGCCTTCGATACGAATGGCAAGTGTTTAAGAAAAGAAATTAAGAGGATGTTTAAGTTACGAATGGGTTGCGAGCAGAGTGTGTGCCTGAATGGTTTCTAAGCTCGCGCATAAGAGAGTTTAACTGTGCAATACGTGGCACAAATGCAGATAAGGTAGTTCCAATACGTCAGAGAAAATCATCATCGGAATCAGTTCAGCCGTTGACAAATTTTCATACAAAATACATTTAGTGTTTAATTAAAAATTGTACAAGTAACGCGGCTCATCCGTGTAAATATACCTACCTACCTGATGATCAGCGATTTTCGATGTTCGGCGATGTTACTATCACCGGAAAAGCCATAGAGGGAATTAGAACTGCCTGGAAAAGCAACGGAGTTTTGCCACAGATTCTGTATAGGCGAAATGCATCGGTCGTCCTCCCGCCGGTCTACGATCGGCTATGATGCGAAGCTTTGTAGTCAGCTGGCTAGATAAAAGACAACGACGGCAACAGCTAGCACCATCACCAGGCGACGTCGTCACCACCACCGCCCCCGGTGGTAGATTACGGTATTCAGGATCAATATCCATAGTGGTAGGTGTGGCGGATGGCAGAGGGTTCCATCTTCGGCCGCCCTCTCTCTGCTTATTGGTCGGAGAATCGGTACACGGGTTCCGGCTTCCAGGCTGTAACCCATCCACCGTTCTGGGTAAACGGGCGGAGCTTGCCGTTTCTCCCCGAGGATCTAGTGGGGAGAAGCCATCGGGGCTCCTGGCAGACGGCCGAATCGTAAATCATGACCAGTCGGTCGCTCGGAGCGCATCTGTGACAAACAGGTTGAAAATCGTTGGAAAACATCGGGCTCGCGATCGATCGTGTCTACGTGGCAGTCTGTAATCTAGTTTGACTATCCGGATTCGTTAACCGGCCAGGAGACATCCACGTGCTTCACGTTCGTATAGTGACAGCGGCCTACCCGTTCCTTTCATCCAGTCATCGGTGATGAATTGATGAAGGCAAAAGCAATCGTGAAGTTTCCAGTGTGAGACGTACCGTAGTAACGTGGAGTGAACGATTCCGTCGACTCGTCGGTAGATCGCGAGAAAAGGGGAGGATTAAGGAAAGGGTGGTTAGTGAGAGGGGAGCATCATGTGCAGCAACGAGAGCCCACCGCCGGCAAAAGAACCGCTGGCCGTCGGCTTGAGTAATCCAATGACCGGGTTTTTGCCGGGTCTCGAGCACTATCGCCTGCAGCTGTATCATTACGCGATGGCGGAAAGACTGAGGCTGGCCCAACAGTTGCATCCGCAGCACTCCGGTGTCGGCCACCCGCCTTCCAGCGCCCCAACTCATCTGGGAATTAGTCCTGGATTCCCGGCTCCGTTGCCCCTGTATCCGGCGGCGGCGGCCGCGGCCGGATATCCGAGCAGATTAGCTCTGTCTATGGCTCTGCTGCATCCTCACCACCAACGAATACCGGAGGAGCCGAAGCCTCAGCACAGCTACATCGGCCTCATCGCCATGGCTATCCTATCGTCGCCGGAAAAGAAGCTGGTGCTCTCCGACATCTACCAACACATCCTGGAGCATTACCCTTACTTCCGTACCCGCGGCCCAGGTTGGCGGAACTCCATCAGGCACAATTTGTCCCTGAACGACTGCTTCGTCAAGTCGGGCAGGAGCGCCAACGGCAAGGGCCATTATTGGGCTATTCATCCGGCCAATTTGGAAGACTTCCGACGCGGGGACTTTCGACGGCGCAAAGCTCAGAGGAAAGTTCGTAGACACATGGGATTGGCGGTCGACGAGGAGCCGGATAGTCCAAGTCCGCCACCCCTACCGGCCACTCCGCCTCCTCCCGCGACGCTTGGCCCGCCAATGGCGTCACAGTCTATACCTGGCATCTGGACTCCTCATCACAATCCTCATCATCAACAACACCAGCAACAGCAGCAGCAACAGCAGCAGCAGCAGCAGAATCAGCAGCAAGCATTTCAAAGCCAGTCTCTGCGGCAGTCGTCGCTGTTCCAGCCCTCGAGGAAGAGACAGTTCGATGTGGCGTCACTTCTCGCGCCAGACGATCAGCATCAGATCGAGTCGGACCTCAGGCCAGCCAAGTTGAGGAGATTCAGCTGCAGCGAAGACGAGCTGCACGATCTTCAGGAGCCGGATCAAGACGAGGAGGACGTGGACGTGGATGTCGTTGCTGAAACGAACGTTCTACCATCGCCCAACACACCGTCGGCCAGTCCAGACTCCAAGGTCATTTCTCCCGGCGAGCATTGGACCACTCAGGGTATACAGAACACCAATCAACAGTTGTCCGGTTTACACCTACACAATCATTTGCAAGCTAGAAGTTACTACGTATCGGCCACGTCGAGTACTGGTTCTAGCATCTAATGGATTAGGGAATCGCCCGGCCATGCAAAGTGTCCGAAATCTACAATTCTCCTTGATTTCTCGCTCGTGAGCCGTCACTCCGTGTGATCGAACCTATTCAACCGTGGTACCGATACGCGGCCGTTGGAAATTCACGTGGCGACGTTTGCAAAGACATGTGACGAATGTGACGGATGACGAATTTCGGAAGTTCCTTTCCTTTCGCATCGAGCGATTCAGTTTCCTGCGACTTTTATTTCAAGAAAAATGTAGAGATGTCTCTCGTAGTCCCGCCTACGCGGAGAGTATCGTTTATCGCTAGCTGGTGCTAACTAGTCGTGCCAAATTATGAAACCTTTCAGTTCCTCCGACATGCCAATCGAATATTAACTTCGGACCTAAATATTAGTACAATCGCTATGTATATACTACTGATTCAGCTGTTATATTCAATTCTGTCGCGAGTCAACACGGCGTAATGTACGTTTGCGTCTCGGCGCGGCCACCGCAAACTTCCCTGCCTAAATCTCCTCGGTTCGGTATTCCGTCGCTTCCGAAAGTTTTACTATTTAGTTCGAGTCCGGTACTTGAATCCATGTATCGTGCAAGATGTTTTAGAGAAAGAATATATGTGTATTATATAAATAAATGTCTAAAGGAAGTATGTATATTTGAGAATCTCGGGGTAGAATTCCGTAGCGTGCTCGCGGATACCTTGGCGTCGACGTATCAACGATTATAAGGTATATTAGATTCTCTATACACTCTAATCGTTAAACTTTTACAGAGAACCTCGCAACAACTTCCAACCAAATGATTCTTGCGTAGTACGTCCGAAAATTAAAATAGTACGTTGAAAATTTTATATAGATTGATTCGGAAGAATCTGAACGAAATTTCGGGAGCGCATTTCTCTGTGAGAGGTTAACGTACGATGCGCGTTCGGCGGTGTATCAGCACGCGATGCCAATGTGGAATCGATACCATCGCTGGCAATCGTTAAATTCTACCCGCAAGTGAAAAGATTCGTGTAAATAGGAGAGAAACCATGAGATGATGATCTCGCTCGATACGTAATTTCATACGGTGCCCATATGAAATTCCAATGTGGGGCATCACATCAGACTGACGCGAAGCGCTCGCCTGTTCAAAGTGTAATATAAATCGTTTAAAGTTTAATATAGCCCATCTTTATTAACATCCATATATCGTTAAGATATATTCTGTGCAAGCCCGTGACCCCTCTGTATGTATGTACATGTACCTATGTATACGTGCTTACGTGTAATTCGGATGTATCACAATGCACACACGCGCGCGCATATACGAAGCAGATACGGTTTTTTAAAGATTACCTCATATAATACAGATGTCATCGACCTGTCTCTCTTGACTCCTAGCACCGAGCTACCGCGCTCAGTACAACTGAAGTTGAATAAAGTTTCTGTTCCCATGAGCTCGTTCTTCGTGTGTCTTTATTGCCCCGTCTCACGCGCAGATAAAAGCTGGCGAGACTCGCGGAGTCTCAGAGGTTCTAATATGAATTTCGCAGCTCCACATGCAGCTGTCAAAATCGAAAATGTTTATACAGAATGATTCGCAGTAATTATATAAGTAGGTAGTGTGTTAAATGAGAGCAATAATGTTTCTCTTATTTCATTGGTGTTGGTGTGTCGATAAGTAACAAAACTCTGAAATACAACTGCACAGTGGCAATCTTGACACGAATACCTTTGCTATTTTTCTGAATTCCTCGACGATTTGCATGACGTGCAGAAGCATGCACAAGCTGAACTAAACATTCTACGTGCGTTCAAAGACCGCCGCAATACTCGACAAGCCCGCGAATATTATTTGTTGTCATAACAAACGTTCTATTATGCTTAATAATTAATGCGCACCAGAAACGGTTAATATTTGTCTTAATACTTGCAAAAGGATGCAGAAAGCTTTAGACTTTACGGTTGGGAGAGATGAATTCGTATAAACAATTCCACTAGGATATTTAAAGTCCGGTGCGACTGAAAATAAATACACTTTCAGGAACCACAAATGAAACAGCAGGTAGCTATGTTGTTATCACTTTTATAATTATATATAATCAATTCCCTAGTATTTCGCACGATTGATTTGTTAAATTGGCATGCTCCAAGTCGCAGGTCTTTTGACATAACTTCGAGCATAAATGCTTTTAAGCAAAATAGGCTACAAGAGATTAAATACATTTTGTCCACGAGATGCAAATGCACTTGTTCTATTTTCGTAAAAATTTATTTTTTGACCAAGCACCTCGCCGCTGTCTCAATTCTGAATGTTTTTCGGGTTGAAAGTCACTTAACTGTTCGAACAGTCGGTTGATGTCGGTGCATACAATAAATGAGGAAGCATTTTTTACCCACAATCAGCATTGTAACTGTCTGGGTTAGATTTAACTAAGTCCCATTTCTGGATTGTCATGTGCGATATGAATGTAGCCGAGCACTGTCACGCACCAGCAAAACGCCATTCTTGTTTACTAATGCAGCCTAATTTTGCATAGTTATTCGTGCATTTGTCGGAGTTCCGCACAATATTCCTCGGAGTTTATAGCATCACCTGGCTTGAAAGAAAATCTGTGTCACTAACTGCAGACAACTAAACTACCACGACAACTTTTATTAAACGGCAGTTTGGTTTTGGTATGTGTTCTGGTGATCCATCGGTAACAAAGCCACTGACCACATCATCAATGAGTGCAAAGTATCCATATATTGTCACATATTATTCTGTTTAACAAAGGACTTTTCTGTAACATTCGAAAAGAGAAGTGGATGTTTTCAAATGAATACAGAAAATGTGAATAAATAAGTAGATAGAAATACAAATGAATTATAAAGTATTCTACACTTTTATATAATTTATATTCTATACTTATTATTTAGTATAGTTGATTAGATACTATTGCAATTGCCGTTGTAATCAGTAGCTGATCGTTTTGCAATAAATTTCGCAACAGTTTCGTAAGTCATTGTCGATATGTTATTCAGGCGGCGAACACCGCGAATACAGCGCATATAATAAATATTATTCTGTCGTAATCGCAATTCAAACATATCTAAAAGCATGAATCTTCTTTTAGCAGTCTGCCTTCGCTCACGCAGTCATCGTCAATTATTAATTCAATCGCGGTAAATCGCTCGCCTTTGATAATGCTGTCAGGTTTCAAGTTTGATAACGGGTCGAGAAATAGTATGCCAAAATATGTTAGCATACAAATGGGACAGATAGCACGAAATCACATTTCAAATAAGTGCTGTTATAACAGCGACGCGTTTATCTCATGCCATCGCGAACTCTTTAATCCGATACGCTCTTTTTTTTAAGTCTTAGTCACATTTATAAATCGAAACACCAGCAGAAAATTAAATACAAAAGATTTAACCAGAACTTAAATGGTACTTATAGAAAGTTTATAAAATTACTCCTATTTGTAAATGTTTCACACTTTCCGGACCTCCATCATTGGAGAATCGTTTTAGCTTACGCTTAAAACATGATTTGGAAAATAATAATATTTCTTGTCGACCATTAGGCGAATAATTTATTTGAATTATTTGCTATTAATTGTTTTCGAAGGAATTGAGTTGTCGGAATTATGCTTCAAACGTGAAGTGATAAGATTCACAAGTAATCGGGGCGTTGCATATTCTACTTATGTTCTATTTAAATGTGGGATTTGCATTATGGGAATTTAAATGCTCAAACATTTTTACAGGATTATAAATATTTAACACGAATGCCTCAAGTCGCTTGTGGTTTTCGGAGCCCTATCACGATAACGCAAATTCAATTCTGATTTCCTGATCGAACTGTCTGATTTCCATCGACGGATACTTGTTTCCGCAGAAAAGTTAGGATTCCGTCGCTTATTCGCGGCTTTGACACCTGGTTCGCGATTAACGCCGTTCGATCCGTTTATCGCAATTAATTGTAAAGGGAAATCTTTTCTAATGGGAAGCACAGTTGTTTCAAACTGTTGCTGGGAAATCCATAAGACAAATCCGACGGCCCAATAATCGGATAAATCGCTTTGCTCGAACGTCTGTATTCCTTGTTTCGTTCTTCATTTGCATCGTTGGGGACAATGACAGTTAATCAAATCTTAGTCGCTTTCAAATAGAATGAATCGATCAGTCATACATGTTTATGTCAAGCGATCTCAGTAAATGCGTTATAGAATTATCTTTGTCTGCTTTGATCAATTTTGAACGCCTGTATTAAAGACAATCTATTATATAGTTAAAATAAAGAAATATTTATTGAACATTCTTACATGGCCCGTGCGAAATAATAAACATGCAATGATATGAGAGTAATAGTTGTTAAATGATTATGAAAACTATTGATTTGGTACAGTTTTACTTACAATTAATTCGCACTGTGCACGCATAATAAGTATCTGTGTTTTAACTACAATTTTTGTGTTACAAATGACATTACAAATGTCCATTTATCGTCCCTCTCGTGATTAATTACATTTTTTATAACAAATGATTCCCTCAAATAAATAACCATGTCGTGTTACTTTCTCTTCGTTCATCTATTTCCTGAACATCGCAACGATTTAGGATTGATACGCAAGTACGTGGTTGGAGCAAGACTAAGAAAATAATCAAATGGGAAAGATATCTACCAAAATTGTTAGTGAAAATTACTCCGTAAATAATGACATGCATATATATATTTTATTTCATAAATGTAGCCACGAAGAGTAAAAAGAGAAATATATATCTAATATATGCGTTATAGTAACTAAAAGCAGTAAAAAATTAGCCAAGTATCGAGTTACATGTACGGAAGAATTACACCGTATATCTGAGTAGCTGGCTACAGACTTCCGTATGGCCGTGTTCTTTGTCAGCAACAACGCAAGATTTACTAGATCCTATCACAAAGTGCCCCATTGTCTCTCCGTTCATCAAATGAAGCCTTAAGCGATCGCATTGCGAGCATCAACTTAATCCTCAATGGAATAGTGCCGCAGAGGAGGGAAGCCTGACAATAGGAACGAAAGCAATTTGTTAAATATTGCTTCCGATGATACAAACGACACGGATACAGAAGCTACCTTAGTTCCTGTTTTAAGAACTGTAGTTAAACAATGGCGAAACTGTTACAACGAATGTTACTGAATAAATATCCATCTAACATGCTTCAAAATTCTTGTTGAATAATCTTCGTTTAAGAACCGTTGAAACTACGTATTCATTGCCACTAAATCCAGTAAAACAGAGTAGCTGCTAAAAGTGCGCTATATCAGACGGTAATTAATGTTTCTAAATTTCAGACTAGACTAGAGGAATGAAAGTATTTACCACTGTTTCATAATAATATAATCAAGTTGACTTCTTCTTTTGTTTCTTGACAAGAGTTAAATGTTCTAAGTGTTCTGCTATTTGGATTTTAATAATTTACCTAATAGTTACCAATGTATGTTTGTGTACTATTACATACTTTTCCTAGTGTGTATAATACATATAAATAGGTGTGGATTCGCGTTCATAGAATAAAGTAAATTATGTGTACACGAGAAAATATAAGCGACTGATACATTTTTAACAAATTTCTGTAATAGGCAAGAAGATGATTCCCGCGAGTCTCGTAAATCATTTCATTTCCTTATTTAAAAGCAATCTTTGCTAAAAGAAACGCGTTACGAGGAATAATAATTCAGAGAAAGATCATATAAAGATATAAGTCTCGTGCAAATTGTAGATAGCGTGCTTACAGTTTCGAAGGATTTAAAATAAGGAGAATGTTTCAAACTTATGTTACACATTTATGTGCTCTTTTTACTTCTAATGTGCTTGTACTACAAAATTGTATAATGAGATTATAATTGTTATTACCTCGGCACAAATATGCTGCACCCTGCTTTAAAGGCTACATAGCGTAGAAACTAGGTACTGCCATACTTTCTCCAATTGCAATTTATACTTGGAGTAATGGAGAAACCAAACTGCAAATGCATATGATACGCGTAAAGTTGGTCGAGAGCCGATATAAGAAGCTAAATGTTTTACTTGCCGTAGGTATAACATAACCATAGTGTTATACAAACATTAATCATGCTGATCATGCATCGAACAAAACTCTCAAGTGACAACCAGTCGTTACATGTGAAAGAGTTTTATTATTTAATGTGTAGGTGAAAGTTTCGCAATACCTTCTGCTGTATGCAGAACCTCATGGCCTAACATTTATTTGCATTAAGCTTCAATTCATATTTCAGATTGCGTAGAACACATTGTAATTTAAATTGTTACACGAGTTCATTCTTCGACAGATTTTTAGATCATCCTCGAAAAGGAAAGATTTACGTTTCTAAAATAGGATTAGACACATCATTAATAAACATAAGAAATAGAAGTGAATTGAGATCCCCGAGGAACATTGGGACCACGTTATGCAGACACTTACCAACCCTCAAACTGACAAAAAACTAGTTAAACACATTATCCCATATTTTTGTAATCTTTATTTTCCAAAAAATTACCAACCCAGGGACCAACTCTTACATTATACCATTTTTAAAACTACCAAGGAATAATTCCTTTTAGACTTAAAAAATAATAACTACAGAAAATTTGAAATATTATTAATTATACTACTCACTATTAATAAACCCACTAAACAACATTGTAAAACAATAACAAGAAATAAAATATATCTAATAGAAATGCAGCTACTTTTCTTTAACAATTAAAATCGCCAAACTAAATTTACTCAATTTCAGATGATTGTGCGTTGGTAGCTTTCTGCATAACTTGGCCCATTTAAAGGTGCATGAGTCGGCATCGAGAAGTAATTTAGCAGGCACCTTGTATATAATATATCAAACGCTGTTTCTTCTCGCCGCTTCTCTTGCCCAGGGATGAAAGAATTTTCGTGCTCGCTCAGAGCGCGTGAAAATTTCTTGTATCCTTTTCGAACTATCTATATACATAAGTACATAGTTTCGTACGATCGACGTTCTCAGAAAGCTCGTCCACAACGTCGGTTTCGAGCAGAGTGTTAAGAAAACAGCTAGGGCGGCGTTTGCTTGCTCGATGGCCCATTGCTGCTATCCAAACTTCGCTCTGGTTTGTTATTCCAAACCCACTAAGCGAACTATCCGTCCAAGTTTTCAAATGTTTAACAAATAATGACGTGGCGATGCTGATCATTCATCTGTCGAACCAGATCACGAACTCAAAGATGGATCGAACGGCGATGTTGCTCTGGGCAGCACGTTCCTTCGGCGGCTCTTTATCCAGGATAATAGATTGGCGTTGCCTCTGCGAGCAACGTTTCATCTATGTTATTGATTTATTTTATTCATTTCATTTTATTTTACCATTAATTATCATAGTTTTAGTAATTATACACTTATTTTTCCTTCACTTAAAAGGATCTAATAACCCTTTAGGAACAAATAGAAATAAATACAAAATCCCATTTCATTTATATTTTACAATTAAAGATATTTTAGGATTCATCTTAATTCTTATAATTCATTTCTTAATTATTATACAATATCCATATATTTTAGGTGATCCAGATAATTTTATTTACGCTAATTCAATATCTACCCCTATTCATATTAAACCAGAATGATGCTTTCTATTTGCCTACTCTATTTTACGTGCTATTCCAAATAAATTGGTCTAGTAACATCAATTTTAATTTTAATAATTATACCATTTACTAAAACCTATTATATAATATCAAGAAAATTTTATTCAACAGACCAATCTATATTTTGAGGATTTGTATCATTATTTATTCTATTAACTTGATCAGGAGGAAAACATATTGAATATCCTTATAAAGAATTAAGTCAAATTTTCA
Organism: Andrena bucephala; assembly: GCA_947577245.1. Taxonomy (NCBI): domain Eukaryota; kingdom Metazoa; phylum Arthropoda; class Insecta; order Hymenoptera; family Andrenidae; genus Andrena; species Andrena bucephala. Next base: position 82,946,643 of record OX387715.1, read on the forward strand.
CAACATTATATTTCTCTTATTTTCTTATCAATCAAATATATAAATAAATAATATAAATAAATATTGAGACCCATTAATTTATAAAATTTAGTTAATGAGTCTGATTAGACATATATTTTGAAAATATAAAATAGAATGAATATTTTCTATTAACTTAAACCTAATTGAAAAAATAATTTTAATCTAAAAATAAAAAATAAATAAATTAAAGCATAAGAATAAGAGCTATGTTAATAAAATCGATTGTTATCACACTGAGAACATTCAATTCTCTGGTGTTAAAACGATCACACAGCATTTCAGCAGTTTTGGAGCCACCGCCTTAAACTTCACTCTCTCGCGTTTCAAAACACTCGAATGGACGGTACGTCTACAATATTTTTCTGGCATATCTAAAACGCATTTTAAACGCGTTTTCCTCGAAACCACGTTTTCAAAATTGGCGTCGGGGGTACCTCGAAAACTATTTGACCAATCAACTTCAAATTTTGCACACTTTTAGTTTATACTATTCCTCAGAATATGAACCACAATGTTTAACCAAATTGTTAATTTTAACTACACTTTCCAAACAAATAAAACGCGACTTTTTGGCGAAAATGTTTGAAATTCCACTATTTTTAAAATATGCAATTTTTTTACACCATTTGTGGTTGACGTTCTTACAATTGGCACATAAATTGAAAAAAAAAATGATTGGTCTGCTTCACATAACTACCAGAGACGCTACAACCGGCGCCATTTTGCATCTCGGAAAAAAAACTATTTCAGATATAACTCTATTTCCTTTCTATTTATTATAATTTTACTGTTATAAAAAATTATTTTACTTGTTATAATGTTAAATAAAGTACCCTTAAATTTACGAAAGGATTAGCGCATTGGCATCTTTGCAAAAAATTCCTAAAAATTGATACAAAAATAAGCCGCTTACACGGGCTTCTCCCCTTAATAGGGAGATGGTGATCTTACTTCTCGGTGATTAAATGAGAAGAAGGCCGAATTGCGCAGAAGTAGGCTTTGGAACTGAGCGCAAGCAAAGTGATCGGTAGATAATACATTTATAAAATCAGAAATAACATAATATTCGGGAAACTGGTCGCAGAACAATGAAGAAATTCACAAAATTATTTTTGCGATCGCTGTCTGAGGTGAAAACGATGCAGAGAATAGGTACTTGAAAACTAATGTCTTCGTGCAGCGAGGAAAGTGGGCAGGTGATGTAGTTACATTTGGAGATTTTCAGTCGTTAATATTCAAAGTGGGCGAGATTTCTGAGGGAAACGACAAACAGGAAAGAGACTGTCAGTTGCGCTCTATTTTCACGTCCCTCAAACCTCCAAATAATGGTGCGGGGGTCGAATACCGTCAGATCGCGAGTAAGATAAATGCCACGGGAAAGTTCTTTAGAATTAACACCTTTCTGGCTCGGCGGATATCGTCGCCTGACGTATTTAGATCAGATTGTCGGATCGACCGCGCCGACGTTGTTTGCTGCAGGCTTGCAACGCGTCATGCATATACATGCAGGCACCCGATGATGCAGCGGGGGTGTGCATATGCGAAACTTGCTAGGATGCAACGACAGGGGCCGTCATACATGCTGGGATATGTGGCTGCGTAGGTACTCGGGGCACATAGCGGTTGATCGTAGATGCTATGGAGACAGGATAGCAGAATCGGCCAGTGATCTTATTACCTCGATAGTTGTTACTCTGCAAATGGATTTGCGGCTGCGCAGATTCGTGATCGGTTATGGAGCAAGCCCAAGGTCGCCCTCTGCTCTTCCATTAATACAAATTGGACAGCGTTGCGCTGCACTGTCCCTTGCAAAGCAATGTGAGGAGGCGTCACTCGAAAGGACTCTCATTTGCATAGAATAGAAATGTAAACATTTATTTTGTTTATTCATAGTGAATATTTGTTTCTTTATTATTCGTTCATTATTCGTTATCTGATTTTACTTAGTGAAATTTACACTCATAATCAGATGAGGAATTTGCGGTTTTTGTACTCAACTCATATTTCAACCTGTTTTGCTTGTATATGAAAGTTTTATTCGCTCTGACGAGCCGGAACTGTTAAAATATCTTATTCAAGTTTTTTCTTACAGAATTAATAGTGCAATGGTAAAGATAATGACAAACACGGCGGATTGGTAGCGAACTGAGTATTTAGTTGGACATATGACATATACACATACATAAGTATATCGTTTTCTATGTAGGTAGATTTTTTTTAAATTCTACTAATAATTAAACCCATTTAGATTAATATTATTGCTGCAAGTAGAATTGCTGCAAAACCCATGGCAAGTGTTAATTAATTTGCATTCCGATTTTAAGTTCGAATTTAAGTTTCGTGTAGGTATTTTGTATTACTTTATTATTCAGTATATCTTGTTATGCTTAGTTTTATTTTCAGTTAATTAGTTTTCATTTAATTCTATTTATTTTCCATATTATACCTACTGATGCATTAAAACGTGTTTAATAGATATGATGCTAAGGGTTGTTTCTTCATGATTGATTCTGACCTACTACTTTTTTAAGTATCATAATCCTATTGCATATTTACAATGTCTTGCAGTGTATTTCATTTCTACACTTCATCGTTGAATAAAAACATCTGTAATATTTCTGGTTTTGGACATACAAAACGATGAAAATAAGTAAAGATAAATTATAAATGGAAAGTAAAAAATTAGTGGAGTAGGGAAGGAAGATATAAAAAGTCAGATAAACATAAATATATTCATAAACAGTTATTTAAAAGGATGCCGTGTTGGATAAAGTGTAAAATCGCAAGTCATTACGTAAGTGCAAGAGAGGTGACTGATGGTGAGGTAAAGACTAATATTATAAAAGCTTGAATCTGAGAAGAAAACGGAAGCACCTCATAAGAACTGTTGCAGAAAATAAAAGAGACATTTACCAAGCGACTTGAAAAGTATATTGTGAATAATTAAGAACATTTAAAAGGCAATGTTTTTTAAATTTTGGGCCATGAATGTTTGAGTTACTTCGTTTTGGAAGTAGTGTATCCCTACATCCCACCTTAAGAAAAAGCTAACGGCTTTATCCTTTTAGAATAATGTAATAACGATAGTTATCAACTAATTGTAAGATTTATGTGTTTTCAATGAGCAACATAGAACAACAACAAACATTTCTGAAACAAGTTTTTGCACAGCAAATCAAGGTCACCATGAGTTTTTTAAATGGACTTTTATTTATGAATAAAAGTGTTACGTTATGATACTCGTTGAACTCGTCTTACTGTCTCCCACAACATTCTCAAAGAAAAATCATATAGTTTAATTTAGCAAACTTGCATTTAGAACAGGGACAAAATTTAATTAATAAACTTGTGTTATCACATTATCCGAAACGGCTAAAAAATCGCGCGGACCATTAAAATGAACACCTTGTACATACATATACCTACTTGCAAGTAGATTTTTCTCATGTCTGGCGAGGTACAGTTGGACAAGCAAAAGATTGCCATTGCGTTTTGATATGAAAGTAACTTCCCATAATTGCACAAGTAATCACAAAAAAATACGTCTAGATGGCCTCCGTGACTCATCTTGCAGGCATTCATACGTTGCATTAATAATCGCCTTACACTTGAGAATAAATATTCGGCGTGTTTCTAATCGCGATGCGTACACGTCCAATGCATTTCTATTCGTAATTCTTCAGCATTCTAGACTGAGCTATTTAGAATACACTATTAATTTCAGGCAACCCCACAATACAAACTGAGCAAATTAATAAAGAATGAATCAGATGATATAGGTGGCCTTATTCAAGCTCTCTACCGGTCTACAAAGCACATTTTCGTATGCTAACGTGTAAATGTGCTGAGACTTGTACCAGCAGTATCCCGAAAAATGGATACTTTTCTCTTACGGTTAAATTCGAGGTTCAGAATAAGCCTGTAAATTTTCTGAAAATCTGTTGGAGATATATCCTACACGTACGTATTGTATTCCAGCAAGATATTACTCAGGTATATTATATAGAGTAGGTATGAAAAGATCGATAAATTTGGAACCACGAGATCTGGTTTAACGTTGAATAGAGTTGGTGAATCAGTTGGCCGCGATTCTCGGTTAGATATCCCGGACACGAGGTTCCCCGTGGGACTCAGTAGCTAGGGACTCGGTCAACACTTTTGTCCCGCAGCGCAGGTAAAATATTAGCCGATCTTTCTAGTGGCGGACGGAACACGTAAAATGGGATCTCCCTCGTTGCCCGTTGCGGACGGGGGCCCTTCGGAATGCTCTGGCGTGAGCGCAAGAGTCTCTGACCTGGCCTCCCTGCTGGCCGTGTCAGGTGTTGCGCGCAATTCTAACGCCTAATAATCCATTTATAGCGCCCATAGGCCGGCGGTGGATAGCCCGCGTTGTATTTTTAGGATCGACCCCGTCGAGGATCGGTAAATAAATCCTGATTCTCACGTGCCTCAAATCGAGAGCAATACGAGACTTTCATCTGCCTATTTACGCATTTCCGGTGCACGAGAACCACCAACCCTGTCGAGTACGCTACAAAGGACGTATATAAGTAGCGATACTCGACGGAATGAAAGCGGGAAGAAAAACTCAAACGGTACGGCGCGATAGGAAAATAAAGCAGAACTTGAAATACCGGTACAGTATTTCGTGCTGTGTAGGGGAAGGTAAGATTTTCCCTGTGGATTTAGTTAATGGAGTTCGATTATTGTATCTTTATGTGTAGGTGGCACCGCTCGTAATTATTCAAACGATAGGCAGATCTTATCTTGATTCCAGTCGGACGCTTGATCTTTCAGTTTATCAAATTATACTTGAAAGAGAAATTCATCTTCTAGTATCTTTATGTTGAGAATTCCTGTTTAAAAAAAAGTGGAAAAGCCTTACTTTCGTCGAAATTATTATTTGAAAATTCTCCAAGTACACGTAAGTTTTGATAATACCGTCTGCAAAAAGATATTTTAAATGTTATTATGTACACAATTTTGGAAATATCGAACCTAATGGAAGCATGGCAAATAGTTAATATTTATGGAAGTAATTTAGTAGTGTATTAATTGAATAACTGCTGAAATTGTTGTCCTAATTTCCATAAATATACAAATGATATTTGTGTTAAAGTGACCTTTGCTTGCTTCTGCTGGGTCCTTGTAGGCAAGGTAATTAACACACTTGAAGGGGTACTAATAACTACAGATATTTAGCAGTTGCAGCTAAAGACCACCATATCGTAAAATAATTCAGTAGGTCAGTGTATATTATACAGTGAAACTATTTAGGACTGGTTTGAAAAAGTCATAGGAGTATCCGGTAACAAAGTCTCCAATGCGCATATTACATTAAACGACTTTATTGCGCAACACAAGCAGAAAACAACGAAGAGAAAGTAAACAACGACAAAAGCAAAGGCGAAGTTCAGTCAGGGACTGTTTTTCAACTTAACCTAAGGCAAGTATCCAAAGGGAAGATGGAGAAATTGGTGGACCCAACAACTCTCTCCACACCACAGAAAACATCCCACGGTTTCCTCTTTTCTCACCTCCTACTCTTAACTAAATATGTATTTTAATAAGCCTGACTATAGCTTGGTATACACATCTATTGTATGATTCTAGCAGGGGATAGCCCGTGAGTGCCAATCGCCGATTTTGATGAAGCTTTAGTATTTTTATCGACCATCGTCCACGTTTAAATGGTAAAAACAGCACTCGACGTTGGGGGTTGAAAACATATTTTCTTGAATATCTCGAAAACTATTCGCTATAGGCAAAAAGTTTGAGGTAAAAAATGGTGTATTTTTAAACGATCAATTCAGATATGTAAATGGCTTTCGAGATATTCAAGAAAATATGCTTTCGATCCCCAAATTTCTGGACTGTTTTCACTTCTTCAACATGGGCGATGGCCGATAAAAAAAATACCAAAGTTTCATCAAAATTGGCGATCGACACTGCGGGATACTCTGTCCCTTGTAAATATTAAATTCACTTACTTATAGTTTACATTGATCTGGCTCCAAATTTATGAATCACAACGAAGACACGACGCGATTCTTAAACTTGATTTTCTTGAAAACAAAGTCGTGCACAGAAACCAAATTATTCTTCAGTTTCGAAGCCGTCACCACGGGATTGAAACTTCCCATTAGAAACATAACATTGCACATCTAACGAGTAATTGCTTAAAATGCTTTAATTAATTAAGTTATCGGAGATGAATACCTGAAAATCTTATAACTTTGGGGATTGGTTTCACCCCCTAAATATGAAAACGGGCCGCTATAAAAAAACACGTACATCTTATTTTTCGGTTCTCTAAAACATATCCAAAATTCAAAGCAATCGGAGGCCTAACACCTGGGAACCTCTCCTTGTTAGAAAAACGATCACACAGAATAACATTTCCTGACACATTGTCTTAACGTGCTAATTATTGATCACAATAAAAACGCCCAAACGATGATAGTACCTATTACACGGAAAAGAGAAAAGTGACTCCAAAGTAAAGGAGCTGTGCACGGTACAGCAGCGTTGGGAGAGCATGGGAAGGTGACGGGAATCACAATATTGTTAATTGGACGCGTTGAAGCGCGAAACGTGCATCGTGCCTCACACGTGCCACAGCCACCTTTGTAGCCTATATACATTAACGTTTAAATCTCGCGCAATTATTTTTCCTTCAGAGTGATTCCTTTGCCCCGATAGCTCCGAACAATCGATCCATTCCGGACATCCGAAGGAATCGCACGGGGAGACATGGTCGGACCCCGCGGCGACGCCAGCTGCTCGTCGAATATTCCTTCGCGAAATATAAATACGCCAAACGTTGGCACAATGGGCTGAAAAACATTTCCCGTCGCCGAGGCACGGCTGCAACTATTACAAACTACTTTATTATCATTCGCTGGCCTCGAAGTAATTTCTCTCCACGGGGTGGACGAAGTTCTTTGATCGGGCCTTCACGCGCAAACGAGGATTTGTGCAAATCCGATTTGAGAATTCAACGTGAAGGGAAAAGTAAGGAAACAAGAGTTAGAGTTACCAGTTACTCGGTTGATACTCGGACCTAGCGGTAAGTATTCCTAAGTTTGTCCGTTTATATATTTACAAACTGTTAAAATATTCCTTTAGATGGATTCTCTTAGGTAGGTATACTTAGATAATAAGAAATGGCGAACAAAAAAATTGTTTGCAACTGTAATAGTTTAGTGTACTCTTGGGTATATTGTATAATGGGCAGTAAACAAAGTGACGTATAATTATTGCGTTACTAAATCACTTCTGACGTTAATAAAATTGTAGAACTGACGAAAGTATTAAACGGACTAAATAGGTGCATGATTCAATATTATTTGGCACGAGCATATCTATATTCTACATACATGTATATTAACAGTGTGATAAATTGTATTTTCAGGAATTCAAGGGACTGTGCACATGTATTATGTAATCTGTTTTGTTACGAAATATTATAATTTTTATTTTTATAAACCGTTGCTGTACCAGGACCAGTCATAATTTCATAACAATCGCATCGTGCCACGTTTCCTCTACATTGGGAAAATCGGGTTCAGCATTGACGTCGAGCGAAACTGTACGTACGTATTATCTTACAGTTGCCATTTTCATCGCCCGCATGAAAGCTTTATCGCTTTATGCAACGGCAAGAAAAGTATGAACAGCTCATACCCTAAACTAAATCCTGCTACAAATATGTATTTATTTAATGGGAAAAAACTCTTCATTTACAAACACTAAAATATTTTTAATTACCTAGCTGAAGTAAGGTAATGGGTATGTGTATAAAAGCTGTCAACTAAACTAAATTAACTAAAATAAGAAGGTAAGTAAAGGAAAGAAGGAAGCACATACAGACAAGAAAAATAAAAACGACATAGAAGAAACTAAATATCTGTACCTAGGCTAGTTTCATTCGTAACAAAAGATTTATCTAAATATATGAACTTGGTAAAAGAATGAACGTATTGTGCGTGTTATTGTTTATCAATACAGAACGTAATATTTTACCGAAAAAGTTGATGAATTATTACTAATTACTTTTCATTTAGATATTTTTAAATGTTAATAGTAGAATGACATAGTTATTAACTATGTTACCGTAAAAATGTTAGCCAAGTTTAATAGTAAATAGTTATGGACACTAAGTGGACTTAGTTATCAAAAAAAGGAATAATTGTTCTAATAATTAAGAGGAACATCGTTAAAACTGCATAGAGTAAGAGAATTACTGCGGATCCAAATAAACTCACTGACACAGCCATCCAATCATGGCAAATATTTTATAGGAATCTTTAACGGAATTTCCAAAGCGACTGAATTTTATAATCAAAGTCATAAAGTGTCCTACCAAGAAAAATAAAGTAAAAACGAGGGGAAAGTAAGAGGTAAAAAATGTGTGAATATATCCCCAATGACAAATTCACCAACAAAACTAGAACATAACATCCATATTTTTCTCGGTTTTTGGTAGGTATAGTCGGAGACGATTGCTGAAGCAATAATATAACAACACTTTGCTTCAATTTTAAAGTTAAATACCTAGCTGAACCGTTTATCGTTAAATCATTGAACGCTGTATATTTTTAACCTTGATGATTATTTTCGGAATACGGATTATTCTGTAATTCCAATTACAAGAGATACACATGCACATATTTGAGTATTTCATGATTTACTACAGTACAAACGCATCTCCTTGGGATATGACCATTACATATAACTATATTTAACATAATTTGCATATTAATAAATTTAACATAATTTCATTCTGAACGTGGTAAAACCTATTCCCAATTAGCAATAAATAATAATACATGCATAAAGCGGCCTTCAATGGAGCATTATTAATCAATCTGAAACAATCATCACGAAAATGCAATGTAGCAATACAATCGAGACAAACGCTCCAAACGACAATACTGTAAAAATACATTTACATTTACTAAATGATACCGAACGAACAGTTTCGACTGAATCGTGTCAAACATTTGGTGGCTACGAATTTGCATTCGCCTCAACGTTTACACTAAACGAATATTCTCGTTCACCAACGTCGCAGCTTTAAGCATCTAACTGTTTGGAAGATGGCCCATGAAAAAACAATAATGTCACTCAAGCTGCCATACAAACAAGGTCCAAAAAAAACATTTGTATCTTTTGAATCCAACAGGCAACTTTTATCCCCATGCAGATTTATTAAAAGCAGAGTTATATCATTAGATCACGTGACTTTTACTGTCACTGATGTTATTAAAAAAAAAGAATTTATAAATAATGCGAAGAACAAGTGCATTTGGTGGACTTACTTATCGCACGCATTGCAAAAAATTCAGCCTTTTGTCTCATTAATAGTTTGTCATCGTTCTTGTAAATGTAAGCGCATCTGAATGAAAGTATCACGTTCATTTGTTTCCATAGAATCGCGGAATACCGGTGAAGCTACGACTTCCCTCGATTACATTGGACACGCCAGTTGCTGTTACCAAATATTTTCCTGCGACATACACATTATGAAACGTCGCTATTTTCGGCTATTTTCTATCGACGAAATTCCAAGCGGGCTGGTATTGACGGCATTATTTATTTGTAGCCAGCATGGGATTGCTCGAATCAATCAATGGCCGCATTCAATTGGAAGCGCGCAGTTGTTGCTGATGCGACAATGCGCTGTTGTCGTGTATCCCGTGTATGTTTTAACAGGATGCACGCAATGAAGCGGTTTCCAAATTTCAGAAAACCCTTTGCGCTACCTATTATTGTTGCCGCGTTAATGCGGGCTCAAAACGAGGCGTTTTCTGAATTTCTGGTGAACAAAATGCATATAAACAAGGAAAGCTAACGAAACTGTTGCTATTTTTTAATATTTCTTTTTCATCTGTGTTTGTTACTTGGGTATCACTGTTTCATTATTTTTATTATTTGTACGTTATTGGTTTTACCGGTAATTTATACAATTACTAAGGGATATTGTTTATAACAATACTTTTTTGTATCATTTAATAGTATAGTTGAGGCATTGAGACGAACTAACCCACATTGAAAACATATTTTTTTCCTGTTTTATATGATTAGTAGAGCCTATTAGAATAGGTACGTTATTGCTACTAACTCAATTTCGAAAAAAGTGTGGGTTAGTCCGTTGTTGCTCTCAATGCCTCAATTTTTCATGTAGGTACCTGTATACATTTGTTACACGTACCTGTATAATATATTGAGGAGGGTAAATTGATTGACAGGCGTTTCCCTTTCAGCTGAAGAAGAAAGATGCAATTCATACACCCATATAAATTACAAATGCATAAAACCTGTATACAGAATGACCCATGTGAAAGAAAAGAATTAATTCTCTTTATTCTTGCAGGTAGGTGCTTACGAAAAAGTTATACAAGCAGAATATAAATTGATATCATATCTACATATAATAACAAATACGACTAACAACATATCTGCACGATTTTCTGTTTTATCCTGTAGTATACATATACAAAATTACACTGGCCAGAGTGCCAGCTTGCTCGATGGCATGTGGTCCCCTGATGAAGTGGGCCCCCTTAAACATCAGACAATAGTTAAAAATGTTAATGACCTTTTAGTAGCTTGAAATTATAATAGCTGTTCCAATATTATTAGGTACTGTATGCAACTAAAATTTACGTTTTATTTCTAATTGAATACAAAAAATTTAATAAAATCAGTCAAATAAAAAATATACATTTATTTCAAAAACATTTTAATTTTACTTTTTTGCCACTTACGTATGTTTTGAAAATTTTATTTATTATAAGAATTAAAAGAATTAAAAAAATTAGAAGAATTATAAGAATTAAAAAAATTAGAAGAATTATAAGAATTAAAAGGATATCTTATAAGAATTAAAAGATAGCTTTATAATTGTGGGTGGGCACCCTTTGTCTCCTGGCAACCAATATTTTTAGACCCAGTCTTCGGGGGTGTTTCGTGTAAGTGTTCCTCCAACGATTCCTGCAAAATCGACCACGCAGTGAAGACGTCTTTTATTTTACAGCGCATATTACACTCACTTATTTTGACGCAAGTTAGCATTAAAAAAATATGAAAAAAATAATTTTGTATTCTCAAAACACGTATTAATAAATAGAAAAAAACTTCAATTTAGTAAACACATTCTTTTTGTGACAAGAAAAAGTTCCAAGCAGCCGTACTTTATCAGGGCGTCACAGTGGAAAGACCCCTTAAGGGAGGATTGCGCCTCGTTGGGCCGAAAAATAGGTAATTCTTTGCGAATTTTTTGCACAAAAACCGTTCGATAAATTAATTTGAGGTTTGGCCGGCTGTTTTATTGTATCTTCAACTATTATTCTGAATTTTTGTGTGGCAGTGAAAAGAACATGACAGATACAGAGAGAGCTTTGAAAAATAATCAGGTGGTCTTGGCGTTGACGGAAAGTACTGTAAGGGTTATCTGAAGCTCGAAAAGGAAAAGAGATTCTTAATCTATACGAAAGTGGCTATCTGTGGTAGTAGATGCATTAATAAAAATAAAAAAATGTTAAAATGGCAACCTATTGAAGAAGATGAAGCGCCCCGATTTGAGTCTGAAAAAGGTTTTGCCACAAAATCAAGAAAACTTTTTTAAATAAAACTGGAACGGTAACAGATACGGCAATAAATCTACACCAAGCTGCATTGCAATAGCAGCCGATGTCGATAAAATGCTGTTCAGAGAATTAAAAAATCATCCAGGCGCTAGTTGGAGTTTTCCTCCACTAGGGACGGGAAGTGGGCACTCGTAAGATAATCGAGGACACTCGATTGGGCACCGTACTTAAGGGTGTAACCGAGCGCATGATCGAACCACGATTGTGGTGACTGTTCGTTCATGTGCCATCTCCTCGAGGACTCTTCTGGGCCAGGAGAATAAATCGGAAACAAATTCAACGTCGAAGGGCTTCGGGCTACCGAGGGGGCCACTACGGATTGTCTCGTACGACAGACATAATGACATTCGGTCGTGCGTGAAGCCAGCGGATTGGATTCAAAGTGGCCCGTAGAAAGCGTCTCGAGAGGGCCACACGCCGCAAGTCGATCGTCACGGACGCGTCTATGCAGCCTGAATTTCGAATTCTCGTAAACACCCCAGTGTATTAAGATGCCTACGTGTTCTAGCGCTGGCGCGGAAACGGTGCACCGTTGGACATCAACGATGAAGAGGGGAAATACGTGACGATGATGTGTCGCGGCGACCTTTCAGAATTTTCGGATATCTCTATCGCATACTTCACAGGCAAATTAAACCTATATATTAATCAGCCATTATAGGAACACAATAACGAGGAGCCCATTTGACGACTTCACCTTCATGGATATATCAAGAAGTGACATTTTTATTGAATCTGTTACTGTCACCTTTGAAATTATGAACCTGAAGTACATATGATCCCTCATCCGAGTCGCCATCCAAAGAGGTTCTCTTCTAACTACTGTATTTTGTCTTCGTTACTACCTACATACCTACATGTAAGCACCTAGCCTAGCATATGTTGGCCAGAATATGTGAATAACACTGTATCGGCGAACCTTCTGAATCATATATGTTCAGAATTTTATGCTGATTTAGACAAAACTAGTCGATATTTGTTTTAAGACAATATTTACTGTAAATCGGGTTGAAAACTGAAGTCATGACATCTAACCACCTCTCCCCAGGTGCCGGGAAAAATGGTTTTCCTCGTTGGCGGAAACCACTCACAAAATTATTCATGGAAAATTAACAGAGGATAAAGCAAAATTATTTATGAGTGAATGCAACTATAGATTCATTGCTATTTAATTTGTTTACGCTAAACAAGTAAAGAACACATCAAAGAAAAAGTGAACTACCTACTGGCGATTAGCAAGGCAAATGAATACAAAAGTGAATAAATAAACTAAATAAACAAAAATAATAATAAAATAATAATAAAAAATAAATAAATAAATCAAAATAGTAAAAAAATCATAACTCGACCATCTCTCCTTTCTGCAGCGAGAGATGGTCTCGTTAGCTTTGGGAGGAAGAGTTAATATGGCCAAATACTTTAGCTGCATTGTCCCTCAATATCTCTACTATCTTATTATCCCAAACATTAAACGAAAATAAACTTAGAAGTATATTTTAAATACGATTCTGTACACCGCTGTTTGACAAAAGAGGTTAAATGTATCCTCAATTTACATTTTAAAGCCTATAAATCCAGAAAAACACAGAAGGAAGCGAAATGACGCTATTCATTCAACTGTTTGGCTTCTAGAGAAGTAATTGGTCTGCACTTTAACGCATTTTTACGTAGAGAGTCCGAAATATAGCGACTCGACCAACTCTCCGGCCCGACCGCGTCTCCCGGATTTACCCTATACCACAATTGCAACTATAATTCTATTGGAAACATTTGCAAAACCATCACGTTATTAATTAAGCACTCTGTAGTTGTATATACTAATAGTAATTCTGAGAGGATAGTGGGGGGGGGGGGGGGGTGTAGGCGAAATATTTAAGAAACAAAAAAAAAAGGTTAAGAAAATTCGGACAGAAGAATTCGTCTTTCTGCCTACTTAAGTAACTTAATCGGTTAGAACAGCCGCCTGTCAAGCGAAATTCGGGATCGAGTCTCGGTCGGCCAATCGGATCAGCTGATTCTTCCTCTTCCTCTGTACTATGTAGAGCCCGCACTACGCGGGGAAGCGAATTCCGCGATCGATGACAGAGTTCGATCCCTGTGAGACGTCTAGTGGGCTTTATAATGGCTGCGCGCTACTCGAGACATTTCGAAAAGCGAGCAAAAGACAAGAACACCACTTGTACGATATATATGCAGACAGTCCTCGTATGGCCGAGCTTCTGTCAGTGTTTGCCGTGCGGCTCCCAGTAGCCATGCAATCGAGGTGTCTTCCACGGTATTTCTTTACACACGCACGGCTTTCTTTGCCCCTCGAGCGTGTACTTTTCCACACGCGGGCCGGGAGGAGAGGCCGAACGCAACCACGTGCCCGGCTAATGGACGCCACTCGAGACCACTTTGACCGCGGCAAACATCGGCGACGTTTCTCGAAAACCTATCCGCGACTCTTGCCTCTTACCTTTTGCTTCTTGCTTCTTTGCTTCCTGTCTGTTGCACCGAAAACGCTTCACGGTTAACGTCGCGAGCAGCCCGCTGTTACGATCAAGCGTAAAAGCTTGATCCTTGGGGCAGAGACCACAGGTTCGACCTTAAACGCGAAGAGTCATCATCCTCTTCCATCTTTCGATAATCATTAAAGATTGCTGTGTTATCGTTAGCAGCGCAAACGAGACTGGCGTTCTTGATCCTTCGATCGTGCTCTACGAGCTGAGCTCGGATAGAGTAGCACAGTCCGCTATCGTGCTGTATAACCTGAGCTCCTTGTTCAGACGCAATGTTAGCTTATTCTTGTGACCATGCCTTATGGCCAGGGTTGACATGGTAGTAGAGGAGGTATTGGAAGTTGGAACTCACAATTAGTGACGTAGTAGGGAATAGTAGAGGGGGAATCCTTGAATGTATAGAGCCGAATATAATATAATACGACTTGTGCACACCATGCGAGGATTCCCCCTCCACTACTCGCTACTACGTCAAAACCCGTCCCTGTTGTCCCTACTTCTGGCATCCCTGCGCTGAACATTCCCGGAGCTGATGAGTGAATCCGCCATTGCGATCTGCTCCGAATTTTCCATGAACCTTCAACGCGGATCCGACGAACTTCCTCTTGTGTGCCACTCGGCGGACGTCGATCGTGGACATCGAAACAATCCGTGCGAAAGATCAATCACTCCATAAAACCTTATTCATTCCCACAGTGTGATTGTCATCTGAGTCGTGGCCAGTTTATTAACCTCACAGCCTCAGCTACGAAAGCGTTTTATTACTCTGTGCCGCGGTAAGAGATGTAACCATTTTTTCGACTTTCATTATTGACAATATATTATTATTTTTTTAACCGGTATGCCGTAATTGGGACTATTTATACAACGGGGAAGCAACACATCCTGATTGTGCTAGAAGTACCGAACAACTGACCAGAACTCAAGCAGCCATTTAACTCCGCAGGCCGGAAGTGGTAAGCACAGCTGAAATGGCCAGGTCGAGAGGTTAAATACATAAATAAGGTCTCTTTCGTACGGGCACCCGGTAGTCGAGCACACAAGAGACGCATGCAAGAGCTCCGTCACAAGGGAACGGTAGTTCCGGCACACTGTGCCGCGTCACGCGCCTCCTGGTTGTTAGTAATAACTGTAACTTGTTTTCGCACACGAACTTGGCTACATCAATGCATAAGCACACCTAAGTGTTCTGCCATTTTGGTGGCCATAAAATAATATATTCGTTTAGTCACTTACGATTACGTTTAGTCACGAACGTACCCATAAGTGTGTTTTCTATTTGTACAATAAATTAATTAAATATAGAATAATTGTACAAAAAAATTATAGTAATAGTTTATCTTGAAAAGGAGAGGAGAAAAGGAGGCAGATACAGAAAATTGGGGATTTATGTATAAATATTTTAACATATTTTCTTCTGTAGCAAGCACAATTTGAAGTGACATGGGCGAACGAAATCATCAAGTGCTTTATGGAAAATCATACTGAGATTGGGATAATCGACACAAATGAATTTCACACGAATTCATCTTTAATTCTTGAAAACCGTGGTGCTCTCCGTTTCAGGTAACGGGCCTATGCCCTCGCGTCTTGTATATTATTGAAATGATATGTCTACAAATGATATCGGCAGGTCTCACAGCCTTCCCGATGATATCATATATACAGGGATCAAACGAAACTGTTAACTTTTATAAGTGATAATTATTTATCGAACTTTTAACATCTAAATCATTTTTTTTTCTGTTTTAAGTTAGCTTTGTACATCAACACTTTAACTCTGTTGAAAGAGTTCAGTTTTAACAGTTATTTTATGTTCGATTAATAAAAGTTCTGGAGGATCAGATTTCGAAGAGATATTTAAGGGGGATTGTCATGTAAGAGCCTCCAAAAGTAAGTGATATTTATGAATTTTATTTAAAAAACTATTGTTAATATTGCATTATACTCTTTTGGGATTTATATCCTAAAAGAGTTTAATAGTTTTTGGTCCTTATGGAGGCATCTCTAAACTTGCAGAATTCGTTTTTTAATGGCGATCCTTCTTATTATTTATTAATTATTGTGGAATCGTGTTAACCTCTTCGATGATGTTGAAGTAACGTGTAGCACCTGTCACTGTCATCTGATTGCAAAAAGAAGAAAATTTTCTTAAAGTTAAATAATTTACGCTGGGACTGGTCCTAGAATTTTAATTTGAACTTTTATTTATAATACTTTTTTCGTCGATATAAAGAATAATATGCTCAATTTATCTAAGGAAAAAAGTTACTTTTTCTTTCAAACGCTATAAATTTCTCAACTTTTCGTTTTTTTATCTTTAAATTGGGTCGACCCCAGCATAAACTATCTAACTTTAAGAAACTTTTCTTATTTTTGCAATCAGATGACTATGATAGGTGCTTTACGATTTGCTTAGGTACTTTCAAGAAAATAAAAGTTGCTTATTTATTTATATCACATTTCCAGAATAGTTTCACTCACCCACACTTGGCCAACGACACTTCTTTCATAACTACGAGATCTATTCATTATTTATCAAATAAAAGTGCCATTCCTTGATTTTCCATCAAATGAAAATGCAAAAATCGCGGATATCGATCGCAAGAAGTGATCGATTCGACGTGGAAATACCCTTTCACGTTTCCAACATTAGCTTTTCTTGTTCTGGTCACTGTAATCTGAGGCGTCACATGATATGTCACATCAAAGACGATTAGGTACCTATATTCTACATAGAAATAGCTTGTTATTTATCAGGAAGAAATAAAATTGAGGAATTGTAAAGGGAAACTAATTTTTACTACTGTCTCGTAATTATAAGTTCTGAATGCCTTGGTGTAAACAGTTTTAGTGCGAGAAGGAAAGGAGTTACTGAGTTTTACTACTAATTCCAGCAGTAAATATTTTGTATATAAATACAAAGAGATTCATAATAATTGTGATTGCCACATAAAAGAAGTGAAGGAATCTTCGCCGTTGCTGGTTAACCAACAGACGTGGCACGTGTAACGGCAGGTCTGCTAGTCGCGGGGGGTTGGCGGACGAAACTCGATAGTCCGATTCTGAATCGAGGTGCCGATCGTATCCCTTGGGAAGACGGTTAGCGGGCCTCCGGGCAAAATTTTACCCTCTGCTCTCTTGGGAAAGTCCCCGCAACGAGCATTTAGCCCGCTAATATGCGTATTACAGCCTTCCTACTTTGTGCCTTGAGTCATTCTTTGATCTTGACCACCTTCCTATAGAATTAACCCTTTCAGACATCAAATTCTTTTCCTTTTTATGGATAGAGGACACACAACGCACGATCGCACCTTCTTTTACTTTATTGAGATCATACAGTCGCCACGTAGAATTATAAACTTCTCAAACGGTAAAACAATTTATCTAACAGTTAAATGCCAAAAGACTGACCACTTTTCACCGTACTTTCCTTTTTTTTCTACATTCGTACATACCTAAATGCTATCCTTGTTATCTATTTACCTACTTTCGGTAGGATCAATAATAAATCCTGCTGCTACTTATGTAACACAAGCGATGCTTTCATCTAAATTGTCAATATTAACAATATCATCAGTGCCTACGGATATAAGGTTCTACAATGATTTCATGATTTTTGTGCACAACAAGAAGTAACAATTTGTAAACAATAAGAAGCTTGTTCTTCACTGAAGGTATAAGCAGTGATCTATTTCAGTCTTTCCACGCGATTGTTTGAGAAATTACTAATTAATCTAAGAGGGATATTGTTTGTCTATCAAGGTATTATTTCAAGTGGAAGTGTTTCCGAAATTTGAGGGTTAGCAAAGTAATCCATAGATCAAGCTCTATTAATGTCCAGAATGTCTCCGAATGTTTCCTTAACGTAGAGATTCAAAGTGGCGAGGTTGATACAAACTCAAACTGCAGCTACAAATAAATAATATTTCTCAGCTAAGAAATGAAGTGATTAGAACTATCGAACACCTTCTGTAGAGATTGTGCAAAAGTTGTATGTGACTGTTATGAAACGAAAGTATTCGAGATATCACATCTCGCAAAGGAGATTTTTGAATGACATTTGAATGTTATTAAATAGGTAGGTACAATGCAATTCGCTGAGATCAGATTTTGCATGCAGCAGTTCTCAATCGATACCGATTGCGCGCTGTTGCACAAAGCATAATTATTTCATCAACGCAACGTCATCGTCCTCCCACGAACAAACAGCGTTGTACGATACTTGGAGTCTTTTAAATGTCCATTAACTTAATAGTATAACGCAGCATATTAATGGAAATGCAATGAATCTTTTAATTCGGGCTTCACAGTGTACTTGCGTATTACATATAGTTACTTTAAATTAACAATTTTAATAGAAAGGATATATAAATGTGCAACAATATAAGTTAATAAGTTATGGTAACAAAATGTTTGCTGACCTGATTAACGATAAATTTTCAAATAAACCACGAGTAGATTTCACCTTATTATATTGTAGTAATAATAATTACCATTATTTTTATTATTATACGAATAGATACGTTTTGGTAATAAAACCTGATATGTGCAGTTGAAAGAAATTCAGGGTAAAAATAAGGTAGAAATGAGGTTCAAAACTGGACATGATTTGCCCACGAACGCAGTACACATAAGCAATACACATGAAGAGAAGAAGTAAAAGATGTGTTCATATTGTTAGCCACCCTACACATGAGGCCTATACAATTGTTTTCATCAAGGGTGGTGGTGCGTGGCGGTAAGCAAAAGGCACCCAGGGCACAGTATTAAGATGAAAGCAGAAGTACCTAATTGAAATACCAAGTTGCCTATGATCCAGAATCAAGCTCAGATAGGAAAAATATACTTATAAACTGTTCCCATTACTTTATGTGCTAAATTCTCTCCTGACGCGATACCCACGTGCATCTTACGAAACATCCTCCATAATAATAAGTAATACAGTGTCCGAAAAAGTTCAAGACACAATGTCTTTCACCGGGCTTTTTGTCATTTAACCACTCGGCTGAACATAGCTTGTATTAAATGCCGTATCATTGTGTCCCAATGAAGTGACAAGTCACATGTACCGCACACCTGCCGACGCTGCAGATGCAATGCTCGTAATTTTGCATCTCCGTGCGCGGTGACATTTGCGATCCTAGCTGCACGCCAGCAGTTATTAATATGAATGTCTTTACGCCAGCGAAACGAAAGGCCCGCGACGTCCGTCCATTTGGCGCATGCGATCTGCGGAAGCGAAAAAAAATCTAACGACTTTATTCAACGTCACCGGCCCTGTAATTACCCGCAGGCTGATGTGCAGAGGAAATGGTAGCCCCCCCTAGCGATTAGCAATCCCTCGGTGATTACCAAGTTAGCCTAAATAGGGTATAGTGTTTAGGGAGAGTCTACGTGGACCCAATGCTAATCGCTGCCAGTGTGTAAGGACATACGCGCAGGGGTTTCCGAAGGGGGCATGTTGCTGGTTTGAGTATTGTTTCGGGGAAACATATTCGAAAATAGAGGCTTCAGGATAAAAGAAGATGTTGAACTTGTGGTTGTTTAGGGTAAACCAACCAGTGAATGATGAAATTGTTGAATTTATGGACCTTTAAGATGAATACTTGAATATATTTATGTACAACAACAAATCAACTGTTTTAAATTGCATTTAAATTGATTTTTCTTGAAATTCCTATAAAAATAATTACTTATTCTTATCGTAATTTAAAAAAAACGATTATAAAATGCAAAACGTGTAGAAGCCCAGTAAATGACCGCATACTTTTAATAAGCATTGTACTTATTAATGTTTGCTTAATACGCGTAACTAAAAATATGGGATATTAAAATTGCAACTCCATTTATAAACATATAATCATTTTTAAATTTATAATTTACATTTCTTTGCCTAATGGTCATTCACTGGTATGCGGTCAATTACCGGTTGGTTTACCCTAATATGGAACATACCGAGTAACATAGATGAAGTTGATAATGACGATGACGACGATGATGCGGAATGCTTATTTTGCGATGGAAATTATAAAAATAATAATAATGAAAAGTAGACCGAATCTATTCGCTGCTTGCAGTGGGCACAAGAATGTGGGGCTTCCGACGTATTATTCACGTGCCCAATGTGTAGGAGACGCAGAAAGCAGGAATAAATTCCAAAAATCATGTATATTTATTTACTTGTATCTTCTACTTAATAAATCTTTATTTTTAGTAAAAAAAAAAGTAAAGATTTTTCAGTTTTCTTTACAAATTTCCCAGGTGTTCCATATTAGGACCCATTTTCCGAACGGCCGATTTTCACTCTTTTCAGTTTTTTTACTATAATTACAAAGCAATTTAATTTTTTTACATTTGACTATGTAAATATGATTATGCATTAGTTCCTTCGTCCCCTCGTGTCAGTTTCATTAAAAAAAAAAAAAAAAAAAAAAAAAAATTTGACAAGCTTTTGAAATCAGATGTTCCAAATTAATTACCTGCCTTTACCCTACACTCTGTATAGTGCCTCAACAGTGAATGAAGAGGGTTGAAAGAATTTCAGTGTGAGCAAGTGTGAACAAAATCCTTGTAATGTAGTGTATATTTTGCAACATCTTGAAACAACATAGATGCGAGGCTGCGACGACGCGACGCGACGCGGCGACGCCGGCGTCGCGCGTCGCCTTGATCGCGGGAGTCGACCTCGTCGCGCATACCATTCGAAATTCCGTTCACGTGCAAGATGGCGGCTGTAGTTTGCTCCCGGCATGCACCGCCCCTGACTCTGTCAGTCGTTCCTCTCTTCCTCCCTTCATCCTCCTTCTTCTTCTTCCCGTTGGCCTTGCCCTTTGATAGATGGAAAAACGGACGGCGACGACGCCGACGCCGTTAGAATGTCGCGCCGCCTGTGTCGGTTAAGCGTCCCAACAGTTTGCGACTACATACCCATTACACCGACCGGTGCTTTTCACGGGGCGAGCAGCAATCGTCCCCGGAAAATACGCAGCACGTGGTGAGGCTGGGCCGCCGTTGGAAGACCCTCGGTGGCTCAGCTACGAGTGAACCTATTTGCCGGTCTTTGTAAAATAAACGCTCGCGGATACGCCCCTGAATACTAATGCCACCCCCGAGCCGGTCACAATTACTCCGCGCTCCGCTCTGGCTTCGATTTTGCCGACGCTTCCCGCTTCCGCGCTGACGGAAGTTGAGACAAAGAGTGCTCCGGCGTTTGGGGTAACGGCGAGAATTATGTACACATTTGCTGAATGTTTAGAGCGGGATTTAACGGGTTGTGCTAATATTTGCGGGGTCCAGGGAATTTGTGACGGACACAAGAAATGAATGAGCTACCGGTTGGTCAAACAGAATGTTTATTGGCTTCGTTATAAGTGTTGGGTCGTCCCATGAGTAACGCGGTGTTTTTCGATACATTGTCCGTATTTGCAAACCTTTGTCCCCACGTTTTAGGTGGCGACGGATCGTAGAATAAATCGAATTCAACTTCTGGGCTAATTCTTCAATGGTTATTATTGGATTTTGTTCAACAGTAACCCGTAAAACGCCTTCGTCGAACTGTACAGGCCTCCCGGCACGAGGTGCATCTTCATGACTGGAGTGCCCAACTGACCCAAGAAATCGTTCGTTTTTTGCTCCCACGATTTTGGAACTAAATTTTGTGCCAAGTCATACCTACCTTATGATGAGACATTAAACACAAGAAATTTTCAAGTTGATCCGACAAATAGTTTCTGATATATATCTAGGAGGTCAAATTTAAAAAAAAAAATACACCTATTACCTACGCCGACATTTATTTTTCTTGGTTTTGATTTTTGGAAAAGGTGATGGATACATTACATAGGTATATCCGGATTGGGTATATGCAGCTTATGATATTGACTAGAGACACTATAATAAGAGTCTGGACACGAGCCACTGTCCGCCATTTTTTATCGAAATCACACGAGAGAGAAACAGATATTCACCATTTCACTCTTAACCACCCTTAACAACTCTTACGTTTATGGCGGTATTAACAGATAGTAAAATACAGCCATAAACGTAAGAGTTGTTAAGAGTGGTTAAGAGTGAAATAGAGTGAAATGGTGAATATCTCTTTCTCTCTCGTGTGATTTCGATCAAAAATGGCGGACCAATCAAAAAGTGGCCATCTCGTGTCCAGACTCTTATTATAGTGTCTCTAATATTGACCATATCCGAGGAACTATACAACTGTCATAATGCGGCTGCAATAACCAACAGTTCGAACAACACTTTCGCATGTGCAATAATATTCTGTGATTGATTTTCGTCCGGTTTCAATTTTATCAATACGCATGAAAATGTGGTGATGCTTTTTTTACGTTACGAATATTGGACCAAAGTTTTATGAAAATTAGAATATTTTTTCACATACGGTCCGCTATACTATTGAATCGGAGATTGTGAATTTTGAAAACTCTAAGTTCAAGTTCGCTGTTAACAGTTAGCAAACCCTTTGGAAACAATTCAACTATATGGAACAAGGTTGTTCTGAACCTTAACACACTTTTACATATACACAGATGTAGAGTCTGAATATAGCCACTCGATTAACTCTCCAACCCGACTGCGTCTCCCGGATTTACCCTATAACACACAAATATGTATCTATTTATCAGATAGGTCATTTTTGGCGGTAAAGTTCATTAAAGGAACTCTGCAGATTTTTTCATGCTTGAAGACCACATTTTTGGGGTCTTTCTAATCTTTCTACAAAGGTTAAGAACTGGACACGAGTTGAAGATGATTTGAAATTTTAGTAATAGGGAAATTTTAATTTGAAAGATATTCGGATTGTATATGAATGTGGAAACAATAACCCCAAATAGCGGCTCGATCGTATTAATAAAAAAACTGTGTTTTTTTGTATAAATTACTGAACACAGAGCAACGGCGCTTTCTGTACTATTTTCATAAACGATTTCCAAATTTTCCTGTTTAAAGACATTTTCTATAAATATAATCCAGCGATCGTGGGTTATATTCTAAGACTTTTTTGTACTCATAGTTCTATACATCTGGCCTTGGATACCATCCAAAAGGCGCTCCCCCAAATGCTGTAGTATAGTCTCCCTAATTTTGGAACACCCCGTATAACTGGGCGTCTGTACATGTGGGTACACAAGCGTGTTCGAAATGACCCGCCGTTTGTCATTTTCATGGGTGCTACCGCCGCGTAATGGAGTGTCCACACTTGAGATTCATGAGTTGACACTGGGACGATGATAAAGAAATGTCGTCAGCAATCGCTAGGAGTTCAGCAAGCGTTATTAGACATCACTGTGACCTAAATTCAATAAAAACGATTTTTTCATTACCACTTTAAATTCACATTATACGAGCACCTTATTTCGCTTCTACTATAATAAATCGAAATATTTCGCATTCAAGAACCGCACTGTAAAATTTCATCTATTCAGAGTTTTCCGTGGCATTAATTACACTATAGCGCTGTGATCAATTCTACGTCATTTCTGATTTTAAATAAATAGGGGAGAGTTGCCAATATCGTAATGGTCACCTAAATCGTCCCTCATCAATTTCTCAGTAATTAATGAATATAAACATCTGATGATAAAAATATCAAGTAAACGCGAAATATGAAATAGAAGCAAAACCTTTTCAGCTTACACCCTATTTTGTGCGTGCTATAAACATTTTAAAAAATCAGGTATGATTGATGTCACTTTTTACCAGTTTATTTTAGCTGATAATAATAAAACAATGCAATTTTGTCCTGTATTTGTGTATTTTTCTAAAAGCGGGTTTAATGTAGAATATTTTACACTCATTTTAAGTACATATTACATTCATTATAAAGTTTAAATTGATATTTATAAATAAATTGACCATGTTTCCTAAATCGTACCACTACAAACGTACCAGTAGGATTTGACAACTTGTATGTTATATAGGTTGTGTACATATATCATATTCATAGGTGATTGTGGCCTGTGTGTGATCCATATACATATGTATATGTAACTATATAATAATCATTACTTTATGTTGAATATTTTCTACTCTGTTTGTTATTGATACTATTTTTAGTGGAGGTACGATTTAGGAGACCGGTTGCCTAAATCGTACCTTTTACAGTATGTGACAAAACAATTAATAACAAATTAAATTATTCTGAACAAAAGGTTAAGCATATAATACTAGGTGCCTAAAAGATCAAGCTACAATATCTAATAGTCATTTGAGTTCAAATTAGTACCAAATATGAAATATAACGCAAAATGTCTTAAGTGGTACGATATAGGCAACCCTCCTCTACTTGCAACCGTATTAAATTTTGTATACTTAAGGTGGGTCTCCACCAACACTTCCGAACTGTTCACGAACAATATGGGAATTGAATTTCCTAGGAATCGTCTGTTCGCGAACTTTTCGCTAGTGAGGACGCACCTTTACACAAGCAATGGTTATAAAAAGTTTGCGAACAACTTGCGAGCATTGTTTACGAACTGTTCGCTAGTGAGGACACACCTTTAGAGCACGTAAATTAGATATGTATTTATGTAATTGTTTTTACAGAATCTTTACTTGATACAAAAGACAAAGATGTCGATATTATTTTTACTACTATTTGAGAAACAGTAGTAAAAACAGCAATGAATAAAATAACGATATCGATATAGAAACATTCTTCTGCCACGTTTGCGTTGCAGTTTTACGTTTTACTCCTGGTGCAAAATCACGGAACACGGAAGCAAAGAGATTAGATTCAGCTTCTGTCACGTTGCTAAGAGGGATCAGTTGACGGCAGTAACCAACAGTAAGGACATCTTTATACTGCCCTTGTCTTACTAATCCCGCGGCTTGGCTCGGTGTATAGAATGGCTGTATTAGGAGGATAAAAGGGGTATGTAAGTACCAACCATCTTCGAACAGACCAGAAAATCTGGTACGAGAAAAGTCTTCAATGGTGAACGTGAAGGATTTTGGATCAACGGGGACTCTCCGGTAATTTTTAATTTCCACTGTAACTTAATTATTTTATACCTTATATTCTAAAACTTGTGTAGGTATTTTATTAATTGTAACGGAGACTATAACAATGTAACTATCATATCAAAATGGAACTACGTGTACTTATATCAAGAATTACACGCAGTAACTCAGTATTGACAAAACAATCGCTCAGAATAAACTTTTCTAATCAAAATAAGTTTTGTACATTTTTGTACATTTTTGAATTATGAAGTTCAAGGGGCGATAAAATCGAAGGCGTTTACACCATCTTGGTTTTTCAAAAGTTTCTCTTGCGAGATATTGTCGAGATGTTTGAAGAGGTGGTAGATTGTTGATGATAGGGCTGATGAGTTTAGAGGATTGACAGAGTTTCATAGCCTAAATTTCTTTCAACTTCTGGTGCGTCATTTTTAAAACGTGTGTCCGAGCATTATCAATGCTGGATGTTTAACCCTTTAGCAATTTATCCCGTACAGCACGTCTTCTCAATCTTTACTTTGGCAGCGTAACCAGGATGTGAAAAACACCGAAAACAAAACACTAAGCATAAATAAGTAAAGCGACATCTACCACTTGGTCACAGCCGAGTAAAAATTTATTCTGCAACAAACTCCAAAGGTTAGATTAAGGAAAACAAGGAATTTATTTCCGGACAAACGAATAGGTACTATCTAGGAGAGAACCAGAAGTCATTGCAGGATTTGCAGGGCTCGACGAGCCGTTCAAGAAACACCCCCCTGCTGGGCCGAACTGGTCATTTGTTTTCGAGATATTTTCATTTAAAAAATCAGTTATCAGGGTGAAACTCGGAATTCATGGGGCGCATAGGTTGACTCCTAAATCCAGAAATCTTAATTCCAAGGGTAGACTATTATAATCGATTTTTAAATTCAAACATCTCGAAAACAAATGACCAAAAGGAGGGTGTTTCTTGACCCGCTCGTCGATCCCTACAATTTCATCATATATGACTCATTACAGAAGCGCGCCCCCAGTTCTGGTCCTTTCCTCGTAAGCAATTTAAAGTATTCGAAATACAAGAAAAATTAACTTCTGCATAATAACTTCGGTGGTCACTTTTCAAAGAGCTGGACAGACATCCTGTTTGCCATTACTTTGGAAAAAGAATTCGTTCTGTAACCAGGAAATCCATGCTAATATACATATAGCACCAATGAGCAAGCTTCTACGACGATAGGACGAGACCGCCCTTTATACATACGTGTTTCATTCGTTTGAAAATTGGACCGTGCGTGACGATGATCCTGAGTAAGCTCAGATGATGACCTAGCACTTGGATACAAGAGATGGTTTGGAAAATTCTGTTGGAGTATTACCACGTCGGTAGCTCGCGAGGCTGATGTGCGCATCGTGGGTTGTTAGTTAAATAAACATCGAAAGCCGACTACATCTGACAACACTAGTCCCATTGTTACGTATCACAATACCTTCCTGATGACTTAGCATCGCGAAACATCTTAGCAGCCGTTGATATCGTATTTTCTCTGCGTACGAACTTTCAGCCCACGATCAGTATATGTACATATATACACACCACTGCTTGACCAATACATACATACATTATATTACATCTAGAAATCAAAGCAATCAAAGTGTTGAATGATCAAATGGTTTGGAGCATCGCGTCGAAAAGCGACAAAAGAAGGAATGCCGATCGTGACTGTAACATATGTTGAAAAAATGTTTTATAAATATCCTCACTGCCACATGCTACACTCTTATTCTGCGGTGCCGCTATCTATCTAGGCTCTTAGAAGGTAAATATGTACTATATTTACATGGGCACCCGCCTTTAAACTTTTAAGAGTGTCTGACTGTTTCGGCTTTCCGTCTTTAAAACAACTGGGTGAAGCGAATGCGCAGGAAACGCGTGGCGAAGCGAAAAACGGGAGACCGGAGAGTGCAAGTAGCTAA
This sequence comes from Andrena bucephala, assembly GCA_947577245.1. NCBI lineage: Eukaryota > Metazoa > Arthropoda > Insecta > Hymenoptera > Andrenidae > Andrena > Andrena bucephala. Next base: position 82,973,758 of record OX387715.1, read on the forward strand.
AATGTGGTGGAGCTTATCTCACGGAAGAATGCTTTGCAAAAGCTAAATTATTGGACGCCGAACGTTAACCGCGATTACTGCTTTCTCTGAACTTGTTACCTGCAGATTATCATTTATTCAAACGTGCAGATTACCTACTTTTTGACGAGGAAAGACTTTAATCTCACAGTCGACGGAGAAGTATGTATGTATATACGTATAGGTATTCATGCGTATGATTTGATTTTTACGCGGACATTATTGGACTCCTACCACACTGACGAAAATGTATAAGAATATTGAATTTCTTGAATGCAGATCGGAGAGTCTTTGAACTTATCTGAAATATTAATAATAAAATTCACACATATCGTCACGAATTAACAATATTGTTTATTTATAATAAAAGCAACAATCCAAAGATTTTCAATTTTAATATTATAGGTAGGTAGTACCTTATCTTCCGTTTTCGATTTGGAGTTCCGCCAATGTTACATCAATTTTATTTTGCTGTCTTATTATAACATCTATTATCACTGTCTCCAGAAATATGTATTGGCGTATCATTAAGATTAAGGTATTTATTTTGTTGTATCCTTGTAATAAAATATATTTCTAATTAATGATCAATACATGTAATTTCGACCTTTGAGATTGTTAAAAATTTCGAAATTTATACGTCGCGAAAAATGTTTGTAATTTAAAAAATTTGTTACACTTGAGCTCGTTAAACATAATTAATTCTCCAAGGATTCCGCGGTTCTCAAGAACTTTTTGTAATTTAAACATTATTTACAGCAAATTAAATCCTCGTAAAATCGAATTGCTTGAATTTTCACGAGTCAAAGCATCGTTCGACGTTCAACCGCTGCATTTTTTAACCTTTGACTGTAATGTATCCTTTTACGCGTGTCATGTGCATCAGGTTTTTCATAATAGTTTTCCTCAAGAACGGTATTTAACTGTGGAAGACAAGCGCTTGTCAATTTTACGACTATCAGTAATGCACTGACAGGTATTTGCCTGTTCAATAGCTTTCCAGTTATCGTTAATGAATGTTGTGAAATTGCTTTACAATATTAATCTGCCTTCAGCTCTTAGTGGATTTTAGGTATCTGACTTAGTGAAATAAGTAGATATTTAAGTAGATGCTGGATATATAATAAAGAAAATTTTGAATACTCCGAATTTTTTTTTCTTTTAGGTATGGGCGTATACCATTTATTAAAAGATTAACTACTAAATAGTTGGTTCATTATTATGGTGTTATATCATTGTCAAGCGCCTGAATATCGTGAAAATTACGAGATTTTGTGTTTAAAGTTTAAAGCACACTGAGACACGTTTGCGCTCTAGGGTTAGCTGCAACATGGCCACGTCCTGTCCTTTCATCTGATTAATATTCCGCTGCTTCAGCGAGCACCTTCGCCGAGAAAAACCAAGAAAAATAATTTCCCGCCTGGCCAAGGCCTCGCGAAGCCTATCCCTCTAACCTTCCTCTTCACAACCCCTTCGCGCCTCCCCGGTTGATGCAGCCAGAAAAGCAAGCAGAAAACGCAGGCAGAAAGCCGAAACCCGATGGGCGCAGCCAGGACGCGCTAAAACATGCAAAATCATGCAAATTGCGTTCGTTCGAACACCCTCCGCCTCCACCTACATCGGCTTCCTCCGCGTTTTACCGATCCCATCGTCTCTGTCTTTCTCTTTCTCTGTCCCACCCTTTAACGATCACTTTTTCTCTGTTTTTTCTCGCCCCCCCCCCTTCTCCACCCCACCCCCCCCCCCCGTCTGTCTTTCTTCTACCTCTTTGTTCTGCTCCTCCGGTGCCCCTCTCTTCTTTCCAGTCCCGGTGCGAATGCCAGCGTCAAAAATGTTTCGACGATTGCGTGCCGCGGCGTTTGTTCTTTTATTTTTGCCGAGGGGTGGAATACCAGGCTGGGCGGGGCCGCTGCCCCCGGGACACAAAGGGGGATGAAACTTCGCCCGCCATATTTACGTCTCTGCCAAGTGGGAAACGGAAAAAGTCCGGAAAATCGTTGTTGAGGCATTCAACCCTTTTCCATTCTTGACTGTCATCGAGGCCGGAGAGCGACGTCGGCGTCGGTCGATGAAACGGGTCGATGAATTCAGACATCGAGAACAGAAGCGGAGCAACCGACATTGAAAATTAATCTTTCCTGTTTTATATGATTAGTGCAGCGTGTTGGAATACATTACTGCTTCCCAACTTAATTTCGCAAAAATGTGGGTTAGTCCGCTTTTTTCATAATGCTTCAATTATAAAACATTTTTTACAAACTTCTTTGAAGATCGACATTCTAGTAAGCGAGTATTAACGACACGAACATTTATTGAGAGGATTCGTACTCTTTGTGTTTATGTCATCCAATTTAAGGGGTCTCCCTGTGTGACGGCGTGAAGAGAATGCCATACGTGGGATCTTTTTTAAAGTGAAACCCTGGAATTATATTAATTAAAAACTTTATGCCTATATTTGTACATATTCAGACAGCATTTAAAAAAAATTTAATCAAAATAAAGCAGTACCTACCTAAAACTTTAAATGCGTTTTTCTCAAGACTGTGTTTTCAAAGTTCGCGCACACGATTTCTAAAAAAACTCATGGAGCAATCCACTTGAGATTGGTAGAATATGTTTGTAGGATACATTATTATCTGTCGGCCTATAACCAAGACGATAGTTGCAAAATTGAACTTTTGGCACTAAAAACAACTACCGTTTTTTCGCAGAAATCTTGCTTGTATATTAAGGAAAAACTTTGTCGCTGCAAGTTATAAGTACCTCAAAATTGCCTCGAAACTTTTTAACGGTGAACGTTGAAAAACTTGGGTTATGTCCAGTATTACTTTTTAATGAAATATTATTACATTTTTTAACATAAGGGTTGTGTGCACACATTTCACGGCTTCGCTAGAGTTTTCTAAAGTTATGTTTCAAGTCTGATGACGATCCGTTAATATTTATTCAAGTTATCGCAACTTTTGTCTAAAGAAATAATGATTTCGGACGATGAAAAATTTTGAGTTTATAATTTTTAGCTCGAATAATAATGATTGGATAAACAAACTGTACATAGAAAAAATGTGTGTCGTGATGAGCTTTACAACACTATATTTTTAAAAATTCAGTTTTATCAACATTTAATTTTCCAATCTTTCTTAGCGTTTGGACAATAATTTTTCCTATTTTCAAGCGCTAGTCCCCTTATTGCATCCAACCCTTCAATTATTCGTACCTGTCTTCCTTACAAGGCCAAGAAAATACCATTGCCAACATTTTTTATTCCATTACACTACTTTTTGAGATAACACATTATTACACTCCATATTTTCGGATTAATTTGTAGAAAGTCATCCAACGCGCATCTATCATACGCTAAACTTTTTTCCCCGTTTTGTTAACGGCACTACCTCCGTTCTGAGTTCGTACACTGTTCATCCGCTATTTTTCGCATTTGCCGTAGTTTTTCCGAGCTTCGATAATCCTAAAGAGGGATTCTACGAGTCCGTGTAATCCGACTGCTGCTCCGTTGCTAATGAAATTTAAAAAAAAAAAAGAGGGAAAAAAGGAAGAGGTCCCGATGGGCATAAAATGAAAAAGTCGACACGGAGGGGATTTACAGCAGCGTTGATTAAAACTGCGACGATATATGGCTGCATTTGACGAACAGTGAATTCACAGCCGATGACGGAGGTGCACGTGTGGGTGTACACGTATTCATTTACCGCGCAACCTCTTTCTCTGGCAACAAAAGAAACAGAATGGCAAATTTCTGAGAGTACATTCGCCATTATGATCGAACACACATTACTCTTTATGCATAAAATATTTGCATATTTAATGTAGGGGCAGCTGGTCTGGCTACATATCTCCGTTATCGGATGAATTAAAGTTATTAATTAAACCTCTTTCGTTCGCTATTCTCAGAGCAATAGTTTGCACCCCACAAACTCGTAGTTCTTTCATCTTCGTCAGTAATGTCATTGAGCTCATACCGGAAACTTCCTTCCTCGAATTTCCGTTTTTACTTGCTCCAGCTTCACCATGTTAGTCAGCAACGATCTATTAATAAGCAGAGTAACTGTTTATGATCATGATTCAATAAAAAAGAATGTAGAATATCTCTGACACTGTTGACGTTTTTCATGATAATAATATTGCGTTTTAACTTGAATAATTTGTAATAACTTGCGATACTTACATACACGGAAAAGAGTGATGTAATACACAACTGAAATCTTCTTCTTCGCAATAAGGATTAACTCGGCACCAGTTTGAGACACTGTTGAATTAACCAAAGTCATTACCAAGTTTTTACTTAAAAATTGCGATGATGAATTTATGTTATTTCCCTATACACATATTTTTAAAAGGCTTATATCTCTGGACTTGGAAGGTTGTTCCCCTTTTCAACTATGTCATATTAAAGTACCTACTTCCTTTTAATCCGGCAACGCGAAAATCAACGAAAGTGGAGTTGCCATCTTTTTCCCCTGCGGTCTTCAAATGTAATGCGGCATAACAAATAAATAATAGGTTAATGTGCACCAGTGCAACCAGTGCAAGAACTTTGAAAAGTGCCGCGCCGTGTTATACCAAGAAATGATAATCTACGCGGCGCCATTGGGGCATCCAGAAATTTTGCTCGACACTCAACGTATTAATTATGCGAATATCGTGTTCCTCAATTGTTTTGGATAACCAAGATTCTTCTGTGTTCTGATTTAATAAGGCTACTCTAGTATAAAGGAAAAGAAAAAGTGTCCATATTTTAATGAACGTAAAAAACGGATACTACTTACCTTGCAAATTACAGTCAAGTATTGTTTAGCGATTCACTGTAAAGCGAAGAAAATAAAACAGAGTCAGTTTCGAGAGTATTGATGAAGCGAAGAAAATCATTTCGAGTGGTGTTTACGATGTTTAGAGAACCTCTAGGATCCTGAGTCGAGCGTCGAAACGTAAAAGAGGCGGACGGCCGAGAATGAAGTACCGTTTCGAAACCGAGAAGAACCTTCCGACTCATCGCGCAAAATTACCCAGTCGAGTGGGTTCCATCTTGTCGAATTAGTCGAAATTCTCTTTTCGTTCTATTGTACCGGCCCCGATCTGACACTGATATAAGCCTGCTTCGAGATTCTCATAAAAGAGATACTCGCTTAGGAGTACGGTCTACCTGTTCATAAGCCCGTGCTTGTGTTTCACGGAATAAGAATAACAGTGGAACAATATTGCCAAGTGATTCGGCGATATTCACCGCTGTCTGTCGGTTTCTATTGTGCGGCCATACATATTCATACGTTGCTATCATGTGCGATACATAATTACAGTATCGCAAACTCTTTTAATTCCGATTTCAGCCGACTGTCACCATTCATTTTCCTATTATTAGCTCAGAAACTCTGTGACTTCAACTGATACTGCTCCTTTAAGTATAATCGTTCGAATGGAAAAGAATAGAAACTGAATAGAAGGGCGTTGTTAAAGATGGTCACTATGTACATAGACTTGGCGAGTTAAAATCTTATGGATCTTGTTGTACCAGCTTTATGGCCCAATCTTTTGTTTCTTTAAGTTCAAAAAAGATATAAACATTCGGCTTGAGTGTTTTAAAGAAATTAAGTAATCTTAGTTGCTTAACAATATTATTACCTTCTGCAACATTTTTTGTAAAATATCAGAAATTTCTTCGTGTCTGACACCCAGCGGCGGATTTAAGGGAAAGCGTCCATGTGGCAAACGTTCTGGGACACCCTGCATACATACCGGAATTGCAAATAAATTTATAAAGTAATGGGAAACAAAAAATATATAGTATTTGGATTTGGTTGCAGGAGCTATTTGTTCGAAAAATTTGGACTTACCTTACAAGGAATGTTTTCATCAACAATGTTTCAAGAGAAATGGATGGCATTTTGAAGATATATATTTTGTAAAACTACTTAATTCCCAAGACATTAAAAAACATTGAATCCGAATGTTTATGCTTCCAATGAAACTAATGAAACAAAGTTTCTGATCATAAATAAGTTCCTTCATTCCTTTTTATTATGCATGTTCCTAGTCGTTTTTTTTTCATATATAGAAGTGTAAAAGTGTAATTTGTTTAAATTTATTAGCATAGTTTTTCCTCCTTAATAGGATGACTGATACAGAAATAATTTCGACGAGGTAATAATAGATTCATCAATGACATAAAATATGATTAAAAAAAAAATGATTCTCACGTCATGGAATGTCTGAATTGCTATACCTGTCGGGTGTATGTGTAATCGCCAGTAGCACAGGAAAGATAGATGATAGGTGTTCTTGCAATGGTAGCATATAATGCGGAGAGGAAACGTTTCCAGATATCTACATATGTATAGTGTTGGCCAAAAGAAAGTTTAAAACTTATACTTTCACATGTCTGCATAACAATTTTAATATTATGTTGCTATCACTTTTACAACCCGCCTAATCTGTGGAATATAAATTTAAAAATATAATTCTTTCTAATGGAACTATCTTATTTCTATCATCATTCATAGTTTAAACTTTCTTTTCACCACTACTGTACATATTTATATGCAACCCTTTGCTTGTTTTGATACATAGGACACGTCCCAAAGCTTTGACTCGCCCCGTTGAAGCACCCTTATGAAAATACGAAACCTGATATTACTTTACAGCGAATAAATGCTGTTGCGTACGCATCATTCGCAGCTAAGGGGTTAAAACAGCTGGCAGAAAGAGTGCTATCGAGTGTAGTAGTATCGCATCCCCCGCACGCGTTACCGCGTTAACCCCCGAAACAGTTAACTGCTACCACTGCGCGGCTGGCGTCGCATAGTCGCTGGTGGGAGGCATGTGCGTTGCATTAAAATCATAGATGGTTGAAATTCACCTTTTATCATTCACCGCGCTGCACTCCGCGTCCTCCTGTCGGGGCGCAGCGTTCCGAGTACAATTCGGTTGCCGACAACGTCGAAAAAGGACGAGTCACCCTGCGGTGTAGCCGGTATCACTCCTCGCCGCATGTCGGTAAGGCCGTTCCGGCTCTCTCACCGACAACAATAGGCCAATAGCGAGCCGATAATGAGCGACCATTGTCACGAAGCTGTACCCACACACGGGGATCAGTCACGACCCCCGTGAGAGATCGAGCATCATTACAGGTAATCGCGCAAATCACGCGCGAATCGCCCCAATGCGGCACGATCCACGAAATCGGCAAGCCCTCCGCAACGAGTTTCGCGTCTTTCGTGAATCGTTTCTCTTCCTTCCATCCCGTTCCGCTGCATTGCTATCCCCCGCAGGACTGTTATACACGATCCTTACAAGGGAAGATCCTTAATCAGGAAGTTGAAATAATTATGTAAAGTTGAAACTATATGGAGGGTGTCTAAATAAATAATACGAGAATAGAATTTGCACTAAAGGAGAAATATAAATCTTCTAAGATGGATTTTTTTTTTGTTTCCGTTTTATTCTTCGTAAATAATAAAAGAATAAATCAATTTGAAGATAAGAATCACTATTTTTCATGGGTTTCTTTCGTCACTAGTGAAAATTAATTATAATCCGTTGAAAAAGGATGAAAGTTTGTTGTTATGTAGGTATAGTAACGTTACTTCTATAGAAATAGGTTTTCGTAATTTGTATTACCAGTTTAATAACAATTAGGTACTTTATATTTATTTACGTTCCGACAATCTAATTCACCTACTAATTACAAGAATAAAGTGATAATAAATACTTTGATTACTGCTATTGAAAAGGGTTAGGTCAGCTGTGTGCTAAAAATTTTAAGAAAAATAGAATTTGCTGTTGAAGCGTTGTATTTTACCAACAAAATTTTACTGCTGTTAACTTATCAGGGAAGAGAGTGACGAAAATGCATTTCTCTTTATTATTGATCATTTTCTAATCATTCCCTTTGAAAAAGTGAGTTCGAAATGTTCGCAAATAATAAATTACAAAACAATCAACTTTATTATTGTGTTGGTCTTCGGAACTAACAACTTTGCTTCGTTTTCGGAAACTCGAGAAATATTGAAATATATGCATTCAAATTGAGCATTGAGCTTCTGACATTGTAATTTTAAAAATTATGTGGAAAGAGGTGTAGAATTTTTATACAGTGTTTCGCGTAACGCTAATAATTTTTCCTTATTTACTACGATATATTAATATTATAAACAGATTAAGAATGTATTTTGATTTCTTCGTCGTTTTTTTCTTTTCCACACCTACGTCAATTAATAACCAATAAAAGGGTGTGTAAAGGGTGTCTCAGCTAAAACAGGCCACCTATTTATATCTTCTTCGGTTGTGCTGATGCAGAAAATATTTTATATGCAATTTCAATAGTGTCAAAGGACAAATATGCTGCAAAGAATATTCTTAATATAACCTTGACTTTTGACTCCCAAAAATTAAAGTTAAACAAAATCTACTATAGCAACTACAATGCCAGAAGACATGAAAGAAAGAATAATTAGAGTTCGCATTAAAAAAAAATTAAAATCTCTCATTGCTCGTTTCAGACAATGCAGATATTCTGAATATTTATTAACGTGATAACTAATTATAAGAAAGTGAGCGATAGATTACCTTGGAAATTTGAAAGCGATCTTCTAGATATCTGTCGTGCGATAGGAAACATGTTTGTTTACATTAATTATAAACGATTAATATTCTCTGATTTGAACCACTGTCGCTGTACTTATCTATAGCATTTTCTGTGTCGTTCACCCTGTTCCCTTACATGTAAAAAATAATTACAAATTTAGTGGCAATTTCAAACCATGCTACGACTTATCTTGGATCTTGGGCATTAAGGGGCAGCTCGAGGACAGTGCAGAGGTGGCGGAAAAGTTAGGAAATTAGCAAAGCCGGATGGAACACTCCCTTTCTTGTCGTTTGTTTGCCAGGTCACCTCTTTTAGATTTTAGGGGAAGGTTTATTGTCCCGAAAAGCCGATTACGTACGGCTTTAATCTGAAAGGGCGCTTCGTGTACCGGGCATTCTTTATTATGCAGCCAGAAGCCGCCATGTCGAAGCTGTCAAATGTGCGACAGGTACAACCTCGTGACTTTTCAATACTTGCTCGCATTACAAGCATCTTAGCCGCCACCTGCGGCGATTCGACAGGTGCTTCACCGTCATTACTCTAGATTTACATCGACCATTTCGAGCCTTAGAAACCAAACAATGGGATTCTTTGAAATACGTGTAATAGGTTCTAGAAATCCAAATGCATATACATATACCTTCTTCTGTTTCGTTCGAAGACTTATTGCTCGAGTATTAAATTTTTGTTTTAACGCACCTTACATTCTCGCACTGTTACAGTCTATTGTAGTTTGTTCCAATTGGTACTTAATTATCCTTGCCGAGTAAATACACTGTCATTAATTTTCTCTCGCTCTATCGTAGCAGTATGTAAAAATTGAAAGGAGATTTTGAGGTCAACAGTAATAAGGAGTGAAATCGCTGCTGCACGATGGGGATCGCATACGCGTATACAGGAACTCAATCCTTCGATATCCACTTTACAAATCATTATACAGGGTGGACAACGTGACTTCGTCACCTTAATTATTTTCTTTACGACTAGATCAATTCTAATTTTATTATTGTTTTATTAAGTACCTTGATTTAGACGGGCCTACAAGTTGAGTGTAGTGTATTTTGTGTAGGTCATTTTTTTCAAAGTATTCCAAGCTACGTTTAGTTTTTTTAAACGGAACCATATAATTCTTTTCGTCTATCTTTAAGCAACATACTTTTTTGTCATTAGAACCGAAGAAATGACGGGAAAATTTATAGAGACTCACCTGTAGTTACAGAATATGTTCAGCATGCCGTCCCTCGCGTTCAATACACTTATGGATATGTAGATAATATAAATGAATACCTACTTAGTTGCTTCAAATAGATTAGCATCGTCGTTCACAGATGAGCACGCAGCAACAATTCGTTTCCGCCCTATTTTCTGTTGTTGGAACATCTTCGTCAAATTTTCCTTTCCACGTGCCCTATAAAAATATACAAAAAAAAAATTTTATGTTAAACGATTTTGTTAAAAATGCATTAAAAACTAAAAAATAATTATTTTCTTGTACTGGAATTTCGATGGTGTTTTTTCACTTTAAATAAAATCATGGGGTAGGGTGTTTCTCATATTAGAATATGAAGCAATTTAATACAGCATCAAGCGGCGAAATGAATTTGTTGTGAGATACCCAGCTCCACGATTTTATTTAAAGTGAAAAAACACCATCGAAATTGCAGTACAAAAAAATTATTTTTTAGTTTTTAGTGCATTTTTAATAAAATCGTTTAACATAAATTTTTTTTTATACCTATATTTTTTATTTTCCAGTTTTTTAAATTTAATTTCAAATCACGATGCGACTAGTGACCCGAACGCAGCGGTTTTTTGTCGTTTTCGTAAAGGACGCCAGTGGCTGATTTCAAGTTATTTGGATTTGTGGTTATGGGTTATATTTATTTATGACTCGGTAATTTTTTCACCCGCTCGGGGTTAATTTTTTTTTTTAAATATTGTATTGTCATCCAAACTACGCACGCCTGCAATGTTTCAAGACAATTGGATAGTTGGAAGTGGGTTAAATTTGAGTTGCCAGATTTCAACCATACAAACAAACAAACAGAGGATCGAAGCTGAATAAAATCGTTTAAAAAAGGATTTAGGGCAGTGAGGTCAGGAGACTCAGCTGGGCAACTTGAACATGCAGTTCCCCGAAGTGCTCGAAGTAACCGTTCAAACATGTGACGTGATGGATAATTTTATTCGGAAATCGTTCAGCGTAGGTATAACTGCTGTGCCATCACAGCATTGCGTTTGCTCTTCTCGTAAATTAAGAGCATTTCAAATTTTTCCTCATCACTATAATGATCCATAATAATTATAACTACCTTTTCGAAAGATCACAAATGTACTGACTCACGTCTTCCAGAATTATCAGTAGCGGATATGAAGCATTTCAATGTTTATATACGTTATGCAAAAGGTCAGATCAATTTGATACCACAACTACCGTATTTGTGCATGGCAGTGCAAAATTCCTTTAAAATATGTCTTTCTATTTCTTCTATTCTAATGACAAAGAAGGGTATATTGCGGTAATTGCCAAATTCGCGGAAATGAATTGCAGGATTTCATTTAAAAATCTAAAGGTGACCATGGAAACTTTGAAAAGCATAAACATCAAGAAATATACTGCAGTCAGTCTGTGGATCCCTCTGAACGAAGGTACTTAAAAAAAACATAATTGGAATTGGTCCAGTAGTAACGGAAATAATTAAGGTGATCAAGTCACCTTGCCCGCCATGATTAGCGAGAACTTTCTCATTGTCATTAAATATCATGCAATAATTCCATTATATTTACTTGCGCGAGGTGTCCAACTGACTGGTTGCATCAGATCTCGATTCTCTAAAGTCCTGCGATTCTGTCGGCTTAGAAACACACGGAACGGTCGCTGATATCATGGGAAAAGGTTAATGACGAGCAGCCATAGCGGGTAACGAAAGGTGAAGAAGGTGGCTCTCCAGCTCCTCTCATTTTCCCTTCCTCTGCTCCCTGTCTCTATTTCTTGTTCGCAAGCATGGTCAGAAACGGAGGATGACTTGCGTCCCGACCAGCGGCAAAATAGAGGTGTTCGAGATGAGAGGGCGGCGCGCTGCGTTTATTTATCCTGCCTGCTCCGAGACTCGAAACCCGCACCTCCTCCACCATTCATTTTTCTTGCTCTTCTTGCTTACCTTCATTTTCTTTCTTGCTGTTTCCCTCCACCCTCCCCTGACCCGTTCCGCGGGGTTTATCCTTCTCCAGTTCCTCCTACTACTCAGCCTCGACCAGTTCTTCCCCTTTTGTCCTCGTTGCCTCGATCACCATCCTCTTCTTGGCCACAGTCGCTTCTTTCGGTCAGCCTTGCTTTCCCGCGTTTTTCAGTCGGTGAAGTGTTATGATGCGAGGCATTGTTGTATTATATTCTCTTTCCGTTTCTTCTTTCGAGTGTAAACTTTGCCCGCCATCACGTGACGAAAACAGATGGATCTCTTAGAACTGCCTAGCTGCTATCAACACATTTCCATGGTACGAAAGAAAAAGAATCGGCCGATCGACTTTCTGCGTGTGAGCTGTGTAAACCGATAACGAATTTTCATTCGATCAAGTTTCATCGCATAAAAATGTGCCAATGGCTTTAACCTGCAGTCCGACTAACTCTCATAAATCGTAATGACGCCGAAACGAAACCTAAGCACAGCGCAAGGTGTGAAAGCGATCCCACTTCTAACAATTTGGAGAGAAAAAAGATGAGAAAACTCGGAACTACACTGGCGTAACATGCAGGTAAGAAAGATTAAGGGACAAGATACTTTCTTAGCTAGACCCAGATTTACAATGGTCTCATCGTAAACTGACTGCGAAACTGATCAATGTTTTTTCTGAACGTCACCGAAACTTCCCAAGGCAACATATGTATATGTATACCTACTTCTTTAGATGTATAGGTATCTCAAAACTCTAGACTAGAAGTTTGACAACCCGAAAATTCAAAAAAATCTGAAACTGCAGAAATGTTGCTCAAGTGATGTTAACTACGTAACTATTTTTTTATTCGACAATAAAACCAGTCCGTTGGCGCGGAGCTCGGAGCTGGAGCGCCCCATACAGCACACTCCGTTGCCCGAAGCTTGCAGGAAGGTTCCATGGGGGTTGCCGTGGAATGTTCCCCCGGTGCGGACATAGGAACCTTCCTGGAACATTCCAGCAACGTTGCGGTGGAACATTGCACATGGAACCTTCCTGCAAGCTTCATGGAACGTCCCGGACATTCTCTGGCAATGGTCACGGAACGTTCCACAGGGGCGGACATAGGAACCTTCCTGGAACATTCCATCAATGTTGCTGGAACGTTCCTGCAATGGAGTGTGCTGTATGGGGCGGAGCAGTGGAGCAATGAGGTTTTGCCCGGAGCAGGAGCGGAGCCAGAGCACAGAAAAATTTTATTCCTGCACTGCTCCAATTTTCTTTTATCATTTGAATTTTCTTTCATTTTATAAGAGAAGATGAATGAAACGTTTTTAATACATACCAATTCTCAATTTTTCATCACTGAAAAAATATTACATCGTAGGGCTGCGCAGCCCGGTGTTAAGGAGGCATAGTACTTTCTTTGCCCGAAAATTAAACATTATTTATGAATTTTTTTTCTATATGAAAATGAAAAGATAGAAAGATCGGGTTTGTTGCAAATGAAAGATCGCTGTTTGAAAGTATCAAAAGAATTTTTATGTAAAAAAAAAGCAGCCAGAGCGGAGCAGGAGCGGAGCTGGAGCAAGTATTTTGATTTTTTTTAAATACAAAAATATTCTGCTGTAATCCCATGAATAAAACGGAAATTGTGAGTTGCCATGTTATCGCAAATATCTGCGGAACCGTAAAAGGTATCGAAAAAAAGTTCAATTCAAAGTTTTTTGAGTTTATGATTTCCGATATCCTACAATATAGTGATAAAGAATTGTCGAAAAAAATGGCAATGGGTATAAATATTGAAAACAATAATGTTTTTCGCAAATTCTTTATCGCCACTTTAATAGGAAATAAGAAACAATAGAACTTTATATATAGAATTTAACTTCTTTTTCATTTCGTTTACAGTTTCGTAAATATTGACGATAATCTGAAAAGTCACCATTTTATCGGGGGGGGGGGGGTGTTTTCACCCTTAGGACCGTTTTGTTGTGGAATCAACAATAGTTACATTATTAACCTTACTTGAGCTAAATTTCTGCAGTTTCAGTTTTTTTTTAATTTTCGAGGTGCCGAGCTTCCCTCGTAAATAGTTCCAATTAAAGTATAATACTTGCAGATAGTATTAATAATAGTACAATATAAGCAAACAATAGTGAAAAAAGGGATAAAAAATATAAATATGATGAACGATTATTTATATTTGCGTTACATAAAAGTTAGGTGCACCTAGACAATGCGGGCAACAATAAATGAAATCACAATGGCTTTTACACCATTTGGTGTCCATGTGCCTATTTAATTAAGACGCAATTACGTTGTATCCTAATAGTGAGCATATACTCATTGTGCTTGCATACTTATCCAAATGAATAGGTATGTGTTATATAATGAGAAATCGTGCGGCACTGTAAGAAGGTATCAGTGTAAAGCGTATGTAACTTTTTAACGCCCTGTTGAAACAAACGAACCAATCGCACGCGATACACGTGACCCGTGCGCATATAAAACTCTTCAACGCGCCTGGCACGTTCATCGCACGCTACAGTAGAACGCCTCACGTGTTACAAGGCACGTGACACGCGGTCAACCCATAAAAATGTATTTAATTCCTTTACTCATGTTTCGCCCGACATTGAAACATGTTCAATTATTTACAGAACAATTTAAGTACTATCTATTGATTATACAATTTTAAACACGTAACATGAATCATCAATCATTACAAAATGACATTATAAGCTTTCACTATTAACACCTCACATTTTCAAGCGGTAGTGTACCACGAGGACTATTCACAAATTCGGTTATTACCATGAAACAATGAAAGAAATATATCTTCTAATCAGAAAGAATCAATGAACCGGTGAACAGAGTAGAGCTGTAATTATTCGAATATTCGTTATAGTAACGGGGGTAGAAATAAGAATATTATAGTTCCTCAAAATCGTTTATGGGGTTTTAGTTTGCTACAATAAACTGTGCTTAACTGTTTGTCTCCTAATTATTCGAATATTCGAATACTCATAATTATTCGCTCGTGCAAGCGATTCCAGCTGTTAGACTTATCAGAAACCAAAAATCCATACAGATTCTTGAGCATGACTGTCGCTATTGCTCGACCTATAATTAGGGATTTATCTTCAAAGTTAGCAAAACGGCGGGTAAAATGCAAGAGGAATCTCTTTGGACTTGTTTATTTGCTATTTTCGATTTTAAAAGTAGGTTAGACTCAATGAAAATACTTGGTTGTAGCCCCTGCGAGAGTCACACGTGTGCAGAATAAGCAGTAAAATTTAGAAATCTATGTGAAAAAATGACTTTTCGAGAAAAACGCGTTAAAAATTTTCATCTAAAATAATCGGAATTTTTCCATGAAAATTTAACAGTACATTCTTGACGACATGTACTTTCGAAAAATGTTTTAAAAAAATCGATTTTTTTAACCCGTCTAACCGGAATGACCCCTTAAACAGTTCTAGCCTAGTTTCAGAAGAACAAAAGAGTAACGCTCAGAGCGAATTGAAGTCACCTGAGGAAGAAAAGACCATAATTATAAATACAACAATTTTGTTCCCCCAAACAAATATTCAGTCATAGTTGCCGCTTTATCAATGACCAGTCTTTCACTTTCTTGCTATGCGTTATAAATTACCTTCTTCATAATCTTCACGCCTAGCTGGCGGTACAGAGTGAAATTAATTCTTTCTCAGCAGAGTTAGAGTGCCAGTTTTGATCGCTATCGACTTGCGTTATCCGTAGACATCTCGGCATTGCTTACAAGCTTTTTTTATCTCCCCCTTTCAATTCGACGAGCTTTCGACGTTACAACCGGCAAGACGAGCCCTGTAATCACCCACCGATGCCGCCATCATCATAAAACCTACATGAAGCATCGTAGCTTAAGCCACGCATCGCCGCAGCCCATTCAAAGACGAACATTACGAACAATAATTTCATTAGTAATCTTGTTGTTTTTGATCCTCTCACGCTGACTTTCCAAAATGGTTTACATTCCCATTTCATTATACAGAGTGAGTCACCTCAAACAATTCACCCGAGTAACTTCTACAGTTTTTGATGTAGGAAGAACTGTTTTTGACAAAAGTTGTTTGGTTCCGAGGGGCCCGTTACGTGGTGGAAAAAACTTTTTTTTTCAGATGCAGGTGCTTAGGACAGTGTTTCCCAAACTTTTATGAATCGCGACGCGTGTTATAATATTCAAATAACCTGCACACACACGCGCGCGCGCGCACACACACACACACACACACACACACACACCCTGTGTAAGAGAAGGTAAATTTAATGAGGTAAAGGAGACACATTAAAAATAGGCGCTTCAGAATATAATTCTAACTTAACCTTTCCTGGACACACTGGGTCCAACGCTTTTTAACTTTGGAGCTTGATACCGGTAACTTCCTGGCTTTGAAATGGCATTGATCTGACATTTCACGGCAATTTGAGGTATCCTCTTCCGGTAGAGACCGTCAGTTTACTCATTCTACTATCCGCACCCCTATGATCGTAAATGTAAACAAACTTCGCTCAAGCGCTTAAGACTGAATTTTCATTTTCACCCTTTTTTATGCCAGTAACCTTGAATGACCTTGAATGAGTATAGTCGTTGAAAAGCCCTTGAGAAGCGCTATAATCGTAGGTATTTAAAAATACATGGTTTCATTTAAAAAAATTAAGTTGACCTTTAAATCTCCTAAGCTCATCCACCTGAGAGAAAGTTTTGTCTACCACGTAACGGGCCCCTCGGAACCAAACAACTTTTGTCTCAAACATTTCGTCCTATCTCAAAGAATTGAAAAATTTATTCAGGTGGCTACTCTTAGGTGACTCTGAATGAGAAGAGAAATTTGATAACCGTGATCACAGGCCTTACACATGTAGTTTTTTTTTTTTTTTTAAAACAACTACTACAAATACAGTACTGTTATTCTATTTTCACTTCGATAATACATTTAATAATTTCAATTTCTACTGTTGAAGGCTGGTCAGTGTAGGTAAGTATAACCATGTCCTTTTAATACAACGGTATTTCAACATTTTGTTAATATTGCAACTATTTACATACCTATGTAGTTTTATTTAAAATCTGGTGAGGCATTTTTCCCACTATTTTCTGCATTCCACTACGATGTTTCTTTTATACTATGCATTGTACTTTTAATCTCAAATAAAATACGATATGTTACTTCTGAAAAGTTAACAAAATCCTGACGCACAGAATTTTTAATTCGGTGTTTTATACAGAAAGTTATTATTGGTTAAAACAAAGAAGTTTGGATATATGGATAGTCGTTGAAAATTATTCAAGGTACGCAAGCTCAACTCAACTGTAAGAAAGAAGTGGAGAATAATTATTGAAACCACCTATACGTTCGTATATGATACAGTATTTACAATATCAAACAAGGTGCGCTTGAAAATTAGGTACATCGATGCAGATAATCAGATTCGAAGCAATCTCGTTCTACGCGGAGTAAGAAGAAAAGAAACTATGGTGCCCTGGGTCGCTTTTAATTAAAGCAATCCATGGATTTCTGATGTCCCCTTTCCCCTTTTCCGCGATAGAAGCAGTCGAACGACGACGGTTACGAGGAAGGGAACGAGATGCTTGGAGTTTCGAGAGAGGATCACCGACCAATTATCTGCTTCGATATGATCTTCCGCGTCTTTGCTCTCGCTTGCCTCGCCGAACGGGCTTCGAGCGGCCTTTTAAGCTCCCAAGGGAAATAAAGCTCCTTCGGGTTTCCTCTCGTTATTATACACACGTGCCATTCGCCGAATCGCGGGCTCCACCCAGCAGATCTATTATCCTTGCCGAATACCGTGTATCTGTAATATTAAGAAACCGTTGTGGTTTCGCGCGATTAATGCGATTAGCTTACGTAAACCGACTATTCATCCGCTTCGCTCGGGGTTCGTCCATTGAAAAGGGAAAGTTTGCGTGCCGCTTTGCTTTAGTACAATGATAAGGTAAAATGTTTAACAATTTCTAAAATTCTTCGCCATTCCATTCCTGTAATTACATACCTAGTAACGAAAAACACACTTTGCGACTTGATTAACGGGAATATCATTGATCCACCTTTCAATTATGCCTTCGAACTCCTTTCACCTAATTGCGAATTGGCTATCATTTCCTTTCTCAGCAAGCTCGAAAATATCAACTTTATGTCTGCTTTTGAAGATATTCTCACTTGAGATTCAGAGCAAAAATTGTATTTTTATCATAACTTACTTTAGAGTCATCCTTTGCAAATCAAATTTATGATTAAATTTTCTATAGATAATTTAGAAATACATCCTCTCAAAACATTATATAGGTATTCTTTATTGCAAGAGTTATGACTAAAGTTTGAGAATAAATTGATACTTCTGGAATGTGACCAATCTTTGAAAAAAAATTTATACCAATGAGGGTTAAGCAACGCTCTATAAACATATTTAATACTTGCAAAAATTCAAAAACCTTGCAAATGGAGTTAATAGCGGCTGCATATTAAATTCAATGTTATCACATTCCCCCATGAAATATAGTTGCAGACTAATCTTCGAATAAAAATTTCGAATAAAATGAAGTCATTCGTGAATAACGAATAATTTTTTAGTCGACTAAATTTTATTATTCGACTAAATTTTTAATGGTTATTCGTTATTCGTTACTCGAAGGACCGCCATGGCGACTAATAAGGGAAGATCCCGAACCCGAAAATTCAAAAAATTCTGAAACTTTGTGAATATATAGGGGATTTCCTTTTGATTACAACACAATTTTTGTTTGCTGCCGAAATTCACTCGAAGGGGGTGAAATTAATCCCTCAAAATTCGGCTATATTCCGGTTTTGTGTTATAACTCGCGAACTGTAAGAGACAGAAAAAAAGTTTCATGACAAAGTTACTTCTTTTCATTAGATTTATCATTAGGTAAAAAAATTATTTTACAGTTCGCGAAAAAGCGGTATCGCCGGTGCTTTTCAATTTTCGTCCGCGCAAGTGAAAAATGTGAAAAATCGAGGGCAAACGGTAGAAGGGAATCGAAGGGACGAAGCGACGCTGGACAATCTTTAAATTGCCGATTTTGTTCTCGCCAGGATTCACTCGACGCCATCGCCCATGCGTTTACGTGGCAGACAACAAAATGTTGCGCTTGTGCGTGGTTATATCCAGGAACGCAACCATCGAGAGGGAAGCGTAAAGACTCGTGAAAGCTTCCGGAGAGACAAATTGGCGTGAAAACGCATTTCGAGGGCAGGGACGTTTCGCCGGTAGGGTCGAAAGGGCACCTACCCCCAGCCCCCTCCAACCCCGGTGGCGGCCGTGTCGCTCGCTAATGTCAAACATTTAGGTCGAGGCGTACGACTAAATACACACACTCGTCACTGTCCTATCATTCCGCGTGATTACTCGCGAAGAATAGCGCGATGATGAGCAGAACATAATATATTTTACGAAGCGTTCTGCAGGGCTTTCTTTCGCCCATGAGACTCGCGAGTTTGCCATTGGGGCTTGCGCAGTTTCTTCTGACTTGGCAGTTGCGCTGGAGTCTAATAGAGAACTAACTGCCACATAAGGTTATATATAGATTCGCCTCGAAATAAGTATGAGGAATCAACATAATGATAACATTATGCTGTTGTTATTTGTTATCCTACTGGTACTAAAAGGGCCTTCTTCGTCGTGCAATTGTGTGGAGATGTTAAAGTCTTTCCTCGTCCTCGAGCTTCACCCAGGGTTGCCACCTTATCACCATATAACTCCCGAAGTGCCACACATTCCAACCCGGAGATTCAAATATAAATCCGGAGATGGAAAAGAGCAAAAAAAAAGTTTTGTTCTCGAATATCCGGAAAACAGATGTGCAATTCTTTTAAGCTCAAACAAATCAGATATTTAAAAGTATCTGTTTTTTTAATTAATAACTTTTATTATATATAAAATTGATACCATTATATAATACCACAATTTCTTATTATCTCTTTTTTTTCTACAAACCGGAGATTTTTCCAGTTAAACCGGAGCCCGGAGATTTGCTTCAAAACCTGGAGTCTCCGGGCCCAAACCGGAGAGGTGGCAACCCTGGCTCCACCTGCTTCAACTTGTTAATTTATGCTTTTAACATAGGATTGCTTCATTTTTCAACTAAACAATGTGTCGTGGTCAACATCACTAAAACTTATTTAAGAAACTGTGTTTCGATATTGCCTCGTCACCATTAAATAACTAAAGAGTTACATCCCAGAAGAAACAGAGGCATTCCGCCTGAAATGATTCAGGGTGTAAGAAACAGTTTTATCCGGAATGGAGGATTATTTTTAAAACAACTTAATTCCTACTGGAATACTGGAAACCTTATAAAATATCGAATCCAAATGGTACTTTTAGTTGAAGTAAGAAAATAAGGCTTTTGGGCATTAATGAATGGGTTCCTTCATTTATAATGCCTTCCCATTTAGATATTTTAATACAATACCTTTGAATGTGTTAAGCGGCTTTGTCGATTGTAGGGGATTAATAAGGCAAATTATAATCGTTTACATGGGCATGGAATAAAGAATTGTTATTATAACACGCATGTAACGTTTGTCTCTGAGAAGAATCGGCGGAGCAGGCATCCGTGAGGCGTGGTGGCGAGCACGCTGAAGTGTAGAAGAATCGAAATACGTAGACCAGGAGGACAGGTATGGGCCAAGCCGAGTGACCAAACGAAGCACGGAAGGATAGCTCCAGCATTCGTCGGTCCGTTCGTGTCTACCTCTCGTCAGCCATTAGTCGCACCCTGCAAATTGAGTGGCGCCTGCTAGATACGCGCCTGATTCCATTAAAGACATCAAACGGGCAAAAATTACATCAGCATCCACCCTCCACTCTACGCGGCACTGTATTAACCTGCCATGCAGGCATCCACGCTGAGCACGCACACACATACACACACACTCTCTCTCTCTCTCTCCCTCTCTCTCTCTCTCTCTCTCTCTCTCTCCCCCTCTCTCTCTCTCCCTCTCTCTCTCTCGCTCTCTTCCTCTGCCTGTGAAAGTAGCACGACCTCACGTTTAGCACACCGTTAGAGACGATCGTTTTTGCTCCCTTTTCACGAGCTACTACTCAGCCAGCATCGAAGACCAAAGGAAAATCCTATCGACGACTCCAGGATGGCTACCGGCTGAAAACCTAGGAACGCAGCGCTTGAAATCTCTGTAATTTTTCAGCGACACGTACACGAGGGCCTTAATTGAAGAAGGGAAGCCTCGGGGGTGATGGAACATGCTAGACAGCAACCGCTTTGTTGCATTCGTTCGAGCGCCGTTTTCGCAAATTCACTGCCAAGAGCGTTTCACTTGATCTCCTCAGCCCCGCTGCGAGTTATCTCGTTATTTAGAGGATTAACAGATTCCACGGGGTGTGTAGTATCTACAACCAAAGGATAAGGCGTGTCATCGTTGAAAAATATGCTAGGACTGTGGACTACCTTGCTTCGCATCACTCTTCTCGTTTAAAGAAACTGCCAATCATCAATGGGCATTCGATAAAAACGCTTTGGTAACATTTCATATAGATCACTATGTATGTCCTATATTTTCATGAAATGCATATTACACTTTATAAATAAGGAGAACGTTTTCAAGAATTTTAACGTACAAATATGTACTTCATTTTTTCGCAAACGTAACTTATACCTACTTAGGTATGCCTTTCGTAAAAACGATTGTGAACTGCACGAAGAACTAATAACACTTCGTTAACAAAATAGTTGATTCACCGCGTGTATACATGTACATGTACATGTACATTTCTTAAATTAGGTTTTCGTATACGCAACTGGAACCAACGTCAAGAATTTCAAACTCGATTTTCTCGAAAACGAAGCGTAATATCAAAAAACTTTACTCCTTTTCCTAGACTTATTTACTTGTTATAAGTCGAGAAGAAAGAGTAACTTTTTTTTATATCGCGCTTCATTTTCGAGAAATTCGACTTTGAAAATCTTAATGTTGCGTCCAGTCGCATATAAGAAAAACTACCTTTACGCGGTTATAATAAAGTATCTATACTTATTTTGCAGTAAGTATACATAATGTGTTTCAACCAATTTCTTTATGAAGCTCAAATTGAAGTAAAAAAATTTTCCACCTTGCGATAAACAAATTTTTTTGTTCGTTCGATATATTCGTGATACTTCGTACATGTATTAATTCTATTCGATATTCATTTGCGTAATTCGTACAATATGAGAATCTTTAAGTTTAATACAATATGGTGGCATCTATCGAGAATGTGTTAAATTAATACATTTAAATATTATGTATAGCTTCTCTGTAGCTAGTCATAGCAGTTATCTAACACATTTAAATGCTTACACTTTGTTAAAATTTAACGAAAATCAGTAGAGTCGACTGCTAAAACTGAATATGACGACAACCGCATCCTAACATCAAAGAATGCATTGAGCAGCATGGTTGCCGACAAAAGTGTACAGAGAGCAGAAAGTGCATAGCATCGAAGGTAGATGTATTCGGAAATGAAGAGGGTTTGAATTAAGGGGTTCGCGAGCATGCGGAACGAAGGTTTTCACGCAATTTCGTACATGGAGGGAGGCTGCTGTGATGCGAAGGAAGGCCCAGCAAATTTAATTCTCGCCCGCTTTATTTGATCATATTTTATATCGGCTTTTGACGCCACCCTCGGAAAGCACGCTTTTGAAATACATTACACGCTGCATGGGCATAGGGAGATAGCAGACGCGATAAATACGCTACGTTTGAGCAATAATTTTCGCGGGTCTTCCATTAGCCGTTCCTAACGACGTTATTTGCCCTTCCTGTGAGACTCCTGTTCGCCTTGTCGCGCGCACGATCGCAATTGCTTCTGGAAAAATGAAGAACGCCTCTTGCGATGAAATTAGAGTGTCTCTTAGAAAGAGAATTTTTCAATTAATTACGTTACAGTGTAATTTTCCAACGAATATTGCAAGGTACAACGAAAGGCTTTCATCGTAATGGGAACTGCATTAAATTGGTGGACCAATTATTATTATACACATCGAACGGACGCTTGGGTGTTTTGAATTCATTATGATTCATTAACCGCTACAAGATTCTGTAAGTACACTTTCTTACGCTTTAGTATTTCGCAAAAGTATAAATGAATTATATTTCCTTGTGACAGATTTGTTGGTTCTCAAACTGACGATGAGTTCTGAATACGGTGCGAAATGCGTAAAATATATGCAAAACGGGCGTAGAATATACAGGGTGGTCCACGCAACTGGGCCAAGTCATATCTGTTTTCTGTTTGCAATGAGAAAAAAATATTGGAGAAAAATATTGTATGATTCATAGAGGATTGTCCTTTGATAAAATCTTTTTCACACAAGTTTCGTCCATGCGCAATGTGGAGTTACATAATTCTTTGAAACGGAAATGAGTAGCCTTTTTACATAAATTAAGGTAAGATGGTCGAAAAATTAATATTTCGTGAGATATTTTAAATAAATATCTTTATTAAAGAAAATGCTCACACTTCTTCATTGCTTTCATGATCGAATCAAGGTGATCTGCAGTTATTGTTGTGCAATTTATTTTTATCCATTCTTTTAAGTCATTTATAGAATTAAATGAGCGCGATATTACATTCCTTCTATTAGAAGTAAATAATAATAGAACTTCGAATCAGACGCATTCGATAATTTTTACCGAAATTTTAATTTCAAATTTAATTAAAAAAATAACTTAATAAATGAAATGATTAAAGTAATCGGTATAAAATCGGGTACCTATGCGACATATAAATCCGAAGATTGGCAGTCTCCATTTAAGCGTTTAACCGTAAGCTATATTATTGTAATAACACGAATCATCCTCCCTACTGTTTCTGTAAACATACTTTGCACGAGCGACCCTTTGCTCACATATGGTTGGCAGTTGACTACTGATCGTGAGACTGATTGTGAGAGCGATAAGGCACGCATCGCATCCTTGTTGGAACATCTACTAATGATAATGACAATTTTTATATTATAAAATGAATCAAAACCTGACTTAGACAGTTTCTAATTATGCCACTTAACTAACGTGCGAGTAATTTGCAAATTTCAAAAAGAACGTCAGCCACAGGTATGACAAGCAGTAGCGGAATTAAGAAAAAAGGCCCAGGTGGCATACGTTCTGAGGGGCCCATTTATCGGGAAAATGAAGAGGTAATTTATTAAACAACGGGCTAAATGTAGTAGTGTAGAAAGCAATTAGTGTTTGAATAAAATCATATTTTTTTACTTTTAAGATAGGGCCCATTTTTCGGGAAAATTAAGAGGTAGTTTACTAAAAACGGGCTAAATGTAGTAATACAGAAAGCAAATAGTGTTTTGGATAAAAAAATATTTGTTTTTATTTTGAAGATAGAGCCCTAAGGGGGCCTTCTGGGCAGAGGCCATTTTAGGGGAACATGAAGAGTAGTTTACTAAAAACGGGGTCAGTGCAATAGTACAGAAAAAAATATAGTTTGGAGAAAATCAGAATTTTTTTTAAGGGTGATGGTCTGGGGTTCCTTCTGGACTGGGGCCCACACGGCAACTGCTCATCGGTCGCACTGTTGTGCACGTTACCTAAATCCGCCACTGACGACAAGGATCCCTCGTTATTGCTATATCTCACCCAGTTTCGGTTCATTCCGTTTATTTACCCTCTTTGATCAACCGTTCGAATGAGGATCACTTCAGATGCAAGATAATTTGAATCAACTCCTGGAACGAAAACGCTACCATCCCCTCCGACCATTTCACGAGCAGCTCCAACTGACTTACCTATGGGGACTAGATGTATTCTATAAATCGATGGCTGACAGCACAAATATTCTACTTACATCCACTTTTAGCGTTGTCCAGAAAAACAAATTTAAAAATGCAAGAGTACTTTATGATTAAGAAAATGCACAATTTCACAAAAAAGTGGACATACAATATTTTTGCAGTAGGGGGAGAGCGGGGACAAACGTAACGGCGTCATGAAAGTAACACGCCTTCTCCCGCCTTCCACAAATGTTTCCAAAACGTTTGCTTTACATAGTTACGCGTGTTTAATGTTTCTTTTATTCCACGGAGTGACGCTGAGCAATACGACGATTCGTATACTGTGGGCGAGCTGATTTCGTTATTTCGATCATTCAGATAAGTGTCTCCTCTGTTGGTTTTTTTGTTAATATTCGTAGTTAAACTATAGACATTGATCCAATTATTTGTTAGAGCGTTCTTAGATAATGTCTTTATTAGTTCCTGTATTTGATTTCAATAAATCTTGTATAGTTTGTACGTTATAACAGTTCTATGCTGAAAAACATGGCTGGGGACAAAAGTAACACGTCATTACGGGGAGAAGTTGAATCCAAAATTAACAATAGTTTTTTAAAAAAAACTCGTAAATATTAGTTACTTTTCAGGCCATTACACGAGATTCCATATTAAATCAAATACACAGTATCAAAGAAATGTTTGAAGCTGGTTATGCTTTTTTATCGTTACCTACTTAAAATATGTTTATTTAAATGTTTGTTTCTATCGTTTCTGAAAATAAAAATCCTATTTTGCTTTGGAAGAAGTGTTTTTACTTAATTGTCCTCAAAATAATTAGTATTACTTTCGTCCCCATGGTATGTTACTTTCGTCCCACCCGTGCAGGACAAAAGTAACACTGACAGTCACTGCGGAAAATTGCCGTAACTCTTTGACTACTTATCGTGGAAGGCTGAATTTGTGGTCAGATGATAGACCAAGAAACACGCTATCTTAAGGCATAATTTTCGTTTTTATATCTGCAAGAGGTAATTGGCAGCTTAGCCAAATGTAAAAAGTGTTACGTTTGTCCCCGCTCTCCCCTAGTATTCACTATAAGTGGTTGAGTTTCCGAAAAAAATGACGTTGAATACTTGTTCGAACATGCGTGTCTCCGTGGATGAATGCCGAAAATGATAACAATGGCAATCGCGAGTAATCTTCTTAATATATAAAGCAGAAAGTGTTTGTGTGTTTGTCTGTCGCCTAAAAACTTTCAAATGGTAAACTCTGGGGTCGCGAAATGTGTCCCAGCTCATTATGCCTAGCTAATCCAGATGAATGTGACTAAGTATCTTCGCAAAAAAAAAAAAAAATTTTGTTTTTTATAAAATCAGAATCTAAATTTTGTGTGAAACCGAGTAGTAAAGCTGGTAACGAATATATTAAAATTTCTTTACTACTTTCATTTCTACTGTCCAGTAGACAAAACGTCTTAAATTTAAGACACGCCTTTTATTCAAGTCCTACTTCTGAACAAGCACTTAATGAATGTACTACCTTCTCGCACCCCTATCACACATCACATCTGCTAATTGACCTACATATATAATAAACACCAGACGCGTCGTAAATTAAAACTAATAAAGATAAAAAAAGAAATTCAAGTCCTTCTATTACAAGAGCTCGAGTCTACAGGTAGCGACGTATGTACTTTGTATCATCCGCTAAATAAATAACCTAATTTCAGTCGCTGTTTTACCGTGTAAAGTCCACTTTAATGATAACCGGAACCCCCCCCCCCCAGCCGTTCTCCGTTGGGCAGGGCGTCCGCGTCCCCCGTAAACGTAAACGTCGGCGTCGCCTGGCGCCCCGAAGTCAAGGTAATGCGCCGCGTACCGCGGCGCGAAAATAATATTTTATTCATACACCGTAGACGCGACTTGCGTTGCCACGCCGCCGCGGGCAACGTAATGCCTTGGGAACGGTCGTTGCACGGGGAACAGAGGGCGGTCGATGGGTTGGGCGATGGTTAGGACGTGGCCCCTGTATCTTCCTCGGAGAAGAACAGAGGAACGTGTTTGTGTTTGCGTATGTGCATGCGCGAGGGAAAAAGGAGAGAGCAGCGACGAGGAAGCAACGGATCTATAAAATGCTTCTGCCGCTTTGTACACATTTGCATACCGTGTTTCGCGTATGCGTAGGCGACGTGTGAAATCCGACCCCCTTCCTTCCTTCCGCCTCTCATCCCGTACGCACGTATGTTGGGCAGAAATGGTAAAGCTTAATGGTAACTGGAAATCTTAAATTCAAACAACCAAATACCGCATTTATTATAATACGCACTTTAACGCGATCTTCTTCAGATTTGTACACGCCTGACATCGCTGGTTGACTCTCCCACAGTGGCGACACTTTCTGCCCACCTCTGTTACTCTCGTGAACCCTCAACGTCTCCGCTGGGGAAAATGACAGCCGATGAATTACTTATTTTCAAATGATGCCTCATTTAATGAAACTGCTGCATAAATCTATGCTCTAGACTTCGTCGAACCTTGACCATCGTGTGTAATGGTTTGTCGAATGAAAACGAATCGAACGGATTCGACTTTGTTTCGCGAAACTCTGGTGGAACTTGAATTCATTAGCTCGCGGCTGGTTTTCATAAGCCGAGGATTAACGGCTGGCAAAATGTTCCAGACACTTTGTACACATTTGCATGCCGTTGCCCGTTTATACGCGGTGCACATAATTTAGCCCTTGCTCTGTATTGATGGTTTTGCGTTCGCCATGTACATACGTGTAATGCTACCGATGACGTGGCTGGATCGTCGAATGAGTTTGCGTCGTGGCATCGCGTGTTATACATGCATACCTATAAAGTCGTTTTACATCCCCTGGGTTCCCTTCCTTTTGGATAAGTTCATTCATAAGCTGATTTCAGTTGCGCAAGTACCAAGCGCAATCGATTTCGAGAATTTAGTTTATGATACGGACGCAGTAATGTGTCTGGATGAGATAAGCCAATGTAAAACGAGATAATTTCGGCTTCATAAGCTACAAATTAGAGACATGCGACGGTTTGAAATTTTCCATCGTGGTAATACTTATTTGCAGTTGAATGATTGCTGCGCGTATCTTAAAGTATTCTGTATATATAAAAGAAGTCCTGACTGACTGACTGACTTATCAACGCCCAACTCAAACTGTTTAATCTAGGGACGTGAAATTTGGTAGGTACATTGTTTTCATGACGTGGGCGCCAAGTAATGAAGGATTTTTGGAAATTCCGTGCCCAAAGCGGTGAAAAGGGGTAAAATGTATTTTCTCAGATTCCTTAATATCTCTTAGGCTCGATTAGATATCAATTTGGTTTTTACATGCAAAGATTACCCACACAAATGTCTAAAAACCAATTTCAAGATTTTTCCCTAACTAACCCCTAAGGGGGTGAAAAAGGGTGAAATGTATTTTCACGGATTGCTCAATATCCCGTAAGCCCGAGTGGATATCAGCTTGGTTCTTGCTGCGAAAGGCTACCCACATAAATGTCTAAAAAAACAAATTCAGGATTTTTCCCTAATCAACTCCTAAGGCGGTGGTAAAAATGGGTGAAATGTTTTTTCATGGAATCCTTAATATCTCTTAACCCCGAAGCGAAGCGCGGGGGTATTTTGCTAGCCGCGTATATGTATATTTTTTAAGTTTTTAGCCATGAACCTAGTTTTTAGTCATGAACCATGTAATGAAAAAAGTTAATCTACCATCTCCTTCACCCCTTAACCAATGAAAACTCGTTTCACCTTAAGTGTGACTAAAAACTATTCTCGTTCACAACATCTAACCAAACTTGCCTGGTCTGAGAATGTTGTTAAAATAAGAAATCAAACTTTAGTTCACTCGAGTGGCAGTCTTCCAAAGTTTCATATTAGAGGGTATGTTTCGGATGAACGATCAAGCAATGAAACATGATTTTAGTGTCTTAGGTATTCCTCAAACCATTGTAAAGTATAGATGACTCTCAACATTGTTGTTGCTAGACAAGACAATCTAGTGACAACTATTACGATGTCTAACTTGAGAAGATTTTGCAAGGGTTGCAATGATCTCTCCATAGACCTCCGTGTCTAGCGCATATGTAACATTTAATCCGTTGGTCGTGGTTGATGATACCGGTACAAACAGGGATACCGATATTCCGCCCAGCCGCTCGGCGTGCTTGTTTAAAATTTTGCTTGCCGAATTCGCTCGATAAAGCGACAAATTAACTTCACGCGCAGCCGTGACGGGGCCTGTTCGCGTTGTGATCGCGCCTCGCCGCAAAAGTCCATCGAACGAAACAAGTGAATTAAGTTTCCCCAGCTGTCTATGCGAGAAGCCGTCCGACCGATTACGATACCGGGGGCACGAAGCGAGAGGGTAGCTTAGCATCGACATCTTCCGGTTCCGAGAGGAACTCCCTAACGAGCGGGGGGTAGACGCTTAGAAACCCTCCGCAGGAACGAAAACGACGGCGGACAGAAACGGAAACAATTAAATGCTCGCGCTCGAGCGGTCGCATTGTTCTGTCTGCTGGGCCCTCACGGCCTCTCGCGACTCGCTGGATCTCCATGGGCATTGAATCGCTCGCACGACATCCACCCTTGACTTTGTCCGTTTGCGTACACGTTTATTGGGCCAATGCTGCCGCGATTCGCGATACAATTTTACGCGCGGCACGTTTGACGAGCTAATTTGTCCTGTGTAGAGATAAGGAAGGGGTATCTGATGTCCTCAGAGCGGAAACTTTATCCATTCGTATGGGGGGCTGGACTGACAATAGGAGTCCTCGTACAGTAGATGTTTGATTATCCGATCAGATCGGTCGACGTTATGTTCAAATGATCAAGCGACCACATATTAACACGAACAACTATTTATCGTATCCGCTCTTTGGAACATTTTGTAAGTTTATGAGTTTCATTCTGTTTTCTACTACTTACAATGGCTCACAGCCATAATCGTACACTTTTTAAAATCGCATAACATTCTTAAAATCGGTCGAAACGACTTGAGTCTTTTTGAGAAGCTAGAAGGATTAGTTTGCTGAGTGACGTGTTTCGCCGTTTGGAAAAAATGCATTTGGTCGGAATAGCGAAGAAAATAGTGAAGGTCGCTTTTCAAATTTTCTATTTGAGCCTATAATAAGCCTATTCAGCCGGCGGATATTTCAATATATCTAGAAAATCTTATTTCCCTTCGTTGCCAAATAGGTTACTTAACAAAGTTTTTAATTTTCTTATAGTCTAAGGTCTACTTAAGACTCCTAGTGAAGTCTCACGTCTTTTTTCCTTCGGATTTTTTGTTATCACACCCCAAAGTTAGGTGTACCATTTTGCTTCACTTTCCACCACATCTAGATATCTATTTTATTTTGCACATAGTCGTCATTGACCACCTTCAATTTTGTGTATCGCGATACTAGGTCGAAGCCAGATATATTGGTCGGTGAGTTTCGTGAGAGGTATTCTCCCACCACACAGTTTGCCTACCTCGGTGCTCCTTTTCTCAACGTTTTCTGACTCGCTCTCGTTCCATCCCGCTCTCGCCTTTGCAGAACAAGAGTGAGCCAGAAGTGGTGGGGATAGCGCCAAGCTTCTAGCGTGTAGGCCAAACCGAGCTATCAGCGTAGAAATACACACATCAGAATAGGTGTGCGTTAGCTCCGAAAAAATTCTGGAGACGACCAAAACAACATGGGAAACAGTTCACTATTAATTAGTCACTTTACACTGTCGCATATGCGTAATCTCAGCTTCCTTTGTAAATTTGCGGTAATTCTACCTAAATCATACCTATTTTCTGACCTCCAATGCTTTCCAGAAGGTATCAACACTATTGATGTGAAAACGTGTCGACGCCACTCAAAGTGTTAAAAGGACTTATAATTGTTATCGACTATGGGAAAATGGCATTAAATTATTGTCCGTGTGGGATAGTAACAGTCATTTTACTAAAAAGTTAATGCATAGTGGGCCCTTTACGAGATAGGTACATATACAGTTGATGTCGGGTAGTATTCCATGGGTAGAATTGTGTGAATTTCAGTTACCAAGAGGTAAAGAAAAATTGGAGCTAATCTCATTATGAAAGTAATTCTAACTTTTGCCCATTTGGAGAACAGTCAAGTTCGACGAACTTCTTGTCTATCCACTTTGAATTTGAAAGTGTTGACAAGAGTTCACAGTTTTTATGCAGGTATACCTACCGGCCAATAGTGAGGTTCGTAAGAAAAGTCAAGAGAAAGAAGCAGGAAAGAAAGGATCTGGTGAGAGGTCTTTGATTTCCAACCATTCGATAGTAATGCCTCAATTTCAGATCACCTCGTGTGATGAACCTCGTATCTACTCGTCGATACACTTACAAAATTCATACTATGGGGTGGAAGTAGTTGACAACTCCAATCACTTTTCTATCACCTGTTTGATCGCGAGTAGCAAAGACCTCTACTAAAAACGTAGTACCTACAACTTAACAGGGTTGGGTATGTGAGAATAGCGAATTAGATTCCAAGTGTGGTAGGCCATTTAATCTTAAGCAAGTTATATTCGATTGCTGGCAACCGAAGACCTTGTCCGGACTTCTTTATTTACCACTCTTACAATTAGTTCCTCCAACAAACTTCACTATTGTCCACGGTACCTATGTGGAATATACGTAATTCTTGCCAAAAGAATTTTATTTCATATCAATCATTTGGTTATTTATCAACTTCTACATATAAATAAGGTGAACATGATTTTCAAACGAGAAAATAAATAAATCCAATTTTTTTTCTGAAGTTCGAACCATGAAAAACGTAGCAAAGTTGCTTAATCTTAGTTTCCTCATTTTGGTGAGCCCAGTTTTGAAGAAATTCGAAATTAGGTTTCATCGAATTAATTATTCTAGCGGAATCAACAGCTGCTGTAATAGATCTAACTATTCATTAATTGTGTACATCTTAAGGAAATTTCAAAATTACTTTTCTTCATCATCAAATATCAAATCATGTTCTTCAGAACTCTGCTCCTAAGTAGTTGTGTCAAGACTATCAACCTGCAGATGATTTTTCGTGGTACAGAAACTCATATCTAAATTAAGATTTCAAGGAAACGTTTCCAATCCGAAAACACTCATTTTAATGAAACATCATGTGAATGTAAATTTTAGAATGTATTGAAGTATGCAAGAAGCTTTTCTTCAGCGGTAATTTACTCTGAAGGGGTGAATCAGCCCTTAACACGTTCAACACGGCTGATGTCATAAGACACAAATCGGCACTACTTGCGTCTATACCTTCAGAAATGATCGTGCTGAATGTGTTAAAGGTACCGCGTTTTTTTTTTCGTTTTTAAAAATACCTAACTATATTTTTCTAAAAAACGGAACAATTCTTATACCTAATTAAAGTTTTGTTTTGTTCAATCTCGCACAGTTGTAAAGTTACGTTAAAAAAAAACAAAAACCACGGTAACTTTAGGGGCTGATTCCATCCTTTCAAAGCGAATTTCCACAGAAAAAATTACTCTTCGCATACTCCAAAATGATATACATTCACACCAAAGATTCATTAATTCAATATTTTCGGGCTGCAAACGTTTCCTTATTAGTAGAACGTTGTTCTAAATAATATTGAACACCACGTTACAAACGTTGCCACATTAAAACCGATTGTTAGCCACTCAAATTAGATGTTTCGTATGATTTAAGAATGTGATAAATTAAGAAAAATTTAAGTAACTGAGATATCTTTAAAATTATCCATAATATTACTAGGCTGCAATATGTAATGTACGTGTGATCAGAATGTATATGTATAGGTACAGGGTGAGTGAAAAGTCACTTCCTATTTTCAAATTCTTATATGTTCCGTTGTAGGTACTTCTTCGATTCTCAAGAAACAGGTGTTTGAATAAACATAAGTAACTGGTATTTATTGATATCTCTGTTTTTATTTTTCAGAAATAAAATAAAATCTGAAATGACGGATGAAATAACATTGTAAGAGTCAATAAACGTGACGTACCCAGGCGACTATAAAGCTGTGTTAAATAAGTTGGAACTTACATTGAGCTGGAATATTATTTAACACGGTAATGTCACATAGCGAGGGTGATGTATGACTTTAAATTTTATTTAAATGCACTCGTTTTTATTTTTGTCTTGTATAAATTAGTTATGTAGAATTAAATAAATAAAATTTTGAAAATATAAAGAGTCTTTCCAACCATCCTGTACTTTGGATACAGATATCTAAATACATATGTACGTTCTTGCTGTCAGGGCACATGTCACGAAACGGAGACCGAGACCTCTGTTCAGCCACGTGACGCCGGCTTAATAGAGCGAGATCTCTGTAGGGTGATTGTATACCTTAATAAATAAGGTTCGATCGTTCGAGGAGCAAAATTTGTGCATTGTTCCTGACACGTGCTGTTACGCTCAAATGTATGGCACACGTTTATTTAAGCAAATTACACGAGTATCCGTGAACGAGTTTTCACAGATCAGCAGCGCGCATCACATTGGTCTCAGTTCGTTGGAAATAATCAATGAAACTTGATTGAAGCGAAGCCGGTATTTATCTAACTGTTGCAAAAGGTAGGTTATATCTTTCATTGCTTAAAGTTTAAAACACTATGCTGCTTAAAATAATAATCAGAGAGATAAAACTCTCAACAAAAAATCGCTGCAAATAGACAGCACTATCTTTTGGTACATTTGGATGCTGTTTCTCTAATATAGAAAGACATTTTTGATGAATTTATCGTGCGACTAGAAACAGAAAATCCCCGCGAGTATGAAAATACTTGTAACTGATAGTATAGGCACGAAACGCGCAATATTCTTTCTTAACTAAACGCCGAAGGAAGTGATTAACTGAAGGGTAAGAAAGTTGACGAGCATAAAGATAAAAGTGTGCCTTTCAAGAGCGAAACGAAAGAAGCAACGACATCGAGAACCGCAGACATTCCGATCGAGACGGGAAGGAGGATCTTTCGGCACCGTTTCGGTTTTTCAGCGATAGGTCTGGGCAAGCTCGAGCAATGAGAATCAGCCTCCCCTGGGGTTTCCGAGATGGCTTCCTAGCTTTCGCAATCGAGTCCTTGCTCGTGCGCGTGCGCGTGTGCGCCACGCATACTTCACCCCCATGGATACATGATAAAATACATCCCCCAAATCCCACAGACTGTGTATAACCCGTAATCCGCCGGTCTATTCTGCGCGATACGTCGCGACTTCGTGTATCCTGACCCGGTAATGTACGTGCTCGGTCCATAATGTGAGCCGAGCTACGCGAACCTCGCACGTTTTACCTCCCTCTCTACACAGCCCCGAGCAGCCTCCCCCTGCAACCGGCTGTACACGGATGTACACCGACCGTGTCTACAGTACACGTCGAGCTGGTATAAAAAGGAAGACCCTGGCTGATCTGCGCGTCTACCGTTGCACAGGTTTACCCTGCCAATCGCGCAGATTCAATAGGGCCGCGATTCAATGTCTTCCGAGACTGTACCTTTATCCCGTTGATCTTGTAAGAAGAAATTGTAATATCCACCCTTCAAAAGCCTGGCCTTGGCCTGTAATACTCCGTCGCGGGTCTTTGGCTGTTATTCGTGGCGACCACGCAGTCAGAAACAGATGGGCAAAATGGTGGGAATGATGATCGTAATTGCGTCGACCTTTCAAGGGTTGCGCCTTTCGGGAAATAAGCTTCCCTGCGTCGGACTATGGCGGCGACGGACTCTGGTAACTTTGAGGGTGATTGGTCAGGTAGTAATTTTATATGTGCTAATATAGTGCTAAGTGGTACTTTACGAATAGGAATAGCCGGATAAAATATATAAGGATTAAAAGCCATGACAGATAGAGGTGGCACCGAGTTTTGTGACACTTGGGAATTTTGGACGGTCTGCCGGCTAGAGTAATTGGCTCGGGGTGATTGGTAACTTTATAATTATATAAGTTCCAATATAGTATTAAATAGTACTTTACAGATAAGAATAGCTGGATAAAATATATGTGTATGGGAAGATACTCAGCTATGATGTACCTACATACGTAACTCTGATTCTTCTTGAATCAAAGGAAGGAGTATTATACCTACCCATATACCAGATTGTTTGCAGACGAAACCATAAATCGTGATTAGCATCAAGAGAGTTAGTATAATTGGTATCTAACAAAGTGCATTGCACGTGCATGGAACACGCACTAAGAGAATTAATCTTTATACAGTGTTTTTATTTTTCCCTTCAGTTTCTTGTCGTAATTTGCCAAATTTCTTATAAAATTATGTAGAACATAAGGATTCATCCAATTTATCTGGTAATTTCATGATTCTAGTATTCTCCCTCCTTCGTGACGTGAACGTTGCTGATTTTTTTTTAGGGAAGATATATTCGAGTGTCATGAAAATTTGTCAAGTCGAAGGCGCTCTTTGATTAACGTAACTGACAGATAGTATACCGTTTTATTAACAAAGGATACTATCTCGTATAGTAATAATAGTAGCAGTAGTAGTGGCAATAATATTAACTTACCTATATATTTTTTTACACGAAAAGTCCTTTAAATATTTGTAATATAAATGGTACTGTCTTCCGTGACACATTTTTAACCGACTTCAAAATGAAAGAGGTTCTCAGTTCGATGTGCTTGTATGTATGTATGTATGATAGTATGTATTATGGTTGTCTGCGAATTTCTCCGTAACTACTGGACCGATTTTCGTCAAACTTATTGCATTTAGTTTAGCTTCAATCAACATAGGGCATGCAGAAAGAATTATCAAAATCGGTTAAGTAGTTTTGAAGTTACACCAAAAATAAGAAATCTGATTCAGTAATCGGCTTCATTATTATTATTACGAGCAACTCTTTTTGTAGGCCTACCCATATTTTTTTTAATAAATGTAGTTACATAACTTAAATAACAAAAAAGTAAAAAATGAAAAATTTAAATAAAATTAAAACCGACTTCAAATAATAAAAATGCAAAATGCAGAAATAAAAATTTGTTTGGATTGAAAAATGAAACAAAAACAATGAAATAGTAAAAAAATTGTCATATTGGTTTTCATTGCGATTACACGGCACGCTTTGTTCAGGGTGATAAAGTTATATTTTTGAATTCGAAAATGGCTATTTATTATATATAACTGTAGACTTTTTAGCTGCCAAATATGTATAAAAATGTATTGTTTTAGTTAAATAGTAATCGCAATACTTCAAGCAGAATTTTTGTAACTAATTTGAACGCCCGGAAGTACAGACTTTATTCCAACTGATAGTGTTTCTATTCGCCCACGGGTGGGGATACTTGAACCAAACGAGGCATTGATGTAATTGTTCATACAATCTAAAATAAACCGCATTACATTTCAAAGCGACTTTGCAAATGATAAAGGAATGTTTGATTATTCATTTTATTAAAAAAAAAAATTACTAATAAAAAAATTTCATAGAGAAATAACAATAAACAAAAAGAGTGGTTCTTCAATTATCCCCACTTTCTCCTACTATCGCTCAGCCCTGTACGTCATTATGGAACATTTGAAAACTTGATCCTTTATCAGCCGACGCCTGAAGGCTTCAAATCTTAGTATCGAACAAAACGTGTCTAACGTCAGGTTCGCTTTCGATGCTGTGGCAGCTACCGCGGGCCCCTTTAGCGGCGAGGAAACGCGGCTTCCCCCGAGGTGTGCACTCGGAAGACACAAAAGGCGCGGCACCAAAGCGAAATTCGTATGATCACCGATCGATATTTTCGGATATTTGCTCGAGGTGCGTTATCCCGAGGCGGCATCTCCCTTTCCTGTTCCCCTGTCGGATAGTTTCGTTGAAACGCATCGATATTGATCAGAGTATAGCCAGACGTGTAACACACAGGCCGAAACAACATGGCCACGGGTGGATCTCCATAACGAACCCGGTGACTTGCACATTCGACCCAGAACGCATTAGCCGTATTTGCATTTAATTGCCGGTTGTTTGTTTGACGTCCGCGCGACCGACGGAATTAGGAGCGTTGGGGAACCAACTGCAGCCGCATCCTGCTCTCTGTGATCTGCATCGATTCACTGCTACTCGAGGAATGCTCGCGATTCTTTTGCTTCTGATCTCCCCACTCGTGAGACTTCCGGCCTGCTGAATTTCACAAAAATTTCAGGGAACCGTTTGCCTCATCGCCTCTTTGCCGGGCGAACGTGAAAGATGACAACTGTCGATCGTAAGACTTGCTCTGTCTTTTGACAGAGGTGCGAGCAAGGCTTGTTCAATGATAAGCAGGTACTTCTTTAAAACCGGCTGGTCGAATTTCGAAGTAACTTTCAAATTGTTATTGTCCCAGTTCATCGCTGAATTATTGTCGTTACCATTAGCAAGAACTGTCTACACAAGCATTGTAACGCTGATCAAACTTATCAAAATGCACGTATCGTTAGCTTATTGGTAGAATTATCCAAGCCCATATTTTTTTAATTTTTGATACATGCGAATTGAAAGTTCAATCTATTACAATAAGTCAGGTAATAATTGAAAGCTATTGAAGAATACATAAGATTTTCCCCATATGGATTTTTATTACTCTATTGTTGCAAAAAAAAACTTAGAAAGTAATTGCTTCCATTAATCCTTAAGGAGTGTAGGATAGAATGATGGACTTGGTCAGCTTTACCAACAAGCCAACGATATCTAAACCGCGACGAGCACGGCGAAAATCCGTTCTTTTTTTCTGGCGGCCAGCTCCCAGAGGCACCCTCGTATCACTTATCATTACGAAGTTGCACGTATTTCGTCGGACGTATAACGGTGGATTGGTTATATGTATAGAATCCTAACTGAATCTCTTCTCTCTGAGGATCTCTTCTCGTTGGCTCCCTTCCTCTTCAGCTCGCTACCACACCACACCGTCTCCTTCTCGTCCCTTTCACCTTGTCTTTGTCACTTTCCCGACCACGTTTCCCTGATACTCCTTGTCCTTCTTCCTCCGCCGCCCGATTCCAGCAGCCCCACCCGTCCCTTCGGGCAACCAATCCTGAGTAAAGTTTGTTACACAACTCGGCGAACTTTCGAAAATGGTCTGCCTCCGCCAAGTAAGCTGTTCTTGGCTCCCTCGTTAGGCTGACTTTCCTCTTTGCCACGGGACTTGCCAGCAACCATGCCGGCCAAAATATACGCCTCGCTCTACCGACGTTCCTTTTACATCCGATAGTTTAGAGTGGTCTCGTCCACGAGGTATTTCGATGATTTATTTTACACCGAACAGGGAAACTCGCAAGATTTCCCCGTGTTATTTTTGGCCGGAGAGGAATTGTTCAGAATGTCGGAAAATCAAACCGAGATTGGTCCTTCTAGTGCCATTGACCGACCTATTTACTGATACCTATATTCGACGAATATAATATTAAAACAAATTAAGTCAGAGGAATAGTATTTATAAAAGTCTCGGAAATATCATTTTTCAGTTGAATAATAATGGGCCCAGGTGAAAGCTTCTTGGACTTTAGAGCAAACTTTAAAATATCTTGAGAAACAGTTATTGAATGTCACAAATCTATTCCTGACGGGGTTTTGTATCTATTTAGCTATTTCCCCGTTAAAATCAAATGCACTATATATAATTTATGAGCCGAAAGTTTTACGGAAGTCGGAGTAAGTATATGCATTAACCTGAAAAAGATTCTGCATATTATGTGGTAGGTATGTGTTCGTTATGTGGACATTAGATTTGTAGAGGTGAAGTATTTTAATATAAATCTACGCATAAATATGGTCGATACAATTTTTTCTCCAGATGAACTCTATCAGCAATCTTATGATATTTCTAACATATGATACCTACATATGTGCAGAATAATGCTGACGCTAGAATGGTTGAGTATATGGCACGATTCAGAAAGAAATACATATACTTTGCAAACAGATTTTAGAAATAGTTTCAAGTGAAATAGAGTGTACATTTTATTACAGACACCCTAACGTCAAATGAACCTTTGTGCTGCGAACACAATTGGTGCCTACTGGTAGTCAAATTTAGAGGCTTTTACGGAATGTTTAGTAAATTGTAGTACCTACATACTTCGTAAAACGAAGACTACAATTTACCGACAAATCATATTTTCATAATAAAAAATAATAATACACCAAATGTCTTCGCCTGGAGTTATTTCAAGAGCAGTATTAATTATAATGTTAAATTTAACATAAGAGAAAAATTGAAAGTTCGTGTGTGCTTAAGATATATATATATATATATATATATATATAAAAAATAGTATGTAGACTCTTTTGATGTGCCCTGAAATATGAGTTGACAAGTTGGCAAATATTATAGTATTCGATAAACAGATATGAGAAATCTGTTCGTCGTTTTTTATTAACCTCAATGTTCAGACGTTCAAAGATATCTCGATAACCATTCAGAGTCAAAATTGTTTGTAAAATCTATTGTAAAGGCATTTACATTGCTTCGAGTTTGAAGGAACGATTTGCTGTTATTGTGTAAAACTTTGAAGAAAATTTTGTTGGTAAGATGGAAATGCCTGGAAATTTTTTTTTTCATTCAAACACTAATACTACATCGATATTTCTTTATTTCTCGATGGACTCAAATATTTTTCTACTGAAAGCCGTGTTTTATTCTAGACACTTCGATTAAATTCGGAATTTGATATGTCTGTTGTTATTGTTGATG
The DNA here is from genome assembly GCA_947577245.1 of Andrena bucephala. Classification (NCBI taxonomy): domain Eukaryota; kingdom Metazoa; phylum Arthropoda; class Insecta; order Hymenoptera; family Andrenidae; genus Andrena; species Andrena bucephala. The sequence continues at coordinate 83,013,027 of OX387715.1, forward strand.
GAAACCAGAAGCAGATGTAACCTTAACTTGTCCGTTCGGAAACCATTTGGAGATGATTTCTGAATAGTGAATGAATAGTAAGTTTAATAATGCGGGTAAGAAGAAAATCATCAGCACGCTAAGAATTCATTTTCCATATTTCATGCTATAGGTATGAGTGTCGAGAAGAAGATGCAGCAACAATTGCCGCAAATATCATTTGCGCCGTTTATAGATAAGATGCCACAACACACCGTGCATACTTGTAGAAAATGGTTTAATCAAGTTCGAGAAGGAAACATCGATTTGGCATTTCCTTGGATTGATGACAACAGGATCCATGCATTAATAGAGGATATACGAAATTTGTCAGTTTATGAAATACTCGAAATTTTATAACTCCCCAAATTCACAATTCACCACCATTTAAAAGCGATGAAAGTGGTGTTAAAATTGGACGTGTAACCGCAGGAATTCTCAGAAAACAATGGCATTGATCGTATGACAACATGAGTGTCTGTACTTGCACACAACTGACAAGGGAACATCCCGAACCCGGAAATTCAAAAAGTTCTGAGCTTTGTGAATATGTAGGGAATTTCCTCCTGCTTACAACGAAATTTTTGTTTACTGCCCAAATGTATTCTAAGGGAGTGTAATTGACTCCTGAAAATCCGGTTATTATCCGATTTTGTGTATAATTCGTGAACTGTAACATCAATTTTTACCAAATAATAGATCTAATTAAAAGAAGTAACTTTTGTCTTGAAACTTTCTTTCTATCTCTTACAGTTCGCGAGTTATAACACAAAATCGGAAAATAGCTGAATTTTCAGGTGTTAATTTCATCCCCTTCGAGTGAATTTGGGCAGCAAACAAAAATTGCGTTGCAATCAGGAGGAAATCCCCTGCATATTCACAAAGTTTCAGAATTTTTTGAATTTTCGGGTTCAGGATCTTCCCGTGTGAACTATTTTTAAAATGTTTAGTATCTGGAGTCACCAGACATCACAAAAGCCACCTTCAGCGACGGACAAGCCCAGGTCTGCAGCTTCGTAAAGTTCTTTTATGTGTTTAGTGGGACAACCAAGGAATCCTGTATTTAGAATTATGGCCGGGCAATGCAACCACTAATTCAGATGTATACTGTGACCGATTAGATTGATTAAAAGAAGAAATCGCAGTGAAACGGCCTGGATTGCTGAATTGAAAAGAGATTTTTCATCACGATCACATTAGACTGTACATGATACAAAATGGTAAAAAAGAATTGCACGAATTTGGATGGGACATTTTGCCTTACCTATCAGACTATAGCATCTGACTATCACCTATTTCTTGCATCATTTTCTAATGAGTAAAAAATTGAATAACATGAATACCCTATAAAATAGCATCGGAGAGCATTTTATTTAAAAGAAAACACGAAACTTTTACACTAATGGCGTAATGTCTTTGTCAAAAATATGATAAAAATTGTGGAAAGATAGAGTAATTAAATTTTTTCATAGGGTTTAAAGGTAAATTCAAGACATTCATTTGATTGTCCTAAACGATTCAAATATTTCGAGTCGTAATATTGAAAATCATTTTACACACAAAGTGGAATGATATTGGAACAGGTAAAAAAATGTTGGGATTTAAAAGAAATATAAATGTGACCGGCTATAGTCATTTTATTGTGAAGAAATACACTGTGAAAACCGGAGTTGGCTGCCTCATCAAGATAATCGTGACCGCTTGCCATTAGCTAGTTTCTTTAAACGATGCGGCCATTAACCCAAGTATCACATAGATGCGTTAAGCGCATCCGCAGTTACCTTAGCGCCCGTTGCATTATGGAAATTTCGCCTCGATGCGCAAACCGTGCCTAATTTTGTGCATTACTTTCGAATTTCATTATTCACGATCGTGTTCGCACGTTCCCATCGCGATTCTGCGGGAGGAAGATGTATGTTTTATACATAATAAAAAAAAAAACTTTCATATGTACATAAACAATGGGCAACTGTTTTTATGCGTAGCCGATCACAGTTCCGCCTCGAACGGAGACGGGCCGTTCAAAACCTCTGTACTGCCATCTAGTGGAATAATAGAGCTGCTTCTACCACAGACCAGGTATAAATATAATGGACCTTTCATCTTGTGGACTTCCGCCTCGTCACGTTCTGAAATACCGACCCCTAAAAACACTGGATTTCGAGCGCCCTCTACGTTTTTCGAGCGGTGGGCGTGGGAAATATATTGTATTTCTACCACCACAGAAGAGGTATAGGATAGGCCCACAGACGAGGTATAGGATAGACCTATCACCTTATGGTTGTTCGTGTTGCCACCCAAACTGTGTTACCGACCCATAATTTTAGGACCGAATGTAGTGGCATCTGCTCATGAACAGCGTCGAACTCAGCAACTACTCTGAAATGTGTTGAAATGCTGAAATGTGTGTGCGTGCTTGTATACGTGTGACTTGTTTAGAGTGAGATTTTGACATAGAGGACACGCTTTTGCTACGCTATGCTTCGGCTCGGCCTGTCAAAGACTCACGCGGATTTCTCACCGAAAATCCATTTCGGAGATCAAGACACTATGGCGCCCAAAAATGGTATTTCATCAAAGCCCGTGTAAGCTATAAATTGCAAGATGACATTGGTTATTAGTACTTCGCGTGTAGTAGAACTGTTTCACGTATGGTACGCCGAAAAGTATTAAAAATTCACGCTGTTACTGACATTCCCGCAAGTTTTTAATGCATTGTTTAATCATTCTAGTGAGGTAATAATAATTGGATTCTATTTGCCCTGAGTATTAGTTTACCGCTGACATTGAAATGTACAGTAAAATCTAATTCTTAAAAGCCTCGCACAAAGTTACATGATGCATGAGTGTCGTGGGTTGCGTGGGTGCAACTGCAAATCGAGTTACTTTTGAAACCCGCATCTCTGATGAGGAGGTCGCTGCTGCGTCCGTTTCCGAAAGCAAGTGACTGAGCATGGAATTTATATGGGTGGATCAGTTTCGTCCCCTGGTGTTCTTGTCGAAAGGGAAAAGTTTCAAGCGTAGGGGTTGTATCTTTTGGTATACTGCCTGCGTAAGTCACCCGGTCCGATTATCCTGTCTCCGTGTTAAGGCGGGATCTCCTAGCTGCGACCTGTCGCAGCTAGGAGATCCCGCCTTTAGACGGCTTGAGTCAGGTTAAGTGTTTGCTCCTGACGGGTCGCATCAGAGCAAGAGGAATCATCTTGGAGACGCCGAGCGCTTTTCCCTTTCGACTCGGACAGCAGGGTGGTAGGAACTGCGCCATTCAATACTCGTTTCATGCTCACCCGTAGTCTTTCCTTCTTTGCTGAATTTATTTTAATCGACTGATTGCTTGGCAGTTCCCTAGATTCGATATCTAAACCGAAGGGATCGATGGAACTTTGTTTGCATCCATCTTTTTGGTTTACTAGGCTAAGGGTTTCATGTACAGGGAGATCGATGGAACTTTGATTCCATCTATTTCTCTACGGATCTCGAAACGCAGCAACCTCCTCGCGGTGAGACCAGGTAATCGGTTGAGAACCGAGCCGATAGCTGCGATTGTCAAATATTCTGTTTACTTGGATATAAGAATTTCTTTACCTTGCAATTCTTTGGTAGAATGTAAGAATAAATGTAACTTGAAATGTTGTTCGATTGTTCCTACCCGGCCCCAGAATACGAGTATAGTGTTCAGATAGAAGGATAAGTGGAACTTGGAATATTTCAGCTACATACTGGAACTGATGGGCTTTTTGACAATTTTGAAAGCCCTCTCTGCTTCAGCACCTCATTGAAATATACCAAGTTGCAATTTCTTGGTGAGGTATTACATGTTACGTCATCAAAGCATGTCTTCCACAAATAATGTCGTTATTTATATAAATTTTTATGTTAAATAAATTTGATTTTGCGTTAAATAATACTGAATAGGACAGCAAGGTTAAAAGGCGTATATGCTCTTATTTTGTTATGATCCTTCTTTCTGTGTCGTTGAACGGAATACGTTTATAAAACGAGCTTTAAATTGTTACTGTAACAGAATCACGTACAAATCGCGGGTTTCGAATGACCTAGCTTTACCCGTGTTGAATTTTAATTCCTACCACCCGTAGCGTTACGATCTGTGTCGGGACTTCACCGGTAACGTTGCATGTGACGCTAAATTGGTAATGGGGTTCTAGGACCCAAACCAGTGACAGAAAAATGCATTGGTTGATAGGTCTATCCTGTACCTCGTCTGTGCTTTAGTTACATCTCTGTTCACAATGTATCATTTATATGCTGATAAATTAATTCTATTTTGTAATTTGCAACAGTCTCATGAGCAGTATAAAATTTAATTGTATATTAGCTATCAATTAACAGTAATATATTAAATCAATTTAATAGCACGCAATTTCAATGGGCCATAAATTATAACCTACGGGAGAGAAGACAGAAACGATTCTATATAGGGCGAATTCCACATACGCCCAAATCACCCGCAACGCCCGTGATTACCATTACATATCGCGATCGCGGCGGGCGATAAGGGCGTAAGTGGAATTTGCCCATAGTTGTTTCATCGAATGAAACGCATTCTTATGTTATTTCATGTCACATTTGAGTACAAAGCAATTTAAACGTTCTACTAACCTTCCCGTAAAGATCTGTAAATGGAAAATCAGCAGAACGTTTACCGTGAATTTGACACGTTAAACAATGATGATAAAGTTCTAGAGAACACAGAAGTAAAGACGCCTAGCCCCTTGTCCTCTGCTGCTGGTAGGAACTTTATTTTCTTTCGCTTTTATTATTATTGTTTCGTAATATTATTATTACATCATACAGACTTAAAATATTAATTTATATCATCTTACCCAATATTATACAAAGATATTAGGTATACAAATAATGCGTGTGCAATTATCAAATATAATAACTTTAATGTTACACTTGCAAGAGCGAAAATAGATTGAATGTAGTAGGTTAGACAGTGCGCCATTTTCATACTTCACTAAGTTATTACAATTTGCGTAATTGAATTAGTTTTAACTCGGGCCACGATGTTATGAAGTAAATAATATATGGTGACGTTTAAAAAATCATCGATGCCTTTCAAATGACGTAGAATATGGCGCCAGACGAGAAATTTATTTTTACCAACATATTTGCCCCTTTGAACAATGCAAATTTATTCTGCATATAACATTTTCTTCTGCATATCTTTAACCCTAACAGAGATATTTAGGTTCTGTTTCTCGTGACTCACACTGTTTAAAGAGGGAGTAATAATATTATAAAGTCTTCACCGGGGCATGAATAAGTTAAACGGTAATTCTATAGCAACAGTATTATGTTTCCTCGTTAAACTTTCGTTTCTAAAATATACAGTCTTAAAAACAGCGCGAGAGAGAGTCAAGTTAGCATTGTGAACTTAAAGTGTCTAAATGCTGTTTCGTAAGATACCCCGCAAGTTCCGTTCGATTTCTGGTATCCTGAAAGCCGTTGCTACAGTTTAAAATATACATTTCACGTGAAAAGTTTGTAAAACGGGTTGATATGAACGTAGAAACCGCTACTTGCCAAATTTTGTTGTAATTCCTGCACGATATGTTAAAATGACATATTACACGAAGATGATAATAGCACTCGGGAGATTCCGTATAACGTGGGAAAAACTTATATTAGCGTAAACGATATTAGGAAAAGAAGAATTTGTTTATAATTTTCATGTTGCACAAATAAATTTTTGGACCAAAGGTAAATGTTTTCGGGAAGACTAATCCGTTCTGATTAAAATATAAATATAATGGTTATATAAAAATATAACTACCATCGTGAGATATATCTATAGTTCCAAAGATAAAAATTCATTCATACACATCATTTTCATGAAATCAAGCCAAAATAGGAAACTTTAGCAGCCTGTAATTCTAAACAAATTCAAAACCAATAGAATTTCTGATTTTGCGTAACTACATCATTTATTTTAGTTTGATTAAAATCCCAAACATCGAACGTAAAAAGGGATCGATTTGGCGTGACCAATGTGCCATTTTCAGCTCGTCTATCTATACTATATGATAGTAACATTCATTGAGGAACAAAGTTATTATACTAATAACTCGTCGGTTAAGTAATTATTATTTTCTAATTATTTAAGCCGTACATGTTTATATGCTGTAAGAATTTTACGCCTCTCGTAAGATACCAAACTATTTATTTTATATCATTATCTTTTAATAAGTATCAGTAGAAGCGAAAGAATTTAAACGACTAATATTCAATACTTAATGAATAAATAGTGGACGTAACCCTAATGGTGCAGATCACTCGCTGAACGAAGAAGAAGAAAGGAAATCCGTGGGATTCGAGAGCAGCTCCGAGGGAAGTTCTCTTTCCGATTTGAAGAGACTCCTTCAAGATCTCCCTTCACCGAACGAGACGGCAAGCTTGGCATACCGCGTTAACAATATCAACCGTTGTCTTCCCCGAAAAAGAAACTACCATTTTTACAGCGCCACTAGCTGCATCGAGGAGAACGACGAGAGAGAAGAGAAAGAAGAACAAGAGCATCTGCTATTATCGAGAAATCCCTTCAGCGAGTCTAAAACGAAGGGCGCTCGGGCACGCAGAAGGGCGAGCAGGAATTTGAAAAGTATAAAAGATCAGACGATGGTCGTCTCGCAGCCAAACCAAGCTGACACTATCGAATTAAAGGAAAATTCCAACAACACCGGAAAATTTGTAAGCAGTTCGATAGTTGAATGCATTTCGCTTGAAGAAGCCTCTCAACATCTGTCTTCCTTCATGGGTGAAGTGTCGAGGACTTATACTCAACAATGTATACCATTATCGGAAGAAGCAACGCCTACCCCTAATCCATATCAGTATGATGGTACCGAAAACGATTCGGCTAGATTACAAAACAACGCGTCGCTGCTCCGTTTGTGCCGGAACTTGTCTTCTGAGAACTCACCGAAGGGCAGAATCGAGCTGCAGTCACTTTCCTCAGTTTCTTTGAGCAATGTTCGACCGACAAAGTTCGGTGGATACAGGCCGCCCTCTGGTGTAGTTCTGCAAAACCTTAGTTCTGGTAGCGACCCAGACTCCAACTATGAGGCTACCTCGGATAGAGTAGATTCTAGCAAGAGAAATGATAACTTAATCGCAGGTACAACGCCCATTAACTTCACTGGAACAACTAGCACCTCTCCAATTTTAATCATCAAAGGTACTCCAAATTCTAATGTCTGCTCGCCATCCTCACTTTCCAATAACACACTTGTTGATCCGTCGACGAACGGAGAGGTTAGGAACATTATCACGTCCCCTATTCCAAAGGTCTATCTTACAGTAGCCGAAAGTAATGCTCGAAATTCGAACGATCGTTGCCCAACGCCTCTGTGTTCTTCGAGAAAAATACCACGAGATACTTCTTTCCATAGACTCCTGGGTATTCGAAGAGGAGATTGTGACAGAAATGATAACTTCGGTACGAGTGTTAATCGACCAACGTTTCTCTCCGCTAGAAACGACATTCATAGTTATAAGAAGCAGTCCTTAGAATCACCTTCTTCTTTATTTGAAATGCCATTGAACCGTGAAATTTATTCAAACAGCCCAGGAAGTGAAGCTTCCCAAAATACGCACCATAAATCGTGCAGTTCTGTAAATAATTGGTCTAACGAAATAGCACAACAGAAGTATCGGAATGTCTTCCACGATAGACAACAAACAACGAAGGATTACGAAATTTCATCCTCGAACGAATTTCTCAACCAGTCGCAGTCGAATTCGCGTAACGATAAAGATCACAGTGTACCGACGATGCCAGAGTATTATTCGTCTGCGAACGAAAGTATACAATCTCCGGAGCATATTTTAGGGAATTCAGAATTTGAAGACCCTCAAGAAGACAAATTATATTGCGCGCCAAAAGACGATTTACGATGTCTCGAACCAATTGCATCCAAGAGTTTCATAAAACGCGAAGGTAGCAACAATGATATTAAATTTTCTCTGTCAGCAAGGGTAATTCGTGAAGAGACAAAGAGACAAAGTCTTGCTTCGCAATTTGAAAGTTGCATGAGCGAACGAAGTAACGTTGCTTCTACCTCGATGGACTGCTTCGCTAATGAATTTAAACGAAATGTTTTCTCGGGAATGACTGCTAAAGATGACCAGGAATTACCTGTTGAATCCATTGATCAGAACTTGGATTATAACTGCAAAGGGCATGTTAATGTCCCGACTCTTCTTTTAAATTCGCAGGAAATGTCTGATTCCGCGTCACCCGCTAGCAAGGCTTGTTCAGGCAAGCATTTGAACACGGATGCTTTAGTTGCGGCATTATCAGACTTGTCCTTACAGCAAGGAACAACGAATAACGCTTTAACAAATACAAGCCGCGTCTTCGGCGACGACAGTGGGACAGTCTCAAGATCTTCCATAAACAACTTAATAACTGACGACAAACCTTTGAAACCGGCCTCAATAAAATCTGATGAAAACCATAGTAGGAACGATGCGACTCACAGATCCTTCCTCAGTGTGCGATCAAAAATACCCGTGAAGATACCGAGCAGTAGGAACAAAATTGTTTCAAACAGATTTATTGAATCCGAAGAGGAAACAGTTAGGTCAGACACAATCTCAATGGATTCAAGCAGACAAACGTTTCGAAATCTTCCACCGTTAGATGGAAGGCTCCAGCTTGATCCTGCAATGAACGATAACGGCTCGACACTCGATGCGAGTTCAAAGGAGCAGAGTGAAGGTTTTGATTTGAAATCTGCGACGGAGACACGGCCGCATTCAAATTCACCAACGGAAGACATTCATTCCAGAGGCTATTTGACTCCGCTACAGATACAAGAAGACAGCGACGATCGATACGAAACCAAGGAAGAAAGGCAAAGTCAAACCTACCGTGCTGATCACAGTTGTGACAAGCAGTTTTTGATCAATCGATCTATGATAGAAGATACCATCAGGTCCTCAAATTATCCTGATACTTCAAAGGGGGATACAAAATCTGACAGCGGAACAGATAGTCCTTCTTCGGAAAGTGAACTAATCGACTGTTCTTTTGCAACCTCCAGTCGTTACAACAAGCACGACTCTTTGCCTGTCGAACGAATAAAATGTAAAGATTCTGACAATTTGACTTCACAGAGCAAGTCGACTGATTATACATCTTCCGCGTGTTCACGACGATTGGAAAATTACCGGGAAAGATCCTTCAGAACCACCCGTGACGGAGACGTTTGTGGGAGCATTACCGAGAGACCAAAGCCAAATTTGATCCAGGATGAAATCAGTGACGGTGGATGCCAGGAAATATCTATCGAAGAGCCGGACAGGCTGCCTTTCGAGGAAGCACCCTTAGACTCGTCATTGGAAGAGGAAAAGATCGCGACCAACAGGAAAGCGATTGATATTAATGATAAAATTCGATTTTCCGTGGAGAGATTGGCAGCGGAACAATTTCGAAGGACTCTCTGCGCCGAGCCGGCAAAAATTATGCAATCTAGAACCGCTACGTTCTTGCCAGAAAAAAATTACGAAGCCCCGTTTTCCGTAGCATGCTCATCGTCCTCGTCAAGGTTACGTCGTTCCTACGATAAGAGAAGAAACTCTCCACGGTTTAGGAAGAAGAGCCAAGACCGATTTCCATTCACAATTTCAGAGAAAACGAGCGTAGCCTCGACGAGTTTCAAGGTTTCTAGGCAGATCGAAAGTTTAAACGAAGATTCAGTGTCTCCAGATAGAACGTACAAACTGGACGTTCATCCGAGTATAACTAGATTGGCCAGTTCTGGAATCGAGGACACACCCACTGACATCATTGATTACGTCGTCTACAGCGAGAGGGAGCACGATAAGAGTCGATCATCTGGGATAAAAGCATTCGTACGAAGGTTTTCAACAAAACTGAAAAGATCAAGGGCACGCGATAAGATCCGGCCTGATGCGAAGGCGACGAATGTCATTTACAAAAATCGTGCTTATCGCGGGGATTCAGTGGCAGACAGTTGCTCGGAATCGTCTTTGCTAGAGTTTAAAGTCTGTGAGAATCCGCCGGAGAAGCAGCGTGCAGCTGGCAGCACCCTAAACGAAAAGTCACTGACAAATTTCAAAGAACCTCGCAGACAATACGGTTATGGCAAGCTACATAAGCAAGAACTCAATCCTCTTGATTGTAGCCGCGAAGGGGAAAATGTAGTTTCAGGAACATCAAGAGACATACAAGACGACTGCAAATTGCGGAACGATCCTTACGCGATGTTCTTCGTTAAAAGCACGGTAGATACCCCGGGAACATCGAACAAGTCACTTTTTTCGGAGGATGAAGAAAAACAAGATGATTCGAGTGATAAGAAAAGGAATAGAATAAAATTTCGTGACGGTTCATTAGCCGTGACCACAAAACGATCTAACGAAAATGTACATAAAAAACTGATTAAAGGTAGAAATTTGAAAGATTCTAAACGCAATGGAAATAGAGACGCCGGTTGCCTTTGTTTACGATTTTGTCGGATGATTGTACCTGCTTCGTTCAGCTCAATTCCTAAATATCGATCACGAATAAGTCATACCAATAACAGATCGTCCGCAAAGAAAAGATCTAATTTATCTTTGCAGAAGAAAAAGAAATGATGCGTCAATTACTCTATATGTACACCGTGTGCACTGAGATCTCGGACACCAGCCGCACTCGCGCAATGAAAGAGCCAATTAAGTTAGGGGAACGCCTCTATAGGCGAATTTGCCCGGTTCACTTTCGTTTGCTCTTTTATTGCCTGTGAGTGCGGCTGATGTACGAGATTTCAGTGCACACAGTGTACAACGAATAGTTGCGAAACCACTTTCCAAGATGTACATACTCAGTTTTTTCAAAGGGCTTCTAATTTGCAGATGTACATTTGTAAACTTAACGCTTTTTAAGGAATTTTTTCAATTAATCCGCAACAGATCGACTGCGTTAAGAAACCCTTTGTATTATTAAAAACATGTTTCTCTTTTTAATAATAAAGTCATGTATATCGAATAACAAATGTGAATATTCAAAATCAACAGCACAAATCATGACAAAGAAGAGTGTGTCGTCGTTCATGTTCTTTATTTATACATCGTTCGTACATATCTCATTTATTCTCAATAATAGTGTTACACGCTTGCTTCCAACTGTTTTTTTTTTTGTTTCATACAAGTGAGTCTTTCACCGAAGATGCGCATTATCGAGTTTATCGCCTTCGTAAAACGTTTGTTTACTACGCTTTTAACTTATCATCGTTATCATTGTTACTGTTATAGAAAAAATAAGTCTTTAAATAATCACATAAGAGTCATCGAGTCTTCGAGAATCGTGGGAAAATGGGAAAAAGAAAGAATGTGTTCGTACCCATACATGCATGCATACGTGTATTTTGTCAACACACATGTAAACGATCGTGTATACGTAATTATGTTCGCGATACGTGTCGTCGTGTGTGTTAAGTATCCAAGGATAAGGTAACATGTTTCCTGAAGTAACAGTAAGTGGCTTTATATGGTATTTTTCGTTCACCAGCTCCCTCGAAACAACGATGCCGCGCTAAGCCTAGAAAAAATTCCATCTACCGAGAAGACCAGTCGTTTTCGCGTTAAAACTGTACGAGGTACGCGTTACGGGTTATTCCGCTACACGGTCGGGAGGAGCTTTAATCGATTCGATGAAGAGACGCGATCAACCACTACTAACAGTCCAGCGAAAAGGAACATGAAGAAAATCAACGCTAAAGGCAATGGATTTCCATAATTTGCCTCGAGTACTATTTTTTTCCCGGTGTTTCTAAAAAAGGAAAGGAAGCTGAATTCATGATACGTCCCTACATGTACACGCACGTATACAGAAAAGGATGCAAATCAGTAACGATATTTTTGTCCATCATAGAAAGGGATACACCCAAATGGTTGGTTGTCAGTTGTCATATAATCGATAACTGTGAGTAAGAAATTCAGGGACAGAACTAAAAATAAAAGAAATGGGATATATTCAATAACATTAAATGAATAGTCGCCTAGTTGCGGACAATAAAGGTTTGTTTCGCTTAGAACGACGAAAGGATCTACTTGTGTCATGCTCATACATCGTGCCAATCACTCTCGCATACGTGCGGTAAATTGCTGTACGATGTTGAGCGCATTTGAAAATGACAGTTTTTTTTTTTCTTCAATTTATGAACAAAAATATACCAACATAGTTCAAATTAATCTAAACAATTCGAACTTGCTAGGTATCCGTGATTTGTTTTTACCGCTCATTATAACGAAACACAATTCCTACGTACGTACATACATACAATACTACTTAACCACGGTAAATGATAATTCGTTGGGAAAAAATGAGCAATGCTTTCTTCCTTCCTCTTTTAAAAATCTGAAATCAGTGTACATCTGATTCTTCCGCTTGACTGTTTACTGTGTGCACCGTCCAACTTGGTACTCGAACTCGCTTACTTCTTTTTCGTTCACTCGTCGTCATCGTCGTCGAAGCTCACACCATCAGGACGGGACTGGCTGGGGAAATGGCGTCACAAAGGAGGTGGAATGGAAAACTCTTTCCGCACGTAGAACAGAATGTAAGGTTTACACTTAGCAACTGCGTCTGTGGCTGCTGGTCGTACAGAGCTATCGTTAAAGTGAAACCACTGTCCGTCGTGAACAGCGAAGGCAGTGTAATGTCCAGTTCCAGCTCTAAAATAAATATTTCAAAATGTATCGCCATAGTATATCTATCAATACACGCAGCAGAAAGCTACAAAAGGGACCTGGACAGTATAAAAGTGTTAAATGTAAGTAGAATATCCAATTAACTGTTTTAAAGCCAACAACCGCAGTAATGGGTACAATTTTTCTCTCAACTAAAAGATACATTCTATCAAATAAACAATGTATATTGACGTTATTGATGGTTCTTATGCAATTGTAAATTGCAAAATAGATGTAAAGAAAATTGTCATTTTGAAAACGTAAGATATGGCTCAATTTTGATGCCCTCGCAGCGATGTAAGGTAAATGTATAAAGCATAAAACATACCCTGAGCCATGGTGCACAATGACAGCAGCTAAGTCGTACAGGTGGCTGTTCGGAGCACCCAATTTTGTACCACTCATGCCGCGTACCGTAAATGCTGACATGTCGAGTGATTTCATTGGGAAATCCACTTGTGTGTCTACCTTGGAACGATAGGAATTGCACCACCTAAATCTTTTAATGTGAAGGCACAGCACCTAAAATGAAATTTCATCATCAGTCTGATTCTGAGTTATACAGAAAATATTGGAATTAGAAATAATGCAGTTAGGGTAACGTATTAATTTCGTTTACCAAGTAAGTTTATACTAACATTAGGCAGCCTGTGTATCCAGAACCTCTTGGTGGATCTTTGCTTTCCCACGCAATTGTCGCAAAAGTAGAGCTCACTATCAGCCAACTCTTCAACTTTGAAGAATCTCGTTAGACTATACGTGAGACTGCAGACCTCTTCCTGTTCTTTCGTTCGTCTTTGCAGTCTATCCGGTATATCCAATGAGAGATCCTGGAAGGGCTCGTGGGTCTTCGAATCTGTACGGCAGTTCATGCAATGGACCTGCGCGAGGAAACGCGATCCATAATTCGTCCGCGCTTCTCCCAAGAAGAAAATGAATAAAATGACTTTCCAAAAGAATGCTCATTCGAAAAATATACTTCCTCCCCTCCTTCCGCATCAGAATAATTTAATGTAAGCCAGAGACGTATCAGACATTTAAAATTCTCGCCGGGAACGATGCAATGACTTACCACGCTAAGGAGAGTGCCTCCAAACACAGCTGTAACGATGCTTTGCTTGCCCCGCAGACCGAGAGGCTCGTGTCCAAGTCTGGGCAGCAATTGCAACAACTCCGTGTGCAGTCTATCAAGCATATAGGTAAGAAACTCGTGAGCGTCTTGCTGTTGGTATCCACGAAATCTTGGTACGACTTTCCATATGACAAGAAAAAGACATTCAGGGGAGATTGCCTGCCCGTTCGAACCGCCGAGATTCAATCCGAGCAAAACCTTCCTGAGTTCTTCGGCGAGAAGGGCATCGCTCATGCTCAACTCTTTTGCTCGGCCAGGCGTGACGATTCGGCCTCTATGAGTGGGAGCTTCGTCGAAAGGTATCCCCTCGAGACACGGCATCTGCGTAAGATACTCGCAAAAGTGGCTGATGTTGTTGAACGATTGCAGCACAACGTTCATGAAACAGGTGTTGCCAAGATTTCTTAGGCCGACAACCTTCTTCTCTTTGGTAATCTTGGAACTTCTACGTTTGGTCGCCGGCCGATTGTCTCCACTTGTCCCGTCCAGCGAATGTAGCCTCTTTCGCGCCGTTCTCGGTCGAAGATTCCTCACGACCACTTCCGCTTTCCACAGGGCATCCGCGTTGTTCGCGTTTTCGCTGTTCTCTCGCCTCGAAGATGGCGTCGTAGGCGGCGACGAGTTCCAATTTTCCTCGTTCTCTTTGTGTTCATCCTTTCGGAAGGTGAGGCGGCGTATTTTCTCGATTTGACCGTTCGTCGTATCGTTTACTACGTACTCGTCGCACATATAACTGGAAATACATGTTCCCATGAATACTGGTGTTCGGTAGATGTTAATATATGTATAAGGCTACATGAATCGATTTTTCTTTCCCACGACTGCTCTATCAATTAGCTATAGTAGCTGTGACAGATAGCTGGTCTCTAAGTTTAATGCTCAGAAAATGTCGAATACGTACAAATAAAACAGAAAAGATAAGTTTAAAGTAAGAAAGGGATGAATGGCTCGACTTACCAGAATACTGCCAAGTTCTCACAATCGATGCAAACGCAGTGATGAGTATTTTGTTCGTGATGTTGCAATGCATGGCCAGACACGTAGCGTCCACAGTGAACGGCTCCACAATAGAGACATAGCCACGTACTCTTCTCAGTGCCACATACTATCGATAATAATCAAATATTTAGTAGTGATAACGTACTTGTCACTAGTACATTTTATTTTTAACACTATGATTATAGACTATGGATTAAACCAAGCACCGAAGGTTGAAGATAGCGCCAGTGAAACAACTTGAAAAATTAATATTCGCGTTTATTACGTGAAATAATACTATCTATATTTTACGCTCACTATGACGAGTTCAATAGCTATTTGTTGAATTATTAAGCCCTCAAAAGCGTTAAAAGATCTCCTATACACAATATATCCTATACTGCTATATATATATAAAATATACACCCCTAGAAGAGTGGGCGAATATATTCGACGATACTTAGGAGTGCATAATATGAGAAAAATATATAAATATCACGATATTACTGATTTTTTATCTATTATTTCTTGGGCTGCAAGAAAAACTGCAATGCAATGGACTTCTAAATAACGCATTCCTTTCAATTCTTTCATATTACTGTTTTAATAAAATCTATGTATATAGTATATCAATTTTTGAATGTTTAATATGGTCGATTGTAAAATTTTCAATCAACAAGCACAGCATAAAAGCCGTTCAGCTGTTTAGATGAAATATCGTAAGTTCTAAGACGGGGCACAGGCTTTTTGGCTGGTGTCGACTTACGTAATTCTCAAGAGTGCGCGTAAAACCAGGGTAAATGGGTGGAAGACCATTCGACACACCCCCTTCACAGACGATCGATCGCGAAATGTCTCGCATTTCTATCGAGCTTGAGATTTTGCATGCGCGGTTTCTTTATGATCAGTGTTTCCCAACGTGGGGTACGCGGTGAAACTTTTGGGGGTACGCCGTGAGAGCTCAGAAGTCGCTAGATCTAGTAACTGTGAGATATTGCCACGCTGTGTGTTCCGGGAGAATGTTAAATTACTTATATCACTCTCTGTGTTCATAAAAATTTAATGTATAATATTATATATACATATATATGTTTTATTTTATTCCCATTGTTATACTGAAGCTATAGTTTTATCTATCTATACAAGTAGCGCGCCGGTTATATACAGGTTGAGAAACACTGTTTTATGTATTTCTGCTTGCCGGCCGTTTTGAAGTTTAAAAGTAGGAAACATATAGTTGTATGTTAGGTTAATTGATCTAATTCTATAGAGAAATTCCTACAGTTAAGCCCGATGAAGGGCACGTAAAATGAAACGACGAAGAGACAGCGTTTAGGATGTGTACCACTGCCGTCTTATTGTTTTCGGGGGCCCTGAGGCGAGCTCCATATGTGCCCTTCTAAATTATACTGAATGAAATAATATAAAAAAAATCGCGCTAACAACAGTACACGAAAAAAGATATGTATGAATCGATATATTTGACGAGTCCCAAATCGCCAAAGATTATTTTTCTTTTGATTCATTAACTTTTTCTCACGCATCGACGCACTCAATTCTGGCCAAACATTGAAATTCTTTTACGAATGTATACATGCTTGCTAGTCACAAATGTTTGTGATGATCTTTTTTGAAGCTCAAATATGTTAAAAATTATTTGCAAAACTTTTTGGCCCAGGAACGACTGGGTGCGTTTGCATTATATTCAATCGAACACGAAATTTTAGATAGTTTATGTTTCGATGACATCATTGATGAATTCATTTCGCTCAAAAATAGAAAAAAGGTTATTGCATCGTCGTCATCTGCCTCCTCGGCTCGATATGATTATATTTTAAATAAATCGTTATGGCATATTCACGAATTCCAATCCTTGAAAAAAGCCCCATTTCAGGTATTTTTAAGTATTTTTTGTGTATTCATTCAATATTTTTTTCCGTAAGTTACCAAATAAATATTGTTGTGATATGAATAAGTATTAAAATAATTAAATAAATAAGATTAAACGAGGGGTCCATTCTAAGAAAAAGGGCCTCATTTTAAAATCTAAACTTTGGTGTATTCGTTATTTTCTTTCCGTCACAGTTGGAGAGCCAATTCCCATTTTTTTTTCTAGCTTTTACAACCCTTTTTTTTAATCTTCCACTTTTTCAACGGTCCCCTAAGCTCCGGGGCCCTGAGGCGGCTGCCACTTTCGCCTCCAGGTTAACACGGCACTGTTGTGTACTATGAGTTGCTAAAATCAAATATTTCTTTCGGGCTAGATTGTAGAGCCAGCAATAACTTAAACCATTTGCTCTTTTAACACTTATTTCTTAGGGATACAAGACGTATTTTCAAATAAGAATGCTTACAAAATTTAAAAAATTAATTAATTTGCAAGACATCAAAGTAAATGCTTGCGTAATGCGCGCCCCCATCTGGTGAACACGATTCCGATTGACCGACTCATCTAGAAGCTAAATCGCTGTATATGAGTATCCTTTTACTCAAAATCTACAAGGTGGAACTCGGTCGAAAATTTTTAATAACAACAAATATCAACTGTGAAGGATTTTCCTGAAATAATTATGTGATAAATGTTATCTTCAAAGTTGTTAAAGTTATGCGTTCTTAGTGAGCAAGTGCCACCTTGTGGAGAAAAGTGTTTTGTAGGTTCAGTTAAAATTTCAACAAAAAATATCGATCCGTTTTCGAGTTACGATGTTTACCGTTACTTTTTACGCTGTAACTCCTGCAATTTTTCGAATTTTTCCAATGAAATCTTTTTTAAAATACATCTAAGACTTGTGGCTATCATAAACAATCGAAAATACATTTCGATTTTTTGACCCCGAAATACCCATGTGCCTCCTTAAAGAAGTAGTGTATGTACTTTAAGAGATAATTTCTGAAAATTACACGAACATTAATAAGGAAAACAAGATTATTTTTATGTATCAAATTCTAGAAAAGAAATATATATATATATATTTATTTCAAATAGCTCGATACCTATCGCAAAGGAAGGACTTTAAGGCCTCAATTTATTAATGGGTCGCAAATAAGTCACACACTTCGTTTTCGTATAAGTATCTTTTAAACTTTTTTTTAATAATTATAATCATATCGAATTTTTTTTCTTCAAATTGATAAAAAGTGAATACGCAACGAATCCCATAACTTGTAGGTACTATAAAAAAACACTGGATCCGTGTAATAGACGCGTATAAAAAAATGCATATCTTTGAAGGCAACGGATAAGTTCTGAGATAACTGAACTGCGATACATTAGAGATTCGTGATCGATTCTACAAAAGCCAGGAATAATTCGTAATTGAAGATAGAAACGACGTGTCTCTGTATATTTTTGGAGGATCACATCAGTGCAGTTTCGTTCAAAACTAAACGGTGTTCATCAAAATATCTATGTTGCAAGTGTAAAAGAATTTCACATGTTTTGATGAATCTACTCGAAGTCCTGTCGACATGTCGCACAACATGAAAAAAGCTTAAGCGTAATAAACAATTGTTTAAGAAGTATTTTTTCTCTGTCCCACTTGATTCCTCGCTAATGCATATCAGTTGTAATTTTTCCGCTTTTTCTATCTTACAAGGAGAAAGCATCAGGTTTTAGTTGCCAATTCGCATCTTTCGCGCAAAGTATATATTATACATAGTAATGGCGCATTACTTAGAATTTTGCGAGAAAATCTAATTTAAAGTTTTGTCCTTTTAAGATACTATGTATATGTCTACATATAAGCAATCCATAATGTCCAAAGTTCTATGATTTGTTATTTGAAGCTGCGTTAAATATATATATATGTATCAGTCTTAAGTATCCTTTCGTTCTGGACTACCTTTTAAAAAACCACTACGACTTCCTTCGGAAACGAATTCATAACAAGATAAAGTTACATGTATAGGTAGTTTCGAATTACTCGTCTTCACTTGAATTAGAAATGTCTATATTAGTAGAGTGCCTATACTTTCTAAATATATTTGAATATAAAATAATTCCATTTTTTACAAATAAAAGGATTAGGGGCATTGGCAATGATTACTCATGGAAATGATTAAAAGTTACAAAATATATATAGTATTGAATACACAGAATGTGTATTAAAAATGGCATTGGAAAAATTAGCTATCTTTGGAAATGGAAAATTTGAACTCCGGATATCTCACTTTAATTAGGTATACTGTCACTGCGTCATACACTGTCGCTTGCTGCTTATGCGCAAATACGTAATGACCATTTATGAAAGACAAAATTGAACTGGATTTTCTTATTAAATTTTGAGTAGGTTTAATATATTATTATATATGATGTCTATATGTAAAATTTGAGCTAAATTGGTGGTCCGAACCTCGTGCACAGCCCTTGTTAGTCACGAAGAATTATTCGATTCGCCACGCCTACCGAACATTGGCGTCGAAGAATTTTGTTCACGCGCTGTACGCACAATGAAATCGACAAAGAAAAGCCATACAGAGAAGCATCGCTATGAAAATGAAGAAAAATTCGTTCGAGAAATGCCACTCGTATCGGGGCATCCGATTAGCAACGACGCCGTTATCGATTTTGCAACGTCGTACCCGAACCAGCTTGCAGCGCAGGAAAAGAGGCAGAATACAGGAGAGGGGAGGTGTGAAACATGGGGTTCTTTTATAGCCCACGAGGGATGATTTTTCTCGTGCAGGCAGCTGGGTAATTCTTACCAACGTCACCACTTGCAATACCACTGGGATATTTAAATCGATCTTGCAAGCTGGATACGTTGCGATTCGTCGAGCGTGAACGATCTCCCCGGAGTAACGGCCATCAACGACGAACACCGACAGAATTGTTTGGAACGTATTCGCTACGAACCATTCGACGAAGACAAGGAGTCGTGACAACCTGGGCGAGTTAAGCAATTGAATGTTCGCAGAAAAATCTTTGATCTGACTCATCGCCGCTAAAGAAACTTTAAAACGTTCTACGACTCTCTCCCTGACCATTTGCTTCGTTTCGCTAGCCACTCCCCCTCTCTCCCTTTTTCTTCATCGAAATGAAGAATGAAATGGAAATGTTTCATAATTCCCGTTAGATTCTTGTCGATTCCAAGGGTTATATGAACGATAATAATGAAAGTCAGAAGATTCTATTTTTTTTCTCCATATAACACCTGGTTTCACTAAATCCGTTTGAAAATGCGTTGATCATTCCACGTTTCTTTCTGGCAGCCCTGCCACAAAATGTTTAACAAAACAAATCATAGATTTTACAAGAATTCAGAAACATTTTTATAAACAAAAAGAATAAATATAGCACTAGAGGCTGCATAAGAAGAAAGGGCAAAGATCGTCTTCGAGGTGAAGAGGGAGAAAGCAGAATGGGGGAAAAAGTACCAAGAATACTGATATTCGTGGATTTTCAAATGCATCTGTCGGCCAATTTTGCTGGAGTAGTCTCGACTCTCGAGTAGGTGTCGAGCGGAAATGCAAGAAATTAAGAAAAATGAAAAACGGGATCGCCTGGGAACACTGAACACGTTTATCTGGCAAGTTCTAATGACGAATCTCGGGCCAGCTGATTAGTGTCGTCTGGTATTGATTTTCCAATGACGGCCGCGCCGCATACTACATAAGAACATCGAGCAGGACGATGCACACGCGCACGTCCGCGGCACGACGCTCTTGCCAGGTCCGTAGCACCCATGAACGGAGGGCACATACACTAACTACAGTACACATATATGTATACATCAAGAAAAGGAGCGGATTTTCACATCCACACGTGCGTGCAAGGCTTGTCTTACTCGCACTCACACGATGAACACGCACACACTCGCGAATATATCGTAAAGATGCATGTATGTATTCACACGATGAGTTCGATCCGCGATGCATATGAATAGTACGTGCTGTGGTATCAGTTGTGAAGCCGAAATGAACATGAACCGTACACCGTCCCATTTTTTCTTAAATATGCGTTTGCTTTAAGGGGCAATAGAAATGGTTCGCTTCGTATTGTCGACTGCGACGGCTCAAGGCCGCGAGAGGAACGACCGGGGCCTCGGTCACGAGAGGTAAAAAGAGAAAGAGAAAGCGAAAGAGGACGAGAAAGAGCAGGAAGAGAAACAAAGAGGTAGAACGGATAAAGAACGCACAAGAAAAGGAGTGAAGGAGATAGGAAGTCACAGAGCGGAAGAAAGGTCGAAGAGAAATTAAAATAGAACAATAACCTGCAAAGAAAAGATCGGTGAAGGTACAGAGAGGACGAGAACGAGAACAGGAACGAGACCGAGAACGAGGACGAGGCCCAGGCACAGCCTCGAATACAACCTCTTTCAAGCTGCTGGAAGAATAAAGGTTTAGGTTATAGTATGGGGTCCTACCTGAACAGACGAACGGTAGATCCTTCGTACAGCCCGTTTCTACGTCGTTACCGCTGAATTGGACGCTTTGAGCGAGATGTGGACACTCCATGTTTTTCTGGACACGGTTCCACGGGGCCCTCGTGGCCCCTCCGACGGTGAGTGTCTGCGTACGTACGTGCCTGCGTTTACAACGTGTTCTTTCTCTCACTCTCTTTCTGGGCAAAAGAGAGTAAGTAGCAGAGTGGGCAGAAGAATGGGGTGGGAATGATATAGAGAAGTCGGGGTACGCTCGGTGCCCCGTTAATATCCGTCACATAGCGCGAAAAGATGGGTACTGTTCCGTTCCCTTCAATCAAAAAGAAAGGATGCAACTGATCTCGGCACGCAACGACGATGGACTGAGGAAAACGAGCAGACCGAAAAGAGCAGCGGAGCGCTCGACTAGCCCCGACTACCGACCGAACGCAACCGAGCTGCGTCGGGCTCGGTTCTGCGGTGGTCGGGCTACCTCCAGAGTCACAGACCACTAATAGTCGACTGACTCGCCGGTTGTACAGTCTCTCCTCCTTGCTCCCAACAGTTCCAACATTCGCAGGCGTGCGATTACAGCTACTCCCTCCGTTTCTCTCACTCTTTTCCTCAATCTCACTCCGTCGACCAGGTTGTGCTAGGGTATCTAGCCTTGGATCGTGCTAGGTCGCGCAGCCTCTGAGCAACTTAGCCAGGCTCGGCTGAAGCGTATGGGTGCTTCGCGAGGGCGACGCGTTTCACCATAATGCGGACGCGGCGACATGTATTGAGCGCTTTCTCTTGCGAAATATTTAAAGCTGCAAAATCTATTCGATGCCTTATCCAGGTTTCTCGAAAGTCCAATCACAATCATCTGAATCATTGACCAATTTGATATTGAAGAAAGGCAATATTTTATTATTCAATTACTTTACGTAAAGCATACCAGTCGAGGGAAAAACAAAACGAATACACTAGCTTAGGATCTGATACGAACTGCAATATTAAATAAAAGAGTTCCAGTATTTATACGTTTGGAAATGCTTCATTGAAGTCATTGTTAAAAAACTTTCTGCCACGTTTTTATCCAGGGGATTAAAAGGTCTCACGCACGTTACAATTTATCGTACGACAATTCTGCCACAGACGTGACGTCCTATTGTAAGTCCAATATCGTTCGGACAGAGCTGAAATCGCCTCCAATTAATCGCCGAACATACACACGCGTTGTAATCTATCGCCTTTGAAGCAAATCGTACGACAGGTTGTATGGAAACACTGTACGATCGCATCGTACAGGTCATAGGGCAGCCTCACGGTGTGGTACGAATATCGTTCAGACAGTCCTATGCAAACTAATCAGACGGCAGATCTTACGAAAAATCGTAACGTCTGCGGGACTGTTAAATAAAGTTTAATGAAACAGACAAATATATGTTTACTTACAACAGAAATGATTTAATATACAGGTTGCTCAATATATTTTTACCTACTTTTAGACATTCTCTACATCTTTTTTAAACTTTTCTTCTTTGGCTTTCATAGAATCGTGTACACTTATGCAATCCTTATAGTCCGGTGTTCTTTTGTACCAATGGATGCTGAATAAATGTTATGTATTCCTTATTTTTTTCTAGGCATCAAAGTCTAAAGGTAATCTACCAACTTCATTGGTCACAATACTGGTTTTGTGTATGAATAATAATATCTTGTTTAACGAAGTATTTCGGAGTCTGTATTGGCTAAAAAATATTTACTGAGAAGAGCAGCTCTTATTAGATTACAAATTAGAGTTCTTTTATTTGGGAACACACTATATACATTTAATTTGAAGGAATTACTGATGTATAATATCGACTTCCATTTAGTTATTTTGTATTTTATTGGCAATTCCATTGTTTTAACTGTAAAGATAGAGTACATGTATATTTAGTTCATCATGGAAAATCACAAACGACAGGGCAAAATAAAATATAAATCTTCATGTATATACTTTAATATATAAATAGCGTAATTAAGAAAGCCAAACATCAATAACTAAGCATTTAATAACTGTAAATGTTCTATATGGTTATAAGAACAAATTTATAGTGCTTTTGCAACATTTACAAGTGGCAAGTCTCAGTACATTATAAATAATACTAAAACTTGATTGAATACATTCAAATCCTATATGAATAGTTCAAACTTTGTATTTTATTCCTTAGGCATTTGATTACACACCTATATGTAATGCGTATTATATATGCATATATGTTTTAAAAAAAGGTTTATAAATTTTTAAGGGTTTACAGCACTCACCTAATAAGTGTCATAATAAATATAGTGTAAAATTGATACTTACTAATATAAAATGTTTTCTGCTTTACCTCTACAGAAGGTGTTCTGTGATTTTATCCAATAAGAAAATTTCTGCTGTTGCCCTTAAAGAGATGCATAGTCCTCCAAAAATGTTTACCTTACTCTGCACATTGTCAGAAATTGATCAATATACAAAGTTTTTAGATAATCCCACAACCAAAATTGAAGAGAATTGAAATGATTAAAACAAACTGGTACTTCCGTGTTTTATCCAGTTTTTATGAAATCTGTTGTGCAAAGGTTGTCTGGCAATGCAAAGAGTGTGATAAAGCGCTGTGAAGCATACACTACGTCGTCGGTTATTAAATAAGCTTTAAGAAATTATTTCAGATACTTACGAGGGGAGGACGCCAACTAAACAAGCGTTTTTTTTTTAATAAAACGGATCTTAAAATGTAGGACCCAAAGAGTATAATGAAATTCTAGAATATTAGCCGTCAAATCCCAACAGTTTTCATAAAAATTCCCGAGTTGTCGAACCAATTGCGTTGCTTTTGCACTAGCTAGATCTATATTAAGGGAATAAAAATGTTTTATTCGAAAATGTTCCAGGATCAATAGTTTAATTAAAAAATTAGGTTTCTTGTTGGAATGCTTTTCCTTAATTACGCTTAAAGGGGAGCGGTTTTTCAACAACCGCGGTAGCCGCAAATAATGTGGTCGGGTATACAAAGGGAAAAATTTGGATTCGAGTATGTTTGAAGCCATTTTTTATAGAAACGATTGAGAGTTGACAACTAATATTCTAAGATTCGTTTATACTCATCTATCGGGTTCTACATTTCAACACCAATTTTATTAATAAATCTATCGTTCAGTTGGTGTCCTACCCTTGTCCGAACAAACTACGAAGCGCGCATTTCTAATAATGAAATGCTGGTAATACTGATAAATCCTCCACTGCCCATTATTGTCCACATCTTCAGTAATATTTATTTACCTAAGAAGGCATATCTCACATTGTATATTTCATGAATGTACTCATAATTCTATCTCCATCATCACTTATATTTCAATCAATTTTTCCGGCTAATACATACGTTTATTAAGAGTTTTTTATATGTTTCAATAAGCACTACGATCCTTAAAAGTTTGTAACTCTTGTTTCGAAATATCCCGTATACAAATATATTTCAGACCCTTGAAACAGACACTTGAAACAGTGTGACACAGCCTGTATCCGAAATTTGAATTATTTGTACATAAATTGTTGATCATTGCATTTAGTCTTTTTAAGTTTCCATTCTATCGCCATGATGCCAAGAACTCCACAAGTGTATACACGAAAGGTTTGAATTAATTACACGTGTACAAATACACATCAAACAGCTATGAGTTCTATACAGGCAAGATTTTAATTGAAACGGGTAATTATCGTTCTCATACGATGATTGAGGCTTTTATAATTTGAGTATTTAGTGTTGATAGCCTGATTTAACACTTGGTCATCATTGTGGATATCTTTATTATGTTAGTTAATCAATTAAATACTGTGGTTAATATTGAATTCATTGAGTCTCAATATTCTTAATATTTAACTTTCTGTATGGAAATTTTTAAGTCTTTAACCACCTTCAAGAAACGTTGATAAGGGTTCGCTGCATGCATCAACAAGAGACATACATATATGCCCTAATTATACCCACAAATTACAACATATCTGATTATACAAATGAGACATAAAAAGTGTGGCTGTAAATATAGATCAAAGTATACTTGAAATTAATTGTGTTTCAATTTAACTGAGTTTGTTATGAAATATTTGTAATAGTGTTTTAATTTTTCCTTTCAATAATCAAAGATGCGCAATAAGACAAAATATTTATTTTTGAGGAATTCAAGTTCACAAACTTAAAAGTTGTTTCTGTTTGAACTATAAAATTCAGTTATATACTAATTATATCAATATAATGCGGGAAACCGAGAGTTCTTATAGATAAACATTAACTAATACTATTGATACAAAAGAAATTAAAATATTGTCAATACAGTGCATAGAAATCTATCGATGACTAATATTTTAATTTATTATAATTTATAATAATTAAATTTATTTTTTGTTTGCATTTATAGGAGAATAGTTCATATTTGTAAAATGTTTAAAATGATTTTTTTACTTACCATAAAGAAACCACTGTATATTGGAGAAATATCCTATAATAGAAAAGCTAATAAAGACGGTAAACATAAGTTTTTCACAATGTCAGCTTGCAGTTTTATTAAAAAGTGCAACACTGATAATGTTATTTAATGTAAAGAAAAAAAGATTCTAAGAGCGCCTGCTATATGGTGGTAGTTGCGATTGCGTGAGTTGGAGCCCAGGAATATTGTTGAATCCAAGCATCTGTAACATCTCCTTGGTTTCTGGATCGACTTCAATAATGTCGTGCTCCAGAGCAGAGACCTCGGGAACATAGTTGTCTCTGCGTTCCCTCTCTTCTTCTTGCAGCTTAATGGAAATGCCGCGCACTTGACTGTGTCTCAACCGCTTCATCAAATGCGTAACAAATCTGTTCGCCAAGAAACGAAATAAAAAAAAATTAGATGACCGGTTCGGTAGATCTTACGTTTTATTATTTTCTTGATTATAACGGTATGATAAGGATGAGATACTTTCGCAACAAATAAACATATATCCCGTACGAATACATACCCAGCGATTTTGTTTCGCAAAGATTTGCTAGGAATAATAGCGATTTCCTCGCATATTCTTTTATTCGTATGGAAGTCCATGGTCAACCGAGTGTAATATTTCTCGATAATGAGCTTCGCGGCCTTTTTGACCGTCTTGGTCCTGACACGACTCTGAAATTATAAATAACTGCATTTTATACTTGAGAATTTCTTACATTAAATTTATTTCTCGTTCGACGTCCACATGTACAAAAAGAGAAAAACGTTCGCGGAACACTGATCGCACTTGCACATAACCTCAAGTTTATAAGCTACATGTATTTGATTATTAGAACACGTTTGACCAATAAATTGTTTAATTTTTAAATTTAATATCTATGGTAATATATTCTTAGATGATTCATTTCTACAAATAATAATGGATTGCTGTGATTTTTCTCGATTATTGTAAGAAAATATCAAAATGTACGCACCATGGTGGCTACTGTACCGGAAAAGACTTAAAGCAAAATGGAGGAGAGATACTACCGCCATATGAAACTATCAACAGGAACGGTCAAATACGGAATTACGATTCGAATTGCGACACTAGCGACATCTACAGTTGGTATTACGATAATTCTGAAAAGTTTCATTTATATGCAGACGGTAGTTTAAAAGATTCGAGAATACAAATGATTTGGATAGTAAAGTACAAGTCTAACGCATAGAGAGAAGCATAACATAGAAGAATACTGCCATACTAATTTTTATTTGAAAGAATGCATTGGAATTGTCAAAGAAATTCTACTCCGGATATTGTAGAAAGTAATCGGTGGTCGGTATGTAAATACGACCATAACCACAAATAAAATAATATATCAGTAATATTAAGCGTTAACAGTCCTAATCGACAGTAGTATTTATTAATTCGGAGAACTCGTAATATTATTTTCTGCAGAAAATATCACGTCGCGATCGATTGCAGGAGGTGGCACTAGTGACATTGATACAGTCCGCGGAGCAGTAGAGAACGTCAGTGACTCAAAACATGTCGCACGTTGCGCTGCCGCGCGATGGAACGAGCCTAAACGCGCTTCAGCTTTATCTGCCACAAGTGACATTCGGTTCCTTCCAAAGCGCGAACGTTTCTGATCGCGAGCTATCGTGCAGGCTCAACAGAACGTCTGTGAAACGCGAGAAAATCGAGAACGCCAGGTGACAAGACGCAAGTGGTCCGCGATGCTATAGTGGGGGAAAACTGCACGGTGGCAGCACTGTGCTTCGAACAGAGGTACAAAAGAGAGGGAAGGAGAATAACGAGGATGCCGAATAGCAGAGGAACCGAGATAGGGGAACGAGAGTGAGATCACACGATACCGGGAACCCCGTGTACGAGAGAGACCGCGATTTCGTTCAACCGCACGCGGTAGACGGTGATTGTCCGAGCGAGTGGGACAGCCGGTGCCAAGAGGAAGAAGGATAGCGGATAGCTAGAAGGAGAGCCGATTCGCGAGGGAGAGGCGACGAGTTTGTTTATCGCCTTGGTGAACGGCGAGAGTAGTCAGTGCGGTGCTACACTCGGTCTGTAGTGGTCGGGAACGATCGGTGATAGCTGGCTTCGTCGCACGTTCGGCCTTGTTCTTTTGACAATTCACACGGAATAATTGTGCGCGGGTGCTGTCGTGTTTTCCGTCGTGCACATGCCAGCATCCGTTTGATCCCGTCGAAGACCTCGGGCCGGAAGAACATGCCGCGAACCACTGTCAAAACATAGTTGTTCTGTGCGTTGTGTGCCAAAGTCGGTGGCATTCGTGTCATACGCCGCAAAATCCCTGGAATTCCAACGACGTGGGTATCTACAACGATACCGAACAGGCAAGCATGTTTCACTTTACTTAAAATAAAAGTCACCATGGTGATTCGTTGAATCCTTGCGGTGATTCGTAACCTCCCGTCACTTTTACATCGGTTTGTGCCTCCGTTCTGCTCCCGTATCGGTTTGTCTTGCCGATTGCCGTGATTGCACGACTCTCTGGCCTTTGTTTCTCTCAGCTGACATCGTATCCTCGTGCTCCAGCGACTTTCTCCTCGTGAAACTTCTGCCCGCTTCTCGATCGCCTGTCTGCGCTTTACGCGTACTAAATAAACTGCTAAACCGTTTTAACGGTATCGTTCGTCGCGAATTTCTCCCCGACGAGGGGTCGTTGATCTCCATTCTTTCACTTTCATCGAAAATACACGCTGACCACGATACGCATACAAAACGTGCACGCGTTGCTCGCTGCGTAGAGGGAAAAAGATGCCTATGAAAGCAACGTCTGGTGTTAGCGTTTCGCGTGTATAATTTAGGCGAGCGAGTGGCCAGCGAAATGTCATCTGCACAAAGTGAGGACAGATTCGTGGTTATATATATATATTTGCGAATAAACCGATTGGTTGTTTTTTAATGAAAGTTTAATGTCGTATCAGTTACTTATAGTGGTTACTAGTCACATGATATACCCGAGTGAGTTTTATAATAAAATTTCATATCCATTTTTTCAGTAGTTTTGTTTCGTTTTAAAACGACAAATGCATTAAAGATTTGCTTTCATGTTGAAATTGTCCAAATTCAGCTCCAAACGATTCCTCTAGCGCGCGGTTGAAAATTGAGGCCAGTTAAGTATGATTTGCCGAACAGTTACGCGTGTTAATATTGCAAATTTTTTAATGTAGCGGATCACGTTTGCTTGGTAGATTATAGTGCGAAAAGTTAGTGTAAAAAAAGTGACCGTTAGGTGAGCTGGAGTTTATTTCCGAAATACTCAAGCATATTGGGCATCGACATAGATGAAAAATCTTAGGGGATACGGGAGTTGCTTCTTGCATTGCTTTATCAGCTGTTCCATTATTTGGTGTACTCATACCCATGTGAATAGAATTTCAACTGAACTGTCATTTATGGCTAAAAAAAATTACTACAATCGTGAATTTAATTGTTTGTTGAACTCGCCAGTAGTTTCATCTTCTATATAATGGAACGTAAACTAATGACACATTTTCTTTTGGGAAAAGTTGTTCTTTAAGAAATCATATTCATCAACGAATATTTTGTACATATATACACATGTATATAAAAAATATCTGATTTATCGAATATGCGGAGTTTTGTATTTGTTTCGATTATCAGCTTATTTCAGGGAGTAAAATTGGCGTTCCTTTGAGGGTGGCATTTGATAAATTCTTTTTCCATTCTGCGTTCATAACTTATCATTCTATGGTAGGAAGAAGTGGGGAGATAGGGATGGTCGTTGAAGAAAGTATTATTCTTACTAGGAAAAGTATCTTTAAATGAATGTTTCATAGAAGTTGACGTCGTCCTTAATACTAATACAATACTAATTATAAGTAATTCATTACGAAATTTTAGAGTTTGACTAGCTTCATTCAAGCATATGTGTGCAGTTGAACTGCAGCACAGTTTTGAATGGGCTATAGTCGTGTACACTAAAATCTTCTTCCCAGTTTTTAGCTGCTAATACTTTAATCGTTCGATTCCTTTGCAAAATAATTCAACCGTGCAGGACAAGTATCCTTTAATCAAGACTTTATTTTCGAGAAAGACAAATTTGAAAATTGTGTTGAATATGCTGCTCTACAACGAGGTTTATTGTTCTATAAACCACCATTTCTCTCTGTGCCTCTGTTTATTGAAACTGATTTAGAAAAAAATTGTCAATGCTTGTAAACATCAACGGTTCTTTTGATTTTACTGTGTTTGTTACGGTTCCTAAACCTGAAGTCAGGTTAATACGATAGACTCGACAACCCCAGCTTGACTGTGTGACACGCAGCGCGTTAAATACATGTAGGTATAGTGGGGAACTAATTTGCGTAACGCTTCAACCGCCTCACATTTTGGAGCATATGTATGTACATGTCCAAACTGTTTCGTCGTCAGAAACTTCCCTGTTTAACATCTTATGAATGTTGAAATGTTACGGCGACACACTTTCGTTATTGGTGCTTTAACGTCATTTATCCACATTATTTTAACACGATATAATATATATGTTCAAACAATTCGTCTATCAATCGAGACCACATAAAACGATCAAGTAAACCATTTTGTACAGTTTAGTTTGTACAGTACTCAAAATCGTGAGTAGGTTAAGTGCACCTAATTCCGCCTACCTGAATTCAAATCGTTCTCAATTGAAGGATAATTGATATTTTGGTTATTAATTGGTCTCAGGTAAAAAATAAATTAGTTGTGTTTCATGTAGGGGCACGTCAGAACTGTTGAAATCTAGAGATTTTTAATCGCGATTGGAAAGAACGAAACATGCAAAAATCGAGGTCTTGGAAAAGTGCACATAACATCGTCTACATGAGAAATATTGATAGCTTTTAAAGTTATATTTATGTGTATTTATTATTTTTAACCATATGAATATTTTGGAGGTTCTTGGCCAAAACTTTTCTTTATTGGGGTTATGTTTGGAAAGCGACGTTATTACACATAAAAATAAAATAATCGATTTTCAAAATATTTATATTCTTACAATTTATTTTTTGAGACTACCACGTTCACATTCTGGGCAAACGTAGTTCAGGTCTGTTGCTCCGCACGTGTCTACGTCTATACCACGCTGAAACCACTGCATTGGTAGGCGGTAGGTATGTATTGAGTGCACGCTGGCCACGCCACAAGAAAACTGTTTCCATTAACAAAAATGTTGACGAACCGATTAAATTGCTTGAACATGTCATTAATTAGATACTCCCAGTAAATATTCATGACTTTCTAAACTTCCGTTCTCCCAATCTGATGTAAAATTGTCATGGTTCAATAAACTGTTACACTATGCAAGATTCACTGAAATATTTCTACGCTAGACGTTGCTCAAATGACGTTACAACCATGTATGTATGTCTCTCTATACATGCTTGGTTACTAATTCAGTTCATTAGCAACACATGTCGGCACTTACTTCTCGAGGTATTACGAGTGGTGATATTAGATGCTAGGCGATAGTAGGTGCACTTACCCTACGCATGTACCGAGTGAATTGAACCACTCGCCTAAACTGATTTTTTCAAATAGCTGTAAGCCACATTATTACAAGGAAATTGCGGCGTAGATGCCATTATGAACATTCTACATAAAACCTAAGCTAAAAACCAGTGTAGTTTGAACAGCGACACATATGTAATAGCGGTCACCAAAGTGTTAATGTGTGAATGAAGGACATTAATGCAGTGTTGAAAGTAGTGGAAAAATTAAATGATTTGCAAGAAAATTTCACCTAACTTCTTTTGATTTTTATATAGCTATGCGATCATGTTAAACCTGGAGTGTGTCACGGATATACAAAATATCTTCACTTAAAATACCTACTTACGGTTGAAACAGAAAATTATTGAAACGTTTGAAGAAGTTATATGCAGCTATTAACTCATCGGGACTTATTAGTAGAATTCATGCGTCCTTCTTCGGCGGGCACAACCACAGTCACTCACTTTGATACAATCACTGCTAAAATAGACCTTGGTCGATTTAATAATTTGCATGTTCAGCCACCAGTGTCTAACTTACGATTAGTCGATTTAGATGTTTCATTGCTCTCTTACATTGTTGGTTACGTAAGGTTCCAATGTTATATTAATTAAAAGCATATTCAACAGCTGTATTAGTCACTAGCTGGCATAAATAGTGAAAAAAAATGTTGTAGAACTGAAGGCATGTGAACACCTTACAATTAACGTGTTAAACGTTTGTTGGCTTAAGGAATATGTATATCGTAAACGGTATCATGTTTACACAGCTACCAAACGACTTGACAAATAGGAATATTAACGAAAGTGTGAACAACAGTTGAAGATTATTTATTTTACTAGTTTAAAATTAATTGACAATATTTTACGTAATGAATAAGGTAATGAATATCTATTGAATATTTAATAATAGATCTTGTTGTGAATTAGTTTTTACAGTTTTAGTAATATAGAGGTGTCCGTTCGCAGTAGATTGTAGCTTTTATAAACGACAGTAAATCCACGTTTCTTATCGTTTCTATTCCTTGTACCGTTTTCTCTTAT
Source organism: Andrena bucephala (assembly GCA_947577245.1). Classification (NCBI taxonomy): domain Eukaryota; kingdom Metazoa; phylum Arthropoda; class Insecta; order Hymenoptera; family Andrenidae; genus Andrena; species Andrena bucephala. Next base: position 83,045,292 of record OX387715.1, read on the forward strand.
TTTCTTCTTAGCATCTTTACTTGTGCTTCAAAAAGTTTTAAAGAAGCTTTTTATTGAAAAACTGTATACCTATTTCAAGACACTAGTTTACCGACGTATTCTTTGAAGACCTTTTTGTTCTTTTTATAAATTTCATTGCCCAATTAAGTTTATACTTTTATAGTTATAGTTCGTTTGCATAAATCACGAGATATTTGGTATGTGATGTTTTGATAGGAAGTAGATATAGTGAAGTGACTATTGGAAGAGGTTCGAGTGTAAACACTGCAAAGTCTACGTAAGATAAATAGTCTTACATATGAAATACTTTACGATGTAAGTAAATAGCACACAAATAAATATCGTTAAAATGTTTAACTTCTTTATAAGGCACTTGAACATGGAAATTGAAATTGACATCTTTGAAGTCTGAATTCTTTTTAGAATACAACAACGTATAAATTTTGTATGATCACAACTTTTAGATGGTCGATGATTTAGGTGTCGAGGAAAGTGATATCCACATTATGATGCCTCCCCATTTAAATTGAGCAGCTTTTATTATTGTCACCATTTCATTAGCTTTAGGTGCATAGGACTTGTAAATGCTTTGTCCTGTACGTTGGCGGTTAGATATGGGTCGCGTAGTCATTAGTATAGTTGTCATTAAACCGTCCAAATGCGTGTTTGCCTGATATTGTCGTCATCAGTGTCTTGCCCGTTAATACTAATATTGCTGGTAATTGAATTCAGTACGCGAGACAGGTGTTCGCGGATGCACGCGATGCTACAATGGGTTCTACAGGCTCCGCCAAAAGATATGACGTGATTGTGTGTAACCCTATTTAATGGAGATTATATTACTGTAGATGTCTACGATGTTTATGCAGAAAACCTTTTAGAACTACATGTGCAAACTTAATTAAACGACGGGATTTATTAAAGCGAACAAGAAGGTATTAATATTTAGTAGATAATTTATCATTTTTCATATTTTTTTAATGCACAGGTTTTTAGATATTTTGTAATATAATCTGAATATCAGTGTTTTGGTTCTATTTGTATATTCATATGAAACTTGCCTGTGATATCTGTATTTAAGCAAAGATCAAGATACACATACTAACAGAAGGGCAAAAAAAAATTACTGCAAGAAAATAAAACGTTACAAATCATTGGAAGTTGGTCTTTGTATTACTAAAACTGTGAACAAAATCTAATCTATAGCAACGTTTATTATACAGTATTCATTAAGTGTTCACCGTCACTTAGTAATTAATAGTTAACATGCTGAACTCACGAGATATGTATTAGATATCATATAGCACGGGTCATCGTACAAGAGACTACTAACTACGGGTTAAAAAACCGAATATCTTGGAAATTAACTAATCGTCGATTAACTAAGTTTGCGCTTTTATGTTTACTAGAATAATTGTTGTTTCTTTTAACAAGTTTTGTCGATCAGCTTTGTAAATATATAAATTCAGGCTATTTTTAACGATAATAAGAAAACGGGATATTTTTCTTTCAGCGGGATCTAGTTGCGGGCGCTAAAGGGTCAATGTCCTATCTAGCATTTTTTCATTTTTCAAGATATGTTTAAATGTTTGAACTTCCACACGTCTTTTACCTTTTAAGTAAAGTTAGAAAACCCTACGTGCACCGTAGAGATTTAGAAGCAGTTTAATGTATTTAACCTAACTGCTCTGCAGATGGTTAAAATATCCTATCTAAAATAATTAATTAATTGGTACGTTAATGATACATTACCTACTGGTACACCTATTACAAAAACTTATATTAGGCTGTTACGAAATAATGACAACATGTTTTAATTTGAATGAAGCAAAGTAAGTACGGCACAACGGAAATGGTAAAACTTCAGTTTTCACGGTTGTTTCAGAATGCTGGATTTGATAAAAAATAATTAGATGCATTATGCACGTAAACTTTTTGTGTGTACGAAGTCTGTCATTAAAGTAGTATTTTTCAGTGATTGTTAAAACTTGTTAATAATTTTGTCGGATATATATGTGCTCTTCTAATGAAATATTATATTAAGACAAGGAAATAGGACATTTTGCTTTTCAAATTCAATATACAATATAGTCTGAAATTGCATCTCAACTTATTTCTTGCGGAGTAGTATTTGTCACGAAAATAGCTGGCCATACACGGAGAGATTTCCCGGCGGTTTTCATCCGTCGCGTTTCAAATCGGCGGACATAACTGTATGTTAGTGGTGCATGTCTATGAACGATTTATACCGTCACAGTTCTCGCGACAAACTTCAACCGCGTGACAAAACAGTTGTTAAACATTAACGTGCAGTTTTTGTGTGCAGATAAAACCGACAGGTCGACATTGAAAAAACTAAAATGTCTTCTAACGATATCGACACACGTTTCATGAGTAGAGCATTCATTACGAAACTTATAGAAATTTTTGAACAACATCCTGCGTTGTGGAAAACAACGGACAAAAAGGTTTATTTAAATAAAAATTTAAAAGATAGAGGTTACGACGCTCTGGTTGCATTTTGCAAAATTACATATCCGGAAGCCGACAAGCAATTTGCAAAGAAAAAAATACAGAACCTGAGGGGCTGTTTCCGGAAGGAACTCAAAAAAGTTGAAAATTCCAAACGCTCGTACATATTTTTAATGTACCTACTTCCGTTTTTGTATACCAGTTGTACAATAAATTTTTTGTGTAATTAAAAATAGTTCGGACGAGGTCGAATTTGGGCTTATTTTCATAAGGAAATCTTCGCTAATCCATTGGGAGCATTCTTATGAAGATCTACCTAACAGAAAATACAAAAATTAAATTTTTTGTTAGTAGATTACTTATTCCGGGTTAGGCTGCCGAGTGAGAAAAGAGTCGCTGAGATGGATGAGTACAAACTGATCTCCGAGGTCACGTTGATTTCGAAGCAAACATTCAGGAATTTTTGGACAGTAATTTTGATGTTTTCTGGAATGTATCGACGTGAAACCACACCAAAACCACGCACCTGGTGGAAATACCTCGGCATGGTTTCACGTCGACATTGCACGACATTGATTTCGTACGGCTCACATGCATTGGTCGGATTTGTGATACTGACTTGTGATAAGCTTGCATACTATGTGTTAATTAACTAGACGAATGAAAACGTCAAAATCAATATCTCCCCCTTTTTTCCCCGTTTAAACTCATATGCCAATAATTTTCAGTATCTCTTTTACACGTACCTTTCGTTTCGCTTTCAAAACGTTGAATAGACGTCGAACATTTTTTAATCAACTCTTTTCACACTACTACATATTCTCTTTCACACTCTATTTCAACTTGATCACCGAAAGAATTTCGCCTGAGGACAATTTTAGGGGTTAGTTTCGCTGTAGAATTCCAACTTGCCGCTACAAAACGAAAAGAACATTACCGGTTAATTGCTAGAAAATTGGAAGATTCTATTCCACCTTCACAGCATCGTCTCCTGTGTAGAATTTATTCGAATGAAACGAATACCGATCCCGCTAGGTTGTTTTGGCTTGGCGATTTTAATTCTGAATTGAATTTATTACACAGTCGTGTAGTCGAGACTTAAATTATTTTAAATAATTATTTTTTGCTTTATAACATAAGACTGAATTGCTCTCAACCGCTAAAAACGGTACTTCTATTTTTATAATTTTTCATTTTATTTACAACTAACTGATCCGTTATCGGGTTTCACGCGGAAATTATTTATGATGTTTCCAAAATAAAAAAACCTAAACAAAGGCCTATCATCTAGTCAAGGACGTATGTAATGTATATTCAAAATTTCATTGAAATCCGTTCAGCTGTTTAGGCGTAAAAGAAGGACAAATAAACAGACAAGTTTCACTTTTATATATTAGTAGGGATTCAATGTATTAACAAAGGAGGGTGTTAAGAAATGCCCATTTTTGGCATCGCCTGGAAATGAAAAATTCATGCAGGATCTTTTAGAGTGTCTCCCAAGGAACAAAAAATGTCGGTATCACTTTCCCGAGAAAGATGGGAAAGTTGTCAAAAATACGTTCAAAGTATGAATGTGATGATAACGGAACTTGCGTATATTTTACATTTCGTCGTCTTCTTCTTCGGATATCGAACTGTCCTCGAAATATTTAACGACTTTTTATACGTCCTGCGATTACTTCGACAGTATATTGATATTTTGTAATGAATTTCGATTCATTAACTTGTTCAACTGTTAATGGTTTCCGAGTTTCCACTATAGAGTGTCGAAGCCACGATCCGCAAGGAAAATATCACCCGGTTCAAAGTATCTTAATCGACAGTATCGATGCGTCTTAAAAATGATTAATAAGAATCATTAATTGAAACTAATAAATCTTACTGACTAATTTAACGGACACGGAGTTTGCACACTCATGTGGATGCAAAGTCGGAGCACGCGTTGTTGGGTGCTGTTCCCATGTAGCCATGATTATATGGTACTTTGGATTTGCTCGATTTCAAGCTTCAATTCATCTGCCTGCTGAGTTCCTTACTACTTATTTCGAAGCCGGTTCGATATCCGAAGAAGAAGACGACGAAATGTAAAATATACGTAAGTTCCGTTATCATCACATTCATACTTTGAACGTATTTTTGACAACTTTCCCATCGTTTCTCGGGAAAGTGATAAGGACATTTTTTGTTCCTTGGGAGACACTCTAAATGATCCTGCATGAATTTTTCATTTCCAGGCGATGCCAAAAATGGGTATTTCTTAACACCCTCCTTTATATATATGCAATAATAATAAATATATGTGTATCTTGAGAACGGTTCAAGATAGACAAAGTTTACTTGAGGTAGAATTAAATGACGTTAGATATCTACCACATGTTTCAATGGGAATTTCATGCACTTTTGTGAATCGGTACACAACTAATCGGTTAACTCGGCGGGACGCGCACCCCAATATGCAACACACGTTGTCGCTACCGGGTCAAAAATACCCAAAATTGAAAACCACGGTTTCAGAATATTTTTTTTTAACTTTGTTATTTTTATATTAAAGTACAGTGTTTTAAGAAGCAAACAAAATTTAAGAAATATCTCAAAATCTTAATTAAAGTTCTTTAAAAAATTGTAACAAAAACTCAAACAGTCTTCTTAATTTTTACTTGGTTATAAAATCGAATAACAAAAATTAGTCTTCTTTCTTTAGTAACAATATCAAATTGAGATCGATATCAAAAGTAGATGCTATGAACTTATCAACGAACGCAAAGAAAACAATTCGTAACAACTTTTTCTAAACAATACTCAGAATTTTTCTAAAGTACATACATACTTAGAATCATCAGTTTACATAGTGTCAGTGAAAGGTTTTGGTCTTTTATTGCACTTGGTCGGTTATTCCCCCGCCGAAAGCTACCTAGAACGGCACGGCACAGGATTGCGCGAGAAAAAAAAATTTTCGCAACTTGTGACTCTGTGGTAAATTTTACCCAGTAGCGCAATTACATTTTTTTATTAAATAGATCTTCATGTTTTTGAGTGCAGTAATTGTTGCGCCTTTATGAACAATAAAAAGGATACTTATACCTTAAAACTGTTAATGTAAGTAGTTTATCTTAGTTTAGGTTTGCTATATTATTTTGGTGTATCAACACATTCAGATGGACTGTCTCATTTGTACCACTATATTTTGAGTATGTTTGTAAACATGAATCAGTCTCTGATATCAATCAGTGTACAATATCTTGGGAGATACAATTTCGCTATAATTACATATTAAAATCACTCTCAAACTAATAATTCTAAAACACAAGTTACTTAATAGTTTTCTGTAGGATTTGTGTTATCCAGGAAATGTGAATTTCAAAGGAAATGCGTGTATAGGGTGTTCCAACACTACGAGTAAGATCTTAATTGGTCGATAGAATTGATTTAAAGAATCACACTCTATAACAATTTTTATAGATCCATTAACTGGGATCCACTGACTATAGTTTATAAAGTATTATTCAGTGTTCCAGTTTGCAGAGCAATCATTTGTTCATACGATTGCATTTACAATAAGACGACTGATATTTCGCGTGAGAGTTTGGAAATTATAAAATTCCGACATTTGAATATACACATGTGTTGGAACGCAGATCAATGCGGAATCGACACGTGCTTGATTGGGTACCGCCATCTGTGGATCGCGTGTAAGCAGCGTCGCGTCAATGTGTCTCTTCGCGTTGTCGCGTATCCTATGCATACATGATTTCTCTGTTCCTTGCTGATCGATTAAATTTATATTTTTAGTTCTGAAACACCCTGTAGCTAGTCATTTAATCGCTTTGAGCACGTTATGTGGATACATTCCCTGCAATTGCTGCGAAACTAAAATTAATCTGACTTGATAGCGGTAAAATTATTTCCACAAACGACTCTGCAATTATTTTACTAGTGCATGTAGGCCGTCAAAATATTTTCGAAGTAAGATACAACTTATTGTATTATATACAGTGACCAGCAGTCGTAATCCAACTGGTGAGGGGGTGGTTTTTCATAAAATAAGAAATCGAAAGTGTAGAATAAATTTTCTGTCGATGACCTGCCCTTATCGTGAAAAACAATTTTGAAAAACCATCAGGTATGTGTGCAACTGTTTATTTGTGAAGTCGTATAAAATTAAAGTGTATTCTACGGATAAAACAAGCATCGTAGTACTAATTATAAGATCAAAAATGGTCGTAATATTCCAGGAATTAAATATGTATAATATACTGCAAAGAGGGCACAATAATTTAGTTTACACAGCACCGCTGGGGCATTATGAGCTGCATTTTAAATAATTACTCTAGTAACCGTGTTACTCTTCTTCGCGAAATCATCCTACCTAAATGCAGTGTGCGACAAACCCCAACACACAAAGACTTACAATTGCACGCATATCTAACAGATATTTAAAGTTATTTTTCTCTGTAACGGAAGGTCATACAAAAAATCTATTGTATGTTTATGATTTCTTTTTGTATAAGGGATCAGCTTCTTCTTGGTTGCATTACGACTATTGAGGCACCCTGTATAGTTTTTAGCAGAGAATGGTTTGTAACATAATATTCATGGTCTAGCATTGTAATTACGAGCATTTTTATATTAACAGTGTTACAGTTACAATTATCGCTGTGATCCCATTAGTTGGCAATTTTCATATCGGCCTTGTGCTTGGTAGGTGTTTTTGTTGAGATACGTCTTATCGAGGCAATTTTTTTCTGATGGACGTTCGCTAAATTACTCGAAGTCGCCCCGTAATTAGAGCAGAAATATCGTGCAGCCGTTTCTCGTGGCTTTCGTTTCACACGACAAACTTACACGTTCCCAGCGCAATTACATTTGACTTGTGCTTTAATCGGTCACTGCATGCCCATGTTTCTACGGTCGGATATAAATTTTCCAATTTGTAGATTCCTGAAATTTCGTTCTCCTCATGTAACTTTTCACGCAAACTTTTTAAAAGTCTGTTCGTGTCCGATTATTGTCCAGACCACGCAAATGTTATAAGTGTTATCTTATAACAATTTTATGACGAATACAAATGACTTTGTGATTGAGATTGATATCCTGCAAGCTGAGTATGATTCTGTTCGATATCACCAACGCCAAGCATAATTCTAGTGCTTGTTATTAACTCGATTACTAGTTGGAATATTATCGATTTTTAATAGTTTGAAATTGTACTCTTTATAATTACCTGTGTACCTACATATTATCGTATACGGGAATATAGTAGGTATTCTTTTGTGAAAGACTGTTTGCATTTTATTTGCCCGGAACTTATAATACAGGATTTCGTTAAAAAATGCATCGAAAGTTTGAAATACATTTTTTTTCGCACATTTTGAATGATCTCGTCTGCACAGTGCTCATGGAGTGACGCTCGAGTTTTAACTTTATACTGTTTTAAGGAAGTAATGTCGAGCGATAAGTCTATGTCCGTCATATAGCTCGATGTATTCTTGTTCAGCAGTAACGAAGTTCTAGTTTGTACAAATTAAAGTAACTAACGTGCATATACTGCACATACACCAGGTGCAGAGACGTTGCGCCTCTCCATGATTTGAGAAAAAACTAGGTCACAATTCTTATGTCTAAATCTGTACTAACTTGTGTTTTTGTGGGTTTACGATACGTTAATTGCTATTGAGGGACAGTGACAAAATTCCAATCCTTGATATCCTAATTAGAATGTTAGTTTTCTGGTTGTAGACGTGGAAACTCTGAACCATGCAGAAAAGATGTATAGAAATCATAATCGTAAAAATAGCAAAAAGATCACAACCACGTATACCACAACCCAGTTCCTCTATTACAGTCTGTATTGGTTTGCAGTGTCTATACATAAAATCATAATTTGACATGTTTCAAGGGAATTGAAATAATTCTTAAAGTCGTTCTATAAATCGTTGCGTGGAAAACCACGTCTATGCATTCAACACTTTTGGCAATTTAATCAGGGGTAATTATACTGTATACATTATGTATACATTAAACTGTGTACATTAAAATATATTAAATGGCGAAATATAAAAAGTTTTGCGAAGGAATATGTGAGTTTTTTAAACGTTACTACTTATTTTAATTTTATTTAAATGTTACTGTTCGATTGAAATAAAATTTTAACCGTATGGTAAGAAAATTATTCTTTTCTGCATCGTGGAAGAATTTTATTCAATAAGTAATTTCTTTCCCTGTAAATATTATTTTCCTCTACTTTCATGTATTATTTTACTACCCTGTTACGGAATATTCTATGCTTTTAGCTCTGATGGTCATTTGCGAGTTCCGAATTATTCCGTGTTTTTAGTTTAGGCAGATATATTCAAATTAGACTCGTATTTGTACATTCTGTGGTGCGCCGTTCTACAAAAGTACATACTTACTTTGAACTGTACCACATACAGTAGAATTTCCAGTAAACATTATGCCACATTGAATAATTTGAAGTATGTAATATACATATTTTTGAAGTTGAAAGTTGCCAGTCAACAGAATTGATTTACAGGTTTGCGCCCTATGAATTGTCGAAAATATGAAATTACGAGGCGGTTGTTAGTGGCGCGAAGCTAAATAGAAGAGTAGGAAACGCATATTTAATACATTACGCCAGTGTACCCGGCAAACTGTTGCAGTTCCTTGAGTGAATCCAGTTAACTCAAAGCTGCGCGTGGAACTCGATCGGCCTTTCGCTCGATTCGCGGTAACTATCGACAATGCGGCTAGTATCGACTTCTCCTTTTGCTTGGGACTCGTGACTGCTGGCTCAACTTCCGCGAATACACAGTCGCCTGGATAGTTCGCGATGGAAATTAGATCGTCAACCGTCCCTGCGACATTTCCTCGAGTTGCATTCCTGTTCGAATACAGTTCCATCAAATTTCGTCGATGCCACCGTAATTCGTGCCCGATAGGAGTTACGTGTTTACTGGCGCGTCGTTTATAGTTGTTGTTTTTAAAAGTCACGGATGCGAGGCTTCTTTCTCGCATTGCTTGTGATTACATACTGTGTTTCCTCGCATCTTAACACCCAAGTTGACTTATTGAAATCCTTCCAAGGTCACCATCGGATAATCAGGCAAGTTCGCTTCACATGGGAAAACATTCTGACAATAAGAGCGAAACAATTCAAACGGCTACAGATTTATATAGCGGTAAAAATACATATTATGCATGTTTTTCTGTGCTTGCTATTGGACGGTTTCAACAGGTGAAACGCGATTTCAATGCTCATCAACTGATAGTCTTTCTATTATTAATCTGAATATTCCAGCACTAAGTAGACACGTGTATGAGCTGTCGATTCGTGTTTATTATATTGCTAACTTTCACGGTGCGTTTTCCTTTAGGGGCCGTCCTTAAATTACGTAAGGGTAATTTTGGCGATATCTTGTTCCCTCCCTCGTCCAGTATAAGAATTCGTAAGATTTGATATTGCAACCCCCTTCTTACGAAATATTTTCGACGTTGAATTTTTTCAGTTATTAAAATTCTTTTAAAGGTTTATATAATTCATTTAACTCGGTTTCGGGAAATTTAAACTAAAACATTTTCTGTGGAACTTTAATGATAGAATTTTTGATTATTGAAAATTAGATTAAAAAATATTACGTAAGACGCTATCTGACTCTCCCCTCACCGCCTTGTAAGAAAACGTAAGAAATTCGGGACCCCCTCTCCCCCAAAAAAGCCTTACGTAATTTAAGGACGACCCCTTACTGCTGCACACTGCTATAATTTATTCCCCAAGAGATTCTGTTTCTCACTCTACGTTTACGATGTCGAAGTATGCCTCGTGCTATACCCATGAGAATTTTTAATTTTCTTTTATTCACTAAATTATTTTGCATAATATTAAATGTTAATGAAGTCGTTGGTGAAATGCGCGTTGCTTGGTAACTTTCTGTGTAACAAGGCCCAATTTATATGCTTCTTTCATTATTATTAGTATTTAATTATTATTCTCAGGGTTAGGTTTGGTATTCAGTAGCAAATTGCCGAATCTCGCCCGTTATATCTCATCGTAGGTATAATTAGAATAATGTTTCCCAAGTACTGCTCTTATTTTACCTAGTACAGGTTCCTATTTTTTGTTAATTTTATGCAGATGCGAATTTAATAAAATCATTATTATTATTATTATTATTATACTATTTGTCAATTCGAAATGTTCTAGACAAAGTTACTGAATTTTAAATGTAGAATTATATCAGAACAGAACAATTCCATCTTCAACAATTTTTGAAAAATTTGCGCACATTTCTCATGGTTATCAAAGTAAAAATAAGTCGTTCCAGTACAGCCTGGCTAATATTATATGTAGATGATATTATTGACACAACTTCGTATACACAAGTAAGAGAAATATGGTGTGACATCTTCTGATGCTACTTATATGTATAGGTATATAGTATATACCTATATGTATATAGTATATACTTATATAATAGGTATATTGAATTACTGTGCAAACCAAAATGGAATTTAACATGGAAAACATGGAAAACATATAAAGCAAGTCCACTGCATAAATCTGTCTCTAACTGAAATTAAAATTCACCCAGACCTCAGTCGTATGCAACAAGTTATAATATCTAAAATAAGAAACGGGCACACCAAACTGACTCATTGTCGGACATATTATAAACGATAACCCTCCAGTTATGTACGTCTATCAATGAACCATATAATCAGTGGATGTCAGAAATACTCACAAGAAAGAAGAAACTGCAATATTAATGATAACCTTACCGATATATTTACACACATGTTGGTGTATCATACCAGGAAAACGTACCTAATCAAAGTTTTAAAAACATCAGAATCCTCAACCACGTGTATGGAATATGTAAAGATGCTGCTCAACCAATGTATGTCCAGCTAGTCGCTAATGACCTATAAAGTATAGACTTTGAACTTATAAAAAAAAAACCTGATGTGTAACAAGATTTGCCCAGATAATTTTAAGTCTAAGTAGTGCACGGACGGTTAATGAGTTTTCACAGCCATGTTCTAGAGAAAAATAAAAGCTGTTTTACGAAAATTTTATTTTGCACTTTCGACTTATTTTTCGTGGTAAAAACCCTTTGGAATGTCCCACCTAAGATTTTGTAATCGTAACGGTACAAAAAATCTTTCATAGGTACGTATTTTGAATCGTTTCAAAGAACGAATACACTGCAAAGATTTTTTTCCCACAATTTAAAAGGTTATTCATGTTTTTTTTTTTATATGGAAGTACATATTCCATTCTTTTTATAATACTATGACCTTAAAGTTACCTTCGACTTGAAAATTTAGAACGGAATAGGAAGATTATTTTCTTCAACACTTCAGCTTTGCTGTAAATGCAAATTATTGATGATGAAATCAGAATAATGATCCTTTACGTCACACGAAAAAGTTTTAGTAACTCTCATGTTTCTCTTTAAATTTTGGAGTCCAAGATTATTTTATACCCATTCTTTTTTTTATTTTTTATTTTTTTATTTAAGCTTACTTAAACCGCTAAAGGGTTTATACAGCTTTATATGATTTGCACGCTTGTTACATAATTTATATCTAAATGTTAAGTTCGCATTTTTGGAAGAAATCGCATATTATTTGCAACGCCTGTATGTCCAGAGTGGCGAGAAACGTTTTAATATCGTACGGTGGGTACTGTTTTCATTTCTTAAGTTTTTTAATCAAGTTTTCTCTGTGGGAATCATATATTGGGCATTGCCAAGTAACGTGATTGAGGTCTTGTATATCGTATTCACAGGCGCAATTTGTGTAATTTATGATTCCTATACGTCCTAGAGAAGCTGCGAGGTTATAATGGTTCGATCTGCATCGGTTAATAGTCGTTATAATTCTTCTAGGCAGGTTAAGGCTGTTATACCAAGGTTTGTTTTTACTAGTGTTGTATAGTACGAAATATTCTCTTCCTTTCATTAGGCCTTGCTCTTCATTGCGTCTTTATACCCATTCTATTAGATATATTTGAATTATAGCCGTGTTACCCACAAGAAAATATGTAATATGTACTCTCATGAAGAAAACATGGGCGACCTTGAAGATTCTGGAAAAAATTTTCCTTCCAGCATTCGTTACAACTAGAGATGATAATTAGGTGACCTGGTTTAGGTGCGACATTTTGTACATCCGTATACATAATATAGAGGAAGTGCAGTATATTTGGAATACCAGTTTGTTTAAGACGAATAAAAAATTACGACAGAGGATGGGAACAAATTAAACTACATAATATCATAGGGAAACTAATAAACTTTCATATTTCTTAGTGTCAGTAAAAATAAAAAAACAAAAAGTAACTGAAATTTTGGTTTGAATGAAAAATGACAAGAAGTATCGATTTCGTTAAGGTGCGGGTAATTTGAAATACCGATATTCCAATTTACCTTCACTTTATAAACTTAAACAAAACATGTAGATAATAAAATTAGTTTATTTTATGACGTAATCAGGCTAAGAAATCACAATTAAGGAACAATTTTATGTAGATATTTATAAGACAATATTTACACAAATGCTAAAAAAGGTTATATAGGTGACAGACGAAACTGACGCGGTGGTAGCCATTACGCGTGAAACAAAAGCATCGGTAGGCTTTGGAATATTCCAAATTACCTTCACCTTCGATATTCCGAATTAGCAACATGGCATTGAAACCTAAAATTTCATGTCACATTTTGTATTCTCGAAATTATCGCAAAACTGGCACGGAACCATAGAAGGAACATGCAAATGAGTCGATTAAGTGTTTAACACTAAAGTTTTGACATATTTTAACCATGATTGGAACGATTGAATACGCGCTGAAAAAGTTTTGCAGATTGACGTTTGCTTCCTCTGCAGACTAAGTCGAAAATGTAAAAATTGCGGTTCATCCACAAATGTCATTAGTGAACAGGTCATTAGCCCCTATAATCTACGGTGTTACAAATTAAATAGCGTTAGTAGTTTATTAGATACTTCGGTATTCCAAATTACCAACAGTATTCCAAATATGCTGCACCTCCTCTAGAACGCTATGAAAAATACGCCTCAGCAACCGTGAACGGAAATAAAATGCAATGTATCCGTAAAGCTGGGAAAACCCTGTCCGCGATAATTAGCATCACCCCACCGCAAGTATTCTAGCGACATCCTTCCGCGGTCTTAACCAGAATATGCACCCAGTAACGCTAGCGGTTTTCCTTGGTTCTTTTTGTTACAGATAAGGCGACCAGCGACGATCAGAGTAACCAAAATCTCGTAGTGCCGTTTCAAGATATCGCGTTGCTGCATTAACCTACCAGCCCCTTTTTCTCCTTTTCCTCCTCCTCCTTTTCCTCCTCCTCCCCCTTGTCCTCCTCCACCTCCTTCTTATCCAACCCCTTCCTCCATCGATGCGTCGGGATACCCGCGGTAATGGTGTACGAAAAGTAAACGAAAATTGGCGGGACGCGTCAGATCTTACGGGAGATCTAGCATCGAACGTCATATTTCGCCGCGTTTAACCTTCGGTCGGGAAAATATCAATCGCGAATCACCGTCGCGCGTGAACAGCAGTGCCGTAGTGTTTCTCGTCATTCCCCGTCGACGATGATGATCGTCAAAGGGAGCGTGTTGTGCGTTCTGTTGGTGATCGGTAGCCTCGTGAAAACGGAAGCTGGTCCACGATCGGGAGCCACACCGATCTACACCAATCAATTTGCAGTCCATGTGCCGGATGGGCCGGAAGCTGCTGCTGAGATCGCCGGGAAATATGGTTACGACAACTACGGACAGGTGAGTACGTCTCTTGTAGTTTCTTGAATTTTTATGATCCGACGGTAAAGTAGACAGACTGATTTTTTTCTAAGACATTGCCAGCAACTTTTTAGCTTTCTTATACAGGGTGGACCAGGACGGGCGGTACAACCGGACGTATGGTAATTTCTTGGATAGAAATGAGTAAAAAATGTGGAATAAAATATTGTTTTATGTGATCTCTTTATCGAGAAAATCAATTTTGTAAATTCGGGCGGTATACACGTACATGGCTAAAAGACAGTAGAATAAATCCTGGTGCAGAAATAAGACGAAATTATAGAATAATTTTTGTTTGAATTTTGGGCTTTGTTTTTCTGGAAATCGAGTTTGAAAAAGTGCGTACACTGGGTTAAAAGTTAAGCCTCATAAGAAGGAAGTTATTACAGAATGTCATTCGAGGATTCAATTCACTCACAGTTGTACTATATTTAGGGGAGACTGGGGCAAGTTGATACGTTTTCCAGTTTTCAATTTTTTTCATTTTTGTTTGAATTAAATACTTAATAACAAATATGCTAAAATATACTTTGATCCTTCCTTTTTACTGTATTGTAAATGAAAAGTTGAAAAAATATATACAAAATGAATGAAAAAATGTTATTTGGATGAAGGTAAAATGTATCAACTTACCCCACTGCGGGGCAAGTTGATACTGCTCTGGGGCATGTTGATACATCTGTAAAATATCCGTTTAATGAGTAAATGATGGATGTCTGGAATATCCCACTTTAACATGAGGTGCTTGCTTCTTTTTATTAATGTATCTTAATAAAGCTATTTCATATATTCCGTATATTCTCGCGCTTTGACGTAACGACATTGACTCCTTTTCTACACCGACACACGCTTTTTGAAAAATATTTTGCAGTATTTTGCCGCGATCCGTTTTTCTGACATAATTTCGTACCATTTTCCTAGAAATAAAAAGAAAAATCCAATGAAAAGTAGTCGGGGAAAATTGATACACTGTATCAACATGCCCCAGAGAAAACGTATCAACTTATCCCGCAGAAAGTCATTATGTACAAACATCTCCGTAAAAAAAGGTAGAGCATATAAACAAAATAACAAAACGTAATTACCTTACCTTCAAAGGGCTGAATGTGATGCCCAATTAATTTGAGTGATAAAATTCTCTATCCCGTCTCAAGACGGATTGGAAAGTGAATACAACTATTTACTTTTTCTCTATAGAAACGAAAACAGTTAAAAATGGATTGCTAACGTTAAGGTACACAGACGTACGCTAAATCGTAGTAAAGAATTGAACAAGAAGCTTCACATATCTCGCACACAACGAGCTACATATATACAGTGTCGAGATAATTCGTCTCTATCAACCTGCCCCCTGTATCAACTTGCCCCGGTCTCCTCTACTGATAAATTCTACTGATTTTTTATCGGGTGCGCATAGGTATACCTCACGAATTTACAAAATCGATTTTCTTGGAAAGGGAATCTCATACACAAAAAGTTCATATTACTTTTTTCATTTATTTACCATATGCCCGGTTGCACCACTCGTCCTGACCCACCCTGTATAAATGATATTTGAATGTGGTCGTTGTTGTGGTCCAATAATAAATTTGCAAAGCCAAAGATTCTAATATGCAAATGTAATAATTTCCTTCATAATCTCGTGGCATGAGGCAATTTACTTTGATTCGTCATCCATAGCTTTAATTTTCATATCTACCACATCCATGCGTTTTATGAGCTTATGACTTGCGAATCTGATACGAGGGGCAGATGGAATTTTCGCCCTCGCCACCCGAAGTTTTCGTCCTGTACCTACGGACAGGGATTCAAACTCATTTAAGAATAATTGTTTCAAATTGCTATATGAGGCAGTCAGAGCAACAACGGACCAACCCACATAAAAAAAAAAAAATTTTCCCCTATTTTATATGGTTAGTAGAGCCTATTGGAATACGTTATTGCTACTAATTCAATTTCGAAAGAAATGTGGGTTAGTCCGTTGTTGCTCTGACTGCCTCATATAAAGGTTCTTCGTGAAACACTTACGTAGAACCATTATCTTAAATGTGTATTGTGAAAATCCGAAATTTCTGAATATATCGATTCGAGTTACCGTTCTCATATCAATTCTCATAACGATTGTATAATAGTTATTATAACGTTTTTTGTATCGGTTTTGTAACAGTTATATTTTAATCGTATCCTCAGTGCTTTACTCAATGAAACTATTAATTAAATGTGTGTAAATATTTGATGTTATCATATTATGTTTGCGTTGTGTGGGTGGTGTATGTAGATATCCCTAGTATGAATGATTTACGTATCCTGTATACAGGGTGGTCCATTTAAATAAGGCCACCTAAATATCTCTCCAAATTGTGATGGTACAAAAAATATTCCACATGCAATTTAAATGGTCCCAAGCGACCAATATGCTGCAAGAATACTTTTTCCCAGGCCATTTTTCGGGAGTTTTCAAGGTCATCAATGGTTTTTTGCACATAACTGCATTTTTTTTCTATTGAATTCTGTAGCTAACGTTAGGATTCTTTCAGATATGTATAATGACATGGCTTTGAAATGAACGTGAAATTTATGTTTGTCGAGATCGCAGGCTTTGGCAACCACGCGACAAGCGAGAACCTTGAAAAAAAATATTTTTGCCGTATATTGGTCATTTGATGCCATTGGAATTGCATGTAACATATTTATTATACCATCACAATTGGAAGATATATTTAGGCGGTCTGATTTAACTGGACAACCTTGTACGTGTGCGTGATGGTTCTACCTCAGCTCTGTAAGGGTTCTTATACATAAAAGTCCTATGTATAAGACTATACTATTATATGTGTACACCGTGGACCGTAAATAGTCGTAGAAGTGAGATGGGCAGATTCCATGGGTCAAAATAACTCGAAATTGAATGTAGAATAACTTTTTGTCCTACGAAACCTTACTTTCCAGAAAAATGACTTTAAAAATCATGAAAGAATCATCGAAATCGGTGCACCTATGTGGAAGTTATGGCTGAACAGTGAACATATATAAAATAAATATCCTCCTTTTTTTAAGTCAGTTAAAAAGTCAAAATTTCTTCAAAGGTGTTTAACATCATAATCCGCGATCCTTGGATGCCAATTTAGTGAACATCATGTGCATCTAGATATGCACGGACTTTTTAATGATATGCGAATGGACAAAAAAATAGTGCATGAAAGTGGTGAAACAATCGTACCCCAATATTCGTGAAACTGATGCTTTGAAGACTGAATTCTATTAAAGATTAGTTAGTTACGGCGTAACCTTCATCTCGTTCATTCAACTTCGCCTGGAAGACAATAGCATTCAATCTCTCGTACTAGGTAGAGTGGATACCGAGAGCACCTGTTCCCACAATCAAATACAGTCTGAAATGGTATCTTACCCCAATGGTATAGTTTCTTTCCAATTTCCCCACCTACTTACATACAATTCAGATTGAACGTATATATACGTCCAATTACTAGACTCGCAATCACAGTATTGTGTCAGAGAAAACAACCATGAAGACGTATTCTAAATACATCGAAAACTATCTTATCTATTTCTATAGGTATATGTATGTATATGTAGTAAGTGGGTGCGATGCCCCATTCGATATATTTCAGACGTCGAGTAATTTAGTTTAACCGGTTAACTGGCACGGTCCTTTTCATTATTCGGGCCCAAACTGGTAACATCGAAAAATTAAGTGAATCACACAAAATTTGGTATACAGAGGTTTTTTGAGTCGCTGAACCGATTCCGGGGGTAATTTTTTTTCATCTGACACCCCCAACCCCTAAAATATAGAATTTAGGGGTGAGTTTGTCAATTCTTTTCTCGTCGGTACACTCTGGGGTCGTGAAATTTTCACCAGCTAACTACGGGAGTAAGAGTTTACTTATGAAATTGAATACAGTACGAATAATTTATACAAATCCCAACAATTCGCTAGTCATTTCGGTTCGGCCATATTGAGTCTGCCATATTGAAATTTAAAATTCCAATGCCAAATTCAGATTCAGCGACCCCAAGAACCCCTATATACAATTTTTCTATATCCCGATAGTATTTTAATATTTGGCAGCCATTTTGGTTCGGCCATTTTGAGTCTGCCATATTGAATTTTACAATTTCAATGCCAAATTCAGATTCAGCGACCCCAAAAACCCCTATATACAATTTTTCTATATCCCGATAGTATTTTAATATTTGGCAGCCATTTTGGTTCGGCCATTTTGAGTCTGCCATATTGAATTTTACAATTCCAATGCCAAATTCAGATTCAGCGACCCCAAAAACCCCTATATACAATTTTTCTATATCCCGATAGTATTTTAATGTTTGTCAGCCAATTTGGTTCGGCCATTTTGAGTCTGCCATATTGAATTTTACAATTCCGATGCCAAATTCAGATTCAGCGACCCCAAAAACCATTACATACCAAGTTTCATTCAAATCTTTTGAAAATCAAAAAAGTTATTCCATTTGATCATATATGATACATTGACAGAATTGGCCAGATTTTTGTTTGATCATATATGATACATTGACAGTTAACCGGTTAATAATGCTTGTAATATGAAGCTAAAATGTGTGTTCACTTCCAGTATTTTTCATGGCTTTGGATTATGTTTTTATTTTACTTATTATACGTCTTACAATGTTAATATCAGATTTAATTGTAATTCAATTTTAACTATAACTGAATTTTAATAAATCCTTGTGGTATAAATAATTTTGATTTTATTTTTTTCTTTATTTTTGAATCAGTATGTGGGACGTCTCTCTCTCTCTCTCTCTCTCTCTCTCTCTCTCTCTCTCTCTCTCTCTCTCTCTCTCTCTCTCTCTCTCTCTCTCTCCCCCCCTGCATCCTGGGAGAGGATATTAAAAACAAAGAGTTATGAATGTTTAACTGGGTTTTTGCTACTGGTCCTTTTTGTTCGAAATCTTGAAATAGTCACGAACATTAAGGACATTTTTCAAGACGACTCCACCTTGATTTTTACCTGATTTTCAAGTTCAAAATGGTAACATTCGGTAAACGGTAACTCTTACGCCACAAGCTGCTCTACAGATTTAATTTTGTCCTTTACCTAAGGCTGAAAAGATTTTAAATCAACAATAGGCATAAACAGTTTTAACGCGGAAATCTGTAAATGTATTCCTGCTTATAGAGCTATAATGAAATAGTAAAATACTTTAAGGCTTGAGGATAGAACCAAAAATATAAAAAATTTGTTCTTCAATAGGAGATGACTTATCGTCGCCGCCCGCTTCGGTTTTTCAGTGTCACCCATCGTCTCAGTCACTCTAAAGGCGGCAGCTGGCTCCAAGGGAAATCCCCGTATTTGAAGGGGATAAACATTTTCTTACACTGAACAGAAACTCTGTTCCGTGTATCAAGGAATTATTGTGTGTATACGGGAGTCCTACTGCAGAGTACCTAGCCGAGATATAATGACTAATCTAATACCACAATAAATCTCTGCTGGGTGGGCAAAAGAGTATAACAGTCAGAACTATTAATTTTGCAGGAAAACACTTAGAACATTTAAAATGTCATGTAAATCAGGGGTTAAATTTTTATCGTTAACTTCGATTCACAAAAAGGAACAAAAACGAAACTGTTTAAGCTTGGGGTAAAATTTGACTTATACTCGTTTGCCCGCCAATATTCTGGGAGGTACAAATCACCAAATGTGTTCAGGTCTGCAATCTGCATTCATGCATTTCAGCAGATTCCTACACGCTCCAGTGCCTTAAGGTACAAATGTTCAAAAAGTAAGGTAAATCCGGGAGACGCGGTCGACGTAATATAAAATGGCTATTAAAACTAATATAAAAATTACTTATTTTATCAGAACAAACCGATATGTTCAGAATTTCATTTTGATTCAGAAAAACTGGTCGATATTTGCTTTAAGACAATATTTACTGTAAATCGGGTTGAAAACTGAAGACATGACATCTGATCACCTCTCCCGAGGTGCCGAGAGAAATGGTTCTCGTCGTTGGCAGACACCACTCACCTAATTATTTATGGAAAATTAACAAAGGATAAAGCAAAATTATTTATGAGTGAATACAACTACAGATTCATTGATACAGATTCAGTGAACTACCTACTGGTGATTGCCAAGGCAAATGAATACAAAACTGAATAAATAAGCTAAATAAACAAAAATAATAATAAAATAATAATAAAAACTAAAAAAATAAACAAAAATAATAAAAAAATCATAACTCGCCCATTTCTCCTTTTTGCAGCGAGAGATGGTCTTCTCGTTAGCTTTGAGAGGAAGAGTTAATATGGCCAAATACTTTGGCTGCATTGTCCCTCAATATCTCTACTATCTTATTATCCCAAACATTAAACGAAAATAAATTTAGAAGTATATTTTAAATATGATTCTGTACACCGCTGTTTGACAAAAGAGGTTAAATGTAACCTCAATTTACCTTTTAAAGCCTATAAATCCAGAGAAACACAGAAGGAAGCGAAATGACGCTATTCATTCAACTGTTTGGCTTCTAGAGAAGTAATTGGTCTGCACTTTAACGCATTTTTACTTAGAGAGTCTGAAATATAGCGGCTCTACCAACTCCCCTGCCCGACCGCGTCTCCCGGATTTACCCAATGCCGAATTCCTGGCTGTGCGACTTCACCATTTGCTGCTTTTACGACATCACTATACTCCACTAAAAGACTAGATCAGCGTTTTACGATGAGTTCTGCGTTTGTAAATTTTCCAAAAACCATGCTGTGGTAGT
Source organism: Andrena bucephala (assembly GCA_947577245.1). NCBI lineage: Eukaryota > Metazoa > Arthropoda > Insecta > Hymenoptera > Andrenidae > Andrena > Andrena bucephala. Next base: position 83,066,364 of record OX387715.1, read on the forward strand.
TTTATTACATCTCTTCGATCAGGGACGGTCGGCCCTTACCGAGTGGTTATTCCTACATGAATGCCTCATGATGGTGTGACAATAAATCATGTCCAGTTGTGGAGGCTTTCGCGATGTGCGTTGGCGATCGTAGCGGTTGAAGTGTCCACATTGTTTATTTGTTTGCGGTTGCATTTTTATGCAGCCGCTAGTTCCTCGACAGCTTTCATTCGTTCGCGTGCACGAAAATTTCACCGTGCTGGCTATCAGGGGAGATATCTCATACCTCTCGCTAATTTGCAATCCTTGTCATGTCGCGTCGACGAATAAAAACGTTGGAATTAAGTTTACTGGTCATGAATTGCGGTTCGATGTTTGCACTCGCTGTGTATACAGTTCCTTCCTCCATTCATCAGCGGGGGGTTTTAAATGCTGAAACCGAATTATCCATACGTTCTAGAGTTCTGGACACATATATGTTCTCTGTTAATATTTTTTTTTTGAGGTGCAACGTATAATGAAACAAGTTTTGATACATCTTTGTAAAAATGGAGATATGAATGAGTTTTATACGCTTTAGCAGGTTGCATTGGCTCAGTTGGAACATTCCATGGTAGGTTGAATAATACTTTAAATGCAGACGTACAAAGTTGAAAATTTGACAATTACCAGCAGGAAAGTAGACTTACACCGACGTAACTGGAGTAGCGTTTTGTGGCGCTGAAAATATAGGACACGTATTTTGCTACATCCAAGATAAGAAATGAGGTCACTTGCTTTTAATTACATGTAGAGAATTATAGAGATAGTAAAAATAGTACTTTCCTTAAATTTTACATTTAGGTACACGCATCGCGCAGTGGGGAGATTTTGCGATTTTATGGCCAAAACCGTAGAATAATATTTCGGCAATTTGACAAAATAAATGCAAATTTCAATTGATTTAATTTCCATTTTCGTGGTTAAAACCTCAAAACTTATTTTTAATGTATAAAATTCGGCACTCTTACGTTCTGATATAGATATATATGTACCTATATTTTGTACTGATTTTAAGACAGGAATTATTGGAATGAAAGTAGTTTTTATTGTTTTTCTGAAAAGCTGGAACATACCACATATGCTATTTCTGAAATAACCGTTTCAATTGACCCAAGATTCTACGGGTGCATTAGGATTTTTCGTATATATTTACGCCACGACGGTGTCCTTGATGGAATTCCGATGCATCAGCTGCTACAGAAAATGAGAAAGCAACCCGCTAGAAGTGCATTTTGTTAGGTGAACTATACAAATCCTATGTCACTAAAAGAATTTCAAGGCAGTGACTCCTTATTTAAAATTAATTAACCTATTGATTTATAGCATGATTGCCAAGTGGTCCTCAAAGAATAACGTGTTTCAATCGTACTCAGTCTAAACCCATCTTTCGAACGGTGGAGGTGCACTTTATAGAATGCAGTGAACAAGTTCTGTGTCAAAAGTAAGCGTACGGCTTCAAAGGCGCGATGTACAACGCGGAAGTTGGCATAACTTTGTTTTCCTTGTTCCTCAGTCGCTGTAGGGACGTTTCTCTGGGACTTGCCGCGTTTCTTCATGGATGTCGTTCCGCGGGGAACTCATTGTCCGCAGTGGATGGCTTGCAACGACAACCGAATGTTCAGTTTCACGTTTAAATAAACGTTCGAAACAATATCCAGAATATCTATTTAATTGCGTAAAATGGAAGAAATTCACGTGATTGTAAATGTCATTTTACGCTAGTAATTGCGTTCTTTGCAAGTAGGGTGGGCCATTTAATTGGGGATTTCTAAATATCTTCGCTATTTATGCATAGGGGAAGTCCGGGAGAGATGGTCATAGTTTCGTTTGGAGCCTCCTACAGCCAACCTATTAAAATAAAGCAACGAAAATTATTTAGAACAAAACTTCAATCCTTTGTCTACATATCCGTTAATATCTATAAAGCAAAAATTATTATTTAATATACAAATTTTACAAATGAAAAAAAGTATCATTGCCCATCTCTCCCTTAATGTCCGGGAAAGATGGTCATACGTACCTTTCAGGCTAACAACTTGTGGACCTTACCTGGTTATCACAGATTCTTTCTAGTTTCCGTCCACTTTCATTTTTGCCCGCTCAAAACTTCTTTGGGCTTTTGCTGTGAGTCTTCTAATCCGCATGTTTGGCACATAGTGTCAAATGCTGTGCAATTTTCATGGGCCCAATAAACACATAACTTACATCTTAGCCAGTCTTCTTTTTTTTTTTCGTTTTGAAATAATTTTCTCCGCATCCTCTGCAATTATTAATGTCAAAGACTCTTGAACGGAATCACATTTATTGAAAAAATTTATTTTTTTGGAGGACTTTTGTTGTTTTAATTCTTTTTCCGCCTTTGTCCTGTCACTCATTTTTCGAGTGTTAATATGTGTTTGCGACGCTAATAATTTTCCCGGTTGTTTGACGCGATTCCGAGTAGGGTACCTTTTGCGCGGAACAGGAACGATATCTTCTAAAATTTGGGTTGGCGTACGTTCTTCATCAATTTCAGCAACAAGACCCGTGGTGCTTGGTCGCTTCAAGTGTACATTCGGTTTCAAATTAGTAAAGACCATATTAGATGGACCGGGATCATTGCTAGGACCATTCTAGGCTATACAAAAACAACCTTCAAAATATCTGAAATTATATCAAATACAGCTATGACCATCTCTCCCTTAAAGCCCTGGTAAGATAGTCATTCCCATTTCACTTAGACTAACAAACATAACCCGGAATACTTTAAGGTTAAAAACACTGTAAACAATACACTATCGAAAATACATCTTGAGAACTAAAAATATTCAGCATAAATAACACAAACAAGGTGACCAAAATATAGATGAAACATTTTGAAGCACTAGCTTAAATTTCACAGTGTATTTACAAACATTTAAAAATGTTTTATTCCACAATCCCAATACGTTTTGCCAATTTTTCTACGATAGAATTGTATGACAGTGTGTAAAAGAAAATTTGGAAATTTCTGCATGTAATTTACATTTATCAGATGTTGATTTTAACTTGTAAGTAAGTAGTACTGGTGAAGAAGATAACGCTTCCTTGTTATTAATTTTTAACGCGCCTGCAATATCGTTACCAAATAAACGTATTTATAGTTATTTAACTATAAATTTGGATTCATGTTACAAATAGCTCGTTTTCTCATATTTGCTATAATTTAGAAAATAAACGCGATGAAAATATTTTTTATTTCATTTCTAGTTAAATTTTTTTGCTGGTGTGTACCTACATAAAAAATTATACCTTTGTCCGAAACATTTCCTTGTATTTCCAACAATTACCAAGGTTGTTTTAATCGAGTGAAACTTTGAAGGGTAGTTTCACCCGTTATACTTGAATCAACACAGTTCAAGTAAAATATATGTTCCTTATTTTTGGCTAGCCAACAAGCCTGCAAAGTTTCATCAAAATTGGCATCGGACACTTCCGTGGATGTTCCTTCTTACTTACAATTAGTGAAGAGTTCTTAGCTGTAAGCTTTCTGTTTGTTTCGGCTTGGCAAACTCTTCCGTTGAGATCTTTCCTAAACATTCCTAGAGAGTTCTTAACTGTCCTCTTACGTTAACTGAAAACTGTCCAGGATCCGAATATATTCTTACAATTAGAATGAACCAATGCTATTTTTGTTTAACATGCTAGTACATGTAGCTACTTTACTCCATGACTTTATTATAATTTCGTTTCCTACTTCCGGCCGCGATTTCAGTCACTATTAAATCACATATTTAATGTTGACTCTTTTACTAGTCTTGATTAATGTTCTGTGTCTTCCATTTTATTCATAAGAAGAAATGGTAACTTTTTCCTGAATTTCATTTTGGGACATCAGCCATTGGCTGATGAATGCAAGTAACATTAGAAGTAAGTAAAATGTTACAAAATTTCGACCGAAATAATTTATTCTTTAAATTAGAAGTAAGTAACTATTACATCGTTATATAGCTCATTTTAGTACGATGATGCATTCTCTGTCAATGGTATAATGTACATAGCTTTCTGTAACAAATTCTTTTCCTTATAAACTCTTCCGTGCTTGGTACAAATTCATCGGAAAACCAGTTTTAAAATAAACCCTTACCCACGCATATATTTTATTATTTTTATTATAAACGGGCATAGCTTGAACTTGTTAATGTATGAATTGGCCCTAGGCTTTGCAAATTTAGGTATTACCCTAATGCATAATCTATGTATATTTGATGCGTTAGAATAGAATAATATTGTTATACTTTACTGCTTTGATGACCAGGTTCTGAAGCTTCTTGTTCGAACGCAATAGTATTGTCGCATTTATATAATGTCTTTTAAACATTTATGAACCTTTCACAAAATTCTATGAAGATTTCCAAATCAGAAGGATTTTTCTATGTATGTATCGTTAATTTGTGTAACCATTCAGCTCTAACTGAAAAGTGTCTTGTGCTTCTTAAAGTTTATTTCTAAAATAGCCGATTTTTTTTACACAATATCGAACTTGGAGTAGGGCATTCTTCCGTCTCTGTTTACAGAATCACATGTCCGGTGTTTTACTAGTTTGTTCATAATTACTCTTCCACTTTCAACTCTTTGTTAGAGGGATTGTTTCAAATTTACTGAACCACTTTTCCGTTTCTTCCTAATGGCCCGTCTAGTGTTACTTTGCTGACACCTAATTCAGTCGTAATATTTTTTATAAGTTCCACTCAATCCAATCTTCTTAATGATTCATATTTTCACTTTAGGGGTTGTTGAGGGTTGCTCGCTCCAAATATCTGGATTTCAATGTAACGAGATCTGGTCACGTTGGAAGTGAATTACGCCCGCTTTGAGTAATGGAAACACTTAAACTCTGCTGTAGTGGTGTATTGACTATCGGAAAATGTGAAATGTGATGTGTCCAAACAAGTTCTGGATGTAACGTGTTTTAGTTGGCTGTTAGAACGTAGCTCTTTTGAAGCTGGCAATATTGGTGGTTCAAGGCGACGATTATTTCGGCTTTTGTACATGATTGGTTGTGACGCTCATCAACCATATTCTGATTGTTTGGTTTGAAACATTCCAAGTTTCAAGAGAGTATTCTTATAAGGGCAACGTGGGAGTAACGGTCCATCCTACGTGGCGAATACACAAGGGTAGCAGTTTATCAGGTTGCCTGTGTCGAAATCAACGGCGAGTGTATACAATTTGGCGTGATTCGCCGGTATAACAGAATTTTGCATATCGCGGTTCTCAGAGTTCTCTGTACCTGAAATTCAACAGGGGTACTGAATAATATTTCCATTTATTAATCGTAATTAATGCTGTTCATACAGTAGAGTGACGTAAAATTCGTTGCAGGCTAAACAATTTTGTAAATATACAGAATTCGCTTATGGGTCCGCGCAGATCTTGGCAGCTCGTGTAGGTACCGGTTTTCGAAAACAAGTTGATGCTAGATAAAGTACAACGAAAATCAAAATCCTGTTTATTAAAACAACGATGCGGATGATATTTCTTCAGAATACGACTCCGAATTATACGGCGATCGGTTTCAGCACAGCTCGGATCAAGTGAAACTCAGTTTACCGTGGTTTTATTGTATCAAAATTTAATATTTCGTTTCCAGTGAGTCACCCCAAGTTTATTACAGTATTCTCATTCGTCTTCGAAGCTAAAATATTTTTCTACGGATAATTTTCTTTTGTCTCTCAAAATAACGAAGATACTTGAAGCTCTGAAGTTGGTGGACTCGCCTGGTATATTTAGTAATGTAAATTCTAAGTTATACGTTGGCACCGACGTGTTTTCACATCGAGGGATTTCCAAACTGCACACGGCTTCGGGGTGTTTTTACATTTTTCTGGAGAGCATCGAAAGTAGTGACCGAAAGTTCCCGAATGTTTGCTTTGAAAACACACGGAGCTTAGAGTTCGCTTTGTATTAGGTAATCTCATGCGGTATTTTTCGGTACATCGTCCGCATTTGCGAATCTTTCGAGTACGTTTTAGGTAACGGTGGGTCGTAGAATGAGCCGGATTCAACTCCTGGGTTAATTCTTCAATAGTCACTATTGGATATTGTTCAACAGTGCGTGAAATTGTAGCTTTATTTACGGAAAAGGTTTAACGACCATTTACATCACATTTTTGAACTCGATAAAGTAACGATTGTCTTACGTTGTGTAATGTATCGGATGACTGACAGTTTCTTAGTAATATTGAAATTAAAATATCTCCTAAATTATACATTTTGACATACATGAGTTAATACATTTTTTTATAGAGAACTAAGTAGCTTAATACTCGGCTTCGCCCGAAATTTAGATTTTGATTTTATAAAAAAAAATTGTTTCTAGTTTTTTCTTGTGAAAATGGTGACATTCATCTGGGTCAGTCAGGCATAATGAGCTGAGGCACGTTTCGTGATGCCAGAGTTTGTCGCCTGAAAGTTTTTAAGCGACAGACAAACACACAAACATATAGAAGCTCTCTGCTTTATATTTATACAAAATTTTTGTTTAGTCTTTTTTTGTGAAAATGGGCACATTCATCTGGATTAGTCAGGCATAATGAGCTGAAGCACGTTTCGTGATCCCAGAGTTTATCGTCTGAAAGTTTTTAAGCGACAGACAAACACACAAACTTATAGAAGCTGTCTGTTTTATATATTAAGATGTCGAGTTGTATCGAATAATATATTAAAAAACATACGATTTCATTTAAAAAAAGAAACAAAGTTGAGCTACACCCGACCTTTACGCGCCCACCAAAAAAAAAAAAAAAAAAACTAATAACATCAGAATATGCCTCCCCTCGAAACCATTCAACTTAAATGAAGATGCCAATATCAGGCGAGACACCCTGTATATACCAAACAAAGTGACAATCGCGAAGGCTTCCATTGTTTTATAGTCAGCTCTCAGAAAAAGCGTATTACTTATGAGTTGAGTATTTGATGAGGCATCTATTTATATTAGATCTTCATAATATTACCTATATAAAACTGATTCTTTAAATTTAAACACCGGTTTTCGAATTTTACAAATTTATAAAAAGATTTTTAAACCCGGTTTTTAAAAACCGGAAACCATATCTGATAGGAGTGCATCTGTTATGCGTCGATCTACAACGACTTCTACGATCATCCCGCGGCGTTTCACTGTGTTACCACGCTTTTCTTAGCCAGGAGCCGCGTGGATTGCGGTAGCCACATTTTTCCAACAGCGAGTGCTAAAGTTTTTATCTTAGCGAGGATGACGTACGGGCCGAACTCTCTTCTCCTTTTTCCGCCGTGTACGCGCGTTTTATCAGCGCGATGATTTTCTGCGCCGGACCGCGCCCTTACCGCGAAGGCGGGTTAACAGGGTATCGGTGAATAAGGGAGAAACGAGAGAGAAAAAAGAGGCAGGAACGCGTGCTCTGGGGAAACGTAGGCATGTCACGAGATAAAAGTTTATTACTGGTTTCTGGCGTAATACAGATAGTAGGTACTCGCCGATGCACGCCAGATGCATAGTGATCACCGCAACTAGGATGTGGTTGCATTTCCGCTTTACCCATGCATTTTTTCTCTCTAGCCTCTGTTTCCTTTGTTCTCGAGCATTCTGCTACACGACGGGAGGGCAACAACGCTCCGAAAGTGTACCGCGTCCGTGGACTTCGATGCCTACATTTCTGTACTTCTGGTGCGTGTCCGATTTCGATCCGTTACCGCGACATTATTTGTCACTGTGGTTCGAATAATTGTGAATGGACCGGAGAATTAATGTGAAAGCGTTAAACATTGATTTCTTTGACACCTTGCGTGGTTTTGCGTTATGTGTAATCCATTCAATTTCTGTAGTATTTCTTTTAATTACTTTTGGAGTTTAAATTGTGTAACAGTATAATAAAAACAACGTTTCGTAATTAATTCGTGTCTTATGTAACAGTAGTCGCGAGTAAGGTTTCTGAATACACGAATAAAGAGAAGTATCAGCGCGATGGATTCTGTAAAGTTTTTCTTAAGAGACATTTCGAATAGGGCTGTTCGGATATTCTAAGTTTTCGTACAAATATAATTGAAACAGAAATAATTGTAAAGGTAAATGTGAAAGGAATTTCACGATAAAGTGTGAAAAAATATTTCAAATTCCTATTCGGCACAATCCGAAATTCGATCACTCTGAATATTCGAATACCTACTCCGAATTAATCTGGTGACTAGGGCACCTTCGGCCGATTCAAACGTGCGTTGATTAAAAACATTTTTACGTTCCCACTAGGAGTAGTACATTACAATCGTCGTTTATTTATTCATTTATCGACGGATATTCATGTCCATTTTGCAAACATAACTTTCCAACTATTAAATAGCTAGCGATGTACGAAAATAATGTTCCTAATAATTGTTTACATTTTTAACAAACCACCAACTAAAATATACAATCTTTCATTTTTGAGCTTACATTCAATGATGGAGTGAATCCCGAATTTTCGAAATCTACCTACTTTTATATTTTCTTTTGTGTTTTATGTATTACTTGTTTATAGTAGGGGTGACCGGGGCTGGTAGGCCAGTTTTTCAGTTTTTGTTTTTTAATAAATTATGTGGGCGAAATATCATTAAACCGGTTAGTATATTTGATAGGGCATACATTTGGCCATCTGATTAAATTATTAATGTTGCCTCAATGTGACAACAATTAAGGTATTTTAATGTTTTTCAAACACCTTCCATGCTGGTCAACCAGCCCCATGATCGGGGTTGGTTGACCTACAGTATGAGGTAGGTTGACTATATATAGGTACAATCAGGTAAGAAAATGTTATTAGTAACTTATCTCAGTGGTAATAAAATAACACAATGTCACAAGAGTTGTTTCATTATAAAATATTATTTTCTTTCTTTCATATTTTAATAATAAGCTGAAATTTTTGCAACTTAAACATTAATTATAATGTATTTATAACATAGTGTAAAGTTTAGGGTTGTTATCCCCATATCACTCTAACGAAAGAGGGTAGAGATCTGAAATTTCTGTCAGTGTTTTTTTAGGCAGAGAGCATTATTTGGTACACATAAATACTAAAATTAGTGCTGGGGCCGTTTTTAACCATTTCCTATGCTTACCCGGCTAGACCCTTTAAACAAGAAATACAAATCGCTTTATGAATAACAAAGTAACAATTTAATCCTTATTAGTCAATCAGCCCCGACCGATCATTTTGACTTCAATAATCTATATAACCTTCAATAATTTATGTATAAACAAAATACTATGTCAATAGATCGTCTAATAAACAAATTATAAAATAGCCCCTTAACATTTATTCTATTGTAACTATATACAGCGTGAAAAAATAAAATCTTTAAGGAAAAATATTTACTTATTTACGTAGTCAATTTTTCGACAAACTCTGATAACTGTTAAAAAATGTGCGATCACGTGGTCGGACATAAATGCATGTTTCCGCAGTAGAGCATATGTCGGTGCAAAGTTATTAACAATTAGTCAACCTACCCCTTGAGACAACCAGCCCCGGTCTCCCCTGCACATTTTTTACACTTTCAACAGTGTAACGACTATTTAGAAATAATAAACGGAGGAGGTGGCCGTAGAACGTGAAAATAAATTGTTTAAGAGGTAATTCACTATTTCTATTAACTATCGACCCAACGGGAATAACCATTCTCCATTTCAAATAAATGGTACATAAAATGGAAGCTCACCAATATTACACTAAAACAAATATTTTATATCATACAGAATACTTGTTCTAACTCTCCTGAACTCTTCAAGGAATCTTTCTTTGGAGAATTATTATTTGCAAAAATAATTGTCCAAAATGGAAAATACAGTTGATCCCGGTTGAGCTGATAATCTCAGGGTCCGGACAGTATCTCTTATTCGGGGAGGTCGGCGAATTTCACACTTCCGATTTCACCCTTCATTGAGTTGCATGGTTTTTGGCCTTCGAGAATTGGGGACCGGGAAGACAAGGATAGCACTAGTCCTTAAGAAAGGAAGAATGTCCAGTTCCGCATTTCTCATCAGATCTCCATGAAAATGGTATCACTCGGTTTCTTGTTTCACCGATTAAAAGACACCAAAAACCATGCAAATCGGATTACAATAAATTCACAAAATTACGTGAAAAGCTAAGTAATTTGCAGAATTTAAAGCCAACTTCGTTGAAAACAGACCGATTTAAATGAAATTTGAATCAGGACAATGGCAGGAATCCTTTTACGTCACTTTCATATCGATCCGATGAAAAATAAAGGATTTATTTTGTGAATTAAATGCTCGAGCGACCCTGGATTGGAGATGGAAATGTAAAATTGCGAAATTTAAAAATTACATTGTGTTTTTAATTTAAAGATACTCACTATATCATTCTTTTGGATAGATGTCTTTGTATGGCTCTAAAATAGTCAGATTAAAAAAAAAACGAAACTGCAAAATCTGTAGTTCTGACGCTAGAGAGACCGCTGATCTGCCATCTGAATATATTTCGGATAGAACTCGTGGGCCGCCGAAATGTTTCGTATGAAACGGCTCTAGGAATGCACTCAGAGCTTCGGACATGAAAAGGAGCCTGACATAGGTTTTTTAACCTGACATATGATTTTAACCGTGAAGTCTGATAGCAATCCGGAATAAGCCGCTGTCACAAATCATTCAGAGTCTAGCATAGAGCACTCGAAGCGCAGTTGCACAGTTCTAAAATAGTTTCTGAAGAGCATTTATTAAACAATAATATTAAATCTATAAAGTGATATTGGACCAAAGTGCATGCTGTAATTTTTATGCATCTTTGGAAAGCTTTCCTCGAAGCAAAGAAATACCATTTGTATCCTGAAAATCAGATGGGAATTGCTTAAGGGGTCATGCCTAGTTGGCAGGCGTGATTTCCGGGAATTTTTTGTGGAAAATCTAATGTATATTTCTTACAACTATTTACTTATTTGAAAAGTACATATATTCAGCATCTCTCGGTAATTTTGATATAGAAAAATATTAAAAAATGAACGAATAACAGCCACTCTCCAGGAGGTATTTTTTTGCTGTGAGCACGTTTTCTCAGAGCCGGATCATCTGAAATCGAAAAGTGATGAAGATTCTGTTAGTATACGAGTTTATCTAGTTCGTGAACGAAGGGTTTTTCAAAAAAATGATTTCAGACAAAATGGCGGCCGTTTAACGCAAAACCGTGATTTTTCGATGTCTGAATTGTTCGTTTTTCGTGAATTAAAAATAGAGTTTTCATCAAAAACAAAAATCCTTCGTTCACGAACTAGATAAACTCGTACACTAACAGAATCTTCTTCACTTTTCGATTTCAGAAGATCCGCCCCTGAGAAATCGTGCTCACCGCAAAAAAAATATCTTCCGGGAGAGTGGCTGTTATTCGTTCATTTTTTAATATTTTTCTATAACAAAATTACCGAGAGTTGCTGAATATATGTACTTTTAAAATAAAAAAATAGTTGTAAAAAATATACATTAGATTTTCCACAAAAAATTCCCGAATGTCACGCCTGCCAACTAGGCACGACCCCTTAAAAAGTCAATTTAACCTTCGCAATATCAAGCTTAGCCAAAATATTTCTTTGATTATCATTGCATTGTAAATTCAGCTTTGGGTAGATTTCACCATTTGCACTGTCTCCTAAACAACGGCTGACAAGTAAACGGTCATCGTATTTATCACGCAACAATAAAAATAGCTGCAAACATGTTCTAACGCCACTCGGCGAGGAGTTCAAACGGATTGCCCGAATCACCCGTTCGCGAACGCTTTGTACAATACTTAGTTATCAGGTTTTCCACTTACGTCGGCTTTGCAATAAATTCCTCGTGTGTCGCAAAGAGTGCAATCAAGATCCCCGTATTTGCAGTAACGCAGGAACACGGTTACCTGGAGAGGTGAGATTATGGATCATGGACGACAGAAGTTTGCCTTTTACCAGTTCTCCTTCTGTGCCCCTTTCTGTCGGAACAGAACGCCGCGAGTTGTGTCTAAGAGAGGCATTGGATACAATCACCCAGCGTAAGGGGAATCGATTTAAAAGTGTTTTGATCGTCGCGCGGTATATAGGGCGCGCACGACGTGTCTACGTCCCGCTCGTTTGCTCCAGAAAAGTTCACTCGATGCAATATTAAGGCGAGGCCATTCGCGGAGAAAGGATTTTGCGTACGGTCCGCGGGCGTTTCTCACGTGCCGGAGTGTGGGTGCCGTCTAGGTCTGTGCCACACATACCTCTTCATCTATATTTCTGCACGGTATACTTTGTACCTATGTACTCGCCGACGGTTCCAGCGACGGAAGATTATTATATTTTCCAGCCAAGAGAAGTTGTCTCGCCCTTTTCAGCTCCTTTTTTCCCGAGAAATGTGTGCAGAAGCCATTTACCTTCGGCCCCGAGACGATCGTAAAGTATCCACGCGTAATACTGACGAAATTGTTTTAGTCTGCGAAATAGACAGCAGAATCTTTCCACCACTCTGTCGTATTTTTTTCACCATCCTTGCACTTGACAAACATTTCCGTACCGATATGTAACCAAACAGTCTGTAAACAATATTCGTGCTTCTAAGTAACATTTATACGCTTGTGTTATTTTACTAGGTGAACAGTGTTGTTTAAGATTAAGAATTCGGTGCATTTTAGTGAATTGTATAAGTGTGTATTTCTGGAAATTTCTGGAAATACTCGATACGAACGTCAACCTAAAGATTGTGGGATATTGATAACGATGGCCCTGATGCCATAGGGCGCGGCATAGACTACGTTATTAGATGCAATGGTGTGAGTAATTATTATAGGTTCAACGTAAATTCAAGAGAGCTTATTTAATATTTTAATGAACCGCGAAGTTAATACACTTAATAATCGTATTTAATATTTCTAAATTCTTATATGCAAGTTCTAAAACTGCAGTTCTCTTTCTTGAACTATTATTCACAGTGTTTTGCCAGCATTTCGTCGAACGTCCTTTGTTTTTTAATACATCGATTAGTCTTCGTGGTAAACTATTCATTAAGTTATTTATCGTGTTTTGTGTAATGTCCTTCCACGCCACTTGAATCCTCAGGTATATACTTCAGTAATCCTCTCAGGTATACAGAATCGGCAAAAATAACTTTACACAGGTCACTGTACATTTTAACACTAGAACAGTCAATGTGACTGGTTATAAAATACGTTAAAATACGTGTAAACTACATTTCTGCAAAGTAACAGTTTTGTTTTTCAATTCTCGAGTTGCCAAACTTCACTTGTCAGTTTTAGTTTGAAGCTACTACACAATTAACAAGCCATGAACAATCCGAACCAGGACCACTTACATTTTCACTGACATGAGTTTTCGAAGCACTCAGATGCATACAGTTTAGAAACTACTTGCGCACTCGTAGTTAAAATTAACGGATACTAATTGTTTAAACTATATGGCACTACCTATGCTGGTCCATTAATTATTACAATAAGCATTATTAAATCAAATTATATCCCAAGGTTGTATCTTAACTGGTCCTTCGGGCATTTAAACGGTATCCGCCTTTGTGCAGTAACCAAGACAGCGGTCAACCCAAGAGGGTGTGGTGGTTCTTACAACAGAACTCACTGTACGTACAATCTGGTGCAGTCGACACTGTAAACTGTAACGCACGAAATCTGACAAGAATTCCACGTGTCAGACGGTCGTTTATATTCGTAGGTAGCTTTCAGAAATAAATATACTGCTGAACACTATTTTTTGCCGAATATATGTACGATTAGAATTGGAAAATAAATGTCCTAGAAAGGCATACACAATCTTCTTAAATATCGCGTAAGAAGTGCCTAAATAAGACAGAGAAAATAATTTGTATACAGGAAGTTTACGTACAAATTTAGAACCCTTTTGACGATAAAGTTTGTCGCTTTGAATAGTTACTTGTTTACCCATTTTTAAATTTGAAACAATACGCTACCTTCTTCTAACATTCTAACTAATAATTGATAATTTAAAACAACGCCATCTATGTATTAGGGGTGGGACTATTCGTCGAATTTTTCGATATTCGAATATTCGAATACTTCAGTTGCTCAATTATTTGGCGAATATATAGTATTTTACCTATTTGAAATCTACATATTAACACAGCATTATCACTATTACTAAGCAAAAATATATATATCTTCTCTCTGGCAGGGTGAATTTTCAAAAATTGGAGGTGCAAAACTTGTGCACCGAATTGTATAAAAATCCATTTATCTTGGTTAAATAATTACATTACACAACATTATTATGTGATAAAATTATGTATTAGTACATGGAAACATGAGAAAACATCAATCTACACACTTTTACACAATTTACAGTGAAATACGCGCACTTCTATCGCCAAATCCAAGTATCGTACAAGTAAGTAGGCACTAGCATCCTTATAACTTGAGACTGGAGTATCGGATCTGTCTCTTTCATGCACCAATCCATTCAGAATATGTTTTACACTCAATGCCACATACTAAAACTCAATTTCAGAAAATTATGCGGCTGTTTCTTTTGTGCAGGAAAGTCTTCAATTGGAAACGATTGAAGAGGTTTCTAAACCAAGTCCTACAGTCACTTTCGACCAAATATTTCATCCATGTCAAATCAAGTTCATCATATGACTAAACAATACAGCGGAACAACTTTGTACTTTTCAAATTCGAACGAAGCAGAATATCATCTAATAGTTTTAGCAATTTTTATTCTGAAGCGTGTAGTGCTCGGTTGTGTAAACTTTGGATCTTTACTTTCCGCGCAACTGTCAAAATTCACAGGAAATTTTAAACGAGGAGGGAAGATCGGGAAATAGTGATTCATATTTTCTACTCAGTATCACCAAGCATGACGAGAAGGGCAGAATTTTTGTTTAGCCGGTTGAAAAATATTTTTACTCCAGGCAAGCAAGGAGGTGTGCAGCCTCAGTTCGCCGTGCGTCGGAGAGGAGCGACTGTCGGATTTATGCCTCCTCCACAATTTTCGCGAGTCGTTTAACCTAGACAGACCAAGGAAGATCAGTTTTCTTCCGCGCTGCTCGTTTCTGTCCCGACGTTGTCGCGTAGAAATATCTCGCTCTCATCTAGACCCTGACCGTCTCCCCTTTTCTTTCTTCTCTGTTTCATCTCGTTTCTGCTCCTTTCGAATTACGCGTAACAATGTCGAGCACTCTCAAGATGCCATAAGACGACACTGAATTGTTCTCAGGGGAATAAAGTAATGCAGAAGAACCTCGATCATCTGAACATGCGTCTAATTGGACGCGCGATTATTTTGTCTTGAACATTCTCGTTTAGTAAACCGTAAACAGTATAACATTTTCTGTATAACAGCAATGAAATAAATGAAGTGGAGCAAATGCACAAACCAATTTACAGTAATTATCACGAGAGAATGGGTTCAACTTGATAAGATTATTCAGACACGTGACGTTGAAATTATCGGAAAAATTAGCGGGAACTGTATTGAAAATAAAGCAGACGAGGAGGAGCAATATAATTATTCGTACAATATCCCTGCGCATCCATAAACATTCGTGGTTCAGAAGCAGCTTTCTGATGGTATGCCGATCAAAGAGATGGTAATATGTCAATGATGTGATGATATCAGGGATGATATACATATGGGAGAACGAGGAAAATTACTAAATTTTTCTTTAACTCATTAAAACCAAAGTTTTTAGGATGTTGTTAAATATTAAATATTGTTTGTAAATTGACTGGTATATTTCATTTTTATGTAATTAATACAGTACTAGAAATATTTATTGGTCTTCTCGAATAAACACGTTATCACTTATATATTTTATTATTAGTACTAGGAAAATATTATTGCAGAAATGTATAGCTTAAATGTATATCTTTGATACACGTCTTGCCCAGTTTCTCATAATATTCGTCGGCATTTCTACTAACATTTATATTTGCCTGACAACTGGGCTCACCTGGGCTCATTCTTCGATTAGGAACGCCTCCGGTGTATTTAAAATTGTACATGTAGTAATCATTGCAAGCGAATTAAGCTATTTCGTTCTCAGTAAATGTGCATGACCTAATACATTATTTACACCCTTCTCTTTAACTCAGAGGAATTATCAAATGACACTTGAAAATTCATCGTTATGTATTATATGCGGGGTGTTTTTTTTATTTGTTCTTACTGTGTATACATATATGCTAGTAAGTCAACTATACCGTTCTCAACCAAACCATATTTTTATTACTTCCATTTCCATTCACAAATATGCTACATTTAAAGGCGGTACGATTTTAGAAACTGATAGGTACGATTTAGGAGACCAGGTGCTGAAATCGTACTTTTTACACTATGATATAAAAAGGCTTTTAACAAATTACTTTGTTCTTGACAAAAAATTAAACATGTGATGGTAGACGTCGTAACCTTAACTTTCCTTGGTCACGCGAAGTGTATCTATCGCACCCCAGGATCTGTCTACCAAAATTTCTGTAAATCTTTAGACCTCAATAATAAAATATAAAAATTTCGTGAATTTTAACAAAAAAGATCCCTTTTATCCGCAACTATTTTTTCAAATACAAATTTCACCATATCAAAATTTATATTTCTAGAAGAAAACTATTAGAGCATGATTGTATGAGTATTACGAATGTACCATGATTACTCGAAAGTTAAAAGATTCAAAAATACGAAAATGGTAACTCGAAAATGACACTGGCATGCAGTGAACCCAGTGGAGGGTTAAACATCAAGCTACAATTTCGAATATTAACTTGTGTGAGTCAAATAGGAAATATAACAAAATATGTTAACTGGTACGATTTAGCCAACCCTCCCTTATTTATGTGTACATATAGAGGAACAGAGTGGTAATATGAAACAGGCTGTTATTTACGAATCTACGTTTGGCATCTATGCGCAACAGTAGTACATACATAGCTATAACCATTAGGCTCCCCTGTTGCTAATTTGTCACACTGGGTGTTTGCATCGTCAACTGTTTGCGGTCGTGAAAGCTACTTTTACATTTTACAGAGATCAAAACTTTGCATCATCTTTATTGCTAAATGTAAAGCATTACGTATGTCGTGTTGAATAGTAATAAGATTTTTAAATTATTACTATGATCTTTAGTTCAAAATAGCAGGATTAGATTTTTGAAAATGTTGTCCCTTTATGAGGGCTATTGGATCGAAAGTGGCGTTGCAGGGTAACATGTTCCATATTACCAACCCCTTTTTCAGTTAAGTTAGCCACTAAATGTTATAACCAATCCTTTTCCAGGTAAAATTATGCCTATGTAGAAAAAAGTGATTGTGAAACTGAATACTTTATTTGCGACTTCTGTTCATAGAGAACATGAATACAATTTAAATTCAGTTGTTCCCCTTCACTTATAAAGTATATTTCGTATTTTAATTACTAAAGTAATATTTTCATTTTACACTTGAAGAACAAAGATTGTTTAATTATTAAAAAGCTTATACAAGCTAGTAAGAAAGAAAACAAAATTATGTTTCATACTACCACCCCGTTTTCGAAAACCCACATTTTGCACTGTGTTAAAACAAATTGTTGTATTCTTTCCACGGTTTTATTTTGTATCCTAAGGACTAATAATACATGATAAGAAATACGTTGGCTAAAAGTACGGATGACTATTGATGCAACAGGTTCATTGAAAATGAATCATTTTCTGTAAAACAAAGATGTTGTCTATTTTACTATACTTTCGCCTATAGTTAACTTACAGAATGTTTAGTATTAAATTAATGATATCAAACTGACTATTGAGAAACATAAAAATACTTAAAGATCTGCTTAAAATGTTGGAAGATTATTATATTGCCAGCGATAGTAACGTAGAAAGTAATTTTGAAAGTGACAAAACTGCGAATGACAGTTATTAACTCTTGAAGATGATACAGGTGTATCACATGTGTCCATTTGAGCGTAGCACAATAGTCGAGCGCGACCCACATACGGGGCATGGACAGTAGAAGTATGTATTATCATTCAACAATTAAAATGAAATGGAACTATCGATTGTTTATCCCAGTGATTCCCAACCGGTGGATCGCGAACCCCAGGTGGGTCGTGAAGTGTTTTCAGGGGAGGGTCGACACGGTTTTTTTTAAAAACATTATTAAGTTGAAATTAAAATCTGAAATACCTACTTTTAATGTGTTTTTTTTAAAACTTATTAAATTAACTTTACGTTATATGGAGCGGGGGGTCGCGGGTTATCCGAATATTATAAAAGGGGGTCGCGACTCAAAAAATGTTGGGAAACACTGATTTATCCAATACTTCGTTTAACAATTTATTGCAGTTTAATCACTGAATAATGTGTATTAGAAAATATCATCACAAAGAAAATAATCATAAATAAATTCTTGAAAGGGAAAGAATAAAAAGGTTCCGGAAACCACGTAATACGTCTGAAGAAAGTGTAAAAATTTTAATTGACGAGCTTCCCGGAATGGTGAAAGAAAGCAAATATTCCTGTGAACATATTCGATAAACGTTTTCCATGAATTAATGTGGTTTAATAGGAAAGAAATGCCTGTGCTTGACGGAAGGAGAAGAAATGGAACGATTTAGATGATTGGTTTAAAAAGTGCTTTTATTTCTGGGAACTGCGAGCCGTAGCTAAATAGTAACACTGATATCGATTTAACTCACAGGCTACACGGGAATTTTTTCCGGATAAAATCGTGGTATAACGCGATACCACGGTGTTGTACTGGAAAGCGTAACGACACTGTTTTTAAATACATCACGCGATTTCATGGTAGTTGCAATTTTATGAGTGCACACATCAACGTTGTACACGACTTAAAGTCTCGCGAATCGATGTTACATGCCTCGAAGTAGGCTTTATAATTTCTTCAGAATTTCTAATTTTATCGGCACGAATTGAGAATCAGGAAAATTTCATACAGCCGAATGGATTGAACGTTAATTACGTATAAAATCAATCATCATTATTATGTAATTATAATTGGATTATGGAAGCAATATTTATATGAACATTATAAAACGAATATCATGGTACTTGATATAAGAATACTGAACTTAATTTTTACCAAGTTTTGGATTTTGTTTACAACTCTTTTAACGATTTAGGTTATGAACTGACATACTTATTCACTTAACATGGAATGGCGAACAGCAAAACATGAATGGAATTTCATGCAACGTTATTGAAATTAATCACACATGAAATTGCCAAGCATCACTGCTAATCAGACCTTGACATTTCGGACTAATTAGTTTTACGTGAATACGTTTAAATTTATCTTCGATAATAAATTTTCTATAAATACGCTGCCTCTCTTCTGGACGCATTTAAAGTGGGGTAGTGGTACCTATTTTATATCCCCTTGCAAAAGTTAAATCGCTGTTAATTGAATAATAATTAATATTTTTGTATGTTATTTGTGTCAAATTAAAGAGAAATTAGTCATGTTCCATATAGCATAAGTGAGAATCGTTGAAACCTACAAATTTTTAATTTAGTCCTGAACCTGTTAACTGGCACAGACGAGTGTAACTCATCAATAAATTAAAAAATTTGCGCCTGTTGCGAAAGAATGCAAATATCATTATCACTACGGATGCAGTTATGATATAGTGTCTTATGATATTTCTTCGCTTCTCTTTTGTTTCTTTTCTTCTGACATTTTTCACGTACCTATACGGCTAAGTAGTAAATTCATTTCAGTAAGTACAGTTCAGTAGGTACATTTCTGTACTAATAATATTTTTTTAATAAATTATTAAAAAAGATTAGACTTCTCATATTAGACTCCGTCTGTCTAGTTTTATCATTCTATTTGTATTAAAAATAACATTATGTCATATTTATACATACTATGGGCAAGGGAGTATACCCAACTAGGGGGCACTTTCGAAAATGTGCCGGTTAAGGGCGGACATACACCCAGAGAGGCTTAAAACCTGGCGTTCTTTTAGCAAGTATAAACGTTATTATACTCGTATTTTTTAAATCAATTTAATCTAATCATTGGCTATAATAATTAATTTGTTTACTGTAAAAATATTGGTCATGTATTATACAAGTTATAGGAGCTAGTTTCGCATGCGCCATTCATTGCACTGATTGCTCCTGAGTAAACAGGTTTTACCAGAAAGCAAAAAACAAATTAGATTCTTAACATATATTAACAAATGCTACCACTGACATGGCCGATTAAAAAAATGTTGATTTTTAAAGAAATGGCAGCTCTCTAAATGAAACGTTCAATCTTCAGACATGAAACAGTCCCCGTTTCATGCACTAAAAAAGAAACTGTGAGTCAAGTAAAAAAAGAAAATCCGTACCATATAGCCAATGAAAATTTGCAGTAAATCGGTTGAACAGTTGTTGAGTAACCGTGGGCATCGTTTTCGAAAACCTGGTTTCGCGAAAAATGCATTTGAAGTTCGCATCAACGTAACGCAGCACGCGAGCATATTCCACTTTTAATGTCTGCGTCTCCAATATTTCTGCGAGTTTCCGGCTTAAATATTGGGAAAACATTCTTGACATATCAAACACTGAAAATATGTAGTAAAGAAATCGATTCCTCTGGTATAGCTAGATGTGTACGCCCTCCTCCCCCTGGTTAACTGTACAAGAAGGGACACTTACATAAGTATTCCGCTTTTGGTAGGACACCTAACCCCGGGTCCACACTGAGGCGAACATCGTGTTAGCTAATGTTCGCCTAAATGGTTCGTAACATTGTTCTCCTCGGTGTGGATCCGGGGTCATAGTGTTCCTGTACGTTCTCCATATAAAATCGTTGAAGGAGGTTAGCCGCGAACCCGTTACCGATCCAACGTCATCGACTTCTCGAGCAAAAATTTCAACGAGTGGCGAGTTACTCTGGCGAGGAGAAACTGGCCGGTCCGTGTCACGTGGCCTCTGTCGATGCCCGTTCGGTTGCGTGAATGGATCCCGTTCATGTTGGTGTTGGAAACCGGTAACTTTGGAACCGACAGAACCCGTTTACCGAGGATACCGTTGCAAGGGACAGATGCCGCCATGTTTAGGATTAAGCTTGATTCCCACTGTTCGTCTGGCCGCCGGCAGACAACCATCGAAAACTTAATATCATCGTACCACCCGCCTTTAGATCACTTCAAGAATTACTTATTTCCCTCGCCTGTTCTTCCCCGTGATTCAAGAAAGATGGCAAATATTGCCTGATAATTTTTAAACACTTAGGAACAAGACCAGGCAAACAGTTGCGTACAAAGGAAACACGGGGAGGGTATTATGTATTGTAAGTCCAATCATCAAAACATTACAGGGTGCGCAAAAAGTTCGGAATGTTCTTTGTCATCTGATTAATTCTGCATAAGTGAGAGTTCTGTGAAAGTGTTTATATACGTTGGATTCGAACAGCCTAAACATCTCGAAGCAAAAAAATACATGACTTACACCACTTTCATAATCACCGGCACAGTTGGATGCCGAATCGGGCGTAATAAACACTTTTACAGAACTCGCATTTATGCATAATAAATGAAACGACAAAGAACGTTCCGAAATTTTTGCGCATCCTGTTTCTCCGAGACTGTCGATCCTCAGGTGCCTGTCGTGAAACGGATCAGTGACGAAGGGTGTGAATATCACAATGGCAAGCGTATTCAAGAATGAAGAGTGTTACGATTGTTGACGCCGTTGAGAGACTTGCTAGCTGCCAGCTAAGCGGACAGTGAGAATTAAGCTTTATAAGTGTTCCGTTGTTAGCCTAAGCGAAGGAAAAAACAAAAGCCATCGGGGACTCACTCTCTGCTATCGCAGTTTCCTTCCTTTCTTCTCCTCTTTCCGTTTTCTTTAGTCCCCCCACTCCAGCCATCCCCACCTCCTCTCTCGCTGCTACTCTCGATTTCTGTTTCATTCCTCTCCTTTTCCCTTCTCTTCCTGGTTCTTGTTCCACTTTTCCCTCGCCGTCTTGGCCATTTCGCGGTCTTTGTACATACTCCTCCCACGGTACTTACTGTCCTCGTTTTCCGTTTCACTTTCTGTTTTTAACATCTGGTCCGTACCCAATTTCACCCTTCCCTTTCTCTTCATTTTCTCTTTCCTTGGCTGTTGCGTCTTCGGTCGATCTCCGACTCGTTGCCTTGGGTCTTGATATCTCTCGGCTTCTCTGGTTAATCGGTATTCACTGCTGCGGTTCCGTTTCTGATGCTAGGGATAGTGTCGTAACGAGACAACGCCTCCCACCGGGAACATTTGTGTGTAGCCCATGAAAGAAGTTCGGGTCCGCGAGCATTCAGGCTGGCCATGGTAATTTCAAGGAGTATTCGGTAGATCGCATTCGAGGGAATCGCCGCTCCTTAGAGAGTTCGCCATTCCAAGGAAATTTTACAAGTGGAGGGCATGAGCGAACAGTCTCAGAGTTTAATTCTTCAGAGACCGAGCGTTTTTGGTCACGATTATCTGCTCGCGCAACACGATTTATAAGCCATTGCCGTAGAAAAGGTATTAGAATAACAGATTAGTGTACCTATTATACAAATAGCTTGATTCAGTTACACCCAGTGTTGCCACCTTATCACCATATAAATCCCGGAGTGCCAGACATTCCAACCCGGAGATTCAAATATAAGCCCGGAGATGGAAAAAGCAGAAGAAAGTTTTGTTCTCGAATATCCGGAAAACAGATGTGCAATTCTTTTAAGTTCAAACAGTTCAGATATTTAAAAGTATCTGTTCTTTTAATTAATGACTTTTATTATATATAAAATTGATACCATTATATAATACCACAATTACTTATTATCTAATTTTTTTTCTACAACCCAGAGATTTTTCCAGTAAAACCGGAGCCCGGAGATTTGCTTGAAAACCTGGAGTCTCCGGGACAAAACCGGAGAGGGTGGCAACCCTGGTTACACCACGTGTTTTATAAGAAGATTGATTTGTATGAATTTTGTTTCGTGAATTGGTCGTATAATGAATTATTGTTGCTTTTGGAATAATCATTTTCAACGCAATCGGCAGCACAAATTGTTAGGTTTCGCCATTGCAGGATGATTCTTAAATGCATGTCAATACTTCAGGTATTTTGCCGATTTTAGAACAGTATTGAACTCGCGAGAGTTTCTGATTGCCCGAGCTTTTGTTTACTTCATATCGATGGATATTGTTTGTAAACATTAGATCAAGTTAAGGCGCACTGAGGCGTGCAGTAGCGTGTGTTGAGGCTCGAGGCGGGTATTTGGAACATTTTCTTTAATCATCCATGACTTGTACACTACGGTATATGTATATGTTCGTATAACGTTTTTACTTATTTAATGTGTAGTAGGGCTGTAACGAATATTCGAATACCAGAGAATTCGAATATTCGAATATGCGAATAATTAAGAGTAGGTATTCGAATAATTCAGACTATTCGAATATTCGAATAATTATCTCCAAAAGGAGTCTTCGAATATTCAAATATTCGTTATAGTAACGGGGGCAGAAGTAAAAATATTATAGTTCCTTAAAATTGTTTATAGGGTGTTAGTTTACTACAAAAAACTCTGCTCATACTGTTTGTCACCCGCTTATGGCTGGACACGGGTGGGCCTGGAGGAGAGGCCCTTGGCCGACTGATTCGGGGTTGTCAACTCATTATTATTAGAATAATAATATTAATAACTGATGGTTGTTTTCGTTTTAAAATGTATAAATTTACCAAGGATTATTAATTAACTTCCAAATTTATCGTTTGAAAAATAAATAATTGTAAAGGCCAATATGAAAAGAATCTCGCGGTAAAGTGTGGACAAATATTTCACGTTCAGATTCTTCTTCGATATTCGAATAGTCCGTATTAGTCGAATATTCGAAGAAATTACTCATATTCGAAATTATTCGAATTATTCGAATAGTTGAATGATTACAGTTCTAGTGTGTAGATTTATCACCTGAAGTAATGACATGCACTTATGAATCACCCTGTATAATCCGAGTCATGTTTCTCTCTTTTCGGCTTTCGATGTTCTTTAAGTCATGAAAGTAACTATACGAACTATTGTTATTAGCGGAGTTGTGTTAGGTTGTTAGATAGAAATTTGGAGGCTTTGTTTAATTGTCCGGAGAGTAAGCGCAGAGCAGAGTGCTCATTTGAAACCGACGAGAAACGACTTTGGATAATGTTAAGTCTTGTAGAGTGATTTATGAGCAAAGAGCGTGCCGCGATTGCAATGCAACGTTGGCAAGCTTCTGCCAAGACGAATTGAATGGTATCATTTGCAGCATAAAAATTAGGCGTGACCACTTAAAGAAATGGCCCTAAATTTTGCTGCTCTGGACACAAGCGCAAAGTCAATGTCTGGTCAAAAAGATCAAAAAGATCAAGCGGATGTAGGCACTAGAGGAAAAACCAAGAGGTGTAAGCGATGTCTTTGCAGGTTAGGACACTAAATGTGTCTCTCGCCTCTCATTATAGGGCACTATTGGCCGAAGACGTTTGTCTACCTTGACACATCCAAGCGCGTCTACTAAGGTCTAAAATACGGTTTTACCAAGGTTCAAGTACGGTCCTTTAATGAGAGCCGAGAGATACAATTTGGCGTCTTGACCTGCAAGGATATCGGTTACACCAGTCCAGTTTTACTCAAGTGCCTACCCGAGGTCCTTTTAACCTGATGCGAATTTGCTACTGGTTTCTTTTGTTCCCTATTCGAAATTACGAACCTCAGAACCACTTTTGAAATTGATCCCATCTGATTTTTAGGAGAGGTCATTTATACATATGTATATTCTCATATTGGCGGCACCTTCTCAACGATGTATAGCACAGCATGCTCTTTGACCACAGATCACTCTACAGACTTAAACATTCTCTTTTATGAAACTTGAGGCCCCAAGTATATCAAGGGAAACTTTTTTCCGATTAAACAGATCTTTGATCCGTGATATCGCCAGGGGATATTATAAAAAAAGTCAGTTAGTGATATGCTCTCATCAAAGAATCTGACTAACATTTATTGAGATAACACGATATCTCGTAATTCGATAATTCGTGGGTTATTAAATTTAATCTCTGAATGATGTCTGATTTATATTGCAAAAAGAGCGAGATTTTTATGTGGGAAATTAAATCGACGTATTTGCTTCTATTTTTAATGTATCATAATTTGGAAATACAGCATTTGTAGATAATACTTGATATAGGTAAAATTCTTTCGCATTGCTACTTATACAACATACATATTATTGTTATTATTTTTGGTAGTAGTAGTATTATTTATTTTGTAAACGGGAGAAAGGATTCCCTTTAGTGTATAAAAGTAAGTAAAGGTATATTCAACATTAAAACAGATGTTGCTGGGTACAAAACGAAAGCAACAAAAACAAGAAAAAGCGCTACCTAATCGTAAGCGAAATAAATCATTTTGCAATATATTATTTGAAATACACAGGCGACGATCTTTGATTGAATCCGAGTGATCGAAACCCGATTTGTATAAAATGGTGTAAAACAATCTTGCTTCCCTGAATTGTCTAGATCAAGACCATTAATAATCTTGCGTTCTTAGAAGGTAAAAAATGTTGAAAGATTGCACGAGTGGTTCGTAATTGTGATCGTACTTCGCCGTACGTTGTTTAGTTTTAATTGTCACACTGTCTCAGGAATCAATGTTGTAACTTCTCCAGCAGATATACGTAATTGGTCTGATGAGGTGACCTAATCGACGAATATTCCAGTTTGAGGAATTGTGTTTGAGTTTGAGGGTACATAGATTACTAAAATCAGCTGTTTTACGTATTATAAAACCTATAATCGTTGTGACAGATTGACAAGCTTCAATTATTTAATTTTGGGACACACTATATGAAAGCCACTTCGATCATCCGGATCTTCGAGAGATCTGCACAATAATTTTGTGTGTAGGTATCTACTTTGCGCATCACCAATCGCATCAAGTCGGAATGTGCCGAGGAAGGGGAACTTTCTCCTTGAAGAACTTTCATGTATTTCTGGTAGTGACACAAATTATTTGAGCTATGTGTACATTAAAGGAGACCGTGGCGGTGCATTTCAGCAGCACGTTGGACAGTACAACGTATATGAGCGAGGGCATGCTCTCGTGTGCTTATAAGTGCGTGTATGCGCCGTCACATATTTGGCCGTCTGGTATTTAAATAACGCTTCTGCAAAAAGTGAACTTCCAATTTTTTTATGGATTATATCTCGAACAAAAGGGCACTGTTTGCAGAACGAAGAACTTTTCGATTTCCTTTTACATGGGAAATTTGTATTATTCAGTTTGCCCTATTATTTTAGAACATCCTGTACAACAGCCTGGAGGATCCTATTACTTGTTTGAAGATTCTGTGTATCCAGACCATTTATTTAAGTGAGATGAATGATCCGATTAAATTGTTAACACCAATCTCTGCTCGTACGTTAATATTAAATTGCAGCTGGTATTTAGAACAAGCATTGGAGAATGTGGTATTGGTGGAGTCTAGAACAAGTTGCAATTTGTAAACAGGGTTATGCCTATATAATCTGCGCGCCGACATTTTCAAACGATTTTATTCAACTTCATTTTTTCGTCCGCCCGTTTGTTTGCTTTAAATCTTGTGACTTAATATTAACTCACTTCCACATATTTCGACTTGAAACTTGATAAAAATAATTACAATTTGTTAAAAATTAATTGTAATTTGTGAATGTTCAAATATTAATTCGGTGGTCATTATTTACTATTCATAAGAAAAAAAAAGGTAAATTGGAATACCGGTATTCTAAATTAGGGCTGGGACTATTTGTCGAATTTTTTGTTATTCGAATATTCGAATACTTCAGTTGCTCAATTATTTGGCGAATATAATTCGAATATCTAAGTATTTGAATATAATTCGAATATCTAAGTATTTGAATATAATTCGAATATCCAAGTATTGGAATACTGATGTATTCGAATAGTATGGTGTGAATTATAAATCAAATTTTTTAGGATTATTTTTTACAAGCTTTTATTTAGTTTCAGTTGAGAGTTCGTTAGTTCGTCAGGGTGAAATCTTGTAAGCTAATAACTTCATTTATAATTCACACCGTACTGTTCGAATACTTAAATATTAGAATAATAACATTCGAATACTCAAATATTCGAAGTTTATTCGTAGCATTCGAATACTTGTAAAATATTCGAATATTAAATTATTCGAATGGTCCCAGCCCTATTTCAAATTACCTGCGCCTTAACGAAATCAATACTTCCTGTCATTTTTCATTTAGACCAAAGTTTCAGTTATTTTTTGTTTTTATTATTACTGAAAGTTTGAAATATAAAAGTTTATTAGTTTCCTTATGATATTATGCAGTTTTATTGTTCCCATCGTCGGTCGTAACTTTTATTCTTCTTAAACAAACTGGCATTCCAAATATATTGCATTTCCACTACCTACAAAACTTTAGTACAAAAAAATTGAAGTTAGATTTTCATATGGTTCATTTTATTATTCTAATCTTCGAAAAAGAAATGGTAAATATCCATGAATCATAAAAAAGATTATTATTAACAAAGATACGGTTTAGATTTTTTTAGAACGAAAAAAAAGATTTTTCTAAAATTCCTTATGGTACCATATTGTGGATATCAAAAATCATAAAACTTTAAATGAAACTTTTTTCGATATCTTTTACGATTTCGCAGATATTCACAGTAATATGAAAACTCGCAATTTCTTTGTGGTAGTATTTTTACCCCTATGACCGTTTTATTGCCGAAACAGAAAGTGTTAACGTTATGAGCTTCACTCGAACTACATTCCTGCAAAGTTTCGAATTCTTTTAAATTTTCGCGCTTCTGAACGTCCCTTGTTTATTGGATCACTGTTATAATATGTATCTCAAAATTGTATTTCCCTCGGATTTTCACCGGGGAAACATTTTACATAGAAATGCGTGGCGACTGCCACATCTGCACGCCTGCCTCAAACAGTCGGTGTATTCCGGTGTGATGCACTCGCGCCGTCCTTGAATTTACGTTTACGGGAGTTCCCGGGAAGTATGTGGCATTGGAGGGAGCAAACGAACGTGCTAACGCTCTGACAAAAAACAGTCTGTGGGACACGAAGCCCGATTACGATGTTTACGAGCGAATGATGGTCGTGATACCCATGTGTTTTTTTTCGCGAGGTCTTTCCTATATTTCAAGAATAACCAGGTACGCATATTCGTATTGACATAAAAACGAGTTCACGTTGACGTGAAAATGTATGTATGTATATGGTATTTTTGAGCGATTATTAATGACTATGTAGAACCGAGTATGAGATACCATCGCTGTTGGCGCATATGAAATCAGCAACCTATAATTTGGTAGTACAGTATGCTGAAGGAAGGGTATTTAAATGTATACTGTTATTACGAGCCGAGGCTGAGAGCAATGTGATTGGCTGCGAACCCAAGGATTTGAGATTCTTGTTTATAGATTGTTTGTTGCGGACGAACCGATGCCTGGTTAACCCCGGGAGGCACTAGGAATGTTAGTTTAGCCTCGTAACTTTATAATCTGATACACCTCGAGCAGTAAAGGTGTATCTGTGTGGATTTATCTGACACTGGAAATTTAATTAATGATTAGATTCTAATAAAGTACTCTGAGTAAGAAATAACAAAGGTATATTCTGATCTATCAGTTCAGTCTTTTAAAATTGGTTAAAGTATAATTGTTGAGGTACCTCAGTCCACCTCTCGGTTTTTACGCGCTGAAATGCGAAGAATATAAAATATAAAATGCATAACAGCAACTTTACGTACTGTATGGTTAACTTGTGTTATTTGCCCAAAAGGGAATGGAACCCGATCTTGCTAAGCCTCTGCCTTCTAAACGTACTGAACTAGAAGTGAACCCCCGAGTATGCATTTGTGGCCTTTTCATACTATGAAATTGGGCTTAGAAAGTGGTGGGGGCATGAATGCCTTCAATCGAATATCAGTTTTTGTAGGAAACCTCGGTTGCGCAACACTACTGCAGGAAACGATAACTCCGCCGGTCCAGGTGCTATTCCAGACACCCGAAGGGGTCAGAATGTCAACAGACAGTCTTTGAACGTAACATTGTACACAATGAAATAATACCAAAGTGAAGGCTAAGGATACATGCAGTAATAATCGGGGCAGTATTAACTAGAATTAGAAGATTCGAATATTTAGGTATGTAATTGTTACAAATATTACTTGAGTACTTATTACGATTCGAAAAAGAAAGTATTTGTATATTTGAACATTTGTACTGCTCGAATAAAGCGTACATCATCCAGAATTATTTAACTCTGATCTTTATATTTTCTTTACTTCCAAACAACACATTTTGTCAGTAGCAAAATTTGCGATTTAATATTCGACCCACGTTACCATTAAATTGCCCCGAAAATGGTGCAACTTAATTGAACAGGAATTTCCCTGTGTAGGGAAATTAGCTAACAACAACGTAGGTACTTCTTAAGCATTCCAATTTCATTATCCGTGGGAGTGCTTTCTTCCATAATTGGAAACACAGGTATTGAATACAAAAGCTGTTTATGTCCAAAAAAATATCAAACCCATTAATTTTGTTTGCATCAAAGTAGTAATGTTATACGTGTTTATAAGTTTTTTCCAATTTTAAACGGAAGGAAAGCTCAAGATAGAACAAATTTTTTAGCTGCAATAACTCAAAGTAAAAGATATATAATAACTTTGATACCTATATACTATTTTGAAAACTATTAGAGATAAAAGCATGCCTTTTAAACAAATGTTTTATAGATTTTAACTACGAGAAATGTGAAAAGTCATTCGCACTATATACATTTTCAAAGTTATCAATATTTTGACATAGACAAGTTATATATTTCCAGGTAATTATAAATATTGTCAAGTTAGTTTAAGTTTTCATTTTCTTTCACGTTCTGCTATACATGGTGAGTCACCTAACGTAATTACTTACAAAATCGCCGTTTCCTGTGACGCAACAAAAAATATATCTGTGGAAGAAATTATTTAGTTTGGAGGAGCAAATATAACGATGAGCAGATTCTTGTTTCAGCGTCATGTTTTTCGAGATTTGTACGTCATTGATAGTTTCTTTAATTGGACCACATATTTCTTGTTATGGTGTCTTACATTCAGACGAATTAAAAAAATCAATAACAATATGATTTTCAGTTGTTCTTCAGTACGAAAATTTGTATCTACGTCAGTTGACATATTTCTGGTCTAGAATCGATAATATAACCACGTTTCTTTAAGCTAAACATTTGTTCTTAATTTGAATCTGTCACCCAGAACTTCAGTAGTAAAACTTTGAGTAGTGTCGGTGTGCTTCCACGTTGAGAGATTAGAACCACGTACTTAGAATTGACTTCACCTCGATCTTTTGCGGAAATCATTGTTAGTATCGTCCGGGGGTCCCCAAATGTGCTGCGAAAGCGATGCTGGTTCAGACAACGCCCTGTATCTCAAGTAAAGAAAATTCAAATCTCTGTATTTCCTTTTAAATTATTCATGAATATTACCAACAGATTGGTGAGTTTGTTTTTGAAAATGAACACAAACTCGATCTCACTTGCGTTATTTTTAGTTATATGGAACTAGCTTAAAGTACCCGGCGTTGCCCGAAGAAAACTTTGATTAAATTATCACAAAGTGTCAAGGGGATGAAATAAGGTGGAAGGGGTGGGATCCAGATTTCTTGGTAGTCTATACTTTCCGCAGGGTTCTAAAGAGTAGTTATGCAAATTTTGGTCCGGATCGATTAAAGGATTTAGGAGTTAATAGTGAATATACAGACATAAGAGGGGGTGAGCTTCAGGGTTGGGGACTTCCCAGTATTTTTTCTGGGGCGTCGAAGAATATTCATGCCAAAGGTGCGGATACGTTGAACAGTATGAAAGCCTTTACCTGACAAACATACCTACGTACATATTTTAACTTTTATATGTATAGAAGATAGATACACACAATGTGCGTTTGATTCTTGCACCCCAGCCGCATCCACACAGTGATAAAGCCGTCCGCTCCTAGGCGCTCCCTATATCTTCCTTGCGCAGTGCGCGAAGGAGGAGCTGGCTCTTTTATTGTTTGAGTGCGGCTGGTGTCCGAGAATCAAATGCATTTTGTGTACACTGCGTGCCGATGTATCGTTCCAGTCAAACACATATACATGTATGTAGACTAGTCTCCCTTTCTAGCCGCCATCCAACCACCTGCTATGTACATAAGTACAGGCGATGGCACCTTTCCCGCTCTCTCTCTGTGCTCTCTTTCTCCGTAGTTGGAACTGTTGGAAGGCGCCTGAAAACCTTCTCCTCTGGACACCTTCTCCACCGTGCATATTATGTTGTCATCCTTATTATGTAGTAAATAATTGTTATTTTTGGCTCAAATTTTCAAGTAGTATTCGACTTTTTGAGTATTGAAAATCGATCGAGTAGCTCGACAAGATTCAAGTTATTTATTTGAAATCTACTTAGTTACTTGTATGCAACAAGCCGTTGAAACATTCAAGCCACTCAAATCATTCGCAAAGTTCGAATTTTGTTAAGCTTGTTCGAATATTCAAGCTATTTAAACTATTACTTGAATAATTGAGTATAAGGTTTTTGTTTTGAGCAGAAAAATTTTAGAACAATTTCAGCGTTTTAATTGATATCTACATAAATCTAATAAAATAAACTGAAACGCTACTTGGTGGTGGCAAACAAATATTATCTAAATTGCATCAATGGTCCAATCTAGGAGCCTGGTTTCCTAATTTGGACCAAACACATTCAAAATTTGACCATGTCTATTTTTCGTTATTTTAAGTAAAAACTTTCATTTAAAAATGTAGTTACATTCCATAAAAAAATAAATAACTCTGAGAAGCATTTCACAGCATACTGACAGAAAACAAATATGCATTTGATAAAATAATCAGTCGCTGTCAGACTGGCAGTTTATACACTCATAATAATCGGTATTACGACTGCTAGAGGAGCTTAAATGGACCCATCTCTTGCAAGAAAGACACTGAACCCACTCTTCTCCCATAATTGATTCCGAAAATGCAGACAAACAAACAACGCGAAAGCAGTCTTCACCCTGCGATTCACTTGGAGAATCCTGTACCATAATCTGTTTTTTTGTTTGCACTACCATGAACATTTTTGCACTTATCGTCAATTCTGTAAGATAATTATTTATTTGAATGGGTTACAATTAATATAAGATTGGTAAATCCTACGGTGTCTTTTCGTGCCCTGTGAGGTAGGTATACCACGCGCTCTTTAGCCCAGCTCAGCAAACGGGACACGATTTGGTATATACATTATATCTTCTAGCTATTTCATTTGAACCTGCGACACCATTTTTGTACGCCGCGCCGTTGCGTTCTTTTCCATACTTTTTTTGTCCCATTTCCCATATTTTCCACGCTGTGACATTTTTATCCTTAAGGAAGGAAAAATGTTGCATAATTGAAACCTGTCCAACTTAAGAACCGTTAGGTGGTTTCATTTAAGAAACTAACCCAATTTTAACGTTTAAGTGTAATAGACAAAATCTAGTGCAAGTGTTATGATAACATTAAAGATGGGACTCTTCTTAAAAAATTACACATCCATAAGAATTCAAAATTTACTTACCAGTCAAAAGTTACAGCTTATATAATATAAATTGGAGGCAAAATTACATCAGTCGGCATGAAAACTAAACATTCATCATGCTGTAGTTATTACTCAGTAAATAAGTAGACTGTACACTGTAGAAACTACTAGCAGAACATTGTAGAAACATTGTTTTGTTTCCATACTGTTACTAAACAACGTGTGAGCAACAAGCCCATAGGTAGTGGTGTCGCCTAAGTCAATTTATATGTGAATGAAGACTATGGTCCAATTTAGGTTCCGGCCCAAGTTAGGGAACTTTCCCCTGATTGGCTCGGTTAGGAAAAAACGAGTTTTACTCGCAAGGGAAGATCCCCAACCCGGAAATTCAAGAAATTATAAAACTTTGGGGATACGTAGAGGATATATATATAGGTATTTATTACGCAATTTTTTTGCTGCCCAAATTTCCTCTAAGGGGGTGAAGTTGACCCCTGAAAATCTGGATATTTTCCAATTTTGTGTTATGACTCGTGAACTGTAAGGGATAGAAGAAAAGTTCGCAGACAAAAGTTAATTCTTTTAATTAGAACCAGCATTTGGAGACTTACAGTTCTTATAATACAAAATTTGAAAATAGCCGGATATTCAGTGGTCAATCTCACCCCTTGAGGCTGAATTTGGGCAGAAAACAGAAGTTGCGTAACACATATCTATACATATATCCTCTACATATCCCCAAAGTTTTATAATTTCTTGGGGATCTTCCTCTGTCAATTAGAATTTCAAGTATTTGACAGCTCTAGTTTACACTCACAAAAAACTAATAGATAATATAAATAATTAGAAATAATTTAATAATTTAGAATTAAAATAAGAAACGCGGAACAAGTAGGACAAAACTTTTCTGGAAGAAGCGACCGTTTGGGATCCCGCGACTGACGTGAAACAGTACATATTTCGCTAAACCTTGCGCCACTCGAAGTGGTGCTAACTGCTAATGGAGCTGTTACTATGTTAGTGTATAAATAAGGCGAAAGGCTACCGATGCGTATAATTTGAGATTAACCCCTTGAAGCGTCAGTTAGAAAGATTACTTTCTGAAACCATAATATTTCTTTCTCAAGGATATTTTGTTATAGATGACCGAATTCATCACAATACGAGTTACGAAACTCTGTACAAAGAAAAGGTAGTCCCATAAAAAAAAAACACGTCGATGGCTTCCAACTCTTGAAAGGTATAGCCTTGAACGAAATTATGCAATCTTGTTGGTATTTTATAACCAAATAATTTCATGCCAAATATCTTTTCATATTCTCAAATGAAATAGACATTTTGGAAAATGATAGCGTTACATGCAAATTTCATTGAAATTTATTAGAGCAATTACAACTGTTTCTTCAGAGAATTTGAAGAAGAGACGAATATAAAGCATTTCGTATTAAAAAGATAATGAATAATCGTGCACATTATGAAATATACAATTATTTAGAAGTAAACGTATCTGTTTACATACAAATTGGACTGTGGCATTGACTTCGTGTTGCAAAATTTGGATAACGATTCGAAGAATTTGCTGCATGTAAATTGTGTTCGTTCCAGCAACGCGTGTTCTGTTAAAAATGTTGGCTGCGTGTTAACAACTTGCAAGATAGCATATTCATTTCATCGCCATATATATATTATGTGATCACTACTGTCTTCAATGTAAAATGCTTTCGGAAATTTATGTGTTCGAATAAAGCTGCGGTAACGTTATTCCTGTTCGTTTCGTATTCGAGCTTCTTCCAGTTGCCAAGCTTAACGTTCCAGAAGTTTTATATTTCAATAGTTTCTCGTTTAGGTTCGTTTGCGAAACACATTTCAGCGAGTCACTCGGATATAAATTACGTGCAACGAATTCTATATTGCATTTACGGTGCATCGATTCATTTTGCATATTTTGCATACTTATTAATTGTTCCGATTCGCAAGATAAAATATATTTAACACAATACAGTGTACTTTTTCTCTTGTCTTTAGTTGAGACCAGTTAAAACCAAAGAGAATGATTGATTCATGAATTCAACAACTAAAATGATTATAGCACATAAACAGAAAGCGTCTGCATAACATTTGGCAACATTTTAAAGATTAATTTGACTCTTCGGAACGATGGAGCAATGATGTATATAGAGTTTCACATATTTGAAATTGTATGTCAATAAAAATATTAAAATGTTCAAATGTGCCATTAGACAACAAGAATAAATTTTCTTACCATTTCAAAATGAAAATGAAAAATACACTTTTTTCTTAACAAACAAGTTGACTATACTACTATTGGACATTTTCTTAACAATATACAGGGTGTTCCACGCAATTGGGACAAGCTGTACCTTCAAAACTGTTAGAGATTAAAAAAATGTCATTTAAGGCAGAAATAAATGAGATGCTGCATTCCTATATTACCTTAATGTATTTTTATGCATCGGTGGATCTGAAAACTCCAGTCGCCCTTGTACAATGTTTTAAAGTACACTTAATACATAAAGTTATCAAAACTACTTAGACACGAGGGAATCAATAACGGGAAACAGATACTAATAAGAGTCACGTAAAGAAAATATAGTTAAATGTAAACTATACTAACGACGTATGTATTCTATCAGGAATGCAGCATGGTATCTATGAAACCTTAGAAAAGATTTAAAACTGAGATTATTGTAGAGAAAAAAATATAAGAATTGGTTTTGTGAAAGAATATAATACTCGACTAAGAAAATCGTATAAAAGCTCTGACAAACCAATTTCATGAAACATAAATTCTGAGAAGATTACGTAGGAAAGACAGTAGGGTTTCGAAAGAATGGCAGGGATTCTGTCTCGAAATAAAGTGATTATAAGTATCTACGGCAGTAAAGGCAAGTTAATAAGACTCCCTGAAAAAAGTGACGATTCGGTCCCGAACCGAATCTGTTTTCAGATGATCTGTTGAAGAGTGTCGAATAACCCCCACAAAAATAATAATTGCTAACTGCAGAATAAGATATGGACAAATGGGAAAGTATCTAAAATATCTAAATCTTAATTTAGATCCACGGGATAAAATAATTTATCAAAATTGTGAGTTGTAAATTGTGGAATCAAGGAGGAAACGAATCAGAACCTTTCTTTCTCTTCCCATAGAATTTTAAAATACAGTGATCCCTTGCTATATGCACACGGATCATATCTGTCAATTTCTTTCACTTACTTCACGCGCGCGACTCCATCGTAAACGTCCACTCCGTGCGCTGACAGCCGGGAGTATTAAATGGAAATTTATATTTTTCATTAGACCTTCATGAAGGTATTACCGATGAATTAAAACGAAAAGTGAATGCATTTTTAATTGTACCGTCATATATTTGGCGGAAGCAGCTTACACTCACCGTGTATATTTCAATGTAGTACATACCTACTTAACTTGAATCGCATTTTTTAAAGTAATTGAAGACGTACACGTAAAGTTTTACAAACATCAACGTGTCCCTGTAAAAATCGAACGGTTCCTTTGTTAGTGTACTTTACTCGTAAAACAAGTGTTTGCAGACTTTTGCCCCTGTGACGTTATCATCGCAATTAGTAGAACGTGCTATCAAAATATGGTCAAGCATTTCGGGAACATTCTGTAAACTGTAATTGTTTCGCGCAATTTAACTAAATACTGTTTGCAGTTAGCGCGTGGCCCAAAGCGTAGTTTAAATCAATTATGCAGAAATTGCTTCTGACATTAATTCACGCGTTACATGAGCTACGAGTTTGGTCATTATTATCGACTTCGGAGCGTAGGTATGGTTGAATAATTGTTGAACACGATTCCGACATTTTCTGCGATCCTGTCGCAGTTTCTATCGCCATGTGTATCCGCGGTTCGATCTTGAGAGTAGGTTCGAGTTTCTGAAAACACTTTCACTTCCGTTAACCACCTATGGTGTCGGCCACGGTATCTTAACGGCCCAGAGGCTACGGATTAGGGCAAGTGAAACAAAGGTTTGCGTTGTCGCGAAGAAATTTCAGGCTATTTTTAAGGGTTATACCTAGTCAGGCAACCCAAAAGAGGCGAATGTATGTGAATTTTTGTTTTGACAAAGCGGAAGCATATATTTTTAAAGAACTTTTTGCTCTTAAAAGAGCAAAGAACATTTGGTAATTTTTTCGTAGAAAAATATTTACGTTTATGCTGAAGTAACAACCGACATCCAAGAAGCCTTTTTAAAAATTTGGTTTTGCGGGGAGCACTGCCATTCGGAACCAGAGTATCTAAACTCAAGAAACAAAAAAGATTTCGTTAGTATATTCGTGTATCCTCTGATTAACCGAGAAAATTTCCGAAATATTAATTTAAAACAAAATGGCGCCTATTTAAAGTTGAAATTCTGATTTTTTCGCGTGATTTATTGATATACGCTTCCGCTTTTTCAAAAAAAATTCACACACATTCGCCTCTTTCCGGCCGTCTGACTAGGTATAACCCTTTAAGACGGCGAGTTTTGACAGGCCTTCTTCGCAGCGATTGGCTCACAAACGTGTACTTGAAGTTACACAAAGGGCCATGCAGAACATTACTTACAGTTTGAAAGTTCTGATAATAAATGATCTTTTTAGAAAGGAACGGCTTTAAGTAATTACCAAGTGGCGATTTCTTTACATCGGAACACTTCACAATAAGACTGTAGTGGCATGTTACAGAGATATTATCCTCTATCTGATATCCGTGGTACGTGTTACGATTATCTAATAGGAACTACAGATTTTTTACTGTAAATAAAGTTAGCTTTCCGCTATCTGAATGCGTAGGTACTATTTTCATAATTTCTGATTTGACAGTTTAATATTATATCTGTTTATTAAAAATGTTGGCAATAAAAGATTCTGTCAAACAAAAATTATTTGTTTGACTTGGCTAAAATCTTCCACGTAGTTAGCCGATGCCATGTACAATGATGCGTAAGATGTGACGTTACAAATAGGACAAAAAAATGAAGTTCAAATCTATGGATGAAAAACGCGAGGAACGAAATTGAGATCGGTTTAAATAATTTATCGTGGAAATAATTGATACTTAAATAAAAATGCATGTACATACAATAGCGTCCATAAGTATTGTGGCACCTGTTGTATTTGCACAAAATGTGATATGTGCTACACATTGAATATTTTTCACCGTTTTAATTTTCTGCTTTCAATTTAAAATACCAAATAAAGGAAAATTTGTTAGAGTTACTGTGTGAAGTACAGTTGAGTGGTCATTGAAACTTAATTGCGATTTTCTTTTTACTTAAATAAGTATGTGTACATATTGAGGCTATAGGAACGACTCAACTTCCAGTTTCATTTTCTCGCAAAATTTTGTATAGTGGTTCGTATATACTTAATGCATTATTATACATGCAGCGCATTAACTGTGTGCAAAATTTAAACCAAATCGCTGGCCGAATCTCGTGCACTTTTCTTCTAAGATTATCCAACGGTGACACGTCCTCCACGAATATGTTTATCTTGTCGTCAACAACAAGAATATGACAATAAAATACTACTCGAAGGCCACCGTAAACACCTACTGAACAGAATTTTTTTGTCGTTTCCTTGACCTCTCAAGGCTAAACAGGTTTCTCAAATTGGTTTTTCGAAAAAGTAATTATATAAGACAATATTTCAAACGACCATGGTAATCCATTCTGTACGGCGAACGCGGGCGTTTCTCACGAACATTCTATTTTGTTTCCTCCCAAACGTCGGATCGTGAGTCGATCGTGGAAACACGTCTTCTCGATGTTTGCGCGTACTCTCGAAGAGGCTGCTGGGTAAATAATTCAAGTCGCGAATACCCGGAATAAAGGCGAGCCAGGATATCTATCTACCGACGAAATGTTTGAAATCTCAAGTGCCTTATAGTTTGCCAACCTGACTCCCGTCACGTACGATTGTGTCTATTCGTTGGAGAAAATGTAACTGGAGCTGCGCACAGACATCTGATCAACCACAGATTCCTCATTTAATTTCTGCATTTTATTTTACCCATTCATCATTAAAGGCCAATTCCAGAGTTGACATTATGTATTTATTTTATCGTTACAAAAGCATTGGAATGTCACCGCTGCTGTGGTAATATTCTATCCGCAGTCGCACTCAACGTGTCAGAATACTAAATTCGCTTTTCAAACTTGTAATAGTTCTCACTGGTGTTCCCCAAAAGTTCACATATCGAGTGTAAATTATTTGGTCTGTGTAATTTCTTTTTATTACCTAAATTCGTAATTTTGGTAATGTTTTTCGTTGCAGTTAATCTGTATTACACGTTGATAATTTCAAAAACATTCAGTAGTATCGTAAATGAGTTTCGAATGAGTCGTCAATCAGTGCGAACGTGTTTACATACTTCTCACTTCAAATTAATTTTCATCCGCCGATTCCTTCTCTTAGTGTTCCTTCTCGGCAGTTTAATCCGCGTGGTTACCAAGCCGGGGAAGAAAATATGTAAAGGGTGTACTACGCATGTTGTTAAAACCCCCTTGAGGCGGATAAATGTAGCGTATGTTTTACACAGCTATAACAACTAAACTAGTAATTGCACCTGTAAACAATGATAAATACTTTTTATTCGAGAAGAATAGATTCTTAACAGCTTATGACTTTTGAAAACGAAAATAAAATTAGGGCTTTCTGGGCCTTTCAATTGAAGGTCTAATCAAGGACACGCTGATGCATGATTACTCAAAAACTAACAAGGGAAGATCCCATACCCGAAAATTCAAAAAATTCTGAAACTTTGTGAATATATGGGGAATTTCCCTCTCATTACAACGCAATTTTTTTTGTTGCTTAAATTGACCCCTGAAGATTCGTTTATTTTTCGATTTTATTTTGTAACACGCAATCTGTAAAAGATAGAAAAAAAGTTTCAAGACAATAATTACTTGTTTTAATTAGATCTATCAAATTGTAAAAGTTGTATCAATTGTTTAAACAATTAGGAAAAAGTTGTAAACAAAAATATTAATAACATTTTCTAAAATAGATTTTTTCATTTGAATTTTGAACTGGATGTTTAAATAATTATGAAACAGCATAATCCATATTTTTTCCATACAATTTCCACTTTTGTTGTATTGCGGAACTGTGCTCCTCGACAATCGAAGAACTTTGGATCCCATTGTAACGTATCTTAAGCTGCACGACGAGCAATGTTCTTCTAACATTTATTAGGAAATAATACGGAATAATAAGTCATATTTACGGAGTTCCGGAAGGCCTCAGACACAATTAATCATGCGATTATTATAAATAAATTGGCTTGTATTGGCATCTCTAGAAGTACGCACTCCTGGCTATCCAGCTATCTTACTGGTAGGACTCAGACCGTTAAATTTAAAAATATACGCTCCAGACGATCGTCTGTGGTATCTGGAGTGCCTCAGGGCTCTCATCTTGGCCCTCTCTTGTTCAATTTAATTATCAACGACATTGCAACTGCCTTAAAATATTTCGACTTTCTATTATACGCGAACAACTTTAAAAATTTCCGTCATGTAGATCCTTCTTCCCATCCACTGCGTTTACAACGGGATCTTAATAATGTTGTTATATGGTATAGGATCGAGCACATGGCTTTAAATATCGCTAAATACGGAGTCACGCGATTCACCCGGAAAAAATCTCTATTGACGGATTCATATACTATTGATGATGGTGTGCGGAACGAAATTCGCAGTGTATGTAATCTTGGTGTCACTGTCGCCTCATCTTCATCCTTTGTTGAGCAGTACAACAACGTCGCGTCGATCCTAAGGCCTTTAGAGGCCTTGGTTTTATCATAAACTCGTTCTTTGAATTCAAAAATCCTTCTGCCTTTAAAATATTGTACTCACAAGAGGAGGACACGGCGTGGTAGACAACGATTTTTATGAGCCTTGACACGATCGATCTATGTCGAAAATAAGTAAATACGTGTCTGAGCGTTTAAGCCAATACACCTTAACAATAGAGATATTTACATGTAAATTATTAAACTTTTCATGGCGGCCGTGGGGTTTTGGTGGGTAAAAAGTGGGTGTCTTTTTAGGATTTAAAAAATAGTAATTTATAAATATAATTCACATTTTATTTTTTTTAAGGTGCGGTGATCTTCAAAAGACACCTCGACAGCTCCAGAGGGGATTCCCCCGGGGCATTCCCGGGAGCCCGTGTTGTGTGGGATTTTTCCCACTAAAACCACAGCCACCATGAAATGTTTAATAATTTACATGAAAATGTCTCTATTATTAAGGTCTATTGGCTTAAACGCTCGGACACCTATTTAATTATTTTCGACATAGATCCATCGTGCCAAGGCTCATCAAAATCGATGTCTACCACACCCTGTCCTCCCCTTGTCAGCTCTAATACTTCTTCATCTTAATTACTACTCGATATAGCCTCACTGGAACAAATTTAGCAATAATTTCTGCGTTCGACCGTTTATAATAAATAATAATAATAATAAATATCTCTGACTTGTTGGACGTACAGACCAACCTCCAAAGTTAGTGTACTAACTAACAATATGTACATACATATAATATCACTGAATCTTCCTACATAGGTATCATAGGTATTGTGAAATCATCCCCAAGTAGGTATCTCATAAATTACATTTCTGTACAACCTGCAGTTTAAATAACTTATTCATCTCATTATATACTCGATTATTTATTGTTGTGGAAGTGATAGTGCAGCGAACAAAAAGTGAAACAATTTACACAGAAATTAAGCAGTTACACATTCTATTTTCAAGATCATGTGTAGATCAACAAATCATTCCTGATTTAATTTATTTTTTGGGCAGCTATAACAGTATGACAATAAAAATATATCCTCGATGTAAAAATCAAAGACGTTGGCATCGATTGCCAAAAGATTGATTTTGAAAGAGAGAAAATGTTAATCATAATATTTGCACCTTCGATGGACACAACTTCTTCCTGACACATATTTTTTCGTATCATCGAAAGTAACGGAGATATGAATGTAGTCGAGGTATTTGATAAAACCTGTATACCGTATACTGTATATTAATTATTGCCCGTTAGCCATCTGTACTTTTGTTGTATGTACTTGTGTAGTTCCTTTGCAAGATATAAATTCTGATTGTTAATAGAGGATGTTACACCGTTCGAGGATAGCCTTCTCTCGATACATGTGTCTAGTATATTTCCCGAGAGTCGGCGAAAAACTCGATTCTGTATACGTGGTTGCTGAATTTCCTGCCCTGGCGGCATCGTCGCGCTGAATTAGTTTTTACTCAATTTCTCAATTTCCTCGAGCTGCTGCGGCCCTCCCAGGCTTTTCCGTTGGCAATCTTTTTCCCGTCGGAGGAAACAGAAGCAACCTAACTTCGTTTAATGAGAATTAATAAACCAACGATCTTTCTTCGTCGACTTTGTTATATTTTAGATAGCTGGCTCCGTGGCACTGAAAAAATATGCTTTAAATAGTTTTTCATGGAGTAAGGTTTAGTTTGATCTTTCAGAAGGATATTTGATTTCCAACGTTTTAGATTTGTATACTTACATGGCTCTTGCAATCCATTCTCTCGTATAATCTCTCCTGCTAATCTGTACAGGTTGATTCCTTATATAAAAAGTTATAAAAAAACTTTTTTCAAGTGTAACTATAAAGTGCATAACAATATCGTTTAATCAGTATTCAATAATTCTATTTAAGAAAAGTAAAATTAGGTTGGGGAAATGTATGAACGTAAAATATTGTGAGAAAATGCATGATAAATTATTAGATTATAGCAATCGCTAACGAGAAATCTTTTAAGCATTTTAAACGTGGCAAATTAAAAGGTACGTAATGGACCCTTCGAAACTTCCAGCGTGTTGTAAGTCGTTACCTACTGCAATTTTCCATATTTCACTTTGATCGTCTCCTCTTGGGTTAACTGTGAATTTTAGATTAAAGATAATACCAAATGCACCATGTAACGTCTATTATTTTCAGGCAATACTTACAATTAGTCAATTTATCTCATGGACAAGTGACACAATTTCACTATATCACAGAACCAGACGATATCATTGCATGTATTTTCTAATCTGATCCTTAAATACGATGTGCTAAGTAGTCGTTAATAAATCTTATGTGACGTTAAGATGCTGGTCTACGAAGTTCCCTTAGAATTAGTTTGAAAGAATCGACTTAATATTCTACTCGTGCAAACTTTACTGTATGCAGATCAGTCCTTGTAATTAAACAAGAAGGGTTTTCTCGCTGGCGTTGAAAATAACAGCGATGAAGGCAAGACGCG
Organism: Andrena bucephala; assembly: GCA_947577245.1. NCBI lineage: Eukaryota > Metazoa > Arthropoda > Insecta > Hymenoptera > Andrenidae > Andrena > Andrena bucephala. Next base: position 83,109,284 of record OX387715.1, read on the forward strand.
TATCCATAATTGTACGCATGATGTATTACAAGCAGAATACAAAACAGCTACTACTGTAAGAAATACGGTTGATAATCCCAGGGTCCGGACAATATCTCTTAAGGTAGTTTCTCACTACGCCGCGCCTCGGCTCATTTTATTCTTTCTATGCTTTTCTTATGTATTTTGACAATTTGACTCACATTGCGCCTCGCCTCGCCTCGCGGCGCGACCCCGAGCGTTGAATTATTCCTCGAGAATATTTTGAGAAAGAGAGGCGAGGCGTAGTGTGAGTGGATGCAATGTCACTGCTTTCGGTTGCCGCTAAAAGAGGAAGGAAGAGGTTCTCTGAGCAACTGACCAAACACCTGAACCGAGGCAAGCTCAGATAACTTCAGGTACGGAAAACTCGAGGCGACGCGAGCCTAGATGTGAGTGCGAAAACAAATTGCACCGAGGCAAGGTGAGGCGTAGCGAGAGCAGCCTACCTTTAGGCGGGGAGGTAGGCGAATTTCACACCTCCGATTTCATGGTTCACTGAGTTATAAGCCTTCCGACCTCCTGAATATGGGGCGGGAAGAAACGAAGATAACGCTAGACCTTAAGAAGTAAACATGTCAAGTTTTGCATTTCTCATCGGATCTTTACGAAAGTGGCACCAATTGATTCCTTGTGGTTTCCCGATTAAAAGACGTCAAATATCATGTAAATCGAACTATTTTCAACGAAGTTGGCTTTAAATTTTGTAAATTACCTTTTTTTTTATGTAATTTTGATAATTATAGTCCGGTTTACACGGTAATTTGTATCTTTCAATCGGGAAACCACAATGAATCAATTGGTGTCACTTTCGTGAAGATCCGAGGAGAAATGCAAAACTTGACAGGTTTTCTACATGTCAAGATTTGCATTTCTGATCGGATCTTCACGAAAGTGGAACCAATCGATTCCTTGTGGTTTCCAGATTAAAAGACGTCAAATATCATGTAAATCGGACTATTTTTAACGAAGTTGGCTTTAAATTTTATAAATTACCTTTTTTTTTTATGTAATTTTGCTAATTATAGTCCGGTTTACACGGTAATTTGTATCTTTCAATCGAGAAACCACAACGAATCAATTGGTGTCACTTTCGTGATGATCCATTGAGAAATTCAAAATTTGACATTTTTACTTAATGTAATGGATAGCGTTATCTTTGGTTGCAGGTAAACAAATGGTAGTGGGGATGATTTTGTATGAACCTAACCAAACTGCAAACATTTTCTGTCAAAGTAGAACGATTTATTATTTTTAAGGAAGGTATTAGTTGATCAGTTTATACTTCAAAGATTTACGTGTGATTTCAAATGTACGTAAAAGAATTAACACTAACAATGAAGTTGTACTAATCTCCAAATAAATTATATATATACAGGATGTTTCACTACAGGTGGCAATCCTTTAGTGTGTACACTTTTAGGCGCCTGTTTTAATCTGGCCTGCGGAATCACCCCTTCAAAGGATTACCACCTGTAATGAAACATCCCGTGTATATGAATGAGTTTAGAATAAAAATAGTTTATTCACTTTCCAAAAAATTCCAATAATTTTGAAAGTGAAGGTATAAGTTTCTTCATCGTGTTGATTTAAGGGAAATATTGGAAAAATGTTAGTAAATTAGATTTTTCAATATTACCAACAGCTTCAAAGATTATTCCGCCCAAGGAGTAAAACTTTGGGCGAGGATGATACCTACTTTACCCTTTAAACTTAAGTTTCGACGTCAGAAGAAGGTATGTACAGTGCAGAGATGGAAAGAGAGATGATTAGCGGGATGGCACAGGAGCTAGAGGAGTAATTTTCCTTAAGTGGTGTTGTCTGATCCGATTCGTCGGTGTTATCGCGTCGGCCAATAACGGAAATACTATGGGGACATTAGGGATATAACCAATCGGACCTGCATTCCTTCAGATCATCATCTTTTCAGCTCTGTACAGTACATGTCTCTCATTGTTAGTTGCACTATTTAACTTGTTTCCAGTCTGTGATCTACATGTGGTACCTATACAACCATCGTCACATTTCATTATTGAGTGTGTCTCATGTGGTGCACTGGTACAGTTTCGAAGCAAAAAATGCGTACGCAGCGAGGGTTTTATAACAACTGAGAGAAGGAAATGCAATTACATTTTTATAAATTCTCATTTTCTTATTCGTAAATAATGAGCGTGAACAGTGTTAAGTTATAAAAGTTTTAAACCTTAGAAACATTGAAAATGCAAGATGGTAGAGGTTATGTTATTTTTAAAACATGAAAATTTTTGGGCATATTTTGGGTACCTATATATCTATGTATGCATACAGGGTGATTCTTATATTAGTCGTCATGATATTTGAACTAGTGTCTCCAACAGTTGTCTTAGAAAATATTTCAAACCAAAATTTATTGGTTTCTAGCGGAAAATAGATTACCGTAGATAAAATTTCGACAATTTTTTCGAAATGTGTCATTGATCATTTGAAATTGATCATTGAGGGTCTTCTTATGTTTCTCAAATAAAACGATTTATTTTCCTTTGCACACTCTTATAGTTAATCATAAAACGAATTGAATGACGTAGAGTAATGTATCACTCTGATTATATAATCTTCAAATAATTGAAGCGGTACCTGATGTATGATCCACGGATCAATCGCTGATACTTAAGATAAACCATACAGCTGTACATATTTCATGATGTACAGGGTGTCCCACGCAAGTGTCGCCCCTTTCAGAACTTTCCTTCAACTTTACAAAAAAATTATTTTAGATAAAAGTTGAACTATATTTATATATATATAAGTGTGCATAACTGTCGTAAACCAGTGTTTATCTTTTGTTTTCTAAATGGAACTGTACCATTTTTTAAATATTTTATATTAGAACGAATCATGACAAATCCAACGACGATACACAAGTTCCTAAATAGAAACTCAAATAGTATACAAAAAGTCAAACAGAGTTTATTTCTCTTCAAAAAGAGTTAGCATTAAATTAAAGAAGTCTCAGTCGAAGCCTCTCGCTTTAAGCTCGCCTGCTCTTTTGCGTCTACACGAGCACGTAATCCTATCGCTAAGCACGCCTTCTGAATCCGATCTGTTGCCGAACTTTCACGCGCGCTGAAAATCGATTATACTGAAGAATCGCGATTTCCTGTTTCCTTCGAAATTCGGACTCTTGAATTCACGGCGTTGCTCATTCGATTAATCTCGCAGAAAGTACCTATAACAATTTTATCGTTCGTGATGAATCTTGTTGTGAAGTTCTTATTGAGTTCCCAGGATCGATTCGAATGCAGAGACTTGGTAGAATTTTATCAAGAACGGTAATTACAATAATTATTGTTTTACCGAGAGTTCGATATCGGTTCAACTGCTTATAGTAGTGATTAGCGATATCATGTGTCAGGATGTGACCCATTTTTAATATTTTGGTTGTTGTTTACTTCTATTAGAAGTCTTTTTTTGTCCTTGGACAATAAAGACTTAGGCAGTCACATTTTTGACACATAATAGGTCATTTCAGCTTACAGCATTAGATTTTGATATTGTTGTTATCTAAAATTGTTAAAGTTGGCGCCTTCATACTCAAATGATTGACGTTCTTTTCATCTTCCGGTAGTTGGCGCTCTTTACTTCCTTGTTGCAATAGTTTTATTTTTCTGATTTACATATCTTATTGTAATCTAGTAATTATCTCAAAGATGTTAATAAATATAAGTTTTCTATTGCCCAAATAAACTGTTATTTTAAGAAAAATTCGTATTTTCTTAAAGCAATGATATTAGTAAGTAGTAATGAGTGCGATAAGTAGTTTCTGTTGGGTTCAAAAGGACCCTGCATTCGCCAGCGAAGGTTAATAGTTTCTTGTCGTAAAAATGATTTTCAATCTCTAAAATATGTACCAGCCCAGATGTTTTATTTTCATTTTACAAGTTAATTCCGAGATTATCGAAGGATTTAGCTTCTTAGCTATCAGACTAAATTCGCTTATTTACTCGTTTTTGCACGAATGAAACTTTCGCTGCTACAAATACATCGCGATAAAATATTCCGTGATATAATTGAATTATGCAATATTATCAGACGTCCTATATACTTACATTTATCTCACTGCCTGACATCGGTGATCTCCACGTTGTAGAAGTGTCTTATTAGACGTTAATAATATAAACATCAACTGTTTTAAAATGGAAAGACAAATGAGGAATCGTAATAAACTATTAATTGTAGCAAATTAGAACATGGGAAAAACCTCTATTGGTTTATCTGACTTGACAAGATGGCTGAATATTGTTGCCCTTTGAGAAAATGTGTGAAATGATATGAGAAACTAATATTCCAATATTTACTCAGTTGTAAATTTATTAATACTATTCTAAAAAATAATACAATCGTATTTAATGTTCCTTATTGAGAAATGTATGGGCTATGAACCCGATTACAGGTCAAAGAAGATCACATCAGGAAATAAAAAGAAAAGAAGCAAAAATACGCAAAGTCAGATACTTTTGCAGAAAATTGTATAAAAATATATTAAGGTATGCAACAAAGAACAAGAAACTGCATAAAATAGTGACAACATTCTGCAAAAATTGCGATAACAAACTACAACGTCGTTTGCCATGCATTAGTAAAACACACTTTTGCACATTTATTTGAGTTTTTATTACAAAGAAAAATATTTTCATGCGAATATATGCACCGGTTACTTAACATAGTTATTTCGATATTATACATAAAGAGTTAATTGTGTTACTGTTTCGACTTTTTGTCATCATAATCCTATTGATCACAGGTGGCTCCCTCGATAATATGCGTGTTAAGTATATCGGTAATAAACATTAATGAAGAATAGTATGCGAGTATGTATTCTCTTCAGTATTCTCTTCAGTGGCTGTATATGTATTGTATATGTTTCTTGAATGCCGACGACTGTCCCGAATTGATTACCCCACAATTCGTAATTTATAATTAGAATGGCGTTTCCAGAATCACCATAATTAACAAAATTCTTATCCAAAATAATTATTCATTGAAATGTTTTAAATTGTCACCATTAATGAACTACTTTACTCCTCCTAACTTTAGTCCTGCAATGTTTCAGAGCTGCAAAATTTCTCGAAAGGTATACCGTTCTCCCAGTGTCCTTGACCACTCATTCCAATTTAAACGATAATTACTTACTTATACAGAGTCGCCAACGTAAGATGTTACAAACATTCTTTTTCGAGGCTAAAGAGCCAACATTTTTTTCTCAACATTTTACTGTTCGTCAGTTTAAACGAACTGTATGTTTGTAGTTTCGCGTAACTGCTTTCAATTCTAACGATATTTATCTAAAACATTGTTTTGTATTTTCAATAATTAAATAACTATTATAAAGAGTAATCGCTACGAACGAAATTTATAGGAAAAAGTGAAAGATATTAAATCCAGTGTTCTGGAGGATTGTTATTACTTTTCGAAAATGTTGTCCATTTACTGTCCACCATGTATTAATCCCCTTTTTAATATCATGTCGAATATTTGCGAATGCATGTGCAGTTACTCAATCCATCTTTTTCCCTATCTAAATATAGAATCTAATCGACAAACTATATTATTTAGAGAGCAGCAGTGTATGCACATGAAAGGCCCATGCTCTACTTCTTTCTCCTGCCAGTAATTGGCGCGTGTTGGCTGTCACTACTTGACAGCGCTTCTCAGCCACACGTGTTCCCTTAAGAATTATTGTTTCTTTACAATGCACTGAAATTTTCACTTTTGTCATGCAAATGATAATACTATGTTATGCAAGAAGTTAGTTTAACAAAAGTACAAACTTTTACGTGAAATAATTTCTGCTATTGTGAAAGGTGTGGATGATAAATGTATGACTAGAACAATATGAACAGGTAATGTAGGAATATATCTCCTTTCAATTAGGAAGGTAGGGGTGCAGGGAGTCTTGCATACAATGGATCGATACTTAATTTTCTACCATAATTAATATAATCGATACTTTAGCAAAAAAGCTGTTGGCAAATAGATTTAGAGTAGCACAGGCACGTGTAGAGACATCTACATAAATTGTTGGTGAAAAATCGATTATCACTGCATGTCGTTGCCTTCGAGTTCCCCCTCTAGGCATTATTTTCTGCTGTGACTCTTTAACTGTGCGAAATAAAAAAAAGAACGTTTCCAATAAATTTTGTTAGAGTTAAACGTGTAAACATTTGTGTACCATTTAATTTAACCCTTATAGGGAATTTGTAAAGTTACACGCATAAGTAAATTTTGGTCAAATTGATCCAATATCATATATTTACAAAAACACGAGCATACAAAAATAAAACTCAGTTCATTTAATTATTACGGTTTAATATTTTAAGAACTTATTAAATTTCCACAATACAAAAAATAAAAAAGTAGAAATAAAAAGTTAAAAACAATTATTATTGTGTGAGGACTTGTCACTCCATTTTGGGCCAAGATGACCCAATTTCCGTACAAGGATTGAAAGACGAATGGAAAATCATATCATGTGGAAACTTTAGCCATCACTAAACTGCCAAGAAACATTTGTGGCTGTTTTCAATAGTTTCGAAAGTTTTTCTTACAACCTTATGATTGTAAAGGTTTTGTTAGGACACCCTGTATATCATTAAGATTCGCGTCACAGCATTAACGTGGTTTCGTCCCACATTTGGTCAAAAAGAGCCACGTGATCGACCGCCTGCTAACCTCGCTGTAAATAGTTATTTCGATTCTAATCACGTCCAAATCGAGTTTCTCGAAAATACAGATACACACCTCTATACTGGATGGATCACATAGATCTAATACGACGAAGAAGACTTTTTATACGTACATTTTTCTGTTTGAAATTTCTGTCGTCTCGTGCATTTCCTGACCCACACTCCTGCGTTTCAACATAAGATTGCGTTATTTTCTTAGTGGTTGTAAGTCGATTTATTCAACTCTTGTAACTACAGTATTCGATAAAAAAGTAAATGATAGGTACAGTATTCGATAAAGTTCGATGAAAATGCATTACGACGCGAAACCACAAGAGCCTGGCAAGGAAAACTTTAAGCCCGCTACGGAAGAACTATGTAAAATGTCTCCATGTAAAATGAAGAGGTTACCTTTGATCGCTGAAATGCCTCCACTCAAAAAAATTTCGTTTTATATAACTTATGCTCCCACTTAAGGGCAGGCAAAGTATGGTAAATTAATTTTTATCCATAGGTAATGATATTGACGTAGTTTTAGACACTGAACACGTATAGTGTAATATGAAAAATATATCTCTGTCAAACGGTATCGAATCATAGATAAATAAAAGTACTGTACTGTTATTATAATTTACTTAAATTACAATTCATTTAATATATAAATGGAGATATACTGGGAAAGGTTGCAATTGTAAAAGAATAAAAAATGGTGTGCTGCTGAGTTTAGGAACAAAAGTGGCATTTTTACATACGCACATGCGTACGAGCGCAGGAATGAATAGAATTTAGTCGCAATAAATCAATAACATGTCGTTAACAAATAGGGTGCCCGGGAACAAATAGAATGCACTGTAAAAATCAATAGAATCACACAAGATGAAACTAAAATCCTGTAATTAAACACTCCGTGTTACTCTGTCTACTATTTTTAGAAACACGTATTATGCAAGACGTCTGGACAGGTGTACCGTACAGACGGTGTCAGCATGTTTTACTTTAAGCCAGATCCGGACCTGAATACGTGTACGTTGAGTAGGACCGAGCGCGCAGGAATAACGCTTGCGGAGGGGTCTAAGTTCCAAATTGCCACCTCTCTTCCTTCACGTGTTTCTGTGCCCAGCTCGCTCCGCATTCGCAAACATTACATCGAAGGGAGAAGTCCTCATTGCAAGCGTGTATATACTCAAGAGATACGGGATCCGTTTCGAATTTGAAGGGAAGACAACGCAGGCGAGACCATGCGCAGTCACCGGACTACCCGTTTTGTTCCTGTGTCCTCTTGCAAGACATCTTGCCAGCTTTGCAAGGTAGCAAAGTCGTAAGATTGGTAGCATGTTAAAACGAACATCATTTGGGTATTGGAACAAGGGAAATGACAGTAATATTACGAGACAAGGACTTCGACCTCTTTCAGGATCAAAGAATCCTTAATCTCTTTACATCAATTGGTACCGCTGCTCGGTAGTGAAATGGGCCTAGTGCTCTGATTGCTGAGCAAATGTTCCGAGATACATGTAACTTATTGCGGGATCATATCCCTTCCAAGCGAAGAACGTCTTTCCGTGTAGTAGAAACTTTTACAAAACTACTTACACTTCTTTGAGATAAATGACTGTGATAATAATGGTCATTTTTGGGAGGAAAGCTCGGACGTATCAAAACTCTGTTAAAAACACCTGTTGTAAATGTTGTGTTATTACCTTCAGAGACAATAAAAGTTAATTCATTTATAATCAGAATTTAACACTCTTCCACTCATTAAAACAGTTGGGACCAGTTGGGCCATTAAGGGGCGAGTCTACTTTGATCGGCCGAAAAATGAAGCTGTTTTTAAAGATTTTTCTCTGAATAAATACAACATATAATGAAATAAATCTTTTTGGAATCTATTAAGCTACTCTTTTATTATACAAAAAAAATTAAAAAGATTCTTTTTTAATTTGTTTCAAATGTTTTTTTTATAGCGTCAATGTGACACCTACAAATAGAAAGCATGCTCGTGGCGCAGGCGATTCCCCGACTCAGGCTTATCTGAAACAAAAAATTCGAAAAGATTCTAGAGAAATAACAAAATGACGCCGTTTCGAAATAAAATGTTTGACAAAACACCCAAAAGGGTGTTTTCTCGAATTTACATTTTTATATCCTATTATTAATGCATAGTAAAAATCCATCTATATTGTATCTTCCAATATCCACTCTGATAAAAGAAGCGATGAACCGCAGAACCGATTTACAGTGACACAGATTTATTGAAAAATCACGTAGGAAAAACACGTTCGGAGTTTAGTACACAGCCGGAAGTTTATACATTTAATGGAATACGTCTCCGAGACTTGGCTAAATATTTTAAGAATACACTGTAGGAAGATAAAGTTCCAACGAGTTGTAGCTTGAATTAAGACTGAATCATTATTGAACGAGCGTTCGTGTAATTTTAATTACTTATTATTGTAATATAATTCATATTTGGTATATATGTCTCCTGTAAACAGTTAAGGTGGAAGATGGTGGAGATGCAGTGTAGCACAATATGTATGCTCCACAATGCGATAATTACACATATGTGTTCCGTAACCGGTAGTGCAGGTGGAAGGGTGGTGAATCTACAGGGAAAAATAACTCGAAAATATAAAAACAGTCACATTTTTTTTGACGAGCTAAAATTTCTTCAGCGAAATATTATTTTCAATTTCATGGCCATTGCATTGTTTTCCTTCTTTTGTTAACGAGATCATCTAGGTATTTGTATGTAGAAATATTATAGAACGACTGCTCAATTCCAGGCTTCTGGGGTAAACGTCGTGTGATTCATCACAATCCTCTAAAACAGTATTTCCCAACCTCTTTTTAGTCACAACCCCCCTTTATAATATTCAGGGGCCTCCCGTCCCCCATGTAAGGTAAGGTAAATATTTCCTTCCTTTTATTTACGAAAAATCAGTGTTACATTATTAATAGAATACGGCAATGTAACCATATTAAAATAAATAAGTGCTGAAAGTTGTCAACTAAAAATAACTGTGGCGACCCTCTAGAAACCACTTTGCATCCCACTTGGCGGTCACGACCGACAGGTTGGGAATCACTGCTCTAAAAATGCGATCCTACGGCGCGATATTCATCGAGCTACGCGCCGCGCCGTGGGATCGCATCTTTAGAGCAGTGATTCCCAACCTGTGGGTCGCGACCAAGCGCCTTGGGAATGATGAGCTCGGGCTCGCGCGGCTCGGCTTGGGCTTCTCGTTCATCGTCGACTTATCGACTCACGCTCGCCAAACAGACTCGTCGAGTCACGCACGGGATTTCACCTTAAGGGTCCATTCAGACGAGGGGCGCGGCGTCGTGCGATATGACGAGACTGCCGCAAAAAATTGAGTCACGTGTAAATCTCTCTATACATATATGTGCCGGTGCGAGATCACAACGACGCCGCATCGCCCGACCGAATTGACCCTAAGTCTATCCGCCCTCGACTCCACTGGAAAACACGTTGACGCAGACATACGTTAACAGTGCGTTGATGTTAATGTCAGGAAGAATCAGAGTTACTTGGATAGATTAGAGGAATTCGAAATGATCCCGATAAGCAAATCGCTCCCTATACATAAGACGTAACATAAACAAATTTTTCTTTCTGAAAGATGGGACATAGACAACACGGTAAACATTCAATTTGTTATCATCTTAGAGCGCATAAACAAATTTATAAGGCACCGTGAACTGGCGTAAAAGAAGTTTTCGGGTGAAATATCAGGCAGAACCTCTATGAAATTTATAACATCGGTGGAGGCAGGAGCAGCGATTTACCAAGTTTCATACACGCATTTGTTCAACGTCATAAGATCGCCTCGTTTCCGCTGAACTTGGATACAAATTGTAATAGGTAGCATCCCCGGAGTCAGATGTATGCCGTTCATTTAGCAGCGGGGTTTTAAGCACGAAGTAAATTTGACGCACCTGTCGTAATAACGACACTTGTCTCGGCGATCACAGAGATTTACGATCGTGCTGCGAGTAAACTGCAAAGTCAAGGGCCCCACGGTATGCTTTATTACGAGACTTATTTAACGTCCGTTTCTAGTTGCGCAACAACCTTGAGATTAATCTGACAACGATTTAAATGTTGCTTTTGATGAATCGATTCACACCAAACAACCGTGTCGTCAATAACGTGAAGTTGAGAGACACTACACCGAAATAATGATACCATATTTTTCTCGCTGGGTAATGTACACAAGACAGAATGAACTACCAGCTCATTAAAGAAACGTTTGTTCCCCAGGAAGGGTGAGCGCAGGGTGGTATGCTCGAATATTTCAAAACATCATTGGACAATTAGGCTGAGCGAATTTAGAGTTGAACTAGGTTCTGGCTGTGAGATTAAACTGAGCTGTGGTATTAAAGTGAAGTGAGAATTGGAATTGCTTTGCGTCGGATTATACAGTTTTGGGTTGGAGTAAAACTAGTGTGAGTTACACAAATGTATTTAGATAAATGGGATTAGTATATCTCACAAGGGAACACCGCGAACCCGCACTCACCGATTGGAACGCAACTTTGTGTGTTTATAGAATGACTCAAATCAAGAACAACGGCATGTTTCATTCGTGTCCAATCGCCCTTTAAGAGTGTGAAAACGAACCTCAAAGTCAAATAACCACTTTCACTTTTTCGCGTGTAACTCGTAAAGTACAAGAGACAGAAAAAAGTGTTTCGAGCACAAGTTTAAAGGCGCAATAAATGTTGCAAACTTGCGTCAACAAAATTTTGAGAAAAGTTGTCTTTCGTCAAATATTTTTTTAAAACTTTTTTCAAAATAGAGTGCTCTAAAACAAAGTTTTAGACGGGAATACTAACTATAAAATGTTTTCCCTTGATCCATGGGAGCATCTTAGCGCTAAAAGAAACAGAAATGTGGAGGCAGCTCAAGTTACCCTTGTAATTTGGCAATTACAATTACATAGAAGTTAATTGTAATTGAGATTAGGAACAATTAATGATTATGGAAAGTCATTCGTAATTAAATTAACAACTATATTTCAATTGTCATTAGTAATTAGTAATTAGATTAAAATTTTCTCAACTCTTCTGTGGAACAGACCACGGATTGTAAGTTACAAATTATTTGTAACCACTGACGAACCCGAACCGGAAGGTAGGTTACCCACGGAAGGTTACATGCAAGTCGTTTCTTAGGTAGATTGCAGTTGCAACGCGGCGATGGACGAACGACCGATAACAAATGTCGTAACAATTCCGTAAAAGTCGCGAAAGGTAATTTGTTTATTTATAATAAAAACAATATTTTCAACACAACTAATGTATATGAAATTGATTGATTTCTGAGAAAATAGTAAATTTCACGAAATATGGTCATACTTTTCTCAAATTTAAGAACACCCAACCTTCGAGGAGAAATTTGCAAAAAAAAATTTTTAGAATTTTCCATGTTACAAAAATGATTTTTCAATTTGAACAAATATTATTCAAAGAGATGAAACCTTCTAAATCAAAATAGAAAAATAATGAACGTAATAAAATATACATATAAGTACTTAGTTTGTTGGATAAAAAGTCGTAAGTACAGCTTGGTTTCACGAAAATAGGAAAAAATTGCACCCCCTACTGCAGTGCGGGCCAGTTGAGCCATTAAGGAGCCCGACTTCCATGGTGTTTTCCAGAGCTTGCGGGTGTATATCAATATTAGGGAAAGCTGGTAAGTAGAAGTGTGAGGTGTAGGGTCGCACCCGTAGCCTGAAATAACTGGCCCTCTTGGTAGCCGCATTGGCAGCGAAAACCGGGTGCCACAAGAATCCCAGTCACTCAAGCTTATGCTACGGGTATGAGCCTGCATCGCACACTACTACAATTTTCCCTATCCGTTGCACGTCCACGTTATCGGTGGCTTTCGAGCTTCCCTTCCGCGCGGCTCTGGTAAACATCATGGAGGTCGGGCTCCTTAATGGTCCAACTGGCCCTCACTGCCCTACCGTATTACTGTAACCCGCTCTGAGAGCGGGTTAACCGGGTTACCCTGCGCCTCGATGCGCGGGGTTACCCGGCTATGCAGGTCACCCTACTATACTGAGACTCGAACCCGGTTCGGGTTACGGTTACAATCCCTGAAACAGACTGAAGGCATGAGTCATTCGTGATCCGGCGTCCGCCTGCTGAAAGTTAAGCGTGTCAGTCGACCAAGAAGTTTCCTTGAACTTTCACTGATAAATGCGTCTATGGCTGGGTGGCATACGCTTACCAACAGATACTCTGGTTTTGATAATCGTAACATTAAAGCATTGACTTTCGAAAGATTTAATTGATAATTTAACGCGTAATATTTTCGTGTAATAGTATTGTATAAAGCTATAAAGTTAGAAGTACTTATCTCATTTGCTACAGTATAAATAACTGTAATTTAAACTTATAGTACTTGTGTCAGCGTATGTGCAGCCAAATAAATAATCGATACATAACAATGAATGCCCGGAGCAGAATTATTTTTAATACTGTAAACGCTTCCTGCAGATGGGCGTTTGTATTTAATTATTTTATCATCGGCAGTTTAATTCTGCTCTCTTCACTGATTTATTCGTACATTGTTTTTCTGTTTCTGCTGTATTGTATGGCAACATGCACCTTTTGGTTTAATTGTTTTGGAATTTTTCGTGTAGGTATATATTTCTGTGTCAAATAAATTTCCGTTCAAAATCCGTTTAATTTTTCCACATCAGTGATGCAGTTCGCTCCTCCTGTAATCTACTTTATACTAATAACTATAAATCTGACAAGTACTATTATCGTCGCGATATTCAACATAAACTGTAAAGATTAACCCTTGAATGATAATATTCATTGGGCGTATTTACTTCCTACCAATTTTGGAATATTTAAAGTACCTACATTTAAAAATCTGAATCTTTTTGTATAAACTGCAATAATCAAGAGATATAAACGAAAAAGGTATCAATGCATTTTTTTTTCATTTTCATTACGTGTTGATAGTCCCGATACAATAGTATTCTCGTATCGTGTTTATTATTTTCTTTACAGTTAACATTTTCAGTTAAGTAAAAAATGGCTAATAAATCAAATAAACTACTTTGATGATGATTTCTTTTTAAATAATGTAAAGCAGTTCTGAGTTTCATGTGGTATAGGGAAATGATTATTTGCAATATTTATGAAGGGGCAACATGTATGTATATTTATATTTATTCCGAAAAATGAAATTAGTGCCATCTTCGTGTTTATTCGTTACAAAATACTTGTGTTTAACAGAAACAAGTAGTTCAACATTTTCAACTGACCACTGTATAGCGAAGTAGCCGAGGATGTTAGTGAATATTTCACAGCTATGGTGTTAAGCTGATGTTTATTTAAATAAAAATTCTGTAAATCGTTGCTAAAGCCACCGGGATTATTTCTTTATACCCTCGTAGATCCGTTCAAACGTGTTCCACCATAATCACCGTGAAACGGGGTAGTTGCGTAGCATAATTAAGCGATATATCGATCCTTGTCCTTGCACATATCCCACGTTGTTATCGTAAATCCCATTGGCATGCGAGTGATCGCTTATTACTTCCCAAATTAGCATAGCAAATGCAACGTGTTTTCGAATTTCACGCCGGAATAAATTTGCGCTAGCGGACGGATAGATTAATAAACAATTATACGAATGGCGGGTTCGCGTAGCCGAGGCGGAGAGTAAACGAATGGACAGCTCGATAAGTATTGGAACAAAATTTCAGCGGAAATGTGAAACAATAAAGCTAAGGGTTTACCTGTTATGTGTCGATAACATAATTCGATTGATTTCGGCGCATTAGTCGTCGCCACGTAGCGCTACGTGATTTCATAACCGGCTGCTTGGCGTCAGTTGCTGGTTCTGCCTTTATCCATTAATCAATTTATTATATTTTCAGTAATGGCTTGCGACGATGGAAAATACGTTTGACATATTTTAGATACACAAGTTTGACACATTTTTCTATGTTGTCATAATTAACGTGATTATTAATGCGTGTTGCGTGTTCCCATAAAATCGAATCCAGTGCACGCAGTGACATGTTTTAAATGTCTGTATTTAATTCATTCCCTGTCTGCATTCAATGCATTTCCTGTCTGTGTACCAAATGCCGCTCACATATACAATTCACTAGTATGTTTAGGGTGCAAATATCGAAGGGAGAGATACATACATCCAGGGAACACGCAGGTATGCAATCTAAGTTACTGGTGTTCCCAGCTTTATACAATATGTGAGAAAAAGATTTGTAATTAAATTTGTATTTAATGTCTACTTAAATTAGAATTCGGAGTTTCCTCAGCCATAAATAGTCAATTTAATAGTAAATTCATAAGAATAGTGCCAAATTATATAAATTCTAAGACTTTAAAAATGGAACTGGTACACTTATTTTTAAAACTTGACCTATATGATTATTATTAATAGTATTAGTATTAGTATCGGTATCGGTATTAGTATAGATATATGTAGCATACTATAAATACTAATATAATTAATTACATATATGTATGTATATATAGACAGATAAGTATTGGGACACCCTTTAAAATAGCAATTGGACGGAATAGCGAAGAAAATACTAAAGGTTGCATTTTTCAACTTTTGTATCTGATGTGAGCCTCGAAATCGGTTGATGCAGAAACAAGCGACAGGCATCGAAATATGTAAAATCTTTAGGTTTATTACAGTTATAGGCTGAAAACTGTGATTTCCACCACTTTTAACTGTTTGTAGCTCGTAGCTACGTTAACCGATTTCGATGAAATTTTCACCCTGTATATAACTTACTTAAATCTACAAAGGGAATTTTTTAATTTTCATTACAGGCTCAGATACGAACGTTGAAAAAGCGACTTTTACTATTTTCTTCGCTATTTCGACCAATTGTAATTTTTTTCAAAACGACGAAACACGTGACTTAGTAAACTAATCCATCTAGATTCTCAAAAAATCTCAAGTCGTTTGGACCAATTCTGAAAAAGTTCTTCTGTTTTGTAAGTCGTTTCAACACTTTTGTCCGGAACTGTATAAGGAAAGAATTGCTAATTGCTATTAATTAGATTTGAACATTGGAGTAAAGCGTATGAGTTGGAATGCGTTAATGCACGCTTGAATTTGTAATTTTATTGAAGCCGGTAATGAGGATTTAACACTCGTAATTTCGAAATAATTGTACGCGATGTCACCGCGCAATTTATTTCCACGTACATGATTATTTTTCAAGATAGCAGAAATGGTAAAGGAAGTAAATAAATAAACAATGGAACGAAAGAAAGAAGAGAGGAGAGAATGTTGGAAAGTAAATGTGTTGATCTTATGGTTTCATGTTTCATGTTATGGTTTCATGGTTCCATGACCATTGCATGAACATTATTGCAGCAGTTAGTTATTGCAGGTTGAAATTTGAGCGCCCCGGGGTAGCAGACGTACTCGAGGAAAGTACAAGACTTTCCCTTTCCATGTAAATGCATGTGTCGTATCTACCCATACAGTCCTTAACCAATTATGTATATGCAAATGCATGAAACTTCATAACGTAAAATATAGCCAGGTGGAAAACATCTGTAACACGAATGGTGAACCACACACTACACAGAAGAACACTATATCAAATGCACCACGTCCCCTTTAATGTCCCCTAATGAACTAACAGGGTCACATCCCTCACACGTGAGACAGCATCTGGCGAGGGGAGTGCAAAGTTCTGATCATTGATTTGACTAAAATCATGTATACAGTTAGTCTATTTCATGTATAGTACTGCATTACTAAAAAATTTGTGAGAAAATTGAGATTTAACTATCGCCTTTTCCAATCCTTTTATATGGGATTATGTGTAAGAACGAGATTAATTTAAATACCTATTCACAGGAATAATTAAAAATTAGAAAAATAAATGCATATGCGTGGAATTATAATGTAGATTGCAGTTGGATTATCGCTAACACCTAATTACAGCTTTGATTTTGTGCTCATTGCTGTCGCAGACTTTTTAGTAGTGCATCCCTGCGCTCAATTGAATCGATAATTTGGAAAAGGGGAGAAGTCCGATTTTTGATGATGTTCATTTTTTTGGATGAAAGATTTATGTCCCGCCAGATTTCAAACATTTTTATGAAGCTCTAACAAGTTGACGTACAACAGAGCGTGAAGAATGTCCAGAACAGGATTTCCGATCCTGATTATATCTTTCATTTTATTCAAGTTCTTATCTGATTTTTTACAGAACTAAGTATAATGAATTTGAATTTAAAATAAAATGTTTTATATAACCATCCCAACACTGCTCTTAAACAATTTCCCAAATCCCCTATTCCAGGCCTGCACAGGGAGCCTTTTTCAGCGCCTAGCGACAAGCAACCAGCCGTACGCCGTTACTAAGGGTGGAATCGGTGAGGAGAACTGCAGCAGTGTAGGTTGGGGCTCGTAGGCGCGTAGCGTAAGTATATATGGCTGGGTTTCTTGTGGGCCCCAGTGCAGAGCAGGTCCCGTAATTATTACTGGGGCCCCACAAGGAACCCAGCCATATATACTTACTGCAGTTCTCCTCAGCGATTCTACTCTTAGTAAAGGCGTACGGCTGGTTGCTTGCTGCTAGGCGCTGAAAAAGGCTCCCTGTGCAGGCCTGCCACTATTCGATATCATCTATTTCGAAAAAGGGATATGAATCTAAGCAACAAAAACTGAAATTTGACCACTTTAACCATTCTTAAAATCAATAAAATTTCACTAAATATAAGATACCTACCTAACCGAAGAATTCTACAACCGAGTTTGTTTGTTCTAACTCTAATAATTGTACGAACACTGAACTTTTGTTTAATTTCCTATAAAATTACTTTTTGAGGATCTATCCCATTTTGGAAATTATCGCTTCAATTATACATATTTATCACACATGTTATGCCACTCGCCTTTAACAAAACGTGTTACAACTGTTGTATTTATTTGCGGTGTAAATATATCAGGTGTTCATAATCGTTACCAAAATTCCATGCATGATACCATTCATAATCACACCTTAATCAACACCACTATGCACAAGTGTTAGTTGCTCGCACGGAAAACTGTCAATATAGATCAAATGTCGTACGATTTATTTTCTAGTAGAATTACATATTTTATAGTACAGTATCACGGAGTAGGACGTTCAAATGCTTATTTCAATTCCTGCCAGCTCTAAATTGAATCTAATTTTTTCTGCAAAATATTTCCTAATATAGAGGGTGGCGCGAGGCGAGGCGAGGTTGAATGCTAATCCGAGTTCATGCTAGGTTCAGTTGGGGCGGTTTCTAAAATTTGCTAATGTTCCCCGTACTCTGCTGCACATGGTGCTCGGTTTCGAAAGGTGATGACGTTGTACGGGCCGTGCGGGGTTTTGCAAAAATCGTTATCGAGCGGCACAGGATGGCTCGCGCCAAACAGATGGTCCCGATGGTGTCCACTTGGCATGCATTTACGATGCGACTGTCGCTATTGAAAGTACCAGAGAAAGACTTCTAAAGGTTAATGTTTTGAATAACGGTGACGGCGCAAACTGCGTAGCTTAACCAAATTGTTACTAGAAGCTTAAAGTTCTTTGCCTGTTGTCGCGAGAAAATGCGTATCTAATTGTACGTCTGTAAATATAAATTTAATCGCAGGCCAGATAGTGACAGCCGATAACAATAAAATTGACCGATTCTTGGCACATTTCGCTGGTAAATAGTGCCAGGTATGTTTCTGTCACCTGTCCACAGTCGCTTGCGATGCCATTGACGCGTAAAGGAAACCGTGGCTACAGCTGGGAGAAGGTTCAGGTACAAAAGTCTGACATACGCTGATGGCATAATCTCTGCCCGACTGCTGTGGCTAGGAATCGGTGCCAAGGCTCGCATAAATTTGCGGGATGGAAAGAGTCTAAAAGAAGTCGTTTCCTCCCAATGTCTTTGTTCCGCTATCCTTTTTCCATTCCTTCTTCCCCCATCGAGCTTCCAGCGCAGGCCCATGCACCTCCAAAGCATTATTCATCTTTCGATTCGAAGCTTTCGTCGACACGGTCTCTGTGTGTGTTTATCGCATTTATTGATTTTTTTTACACCCTCGTCAACTCTTTGAGATGTGTTTATTTAGATAATCTTCTGTTCATTGTACATATAGCTCCTTTGACAAAACGTTCATTGCAGAAATTCAAAGAGACACATCGTTCCGGGTGTACAAAGTAGGCGAAGAACTGAACTAAAACTACGCTGAATAGGACCTGAATTGGAATAGAAACTGGTCCAGGATTGAGTCTGACTACATAGGAAGTCTTATATTGAGGTAAATTCGATGCCACCGGTTTCGGCCTGTCAAGGCCACTGAGGGGTAATCTCCACACTGCCGTTTGTCTATTTCACCACTCCCTTTCTTCAGAATCTCTTCACTCCGCCTCGAGCTACGCCCGCTTGACGTTTGCGAGCCATGCGTATGTTGATATGTAGGTATATCGAACAATACTGAGGTTTGTAGAAGTAGTTTAGATATAGTGGTCGGAAACAAAGGAGACCGATGGAGGCCTTTGATACCCTGTCACTCAGTTGTAATGCCCCGACACTAAATAGCCTGCCGAACCTAGAATCTAAGCACCGCAGTTCTCTTTTGTCTGGACATGCGCGTTTGGAGGAGTTACTGCCACAGATCAGGGCTGAGCAACTTTTTTTCCGCCGGGGGCCGCACAGTCAGCGTTGCAGGGAAGTGGGTTCCCGCAAACTATTCCTAGTGGAGGGGGAACACTTACGGCCCGTAGATTGTAGGAACCCACTTCCCGGCAACGCTCCGCACAGTGCCCACTACCAGTCAGCCGGTTCTCCCACCATTAGCAATATCAGCTATGCAGGAGCGGGAGCTCCGTGCGGGTCGCAAGCCACCAGTGTAGAGTGTAGGAGTTAAATACGTATGGACGGGGTCGTTCTTCTACAACTCATTGTCAGCAGAGCAGGCAACTTGGTATATGGGCCGCGGGTTACTCAGCTCTGCCGTAAATAAACAGTCTGCCCTTTATCGTTATTATTCAAAAGCTTCCATTACTCTTAAGGGTCCATTCTACTTGGCAGGTCGAACAAGAGGCCTATTTTCATGAATTTAAATCCAAACATTTGTAATTATATTTTGGAAACATGAAAAATACGATTCTATACAGCAAGTAATACTAAACATTTAACAAATTAAACAAATATTAAAATCTGCATATTAGTTCTCGAAAAAAAAAATTCATGAAAATCGGCCTATTTTTCGACCGGCAATGTAGAATGGACCCTTAACTGGCAAAAGTTACTTGGTTCCAACATTATGGTCAACAGAAGATATTTTGTAATGACAAATTTTTAGATTTGGAGATCACGTAAGGTTCTTTAAGCGGGTATCGTAGGTCATTTATTTTCTAAAGAAAGTACGAACTACAGTTTATGTCAATGTGCTTATTGTGCTTATATATCTTTAACGAATATTTACAAATTTTTACATGAAAAAAATCAATATTATCGAAGTTATATTGAATCTCGAAGTCAATATATCTCGATCAATAGTATCGAAGTTATATTACTTTTCTTTTTCAAATATGTCTTGCAGAGCACATTGTTCACTTCTGCGATCCTTTTTTGCCTTCTCTGCAGTATCAGACGTCCTCCTCTCGGATCGAGTGTATCTCTCATGATCTGTATTATTTACTTTTTCCGTCTCCTAACTTATAGTTACACCCATATCTCTTAATACTGATAAAATTAAAGAAACGATTTTCAGCCTGGGCACACTTAAGCCCTTCCCAGAATTCCTCGGTACACTACAAGCAAGAATATACAAAAAATATAGATGTTAGAAAGTATATAAGTACACAGAAATTACATTTATTTATGAAAAACTTCCTTCAAAAAAAAAATCGTGGGCTTTTTCTACTCTTGGAGGCATTGCGCTGCAGAATACTTTAGCATCGTCTCGTGGCACACCGGTTGTGGAGCACTGATATAGTGTGTGGACAATCGCGAGCATGTCGACGAGCTTCACACGAGCAAGTGCGGCGAGCGTTCCACGAACTGCAGGCTTGGCGAGCATGTTGGCTAGTGTGTGGGATCACCGAGCGGTTGAAATACTCTGTTGGGTGGAAATTACTTAGCGCAGCTGACCCTCGTCGAATTTGTTGGTATTGTGTGTGGACAATCGTGGGCATGTCGGCGAGCTTTGCGCGAGGAAGTTCGGCGGGCATGCTCGCTGGTGTATGGGAGCCTTTAGAAACCATTCGGCCACGCACTTTGTCCACAACCAGCCAGTAATCTAGGCATCCGCCCGATCTGTTTCCTTAAACACTTATTATTCACACCCGACGCACGCTTAGTTCATTCATCCGCACCACAATCTCGCTCTTCCATACGTTACAGAAGCTTTCCTTTGTGTTATCGTATGCACATTCTATGAATTTTATTGAAGTATGTATGTACATAATATGCATTTTCTGTTTTTCGACGCAAGTACAGTATATGCAATATTATTTAAAAAAAAAAAAAACTAGTTTTGCGCGTTATTTAACATTCAATACTTTCATTGTACCTGATAATTTACGGGGTAGCAAAGGACAATGGTAGAAAATGGACAATTATGATCCCTGCTGCCAACGTAAAATGTTTGCAAATCATAAATCTATAGGTTCTAGGAATCCCGAACGGCATACGAAATTTGTGAAAAATGCATTGAATGCATGAGGAATTATACTGACAACTGTGTTTTGGAGTTGTGTATTTTGTATAAATTTCTCATCAGATGACGCATATATAATTATACATTTCGGCATTCCTAGAACTTGTAGAGTGTAGACTGTAGAAAATATAAAAATCGGTAATTTTCTACCATTGCCCTTTACAAATGAATTCTATATTTAAAAGAAAATTATACTTTACTCCATTTCTTTCATTTTTGATTGCCCCTTCTGCAGCATACACTCATGGTATTTAAATTATTTACCATGTAACATAATATGCCATATATGCCAACAAGATAAAATTGCTTTTTAATAGCTGTTTTAATACTTAAACAGTAGGTAGTTATTACTTACTTCGTAGGCACATCTTGTACATTTACGTCTTCAAGGTTCCCTCTTTTCCATTCGTCCCTCGTTTCCATTTTTCCCTCATTTCATATCAATATTTTCTACGAAGTATCGAAAGTGTTAGGTCCGAGAGTCCCCGAATGTGTATTTTGAAAACATCCAAAGCTCAGAGCTCTCTTTTTATTTTGCTAATAGTAGATAATGAAATATCTGGTAATGAAACTTGTAATTTCTATATTCCCTATTGGATGTATTTTCGCGTCATTGTTGCCAATGGATTGGCGAGATTCTCCTGGTGAAAATGAGTCTAAACTCAATCTCATTCGAGTTATTTTTAACCATACATGATGTGTAATCGATCAGTGCAAGATACGTTCAAATCGCGAGTTGAGCTGCACAAAACTGTCCTCGCAGAAACGATTGCTAGAAAAAGTCTGATCGACTTGAAAGAGCATTTTTCAAAATCTTGCAGCTGCAACAATTTCGTCGGTAGGTACACATAGTATAAAACTGATTGCGCCGTGCATAATGTTTGCACGCGAATGTTTTCTTCCCGCACGAGGAATGTAAAAAGCACGAATAATAATGAATGCTGTCCTCGAAGAATGAATGTCTGGGCGTTATGTATGTTCGACGAATTATTGTACACAAATACCTACTATCCGTTAACGTATGTTATGTGTGAAATCAGGAATATTCGGAGGTAAATAGAAATAAGGATATTTAGGTATCCCTAATTTATGTGAAAACTTACGATAGTAGGGTTGGTTGAAAATGCCCTCTTATGGCAGCTGTGGATGGTATCGCTACATGCGTAGAGATCACTTAAAAAAATATGTTAATAACTCATCTAATTTTTCTTTGCACACGATCATGTACTTAGACCTTTCTTTCAATGTCAAAAAGTCGTTCTAACAGTGTCCAGCCAGTTTTTACTATTTTACTTTGGTTATAAAGTGGAATGAAAAATGAAAACACGTGGTCGATATTAAAACATACTGTAGTGATCACAAAACAAATATTTAGTCCAACGATTGTCTATCTCGGCTAGATCCAACAGGGTTAACTTAATTTAACAATTCAATTAGGTAAAACAATATGTAAAGATTGTGGAAGTATGTATAAAGATAAGAAAAGGTATTACCTAATTCAAGATAGGTAACAGTGCGTTTTAAACCAATAAGACTAAAAACCTTAGTCGCAGAGTCGCGTAAAATTACGTGGGTGGCATTTTCGGGGCACCTCGGGCAGAATATGATATTACGTAGCTGAGCGTTATGGGGTTAATGGGAACAGTGAGTCAGCGCTGGGATACTTCATACGACTTTCAAACTACATGCCCTGACAGTGGAAACATGTTTGCTCGTACGCCTACCTGATTTAAGATCTCACTGTACCTTTTCTACTGATTACACAGGAAATGTTTAGCAAAGTTAATTGTGTGATCTCGCACAGCATTCAGCTGTCCCTTTTCTGTACGTTAACGGCTGTGCGCAGATATCGCGATAACGAACGGAATCGATCCTTTCGAATTACGGCACGGTTCAGCGTTCTCAATTTACCGTAATGGTTTGATCCCCGATATTCGATCGCAATAGGAACTTATCACCCTTGATATTCGTAATTGACGAACGTGTAAACGGCCACGCGGGACGTCGAAGCTTCGAAAGCGTTTCGGTAAGCCCGCCTTCGAATAAAAATCGTGCTGGTCGTCGAGGTAATCACGGTTTTTATTGCATCGTCTAGGAGGCACCGAGGAGAGCAATTTGCGTTTCTTTCTCCGCCAGTCTCTCCCCTAAACGGTTTTCTTTAACGACCAACTGATTTTTCGTCGCTATAGCACCACGGCTACTCGCGCCTGGCTCATATATACGTTTCCCAAAGCGATAACAGATTTGTTTCTTTATACTTTCGCTATTCTGCGCGTCTATTTGTTGCTAGTGGAAGAAACGGGGGTATTCGAAATTTCGGCATAATTCCCAGCGGGGCCCCTTAATTTGTCACATCACACGAAGAATCTAGAGTGCAATTAGCTTTGTCTCTGGCCCTCTTGAAATTCGTTAGGATCCTGTGAAACTCGAACGAGCGGTTCTTCGTCCAATCCACGGTTCCTGTTCGTAACGCAAGCTTCAAGCTTTGATGCATTCCACGTCCTTATCTCTATCCTTCCTCGGCGCTGATTCTCACTATTTTTCGTCCACCTTCCGTCCTCTCCACCTCTGCAGCCTTCTCTCTTTCCTCTCTAGTCCCATTCCTCTCCGTCGCTTACCTCTTTTTGCGCAACGTAGCTTCTGCATTTCGTTTGTCGCACTCGTCAAGGGACGGCGGCTTCAACACCTTTCCGCCGCGATCGGAATTCTGCGCCTTGGATTCTCGTAATGTCAGATACTCAGAAGTACATTGTCTTCGTGTATCTTCACTCGCGTTCTGGTTCCTTTCCTTCACTTCTATTCTTCTTCTGCTCGTTTGCACGCTTACGATAAATAGTCACGCCGATTGCTCCACGGCTAGGAGAATTTGTAGAGGTGCGAAGAAGACAAGTGGCGTAGACTTTCGGAAAGGAGGCCTAAATACTTCTTTCCTTCGTCTGACCGTTCAAACTCTGTTGCGACATTTTCGTTATTCGGAGTATGTACCAATGTGTAGCTTTGGAACCCAAGCGAAAAACTTATAGATGAGTTATAGATAGAATTACACGATCCCACCGCAGGTTCTTTTCTAACTTACTGAGTTAGCAAATAATTAGACATAAAATGAGTTAGACACACCAACTAAAACGTGCAGTTTTCTAACGTTTACTTGCACGAGGTATTTAATGGGGAGAGGATGATGTTAGTAGTTAGAAGGAGGGTGCTTTTGCACGAATTTCAAGCTTGGATTGGGAAGTGGAGGCGGCGATGAGCAGATAATGCGGTTTGGTAAGTAACTGCTGGGAAGTACTTATCAGTTATACTCTCTAATAACTCACACAGCATGGGTCGCAGATGTCTCCCTCGATTTTTACGTGCTTGTGTTGGATGGTAACGTAGAGATACCTGTTGCTATCCGTAACATATTGGGTGTGCTGTCGATTATTTTAGAGATGTACGTGATAAATGTTGCGTACCTTATTACGTAAGGGGTGAGACACATAAAGTGTGACGTGCTATTTTATCGAGATGTATTAGGGATATCAGCAACATTTTGATTTAGGTCTTTACAATTCGATAGGGCTTCTTACTTAATTTTTGCGGTAGTGCTCATAGACACCCCCCCCCCCCCCCCCTCCACCGGGGGTCAAAGAGGCACAGAACTCAATTTTTGTAAATGGGTGAGCTATATAAATTTTGACAGCTTTGTATAGCTCCGTGAACATATTGTGTTGGCTAGAACGAATCACTTGTAGTAGGTTGGATTTTCCTGAAGTACTTACTCGAAATCATTCTAACCAGATACAAATTTGTTACCGATTTTTTTTCGGTTGCAGGCTGAAAGTTAAAAATTTTAAATTCGTTTTTAAGGTATTCACATCTAATTTTTGAGTTATAACTGGTATCGTTGGATTTGTCTTCACTAGAGCTTTCCAGCGATGTAAAGCAACTGCGGCACGTTCTTCGATCATAAATCACTTCAGTGAGGCATAATGTTGTTCTTTTCTTTCGAGAGATCAACGTTTTACTAACAAAATTGTATTTGATCGGGTTTATAACTTTCTCGAGCAGCTGCTGACTTAGAAACAAATGACTTTCAATTATTCTTCATACGGCTCAAGCTCCTTGCAGGTTTACTACTAGTTATACAAATAATTAGCATGTAGGTATTTCATATGATAGTCGTGGATTTAACGTCGCTTTCTTTCTATTTATGGCGCAACGCAAAACAGCTTGTTTATGAAAAAGTGATAAAAACTACACAGCACCTGTGTTATACTGATTTATGTCCAAGACGATTAAGGCGATAAAGGCTTTCAAGACGTATCAGGACTTAAAAGACTCAGGACCTATCAACACTCAAAACTTATCAAGACTTACAAGAGTTTTAAGTTTCTAATCATGTTTGAAGTGATTCGAATTTTTCAGTGTGTTTCAGATGCCATCAGTAGATACATGTAATCTTATAGTGGAAACACTTTCGAACACCTGTTATAACTTTCATAGAAATGACTATTGTAACTGCTAAGGTCGGTATCAGATATATTGGCCATTGAGTTCGGTTTCGCGAGAAGCGATTGAGGAGAAATAAGCCACCACCATCTGACGATCGTGGATTTGTCAGTTGGAGTGGCGTGGCCCTCGCAGGGTATGGTGGGGTAACGGGAACGCTGCTCGGCTCCGCCTGAACCTAGTTGTTTGGCAGTTATTTATTCTTAGCGTAATAGTTGTGTGCGTTACGAAGCTATGCGCGGACCAATACGAAATGAAGCTATCGAGAAAGAATCAATGTTCTGACCAATAAAGCTCCTGAATTTTCGACGCTAACGCACACCTATTCTGATGTGTGTATTTCTACGCTAACAGCTCGGTTTGGCCTAGACGCTAGAAGCTTGGCATTATCCCCACCACTTCTGGCTCACTCTTGTTCTGCGAAGGTGAGAGCGAGATGGAACGAGAGCGAGTCAAAAAACGTTGAGAAAAGGAGCACCGAGGCAGGCGAACTGTGTGGTGGGAGGAATATCCTTCACGAAACTCACAGGCTAATATATCTGTTACCGACTTTAGTAGTATAGTAATACCCTAGTAGGTACAATAGGATAAATCTGAATAGAGTTCCGGACGTATAAAGAACAATTGATAGTTGAACAGTTGAGTCAGCGACTCCTCTAGAGAATTCTGAAACGCAGAAGAATAATTTTGCTATTCAATTGTTTAACATACCATTTCCGAATATGAGTTTATACATATGTATAAACTTTCGTCACCTACTCGACACTCTTGACACGCTGTATATACATATCAATATTATCCCACATTTTTGAACGCCCTGTATAATGAAAACAAAAACCTTACAAGCTTAAGTATTTAAAAAAGTTGACGTTTTCTTTTTCTGTTTCAGGTAAGCCATAAAAATCTATCATGGAGTGTTGGTATGGCGATTACGTAAGTGATTTCGAAATATACACTGCGAAAAATAATTAGAAGCTCACCTATTTACACACTTGTAGCACAAGACTCGTTTCGAGTGTCAGGTTTATCGCTCGCAGTGTTCGGACCTAAGAGCGCGTTGCTTTGTCTCCCTCATCCTGGATACAGTATTCTCGTCGAACGATTCGATACTGAAAGCCAACCAATCGTTAAAAAATTCGCCACTTTACCCCGCTTAAGAGCTCGTGAATCTGGACCGGACTCGAGCCCTAAACTGGGCAGCACAACGCATAGGTTCGTGCTTAGGCGCGAGATCGCAGGTAACTGGCGTAACTATTTCAACTGTAGTCCCCCCGATAATCAAGGTCTCCGTGGTCGCTCACATATGGCCGTGTGCACGAGCAGACTTGCACGTGTGTTCCATCTGCAACGGGAAGCCGTTGAAGTTACGCCACGGTGGAGATTTAACATCGTGCATATTCCAGGAGTTAAGCGTCGTATCTGGGAATTTCAACGAGACCGCCGTGACTGCACGATAATCTCGTCCCTAATTTCATTCGACGTTTGTCCTTGCAGAGCGGCCCAGGATTTTCGCGCGTACCACGTGAGAAGGATATAACGGTGCGGGAGTGAAATGACGCGATGAACGAGAAAATTTGGTACGGTCATGGATAATATTTTGCCACTTCTGTGGCATTGTTTCTGTTTTATACACAGTGGCTCACACCCAAAATCGTACACTCTTTAAAATCGCATAACATTTTTAAAATTGGTCCATACGCCTTGAGTTTTTCTGAGAAGCTAGAAGGATTAGTTTATAAAGTGACGTGTTACGTCGTTTTGAAAAAATTGCAATTGGTCGGAATAGCAAAAAAAATATAGTAAAGGTCGTTTTTTCAACTTTTTTTCTGAATATATGTATATTGTATATTGGGTTAAACGGAAAGTTCTTGCGCTTTTCTTTTATTGAACATAACTACATTTCTCTTAAGGCGAAACTACACAGTCGGCAAGCAAGAGAATTAACAAGGGGAGGACAGGGCGTAGTAGACATAGATATTGATGAACCTTGGCACGATAGATCTACAAATAAGTAAATCTGTCGAAAATAAGTAAATAGGTGTCCGAGCGTTTAAGCCAACAGGCCTTAATAAAAGATATATTTACATGTAAATTATTAAACATTTCATGGTGGCTCTGGGGTTTTAGTGGGAAAAATCCCACACAACACGGGCTCCCGGGAATACCCCCGGGGGATTTCCCTCTTTAGGCGTCGAGGTGTCTTGAAGATTTTCTCACGTTAAAAAAAAATAAGAAACAAATAAAATGTTAATTATATTTATAATTTTTTTTTCTTTAACGTGGGGAAATCTTCAAAAGACGCTTCCGACACCTCCAGAGGGGAATCCCCCGGGGGCGTCAGGGCAGTGTGGCATTTAAAACCTCACGGCCACCATGAAATGTTTAATAATTTACATGTAAATATCTCTATTATTAAGGCAAATTGGCTTAAACGCTCGGACACATATTTACTTATTTTCAACATTGATCCATCGTGCAAGGCTCATCAAAATCGATGTCTACCACACCCTGTCCTCCCCTTGTAAGTACACGTGTGGGCCTAGCGATGTAGGCAAATGTTCGCTATTTGTCGATTATCAAATGTTTGCTGACGCAAAGCTCAGCACAGAGGGCGCCACTAGCGCATGAACTATTGCTAACTGTTGATTTCAACATTAAAATGACAATAAAAGGAGAAAATTATAAAATGTGTGAAAATTTTTAATGCTAAAGTTGACTTCTAACATCTTTTTTTTTCTTTTACCAAATTTCACGTCTTTATAACCTAAAAGATGCAAATTTATTTTTATATCTACATAATTAATAATAGCTTTTACATTAATATGGTAAACATCACTTTCATGGCCGTTTTTGCCCTTTTTACTTCTTAAAGTGTTTTTAATAACGATTTATGCTCAACATTGGTTATTTAGAGTATTTATATTTTTACTAGGATAACAATACACTGTACCTATTACTACTTAGGGCTATATATTGCACCACTTCAGCTGAGCAGTCCATAAAAAACTAAGTAAAGATTGCTGGGAATCCGGAATTCCATGGTATAGGTAATATCTTGTATACTTCTCTCAAGAAGTTGGTCGGGACGGGGAATGTGGATGAAGCAGAAACCACGAGTTTTCAAAGTTCTGAAAAGTTTCCTTTTAATAAATCCTTGATCGCGATGTACTATTAGAATTTAATGTAAACAACAGGCAAGAAAACTTCATAAAATGAACTGCCTGAATGGAAATTGTAGGGTGGTACAGAAATGTTAATGTTTTGTATTTCTCGATCGTAGAAATTAATTCTCAAACTGGCTATCGTTACATTTTTTAAAGTTAGTGCAACTCGAAGGCCGCCAGTAGTTAATTGGAACGTCCCAATGCATTGTCAAAATTTACGTATATAAAGACGTTTATGATGTTACTTACTACGATGACACGACTACTCAGCTCAAAGGCATAAACGAAGTTATATTCTACGAAAATATTCATTTCCTTGCACACGTGTATTTCATGGGAAAATACGAGGTTTTCAGTCAAATGAAAGATGTCTACGTTGGGTTTTGTCAAATAATATACACCGAGCCTCACAAACATATCAAGATATAGTAAGAAATATGCTATTATTTCACATCGTGTGCGTTACAACCAAAAGAGCATTCAAAAGGACTGAAGTTAGCTATGAAAGGTTGTGCTACTATTACATAAAGAAAAAAACAAAACTGTATTTTTTAAATTTCAAAATTAGTACAACCTATTTTAATTTTATTTCATCAATATACTTAACAGTCTACGAATTATTGCGCGATCCGCGAAGTTTCTACTTACTATTGAATTGTAGGTTGAATTTGTTGAACTCGCGTAGTTTACGAGTTCAGTCTAGAGTATTTATTGTCTTTTACTATTTACATTACACGACTGTAGGGTTTTGGTACGGATAAATTAATGGCGCGCTTGGTGATAAATAATATAACTGTTTATTGAAATGTTGTGCTTCGTTCGATTGCTCTCCCTGGGCACGCTTAGCCCCTCCACGTCAGTCTCGACAGGCTCAGCACTAGGGCGAGGAAATGTTGCGGTTCGCGACCGTTTGTTTTGACGCGTTACGTTTCCTGGAACTTGCTGCGACGCGTTCCGCTCGCCACACTACTTATTGTCTTTTATTTTATTAAATTCAAATTGGCTTAACAACACAGTGTGATATATTTATTATTGATTTTCTAATCTTATATTACGTTTATCTTATACATCTATTTTATTCGACTACTGATTAAAGAGTGAGAAGGGGACGCGAGAAAAAAACGATCGTAACACCACAAACCGCGTGGTCATATTCACGAAACATGAGGTGACCGAAATCCGCCAAATACAAAAATACGAACCGTAGGAGGTATATAATCCTACCTCTCCAGTTACTTCAAAATACCAGTCTAGTTTCTTATTGACAGTTCTCGTTCGATATAGTTTAACCTGAATTTATCGATAATTTCCTTTCCACTAATTCCTTTCTGTCTTTCTCCCTTCCGTCTTTCCGAAGATTATTGTTCTGTCACGATATCGGAATTCCATAAATCCATCGGACAGTTTGAAAGTTCTATTCGTGATGCCAGGTCTTGTTATTTGATACGACAGGGATTTCGACTGAAGTAAGGACACGTGACTCCTCGGTTTTTCATACCTATCAGACCTTTGACATTTATGAAAGTGAATCCACCACGGGATTGTGCGCGATGGCGCTGCAACTTTCGGCGGGAAACGCGGATTTCGACCGTGTCTAACGTAAATGCACACCAGACTCAGCGTATTCGACTAATTTACAAGTAGTATCACGGCCTTTCGCCTTGGGTTTGCGAGGCCGTGGAGACGACGTTGAGTTAGCAGGGAGTTTCGCGCTCGAGGAGGATTGCAGATGCGGTTTTGACACGTTCACTGCCATGGGGGTTAAAAGGGTAGACGAGTTAGCTAAAATCAATGGTTTCTTTTAGTCCACATTGTAGAGCCAGTAATAACTCAAATCGTTTGCTCTATTAACAATTCTTTCTTAAGGATACAAACCGTATTTTCAAATAAGAATGTTTATAAAATATTAAAGATTAATTAATATACAAGACATCAAAGTGAGTGCTTGCGTAATGCGCACCTCCATGTGACGAACACGATTTCGATTGACCGACTCATCTAAAAGCTGTACATGAGTATTCTTCAACTCAAAATCTACAAGGTGGAACTCGGTCGAAAAATTTTAATAAAAATTCACGGAGTTATACAACAAATGTCAACTGTGAAGGATTTTCCTGAAATAATTCTGTGATAACTGTTATCTTAAATGCTGTTAAAGTGTTGCGATCTTACTGAGCGAGCTCCACCTGGTGGAGAAAAGTGTTTTGTAGGTTCAGTTAAAATTTCTATAAAAAATATCAATCCGTTCTTCAGCTACGATGTTCACCGCCTTGAGAAACGTACATAATTTTGAGAAAAACGGCTATAAAGCCCACCGCGGCGCGTTTACCTACATGGCCTGTCCGTTAGTTTTTACGCTTTAACTCCCGTAATTTTTCGTATTTTTTAATGAAACCTTTTTTAAAACACTTCTGAGATGTGTGGCTATCATAAACAATCGATTTTTTCTCTCGATTTTTTGACCTCGAAATACCCATTTAAGGCGAATTTAGACTTTCAGTGAAAGGTGTAAACATTGATTTCATCTACATTTCACTCAAAGTGATCAGTGAACAAAGTAGAGTCAGTCTCTACTTTTGATGAATTCACATTCACTGCGGCTGACTCATCCGCGATGCACATGCAAAGTGTAAAATCTAAATGCGTCTCTACTGGTGACTGGCTCCCGACTTTTCAGAAGGGGCATGTCGATGTTATTCGATTTAAATACTGAGGCGCTTTCTTAAAGGGAAGGTACAGAAACTCAGCCTCTTAATCCGACATTCCAAGCGGAATCGCGACTTCAACCATGAAAAACTAGCGTTTGTGTTTTACTAAGACCGAGGTAATACGTGTTGAGTTAACAGCGATGCCAGCAGCGCGGATGAGCAAGAGATTACAAATGAAGGAGGGGATGAAAGTTGGCCCGGATTAGAATCGACAGCCGTTGGGAATCGGCTTCTGAATGTACAACTTGCGCTTTGCCGATATACATACAATCTCGTAGTATGCACATTGACTCGAAGAGCAGGCGCGCGATAAAGGCGAATGTATCGATCGCGGCATGACGGGACCTTCTTCTTTCACTTCCTTTGTTTCCCGTTTGATCCTTTCTTATGTTTCGTTCTCCTTATCCGTTTCTCCACTCGTTACGCCCAAGCGTATTCCCTCGCCTACTTCGGCTTCCCCTTTCACGTTCCATTCTGCTGTGATCTCCTCGCGGGTGTCTACTTTGCCTGTGAAATCCTAAGATTAATCCTGAGATTAGAGCTTTATTCATTTACCATATTATCTTTAGGTAAGGGCGGGATATGTTTAAGGATATTGTTCGCGCGCTCTAGCAAACTTTTCGTTTTGTATCCCTACCTTCACTGCTTGCCTCCATATTTTGCAATTGTTGTATGGGTGTTGATAGTGTTAAAGGTAGTAAGTAACAATGCTTGAGATTTATTTAATTTGTTGTTTACATATTAACCCTTTAGCTACTGCAGCAGTTGTTCATCAGGCAAAAAAAAATCTAGATGTATATATGTAAAGTAGGGTGGTCCTTATATGTATGGTAAAAAATTAAATTTTTTAAAAATTTCTTCTGACCCTCTCAGAAGCTTCCAAATAGTTTTAAAGAATTTCGTCTAAAATTTTATTAAAATATATTAAGGATTAAAGGTCGCTCAACGGCAATGAAATATTACTATTTTGGTATAAATTTAAAAAAAAAAATGTTTTTTTTTTCATTTACAGCTTGTTCTAACTGGTTGGGGAACTGGAGAATTGGATGAGTTTCGTTGTTATAGGTGCTAGGGCCAGTATCTAGTATGGTACCCGATTTTACCTAGGCCACGGTGTACAATCGTAAAAACGGATCATATTTTAAATCATTATTTTTTTGTATTTTTCCTTCTATTAAACAAATTGGATATGTACTATTATTTAAAAAAGAGTTTATTCTTAAGAGAGATTCGTTATCTCAATTGCAATTTGTTTTTTACTTAATAATGTCAAAGTTATGAGATTTTATTCTTAACGTCCCGATTTTGCCCCGGTCTCCCTTACATGCAAAATATAAAGTCCTTGAGCGACCTTTATATATCAAAATATACAAATAAAAAACACGGAGATATTTTTTTTTGTCAAATAGAAAATTTTAAGAGGGTCAGACAATATATATTTTAAAGTTGAAAACTAAGGACCACCCTAATGTAAAGATGTAAAAATATCTAAACTGACTAACTTTTGAAGACCAAAGTACGAGATATGTAGATATACTAAGGTCGAAGCCAGATATATTGGCCGGTGAATTCGGTTTCGCGAGCAGCAATCGTGGAGAAATCAACCACCACCATCTGACGATCGTGGATTTGTCAATTGGAGTTGCATGGCCCCCGAAGGGTATGGTGGGGTAACGCGAACGCTGCGAAGGCTCCGACTGAACGTAGCCGCGTGGCTGTTATTTATTCTTAGCGTAATAGTTGTGTGCGTTACGATGCTATGCGTAGACCAATACGAGATGAAGCTATCGAGACAGAATCAATGTTCTGACCAATAAAGCTCCTGAATTTTTTCGGAGCTAACGCACACCTATTCTGATGTGTGTATTTCTACGCTGACAGCTCGGTTTGGCCTACACGCCAGAAGCTTGGCATTATCCCCACCACTTCTGGCTCACTCTTGTTCTGCGAAGGCGAGAGCGAGATGGAACGAGAGCGAGTCAGAAAACGTTGAGAAAAGGAGCACCGAGGCAGGCAAACTGTGTGGTGGGAGAATGCCCCTCACGAAACTCACCGGCCAATATACAATTTAGACTGCATGTCTGTCGTGGCTAAAAACGTAACTCGTCTCCACTCGGTTGAGATACTGCCATTTATGCGACTGAATCTTAATAGTTTTTAAAATCTTGATATTTTAGATCCATCTTTCTTTCATCTGTAATGTTTATCTTTACATTATTACACTCGCCTGTATCAACCTTTGTACTATTCTTTTGGTTCTATAATCGCAATACCTTCGGAGAGTCTGTCATGCTTATCATTCGCATACAATGTGGAAAGATAAAGGATTTTCAACTGGATGTTAACTCTGTCTTTAATGTTCTCTGTTCCCAAGTACCTATTCTGTATTACGTTTACACGAAGAACGCAAAATAAAAGCATCGGAAAATTTATCGGGAGCATACTTCCTGCCGCTCTCTTTGAATTGAAAAAGTGCAGCCACCCGTAACATGACAAATCATTAAAGCTTACGGTTATACAGTATCGGTAAAATTACACACGCATGCAAATAACAGGAACAAATTTTCGTTGCCCTCCCCCCGAAGCTCTTTCATCGATCCCTCAAGCGATATTCTTTTCAATTTACCTTTCCATCTAGATACTGTTAAAAAATTATTCTGCATCTATCATCGCATCGATCGTTTACTCATTGACCCATTTAGCATCCTGTTTTCTCGTGTTGGTAATAAGACATTGTTTTGTTTGAAACGAAAGAAATCGTGCACTTATTGTACGGGTATATCGAGATACACAGGGTGAATTATTATAAATTTAGCACCTCAATTAACTCTTCCGTTTTGTACAAGAAAAAGAATCAATTGGCTAGAGCGTCTTCTTTAACCATTACCCCTCGGAAGGCGAATGCTGAGTCATTTTGATGCATAACAAAATTTGTATTCTATACTGGTTTCATGAAGGAATTGAATATAAAATTAATTAATTAATTAAAATTATAAATACATACATAGATAACGTCTTATTTCTTCGGTATCTTACTGAATACTGACACCGAAATGTGTGCCATTATTGAATCGAATCTACACAAAAGAACTCGAGAGGTTTCAGAGGCACTCAATGTGCACCATTTCATAATTGTTTCCTGTACTGTAGGTAAGTTACTGGTAAAGAACAACGATCGAAACAATTCGATTCTCGACAATCGTGACGGGGATTAGAGCCGAGGATTAGCTTCGAAAGATATGAAAAACAACAGAGGAAGAAAAA
This sequence comes from Andrena bucephala, assembly GCA_947577245.1. Lineage (NCBI taxonomy): Eukaryota > Metazoa > Arthropoda > Insecta > Hymenoptera > Andrenidae > Andrena > Andrena bucephala. The sequence goes on from OX387715.1 coordinate 83,144,370, forward strand.
ATGTAATAAACGAATAACGGCAACAACGTGTTTTCCCAATAATGGAAGATAAAGGGATGAGTAAATTTTCCTCTAAGGATATTAGTTGCCTTACTGGTTGTTTTGTACCGCCATAAATATAGCCGTGAAATAGTGGGCGAATGACATCAATATACCTACCGAGTAATTGCAAATTTTAACAAACAACGTTATTTATTGGATCATGCACCGAATACGTTCGGTGTGGCCGCTGTGTCGATTGGTAATTGGTATCCACAATTTTTCGTTTGCTGTAGTTCGAAAACCGATAGTTGACGATAAATGTTCGCATGCAAAATCGATGTAATGCTTGTGTAACGGACACGTTTATTTTATTGGATGAATTATAATATGTACCTAGTACACAGAGCTACACTAAACTGCGTTGTAACGGATTTGAACAGGGGTAGGAATTATACAGGGTGAATCGCGTAACGTGACTACTTCTATTATTTTCTTTGTTAAGAGGTCGATGAGATTTTTTGTCATAGGTTTTGAAGGACCTCAATGTGATAGATTTCTCAAATTATCATTGGTCTTAAGATTTTAAAAAACATTTGTCTTTTTAAAAAAATAACCAATTTTCGGTTCCAAAATTTGTCTGTAGCTTGTGTTACAGTTTGCAATTAATTCCAATATCCGCATCTAGAGCCTAGGTGGACATTTCATAAATACGTTTCTGAGAGTGATTCGAGTGATTTTATCGCAGCTCCTGTTGTTTAATTAGCAGATCCTTGTCCAGAGAAAATTTAAGTGGCGGAGGAGTTGCACAAAGCTTCACATGGAGCAGTTACACGTGGCGCGGTGTATGAAAACCGGAAACTGTTTTGGGGAGGTAAATTTAACGGTCTGCAGGCCAGCCGAGCTACAACTACTACCTACTGTGGTTTACCTACGGATATTATTTGCAGCAGGTCAAGGAAAACTTGGCACGTATCTGTTAATATTTGTAAGCTGCATTCTAGTTTCAAGGCATTTTCCGAAAATGTTCGTTCGTGGTAATGACCGCAGTTAGCGCATGTTCGAACTTTCCTTTCGGCGCGCTTTCGGAAAGTAGGCCGGCTCTGAAAGTAATTCGCGACTGTACGTTTGCTTGTTCGTACACTTCGTACGACCGTGCTGGGGAAGCCTGCAACCGGAGGGTTTTGGAGGTAACGCGGGGTTAGGATTATTCTCAAGCATTCACAATCTTACGGGCAATGTTCTTCTCTAAAAAGTGCAATGGGAACTTCTTTGAGTGGACGTTGCTGCATCGAATTTTTCCTTCCTTAAAACTGCAGCGTGTTCTTCTACGTGTTGTTGCACGACCTGAAAGAAAACGCTGACGAACATATTTTTGAGCGGGCACAATGACTGTGGAAGAGAAACTTGGCACCGATTATGGCGTTCATATACATTTTCGTGTTGGTAAGAGGCAGCATGGCAAAGAAGCTCTCGACGAAACTATGTATCACAGCTTTTCAGAATAAGCTTCTACTAAGCTGCTGTATTTATTTATTATGGATAATAATTTATAAAGAACATAAGTGAAGAATTTATAATATTTATTTATTTATTGCTTTAAACCAGGTGTGGTTTATAATATCACGTACAGTATACACACATGTAATTTATATTAGTATACAATTTACAAATTACAAGCTACTAGTTTGCATAATAGCATTTGCAATATTCAGACCCGGCTGGTTGGCGTGTGCAAAGTACGCGAGGCACAGAGGCGCCCGCGCCGCGAGAGAAAGAGCGCATAAAAGACCTAAAAAAATATGAGATACATTTTTAAGCAACCCAAATTTGTATAACTAGAATTAGGGCATAAGTAAGATCCTATTGTAGACAGATCCTCGTTTTATTTTCATTTCCTGTTCTTTTTATTCATAATTAATTCGAGAAAAAAATTTCTCTGGAAATGCACCAAAAACTTGTCGCACACACAAGAAAATCACCACAGGCCGAACAATATATAATATTTATATCTTATATCTTACATGGCAGTGCTTAAGTAGATTTATACACCACATTTCTTAAGAAAATTATAGATTTTGACACCCTCGATATCAATTTCGTTGTATAGAAAAAAAACTAACACAAAGTGGTAAATAGTACTTGTGTCTGACGAGCAATTTTAATAAAATTATACGTTCGTCCTTATACTCTGGACATGCCAGGTCACATGATTGACGTCTTGACATTCAGTGACACCGACTAGCGTTGTTCCGAATGAAATTAACTCTGACTATGAGAAGAATTTAAATTATAATGATTTCAGCGACAGCTATTAAGAAATGTTATAAAATCTCTAGGAAGCTTACTCCCAGTAAGAATTTATAATATAGCTACTCGAAAATTGAATGCATTGACTATTATTTTTATTACAAATGTCGTTAGTGACTTTTTACCATAGAGAATAATATTCATATTATAAACATGATAAATAGAATCTTTACAAATAGTACCTATAATAGGAAATTATATCCACTTTATATAAAAGTTTGAGAAACGTTCCATATATTTTCTTTTCAGTATTATTTTATACATGTTCACAGAGATTACAAGAAATTTCTTCATCACTACTTCTCAACTTGCTGACGGTTGCATTCTTACGCCTCTTGTTTAGTATTGAAGACAAAATAAAAGGAATATAAAACTTTGCAAAATCGTTATAATATAATTATCGTTCCCAGACTTGTCTTCTTTAGGAAGTGTTTTGGACAGACAGGGTAGATAACAGCTATTTATTGCTATAGATATCCATATCGGTACTAATAAAATAATAAATATAATATGACAGTTAAAACATTAATTATCTTTCAAATTTATCTGTAACTGGAACAGTGATTTCTTGAGTATTATTCTATTGACTTAAAATTGTCAGACAATTCTCTTATTGGTTTTAGAATCCTGTTCAAGCATTTAATGTAAAACAGACATTTGTAAAAGCGGCAAGTGTTCCGTGGAACGGTGAAATGCAAATTATTAATTTCAGTAATGAAAGAAGATTGCAGGGATTTTTCCTTGTACTATTTAGGAAAAGTTTATTTCCAACGGCATGATAGCCACGGAATGTGGAATGAAGGTCCGCAACCCACAAAAAACCAATAGCTTTGTATCTTAAATCTTTACACCCTTACTCATTCCAGATGTCTCTGTTCCTTTGAACACGCCCTTCGTAACAAATCAGTCACGACTTTCTTTCACTTTTGTTTGCGATTGCATTTAATCTAGAGTGCTGAGTGTAAACGAATGGGAAGGAGTTACAGGCATCTGGAAAAAAGTTCTAATATGATCATTCAATTACTAGAATCGCGAACAAAAGCGCAGACTCGTTTGTAGCACGGAGTTCTATTGCTTTTCCTTTCTTTGAAACATCGTCTAACGAACGTTGCCAGTTGTTAATTGCTATTCTCATTCGCGGTTTCCGCTGTAATTCCGACGCTTTGCCCCTTTGTTCTTTTAAACGAATACTTCGAGTAAATTAGAAGGAAACTATTTATAAAATTAATGCTTTGACTTAACATTAAAAAGAGAACACTAATTTGAAAAATATATATTTTCACACAATACGTAGTATAGTTGGAGTTGATAAGTTTTAATTTCTATTTTCGGCGAATTGTTAAAATCTGGAGCTGCCACTGACTCGCACCAAAGTGTATAAAAACAGTTGCTTTTTGATAACTATGCACAATAAAAAACCTAATTGATTTATTTATTGTTGCTTTATTAACGAAATATGGAGAAAAATATGTTGACATTTGTTGTACACATAATAAAATAACATTATTCTTGACTCTGCTCGTCATCATTGTCTGTGGAAATATTCTCTTTGATTATAAAAAGGTTTGTTTATAAGGTGGAACATAGTTGTGCATTCGTATTGCGTATTCGCAATAAGTCATTCATTTGTTATCAGATTTGCATCTGACGTGCACCAAACGATGTAGATTTTTTTACGTATATAACACGCCATAATTCAAAAACTGTAAAAAATGCAGCTGCACCCCTCTTGCTGCAAGGTCCTCACTTTTATCAGAATAACTATGGAAACCTGTATCCCTTCATTACATTATAATTCCTAACAATAAAAAATCATTTGTATTTATGGAGCGTTACTCGCCATTTCAAGAAAGTAATTCTGTTGCCATTTTCCTGAGTTTTCATTTGGTCACCCGAATATTCTGTTTATAAAATTCTTCATTTTTTACATGTTGTCGATATATAAATAAAGATTGTTACAATACAATTGCCGCTGTAGTATCATTTATCGAGAATATTATGCGAAGAATTGGACTGCATATTTTTTTTATTGTTCTTTGTTTACTTTTATTGCCTACTGTGTAAAGGTCTGGGTACACTAATCAGATCCTACTATCCCCTCTTTTTCTTACCACTGGCAGGCAGGAACAGACTGGACACGGAACTGATATGTGTGCAGAGACCTTTAGATATCAAGCGCAACGTGTTCATTTGAATTTTGCGCTCTGTGTAGCGTGGCGAACACACCAGACATCCCGCGGTTTGTGGAACAATCGATTTGCAAATACCTCTTGTCAGAATAGCGCAGCAGGTATCCATGATTGTATAAATAAAGCATAGTATAAAGAAATGATTTTTCAAGTAATGTAGAAGGCACCACACAATACTCACAATGAGGGAAACGGCAAATCAAAGAGAGTCGTTCCTAAACATACTGTGTAGAATAATTTACATTTTTCAACGTTACTTTGTCATCTTAAAATTCCTTACCATTATCTTACTCCTTACTTCTAATAACTGGTCTAATTCTAACTGCTTGAATAAATGTAAATCATTTCTAACCAATTAGTGGCATTTGCTGATAATTTTCATTTATAAAAGCTTGACAAATCAAACAGTTTGCAGTAACTGCCATGTCATGTGCAACGACTTAATAAAATAATTCATAATTATACTTTCTAATATCTGAGTTGAGTGATAACGACGCCAGGTGATATGAATATGGATGTGAATTTGTTTGTGGCATGCTGGTGCGGAACGTATGCAAGATTTAATAAATTCCCAAAAATTCTTCATTAACATTCTCACGCCCAAACCTCTACTGACAACCCTTCAAAGAGGGAAAGTTTACTTGTTATAGCTAAACAACAAATACGATCAAAGATTGTTATATGTATTATAAAAAATATTTATCAACATTGAATCGTAGTTAAGTACACCAAATTTATTGCTTTCATAAATAAATGCTTCTTTTAATATAACAATATATTAGATGTATCTACATAATATTATTATGTATCTACATAAATAACATAACGTCATTGAATGCATTGATAAATGAGTAAAGCTTATTGGCAGCCACATAATTCTAATAACATCAGTTAAATACACTATTGACACAAAATGTTTTAAACATTATTTTTCAGTCAAGATTTATTAAATTGAGTAATGTTTTTTTATAAATGCTTGAAGAGTGAAAGACTTATTAACTTATATTTTTAATTTAATGAAATCGGTCAGTCTTATAACACACCATAACCCGAACAGGTATTGTTTCATTTTATTTTCCTTTTTGTTTTTTACAATACCCATCGATCTTAAGTTATAGTGTATGTCTGAACTCAAGCTACATTTTACAATTTCCCTAATACTTATGAGCTATAGAGGTCATACTAAAATATATTACACACTTCGAAGATTTATTACTTTTTGGAGTTTGATTCATAAATGCTTGCAGCATGAAATATTTCTCTATTTTCGAAATCTACAAAACGCTCGAGCACAAAAATTCAGGCTAAGGATCGTCACTGGAACTACTTTCTCAAAAATGTACGTTGGTAAAAGGCCTTTTATATTCTGAATTTCATATATATTGCGACAAATCATAAAATATGGATTTCCAAGCGTAGAGTGCTTTTATATAATACATTTACCCTGGCACCGTGCTACATATACATAAGGAAGACAAAACTCACAATAACATCAATTTTTTTATTGCTCCGATTTAAGGCGAATATTCTACTCTTAGAAGTAGCACTACAAATCTTTCCTGTTTAGTTTTTAACTGATAGTGAGTAAACATGTATCTTGTAATCTTTATTTCCTCTCCCTTTGGAAGCGTCCATTCCTTCTCACGGATTAATTAAGGCTAGTTATTTGCTTATCAAACTGTATATCGTGTGGATCACTTTGAAAATCAGTGACCATGTCTGTTGAACCAGAAACCTGTGCCAGTGAATTATCGATCAGTGATGCAACAGAGATGCTTGTCCTCCAAAGTACTAAATGGATTGAGAAAACTGGTTCGGCTTCGATCCATCGCGCACACGGTGACTGCATCAGTAAGTCGGGTCATGATTTAGAAGATACGTCTAAGGCTAATGTTACACCGTTCTAGAATTGGTTCCCTCGAGTATCGTTGGCCAATCCTAGTTGCGACAGCTAACAATTTGGTTTTCGATGACATTTAAGCATTAGTATCATTTACCTATACGTGCGATAGGGTGTCCCTTAGAATTAAAGGTGCGATAAATTGTTGGGACGCTCGCTAATTTTATTCCGCTTGTTGTGCTAAGTACCTATGCAAAATTTCGGCATAATCGCATTGTTTTGAACCCTGTCTCAAGAAGCTTAAAGTTACGATATATTATAATTTTTTTTGTCTTTTTATTCTTTGCCCACCTTTAGAAAATAATGGTTCACTTGGAACAGAGATTCCTGGAATGCATAAGTATTTTACCACCATAGTCCAAAGACTGGAGAAATGGGAAACTTGTACCACCTTCGTCTTCCACCACTTAACGATATCTTAACGATATTATCGATATATCGTTAAGCATCAATAAGTTATCGATAAGATATCGATAATCGATAGTTCTAACTCCAGCTCCATCACACATTTGCATACATACAGGATTGCATATTAAAAAAAAACAGCTGTTTGCAAGAGTGCAGTTTGATTGATCCAAAATTTTGCACACATATTTACCACACCAAAGGGAAATAAATCAGAGGGCGTCCCGGACCGAATGCTTAAATTTAAAAAAGAAAGTCATTATAAGGGACAATAACGTGCGGACGTAAGTCGCCGACAACTGGTCGACAGTGCGTATCAGCACTAAGGGTGCGTCCACATCTGAGCCGAACCCCGCTTCAAACACCACAATGAAACGCACATTTCCACCGATTTTCGCCAGTTTAGACAGAGTCCCTGGCTCCCGACACGTGAAAATTAAAGGACAGATAGTGTTTGGAGTAGTGCAGACCGAAGGCTTGCCTGCCGGGTGACACCGAGGAAGAAACCTCGAGACAATTGACAAAAGGAAGGGGGGGGGGGAATTGTTTCCAATCGATGTCGGTAAAAGCCCGTCGCATCAAAGGAATTGCTCACCCACATAGAGTGAACAACTAGTAGTGCATCCCTATCCCTTACACCACCATGAGTTAGTTACTGTCGTCCTTGCCATTGGAGGTGTCACTTGACTTACAATTAGTCAGAAGAAGTAAGACAAGTTGATCATAAACGTAGAGTGTCCTATAGACATTACGAAGCGTGCGCTTGGAAAGTCCGTAGAGTGCCAGCGAGATACAGATAGAAGTTCATGGTGAAAAGTATAGACCCAGATGTGGAAAACTGGCATTAGGCGTGTTCTTCCTTCTGTGTTTTTCTGGATTTATAGGCTTTAAAAGGTAAATTGAGATTACATTTAACCTCTTTTGTCAAACAGCGGTGTACAGAATCGTATTTAAAATATACTTCTAAGTTTATTTTCGTTTAATGTTTGAGATAATAAGATAGTAGAGACATTGAGGGACAATGCAGCTAAAGTATTTGGCCATATTAACTCTTCCTTTCAAAGCTAACAAGAAGACCATCTCTCGCTGCAGAAAGGAGAGATGGTCGAGTTATGATTTTTTTTATATTATTTTTGATTATTTTTGATTTTTTATTATTATTTTATTATTATTTTTGTTGATTTAGTTTATTTATTCACTTTTGTATCCATTTGCCTTGCTAATCGCCAGTAGGTAGTTCATTTTTTCTTTGATGTGTTCTTTACTTGTTTAGCGTAAACAAATTAAATATCAATGAATCTATAGTTGTATTCACTCATAAATAATTTTGCTTTATTCTTTGTTAATTTTCCACGAATAATTATGTGAGTGGTCTCTGCCAACGACGAAAACCATTTCTCCCGACACCTCGGGAGAGGTGATCAGATGTCATGTCTTCAGTTTTCAACCCTATTTACAGTAAATATTGTCTGAAAGCAAATATCGACCAGTTTTTCTGAATCAGCATAAAATTCTGAACATATATAGGTTTGTTCTGAAAAAATAAGTAATTTCGATATTAGTTTTAATAGCCATTTTATATTAGGTCGAACGCGTCTCCCGGAGTTACCCTATATATTGCCACTAAATATTAAAATTAAAATATCTTCTAAACTAATGATTTTTCGCCTTTTGTGACTTGGTACCTACTTTTGTTTAGGGAATGTCGATCTGCATCGACTAGTGCATTAAAAAATATATATGGTTCCATTTAAAAAAACAAAGTTGACCTGTATATGTCCCCTACGCGTCCACATAGGAAAGGCTTACTCACAGCAGATAATGTGCCCTCTGAAACAATTTCTCTTTTGTCTGACCCATTTTTTGGTATCATCCACAGTTTCGAAGATATTCGAGTGGATCGATTTAAATGGGTCACCCTGTATAACAGGTGCCGCTATCGAGGTTGTCAGCGCCAATTCTTTCTCATTGAAATACATATGTTATTAAGCACAAAAATCTTAGAGAGGCACATTTTTTTTACTTCTGCCTAATTTGAATTTTAAGGGTGAAACAGCCCCTGAAAGTTCGAAAATCAAATAACCTTCTTCACACAATGTCATTTCTCTATGCGCGCAAATACGCGTTTCGAAAAAGTCGGCTTCCCGTCGAATATTTGCCTGCATTGACCCTTTCTAACAGTGTTCGAAGTTACCGCTGGATTAAGTGATATTTACGAGTGTAACGGGTGATAAACGAACGTGATTGAACGCATCATTTTCGAAATTGCATTTCTAGCCAGCCGTGCGACAGCGCCGGCAATGTTTTTAAGCGCTTCAGCGACTCCCGAGAAAATAGGATGAGAAAAGCTATGCTAGCCCTGGCGTTATCACGATAAACGGACGACCATATTTTTCTGAGACGTGCCGGGTTCCATTACATCCTCCCGTTAATGTTCTCGCGCAGAAAGTGCAGTGGGGTATCGTAACGACGCTGGTCCTAGCACTTTATTAACTTCTCATCGCAATCAGGCGTTACTTTGCCTTTGATAACATGTTCTTTTCATCGATTCGCTTCAGTTACTCACGCAGTGTTCGGGGATATTGCTGAAGTTTCATAGAATACCAAATGATATTATTGCTTTCTGTGTTGTTGTCGCGATGCTTTGGTAACCAGGGGATTGGAGCAGACCAATTTTTTATTTGCTCCGCTACGACATCAAAACACTTGCTCCAGCTCTGCTCCTGTTCCGCTCCACCTGGTTGTTTTTTTTTAAATAAAAATTCTTTTAATACTTTCAAACAGTGATCTTTCAGTTACAACAAACTCCATCTTTCTAGCTTTTCATTTTCATATAAAATTTTTTTTATAAAGAATGTTTAATTTTCGGGCAAAGAAACTACTATGCCTCCTTAACACCGGGCTGCGGTGCCCTATGATATAATATTTTTTCAATGATGCAAAATTGAGAATTAGTATTTATTAAAAACATTTCATTCGTCTGCTCTTATAAAATAAAAGAAAATTCGAATAATAAAAAAAAATTGGAGCAGTGGAGCAGTAAAAATTTTCCGTGCCCCGGCTCCGCTCCTGCTCCGAGCAAAACCCCATTGCTCCACTGCTCCGCGCTTCAGCTCCGAGCGCCGATCTAACGCTCTGTTGGTAACATCCATGAAGGTTTCTGGATGCATAGAGGTATATCTGTTTTTCCTGCTTACGCGGAGTGTTCCACGCAAGTGATGCCGCTTTTGAGATTTCCTTTTGTATCTGCAAATTTTTTCTGCGTAAAGGATGTATTTATTATTTCTCAGTTATGGAACAGGCCTTAAATACTTCTCCATATAGTTTTGGGGGCACCAAGAAACAATTTCTTTTATACCATACTTGGCGAATAATTAGGTACGTATGTTTTCATAAGGCTGTCTCTTATTTACAATTGAGGCTATGCTTTTCTTATGACATAATTAGGTTCGATTGGGTAAAACTTAATTTGCCCCATAATCCTAGTAGAACGCCACAAAACTACGCGATATAGGATTTTCGAAGAAATAGAAGTAATAGTCGTCCTGTAGGGACACTGTCTTCATCAGAGACCCAAATGTCATCGGGCAAGCTGACGCCCCGGCCAGTCCGCTACTGTGTATAGTAAGATTATAACTATAAGCTACAGTCAGTGACTCTGACACTATGCCACTAGGGCAACAGAGAGTATGGTATTGCACAGTTTCAAGTCAGAATTGTTGAAGGTTTCACGTTCACCCTATACACCAAACTAACATTGTATGAGTAATTTAGTTTTATGCAGTAAACATTAATTGCATTTGTTATATTGGTGAGTGACTGATTTATAGCATATTCTATTTAATATGTCAGGCCCGATCCTGGCGGGGGTGCAAAAGGGGCCCCCGCGCTTGGGCGGCCAAACCTAGGGGCGGCCGCAAGCTGTTTATTATATGCAAAATTTGGACTAAGGTCGGTATCAGATATATTGGCCGGTGAATTCGGTTTCGCGAGCAGCGATCGAGGAGAAATCAGCCACCACCATCTGACGATCGTGGATTTGTCAGGTGGAGTTGCTTGGCCCTCGCAGGCTATGGTGGGGAAACGGGAACGCTGCTCTTGGCTGTTATTTATCCTTAGCGTAATAGATGTGTGCGTTACGAAGCTATGCGTAGACCAATACGAAATGAAGCTATCGAGAAAGAATCAATATTCTGACCAACAAAACTCCTGAATTTTTTCGGAGCTAACGCACACCTATTCTGATGTGTGTATTTCTACGCTAACAGCTCGGTTTGGCCTACACGCCAGAAGCTTGGCGCTATCCCCACCACTTCTGGCTCACTCTTGTTCTGCGAAGGCGAGAGCGAGATGGAACGAGAGCGAATCAGAAAACGTCGAGAAAAGGAGCACTGAGGCAGGCACACGGTGTGGTGGGAGAATACCCCTCACGAAACTCACCGGCCAGTATATCTGATACCGACCTTAGTAAGAATAATAATCGAAACTCTTTTGCATGATAACTGTTTAAAACTACGTATATGTAGATTCAAAAGTAAGCACTGCATATCAAATTCTAACTTAAAGAATATTAAATTAATAACGGCGGCAATATTGTTTTTGCATCTGGGCGGCCATAACCCAGGAACGGCCCTGTAATATGTGGTTGTGTCGATGCATGTAATCTATTAATGCTAACTGCCTGCCGGTTGATTGTTTATCGCGTTCGTTGCAGATGGTGAATCGGGCGCTCCGTCAAAAGCGGTATTTGTTCCTTTTCCATACAGAACATTGTACTATTTGGCCTGAAGTGCTAATGTAATTGAATTTTGATTGTAGTAACTCGATGCTAGTAGTAATACAATTTATATTAATAGTCACTTGCATGCAATACAGGATACGCTTCAGCACATGTACACGTATTATTGCGTATTAATTGTGGGAAGACATGAATGTTCTAGAGACTGACAATGAAATATTCCTATTGGTGAGTTTCCCAATAACTAGAAATGGGTTAGTTCATCTGATTGGTGGAATCCAAACGCATTTAATGTGCATACATTGCATTTCGATATGTCATTTTTCCCTGTATACATGGTGTCCTACTAACTCTGTCCACCTGAAATATATTCGTTAGTCAAGTAATAAACAAAAACTGTAGATAGAAAAGTTGTATAGTTGCAAAAAAGAAATAATATGAAAATCCGGCTATTGTCCGATTTTGTGCTATAACTCGCCAGCTGTAACAAATTGAAAAAATGTTTTCGAGACAAAAGTTACTTCTTTTTATTAGGAATATCATTTGGTAACTTACAGTTCTTACAGTTGGCGAATTATAACACAAAATCAGAAAATAACCGGATTTTCAGGGGTCAATTTTACTCCCTTCGAGTGAATTTGGCAGCGAAAAAGATTGCGTAATACATATCTATATGTATATCCTTAACGTATCCCCAAAGTTTCATAAATTTTTGAATTTTTTTATATATAAATTTTTAATACTAACTTCAAGTTGTACACGTTACTACAGTCAATAAAAAAAAAATTGACAAATGGACTTAGGTCACTTTCAAAATAAACGGCTCATATGTATATTGTTTCGAGATTAATAGATATAGTCTGCAAAAAGTAACGTTACTAAAATCGGCAATTACTCGTGAGTAGTGGGTACAACGTGGTTTACGATGTTTATTCAAGTATCTCTACTTGTGAGGTTGGCGACAATAAAGTAATACTCGACCTCCTCGTGATCCGTCAAATTTTGAATTCACGCCAATGACAGTGTATGTGATGTACTGTGCAGAGGGTGGAAAGATTTATCTATGACGATGGCGTTGGTACAGTGTGCCACCGGCACCGTATGGTACCTTCTGCCACTCAGTGGGTGCATTTTTACGTCAATGCGCATCACAGCGACGTGTTATGCACGCTCCTGTGTTCTTAAAGAGATAAAATATCGAGGCATCCTTTTTACAAGAAAGTAGGCCTACCTTCGATTGAGGTACCGAAAGGCATCTCGTCTGATTCAATAACTATGAACCCTGACCAGGGGCGTAGCCTGGATTTCATTTAGAGCAGAGCAATAAATAGTGAAACCGAATTTTGAATTTATGTACGTAGTTAGGAATCAATATAACCGGGATCGTGTAACCGGCAATTAAAATGATTTTTATTTTGTAATAAATTAATTTAATTTTGGACGAGCGGCTAATCTATTATTTTTTTCTTTTGCCACGGAGGCAAACGCACACTCCTGCCCCACCTTGGCTACGCCCATGACCCTGGCCATTTGTCATTGACAAGTAGCACACGATTAATCAGTAAACGCGTCTTACAGAAGCACGAAGGAGCGTGTGTGCTGAATGACATCAATTAGTTTTCGCAAGCTGACTATGATGAATAAGAAAAGTACTTAGAGTCTGTTCGAAAATTCCCCCACTGAACGCGTAGAATCTGTTATCTTGGTGTTTGTTTTATGTAAAAATTCCGATCGAAAGTGTACTACCTTCTGCGCGGGGAACCGTTGCAGCGGCACGACAAGTTGTAGAATGAGAGTTCGCCACTTTTAAATGCATAGAACTGTACACGCTGCTCCATTTCGTTTATTGTCGCTGAAATTCTGTGGGTTCGGTGTACAGACTCCGTGGAATATATACTCGCAATCCTACTTATTATTATGACCCATCCGATGCAACCCATTCGGTGGTAAAGGGGCCGCTGGGACGTTCCGTGCCTTCCGGCTACGGTTTCCTTAATGATCCCGGTAAATGAGAATGACTGGTGGTTAAAGTGGAATCGCTAGTTTTATAGTGAAACTGTTACGTTCCTGGCACGATAAGATATCGGCCTCGTTTATATTAATTGCGGAAGTACCGTGAAGCCTTTTCGTAACGACCGCGTGATTTAAAGGCGAACGTTCGTTTGACATTTTTATGCCATAATCTATGCGAATGGAAATCTCTTTTTGATGCTCTTCAAGATGGACCCTCTCGTGTTTAAGGGATGACCACGAGGTAGCTATGTACGTACTTCGTTGCTACTAACGAGGGGAGCAACTCAAGTGTAACGCTGACTTTTTAATAAGCCTTTGCCAGTTTGCAGAATTCGGCAAGCCGAGTACGCCAATTACCCCCGTTTGGGCGCCAATGACTAATAGTTTACAAGATAGGTATTAACAATTAAAGCTGCGTAGTGCTCGTTATATTCTAAAGTATCTATATGTAATAGAGTTCACACAGTAATGGTCTTGGTGCAGTGGTTAGAATGTTTGATGCTCAATGACTAGGCTACGTTTTGCAAGAGCTCTCGCTATAAGCCATAACCCTTTAATTAGTGGAATAGAATTTCAATCAGAATTGTATTTAGATAAAGCAAGGACTCAGGGCTTCATTCTGGACTGTATACAAGATCCTAATTAAAAAATCTCGATTATTTATCATTGCAAACGTAAATGAAATCCTAATGCATTATTCTAACATCTTCTCACCCAAACGTACTATGTGCTATGTAGTATAATATTTCTCCACTTTGTGGGACTATGATCGCGACATCAAAAATCATAAATATATTAAACGCATTCCTTGTTTGGATGACGGGTTGTTCGGGCATTAAGTACTGATCTTGTCCTAATGTTTCTAGTTTATGGGAACCAAATACTTTTCAAGTCAACAAACCCTGTCTCTGTACCAGTATCCACAGTAAAATTCACACATTAGTTTCCTCCTTAATTTAAAATATAATTTTCACGCTGTAAAATATTGGTAATACCAATTTGTAAACCTGAACAAGTACAGAATTACCTTGCATTATATTATTATATTATATTATAAAAGTAGATTAGAACGTATTGTTATTCACTGTACATATTGTAAACAATTTCACACATTTTAGTTATTATGGAGATATAGTATTAAGTATGATTTTAAGCCTTATTCATAGTTTTCTCAGTTCCGTTTTTGTAATAAGCCTAAGCTATTCTAAATTACATTTTTAAACTATGCAAGCCACTGTGTATTTCCAAAACATCAAAATATTGGCTTAAAATTTATTCTTTGGATTATTTCACTATTATTATCGCACTCTTAGTCACCCTTGAGTCCCTCGAAATAACGGGACATAAGGGTTAATATATTTCTATTCTCTTGTTTACTGTAGAATGATCTATAAAGTTTAATTTTGGAAGACGGTTGATAGCAATAAAAAATTTAAAACCGTAAAACACCTCTGCTTCTTTTTTGAGGTGCGCATTCAAGACCCATTTTTATTCATTAGTTCTATGAATCGTTAGATATTAATTATACTAACATTCGCACAGAGTGGGCTAGTAAAAGTCTTCTGCTAGTATAAATGACACCATTGAGGCGAGCACGAGACCTGTCGATTTTGTTCGTTGACTTCATTGAAAGAATATAGGGTGGTAGCGGTATGGTCAGCTGACCGTAATAGCGGAGCGCGCGGTTCGCTTATCTGAAACGAGACTCACCGCTGCTGTTTTCAACAGCTTACTGCAACGTTAATACAAGCTGCACCACTCGGGGGGGGGGGGGGGGGGGTGGTACGTTTATTTTACAGAAAACATTTCAGCGAATATGGTAGTATCTTTTTGGATTTTTAAAAAAGTGACCATTAACCCAAATTTGCCAAAGAAGAATATATTTATAAATTTCAATATTGCAAACCTGATGTTTCAATTTGAAAAATATATTCAGGAAGGCCGATCCTTCGTGATTAAAATAGAAAAGGAATCAGCCAGATACGATAAACAGTTTCCGAGATAAAAATTCATAAACACAAGCCATTTCCACGAAAATTGGCAAAAATCGCAAAATTCGAAGCCCTATATTTTTTAAACAAATTTGAAATCAGCAAAATAATGACGCACACTCCTCCCCCTCTAATATTCCAGTTTGAAGAAAATCTCAGATTTTGATCACAGATCATAGATTTGTGCAATGACCTCTATACATAGATACCTCTCCTTTACAGTTTCTAATTGACAGAACTTTACTATATGTGTAAGAAAATATAAGGTGCCACAATATAATTTGAATATAATATAATTATATAACACTAAATAAAATACTGATTTTTATCTATGTATTGTCGAAATACGTGTTCACATTTCTATAATAACTCCTAAACGAGGGTCTTTACAGCTGCCTAATTTGGTCTTTGATTATTCAAGTAATACTTCAAATAGCGTGAATATTCGAATAAGTTTGATAAAAATCGAACTTTTTGAATGATTTGTGTGGCTTGAATGTTTGAACGACTTCCTTGCATATAAGCTATTTGAGTTCAAATGAATAACTTGAATCTTTCGAGCTACTCGATCGATTTCGGGTTAATCGAAAATTCGAGCCAATAATAACAATTATTATTTAATAAGGATGAATTTAAGGTTTATATTCAATATAACTAGGAATAATATATAATTCTGGACGACTCAAATTACGGAATATAGCACTCACTGTTCAGAATTGACACCCACTAATTTTATTCACGGAACCTAAAATCATTATTAATTTTTCAACTTGTGCAGACATATGTATGTACATTAATTATATACAATCAAATACAAAATTATACGAATATTATGTTATTCATAAAAATTTAATTTCCACGAATAATAAATCCTATAGTAACTACATATTTTACCGTTTCTTATAAGTATTATTTGCGGATCTATGTTTGTACAACATTATTTTATGAATATGATTAATAAAGTACATTGGTAACGTTTAGCCAAACAATCTAGGAAAATTCCTGAATAATTGAATAAAACGCCAACACATAGATACGCTTCGCCCGGAATGCGTAAGTGTGGGCTATTAAATACAGATTCTGTATAATTAAAAATTAACCCACATCCAGTCTTTCGCGGTCTCCTACCGTCCGAGGATTAATTGGTACAGCTGTGTTCTACATGGTTGCTCAAGGAAACATGTTCTAATAGAATGTATCTGACGCAACTAGATACCTCCTAAGAGTCCTAAGTGTCTTAGATATAAATCGATTAAACCATATGTCCCTCCACTTATCATTGCAACTCTCGAACTGTGTCATAGAGGTTATAACATTAATTTTAGTTTAAAAGTTAAATCTACAAAGAAAACACTGACTAATCTACTATTTGCAGCGAGTAGATCATACAATAGCGAAAGATTATAGACATTTAGGATTTCACGTATCGCATATATACTTGCTAGAACTGTTCACGTGCGTTAGTGATTTTTAATATATAGAAGAATCCGTATTATCGTACTTCGCATGTATTAAAATTTCCAAACAGGTTTCTCGATTATAATTTAGTTATTTTATAATGCAAAGCAAAGATTGTTTAATACTGAGAATGTTAGGTCTAATTCCATTCATGGAGCTGAATACATAACACATAAATGTGTTTAATAATAAATTTGGAAGCATAATAGACTTATATATCAATAATAATAAGGGACAGAATAAATGCAGATATTGACAAGCCGAAATTATAATAAACTGAAAATGTTCAAAGTTCAAGGTTATACAGATCTCTAAACCTAAATACGGGCGCAAAAGTCTAGGTTTAACTTAATTCTATAGCTTGATTAATTTTAATTCTAACAAACTGTCCATACTAAATGAAAACGCGAACTTGTCCTTACAAATACAACCTCTGGCAACAAGGTTCCGATCAGACGCTGATGTTTTAGAACTAAAATATTATTATATGTAGTTAAAAGTGATGGGAAACTAAGGGGAAATTTTCAATTCGTCTTCAAAAAGTCACACTTCAAAAAAAATTGTTCTACGCCTAATAGTTCACGAGATATTCCAGATTAAATGTTTTTGGCCCCCAACTTTAGGGGTTGTTTTCGCTCCTTCAACATGGTCGATTGCCGATAACAAAAAATACGTGTAAAATATTTTTCACTGTTCTGTAAATCTGCAAGAATTTCATCAAAATCGAGCGTGTGCAGGTTCGATATGTTCCCTTGTTAGTATAAACTATAAACTCTAAAGTAAATAACAACAAAACAACACAAACTTCCATTCATTATTAAAGAGAAGTAAGAGAAGAAACAAAATGTTACATGGAAAAAAGTTTCCGCCTGGTAGAAATTCTGGAAAAAAGTTTCCAATCAGATTTGTTAATTTAAATTTATGAGGAAATTATTTTAAGTATTAATATTTTATATTTTAATATTTTAATATATTAATATTTTAATACTAATATTTTGTTCCGACGTGTACGTATGGTATCTTTAATATGTTGTGCCATTGAATTAACAAGATTTTTACAATCCGTGGGTGAAATTTGCCCCCACGATAATCTTAATATAGTGGCTTTTTCTCACGAATCAGTTTCTTCAATTTTGCCCATAAGTTCTCAATAGGGTTTAGATCAGGCTGTTCGCTAACGATTTCATTCTTGTAATGCCGTTCTGTTGTGAATAGTCTTTTACTGCTTTGCTGCGGTGACAGCTGGCATTATCATCTTCATGACCATTTTCCATACGTCGCGCACAATACTGTTCCAGGGTACTCGCACATGGGATTCCTATAGGTACGTCATTTAAATGGGCCACTCGGTTATACGTATATCCTTCAGCACTATTCTTAGCATAACCTGCACATCCTTCTTCGTCTTATTGTTAGTCCATGTCAGTCCATATCCGTAACTGCGTCGTGTTTAATTTCTATCGAATTCAATTTGAGTTTCAGTTTCGATTTTAGTCTAAGCTTCTTAACAGTGGATACACTGAAGCCTCGCCATTTACTCGGACAAGCGATCCTTTATTCGCCTGTAAGATACTTATTCCTGATTTCTCCTGAATATTCACTTGTGAGTATCATAGACGATTAATAATAATAATATTAATATGCATTGCGAAATCCTTGCACGTGTTCGCAAATTGAGAAAACCGACCTGCTATTCTCGAGTCCGGATGTCCACCAGCTCTTGCCATTCTCATGCTTTCGTGACATAGGTGTCAGTCTCTATTAAGAAGACATGGACTCCAAATCTTTGATGTCGTAATTGGATCGTTTGTCTTCCTTATTCTACACGCATACAGCGAATACCGAAAGGATGCATACCTAGAAGTGACAGTCTCAAAGATAGCGAAGGAGTCATAGACCCAGCCCCAGTTCCTGTCGGTGTTCTTACAGAGGCAATTCACGATAAGTACAAACGGTTGTCGAAATAATCGTGGGTGAAAGATGACCCAGTTCTCGGTTGGTGAGAGCGCCGAGCCTATGCCATGGACCGTCTAATTAGACATTTCACGGTACTACACTTCAGCCGTCCGTACATTGAAATCAGTTTATTACAGCGTCAGAGCTTGCGCCGCGCGCGATAGTCATGGTCCAGCGATGTGTTGGAAATTACACAAGCGAATCGCTTTCATTTGGAGCACGCTGCCGCGTTTACGTGTAGACGTTCACGCGCGTCTATTTGTCTCGCTGCTATTTCGGTTTCCCTATCCCTTACCCGTTTTCGCGCGCTAACTGTATCGAGGCCAGGACTTACGCGCGCCCGTACGTTCTAATTTAACGTTCTAATTTGACGTAACCGCGTTAGACCTCTCGGTCGACGGCTATAAGCGCGCAGCTGAAGCTTACGAACCTAATTACGCTCCTTACGAGGAAAAAGAAGACGGGGAACGAATCGGCGCGTGTGAATCGGCTCAAGCACCCGGCCCTCTTACTTCTCTCTGGCAATGACTGTAATAAAAATCTTTTTATCCCGTTTTCAAGTTTATTTTAGACTTTCACGTCGCAACAGTTGAGATTTTTCGGATTAATGATGCGTCTGTCGGCAACGAATAGAAATTGCGGTAGCCGGGATATTATGGAACGCGATATAAACTAAATATCAATGTAATGATGATGTATAACATATTTCAAAGTCATCGAAATGGGTGAGGACTGCCCTTTGTAAATAATTAACCAAATTTTTTAAATTTTTTATACTCCAACCGGTAGCATCGAATGTTATTGCTTTATTTTATGGAATGAGATGTATGCGTTTGCGAATGCAAATCAAATTTGTGAGCATATATTAGGTAATCTGGATGGAAATTGTTTTTAACCGTTCACGGCGGAGGTATAACACGAAGTTTTAGTCAGCGAAAGGTATACATATGTACATCGTACTTTCTTCCAAAATTAACGACGTTGCAGGATAAACTTGTTTTAGATGTCCAAGAATTCTGAAGTCCGACAAGTTTGAAAGTATCAAACGTCCTTCATGTAAACTAACACGGAGTGTGCATAATGTTCGGGGCACCGATTTTGTTCAGATTTTCCAAGTACATAGTGCGCAGCACGCAGGTATAATTGAGGCATTGAGACTAAAAACGGACTAAATTAAAGAAACAATTTTTCTTATTTTATATGATTCGTACGGCTTATTGGAATACATTATTGTTACTAACTCAATTTCGCAAAAAATTTAGGTTAGTCAGCTTTTGCTCTTAATGTCTCAATTAATGTATATTAAACGCATAGGGTGCACTAATCAAGATTTTGTGAGAAAATCAATTTTACAAGTTTCTTTTCTAAATCCTATACGGGGTTCTATATGTAAAACCAAAATCGATTTAAATAACTAATCATAGAATAGATATACATGCCTAAAATGTCATCAAAATCGGTTAACGTTGCTGTGAGATATACCTACACAAAATTGCGAAATTTCCGAAATCAACAATTTTCAACCTTATTCTGCGATCTTTAAACGTTTATAGCTCGGAGCAACGTTAACCGATTTTGATGAATTTTTAGGCATGTATACAGCTTACTTCAATCTACAAACGATAGTAAAAACATTGGTTTAAAAAACATTTACTATTTTGTTGCTATTCACTTAGCAAACTAATCCCTCTAGCTTCTAAAAAAAAAAACTCATGTCGTTTGGACCAATTTTAAAAAAGTTATGCGATTTTAAAAGTAACTATAAATTTTTTCCTATATGGATTACCTTACATATGGTTTATAGTTAAGCTGGTATTGCAACTTAATTACTAAACCTATTATTACTGTACGCCGTCCTCCACAAAACTATGCAACTATTGTAGAAACCTTTTTTATACAAATTTAAATAGGTTAAAGCAGAAATATTTCAGGTAATAAAGTTAATTGAAACACTCTGTGTGAGGAGTACATAACGCATATATTTTTCTTGTAATCAACTTTTTGGTGCATCAAGAGCCTCCAATAACAAAGTTATTGAAATGCAGTGCGATCCTCTGATATCCGGGTAATGTCGCCAGGCCGTATACGGGCAGTTCAAAAGTCCAGCGAAGTCTGTGTGAAAAGTTCAAAGCAGTTCTAATCTTGTCAAGCTGGCTTAAATCTATACGTAACGAGTAATGCTTCCATTGAGACGTTCTTGGAAGGTCGCATATGTAGGTCGGTCGTCAGAAAATCCAATAGAAAATTTGGGGCGACGTCTACGAGCCTGATGTATGTGCTCTGCAATCAGGCTTTGAAGGGACTTTGCATTAAAAGTTTCTCACCCTAGAAAACCAAACTTGTAAATCCTCAGCTCCTTGTTCCCTGCGTACGGGGCTACCATGTGCCAATTGCCGTTGAGAACGGTAAGGCTGAGAAAGATTCGCTGAGGGAACAACTGGCGACATGTTCCAGCCGCACTCAAATTTTCAAGAAACATAAACTCAGGCACATGCCCTTAACCACAATCCTTCCTTTCCTCTATTTGGCTACACTGCACTTATCCCATTCGAAAATAAGTTCTTCGAATTTAATTTGGCACGCGTAATAATTATGCGCCTTAATTTCGAGTTGCGGATTAACTCGAGTCTGACTCGGAGTAAGCGAACCGTGCCTAAGAGATCCAACCCGAGTCAGACTCGGGGTAACGTTTCCCTTCATAACTTAAGAACCAGATATCGTATTAACATGAGCCGAAGTGAAAATTAAAGGTAAAGAACTAACTATACTTTTCAGTAAAATTAACCTTACTAATTGTACAAATTTCGTTCGTTTAAATATTGTAAAAAAACTTTTGAAACCTAAGTAGAAAAAAATATTTAAAAAAAACAGTCACTAAGTTACGTGTATTAAAAGTAAGAATGATATTTTAGTAATTTTTTAGGGTGCTCATGTCAAAATTGTGGCCGTGGTAATAAAATTCTAAATTTTATTTCTAAAGTTTATTTGCGTGATGCTCAGTTTCTATTTTTGCAACAAACACGACAAATTTGAAATCAGCATCCTGTGCGGGAAAAATTACCCCATTTCCGTTCCATATTCTGCCAGTAAATAGGTCCCCAAAGTGGTTAACGCGATTAAGCACGCTGTCTTGTTGCGGAAGTTTGTCTTTGTCAAATGAATTAAACAGCTGCTTCTGATTTTTCGCGCGTCTATCAAGCCACTGTTTTTGGATGCGAAAGCGCGCGCCTCGTCCCCGTTGCAATCGAGCGTCGTAAAAGGATTTTACGATTGTCGAATGCTTCCTTTTGCTAGGAGTCGCGTGCTTTTCACTGGAACTGTTTGAACGGATTCGTTGCTTATCGTCGTCTGTTGCCTTAGTGGATGTTATCCGTTCATTTGGAGCACGACGAACAGTTGTTTGGTTTACACGGAAGCTGCAGCAAACCCTCGAAGTTCAAGTTCCGGATGTATAAAATCGATTGAGACGGTTACTCAGTGTAAGATTGCCGGTTGCTAGATAGTAGTTGCTTGGTTATTGCAACTACACGGCTGGTGACCTGACAAAATGATATAAACGTACAGTTAACCAGAAACTCAAATTTTATCCATGCCATTGTTTAAGGGAGGACATATCTATACCTAGAGAGGCCTATAAACTGACGTTCTTTTAGAATTTTTTTTTAAGAAAGCATCAACATTATTGCACCCGTAATTTTTTATTAATTATGTCACATCTTCGGCTATAATATTTAATTTTTGTATGTAAAAATATTAGTCGTATAATACAGTTGCAGGCGCTAGTTCCACATGAGTCACTCGCTGCAGTGATTTGCGGTATACACTCCCAATTAAACAGACTTTACCTGAAAGCAAAGAGCAAATTAGTTTCTGAAAATATATTAACAAATGCTGTTTTTGGCAGTGCCGATTTCAAGATAGTTAATTTTTAAAGAAATAAAGAAATAGCAGCACTCTAAATGAAACGTTCAATTTTCGGACTTGATTTCCTGCCTTTTTATGCAATATAAAAGAAACTATAAATCAAATAAAAAATCCGCCCTGGAGTTATATGTACTGGCTATCATCGACGCCTCTTTTTGCTGTAGTAGTGCACTGAGCTCCACGTAGAAATCGAACCACTACAGGTAAATGAAAAAAATTCATTTTCATATCCTTGAATAACCAGTAAATAAAATCCATAAAGTTTTCTTACTGAAAGTACTGTACTTATAAAAAAAATCCTATATATCACCTATTTTTTTAGCGTTTCGATGAGAATGTCAGCAAGAAAACGTGTGAGATAAGATGTGAGAGAGTTTAACTTGTTAGAGTGATTTACCTATTTTAGTTATCTACTTCCAATTAGAAAGACTTTTGCTCGTTTAGACAGTGATCTTCTTTCGCAGACTATACTCGGTTTTCTCAAAAAAAAAAAATTCTCGAAATGTAAATAGGCTTGAATAATCTTTCCACTGGTAAACTTAGGGACGAATCTGGAAATTATTAAATGGTGATTCGTGGAAGGTCTCTGCGGAGGGAGTCAGACATTTGCCAAGGATGAAAGAAGATAATTGAACATGTTGGAATGGTTGCCAGTTGCACGTGTTGACTTAGAATTTTCAGTACGTTTTATGGCTTAATTTTATGTACATACGCAGAAAGCAGTGTCCACAGCTACTTTCAATTATGAGTGAAGATGGGACAGTGTGTTTCTTGAGAAGTTGAAATGTAGGAAAAAATTTGCGAGATATGCAGGGACTTGAGAAGTCTGGTTGTCGAAGTTATAAAATTGAGAATACTGGAACGTAAAGTGTATGAAGAGAATAGGTGCCGTGCTGTCTCCTAATCCCTCTATTATGTGTGCATTAGACTCCGCATACAGCAATATTCCAGGACACGTCACATCACGAAGTACCGGACAGAACAGATTTCATTTCACCGATTCGATAGGGAAAGTTTCATCTGAAAGCTTCGCGGCTGAGAGAAGGTATTCTATAATTGTTTCACGCAAATAAGCGAGACACGCGGCGCTCCAGTTTCGTGCACGCATTCCAAGTACGCCCGTTTTGTCCCGCCCCCGCACAGTTAGCACGAATCTTGAAATGGCTGTTCTCGCTTGTTGAAAAACTACCGCGAGTGCATTGCAATTTCGATATAATGCGCGAAACAAAAAATACGTTAAAGACCGTTCTATGTTGCAGAGTGTACTTGCAGCTTCTGAAAAAAAAAAAACGATTTTAGCGAGCCAGTACACACTGTCATGGTGCGACATAAAATTCGTAACTATGTAATCGGTCGCCAGAAATATTTGTATTTATTCATTCTTGAAATAAAATATGTTCAAAATAATAGCTGTAGAAAAACAGTGATACTGGATTTGGACCCTGATATTTTTCTTACAAAATACCTGTTCTTTGAAGTGCCTCCCACATCTCATTGTCAGTGTGACTTCATGCTTCGATTTAAGGGGACTTAAGTGGGCAGTCAAATCGATCGAAACTCAAGAATTATTTACAAATTAATTACAAGGAGATCTAAGCAATCACAAACTTCTGCTTTTATATGTACAATGTTTATTACTATCGCGTGGAGTATAATTTATATATATTTAGTTTTTTATAACTGGCGCCAAACGATGTTGATTACACAGTGTTTTAGAAAAAGTATTTTTCATTTTGCACTAATATTGAGCTTCAAAATAAACATACAACGGTTTCGTTGGAATATGTGTCTCCTAGAACCTGTAATTCCGGCCTGAACCCCGGAAAAAAGAATTGAACCAAAATTATTAAAGTTGCAACTAGGATAATGCGATTTTTACGACAAATATCGATTTCGGGGTGCACAGATGTCTGTTTTTTTATCTCAGAAGCTTGAGTTTTTACACTTTAATGTTTTGGTTCAGTTCAGGAAGGAATATATTTTGAATATGCTGCAAAAATTTCATTTCATTACGATCTCTGTTTTTTTTTTGCAATCACTGTAAAAGCACAGAAGAAACATGGTATATGTACATATATATTATTCGATTTTTTTTTTTACATTTTATAGTATTAATAAACACTACTCAAAATTAATTGTCACAATTTGTATTCATTTCCCTGTAATTAATTCCCCCCCAAAATTACATCATACCAAATCTGACTGTCTAGACTTCTTACTTTTATGTTTCAGATATCAATTTCTTATGCGAAATAAAAATAGGCGCCTGTGCAAAATGTTTTGCAGAATATCATCATACGATCTTTAGATTTACTTCACCATATTTCATCAAAATCCCCTGCGGCTGAACCGTGGAGTTCCCAGGTCAGATCGTGGTGTGACGCAATCAGACTCTCAGGTTGATCTGAGGCATTCAATTCAGTTGCTTTTAAGTACGCAATTATTTCATCCATTTTACTTTCAAGCTTTCATTCAGCTAGTTAATACTTTATTATTGTTAACTGAAATCCGCAAAAAATTAGTTGACTTCCAGAGACAATAATTGGGGGTCCTTCGAAGAGAGTTTGAGGCGGCACTTACCGTGTAATATCCAAGGCTGCAATCAAGGAAGGTCGCGTCTGATGGCCCTAACAGTATAATTAGGCTCCATAGTTCCATATTTTGAACTTCGTCGTCCAAGTTGAATATAATCAATTTCAACCCTTTGACGTCGACGTCCTTATTTCAATATCTAATTTCGTTATTATTTCACATATAATAGGCACAATGATATACATATATTTTTGTACAGCAACCTACAATAAGGAAGTTTAGAAATGATATGTCTTAGCCCATTCTCTGATGACTCAGTGTCTGTAGCCTTCAACGAGTTAAGGGGTTACATATCCTTAAATGATCGAAAAATAGGATCATTTTTATGATTTTTTTTTAATATATTAAGTAAACGTCATATTTAAAAATTAAGATATACAACTTGTTATGTATAAATTAAGCTATAATTCCTTAAAAAAATTTCATATATTAAGAAATGGTGCCATGACAGCCGCTTCTGACAAGGCCTTTTCATAGTTACAGCATTTGCGGTACCAAACATATCTTACAATTAGAGATCAGGGGACCGATTTGAATAAAACGTTGCACGATTATTCTTAAGACTATAATCTAGTACTTGTCGACACGATTTTTCCATTAGTGTTTTATTTTTTATTAATAAAAGAAGACGAAAACTCAAGTCGAAAATCACATACTTACTTGACTTTAAATAGCTGCCATTTGTCGTAAAATAATTTTTTTCACAATGGGCGCCATCAAGTATTAGATTATAGTTGTTCAAAATATTATTCAAATCGGTCCGGTAATCTCTCAGATACTTTTGGTGCAGTAAATGCACCATTTCTTAAGATATCAAATTTCTTATTGAAGAAGATACAGCTTAATTTATACACAACAAGGCGTATATCTTGATTTTTAAATATGACGGTTCTTTATATGAAAATAAACTTATAAAAATAACCCCATTTTTCGGCCTGTCGGGGGTATCTATTTATATATAAATAATTTATATAGTATGAAAATAATCAATAAGAAGCTTATCTATATATAAGTGATTTACATAAAAATCAAAATTTATCTTCTTTGGATATAATTATCTATTAATAAATCTTTCGAACTTATTTATATATTGATTATTTAAGGGTTCATTGAATTAATAATTAATTTAGTTCAATATATTCCATAAATCTATTAATAATAATTTAAATTAAATGGATAGATAATATATCTATATATAAATTATTTATATATATATATATCCCTATATGTTTAATACATATATACCTATATAAACATAAATAATTTATGTATAAATATGGGATCTTTATATAATTATATATAAATAAGGAAATAAGGGATTATATATAAATAGATACCCCTTAAGCGCGGCTATAGTTGGTTACTGATCCATTCATAATATTCTTAACTATATAGGTGATCCGTTTTTTTTTTGCGCACGCCACAAGTACTTGTGCGTGAAATCGGGAAGGCACGAGAAATTCGTCATCAATGACACGCGCTAAAGCAGGTGCGTCCACTTCTCTTGCTGGCGAACGTACCCGTACACGCTCTCGTTTCCTTCTTCCTGTTTACAGCGTGATCGTTGAGCCGACTGCTGGCTTTTTGCCGACGCGCTTGTCACGACACGGTTTTTTTTCATTGCATTTCCACTGCTGTCATTGACACAAACCTCGTTACTCAACCTCGGACTTTCAAGTAGAACGTTTAGCTCGGAAACGGTTGCCTTCCTGCAATTAGCGTTGCCGTTTAATTTGGCTCGATTGATTTGATTGGATTCAGCGGTGGCAAACAATTTCCATGAGTACTGACCTTCTATCGTTAGGGATGCACAGCGGCCATACGTCCACCGGACTGGAATTGTAGAACTACAACACATATCGCACCAATTACCACAGGTGTTAGGCGTCGTGATACAATCACTGGTAGCCATTTCGCTATAAACATAGTATAAACAAAATGATTTTTAGGTAAATGTTTCACACAATATCGCTCATTTGCTGCAACAACGACACAACTCGAATTCTGCAGTTTTTGAGTTATAAGTATAGAAAAAACGGTTGTTGTTTAACAAAATTTTGGAACCCGTTTCCCCAAAAATCGTGAATTGTGAGTTATGTCGTTGTTTCAGCAAATGAGTAATATGTCATTTAATACTTTAGAAAAAAATGCATGCTATGATCAGTGTTAGAACACTCCATCACAGTTCATGGAACCGATTATATACATATGTACCAAGTAAATAATATACTCTATTTTATGCTCATAACAAAAAAACGTTGACAGAGATGGATTGGGAGTGTAAGTTCAGAAAAGTTTGAAGGCTAGAGATGATCTGATCGTTTTTTTAAAAGTGCCTTGCCACTCTCGCCAGTTCACGTCCAATTCTCCCTCCAAGACTTGGAGGGTCTTGTCTTTTAAGTGGAGCATTAGACATTCCAATTACATCCACAGGTCGGCTTCCCACCCATGCAACGCCCCCGAGCCCAATGATATTTCCTGCTCGTAGGCCCGGCAAGAGCGTCGCGCGAGTCCCTTGTCCTGTTTAGGAAAACCGACCCGCGAATGTTGAGCCGCGCTGTCGTGTGGTTATACGATACGTCAATTGCCGCTGAGAATGCCGTGACTGGAAAATGTCATTTCGGAACTCGGTATCACATTCCAGCCATGACCTCTCAAAACCGGCATTCTCCACTGCGATCGCAGCGTAGACCCTTTGCTTGTGCCTTTAACAATGGGTATTGGTGATAGTAGCAGCGACTGGCTAGCTATTTAATCAGTAGATCGCTTGTCCTAACTTCCAAAAATTACTCATGTGGACTAATCATTTGGGTTTTGAATGTCATTCAGGAATCTTACTTGGAACCAGAGCTGTAAATGAATAATTTCGAATTATTCGAATAACTTCGTATGATTTAAATCGCTTCGAATGAATCGAATAATTTAGAATGGTTCGAATGACTTCGAATGATTCCAATAACTTCAGAATGATTCTAATGATTTCGAATGATTAGAATGACCTCGAATGATTCGAATGATTAGAGTGACCTCGAATGATTCGAGTGATTAGAGTAACCCCGAATGATTCGAATAACTTCGAGTGATTCTAATGATTCCGAATGATTCTAATGATTTCGAATGATTGTAATGATTTCGAGTGATTCTAATGATTTCGAATGATTGTAATGATTTCGAGTGATTCTAATGATTTCGAATGATTGTAATGATTTCGAGTGATTCTAATGATTTCGAATGATTGTAATGATTTCGAATGATTGTAATGATTTCGAATGATTGTAATGATTTCGAGTGATTCTAACGATTTCGAATGATTCTAATGATTTCGAATGACTTGAAATGACTTCGAAAAAATTCGAATATTCCTAATTATTTCAACACTTGTGTCTCAAATTCGATTTCTCTGGTATTCGAATACTCCTAATCATTCGATCATTCGTATTTCAAATTCGATTTCTCTAGTATTCGAATACCTAGAATATTCGAATATTCCTGACAACCCTACTCGGAACTGCTATTATTCTCGATATTCATCCGTGACATTTCTATTGTTGTCAATTGTTGTGAATTTCTGATTTTCTGAAACTTTCATTCACCACAAGTTTGAAAGCTGCTGCGCAACACGCTGAAGCAGATTTAGATCATCTTCATAGCTGCTGTGGTTTTCACCAAACTGTCGTTAAACATGTTCAACTGCTATTGTGATGCAGATCAGTCGTAAAAAAAAGTTATGACTCTATTTATGTAGGTACATGATTAACGACACAGCACTTACGAATGTTTAGATCACCTCTGTCTTTCATAGACCTCATATAATTATATAGGAGGTCCTGCATCTAAAGCTCCAGGATTTTTAATTTGTCCAATAACATCAAAATCTGTCAAAAATATCAGTACTGTATGAAATTTGTATAATTCGTTAACTGTTTCATACTTTGTATATGTTGATAATCTAGAATCCATGTAGGTACAGAAACACAAAATGTTTTAATAGAAAAAATTCAGCATAGGTTTAGCGGTATGTGTCCTTTCACATTAAGCAAGTTATACCACCTACAAGTTGCGATTATGAGGTAATCTTGCTCTTTATTAGACTTCTTTCTATAGAAGATAAACGAACCGTGTCTGATCTCCTCTTTTTATTTAACTTCATGAATTCTTTCATTTCCTGCCTTGAAATATTACAGAAGATTTATCTTCTCGTGCCGTTCTGACCATTACAGTACACCGTACGACGTACGTACACTATATGGCAAACGTTATTTAAGTAGAATATGATTAAGTAGAATATGACTACCTTTATTTCAATTTAACATACACAGGCCTAGCTATTCTTTATTTCTTTTTACTACTTATATACCTACATATATCTTTTTATACATTTTTCCATCCCTTTGGTGTTTCTTTCCGGTATTATATTACTTATTCCCCTTTTAAATTTTTCTCATTATTAATAGTTCTGTAAATTGTATTTTAACATTTCTACGTACCAAGGAGGCCTACCCTTTATAGTAGATAATATTATAATAAAATAATAATATACCGATACTGTTTCTTACGCTTTTTATCCTTGCGAACAGATGCTCAATTATCTTGATTCTTTGCAAGGGTTAAAAACCTACGTTTAAAATGTAAATACGACTTGGATCATTTAGAAGTGTACACTTATATTTTCTTCATTTTCGTTGCATTTCTAAAATTGTGACGATTGCTCAGTTTGAAGAACGGAATATAAATAACGGCATATAATAATATAAATGACTTTTTAAGCTTATTGCTTTCGAGTTTTCTGGGTCATCGAGTTTCTTTGCTATGCCAAAGTCAAACTCCATGCTATGTGTTTATATATTATGTACCATTTAATTAAACGCATCAAGAGATGCTCTACCCGAAAGAACTAGGAGAATGTAGTTTTATTCTTTCACACTGCAATTTCGACCGTTGAAATATGACTCGCTTCTCCTGACAGGAACATAAACAATAACTTAGAAAATGTTCGAAGGGGAGCTATGTATATTTTTGTGGAAATTATCTTCTTCAAGGCGCTTTTCTCTCTACCCACATTCTTTGGATTTTCACCTTATCTAGGATGTCAGCAAGCGGACAAACGGTTTGTTTTAAGGGCACATGTATATACACATATAAAATTTTTTCAGCATGACCCCAAGTTTTTAAAAAAAATTCACTTCGAAACGGATTATATACACAGCGTAGCCGTTTTAACTGGGAATTATGGAATATCTCGCAAGGAACTGAATGTACCAAAAAATTGTTCTTACAAAAGTTGTTTGATACAGAGGGGGGCATTATGTGGTATCAATAGTTCCTCTGCAGGTGGAGAAATGAGAAAGCTTTAAAGATTTAAAAAGAATTAACTTGACCTTAAAATCTCTGTCATTTCTCCACCTGCAAACAAACTATTTGTACCACATAATGCCTCCTTCCATATTACACAACTTCTTTAAGAACAATTTTTGGTACCTTAAGTTCCTTACGAGATATTTCATAGTTTCCAATTCATAGTTGCGCCCATAATCTGTAGAATCCTGTAATTATTTGTACGTAGCAGCCTTCAGAAAAGACAAATATACTAATGCTCATCCTGTTCTAAATCTAATGCGTACTTATTTGACAAATTTAAAACAGTAGAAAATTTGTTACAATATCCTAGTTGAATCTTTTCATTACAAAGAGCCAAGCAAAACTTCGTCATTATTAACTGTTACAGAGTTCCCGAAGAACCTGTCTTATGGTGGTAAACAGGAGGAACATAATATTCTTTCGCCTCATATTTCATGGTTCGTTGCTTCGTGAGTTTCTCAACGCGGAATGAATAAACACTGCGAAACGAAAGCTTTCATCTAACCAGAAAATAGTATCTAGGTAAAGTTGCGATATTACCAGTAGTTTGGTCTCGTTGAAGTTTGGGAGCAGTTCGCATCTTAACTAATGACATCGTGCAGGGGACTGCTGATGAAAGCACAGCTTAGCCCTTGAATTGTTCACGATTCACATTCCTGTAGTAGCTAGAAGCATTAACATTGACTTTGAACTAATTTTTGAAACTTACATTATCGCAATGTTCCTGCATTGTGCAGTAACAATAAACTATGATTTAGTGATTTCTTAGAGGTTAAGAACTCGCGTGGATAGGGAAGTACTCATAAAAAATTCTTATGTACAACAAAGAAAAATTGATTTTCTTCAATGTAACGTACGATTTTTTATTAATTTTTAAAAATAAGGAAATTGCGGCTTTGTAAAGATTTTTTTGTTTACTGAAACAAGTCGAATTTGGAAGTTTATAAAAATTGAACAAATTAAAATATGTGAGAAACCGTACGCTACATTGAAGAAAATCTACCTTTCTGTAAGTTGACATAAGAATTTCTTATTTTTTATGCTCCAATCGCTTTCGGTGCTGGGTGCCAGCTGAAAAGGTCCTGCTAGACATGGCTGTAGACAATGTTGTATAACTCCGCCATTTTGAAACTTTAAGTAATAAATAATGTATGAAAATAAAGTTAAAATGTTGCCTAACATCTCGTAAAAGGATTCCGAAATTTTACCCGAATATTACCTGAGAAAACAAATTTTAATACCTACCCACTTTTTAAGCCTACTAAGGTCGGGGCCAGATATATTGGCCGGTGAATTCGTTTTCGCGAACAGCGATCGAGGAGAAATCAGCCACCACCATCTGACGATCGTGGATTTGTCAGTTGGAGTTGCGCGGCTCACGCAGGGCATGGTGGGGTAACGGGAACGCTGCTCGGCTCCACCTGAACCTAGCCGTTTGGCTGTTATTTGTCCTTAGCGTAATAGTTGTGTGCGTTACGAAGCTATGCGTAGACCAATGCGAAATGAAGCTATCGAGAAAGTATCAATGTTCTAACCAATAAAGCTCCTGAATTTTTTCGTAGCTAACGCACACCTATTCTGATGTGTGTATTTCTACGCTGACAGCTCGGTTTGGTCTACACCCCAGAAGCTTGGCACTATCCCCACCATTTCTGGCTCACTCTTGTTCTGCGAAGGCGAGAGCGAGATGGAACGAGAGCGACTCAGAAAACGTTGAGAAAAGGAGCACCGAGGCAAGCAAAATGTGTGGTGGGAGAATACCCCTCGCGAAACTCACCGGCCAATATATATGGCCCCGACCTTAGGTGGTGTACTCCCTTAATAGTACATGATTCTGGATTCAATATGCTGCTTACGTAATCCTATTAAAAAGTCCATTCAAACTGAAAGATTTATATGGGAATAATTTTAACACGATCCGTGCCACATGGGTCGCTGGTGACCCACGATATTTATTGGAAATGAAAGTTTCATCTGACGGAATAACGTATTTTTTGCAATTCAATGTAGAAATCGAAATAAAAAAGAAGAAACGGAAGTTATGAAGAATTCAACATAACTGTTACTTTTCTATAATTTCATATTGCAAATAATTTCAAATAATTTCATATTGCCAAAAATCGAAATTTTCGCGGTGGTACAGAACGTGTTAATTACATCATTTTGTGTGTGGTGTATTCATGTTTTTATCTTTTACAAATATTGCAAATTGCGCGAATTTTGTATCGGGTATGATTATATGTACAGTGGCGAGTAATTCTGTTGTATCAGAGTAGTGAAAATTTCTTGAGATTCTAAATAAAATATTCCGAGATTTACTATCCACACAGCCTTCATCGGGCAACTTTCGTTTTAGGTTTCTATCTCCGGTCAGGGCTGTCACTTGTCGTCCGGTTGTCCGGTCGTCCGATTTTCATCCGGGCACTCCGCTTTTAGTTTTCTATCTCCGGTGTCTGATTTATCGAAGTAAATGTCCGGCTTTCAATGTAATTTTTATTGAATCAATAATCTCGAAAAGTGGAGATGTCCTCAAAATCTGATTTTACAGGAAATGAAAAAAAAGTTTAATGTCTATACACTTAATGTTAGAATAATCAAACTCGGTTGTATTAGTCTTCGATTAGGTATCCTGTGTTCAGTGAAATTTCATTAATTTGAAAAATTATTAAAGTGGTCGAAATTCATTTTCCGTGGTTTAGACTTATCCCATTTTCAAACTCAATGATATCCAACAGGGAATTTGAGGAATTATTTAACAGCATAAAATGTAGAAATGGTTATACAAAACATTTTATTTTACTTGTTAGAATTGGAAAATCAATGCGAAGGAACTCGATACGGAGAACCTGATACTCATTATACTTATTTAGTTTTAAAAAAAATCAGATAAAATGACTTGGATAAAATGAAAGGTTGATCAGGCTCAGAAGCAACAAATTCTTTTATTACTGTTTAAATGTAGAACTGTTCTCTTTCGCGATATGTTCTCTCTTCTTGGCTGTCTGTACATAACTCATCTACATATGATTTTCTGCCTACGTTTTTTTTTGGCCAATATGAACTGCTTGATATTTATTACACAATTGATGTGTATTTTTAGGGTTGCGATAAATATTAATAAAGATCGTGCTTGTTCGAATACATTCTTGCAAATACAAAATCCATTCATCTTGTGTAATGAAAATATTTGTCGATGGAAATTGAATTTCAAATTCGCATCGCGATTCGAGCGTTCGCAATCGTTGGTAAAGAAAACATAACAATCCGTTGTTTTAACGCATGCCGACAAATATTTAGTTTATCGATTCACTTACTGGGGTTAAGATATCGTGCCAGTTTATTGATTCGTGCACTCTCCTTGAAAACCGCTTAGTTCGTAATTTCATAAATTACGTATTCCATAATAATTGTATTCAACATTTCACGGCGTTAAGGCCTTAAGGAACAGTGATAGGGTTAGATTTGTAATTGAGAATTCTGCTTTACTTCATTATTATAGAAATAATCATAATTCCTATAAAACTTTCCTACGGGGATTTTAATTTATCAGTCTGCAGTCAAGAATTAAGACGTCAAAAACTTGGAATTTTTTACATCCTAGATTTTTTACAACTTTCGCATAAAATAAAACAATGTACAGGATATACTGCTTGTTTACAAGAATCACAAATAACAGAACAGTATAACTTATTACGGGAAAACTATGTCAAATTAACACGAGGGTCGGATGAGGGTTAAAAACCGTTAAGAAAACAAAGTTTCATCTCATTAACTGCCAATAAATAAAACTATTGTTACTATACACCGTCCTCCACAGAAATGGTACTCTGATAATATTCAAAAACCGATTTATACTTTCGTGCTGTAATATTGAATCGAGAAATGTAAAAATATAATTTGCTAGGAAATGAAATAAGGGGAAAATGTATAAAAAAAAAAAACACCCACCCTGTGTCTTGAATTGAAGTATATTCCCTATTATATTGCATCCAAAAAGACCCAGCTGAGTGTTAGACGTTTGAATCGAATTTAGTTAGCGATATACAGGTCATATCGCGAACGACCATTCCTTAGTGCAGTTCCAATTGCGGTCGAATTTCTTAGAAAATCCCACCAAAAGCCACGTACGTGTATTTCACCGCTTATACTTGGACGAACGGTTTTCCGACTTGATAAAATGTTTCACGATCGACGCATTTCCGACGTCGTTGAAATGTCATTCGAGCAGAAAAGAATTCTGTGCACAGGAAGGTCAGGGTTCCGTGCATCGGGTTTTGTGTTCAGGTATGGTAGAATGCGCATTTTGTAAGAATATTGCAGAATTATTCGTGAAAATGCATTTTGCGTTTTCCTCGGTTGCACTGCCAATTCTGTGAATATTTTCAGGATTTGAAATAAAAACCACCGCAATGAGATAAAAAATTTCCCTTTGTACGTGCACAGTTGTCCACGCGAAATATTTTTATAATTTTGAGAAAGCGGCATGTGCGATAGTCGTATAAAATGAATGGAAATAACGTCATTATGAATTGAACTGCAAAGAGAACAACAAGGACGCCTGTTTTTATTCATCCTATGAAGTTGACTACTGGGTCTTGTACATCCACCATATTTTTCTCAGACGAATCAAATAAGTCTCACCTTTTAAGGGAAGGAAGGAAATGTAAAATAATATTCCTTGACCCAATGGCGTTGTAATCCAGCTCTTTGCCACCTTCCAAGAGTTATCTTCAAAAAGATGTGTGCGTTCAAGAGCCACGTTTTTTAAATCAATACTCTACTACCTCTTGTACTAAATATACATGGTGAAACAATAAATTTGGCCGTGGAAAATATCTCCTTTATGTTGACAGATGCAAAAATTTATTAAAATATAATGCGCCACTAATATTTTTTGCAAATATAAATGGTTATCGAAGATTTTAAGACCACCTGAATTTTTTTAAATGACAAACTATACTTTTTTATCCTTAGTCTATTAGGGGGCATTTAAACAATTTCAACGACCTGTAGTATGAGGTAATTTGATATTAAAGAAAGGTTAAATATTGATTCTTACGTTATAAATAGATTCTCCAAGTCATGTCCATTTACATCGACGCAGTTAAATTGCTGAAGTACGTATACTTTTCATTCCGGGACTGACTGTAGTAGATACTGCAACGATTTGATACCTCATATTTTCTGACGCGGACGGTGTTTTCTGGTACAAAGTGGTTTTAGTGTTCTCCATAGTGGATAGGATGTGGTGGATCACATGATAGATAGTCTGAACATAATATGCTTACACTAAGAACGCTATTCCATATGATTTTCGCGAATCAGTGGATAGGATGTGGTGGATCACATCCACCGTTCTTAGTGTAAGCATATTATGTGCAGACTATCTATCATGTTGATATCAGATTATTCGGCGAATATTTAACTGTGAATTTTATTGTAAAAATTCAAAACTTCGTTGCTTGTGCTACAATCAGTCCGGGAGTAATAATAGGTGTATAGTCGTCGGTAGAGAAAATTCGAAATCGTAAATTGAAGAGTCCTTGTAGAAAGCACTATACGTGGCAAAATTAAAAAAGAACACAATTTTATCGGAAAATGTTCTACGTGCCAATGGTACGCAGTATAGAATTACATAGTATAGAATTTGATTTTTGGCACTTACAGTGTTTTCTACAAGGACTCTTCAATTACCCGAAGTGGTAAAATGAATTACTTCCTGAGGAATCAACCCAGCAGGGGTCCAGACGTCCAGGACCGTATATGTAATGAAAAACATTTCAAAAACTAATGACAGGAACTAATTTAGAAAGGAAATGCTTCGCCTGTCCCTGAACAAGGTTTCGCTTCCTTTTTCCCAGATTCTCTGTTTCAACCACTTAACCTAACAATAGGACTCAGCTTCCATTTATGGCCCTGCCAGTTTTACGACTCCGAATCTCTCTACTACATGGACTATACGTGCTTCAGCAATTCAACGACTGCAATGTTGCATCGATGTGAATGTGCATGACTCTGAGCACCACTTATAACATGAGAAGCGTTGTTTCATCCCTTCTTATAATGTTAAATAACCTCGTACTGCAGTCAATCGTTTGAACACCCGTTGTTGCACTAAGGATGAAAAAGCATAGCGCGTCATTTAAAAAAATGAAGGTTACCTGAAAATATCCGATACGTTTCCACCTACAAGAGAATTATTACTGACATATTGTGGCCTTCTTGATACCGTGCAATTTTCATAAATAATATTTTTTGTTATCTGTAAAATTGGCGGAGATTTTGACGTGTGCATATTCACATCTCTAATAGTTACGTATCAAATAACGAACGAGAACGTATTAATAACTAGAAGAATATTACGAACATTGTTTCTCTCTACTATTTGCGGCCCACTTATAATGGAATGAGATAGAACTCGAAGTAGGGATGTCGATCGTGAGTTTTCTGAAGGGTAGATCCCGCACAGTCTATAAAGTACTACTGTACATTTGTTTACGTCTCGCACGGACCTGTTGCAAGGAATATGCAGTTATGCAACGCGAAAATGTTGCATACTTTCTTAATTTGAAAAAAGCAGCCCGCAATTTCCTCTTTCATGTTCTTTTGATGCTTATAAATTAATTATTGGAGAATAGTGTGCAGTTCCTACGCCTTTAAGGACTAATGTTAGATTTTTTGTTCATAAGTAAGTAAATTGAAAAGTTTGAGGCACAAATAAATTATAAAAATAGTAGAAAAATCACAGGCTGTTCGTCACCTCCATTCGCATCTCGAACTTTATTAACAATCGGTAACTACATACATTTACTATACGCTTATAAATAAACTCCTCCTGATGCAGGCTACTGATATACTTAACCTAGACTTATTAATAGACTACTATAAAATCAATAACCTACTTCCATAGAAAGAAATTATAACGTGTTATGAATACCTTTATTATTGGAGGGGAAGCTTTCTCCTAACATTATGTTAGTCACTAGGCATATCCTTAGTAAGGACTTTGTAGCAATTCCGTGCAAAGCAACTGACTTATCATTACACTTCCGACTTCAAGGTACAAATTCGCGCAGAACACGCGCAAAACTTACTCATCTGGTTACTAAGGGCCATGGGCACTCTCTCTCCACTAAACAGCTAATCTGTTTAAGAACTAGGACAGCATTCACATAGAGATTTTCCAAACTACATTTTCTATACATCCATTCCACTCCATTCCATTCTGGCAAAGTACCCCGCAAAGAAATTGTGAGTTTTCACATTATCGTGAATATCTGCGAAACCGTGAAAGGCTTTGAGAACAATTTTACATCAAAGTTCTATGGGCTTTGATATTCTACAATATGGTGATAAAGAACTTTCGAAAAAGGGTGGTGAGGATAAATTTCAAAATAATTAATTTTTCCGAAAGTTCCTTATCACTATATTATGAGATATCACAAACCACAAAACTTTGAATTAAACTTTTCCCATATCTTCTACGGGGTGTTATCACCCCTAGGATCGTTTCATTGCTAAAACAGAAAATGGTTACGTTTTTAGCATCACTTGAACTACATTTTTACAATGTTTAATCTGATTCTGATCCATTCTGAGCTTATAAATGGTCTCTACAAATCTATTTAAATTTTTTATTGTTATTTTATATTCTTAGAAGATAATTCGTCGACGCCAATACATTTATCTACTCGTTTATTCACGAATTTGGTTTTCGTTCTGACGTTAAATAGAATATCTAATTTCGTCAGACATTTGTTCGATTATTCTTACTGCTTTTCAGATACTTGGCTCTTGAATCCATCGATTCACTACGGTCTTTGGTTATTAAATATGCATGCCATAATTGACGAATGTAGAACGGATGCACTTACCTGGTCAGTCCATCGCGTGAACAATTTTAAGCGATTGATATATTCGCCATCTCCACTCAATGGATTAAGTTTCGACCAACCTTAAGGGAACGTGGCCAATTGCCTGGTAACGTTCCGTGCGATCGACCCGTCGAGTCGAATACAATATCTGCTAACCACTAAGTCGTTAGAATCCTATTATACGCACTGGTAATGGTGTTCGTAATTATATTACTTAGTGTTTCCACTACGGTTAGCCTTTCGTATACGTTGGGATATACTTTGCGTAACGATTATCGTGACGTTCATGAAGCCTGTGTAGTTATAGGATGCGTTTCTTAAGGGACTGTTTTAGCCGTTTGGAAATTTGTTGCGTTCGTTGGGATATGTCGGAGAATCGCTGCATGACGCTACTTGTCTGGTTATTAAAACCAGGAAAACGCATGTACAACGTATTAACGATGATCGATTTAAACACGATTATGAAATATTATCAAATTTTAAGTGTTTGAAGTAAAATATGATAGATTTAAACGTATACCTCAGATAGTTACAATATCAAATTCTGTGATATTGTAATGATATTTTTCTCGAATAGTTGTAACAATAATTTTAGTGCTTCAAGATAAACGGAACGTGCGTCATCTAGTGTTCCTTCTCGAGAATTCTTTCTCGTGAATTTCTCGAGAAATTTTATAATTTCTTATTTCTTATTTCTCGAGAAATTACAGTGTTTCTCGAGAATCTTCAGTGTAGGAAAATTATTATAAATCCCATTTGTTTTCAGAAATTAATTATTGGGTACTTCAAATTGTGTGTTAATCGCGAACATATAAACACATCTACAATCAGTAATAAATGTTAGCAATATATACGAAGAATTGCGCGAGTGTTTATAAACTTTTTAAACTTTTCTCTTCGTAACGCCGAAGCTCTATATACAATTAAACCAACATCCACTCAAAATGAAAGAAATTTTTCTACAGCCGCAGATTTTGTCACAAAAAAAAGAATTAGATTGGCTGACGCGACATTAGACGCATTGTGCTTTTGAAAAAACTATTTCAAAACAAAAAAGTAACGTTTCGCCTTGCTCGCATTTTATATTAAATAAATAAATTTATCAATTATATTTAATATCTGTTTTTTTCATTTAAACAAGTTTTGTCTAAGTTGGACACGAATAAAAATTTAGATAAATATTATCAACATTATTCCAAAAATATAAATTTTGCAATATTTTTTTTAATTTCTAGAGAATTCTCGAGAATTTTCGAGAAATATAATCTGATTTCTCATTTCTCGAGATGCGAAAAATATCGAGAAATCAGGAACCTCATCCTTTCAGGAAGAATGTGGGATCCTGTGTGTTGTTGTGTTACAATAATGTCGAATAGTAGAATTGTTTTTCTCTTGGCTGGCAAAATTAAGTAAATAATTGAAACTACTTCAAGTATACATTTTTCGGGATGTAGAATGGAATTTATTAATTACCGCAAGCAAATGAACATCTTTGAAAGTAAAAATGGCGATTTACATTTTCGCACTGCAAATAAGGAATACAAAGAATGTTGTACAATTTTATGGAGCATAAGTTCCTAAATTTTGTTGGTCAGAGCTTTTTATATTCCTTATATATCTGTCTCCTATGAGTAATGAGGAAGAAATACTTGAAGACGAGTCTTAAAGAATTGTTCTACATATAATAGATAATAATACTCGAAAATATATTTACAGGCTTTCTTTGTAATTTAATATCATATTAGTCGATGAAAAGTACAATATTTCGTTCAGCTTAGATTCCTTACCATAGAAGAACGCGTAACGGAAAATGGTTACGGCGGGCCTGAGCGCTTTTTAAATTCCCGCCAAGCATCGAGCTTCCCAATGAATCGCTTTCTCTGTCCATCGCCATTTAAAAGTTCTAAATGCCGTTATTATTGTCCATTATCGACTGACCGAAAAATTTCGAGTTTTCCAAGTCAAGTAATTCCCCAGGGTAATGGCGGCCCAGCCCACGTATCGGTAGTTGCTCTTAATGCATTTACAACGTCGCGGCCATAAAACCAAGCACTAAGGGGGTTAACCGGGTCGCGTATCGTTTTCCAAGGGCTAGCTCTCCCGATTCCCAAGAGAAAGAGCGAAGGCGTAGCCCGGTGCTGGTTGCTGGTTAAGAGCTCAGGTGGTTACTCGGCTATACGCGCGGCTCGAGGGCCTCGTTTAAGGCGAAGAGAAGTTCACTCTCCTGTATAAGGTCGAACTGGCTTGAGGACTTGAGGCAAAATCGGTTTACCGCGCTCGATACTCCTGCTCGTAACGAAACAGCACAGACGGAGGGCGAGAGAGCGCGACCACTCTTATGGCCGATGACGCAGCTCCCTTTAGCCCCTGCAACGTCTTTCCTTTCCTCTCCACATGTGCGTGCACGAACGAGGGGACATCGACGCTCGAAATCTCCTCGTTCAAACAGTCTCAGAATTTAACCGCAAACAGAACCTCGACCGCGCTTCTGCCTCTTTGAAACGAGAGAGCTTTACCAACGGGAGCAGAACAGTTCGGCAGGGCGCGCGCTCGTGTGTATTTAACAGAATAAACGGACACAGAATAAAGTGCCCTTGAGTGTCGGGAGTCAATAGCCCAGGAATATGTACGGTGCACATTCAGCGTGATTTTTGGACACTACACTAAACGCAATATCTTTGCTCCTCCGGGACATTGAGGAGTAGACCCTACTGCACGTTGCTCCTCCATTGCTGCCCTTTATTCTCCGTCTTTTATTCCTTTACTTCACTCGATTGTTTGTTTTACAGGCAAAAGGCGCAATCGGTACGAAAATCCGGTGACATTAGTGACATTTTAGACATTTTAGAGGCAGTATGAGGAGGAGGATTCTTTCAGAATCCAAGCAAACCCATTCATATAGATGAAAAGAGCCGAGGCGGACAGCGACAATGCTAGAGATGGGTCGCTTCCAATATGAACCTGGGAGGTCTAAATCACTTACTTCAAATCTCTGAACATGCCAAGGTGACTGACCAGCTTGGGTTTATATAGCCTAGTAGTGAGTGGTGAAAAACATATCTGGCGACTTGTATTCTCAGGGAGGTCCTCAGCTATGTCGTTATTTCTATTCCACGCGTTATACATATTTGCTTCATCCTGCTCCGTTTCGACCACTTTTCCACTATCGCGCGAAGGAGTCTACTGTCTATGTTGACTGTCCAGCGACAGCCAGCCAAGGCTTACCGTGATTCGGTTAGTTTCCAGGTTGGTTAGTTTAGGCGTGTATAGCCGCCATTGCCTCCGCCATAGCGGTTCCCTGGTCACACGGACCTCCTCTACCGCAGCTATTTGCTCCGGGAAACGAGACGCTTGTTTCATAAGCGAAACAAGACCGTTCCTGTGGGATGGGAAATTTCGTAGGATGAGGAGCAGCTAGACTGACACTTGCGACTAGATGGGGAGGAGCAATAATGAATGTGCGGGGGGCTGGGGAGGGAGGGGGGGGGTGGTGGCTGGATGCACTCGCGCATGGATTGACTACTTGAAATGAAGAGGTACAGGAGATGATGCTAGTGGAAGTCATTGAATCGGTAATGAAATTTGGGTATTTAATATTAGAAGTTGAAATACTCTTCTTAAGTAAGTAGCATGAGAATACGTATATTCCAGCAAGAGTAGAGTAATCTTTCCTGCAACACAGATGGGAAATGTGAATTATTTTCTGTACTTGTACGGTACTCTGCTTGCTACTGAAGGTGTGATTCTACTCTATAATAAGTAATGGTTTGTCTGTGTTGTCTTGAGGTGAACATCATCCGCCTCGTACATAAAAAGTCAAACAGTTCAGTACCTCAGCAATGCAGAGCCTGATCTTTAGTAAATACATTAAAATCAAACTTATAACCTGGTACTGTGGGGATGAGTGGAGTTTTTCTGTCCGGTTCAAATGGTATGTTTAGATGAGAATTAAAGTGTCTGTTTAGGATGCTAGAATGAGTTATAAGAGAAGTGCACGTGCACGTGACAGTAGAATTCTACCAGGATTCAGGAAGTAATAGACGTTGATAGTTAGTGAAACTGCTTGCGTGAAGACATGGTGACATTCGATTTTCAGCCAAAGATCTGATTGAAATCGATGACCGTATACTACACGAAAACTTTCAAGAATTGGAACGGATGAACAGTCTTTAAATAATAAATGTAAAAGGTAGGATGATGTTCCAGATAGCCCTTATGCACCCTGTGCGGACTTTAACGTGTTTTCCCATTTATACTTTTTAGAAAGCATAGAAAATATTATGTGAGAGTTCCTGAATGTTTGCTTTGAAAACTGATTCTTCGGCGTGAAAACACGACGACGCAACTAGAAATGTTAAGGTGTTTCATTCTATTTTTATCTTCCCACATTTTCTGAAAAAAGTATCCTTCTATTCAGGCTATCATTCCTGGTTCTTCAAATGATACCCCATGTTTTGTAGTGTCACATATTCCAGGCTGGTGCACCTACCGTACAGCTTAAGCCTTGTATTCAGCCTTCTCTCGGTTTCCCAATACGTATATTTCCCCATAAGCAGGCTAATCTTGTAGACAGCAGATAATGACATTTGCAAATGTTCATCCTCACGGGAGGTGTACCTATACTTGTTTCATCTTATCCTATGTAGTGCACACTGTCTTGATCCTTTCTTCTTTGAGGATTTCTGCTAATCCTGTCATTGATGCACATACATAGAACAGCAAGAGCAGGCACCTCTGTGCTACTGGTGTCTTTGTCTTCGTTCCTGCTTGCGTCTTCTTATTTTGGTTATCGGATCCTGTGCAGGGAATATTGAAACTTTCTCTTACAGCACACATTCCGCGTCAGGGTGTTCTGTGTATAGTTCAGCTTCATTTATTTCTCGTATAGTAGTGTTTGTATCTGCAGCTAGGTCCAGCATTCCCGCCCAAGTGTATCCGGTGAAAAATGACGGGCCAGTTTAATAAAAACATAGTATGATACGTGCAGTATACACAACAAAGCAATTTGTCGAGTCCGTCAGCATGTCGAAAAACATATGACAGGCATGAAGAGGCCAACGCACCAAATTTTAGAAATATTTCCCGGCGTTCCCTTTACTGTTCGATGTGCTTCATTTTTGTCGAACAGTTTCTTAAACAGGTTCTTAATTGAAATATGCAATAGGACGCAGTAGCGTGATTCCTAATGAAATCGTGAAAGAAAGCTACCGATCGATTCTATGATGCTATTAAGATGCTGCGCCCTTTTCGTGTTGATGCTACAGAAGCATGCTATTTTCGCGCAGCTCGTTCCTCACTGTACCGTTCGATTTCTTTAGTTTAGCAGTGGAAGTAGTTACCCGTTTACTTTGATTCTACAGCCTCTCAGCAACTCCGTGAAAATTAGACGAAAGTTTCTGTTGCTCTTTATGCATTCACTATCGAGAGGTCGTACTATCACAACTATCCCAATAATATCCTGTTGATAGACGATGCATACATGCACGCAATTGACAGACCTTTGTCGCTGTTATTGAATTTTCATTCATGCGTATGAACCTATTGATAGGAATAATT
Organism: Andrena bucephala; assembly: GCA_947577245.1. Classification (NCBI taxonomy): domain Eukaryota; kingdom Metazoa; phylum Arthropoda; class Insecta; order Hymenoptera; family Andrenidae; genus Andrena; species Andrena bucephala. The sequence continues at coordinate 83,188,613 of OX387715.1, forward strand.
CGTGGAATGCGCCGTGATAACGTGAAAACCACACATTTGCAGGTCAGTGAGTGACAGACTGTTATCGAATCCAATGTTTGGGTTATAGAATTTGTTCTTTTGATGTAAAAGTATTTCGTTGTATGGAAGTAAAAAATTTCCCAGTACGAAATTTTATCGCTGTCTACTGTCTTACTGTGAATAGGCAGCTAGTATATATGTACGTATATGAAATTAAGGGTAAGTGGAATAGCAATAAAAAAATAGCAGTAAAAAAGTAGCAATAAAAAATATAGCAGTAGAATAGCAATAAAAAAGAAACAGAACTACAAGGCTGTATATTCTAAAAGAAATTAAATCTTCCTAACCCGTTCCAACTCTTGCAAAGTTACAATATTCTGTGGGCTATTAAACACAATCCTCTAAAAAAAGTGAAAAAAAAGTGAAAAAAAAAATTGAAAATTTTGGAAAAACCCACGACGATGTAAGCAAAACGAAACAATAAAAAATAAAACACAATCCTCTAAAAAGAGTGAAATAAAGAAACTTAACAATAAAAATATTAAACACAGTGCCCTAAAAAGAGTGAAATAATATTTGGATAATGTGTTTACACTAGAACTTTTCATGATATATTTTTATCGAAAAATAGAAAAATAGATATGCTGAGTGGTTTAAACTCGGGGATGAAGTAGACATACAGAAATAATGAAAAAATTCATATAAACGTTTGACCTATGTTCTTGACTTGCAGACATTTTTATGTCACGACCATTATTGGTAAAACTAAGCTAGTACATCTGATTTCACGACTATTAAATTAATAACTGATTGGGCTTCTATTAAAGAACAAAGCAGTCACATCGAATTTTTGCGGGTTGAAATCAACAAAAATCTTTGGCCTCGAAATGATAAATTCTTATACTATTTTAAGGTCAACATTTCACATTACATTCAGATGAAACGTAGCGTAATATTTAGTTTTACCTAGTGAATTATGCAGTAAATACGTACCAAACCGATTTTTTTCTTTTCCAGGTATGTTCGAAGGCTGCATTCACAGAATACTATATACCAAGTCAGCCACGTAAGTGATTCTACCACCATTCATCACACTAATTAAAGAGACCTAACTAAGATACTTGCCTGCTCATCGTAAAGTTAAATTACTTGAAATGATCACACCTACATCTTACCAGATTTTCCATTTATTCTTGGCTGATTCTGGGAGAATACGCCTCGTTGGTAGAACACATGTATACAGCAACGTATAACTTGGGAAGCATTCGAGAAGTGTGGAAAGCGATACCCTTGAGAATACAAGCCGTCATATGTGTTTTTCACCACTTAATACATGGCACAGTAGATCCAAAATGCATATCCCTCTTGGAGATTCAAGGGATTTAAAGGATATAGGTGCAGTCCCTAAATGCATATTTATGTATCTCGGTGTCCTTAGGGCCTTAAGGGGTTAGGCCACCTTGGACGAAGCAAAGTTATTGCCATTTTCGGATTTTTTTTAGGGAGATAATGAAATAAATGGAAAATTCAATATGAACCTGTTATTGTACAACTCTCGACGGAAAAAGTCGTATTTTTTTCGTACAAAATGACGGCGTTAGACCCGAGATGTGTACCATCTCACCGAGTGACGTTTTCCATGGTACCGAAGTACATACCGTTTTTGCAATATCTTAAATATATTCTTTGCAATTGACACTTTTATAAAAACACAAATTCACTTCTTCTCCGCAAGTTCATCATTTCGACACAAATGAATGTTCATGGATATACATAGGATGTACTTCTTTAATTTTAGGCATGTAGAAAATAAAACTTCTTGGTTTTTGGTTCTATGCCAAACGATATAGCCGTGAGGTTCAACACCGTGCAAAACGTCGTTTGGCATAATGTCGCGTATCACGGCCCAACAGCCGCCATTTTTTACGAAAAAAAATACGACTTTTCCGTCGAGAGTTGTACAATAACATGTTCATATTGATTTTTCCATTTATTTCATTATATCCCAAAAAAAAATCCGAAAATGATTATAACTGTGCTTCGTCCAAGGTGGCCCAACCCCTTAAAGTACAATGCCTAAACATTAAAAAAGCGTGATAACTTTAAGGGCCGATTTCACCTACCCAGACCTATCCTTTCAGAGTGAATTCCCGCAGAAAAAAAGTTAATCCTTGCACACTCCAATGTGCTCCACATTCACATGAAGTTTCATTAAATTCAGAATTTTCGGGTTGGGAAAGTTTCCTTGTTAGTGGGACATACATAGGGCAAATTCGATGGCTCCACGATTTTCTCAGTGATAAGTCAAATACGCGGGAACTCATTCAGCATACTTTTAGGATATTATCGCGTTAAAAGTCTGTACGTGGAGCCTAACGAAAATTATAACACACTAAAAGTAAATGACCTCAAGTAATATTAAGTATTGTATATCATCGCGCGAGGATAGAATATCACTGACAATGAGAAAACTATGTATAACAGCACACAATATTAAATGTATATTAGATTCGTAATATTATATGTGTAGGTAATAAATTGATATAATATGTCACATAATTCACAGTGGTCGTTCATGCCTCGCGCTCCGATGCGACATTAAATAAAGAAATTATAATACCTACATTATGCCAATCGAACCTGAAATCGAGCAGTGTGTACGAGTAAACGTTGCTGAATGGATTTGGAATTGCGTGACAGGCTTGTGTTCGTGTGTATAGCATGATTCTCCGCCCGTACGACATACGATACACTGATTTCTTAAAATCCCAACGAACGCGCGACCACAGTCACGCCACCTATACAGGACATAAGGATCTGGGTTCTCTCGGGAGGTGAATAAGTCAGTGTAGCCTCGTAACGGGTGACGAAGAACGCATTTAATGTTTCGCACCGTCAAGGCTATCGTTTACAAACCACTGCGGTGGTGTCTCAAAAGAAGAACGGGATTTCTGGTTCGAAATAAGGCGACCGCTATCCCCTCCACTTCTGTTGTTGTTCCGGCGAATGAGACGGCTTCGTCTGACTGCTTAGTCAGGGCAGTCAATTCCCCTCGCTCATTCGGCGCGATAAGGCAATGATTGGAAGCCGAAAAGACAGTTCGGGTCCGAACGTCACCTTTCGAGGCTACATAATCTTTATACCAGTGTCAACTGCCCTGAATACTTGTTACCTGCTACTTTCGCGATATCGCTATATGTATTTCACGAATTATACGCAAGAGAATATAGGGAAATTTTTTGCCTGTCCAAAAAAATTAAATGGTACGCCCGCGCGACCATTTTAGAAAGAATGAAAGAGGAGAACTTTCATGTCGCGATTGCTGCTGGGATGCGGCAGCGGTACAGCGGGGTTGGGGGCGACGGGTAGAAACACTTAGGGGCCCTGGAACAGTGAGGGCAGAGTTTTTGAACCCGTGGAAGCCAGGCGGGCGACGGCAACGGACTTTTTCAGCCCATCACGGCCGATTTTTAACCGGGCGCGGAAGACAAAAGTGCTTTTAATGCTTTAACGAGCGGCGCTGAACTATTGTTCCCTTATTCGTGGCTCGCTTCCGACTTGCTTTCGCGGCGAGTCAATCCCGAAACGTTTTTGCGGACCTTCTCCCGGCTACCGTCTTTCGCTTTTGGCAACTTATTTTCGCATCCCTTCTCTTCCCTGACTACGCTGGTCCGCGCGTGTGCCGTATCGATCAGGAGAAATTGTCCACCGGTTGAGGGCCTTTTCACACGAGATAATTCGTTGGCACGTGATTGCTCTCTAGAATGCAGTAGCGCTTCAAAATCTGAACGAGGTCTATGCTTCAGTAATTGCACGATCGAGATCCCCACCGATTCAAAGAATCGCTTGACGTGCGACCCGTCGAACGACTGCGCGCAGTGCTTCAAAGCGATGACAATCAACGTGTGATCGCTGCTTGTAAGTTTTAATTAAATCCTCTAAACATCTCTGGGCTCCTAGAATGTCTGATTTTTGTGATGATACATGTACGAGATCCCTACGTATTTAAGTTAATTCCTCTGTGCCTCGATCTTTTCAAATTATTATTATTGACTAGCTAAGTACCCGTGCTTCGCTACGGTAGAGTTCTTTTATATATATATCTTCAATTCCGGACTTAAACGTTATTTCACAAAATTTCTTTATAAACCACATTCCTGGTTTCATGTTGAGGGCAATGTATGTAAAGATTAGAGGAATCACCTGTTCTTGATAGCGCTACATACAGTTGTCCATGAGAAAATACATCATTTTCCAAATCTACGCCTACAACTTTAAGGGTTTGTCTCTGAGATTTATTAATAGTCATTGCAAAAGCTGCTTTTATCGGAAATTGAAGTCGTTTAAATTGAATTGGAAAGTCAGAAGGCATTAGAGGAATTCTTGGAATAAATACTGTTTCGCCTTCACTAACGCCTGTAATAATCTTGGCCTCGATAGTGAACTTTTTCAAGGCTGTAACTTGTAGTCTAGTACCATTACAGAGGCGCGGAGGATCTAGGTTTCTTAATAATATTATTCGACAGCCAACTTTTAATTTTAATGAGTAAGGAGGTAACCCAGCCGGTTCTAGAGAATTTACAAATTCAATCGGGAAATCAACAGAATCTATTTCATTTAAATTTATATCAATTGATTTGTAGATGACTTCTGCCTCGCAACTAATTAGTTACAAAACCAGATCATTAATGTAGTTTGCTCTATCATTTTTTGAAGTTAGTATTGTCCTTTCACAAAACCATTTAGCTGTCTTAGTTTTTAGATTTTGAATGGCTGGGTACATATTCTGTATGAGGGAATTTAAATGTTTAACTATATTGTGCTCACTGAAATAAGTTAATAAATTAACGTTTTCATTTATACCGTCTCCAATTGAGAGCAGAAACTCAGAAAAATTGTTTTGATTTGCATTAGATTTTACTATCCGCATATTCGTTTTCAGGGAAAATACTTTAACATAAGGCCAAATATAAGATTTTAGGCAAGCTTTAATCTCGTCAGCTCTTGTGCCTCTTGGAATGACTGGCAAGGTTTGACGAAAATCCCCACACAATATTGTAGTTATTCCTCCCATTATCTGATTGTGGTTACATATATCTTGCACAGTACGGTCAAGAGCTTCTAAAGACTTTTTGGTGGCCATTTTACACTCGTCCCACACTATCAATGAGCACACTTGTGGCTACAGTGCATATTTACTGAGAAACCGCATTTCAAAGTATGCAACTTCAATTTTATATAATAGTATAGATTATTTAGCTGCGGAGCTTTATACTTTATGCATACGTAGCACAGTGATATTCCACTTCTCTGTCGAAAATAAAGTCCAATTTCCAATATTCGTGATAACTCACGCAGTTTTTATACCAGCTACCGCGAAGACTATAGAGAAGAACGGACGTTGCTCAAAACACGCAGAGTTTTTACTCTGTGGAAAACTGTACGTAAACCCACAACCGCGTCCTTACGTGCGTCGAACATTAGTGAGTGATGATGCAATATAATTGACAACGTTCGTTATTGCTTGAAATGTTATGCAACTAGTGCTTTGTTCCAGCTGTGCATAGTCGAAATGAGGGGTTGTCAATGTACACCAGACTTGTGCAGAAATAAGAAACGAAAGTGCATCGAACAGGAGAAATGCAAGAAGGATCGGTAAACCATTCCTTTCTGGTTGGATCATGATGGAAACCCTTACGAAACTGTGTACTCGCAAGGAGAGAATTTTAGGTGTCCGCCTTCGATTGCTATGGTTTTAGAGAACAGAAAAATAAGATATACGTGTCTTTTTATTTTGGCCCGTTTTCATATTTTGGGGGGGTTAAACCACTCATCATAGCTCATCAGAAGAGGTCCAAAAGTTCCTATTGTTAGTTTAAAGAACATTATAACATTGTGTTGAATAAAACTTTATATAAATTTCATTTGCGTCATAACTTGCTGTATGGATGAAGTTTTAGTCGTCAGTCACTTTTGTACCTCTTCTTATGAACTTTGTGGGATGGTTTCACCCCCTAAACATGCAAACGGGCCAAAATGAAAAGACACGTATTTCTTGTTCTTGGGTTCTCTAAAACATATCCAAAAACCAAAGCAATCTGAGTCGGATAGCTGAAAATCTTATAACTTTGAGGGGTGGTTCATCCCTCAAAAATGAAAACGGCCAAAATAAAAAGACTCGTATTTTTTATTTTTCGGTCTTCTAAAACGTATGCAAAAACCAAACCATTCAGAGGCGGACACTTAAAAACCTCTCCTTGTCAGTGTATAGATAATAAATAAATACGGTTTGGAAACACGCAGTGGCGGATTTGACAGGGCGGCTGATGAGCAGTTGCCGCCTGTGCCTCTGACCAGAAGGCCCCTCAGGGCCCCATCTCCAAAAAAATTATGATTAGGTATAGGTACCCAAACACTACATTTTTCTTTCGTATTACACTTGACCCGTTTGTAGTTAACCTTCACCATTTTCCCGAAAAAAAATGGGCCCCTCAGAACGTTTGCCACCTGGGTCTTTTTTTCTTAAATCCTCCACTGGAAACACAAGTATAACTATATAGTTCCTATTCCCTGATACAGAAGTTCATCTACCATTACGTAAATGTAGAACATTCGCGAGGTCACGAAAGACTGAAGAAGCATAGGATGGTTTGCTATTCAAGCCGTTCGTTCTATTATCATTTGAGTTTCTTGCGTGTGACATATGGGTGACAAATGTTTGAGACTGCACGAACGAAACGTTAATAATAATAGTAATGCACTTTGTAAACAAGATTAATAGAGTTCGAAAATACAGGACGAGTCACGTAACTTTTTCACCCCGAATAACTTCTAAAGTATGAAATTTAAAACAGCATGTACTATCTCTATATCTCATTTATATGAACCTTCACAATTGAATTTATCCCTAAGATCATACGCACGTTTTATAGAAAACCATCTGCGGTTGAAATAATGGGGGTTTTACTGTAATCGCGAGTGCAAAGGCGCAAATGTTACGATGTTAAATGATAACGTGTGTTGTGGGGTTACGGAGTTTTAACAAGTGTTTATTGATCTTGACTGACAGTGGCTCAGCGATCACCCGGTAATCGCTTTATCGATTTGAAACAAGGGAGAGAGAGAGAGAGAGAGAGAGAGAGAGAGAGACCCACGATTCGGGCATCGGTTTATATGTATATGTAAGATAAAAGTACCAATAACTGGACACGTCCCAATACCTGGACACCAATGACATTTATATTTTTACTAAGCTTCATAGAAACTTTAGAACAATATTGTTGGGAACATATGTTATTTTGTAACTTGATCTCTTATATAAAAAATTAAGAAAGCCCTAGGTGTATAGTTTAATATATAAAACAGTCTTTAAATATCGGAGGTGTGTGCACTTGAATTCTGCGTAGATTTCTTAAGTAATTCTTAAGAAAAATACAGTTAGTTGTTAAGGTGATAATAATCGTTACATAACGTTTTTCTGAGAAAAAAACGTATGTACAGAATCTTAAGAAGTTTCTTGTTACATACAAAACAAAACATTGATCAGTTAATGTTGATTTTAATTAAAAATATACGTGTTCATGTACCGGTACATAATAATCTTGTCCTCTGCACGCTGTCCCAATAACTGACCAGCCGTCCAGTTGGTCGGCGTGACAGCATTTTGAACGCTTAGGTGAAGTCTCAATACCTGACCGCATTGTCGAACCGGTAAAGTGTCTGTGTTTTCTAAAATTTTTGTATATCAAAAGTGTAAGTACAAGTATACTGTACATAAATTAACAGTTTTTTATTTTCAATTCATATTTTTAGTCAATTGCATGCTACATTTTCAACATAACCTAAAATTGAAAAATGAAAAATTCGCGCGCAAACCATTCACACAAACACTAGTGGCGCCCTCTGCGCCAAGCATTGCGTTATCTTCCCCATTGGCCAGGTATTGGGACATCAAAAGTGGGACGCTGGGACAAATCAGAATTCTATTGTCCATGCACTGGTACACATAACTACTTGCGTTTTTACTCAATTTAATTAAAATAACGCACTGAAAACAAGTTTTTAGTAGCTCATTTGATAGAAAGAAGTAACATTTATCTGAATATTGACACTTTTGTTAAAAAGGACATTTATTTCTAGTCCATTTTTAAGATATACAACTTTGATATCCTTAAGTGTCCAGTTATTGGTACTTTTACCTTACATTGTTTTGGGATCAAGGTGGGAGCATAATAGTCGCCGCCCGTTGATCCCGCGGCTGTGCCTCGCACGCGAATTCCTTCGGTCGCGCGGGTGCACGTTATGCATTGCATCGGAAGCAATTCCAATCGGCACGTGTTTTACAACACGCGCATGAACGAACGGAGGGAAAAGAGGCGAATCAAAAAAGGAACATTAGATGAAACGTCCTTTTACCATCCATCATTACCCTCTTCCTTCTTTAATTTTTTGTAACCGGTTGCACAATTCAGTTGCATTTAAATCATGCAACGAAGGTAAATCAAATTTATAACCCTTCCATCAATAAAACACTTACATATCTGCGATCTCGAAGAACAAGCCAATATTCAGTCATCTGAAACAAGAGTATAGTTTACCTGGCGGGGTGTACATCCCTATTCGCAACTACGTTGCTCGGTTAGCAAGAATATTAAGAACTCAGTACATCATTACTATGATAAAATTCACGTCCGCGTATGTACGAATTGACAGTCGATTTATCCTAACAACTTCGACTTAATCACTTCACCGAAGAACGGGTTTCCAACGTTATCCATCACGTACATCAAATTTGCATGAAACGAGGAGTATAAAAACCGCGAAAAAGGAATCTCGGACATCACACACGGAAGTAACTTTGAAGCTAGTGAAACGAAGCAACAGCATCGAAAAGTCAACCATGTCTCGATATATAGTCGCACTATTCCTGTTCGCCGCATTGGTGGCACCTGCGTGTAAGTGTATTATTTATACATAACTGTTCAGATATTTTTTGGCAGCAACAAATGTTTTTACACTGCATGCAAAGTAACTGTTGATTTTTATGTATAATTTATTTATTGTATTATGCACGGTTCAACTTGGTCCCAAAAACTTAACACGTGCATCGTAAATTTTTGGCGACAATGAAACGCGTAATTATTTTTTAAGTGAGCATTCACAAAGTATGCATCAGCTGGAAAGACGTAGTCGATTCTTGCGCAGAGAACGAAACGATGGCACTGTGTGGAAGAAATTGCGAACCCACGTGTAACAGCATGCCAGCCGCACTTGTACCGATTATTGAGAGGTGTCCACAAGATGTTGTAAGTGTTCGAAACGATCGTCAATGATCAGCTATTCAGAATTCTCTAACTTATTGTTACTAACTAATTGGCACGATACTGGTGAATCTTTTACAGCAATGCTCACGGGCAACAATTGCATGTTCATGCGAAGCGGGTTTCGTCCGAAACGAGCAGGATAAATGCGTCGCCCCTGATGATTGCCAACAGTAGTGCTCCACAACATCTTTCCATGTATTCTAATTTATCACAACATTATAAGATCTTACGCTTGGGTATTTGTAGTGTAAATTAGCAGTAATAAACATGGTGGTTTAAATGCAGATTCGAGTTCGTTTATGTATGAAATGAATAAAGGTGGGCTCCAACGGCGCGTGGCGTATATGGGCGTTCGAGACAAAACTTCCGAACTAATCAGTTTTCGACCTATATGCCCTTATAATTTTCTTAACGAGAATATAAAGATGCACCGATTGGTGGAATAAGAAATATAGGGTAAACTTGCCTAATTCGTACCTGCGCCTAAATCGTACCCCCGCTGTTTCTTTTAACCTAAGACAGTCACAATCGCCTCTATCGGTAGAAACTGTGTACAATAATTAGCCATACACCATTAACTAGCTGAGTCACCATGCCGTCACTCCACAAAAAAAATATAAAGCAGGTATGTTTTTCGGGTACTTTTCACTAAAATTTTGCCATGTTTCTTAAGGATTTTGTACAATTACTATTTGTGAGAATCAGTGAAACGAATTCCTATGTGAAACTACGTCTATTCTTAAGTTTATTTATTGTTTTGACATCGACGAACAGTGATGTATATTTTAGCGTCATAGATTTGAATTGAAATTGACCTATGTGCTTATTTCGTACCACTGTGTGTATGCTTAAATCGTACTGGTGCGAACATACAAAAATAATGTAGAAAAAAAATTAGATGAAGATAAAAAGAAAATCATAACTAGAAAAACCAGAACAGCAAAGAATACTGGAAATAGGAAGAATACCGCCAAAACCAATTTACAAAAGAAAGAAAAAATGAAGGAGAAAGACGATGAAAATGAAAGCTGGTTTTCTGTCAAGAAAATAGACAGGAAAATATACAATGCACGCAGTGCAAAATGTAGGTACACGAGCTTTGTGCGAGAATAAATAGAAATTATTTTGAATAAATATGTGATGATTGTAGTAATTAAATTTGAAAGTACGAATTAGGATAAGTATTTTAAAACTGAAGGCAGCATCCAGGATGGGGAAATCATGGTAGGTATCGTATAAACAATTGGAAAAAGCAGATTGGATATTTAGAACTTATATTTTTTTGTCTCTTGGTGCAGAATAAAATCACTTTTTAAAAATTTCTGTTTGTCCTCGTAGAACGTGTTTCTAAAAAAAGGGGCGGACATGTGCCAAAAAATGTTGTATGATAATGTAGGGGACTGTTCTAGAAATAGTTTTTCATAGAAATCTCAAGATGTGTTTTACCTTTCTCGAGAAAATTTAGGTTGAAGTTGGAAAAACGTATAATTCAATAATATAATGGATGTGTAACTGCAAGACAATAAAACTGAATTTAAAGTCAGTAAAATGTTGCATAACATCTCCTAAAAAGATCCCGATATTTCACTAAAAAATTACCTGAGAACAAATTTTTAATTTACCCATTCTTTTAGGCCTACAGGGTGGTGAACCCCCTGTCGCCACTGTCTCAACTGCTAGAACTAACCGTAGAAACTGAGCATGCTGAAAAGCCTGTTTATTTTACGCTGAGAGCAAAAGGGAAAAAGTTTCAATTCTCGGTAGGAATAACTTCAAGAGAATCTAGAAATGACAAACCATAATAAACAGAGTAAAGTATGGAAACTGACAATTGACGGAACGTACTGACAACCCACTCAGCTCTCTGTTCTGTCAACTATCTTCACAGTACACAGCACTTCTCAAATTAGAAAATATCTGCTGGCCTGAAATAAGTTTCCCGTTGAGTACCTGAAATAGTTAGACTTATTATTAGTGAAGCCATAACTGTTCGCGATATTAGGTGTTTTATTTTTCATGTATTATTCAAAACGGGTTTTAAAATCTTGTTACATATCACATCAAATCCTCATAAACATCTCATTCTTTAGGTGTGAAATTAATTGTACTTCGAAACACGGTGCCGGTCTGCGGAAATTTCCCTTTCTTTTTACATTAAATAAAAAATAAATTAATTAAATTAAATTGTAATTTTATAACATTAGATCTAATAAATAAAATACTATCTACATCGGTTTTTATTTCTGTCTTAGTCCGCAGATGTGAAAAGTTTGAAGAACGCTGGTTTAAAGCAGTAGTGTTTCCCAACTTGGCGCTAAGAAGATTGGGGAGGGTGGGGGGGCGCTGCTGTTTCTATGGGCAGTAGGGGTGCGTTCAGGAGCAAATGGGCGATAAGATTGCGCTGGAAAAATTTGGTCATCTGAACATTTTTTACACAAACACTTACACATTCACCTGATTATACAAACATTACAGTCATGCATCTTCACAAGAATCATATCAGAACTAATTACATGCACAACTACACTTGAAAATTGTGATAATAGAGATAGTTTCCCCAAAGAAATCGCTGAACCAAAAAAACTTTGAAAAGGGGCGGTGAGCCAAAAAAGATTGGGAACCTCTGGTCTCAAGAATCGAGAGTATCATATTTGTCCGATATGAATATTCATTTCTTGAAGAACAAACATTTATTGATGTAATCAACAAGATTGTTATTATAATTCTGTCTGTTAAATAAACAACATCTCTTAAGAAAACTTAGAGTTTTATTAACCAGCTGAGGCTTCTAGGTGTGAGCCGTTTCCTCCTGGTATACATATTGTTGGAACTTTTGAATTTGGCCCAACGATTGCCTTGCGACATCGCACGACAATATACCCTGACGAGACTGTATTGTAAAGCCCTTCAGTTTTCCGCACTTCCTGTTCCGCGTTTAATAAAATCAGTCTCGTAGTAGCGTTGTATGAATCAGAATATATATTATATATTTTCTACATTATCAGTTGCACAGTTAATTGAATCCACCTGCTTATCCGTGGTTATCAACAAGCCTCACACTAACAACAGATATACATATGTAGTTCTCCAATGTTTCGTCAGCATTACAACTAGCAGCGACATCACGGTCCCTTGACGCACTGATTGCTTATCAAATACCTCGTTAAAGTTTCATTAAATGAAATCAACAATTCATAAACATTAAACAGAAACACGCCATATTCCAGGTTAGTGACACTACATGGTTCCGACATACTTGACTTAAAAAAATGAAGAACAGTTAGCTCTTACGTCAGAGATATCGCTACTTTGTTGTGTAAATACAGGGTGTTTTGTACATAGTATGTGGGAAGTATAGCAGGGGTGGATTCAGAACCCAAAAATAATAAAAAAAATTCATATAAACGTATGTCCGATATAATCTTGTTTTCGAGTTTCAGCTGTTTTTGTGTTGTACTTAGGTACCAGTTGTTCAACTGTCTTCACAGAAATTGCTGGAAGTCACCATCTTTGGGTCGAATACAAGCCTCTAAACATCTTATCATTGACCTTCTGACCCGCCCAAAATTGCCCGGTGTTGTTCGAATTCGGTGGCAACACTCTTCGCGCCGTCCCCGAGCCGTGAGCTCTTAGCGAATAAATACTGTAACTTTATTTGCGTGGAAGGAACCATAAAATCGAGGAGTAAAAATGATTTTGGTATTATAAACGAAATTGAATTCAAAACGTGACGACTGACGGCACAGGACAGAAGAATCGATAATGTCTCGGTACGTTTTCGTCCTTGTGCTCCTTGCTGCGGTGGTCGCTATTTGTAAGTTTTAATTAGATTCTCCAAACATCACTGAACTCCTAGAATGTTTGATTTCTCTGATGACACGTGCACGTGGGTCTGAGATGGTGCGGTGTAAATGATGCACAGCACGTCACAAAACCCAATTTATTAACAACAACCAACAGTAACAGCAATAATCAAGAGCAACATCAAATCGGTAGCAAGCGTGCGCGTTACGGACAGTCCGCGTGCCGGTTGGGGATCAAAAACTAGACAGAGTTAGAGATAGCGAACAAGAAAGATAGCGACAGCCCGAAGACGAAAATGGAAACGGAAAAGCAGAGAAAAGCATAGAGAGGGTGAAGAGAAAGTGTGGAAAAAGAAAACTATCCCCCGGACGCTAAGGCCTGGTCGCCAAATGTTCCTCACGATGACCAGGCCTGTGCGAACCCTTGAAACTTGATGCGAAAAGAAACGGCAGGAATTAATAAAGAGGTACATATGAAGGCGTAGAAAAATGAAAGTTAGAAATACCTACCTCCAGAAACGAAAAAAAAGAAATAATACATAATCAGCAAAATATGGTAAAGACGTAGTAGCTGTGTTGTACTGTCACAGATCGATAATAAATACAGTTTGGAAACGCAAGTATAGCTAGTTCTTGTTCCTTGATACAAAAGATCATCTACCATTGCGTGAATGTACGCATTCGTGAGTTCACGAAAGACTGAAGCATATCATGGTTTGCTATTCAAGCTGTTCTATTATCATTTGAATTTCTTGTGTGTGACATATGGGAGACAAATGTTTAAGATAGCACGAAGGAAACGTTAATAATAATATTAATGCACTTTGTAAACAAGATTAATGGGGCACGAAAATACAGTGTGAGTCACGTAACTTGTCTACCCTGAATAACTTCTAAAGTACGTGTTCTCAAAACAATGTTTTTTTTTCCAGAAATTGTACGGTATCAAAGGGAGCATAGGATACTAAAACGTTTTTTTTTTAAATAACATATTTGTTTACGAGATACAGTACGCACTCCTCATAAGCCCCACGAACAGGGCTGGTGGCGGACGTACGGCGCGTTGTGGACACTATTCCGCAGAAATGGTGGTTTCAAGAAATGATAGTCACCGGGCGTACGACACGTGGTAGAAACGGGCTTATAACGAATGCGTACTGTATTAAGTCAGCTGACTTCGTGTTGTTTAAATGGAATGCGTACAGTTATGTATAAAAAATTATAAGAGCAGTGAATTTTATATAAGAAAGTATGGATATACACGACACGGTCGACATGAGGTTTGAGGGGAGGGGTGGGGAGGTGGTGTGGACCCTAAATCTAAAATTGTAGCAAGCCCGTTGATTTCCGTGCAACTGTTACTTTTATTAGATTCAGGACATTTTTGACTATGTGCAACTGAGTTGCTCGGTTAGCAACAATATTAAAACCTCAATACAGAAAATTCTCGTTATGAGTAACAATGGTAACGTGATATCGACTCTTTCGTCCCCTCTCAGTCGCTCTCGGGATCTCTCACTCTCGACCGAAGGATTGCTAGAAGTGGTGGGGATAACGACTGCGCATACAACGCATAGTCGAAATTCGGTTACCCACGAGAATTTGCTGTACATCATTACTATCCTAAAATTCACGTCCGCGTATGTACGAATTGACAGTCGATTTATCCTTACAACTTTGACGTAATCATTTCACCGAAGAACGGGTTTTCAACATTATACATCGCATACGTCACATTCCCATGAAACGAGGAGTATAAAATCCGTGGGAAAAGGAAGCTCAGGCATCACAAACGGAAGTAACTTTGAAACTAGTGAAACGAAGCAACAGCATGGAGAAGTCAAACATGACTCGATTTATCGTCGCATTATTCTTGTTCGCCGCATTAGTGGCCCCTGCTTGTAAGTTTATACTTTATACATAACTATTCAGATATTGTTTTGCAGCAGTAAATGTTTTTACACTACGTGCAAAGTAACTGTTGATTTTTATGTATAATTGTATTATACACGGTTCAACTTGGTTCCAAAAACTTAACACGTGCATCATGAACTTTTGACGACAATCAAACGCGTAATTATTTTTCAAGTGAGCTTCAAAATATGCATCAGCTGGAAAGAGGTAGTCGATTCTTGCGCAGCGAACGAAACGATGGCACTGTGTGGAAGAAGTTGCGAACCTACCTGTAACAGCACGTCAGCCGCACGCGTACCGATTATTGAAAGGTGTCCACAATATGTTGTAAGTGTTCGAAACGATCGTCAATGATCATCAAGATTCAAAATTCTCTAACTTATTGTTACTAACTAATTGGCACGATACTGGTGGATCCTTTGCAGCAATGCTCACGTGCAACAACTGCGTGTTCGTGCGAAGCGGGTTTCGTCCGAAACGAGCGGGATGAATGCGTCGCCCCTGCTGATTGCCAACAGTAGTGCTCCACAACATCTATCTACGTATTCTGATTTATCTCAACTTTATTGGATCTTACGCTTGGGTATTTGTAGTGTGAATTACCAGTAATAAACATGGTGGTTTAAATGCTGATTCGAGTTCGTTTATTTATGAAATGAATAAAGGTGGACTCCAACGGCGCGCGACGCGTGGCTCGGCGAGTCTAGTGCCACACTCGCCGAGCTTCGCCACGTGGGATTGATCAGATCGGGCTCCCGTGGCTCGGCTTGTGCTTCTCGTTCTTTGTCGGCTCGTCGACTTCCGCTTGCCGAACAGACTCGCCGAGCCTTAGGCGATTTACGAAGCACTAATGCATATTTATATATTTCTCCATTTTTGTATTTCGTTTATCACTTTATGATGTCTCAAGGGAGTATACCACCTTGTGGGCCTAAAAGAATGGGTAAATTTAAAATTTGTTTTATCAGGTAATTTTTTAGTCAAATATCGAGATCGTTTTAGAAGATGTTAAGCTACATTTTAACTTTATTTTCATACATTATTTATTACTTGAAGTTTTAAAATAGCGGAGTTATATAATATTGTCTACCGTCGTGTCTTGTCATCTAGCCCTCAGCGCCGAAAGCGATTAAAACATAATAAATAACAAAATTTTGTGTCAACTTAAAGAAAAATATATTTTCTTCAATGTACCGTACGGTTTTCATTATATTGTAATTTGTTCAATTTTTATAAACTCCCAAAGCCGAACTGTTTCAGCGAAGAAAAATTTTTTTCGTTGGCTCCTTATTTTTCAAAGTTATTAAAAAATCTTACGGTACATTGAGGCTAGGCGATATTAGGTACCGTTACCCTACGTCAACGTTATCTACTGCTGTGTCGCAATGTTGTAAACCAAAGACAGAAAGGGCTGTAACTCGCAAACAAGGCCAGATAGGACAAACGTTTATATGAACTTTTTTTGTTAGCTTTGTGTCCTGAATCCACCCCTGCAATACTACTCACACACTGCGAAACACCCTGTATATCTCAGTTAGTAGTCACGCGCCATCAAAGTGTTTCGTGTGAAAAGACCCATGCGCTAACGAGACAATTTCAAATTGCCCATGTATCGCGCTCTCTTTCCCTGCGCCCGCTGCACTTTTATATTACTGGTCTTTTATCTCTGGCACCTCCGCCGTGTAATTGCTCCGCTGTATCGTCACGCTTCCCGCTCAGCAATTTTATACCGTATCCGAAATGGCAATCGGCAGTCTTAATTTTTAAACGCTCGCGATTCCTCCGCGTCTCTCATTTTCGAACACCGCGCCGGCGGAATGAAAGAGCACACGCGCGGTCATCGATGTTCCGCCTTCGAATTGCGGATGGATGATTGAACGGTACGATACCATCCAGAAAGATCGTTGATAGTGGCGCAGAATAAATATCAATGCACACTGAATCACAGCTTCCGTGCGACAACGTATATGTACCCACCTATGTACACACTTTAAACGTACACCGTGAAAAATTTCACCGTACAATTTGTACGCTGGCAATTTAATCAGGAGAAACTGCTGAACGATGCTTTTGTCATTAAAGCAGTGCAGTGTGTAAAGAGAAGCTGCATGAATTTAATCCGTGTACGTGTAGGCTACTTCAACTGATAAGCGCAAATCGACGCGGGGGGGGGAGGGGGGGGGGCACCGATTTTTCTAAAAACTCGATAGGCAAATTATGTGGGACGACATCGTTGAAATAAGCTTAGGGAGCCGTTACTGTCGTAACTGCCCTCTCTTGCTAATTCCCTCGTTGTAGGCATATTGCCTTTCGGGATATTAATGCAGTTTATGTCACAAGGCGAATCCGCGTCGATTACGTACCGAACGCACCGGAGGGCTGCATACGCGAATCTGCTTATCGAAGTTCATCGTTTCGCCGATCGTGCATTACATACCTCGAGTGATTCTCATTACTGGATACATCTGAACCCGCGGAATAGTTTACTGGGAATTATCCAATATGTAGCCCGGCCTTGTAATCCCCCTCATAAATGTCACTCTTGAACATGGCCCGTCTGCATGGTATTCATTGCTAGATCGGGGCTTCCTCCGTCTCCCTGCAACAAGGCGGATCCATAGATCCGTCGATAACAATCGTTCTTCACACCCATCAGCTGTCGCTAATGCTATTTGCGTACTCGCGATACTCTTGTTAAGCTTGTTAGCTGTTTCGCATAGGTGACACAAGACCGATAAGTGGGAATAAGATGAGACGTCAACGTCTTGCTAGTGGAAATTGCCTTTTCGATAGACTGTATAAATGTTGCTGATAGAATATGGACATGTAATTAATGTACAGGATGAATAACGAAGAGTTTTATGGGCTAGTATATCTGAAACTATCCCATATGACATTTTGGTATTACCAGGGACTTTTTGATGTTGACAGGATCGTAATATAATAAAATTCACTTTATTCGAGATCGTAACCAATTTAATTTAATGAACCATCCACATGTCATTTTATTATTTCTTTAAACAGGAATATGTGTCGTCAAATGTCGACATTTGTAGACCCATCAACACTTTTCCTTGACGTCGTATCTTGAAACAATGTATATTTGTATCATTTAAGGTGATACAGAGAAGAAGCTAGTTTGAAGATGCAAATATTTTATCAAGTTTGATAATTTAAACCTTAGTCTGTAGCGAACGATTGTGTAAATGTCTGGCTGTCGTAACCGTGTTTAGACATCGACATGTTCTCTGTTTTTGTCTCTCCACGTGTTGAACCTATTTACTTGCCAATGTTCTTTCGTCCTTATTTCGTCCTTCTTACCAAACGTAAGTCCTAGGTGGAAGAGTAACAAGAATGACGAATTCGTAACTGGACAAAGCGATGCAAAATCGAACGCAGGAGAGATTATTACGGTCATGTATCGCGTTTGCGGTGGAGACCGACCAGCTCTCGCGACAGCGCAATCGTCGCGGGCAACCATTAAACTCGATTGCTTTCAATGAAATCTTCCATGGCGCTATCAAGTTATAACGAACGTAAAGCGTTTTTACGAGTAGTAGCGAATCGCCCCGACAGGTTTGAATGGGAGACGATAAAATTAGGGGCAGAGGTTCTCTTTGGGTCGGCGGCCGTCGAACGCGATGCTACTGGCACGAGCTGCCGCGAGGCTGGCGCCGCACTTCATAAAGTTAGATCGAGATTTTGAACTTTCGCGAACCGTGACCCCTCTCGAAATTGCGCTTGATAGGCCGCTTCTTCGAGTGCCAAGAATGCTCCTAATAGGATAAGTTCCTGCAGTAAGTTTTGCTTTCTGCCTACACGAATATCGTGCCAATCAAACTTTTTCCAACGAAAATTTCTGTGTCGTGCGAGAGGATGTTTGGCCCTTTAACCGATCTCTGAGAAGTTTCTTCATTAGATCCCCAATCTTTTGAAAATCCAAAAGTTAAAGATCACAGGCAAGATAAAAGAACAGATACAATTCAGTTTGATAAATATAGTTACGTCTCGGAGCCCCGTGCTTCATATTCAGTTAAACTGAGGACGATGGTGGGTTTTCATCAAACCCTTTTAATAAACAGGAGAAGATGCGTCTTTTCTATAAATGTGGAGATACGTGTAGTTTACTATTTCTCTGTACGGCTTAGAATCATAGTAAAATTAAAATAATTTTGTAGAATTCTATGTGTTGGCGTAGGTGTAGATGATGCTATCTTTGAGCGGATATTTTTTTAATCATTCCGTAACATATCTCCTCATTTCCATTGTAGAGTATGCGTAGTAAGTGTTTTTGTAACTTTCTCTGTGACATGACACCGGTATGTAACTTTGTTCATCTTAAGAGTATATAAACTGTAATTAATATAACAGTCAAAGCTTAATTATATAGGGTGTTCATTATAATTGGAAACGGTGGAGTATCTGGCAAAGAAGTAAAGGTATCAAAATATTGTTCTTATAGAAATTGTTTAATTTCGTCGGAGGCATTGCACGGTATAAATAGTTTCTTTGCAGGTGGAGTAATGATAGAGATTTCAAAGTCAGTTTAATTTTTTCAAGTAGACTATATGTTTTTATTCGCAATATGATAAAGTTTGTTGAAAACAGTTCAATGATGTGTAATACTAACAATAATTAGTGAGGCATTGAATATTTTATGAAAGGTCGTAAAATCGGGGTCCCAAGGAGTTAAGTCAATAAATAAGTAGACTTTAGCCTATAAAAACCTTGCGCCATCCACCCAATTGGTTACAAGTGAAAGGTAAGGGCCAAGGGAAAAACAGAGAATGTCCATTTTTAGTAATTCTGCGATGTACCTGTAACGTATTTTGTTGGTGACAACTGGAACCACAGAACTGTCGAATCACAAAGGGTTATAATGTAGAAATGTCCACACAAGACAACGTTAAAGATTTGGTGTACTGGTTCAAAAAGGGAATGTCCACTAGGGTGGCTCTTATTTAGTCTTGGTGAATTTTTTTTCAAGATTTTCTTCGCGGCACCCCCCAGAATAGTTTCAAATAATAAAAAAAAAAATCTGTGTAAAACTTAAGCCCGATCGGATAACGGGGAAAGGTGCCACTGGGCTCTTGAACATTTAAATAATTATTTAATAGCTCACAAAGTCGATTTTATATAATCATCCTCCAAGTTATTGATTACATAAAAAAACATGTGAAACAAAAGTTGTAGATCCAGGCAAGGAGCATCTTTTATGTTGTATTACTTTTTCTCTCCCGACAAACGGTTTTTGAAAAAAGTGCGAAAAACTGAAACAAACAACAATTTTTTTCATATTTTGAAAGTTAAATCCTTCTCGAACACTTTTTATTTGTGAAGGCGAAATGAAAATTGTAAATTTTATGTTCGAGGGCTGTTTTTTAAACATTTAAGAGGGGGCATATACCGAGATGTGCCAAAGAGATCGATTTTTAAAAAAATATTTCAGTGTTTGATTTGTCATAAATGTTTCCTGAAAAATTGGCACCGAAATTCGCAAAAATATCGAAGATATAGACATTCCAATTTCTTTTCTCATACTATCATACAATTCTGTCGTATAAAAAGTGATAAAACAAACGTAGTGTAATTGTGCATAGTAGTTCTTTTGCGAAGAATGGGATGAGAAGCGCTGCGTCGTGTGCCGAACGTGTGTCTGCATCCACGTGCCATTATGGACGGGAAATCGTTTCGCCTACGGGCATATTTGTAATAGTTATATCCAATAAAGTTTATCTTTCATTAATCCAATTAATGCGAGTACAGTTTTCACGTGCACATAGCCACAGTTGCGCGAACAAAAGGTATCATAAAATAACAGCAGGATTTAGCTGACCGAACAAGTCCAACACCCGTTGTTTCCGATACTGCGCGAAGCGTGCTCGATTATTGCTGATTGTCAGCTAAACTGTTTCATCGATAAGAAATCATAGTCAGCGTCTGATTTCATTGAACAGTTTTGTCGATGGAATAGTCGATACTGTATGCGCCAGGCTTTAGAGTGAATAATTTAACACGTTCGCGTACCTTTGGTGGTGATACATTTTCGTATTCTGGTTAAAATTTTTCACCGAATTGACGTTGGTATTATCCGTGTTCTCGGGGCAGGGAACGAGGAAAGTACAACTTTGTCGACTTTAATTTGCCATTCAGCCGTCCGTCTATTTCACGTCAAAGTTCCTGGAGATTCGTCGTGACACGAGCGCTTGTTATTTTTGACAAGGAATCTAGACAGCTGCATTGCGTGGGTACGGAACGTTAACGCGACTCTTCCACTGGTCGTAAACCCGTTTCCCCCAGTTAAATTTGCTAAAACTTGCAGCTTGCCGGTTTCACAGCAAGCCGGTACACCTTTGGGTGGAATCCCTTGTCTCGCATTTCCTTGGATCCGTTGAATGGAGACTAACGTGAAGGCACTTGATCCTTTCGGAGCATCACGACTGTTAGGGGCATGTAATTAAACCGCCTTTACAATGTGGACAAGATTGTTTCGCAAGTGTTGAAAGGTTCCTCGCATACCTGAAAGGAATGATTAACCCATCCGCTGGTAGGGGTATAACGTTACACAACGTGTATTTCATTTTTAGTATAGCAGACATTTCGAATGAAGATTAGCAGTATGTGAGTAAGCGCAGACTAAATAATAGTGGTATAGTAGGCAGTGTAAATAGAGATTTATTTTTAAAAATAATTGTAGTTAGAATGAAAATTATTAATACGACTACACAATATAATGATAGCAGTAAAATATTAGGTTTCTGCACAAGTTCTGCCCGCTAGAAATTCGATTTTTGAAGATACTTTATACTTACTTCAACCTGTGTATTTTCCATAATTATTTATGACGGCTTCCCATCTATGCGGCAGTTTTGTTATGCTTCTTTTATAAAAATCTTCAGATTTGTAATTAAAAAAAGAACTTACTATTGTTGTTTCTGTGGCCTCGAAATTATTGAAAGATTTCACGCCCGAACTGTTTTTTAGTGATCGAAAAATGTGAAAATCTGTTGGTGCCAGATCCAGGGAATATGGCGGATGAGGAATAAGTTCCTATTGTAGTTTCGATGTTTTTTTGGGTTGCTATCGCCACGTGCAGTCTGGCCGTTGCCGTGGAGCTACTGTGCACCCTTTCGATTCACAAGGGATGGTTTTTTAATTTCTAGCTCTTGCTGCACTCTTTCAAGTTGTTTGTTCACAATATCTCTTCAGCATTCTTAACCCTTCGTGGTCACACGGGGTGTATCGCACCCCAGGATATGTAGTTGCCAATATTTCTCTAAATTTTTGGACCTTAATAATGAAATTTTAAAATTTGGTGAATTTTAACCCTACAAAATCGCTTTTATCCACAACTATTTTTTCAAATTCAAATTTCAACATATAAAAATTTACATTTCTTGGAAAATACTAATAGAGCGTGATTGTATGAGTATTGAGAATGTACAATTAGCACTCAAAAATTAAAAGATTCAAAAATACAAAAATTTAACTAAAAAATGACGCAGCAGTGCAGTGAGCTCCATGTGTCCAATTTATTATTATAAGGAAGTGTGACCACGGAGGATTACCGGTTATCCGTCCTATCCACTTTGCTAATTCTTTGGCTCTTATGAATCTTTTACAATCAGATCTCCTTCTGTTTTCTGTTTATCGAGAAACAACACTTTACTAAGTATGCATAACTCTGGCAACAGAGTATGTGAATTAGCGAATCTTTATAGCGAACATATTGATTTCTTTAATGGTACACTCATCTCTTTTAAGCATCATTTGCGGACTTTGATTCGCAGTAATATTTCTGTACACCTTTGTTAGTTTCATTATTTTTTTTTATTATCACTTCTATTATTCTACTGTACTGGCATTTCTTTTACACTATTTTCTTTTTGGTTTTTTTTCCACCATTGTATTCTGAATATGAACTGTCTGTTGTAAACTAAAAGGGCTTTAACCCTTTGAATAAAATAATAAAAAACCAATCATCAATTCTACAACTATTGTTTACTTTGGACTGTCCTCAATAAAGCACACTATAAAAATGATTATCCGAAGCTACATGCGTTACGGCGGAATGTACTTTTTCGTTCTTCCAAGATAGAAGAATTATGAATTATGAAGGAAAAAGAAAGATAATGAAAACAAGCGTAACAGTAAGCTATAGAAATTTTATCCCGAATTTCCGATTTATTTTTGTACGAGAAATCATCCTATGCCCGATGATGCCACCTGCCTTAATCCACCCCAGGGTAGATGTCCCTATTACTGTCAGTGTCCCTATTACTGCCACCGTATTTATTTTGCTTTATAAAAATGTAACGTATAAAGAATAGTGTACAACAATAATATTAATAATAATAAGAACAGTCACAATTTGATAATAATATTATTGTTGTACACTATTCTTTATACGTTACGTTTTTATTAAGCAAAATAAATAAAGTGGCAGTAATAGGGACATTGACAGTAATAGGGACATCTACCCTATATAATTATATTATATATTCTGATTGCAAAAATGACTGCGTATTTTGAACTCGTATGACGGTGTGTCAGCCAGTACTTTTAGACCTTGGTAATGGGGACAGAGGAAGGGTAATTATTTGCCTCCTGGAACTAATCTTAGATCAACTTGCTCTAGCCTAACTCTAACGGCGATCATGTGGGTTTACGATAGGATCAAGAAACTTTAAGGTATCAGAGTTCTAATTAGAACTTGAACCTTTCTTAACGAAACATAAGTAAAACGAAAATATCCAAAGAAAATTTTATACGAATCCTATTCCTTAAGAATAGTAGATACATATTATTATTGTTACTGTTTTATTAATGGAAGAAGCCCTTTTAGTAAAGATACAGAAATGTACAAATAGCAAGGGGCAATACAGCAACGCGACAGAATGGAATAATAATTTAAAGGAACTAACCAGACTGCACAGTTGGAATAATAGATTTTTTTAAAAGAAAAGTCGATGAAGTTATACAAGTTATGGAATAATGCTGATTGGCAAAGGATAAGTTAGCTCAAAATTGGACACTCAAACGTATATTATTGCTCGCTGACAGTGACTCACCAATGACAGTGTAT
This sequence comes from Andrena bucephala, assembly GCA_947577245.1. Classification (NCBI taxonomy): domain Eukaryota; kingdom Metazoa; phylum Arthropoda; class Insecta; order Hymenoptera; family Andrenidae; genus Andrena; species Andrena bucephala. Next base: position 83,212,738 of record OX387715.1, read on the forward strand.
ATAATCATACAATATTATGTTTCTTTTAAGAGTGTACCATATGCTGCGAGATTTGGATATGCGGAAATCTAGATTATTTATTTTACGCCAAGTGTACAATCAAGACCGGCCTTGTTGTGATATATTTTCAAATCATCTGCATATAGGTAGTAGATAACTGACAAAATAGCAGGGCCACAGAAACATCATTTATGAACAAATTAAAAAGTAGAGGTCCCAAGTGAAATCCTCGTGGAACTCCGGATCTAATCACAGAATTCCTGGAATGAAAATTATTAAATTTTACTATCTGAAACCTATTACAAATAAAGCTAGATAGCCAAGAGAACAAGCCAATAAGCCATCAGTTATACCACAAGCACTTAACTTACATAGTAGAATGAAGAGACTTACGATACATTACAATCGTTTTATACATTCCCCAATGCTGATGCCATCAGACATTGGCAAGCCTAATACATTTCTTAACATTCCAAAGTGTTTGTTAATAGTTTATAATCCGTTTGCCCTTTCTGTATCATCCGATATCTCGAGTGTTGTTGAAGAAGAGAGATTAAAATTTGCGTAGGAGGCAGCCAGAGAGCATGGCCCGAAGTAGGGATCAGCTGAGCTTTAGTAGGGAGCTAGATGGCACTCCGATAGTGTCAGAAACCTAGAAGTAGAATAATTCGTCGTTAATCTGGATCCCCTGGAAAGCAATCCGATCGGCTGATTCTTTATCTCTCACGTTTCTATATAAAATTCGGCTTCCCAGTTCTGTGAGTTCCACAATGGATTGAAAGATGAGAAGAAGTCTCTAAGGAATATTACAATGAATTACTTGGATTTGTTAAGATGTAACGCGGGATATTCTATCACTTCGCACATTTCCTCGAGCTGGATATTCCGTCTGGATGCTGCACAGACCGCAATTTGCACAAAGGAAATTAATACCAACGTCAGACGCGAATCCGATCTTCCAGCGAGATTTGACGCCTGCAGAAGGCCAGGCTGCCTTTGCCTTTCCATTCACGCGTTTGGCCCAAAATTATACGTATATACGTGCACAGCGAACCGTGCTATGACGTGGAGGAGGAGGCTACGAGTTTGGTTCTACAGCTACTAGCAATTAGTGCTACAGAACACTGTGGCTCGTAGTACTTTACATTCGTATGCAGGGAAGGTAAAACGGCGGCGGCGGGAGGCAAGCCTACGTGTCACTCGCTGAAGCGAATCGGGGATCCATTTGTTTTGTTCGACTTTACTTTTCTCGATACTCGATCACTCAATCGGTCTGAGGAAATTCAATTCACGTGAATTGTTACTAACCGCGATGGAATGGGAAACACTGTCGGACCTCAGTGACTGCATAGGGTACGCTGACTACCCTTCGATAGACCTCTAGATCGTCTTTGCTGAAACAGAAAACGGGTATAAAGCAGGACGATAAGTATTTGCTATAGTTTTAAAACAAATTAACGGGAGGAGTTTCTACTCCTGCACGTGCGCGAATCACGTGTTTCATGGCGAATGAACGACGACGAAAAGAATATTGGGGTAGTTGAGAAGTTACTTCCATTAATAAACGTACTGCTTAGACTGTTAAAATGTAAAAACGATTGTTGAGATTAAAATTAAATTTTATACTCAAATACATTGAAGGAAAAGAGCTCCTTCTGAAGCTCACTGAAAGGTGAATGCGAACTGAGACAAAAAATATTACGTTAACAGAAAGATTGCGTTAACAATAGCGAAGCTGCTCCATTCATTTCGTGGATTCATTTTCTCTTTGGCTGACTCGAATATCTGACGAGAGGAACAAGTGAGATAAAAAGGAAACGGTGTGAAATGGAAACGTGTGTGTTTCGTCAATGATCTGGGAGTAGATTCAGCAGTTTTTATAATCAGTATATCGCGTGACGGGAATGTGTAGTATTGTTCCGCTCTTAAATGGAATACTTGCTAAACATCCGTGAGAAAAGTATGTGTCTCAGGGCATCTGTTTATCAGAGTCCACACATTTTCTTTCGCAAATATCAATGTTCCTAACGAGACAATGCTGTGTTCCTAATGAACCAGCTAGGTTCAAGAAACTCAATCTACAATACAAACTTCCCCAGAGAAAGAAACACGAAATGTAAGCCAATAAAATTTACAAAATTAGAAAACTAGTTAAACACATATGTAGAGTGAGTGAGAAGAGGAATTTAAAACGTCAGTCAATCCGTCAGAAGTCCGTTCTAAAATTTTAAACAGGCGTAAACTGTATTGGCCTTTTAATTTCACGTTCTCAGCTTCTCAACTATACGTGACATTGTTCATTTCAGATAGCGGCTAGACTTGCTTTTTCGATAGGAATGTTTGTGAATTAACCTTTGCCTCCTCGTGCCACCAATTGAATTTAATTGCCTTCCTCTGTCATTTCCACATTCACTCTTCCGCAGATGTTCATCTCGCAGGCCTGATACTCCCGTTACCTTTTTACTGTAGCGCTTCCTGCTTTTAAAACAAACAATCGGGCGGAGCAAAAGCGCATGAAATGCTAAAGGCGAAGTTTACTCACGCAGTAGCCCCGAGGAGTCAAAATATTCTGGACCAAATGTATCCAGTCTTTTGCAAATTAACAAGGTAATTTTTAGTCGTTGGTGTATAACAATCAGTCCCCCGAAATATCTTGTAAATCTTTAACAGAAAATGGTTGTAAACTAACAGAACTTAGTTTACAAATATCATTACTTTTTTCTAACATTTCCTCGTAAATACATCCGTATTGGGAGGCAATGAAAAAGTCGTGTATTCGTTTCTTACCCATTTCGAAGACTATATCTCCAATTTTAATTTTTCTACACACTTGCCCCCACCCTGTAGAAATTAGATCGCAACAGTGGTAAATAACGAAGGAAGGAAAGATTAGTAAACGTGAATTCGTGGAACAGCGCGCCACGTGTCCCCCTAAAGCGTAACCGTAATAGGAAAATTTCGTAGAGTATATTTCGTAGAGGAGGAACATTGCGCTTTCCCATGAAACGACTGAAATCCCCTCTCTCCAAACGACTCTCCGCCGGCTGGTTAAATCTATAGTCCCCGTCGAGGGGTCGAGACGGCTCATTGCTCGTAAAGCATTATCCACTAATCCGGACGGCTGAAGTTCCACTTCCAAGTGGCGTTTTGTTGTTTAATCGCGCGCCGTCAAAACGGGAAGATGGGATCGATCGAGCAACTCGATTAAACTTATGAAAAAGTTTATGATCTTCTGAAACGGCCTCTGACGGCAACTGTCCAAGGGGGATCGCGAAGTCTTCTGCGAAGACGCAAGGGCGAAGAATTTTCCATTGATTTCGTTCAGGCCGGATAACATCGGCCCAGGCTACCTCGTCGTCCTTCTTTTCAACCCGGGCTATTGATCTTTGGAAAACTTCGCTGACAAAGATTCGTCCTGATTTTGTTATTCTCCGCTGGGTGTCTCTACGATTCGACTAAACACTCAGCGGTTGACGTTTTGCGTATTTCCTGCGCAATTACAGTATCGTTCATGTTCTCTGGATCTGTGGACCTACTAAAATTAATTATTAAATTTGTCGCAGGAGAAGAGAGAATTTTGTGTGGGAGGGTCAAGAGAAGCTTCCATTGCGAACAGCTAGCAAATTTAGTGTAGCAGGCTTTTGCTCATACACAGCCGACTCTCTACTCCTTACTGCTTGTCGTCTTCCTGTTCGCGGATTTCCAAATCTACCAATTGTGCAGACACACTTATACTCGTGCGTGTTCCCACAATGTTCCGGTCTGGAATCCTCGAGCGTCTACGTTAAACGCCTACATGTCAGAGTAACGAACATTTGTAACTTGTGCCGTTGCGAGCTGACAAAATTAACCCTTTCGCTACGAGCGTCGACGGCAGATAAATCCACACCTAACAAGGGAAGATTCCGAACCCGAAAATTCAAAAAATTCTGAAACTTTGTGGACATGTGGGAGATTCCCCCTGATTGCAACACTTTTTTTTGCTGCCCAAATTCACTCTAAGGGGGTGAAATTAACCCCTGAAGATTCGGCTATTTTTCGATTTTATTTTGTAGTACGCAATCTGTAAGAGATAGAAAAAGAGTTTCAAGACAAAAGTTACTTCTTTTAATTAGATCTATCAAATCGTAAAAGTTTTATCAATTTTTTTTAATCAATTGTTTAAACAATTGGAACAAAGTTATAAACAAAAATATTGATAATGATTTCTAAAATTCGTTTCCTCACGTGAAATCTGAAATGGTTTCACCTGTTTATAAATGGACGTGTGCGCGCCCTGTCAGGTAAGCGTCGGAATAAATTGTAGAGATATACTAGATGCATAACTTATGCGAATGTGAAGATTAAACGTTCCAAGAAATAAAAAACGGATCTTTATTCGATGGAATAATTCTTATTGGATAAATCTATTCATCCGTCAGTCGTGGAATAAAGATAACTCGAAGTATTCGAACCTTCGAGTTACAAACAGAGATGAAGTATCATAATTTTTCTTCTACATGCAGATTTATTTATTTCCAATAAAATACATATTTCTCTAGACTTCAGTTTAAATCTTACTTTAATGTTGTATATGAAAAATTATTGCTACTTGAAATCAGGGACCGCTAGTGCACGAACATTATTTTTTGATCCCTTATGTTCGTTCCCTTAAGCATAGATTTTGGTCAATTTTCTATTCAAATGCAACTTAGGGAGCAAAAATTGATGTCGGATTGAAATATGTATATGTATACCCCGCTTTTTGTAGTTCCGCTTAAAGCTGCTGTCGGGTTAAATTCTAGACAGAATCGAATTACAAAGTTTCACGGGCAAGTGTTCTTCCGGCGCTACGTACTGGATATCAAGAGAACAAGTAGTCGTTCGGTTGGAGTTACGAAAAGTTCACGAGGTAGAATTTCCGTTTACCGAAATCCCTCTTAATTACACAATTATATTAACTCGAATCGGAAGGCAGCAACGTTCCACTGTCTTCCATTCATTGGAAGTCACGTTCTACGATCTTCCTGGTAGTATCCAGTTCAAGAAATTTCTCAATCAAGGAGAGTCCAACTGGAAGAGCAGGTGCGTGCTTTCTTCCTCGAAAGAAGAAGAATAAAACGTGTTTCTCTTTCAAGTAATCGCGCAAATATATTTGAAAATGAGAAAGGAGAATTTAAATTTTTTTAGATAATTAGGTAGTCTGTATTTGGATAAGCCTTTATTTAAATTATTATTCAAATAGCATTTCACTTAAAAATCCATCAATGCAAGTTTAACATTTTATCCATTGTTTTTCGAAAGAAATTACTTACGTGAATTTACTTTAGTCTAAAGTTTATCTACCCTTTATTAACTTTACCAAGAAACGTTTGCAAAAATGAAAATATATGTGTACAAAATATAACACTTCAGAAGGATTAAATAAGAAAATTGAGGATTGAAAATACCAGACATCGTAACTGTTACATGACAAATTTTAAAAGTTATGATATAACAGTTAATATCTTTAATTAACTGATTTTGATTATGTCTCACTATTATGGATGATAAAAATTGTTTTGGCTACTATGTAGTAACCATTATCGATGATGGAAATTTAATTGTGATTACCAGTAGCCAATTAAGAGACACACTGTGCCTCTATTACGCGAGACGCCTTTTTCAAGAACACTTCGATTATCGAATCTCAATAATGATTGATCCGATTCATTTTTTAATTGTCTCAATGGATAGCTTGGGTTTGATTTGCATTACAAAAGCGTCTTCGTTTCGTTCCTACGATAATTCCTTGATAATCATTTATAATGGTTAGTTGCAATCAGAACAGTTAAAAATTAGTAGTTTTTATTCATTTCAATTTTTGAGAAATTTTACTTAACGACTTTTTTCCATTTTTTTTAAGTACCTGATATTTCGGATCTGCTACCGTTAACTGTTCAGAAAATACGCGATTCTCCACACATTTATCTTCGAAGTCAGCAATCCTACCAAAATAATAAATATCCAAGTCTGTGTCAATTTACGAGAAACGAGATAAGGATGCAAAATTACGACTTCACTTCACTGAACTCTTTTTAGCTTTCCCGATTTTGCGAGCGTCTCCATCTACAGTTTGAAATCCAGAACGGAATTCGTCCCCGACTTACACTTCGTGAACGACCGAATTCATAAATACTGCCTCGTTACCGTTAAGTGCTCGCACTTTCATTTATTTCCTCCTAAATCCACTCTAATACAAATCGAGCGGTGAAGTTCACTCAACCACCGTCTCCTCGTTCCGCAAACACAAAAGGGGAGAATCACGGAAGACGTCTCGAGGAGGGGGATAGAGGGGATTGTTCTAAGTGGCGAAAGGTTTTGCGGCAGACCCCGAGGGTGCTTTCGATTAAACGGATAATTAGCCTCGAGAGATGGATGAATGTAATTCCTCCGAAGACACGGCCAATTTTCGTAACACGAAGGTCGGCACGAAAATTTTCGTGGTGTCTGTAATCGGGGATGGGCAACATCCGTCTCGTTCTGTCTCTTGAATTTCACGTGTACAAAACGTCTTGGTTCCCCTTATCCTGCAGGCAAATCTAATCATATCTCTCCCCTTTTAGGGGAATCATCGTGACTATGTATGAAGCAGAGGTGGATCTTTCGTCTCTGCTACCTGCTTTACAAACCGTCATCTATTTGTTTGCTTACGTATCCGTGTTTAGTGCATTCGTAGCACAGAAATCTCTTAAAGCATTCCGCTAATGGTCGTCCTATTTGATCCAAATCGCACACTATCTACCCTTGTCCGTTATACGTCTAAATTTCTGGCCCTTTCTATCTTGCCCGCTTATTACTGCATACGACTCTCTTAGTAATGACATTTGATTATCCATCGTTCATAAGTTTAATTGCATCTACAGAATTTGTAAACAACGTGGAATTGCACTGTTGGGTGCAAGAAGGGCCACAGTGGAGAAATTCAGTTTCGAGAAAAGTAACTGTGAACATTACGAAGTTAGATATTTTTTATACATAGAAAAGTTGTTATAAAACTGTCTATAATATTTAAAATTTTGATATACCTATCTCCTTTGTATTTGCATTGTTACAATCGGAATTATTTAATATATTAATCAGTGAAATTAATTTTAATTATAGCCCTCTCAGGCCCTTCTTCCATAAAATGGAGAAATGTAGAAAAAATGCTGTTATTTTAACATTACTTTTTATTATTTATTTAATAGCTGCATAATATTTTTAAAGAATATAGATTATTGAAAAAAATGTAGTCATAAAAATAGTCACAGATCGTGTCATGTTCATGTTCATTAACTATATTTGGCTTAGGTACGAGTGGATAAGATACCTACCCGCTACCAAATGAAGTGTTTCGCTTCTCATAGGTAAATCTTTACGAGATTATTGCCGATGGATTGAGGAGGTTTCCGCGATGAAGATAAGTCCAAATACTACGGAATTTTGTTTATTTCTAATTACAAACCGTGTGCGCCGCTCACACTAAAAATTAAGACTGGAAAGTTTGAATTACGACATTTTGAGACACAGTTTCATCAAGAGAATCTCACTAATCCATTGGTAATACTTTTCTGAATCTCCAATAAAAAATATGAAAATTTTAATTTTCTAAGACTAGTAGGTATGCCTTTTTAAAACAGAGTCACGGAAAATATTGAAACACTGGTATAACTGTGTATATATTGACTAGTATCGGCCTTGCTAGCAAAATGTATAAACGAGTTCTCTGGTATAAATAAATCATTTTTTTTATTAGTCAATGACTCGTGTCGCACGCACAGTTTATCGCTCTTTCCTGCCAGGCGCCAGTCGATGGTCTCTCGCTGATGTGATATTTCATTCACTCTCCATTTATCTTATCCAATCTCCTCGACGCACGGATTCAACGAAGATCCAGCTAAGTAAGTGTGAAATAATTAAGTGCCAACTACTTCCCCATCCGCGGTTGTTGCGAACCGTCAGTCCCAATGTAGCTCCTATGCATACAAGCGGGGAATACTGTGATATGAACTGCATGTGCATCCACGAGTAATCTTTCTCAAAAGCAACAGTGTTTCTTTTGTTTCTATCATTAGCAATTGGTCGACAATTTTTTCACGGTTATCTAGCTTAGGTTAAGGCATTGGAATTTATTTTCGATCAAAAGCTTCGTAGCCAATGAACGAGGATCGATCTCTTTCACGTAGAGCGGGTGCTCGGTGCTCGTCCTCTCCGCAGGGATTTCGGACGTTCAGGAAGACGAACGTACGACGATAACACTACGACCGGTTGGGATCAGGGCGACAGGTTGGAAACAGAGTGCTTCCATTCACCGGGGATTTTTTCACCAAACGAGTCATCCTATCTCCTTTTCGTGACGCCTTAATATCTACCTGAAACTTTAGCGATAGCGTTCGAGTTTATGGCGAGATAACGATTCACCATCACTTGGGACATGTGCGATTTTTATGAGGAAGTATAAAAACTCAGACCTGACGCAGCATAGATGCAGTCAAGCAGATCGACATTTGCAAACCAATGCTCCACTATTTTTCTTCATTAGCTCGTATCGTGTCTCCTTTTTCTCATCTTTTCTCCTGCATTTGTAACATGGATTATCTTCTTCAATCCTTTTCAAGTTGTCGAACGTAGCGATAATTGTACACTAAGATTTAATTGTTAAGATTATAAGATAGATATGTTGATGCAGTAGTTATTAATATAATGCTCAAAGTGGAATTTAATTGAAGATTTGATAATAGAATGTTAGTTTCGCTACTTATTTAATTTTAATAATTTTCGTGGGTTACCAATTTCTATATAGGCCTTCCTCGGAGAAGGTTTTCAGTGTTGTTTCTAGAAAGAATCTCACCATGAAATTTTTTAATGTTAAGCCGCCAATTTTAGATGCACGTTAGGATTTCTTATCTGACAGTTATCGGGTTGTAACATAGCGTTTTGAAAATTTTAAAAACGAACTGAAATATTCTAAATATTTCACGAAGCAGAGGTACATTTTTCATGCACCTAACCCTCACAGTTTTATATGCAGAATATTTAGGCAGATCAAGTTTTACTTAATTCCAGAGAATAGATATATCAAATAATTCGAGTTTCAGTTGCCCGCTTTAATTGCAATGATTTAATTGCTATGATTAAAAAATAAGTTCTGCTACTGTTCGAAATACTTATTTTATAATTAAGGGAGAGTCTAAACTTTTATGTCATAACAACCCTTTCTCCATTATGCAATATAGTCTTTCTAAAAATAGCAGAACTTATTTTATAATCACAGCCATTGAATCATTGAAATTAAAGCGGACCACACGATCTCGAATTTTATTTTTTTAAAAACGGTAAAAAGCGTGTTATAAGTAAACGGCGTGGTATTGGCACTGGTATTCTTTTGCGCGGACAATGACACAGTTTCATAGATAATTTCACGTTTGTGGGGCTTGGGATTTGCAAAATTTCGTGAAAACCATTTAATAACGCATTGCGCCGTGCATTGTTCCGAGCAACTCGCGCTTTGTCCTTTGAGACAGGGTCTTCTAATCGCGTACCAAAATTTACATTTAAAGGGACTCGCGATGAAACGAACCGAAACGAAGGGGCCGTAGTCGCAGAACTTGATTGAACGGGATTGGACAACGCGACCAGTTTAACGGTGCCATACCACTTCGAACGGTTTTGGTCAGTAGGAGTTATTACCGAATTCCTCGGAAGGTGTCTCGACTTTTTCGGGCGGGTTTTCACGACCAGTACCCTCGATTGCGTTCCGATCGATCCGTCAACGTCTTTTGGAACGCTGCAGTTTTTTTTTCACGCTCTCCTGCCAATTTCGACGTAGATTGCATTTTATGGCAGTGCCGTTCGCCCGGCGAAATTCGGGCAATTAGGGAGATGAGAGTGTGTAAAATTTAAAAGCAATAAAAGCAGAATTGCTTCATCGGTGTAATCAAATTTTGCCGGCGCGCTCGCATTTCGCTCGTTTTTCTTCCCGCGGAGGAACGTTAAAGTTTTTTTCTTTGACCTTCGTTGTACAGGCAGTTCCAGGATTTCCCAGCCACGGGGTGCTAGTATGTTCTGCGATTAAAAATATGAAAAACAATATTATGTATTTAAACGTAAATAAATAATTGTTTTAAGGCAAAAGTTGTAAAGAAATATAAAACGTTAACAAGAGTAGGTCTACGATATTTGTTCAGTCAATTAATATGGGTTGTATTTATTACTGGAGATTGGTAGAGGTGTTCAATGTATGCAGTTTCTATTAATCACGTACTATTACCTACTATTAATAGTAAATGTCGAAATATTTGCCCCCTCATGTCAATACCATAATGGCATCGCTAAGAAATTTAATTTATTATAGTTACGAATTTTGTGAAAGTACGTTTTGTTTCGCTTCAGCCGATGCAATATAATATTACATACTTCTTCACATTAGTTAATAAAGTAAATTAACTCTGTACCTTATTTAGTGAAGGGTCGTTATCGTTTTGTATTTCTACTATAACTTTTCAATAAAGCAGTTATGGATGTGTATTTACCTATATGACTGTTTTTTATTTTCAATGATTAAACATACTGGCACGCTGGATTTAATTCCAAACAAATTTAAAAAAATTCTGTTTGTTTAAACGATACATTAATGAACGGAATTTTTGTAATCTGTTCGCATAGCTACATTCCTTATTAGAAAATATACAATTTTGCCATTTACACCATTCTCCTAAATAGTTCTGGTAGTTTCCAAGATATTCGACCAAACATGTTTCTCACCCTCAGCTTTGAGGGCTGTTTTTCCCTCTTCAACGTGAATATCAGCCGATAAAAAAAATACATGTGTAAGAATTACTTTCTACCAAAGTCACATCAAATCGTCGTTTGTCACGACGTTTAGTGTTATTTCCCATTACTTGAGAGTATTTATAGCGCACAATGTACAGTAATTTTAGTTTATTTGCGGTGGACGTTAACGGCATATTCTGTGGACGTAAAGTCACGACAACACTTACAATTTCAATACATATTTCATTTCCTTCCACCATTTTTTATGGAATAACTGAATAATTTACACTTGACATGTAATTGTAGTCTGCTTCTTTCTGAGATGTGGCTGTTGATGGTTCAAACATTTCTTTGTAAATAGAACAAATGCCAGTTATAAGATAGCCAATCGTAAAATGTAACATAACCAACATTGGAAAAAATTGTATATAAGTCACTAGCGGTTTAATCGCATAAACAACAATAATAATAGCCTTATCTGTGCACTGAAATGGCAAGATTGCATGTGCCTATAATAAGAAGGAAGTGTAGTAATTTGATAAAAACACAAAATAATCAACTATGTCATGATTTATTCTATTTTCTATTTTATTAAACGTACCAAAATTTAACAGCTGCTCAGATACCTACTTTCGAATGGTAGGGTACATTTTTCACGTACTTTACAAAGGAAGAAACGTCACCTGGTAGTTTTGACCGATGAATAAGGGTAAATTGAAATCCGAAAACGGCAATAATTGCAAATCTCTACTACGGTCGATCGAGTTGTTCACACTTATTGGTAATACCTGCTGTTCTTCATAGCGTATACTACTGTATTCTCGAATATAGAACGCGGACGTTCAGCGTCAGCCGTGTAACATCACGCCTGTGCGTTCGAAACAACAAAAATTCGACAGAAAGCGTCGCAAATCCTCTGGCAGATATATGCAGATCGAATTTGTATCGGAAACTATTCGCATTCATAGTGTTTTTCTCACACGCCCCGCGACTTGCCGGCATCAAATTTTTATGAATCGATACAGCCAGCACGGTCCTAATTCTCTACGTGCCGAAGTTCCGGGGTATCCTGGGAAATGAATTTTGTAATAGATGTGTTTATGTTGATCGTGTTTCGCTGTTGTTTGGAATGCATTGGTCTTATTGAATACAACTTGACGATCTCAGAAGCCTTTGAATGTTCGGAATGGGTAAAATGGACGGTAAACTGAACCGAATGGCCATGTTGCAGATGCAGCTTTCGACAAATGTAGTGTTTGACACGTGTTTTAGCTGGTGCCAGAATGTAGTCTCTCTGAAGTATGAAATGTACCATTGTTATTAACGCAGGAGTTTTCTTACTACTTAACTAAATTTGCCGTTCGGAGATAAATATATTTTTGTGTAATTAATTGGCTGTTGACATGTTAATTAAAAGTATGAGGTAAAAGAAAAAAGAGGAAGAGGAAGAAAAGTGGCACGTGACAGCCTCCGTACCTAAATGTTTTCCTCCATTCTACATATACGTATTATTTCGAAATTCTTGGAATACAGCTTGTACCTACATATCAGTTATTTAAGGGAATAGACCATCTTGGCCAAGTCAAGAAATATCGCATCTTTGGGAATTTATTTCTAAGTGACAAAAACACTTTTATTGATAAAAAATTTTCAATAAAGACAGAGTCATCTTTGAATTATATATACAATTTTTTTCAAATATCAAAACATTCCGAAAACTTTAAATGCGTTTTTCTCGAAACCACGTTTTCCGAAACACTCTATGGATTTTTATACAATTTTGCACAGATGTTCTTAAATGTATTAGTCTCTATCGTCCGACCGTAATTTTTTTCGATATTTTAATTTTTAATTTTGATTGCTTTGAAATGCACATTTGCGAATATGCTGCGGATACATTTTTGATAAAGAAGTGATGCAGTTAGCGGGCTAATCCGTCTTTTGAAACAATTTCACAGGTATATTCGTTGCTCTAAAGCTGGAAGTGGTGAATGCGCTGGATTTCTCGCGGATTTTTTTTTTATATGCAACCGACTGCGAATTCTATGTAATTAAACCGAGTTTATCAGCGGCAGTATGAATAGGTAACGTACATGTAACCCAGCCATCGCGCTGGTCCCCATTGACATCGGCATGGATGTTTGCGCGCACACGAGCTCACGTAGACGCTTATTTCAGAACGGATTGCCTACAGCGAGATAATAAGCCAACACGCGCGCGAACGCGTGACAAGCGTATGGATGCCGCTCCTGTACAGCTGTCGGAATAATGAATTTAATAATTCGTGTACCGTGTACAGCGAATAAATTTGTTCCTCCGTATAGCGGTTTTGTTGTGCATTAACGCTTTGTAGCAATATCGAAAAAGGTACTCGCTCCTCGCACAGGTGTACATATACAGGGTGTTCCGTGATATATTCAACAACTGAATAAGATGCAGTCATGCACTGTAGTTTTATTTCGTTTTGTTAGGCAATTATATCATAAATAATATACTGGAACAAAAATAAAACATAAGGCCCACCCTAAAGGACAATGTAAACGATAAAGGATCAATACAAAGACTATTGCATTACCTGAAACACTTCAAACTGTACAACAAATTGGAAACCAGACCCTTGGTCGCTAATAACCCATTCAAGTTGTTGATGCGACATTAAATAATAGAAAAAATATATGCTAGACATACTTACAGCAAGACGGTAATACAGACGTAGGTACTTTTTTTCTTTCATTCTTGATTCTATACAAAATTTAAAGATAGTGTTGGAATTGGCAACCTTCCATTTGTTCTATGGTCACATAATGTTAACTGTATCTGTAGTAGAGCTGTTTCGAGACTCGAAACAACCGAGCCGAGCCGAGACCCGAACGGTTTCGGGTAAAGCCGCGTATTCACCTGTGCATTCGCCCCGAATGTGCATCGGGCGCGCACCAATTGGCGAACCGAGGCGAACCGAACGCGCGCCGAACGGTTCGCCAATTGGTGCGCGCTCGATGGACATTCGGGGCGAATGCACAGGTGAATACGCGGGCCTAACCCGAAAGATTCGGGTAGCTCGATTTTTTTCGACCCGCTCGAATGTGTCTCGGGTAGCTCGATTTTTTCGAGCATCTCGAATGTGTTTCAGGTAGCTCGATTTTTTCGGGCCGCTCGAATGTGTTTCGTTTAGCTCGATTTTTTCAAGCAGCTCGTATGTTTCGGGTAACTCGATATATATGTATGTATATATTCTGTAGTGAATTTTGCCATTGTATTTAAAGCATTATAGTTTTAATACTATGGCTTACATTGTAAATTCTATGTACCAATTCTATAGGTGTTTATAATTTATGGTCGATGTAAACCTTTGATTTCGCGTGTTTTCTGTGAAATCATGAAAATAAAATAAATAAAGTATGTCAGGATTGCCGTTTTACCGTAAATATGTGTAGTGTGTTATTTGTTACATAATTGGCTAACAAAACGAAATAGAGCTATAGTGCATTTTATATTCAGAATGACTTGCTATATCGTCGGTGATAGTGCAAAACCGCGTATGAGCAGTTTGTAAATACCGCGGATCTGCAAAAGTAGCAAAATTGAGATTTCGCGCCCACGGTTGCCAAGCGCTGTTTCACTTTTTTTCAAAAGTCACACCATTACAAGGAGTGGTAAAACTGTCCCAAAAAAGTTCAGTTAAAAAAATCCCTTAAAATGGCTAAAATATTAAGTTTTCTCTTCCTCCTGTAAAATCGGTAAAATGCAGATCCGCGGTATTTACAATGTGCTCATACGCGGTTTTGCACTATCACCGACGATATAATACGTGGGAAAAGTTTGTCGAATACATCGCGGAGCATCCTGTATAGTATCATACGCTGTAGATTGCACTGATCATTTCAGAGAGTTGGATCACATCGTTATTTGATTTTTTTTTAGTATTCCTGAACCATATTATTGAGTTTTAATTTAAATGACTTTGCAAGCGTATTTTATCTCAGATTTAAGTAGGACTTTGTGGAGTTAAGTGGAACTTGTTTTAATACTATCGTTGCGTTTCTGTTTGGAGCTGTCAGTTTTGTATCAACATATCATAGGGTGTGATTACGAACGATTCGAGATTTATTGAAACGTGCGACTGTCAGACCAATGCATATCAATTACGTCAAATTTGTTACCTGTTTAATTATAATTCACGACTCACCGAGAATGAAACAATCGATGGTAGCACTCGTCAATCGGTCTGAACATCAAACATATGAAATTAATAATGATGACGGATTTACATATTTTATTGTATAAAGAGAAATACACAAATACGACAGATAATGGATTTAGCATCAGCTTCAGTAAAAATTGCACTGAAATAATGATTCACGAACACAAGTAATCAAATATGTGGAAAATTAATTATTATGGTACACTTCCACGTGTATTATATTCTATTTTCAACTTCATAGTAATTATTTAAAGGCATAACTTTTCCTGTTTTATCATCAAGTTGAATTTATTTATTATCAATAGTAATACTACTTACAAGGGAAGATCCCCAAACCGAAAATTCAAAAAATTCTGAAACTTTGTGAATATGCAAGGGATTTCTTCCTGATTACAACGCAATTTTTGTTTGCTGCCCAAATTCACTCGAAGGGGATGAAATTAACACCTGAAAATTCGGCTATTTTCCGATTTTGTGTTATAACTCGCGAACTGTAAGAGATAGAAAGAAAGTTTCAAGACAAAAGTTACTTCTTTTAATTAGATCTATCATTTGTTAAAAAATGATGTTACAGTTCACGAGTTATAACACAAAATCGGAAAATAACCGGATTTTCAGCAGTCAATTACACCCCCTTAGAATGAATTTGGGCAGCAAACAAAATTATCGTTGTAATCAGGAGGAAATTCCCTACATATTCACAAAGTTTCAGAATTTTTTGTATTTCCGGGTTCGGGATGTTCCCTTGTTAGTGTAACAGATTCGTTACCAAATAGTGAACCAAGCAGAATTGTTTTAATGTTCAGTTTATTTGAGCGAGTGTCCAACGTATAAAGCGGTACGAGTCGTACTGACCTTCCTTTTCCTTGTCTTTCTTTTTGATTCCCTCGAGTAAAAGTTTTACAGTGCCAGAGGGAGTGCTCACTTATACGAGCATACAGATGTTGGGTGGCATTATTTTCTTGGTGTGTAGATAGAAGACGTGTGTAAGGTACAGGAAAAAGTTTCAAAAACTTGTAACACTTGAAATAGATTCATTAGTAGGCTATTGGGTAAATGCTGCTTTAGGTAGCTTAATTTTCTGTTTGAATGGGAGTTGGTTTAGGTGGTAGTTGCCTAGACTTCTGATTAACGGATTTTCGTGGCAATGGTTGTATGTGCTGAGGATTGAGGATTTAATGTAATCAAATAAAATATTGGGGTATTCAGAGTTTGTATAGGGGTATTTCTGGGTTTATTCAGCAGCAGCCTGACGAATTTATTTGACATGACTTGAAGTTCGTTTAGGTATGTTTTGGGAACTGCAGCCCAGACCTAGTCACCATAGCGTAATATGGATTTGGGACAGGCTTTATAAATAAGTAGCTTTGACGTAGTGTCCAATGGGCTATTCCTTGTCCAGTAGGGGGAAGAGAGTTTTAACCCTCCGTGCACCACGTGAAGAAATGTAACACACCGTACAAGGTGGAATATGACATACCCCACAAAATAAGTAGGTCTTATATAAATATATATAACATTTTACACTCGCAAAAGCGATTGCTGTACTGAGCCACTGCCACTGCATCACACTGCACGAAGCGAGCGGCTACGTCTCAGCTCCAGCTACTCAGAGATCCAGCTCTCGCAGTTTCCGTCTCGCAGACCTTCCTTCGATATTTCAATGTTCTGGGGTTTGTCATACTCCACCTAGTGCACGGAGGGTTAAAAGCAGAGTAAGTTTTCCTGATCCTGTCTACTTAGTATGGCTTGACTCCTAGAGAGCCTGGAGTCAAGCGTAGTGCCGAGATATTTGACCGTTTCTATACAATGGATCTCTAGTGAGATTGGAGATTCTTTATTTTTTTTGTTTAAAATTATTTTAAACATTTCAAGCCTCGGGCTTACATTTGCTTTACATTAAAAGTAATTATATCACATTGATGGTTTCTTATATTAAATGATATATATTACGATTTATACATAGTTGATGTGTTACTAGGGTAAATCTGGGAGACGCGGTCGGGCCGGAGAGTTGGTTGAGTCGCTATATTTCAGACTCTCTACGTAAAAATGTGTTAAAGTGCAGACCAATTACTTCTCTAGAAGCCAAACAGTTGAATGAATAACGTCATTTCGCTTCATTCTGTGTTTTTCTGGATTTATAAGCTATAAAAGGTAAATTGGCGTTACATTTACCCTCTTTTGTTAAACAGCGGTATAGAGAATCGAATTTAAAATATACTTCTGAGTTTATTTTCGTTTAATGTTTGGGATAATAAGTTAGTAGAGATATTGAGGGACAATTCAGCCTAAGTATTTGGCCATATTAACTCTTCCTCTCAAAGCTATCGTGAAGACCATCTGTCGCTGCAGAAAGGAAAAATGGTCGAGTTATTATTTTTTTTATTATTTTTGTTTATTTTTTATTTTTTATTATTATTTTATTATTATTTTTGTTTATTTAGTTTATTTATTCAATTTTGTATTCATTTGCCTTGCTAATCACCACTTTTTCTTTGATGTGTTCTTTACTTGTTTAGCATAAACAAATTAAATATCAATGAATCTGTAGTTGTATTCACTCATAAATAATTTTGTTTTATCCTTTGTTAATTTTCGATGAATAATTATGTGAGTGGTCTCTGCCAATGACGAAAACCATTTCTCCCGGCACCTCGGGTGAGGTGGTCAGATGTCATGACTTCAGTTTTCAATCCGATTTACAATAAATATTGTCTTAAAGCAAATATCGATAAGTTTTTCTGAATCAGCATAAAATTTGAAACATATATGTTTGTTCTGATAAAATAAGTAATATCTATGTTAGTTTTAATAGCCATTTTATATTAGGTCGACCGTGTCTCCCGAATTTACCCTGTAATAAGTGTTTGATAGCACAACGCAGTGTTTTGGAATTGGTATCAACATTAATGAATATTTTTTAATTTCACCTATCCCATATCATAACACACACGTCGCACTAGTAATTTTATGAAATAAAGTGTAAGGTAAAAATTTATATATATTTTAATGTAGAATCTAAATTCTATCTGAATAAAAATTATATTTTTATTCCCTTATTTGAAAGAAATTTCAAGTCATAAATTGCTAATATAGTGGCGAACAAAGCATATTTATTATTAAATACTTCATAAACTATTGTGTCGCTACACGAGCAGTCAAAAGTAGGTTAAGTATTTCTCGAGCTTCAAGCTTTCGTTGAAAATCAGTGCGTAACAGTTTCCCTGGGTATTAAATGTACGATCGCCAACGATGGGGTTCTTGCCCGTAATAGATTCACGGGACTTTTCGACATCGACTTTCATGACGATTGTAGTTTTTCCTCCTTTTACCACCGCGGTCGACCAGATATATTCGGAAGACGATACGAGAACGTGGTCGGGTTTTCGAACGAGCCGCACTATCGTCCCTCTTTCCTACGGTGAGCTGGTATTATGTCGACGGGCGCGGAGATTCGAGCGAGAAGTGGCGAGGCCGGGCTCGATGCGTTCGTTTTATAGCGTTCGGGATTATCTATGCGCCACGTTAAATTACAGGGAGTCTAAGCTTTGTCATTCGCCGATAACCGCCTCGTATTTTTATCCATTGAATTTATCACTCCTCTCTGTTCCTTCCTCTGTTGCATTTATAATTGGGCCCTGACAGATTAGGATAATGTAGTTAACATAATTAGATTGAAAAATGGAGCAAACTGTATCTGGATGATTGATCATAGGTTGATTATGGGTGTATCAATCTGAAGTACACATGTTCTGGCAAAGTGCAATGTTTAGAAAGTTGAAAATTCCTAAATTCAACTTTTGAGCCTGTCCCAAAGTTTCTAGTGGCTTAATGTTAGCTTGCAACCGTTAGTTGTTAGATCCGCTCGTAAGTAAGCTCCAACAAATCTGAAGTGCACCTAATCAAAATTCCAGTTTACAATGAACCGTAAATTCTAAACAATTCTACGTTTTAGCTTATTTTTTTTAATGGACTTATCGTAGCTTTAATTCAATAATGACAAAGTTTCTATAATTATTTACGATTTCTAGGCACAATTTTGTTCTTTAAAAACTTGTCCTTCCAAGGATTTCTCAAATAAAAACACTTGGATTCCTTGCGAATGATTTTATAGAATGTTTTATACAATTCTACGAAACACACATTCAGAATTGGCGTCACTGTTTTCTAAAACAAAACGGTTTAGAATTTATGACGAGGATAATGGTATTCTATCTGTTTAATTTCACACAAGGGATTACTTCAAGTGTAAATTGAATAGCTTCGTTATAAACGTTTCGGGTCCGGCAGAAGTTAGTTTCGCGCGGTAAATAGATTACAGTAGAATCGCATTGCTGACTATGCCTTCGTAGTTCACATCTCCAAATAGGTTTAATATCATCCTGCGAAACATTCTTCCCCGCATAATTCAGAGATGCAGAGTTTCGGTGGCTGACGCTGCACACTGCAGATCCATCCTTAAAGCAGTAACGCATGAATCCATAATTCACTAGCTACTTCGGTGTACATTCGCGTAATTAAATTGAAATATTATGCCGGTGTTTCTGTACAGAATAGTTTCACCATTGAAGCGTGAATATTCTTTTTTTTTTTCAAATAAACTGTCTTTATGTGCGAATGTGTGAGCCAAATGAGTCAGAATGTACATGTTCGTATTTCAGAGAGGAAAACTGAATTATTTGAAGGAGTGTGACGCACTCTTCCATGGACAAAGACGAACTTTCAACTGACTGCATTTGTAATGGCACAGCTCCGGATTCACAAACTTCTAAAGTGCAAAGGGAACGTGACAAAGGTCACGTACAAATCTCACACTCTCCGTTATCTACATTTTTTATGAAGACACGAAGAGGCGACAGAACACCGTGAGAATTATTAGGGCGGTCAAAATTTCTAAAAATAACCCTCACGATGGAGTACCATGTTCTAAAAAATTGTTATATTTCCATTTACGTATATAGCTGTTACATAACTACTTGTGACAAGATAGCTGCGTAAGATATTTTCCACAGTTCTGGGTTCCTATCCACTCCTATGCCTTTCTCCATTGTATGTATTAAGTATTAGATGATTGAGGAAAGTATAGCACAAGTTACACATGTATCACATACAGGGCTGCCCCGAAAATAAACTGCGTCTTCTGTCTTGAAACGAAGCCGTCGCTATCCCTGCTACTTATTTTGTAGTTGCCGTGGTGAGTGAGATGTGCAAGGGGGACCTATACCGTAATCTTTCGACAGGTGACGCCAAGGCAGTTCCTCCTAGAGCTGTAAATATTCGAATAATTTCTTCGAATAATTCGAATAATCAAATAGTCCTAATTATTTGAATATTCCAATCTCAAATTCGAATTTTTTGATATTCAAATATTCGAATACTTAGATTATTCAAATATTCGAATCTCAAAATCGAATTCCTTGATATTTGAATATTCAAATCTCAAATTTGAATTCTTTGGTATTTTGAATATTGAAATCTTAAATACGAATTCACTGATACTCGAATATTCAAATCCTGAATTTGATTTCTTTGATATTCGAATATTTGAATTCTTTGATATTCGAATATTCAAATCTCAGATTGGAATTCTTTGGTATTCGAATATTCGAATACTTAGATTATTTGAATATTAGAATATTTAGATTATTCAAATATTCGAATCTCAAAATTGAATTCCTTGATATTTGAATATTCAAATCTCAAATTCGAATTCTTTGATATTCAAATATTCGAATACTTAGATTTTTCAAATATTCGAATCTCAAAATCGAATTCCTTGATATTCGAATATTCAAATCTCAAATTTGAATTCTTTGGTATTTTGAATATTGAAATCTTAAAATCGAATTCACTGATACTCGAATATTCAATTCTTAAATTTGAATTCTGTGATATTCGAATATTTGAATTCTTTGATATTCGAATATTCAAATCTCAGATTTGAATTCTTTGGTATTCGAATATTCGAATACTTAGATTATTCGAATATTCGAATACTTAGATTATACGAATTATCGAATACTTAGATTACTCGAATATTCCTAACAGTCTCAGTGCCTATCGTACTTTACGGCTTATCGCTGTCGCGTGCCCTCTCACTCATTCTCGGGCCCTCTTACTCGTCACGGCAGCGAGCAAAGCCAAGCCGAATACACTACTCTTCTCCAAACTTGAGCACAGCCGGCCCCGAGGTGCGGGTTCTTTTCAGGGCAAAACTGTATATATAACGCATTCCAAAACTGTACACGCGATATTTTACATAAATGGCTCGGTTCTCAGTAATTAACGCGTCAGAAACGATTTAGTAGAAAGATAGATCTTTTACAAAAGAATATGCATTCTGCTTCATGGTTCTGGGGTAAGTGCCGTACAGTTTCGCAAGTGCTCTTAACAGATGGTGCCCTGGCCCTTTCCAATTCGAGGTCAGATCCATTAGGAATAAAGTTCCTATTCTTCAACCATACAGTATGGCAGTGCAGCGTCAAGTTACTAGCTACACTTAGATATTCTTCCCTTTATAAGCATCGCCTACTATCTGATGGCTACACGATTTTATGTAGTCATCCATCAACTGGTTTCCAAGAAGGCATTTCAACCGAATTTGTTCTCGTGCTAATTCTCATCGATTCCAATATGTGTTAGGTTGCTGCATAAGTTCTGCCCGCTAGAGTACGTCTTCTACAAATTCGATTTTTGAAAACAGCTAATGCTCACTTCAAACAATGTATTTTCCATAATTATTTATGTAGGCGAAAAAGAAAGTCTCGGTTTGTTACGGAATCCTAGAAAGAAATTAAGAATACACAGGCAATAAAGAGAGCGTCGAGCGACGGGACTCGAACCAGCCGCGTTACCAATTACCTACAACGCAAACTCTTCGAGGGGACTCTTTTTCGAACTCTGCATATACCCAAACCAACAGGGCGCCACCTATGTGCCAATCGCACCATAGGCCGTTCCCAAACGCCGAATGCCTAACAGTTATGAAAGTCAGAATAAAGGCAAGCCGAATAGACTACCCGATTCGAAAGTTGATACTCGCCGGTCCCGAGCCAGTTTCACTTTGCGAGACAGAACTGTATACCTATTTCGTCTTACCTCCTATCATCCCCCTGTGTAAGCCAGGGTCTGCTGGGTAAAGCCTTACTGATAAGTCTATTAGCAAGCCGAGGACGAAACGTCCACCTCCTTCATTCTCTCCTTTCCCGTCCTTCCTTCTACCTTTAATTCTCGACACCTACTTTTCCTCTACAACTCCATTCATCCCCAGGATCCTCGGTAACGTTGTCGCTAACCAACAAGAAGAGCACACGCTCAGTTCATAATTGTCCCTCGGCCGCCGAAGTCTGTGATTACAAAACGGCGCAACAGTTAGAAATTGTGGAACTGTTGCCTCAAAGCTTGGTATCCAATTACGAGGCGAGGACCCAGGGCAGACCAAATTCAAGGAAGGCTATCGGTCGTTCGGGTAGACGTAATTTCGCGGCTCGACTCAATCTTGAGGAATGGCAATCTGCGCGTTCCGGGTCGACTGGCGCTCGATAAACTGCCCCGATCTCCTCGGTGGACCGCGAGTCGTTTGACCGCGCTGCCCGGAGCTTTCGTCCCCGTTACAAATGCAATTCCCGCGGCTCGTGAATACGGGACGATCATGTACATGCGACAGCACGCATCGCCTGCTGATATGCGACACAGTCGCGCGTGAATTAGATCTGGATTATTGCCCGTGGTGGCTACACTCCGCTTCCGGCCTGTAATGCTTTTCTACGGATGGTCGGTGCGAATGGAACTGGGTTGTTCGGCTTCGATCTTGCGGCGCTCCTATAATGTATCTATTATTCGCTCTAAAATTACTTACACGAGCGCGTGCACTATATTTTTGAACTGTGGAAACACGATTAGAAGGGAAGCGGGATTGACAAACTTGTTAATTAGGACAGCCTTTAATTTAATGTCACTCGCGTTCTTTGGCTTCTGTAATTCCCGCAAAAAAATGGTTAGGTAGTATGAGAGTTGATTGGCATGGAGGGGGACATTATGTGGTATAAATAAGATTTTTGATGAATCTAATTTTTTTTTAAATGGAATACTGTACATCTTTATTCGTAATACGATAGCGCTTGTTAAGCTAATTTCAACATAGAGTATAGAGAGTGCATTTGATTCCTTCCTTCGCGCGATGCGCAAAGGAGACGTAGAGTCTCTGGGAGAGGTCGGCTCCTTCACTGTGTGGGTACAGTTGGTCTGAGGGAATCAACTGCGCTTCATGCAGGAACTGCCAAATGTGGTTCGTCACTCATTGAGGCACGTTGAAACACATGCAGTTCGCATTGCAGAACACCCATGGAACTCGAAAAGGGTTGATTTTAATGGGTCAACGCACAACGAACGACCTCATGCAACGTCAAGTTACACGCACGAAAGCTTGCGCGCATAGTCGAGAGTATCAAAGGGAATACGTGTGTGGTACCATATGTGTTAAACTTTAATGAATGTGTTACAACAAATGGAACCATTTATCATTGGAGGATTATAAACAATTCGTTTTTCAATTCAAATCGTGTTCTTACGGACCCAGCAAGGACCCATGAGGAAGAATCAAGTTTCTGAATCACTGAGAATCCCGGTTTCGGTTATTGAACTCAGCCGTCGGTGCTAAGCAATATAAATAAAGAAACACCAACAAACAAAAGGAACACCTGTTGCATGACCGGCCTTCTGACTCATTAAAGGAACTTGGCGGATAAGCGCAGCAAACTGCATCCTCCAAAACACGTTACTGATTCCCGTTTTTCTCTACAAAGTCCATGTCATAGCGTCATAGCTAGTAACTGATTTAGTCACCCTGCAATTAAGGGTCTCTAAGGTCACCCACGCCCCACCAAAAATCCTAAGTATAAAACCTACTGAAACTTGCCTAAGTAGGCGGGCAGATCTTCCTTTGCCGACGTACAATCTGGATGCCCACCGACTTGCCATTATTTGTAACCGGGAGTTGTTCATAGAACGTTGCCAGAATAAATTCTATATCTATTAAGTACAATCGGCTACTGCGTTTCTCACCCTGGGTCACAACACTCCCAAATTAACAAGTAATTTACAGCCTAGAAGTTAAGGAGATAACGTGGTGATAATAGTTTCTCCTCCGGCTAGAGTTTGGTACTGATACAGGATATATTAATCTGCGAACCGTATGGAATTAAATATCGAGTGCGTTTTAGTGTCTAGAAAGAATAAAATCATGGTATGCTGGTATTCAGCTCACGGACCCACAGTAATTGTGTGAAGTTGAAGAAACGGACCGCGCGGCCTGAACTTTCCTACGGCGGCAATTTTAAGAGCTACTACGCGGTTGTGTAGTAAAATTGCATTTGCTCGAAGGAAGTGGCCGCAGGCTGACTACGGCTATGTATATAGGTACCGCATTATCGCGTTATGCTTCACTTTAAACGACTACATTGTACGTTTACGCCGAGAGATTTACGGGTCTGTGCCGCGGCAATAGCGTCGGCCTAAATGAAAGAACTGCATGGATTTAATCTACCCCGATGGCCCTGTGGTGCATTCGTTTTCTGAGAGGAACACCGTCGGCCACAGCTATTAAATGCTCGCTTTAATGCCTTAAAAATGATTCATGTTTCGCTACCGTGGACAAACTAACGACGGCATGCGTTACACTGCTGGAAAAACGTTTTGTGGATGAGAAATTGCATTGCATTTTCTAAAGTGTCTCTAGTATCACGTGATTGACTATTTGCAAAATTCAAATAACGGATAAGTAAATTCCTATTCGCGTTTGAGTTGACTGACTTCAGTTTCGCAATTACTTACAATGCGCTTAAGATAAATGGAAAATATTTTGATAGGAAAATTTTCATTTTTTTATACCTTCGGTAGTAAGATAATAAATAAACTCGGTAGGTTTTGAAGGATAAGGCACGCATTAATTTCAACTGTAAAAATACATTTTCATTTCATGGCTGACGGGGTACAGGTGCACTACATATTCAACTAGTTGACGAAACCAATGTTTGCTTGGAAATTTTGTGGTCAAATATTACATCTGACCACGAGGAATGGAAAAATATTTCTCCAAGAAATTTGAAATTTTACATAAATGTAGTTCAAGTGATGCCAATAACGTAACCACCTTGTGTTTCGGCAACGGAACGCCGAAACGCTGAAAAATGGATAGTGGGAATAAATTTGGAGAAAAAACACTTCACCACCATATTGCAGGATACCAAGAAAAATAAAAAAAAACTTTGAATGAAACATTGTTCGGTATCTTTTACGGTTTCGCAGATATTCACCATATCTGTGTGTATGTGTGTGTGTGTGGGGGGGGGGGGGGGGTGCTTACACCCTCAGGTCCGTTTCACTGCCGACCCAAAAAATGATTACGTTATTAGCATCACTTAAACTAAGTAACATATCTGCAAAGTTTCAAATATTTTTTTCAATTTCCGCGTTACCAAAGATCCCTTGTCAGAAAACACCATCTCCTGTTGAGCATATCGTATACTCGCTACTTGTATCATTATCGTGGGCGCATTTAAAGTGGTTCATGGAATAATTTGCCAAGTTGTATTAACTTGCGCCAACGTTTCGAATAAACGGTAAGAAAGGAGGGTCGTGCGTAAGTTGCAAGGCAACAATAGGAAGATACGAGGAAACAGACATCGCAAACCAAACTTTTCCGAGGATAAGAATCTAACAGTGGGCCGAGAGCTCTCGAGTTCGGCCGAGGCCGTACGAGAAAATTGCGTTTGGTCGCGGTGAGGTAACCGCGGCGAAGATGGCGGCTATCGTGCCATATTATCGCGTCGTGCTTCATTCTAAATGACTGCATTACGGCGATACTGGGGGAAATTGCAAGGTCCGCGCACGACCGGCCCCCCGCGAGCCTCAAAAGACGAAAAAAAAAACACCGTAACAGCGAGAAGTCCACGATAATTCAGAGCCAACCTAGCGCACCGTTTCGCCAACTAACAAGAACTTCGCCCCCCCCCCCCCCTCCTCTCCTTACCCTGCGGCTGTTACTTTCGTCGTTGGCCATCCGGATGTTAGATTCCCCTGGAACAACTGATCCAAAGATTTTTATGACACTCATTCGCATTAATAACTTCCCCGCGTTCGCGAGTTGTCCAGTGTCGTGTAGGTACGGCATTGCGGAAGTTTCAAAGACATGACGATTTGATGGTTATTTTACGACTTATGTGTATTTTATCGAATATATCGCGTGGAGTTACATGGACGAGGAGTTGCTCGCGAAAAGGGAGAAGGAAGTTATTAAAGTTCGTCTCAAGTTGATAGAGATAATTATACGAGGCGTCCTGCGAGATTTATTAGTTGCGGGTAGAGGGCGGGTCCTTATGAAAAGATAATTAAAGAATGTAGAATAAAGTTTGCTTATGCGAAGTTTTTGAGAAAATCAAATTCTTTAAGTATATTAGGTCGGGGGTATGTTGGTAGGGTTGTAGATAAAAATATGTATGCGTGTAAGAACATTAATAATGATTTATTTAGTGACGTTTTAACATGTTGACTGGCAGGGGTATTCTAATAACCTTGCCTTATTTTTTATAGGCAGAGTACGAAATTAGAATTGATGAAGCGTGTCTCACTGTAAATTTGTAATTATATAGAAAGCTTAATTAAAAATTTAGGGGTTTCTCGGATCTAATTTCTTTCACTAGCTTTGTTATTTAACCTTGTAGAATGGAAACAAACATTTTTATCTATAAGTATAAGTTTTGTCGAGCGTGTTTTGTCAAATGAAAATCAACAACTTTTAAAATGCAATACAGTGTCTATAGGGTAAGTCCGGGAGAGATGGTCATAGTTTCGTTTGGAGCCCCTTACAGCCAACCTATTTGAAATAATGCAACGAAAATGATGTACAACAAACTTCAATCCTTTGTCTACATATCCGTTAATATCGATAAACGAAAAATTATTATTTAATATACAAATTTTACAAATGAAAAAAATAGTGTCATTGCCCATCTCTCCCTTAATGTCCGGGAAAGATGGTCATATGTACATTTCAGGCTAACAACTTGTGGACCTTACCTGGTTATCACAGATTCTTTCTAGTTTCCGTCCACTTTCATTTTTGCCCGCTCAAAACTTCTTTGTGTTTTTGCTGTGAGTCTTCTAATCCGCATGTTTGACATGGTGTCAAATGCTGTGCAATTTTCATGGGCCCAATAATCACATAACTTACATCTTAGCCAGTCTTCTTTTTTTTCGTTTCGAAATAATTTTCTCCGCATCCTCTGCAATTATTAATATCAAAGGCTAACTCATGAACGGAATCACATTTATTGCCAAATTTTATTTGTTTGAAGGACTTTTGTTGTTTTAATTCTTTTTCCGCCTTTGCCCTGTCACTCATTTTTCGAGTGTTAATATGTGTTTGCGACGTTAATAATTTTCCCGGTTGTTTGACGCGATTCCGAGTAGGGTACCTTTTGAGCGGCACAGGAACGATATCTTCTAAAATTTGGGTTGGCGTACGTTCTTCATCAATTTCAGCAGCAAGACCCGTGGTGCTTGGGCGCTTCAAGTGTACATTCGGTTTCAAATTAGTAAAGACCATATTAGATGGACCGGGATCATTGCTAGGACCATTCTAGGCTATACAAAAACAACCTTCAAAATATCTGAAATTATATAAAATACAGCCATGACCATTTCTCCCGGACAATAGTTGACCATCTCTCCCTTAAAGCCCTGGTAAGATACTCATTCCCATTTCACTTAGACTAACAAACATAATCCGGAATACTTTAAGGTTAAAAACACTGTAAACAATACACTATCAAAAATACATCTTGAGAACTAAAAATATTCAGCATAAATAACACAAACAAGGTGACCAAAATATAGATCAAACATTTTGAAGCTCTAGCTTAAATTTCACAGTGGATTTACAAACCTTTCAAAATGTTCTATTCCAACGCTTTGAACTGAGAATGTTA